>CM065435.1:35492500-37992500 GCA_033030585.1 Hippophae rhamnoides | reverse complement strand
GTTTTTCAGGTATTTTGGCTTAAAAATGCAACTTAAAGACTCAAAGAGGAATACTGGAAGCAATACATCACAAATATATTAATAAATAAATACGTAAAGGTCGACAAATATGGAAAAATTGAACAAAATGGGTCAAAAAGGTCAAAAATATCAAAAAGGAGAAAAACGCAGCGCCATAATACCGCGGCTGACACCTAGCTCCGCATCAAATCGCGCTGGTTCTTGTTCATGCGTGCAACATCGCACGCGGGTTATCTGTTCATGCGCAGCATTGGCAGCGCGCGAGGTTACTGCTCACGCGCGCAAAGATCGCACGCGGGTTATCATGCGCGCAAAGATCGCGCGCGGGTTATTGCTCATGCGCGCGCATCACCGCGCGCGCGAGGTTATCGTTCATGCGCGCAGCATCGCGCGCGAGGTTACTGTTAGCGCGCAGCGACAGCAGCCAAGGCTGTAGCCGCCCAACAGCCGCCCTCCGCGCGCCCAACGCGTTTCACCCCATTTTTCACGTAGGCGGCCGTGATGTCATGATGACGTCATTAATGACCTCAAGATTTCCATTACACGTTTTTTAATTTTTTAATATTTTTGTTAACATTTTTTTCCTCATTTTTTTCTCTCCATCCTCACCTATAAATTCCCCCTTCCCTTCACTTCAAAACACAACTTCAAAACCTCCAAATACATTCTTTTCTCTCTTCCTTTCTCTCTTTTCTTACATTTTTAGTTTTTCTTATGTTTTCTTAGTTTTTAGCTTTTCTTAGTTAATTTCTCTTAGTTTTAGAGTTCTTCCCTTTTTAGGGAAGAACTAGTTATGTTTTTGTAATATTTTAGGTTTTTGATTCAATAAATGGGAGTGCAAATTCGCTTGAGTTTTTCCAAAGAACGAGAATAGCGTCGAAGTTCTGTAAGGATTTTATTTTCTTCTGATTATTTTTATGCTTTATTCTTACATGTTATTTTTAATTTGTCTGTGGTTAAATTTAACTGTGTTGGCTGTTTAGTAAACATGATGTAATAATGACGTTGTTATGCTTGCGAGATATTAAATAGGTAAAAATCTCTAAAATGAATTGATTTTATTTTTATTCAAGATTTTATATTAAGAATGTTAGAGAGAAATATATTATTTTTCATTACAAACTTAAACCTGAAAATTAGATTTTAAGGTTTAGTTATCCGGTCTGTTTTAGAGTAGTGCTGTTTTATTTTATGGTACAATCGCCCGGTAGTTAGAGTGAAGCTCTATTTCAAAAGTTTTTATAAGAATTATTATCTGAAAATGTATTGACGACATGTTTTCGGTAGTGATTTTAAAACTTGAAAGTTAGTACTCGGATAACTAAATTCTTAGGTTTAATTTGGACACCTTGAATAAAGTTTAAACTGTCTAACCCCACCAAAGGTGGCATTTAAATGGTTCATTTTCAATCTCTTAGAAAAAGGAATTAATTTAATTAACCAAATTAGTTATCAACCCCACCCATAGGTGTTAATTGATTTGTTTAGTTAGCAAAGAATATCTAACCCCACCAAAGGTGGTATTCATACAAAAAAGGGAGAATCAATAAATATCAATTCATATCTTTAATAACCTAAATAATACGAGCAAGCATAATTAACTTAGTTATTATATCCATAAATACTCCGCCATTATAAATGAACATGATTTGCATGAATGTTTATTGAATCTATGTTTATTTTTATGTTAGTAGATTAAAAACACAAAACCCAAAATATCGTGACAGGATGTTTAGGATTTAATTTCGTTTTTAAAAGTTTCAATAATAAATTAAAAACCACATACATTCCTTCCTTAGATCGACCTTGGGAGTATACTTATCATTTTCTACGAAATGATTCGTGCACTTGCGAGAGTTTTATAAATATAAAACCAAAGTATTGGCAGAATCGGCGATGCCGGTTTTCGCTCATCAAGTTTTCGTTCATCAAAGTATTTGGCGATCACGATTCTGCTCATCAGAATATAGTGAATTATTTTTGTGAGATTTGTCTATTTGTTATTGGAAGAGACATATGGATAAATTAGGAGTTCTTGGTTGACAAATTAAATGCGAGAACATAAATCAAGAGAAAATAATATGATTCAAGTAGATTAATTTGGGGAAACTGCAATATTAGAATTTTCTTATATATTGTTATAAAATATCAGTTTAGTTAAACTCCATCCAAATTTTGATTGTTTGGATAAAATTAGATTGAAACAATTTTAGTACTTAACAAATATTAGTAATAAATCTCTGTGGGAACGATATCTTACTTATCATTTATTACTTGTGACCATGTATACTTGCATGTTCATGTTCTCTTAAAGAGACAACAAGTTTTTGGTACCGTTGCTGGGGATTTGTTTTACTATTTTTGTTGCTATTAATTGATGAGCGAAAACCGGCATCGCCGATTCTCGCAAATACTTTGGTTTTAATATTTGTAAAACTCTCGCAAGTGCACGAATCTTTTCGTAGAAAATGATAAGTATACTCCCAAGGTCGATCTAAGGAAGGAATGTTTGTGGTTTTTAATTTATTATTCAAACTTTTAAAAATGAAATTAAATCCTAAACATCCTATCACGATAGTTTGGTTTTTGTGTTCCTAATCTAATAACATAAAATAAACATATATACAGATTAATTAAATATAATCTAAAAACATAAAAATAAACATAGATACAAATTCAATAAATATTTATCTAAAAATAAATATAAATACAGATTCAATAAATATTCATGAAAATTTTATCATTTATATTAGTGGAGTATTTATGGATATAATAACTAAATTAATTATGCTTGCTCATATTATCTAGGTTATTAAAGATATAAATTGATATTTTATTGATTCTCTCTTTTTTGTATGAATACCACCTTTGGTGGGGTTAGATATTCTTTGTTAACTAAACAAATCAATTAACACCTATGGGTGGGGTTGATAACTAATTTGGTTAACTAAATTAATTCCTTTTTCTAAGAGATTGAAAATGAACCATTTAAATGCCACCTTTGGTGGGGTTAGACAGTTTAAACTTTATTCAAGGTGTCCAAATTAACCCTAAGAATTTAGTTATCTGAGTACTAACTTTCAAGTTTTAAAATCACTATTGAAAACATGTTGTCAATACATTTTCACATAATAATTCTTATAAAAAACTTTTGAAATAGAGTTTCACTCTAACTACAGGGCGATTGTACCAACAAATAAAAGAGCACTACTCTAAATTAGACCGGATAACTAAACCTTAAAATCTAATTTTCAGATTTAAGTTTGTAATGAAAAATAATATATTTCTCTCTAACATCCTTAATATAAAATCTTGAATAAAAATAAAATCAATTCATTTTAGAAATTTTCACCTATTTAATATTTCGCAAGCATAACAACGTTATTATTATATCATGATTATAAACAGCTAACACAGTTAAATTTAATCACAGACAAATTAAATATAACATGTAAGAATAAAGCATAAAAATAACTGTAAAGAAAATAAAATCCTTACAGAACTTCGACGCTATTCCCGTTGCTAGAAAACCTCCAAGCGGAATTTGCACTTCCATTTATTGAATCAAAAATCTAAATTATTACAAAAACATTACAAGTTCCTCTCAAAAAGAGAAGAACTCTAAACCTAAGAGAATTGAACTAAAAACTAAGAGAAAAACTAAGAAAAGCTTAGAAACTAAGAAAGAAACTAAGAAAACTCAAAAACAAATAAATGAGAGAAAGAAAGAAGAGAGAAGTGAGTTTTGAAGGTGTGATTTGAAGTGAAGGGAATGGGAGTATTTATAGGTGAGGATAGAGAGAAAAAATGAGTAAACAAATGTTAAAAAAAATATTAAAAAATTAAAAAACGTGAAATGGAAATGCTGAGGTCAACAATGACGTCGATGATGTCACGAGGACCGCCGCACGTGAAAAATGGGGTGAAAACGCGTTGGGCACGCGGCCGGGCGGCCGCCGGGCGCCTGGCCGCGTCGCGCGTAGCTGGCGCGCGTGAATAGTGCCCGCGCGCTGCAGCGCGCGCGGATGGGGATGTCAACGCGCGCGGGCGCGCGCAGCATGGGGCGCTGGGGCGCGCGCGGCTGGGCGCTGGGCTGCGCGCGCGGCTGGGCTGCGGCACGCGATTTTCCGTCTTTTTGACATTTTTGACCTTTTCGACCCATTTTGTCCAATTTTTCCATGTTTGTTGACCTTTTCCCACTTATTTATTAATATATTTGTGATGTATTTCTTCAAGTATTCTTCTTTGAGTCTTTAAATTGCGTTTTTAAGCCAAAATACCTGAAAAACAATAAAAATACCCGTGATTCCGAAAAAGACAAATTTATATAAATATATGATAAAACATATAAATATATATATTTTTAATCAATTAATGTGCATAAAATCATGGTTATTTTAGTGCTTTTTGAGCACTCATCATTAATACCAATCAATCTAATTTTAGTTCAAACCTTTTATTTATGTGTTTATTTTTATTTTTACTTTATTAGATTTATTTTTCTGATTTTTGGATAAATTGGGACTTTGTATGCAACGGATAAGAAATTTTGACATTGTTCCGTTGGATCTAGAAAGTGTGAGAACTATTTTAAAATTAAAAAAGATAAGCAAGAACCAAGATCTTTAAGAGATTATGTAGTGCATATGGTTGGTGGGATTCATTCGAGCATTAGAAGACCAGCAATTCAAGCCAACAATTTTGAGATTAAACCTCTGATCATTCAAATGATTCAAACATCAGTTCAGTTTGGGGGCTTACCCCACGTGATCCATACTCTCATATAGCCAATGTTTTAGAGATTTATGACACCTTTAGGCATAATGGAGTCACTGATGATGCTATCCAGTTTAGACTTTTTTTCCTTTTTCACTTAGGGATAAGGCAAATATTTAGTTGAGTTCATTGCCATGTGGTTCTATCACTACTTGGGATGCTTTGGTTAAAACATTCTTAGCCAAATGTTTTCCACCAGTAATGATTGCAAGGATGAGGAATGAAATCACTACTTTTGTGCAGTTCGTCTCAGAATCATTATATGAAGCTTGGGAGAGGTATAAGGATATACTTAGAAGATGCCCTCACCATGGTTTACCAAAATGGATTCAAGTTCAAACATTTTATAATAGTTTGATGGGTCCAACTAGAAACATGATTGACGCTACAACAGGTGGTGCTCTTATGGGAAAATCTATTGATGAAGCCTACAACTTATTAGAGGAAATGGCTTCCAATAGCTACGAGTGGCCATCAGAGAGGATGATGCCTAAGAGAGCGGATACAATTCACAAGATTGATGCTATGTTCACTTTAACTACTCAAGTAACCACTTTGTTGAAGAAGATGGATACTCTGGGTGTCCATTCTATTCAGAGTCCTTTTGTTGCATGTGAAATCTGGAATGGAAGCCATGCCAGTGAGAGATGTCCTCACAACTTTGAATCTATCAGTTTTGTTTCCAACTACAATAGGAATCAAAATAACCCTTATGCTACACTTACAATCGAGGGTGGAAGAAACACCCTAATTTCTCTTGGAGTAATAATCAAGGCCAATCATATTCTATGAAACCTACATACCCTCCAGGTTTTCATAACCAAGCTCCATCATAAGAGAAAAATCCATCACTGGAAGATATGTTTGCTCAAAACATGGCCAAGAATGGGACTATTCTTCAGAATCAAGCAACATCTATTAGAAATCTAGAAGTTCGATTGGGTCAACTTGCTACTGCTTTCAACAACCACCTTCAAGGAACTTTGCCTAGTGATACTAAAACCAATCCAAAGAGTGAAGGAAAAGAGAATTGTAAGGTAGTAACGCTCAGAAGTGGAAAAGAGTTGAAAGAAATATAAAGCCCATTTCTCCGCCAACTCCTATTGTTGAAGCTATTGGCCCAGAAAAACAAGAGAAATTTGAAGAGAGAGCCGAAGAGAATGAAGCAATAAAATATCCCGTGATAAAACAAATTCTAGATAGTCTTGATAAGTGTAATTTATATAGTTATTTTCATCAATTTTATTAATGATAATTGCTATGTTCTTGAAATTTTTGTTTAATTTTAGTTAAATAAATTAATATTCACCTTTTATATGTAAAGAAATACATTTTTAAGAATATTAAATATTTTTTATCGAAAATGTACTTAATTGCAAATTTTTATCCAAAAATCTAATTTCAAATAAATGTGTGCTTAATTGCAATTATTAAAAGTCAAAAATATAATTTAAACTAGAAAAAGGGCTATATTGTAATTAAGCAAAGTTTAAAATGTAATTGGAAATATATTTGTGGGTGAAAATGCAATTAATAAAAGTTATTTTTCTAGGCAGTTGAGAAGAATCCACGGGCCCTAATCCAATCGCGAAACGTGGACTGTCCGATCAAAGAAGAAACAGCCAGATGCACACATTGCAAGAACACCTGACCAAGGAGAGTGGGTGAAGAATTCTATTTATAGCGCGGCTCGGCGTACCAGTGGGGCCCACCTGCCACGCAGGCCGGCGTGCATAGTGGGACCCACATGTCCGACACCGTGCATGCCCTATCCCCACCTTCTCGTGTATGTTTTCCCGTGCGGTCGATCCACGTGTGCCCGGTTATTCAACGAACCATAATTAACCACGTGTCCCATCCTATCTAGTCGCTAATAATTTTTTGGCACGTGGCATGTTACAATGAGCGTGAAAGCGCAGGATCAAGCCCGGGTTGCAACCGTTGCCCCCAAGTTTTGCTCGCCCTAATCCTGTGCAAAAATTTCTGTGTGCGCCTATACCCTGCAACAAATGAGGTGCTGCCACGTGTTCAACTATGTCTTTCAGCGAATCAGATCGCGACACATGGCAGCGTGGATTGAAAATAAAATTAGAAATGCGTAGCTCCTTCCACTCAGATTTTGAACGCATTTTCGATACCACTTTTCCCCATGCGTAATATTTTATTATTTTTGCCATATTTCTCTGTCCCCCGTGTGTATTATATTTTAATATTTTTGATGTATTTTTGTAGCTATAAATAGGTGATAAGATGATAGAGTTAAGAAGTTTTTTTTGGAGAGTTTAGTTTTGGATTTTCTATAGTGTTTGGGGCTGGACGGTGGAACACGCAGAAGCCATTTTTGGCTTCTGTTGTGTTCTACATGTGCCAAATATTTACGATCTGAAATGTTTTAATCTTCTCATTTTCCTTAACTGTTGTAGTTTTAATTTTAATTAATGAAGTAATTTAATTTTTCTAGGGTTCCATTTGATCTAAATTTATAAAGCTTTGATTTTAATTATTTTTTTATTGATTTATAAGACGTTTGATTTGTTCACTCTATCTTGTGCTTAATGCTTTTTGATTATTTCCGAATTTTATCAAAATAATCCGTGGCACATAAATAAACTTGGAAGAGGCATTTGTGTGTATATTGCTCGTAGATAGAATGACATGTATGATGAAGGATAGGAATATACCCTAATTGTATGCGTGGCCTTTTGAAAACTTAGAATGTAATGAATCTTGGTGAATTTAATTCTCATAGAGATATAGTGAATTAATTTAATGGGGTGTGTCTATACGGAGCTCGGAAGAGATGTATGGATAAAAATAGAAGTTTTCGGTTGACAAATTAAATGTACTAAAAAATATAAATAAAAAGAAAATAACACGATTTGAGTGGATTAGTTTGGTGAAAAATTGTAATCCTAGATTTCTTTTATTTTGTTATTAAACTTTTTTCTTATTTTTCTAAATCAACGATTGTTTTGGATAAAATCAGAGGGAAACAATTTTAGTACTCAACAAACTGTAGTAACAAATCTCTGTGGGAACGATACTTTACTTACAAATCTTTATTACTTGTGACCGTATATACTTGCACGATTTTATGTTCTCTAAAAGAGACAACAAGTTTTTGGCACCGTTGTCGGGGATTTGTTTTACTATTTTCATTGTTGATATTAATACCAATCAATCTGATTTTAATTCAAAAAAAAAAATTTTCTTGTGGGTTGAGATTTTGTTTGACACACAAATCTTACCTCACAAAAAGAAAAATAAATTTTTTTTCCTAATTGTTTGTTGTTTGTTGTTTATTTTATTTTGCAATTTTCTCGTGGGTTGAGATTTTGTTTGACACACAAATCTTAATTCACAAAAGAAAAAAAATAATAATAATAAAAAGTTTTTTATGGTTATTGTTTCTTAATTTATTTTTCAATTTTCTCGTAAGTTGAGATTTTGTTTGACACACAAATCTTAACTTATAAAAAGAAAAACAAATTGAGAAGTCAAGCTGAAGACTATAAATCAAGCGCTTCTTCGGAGGCAACCCATGTGTTTTATTTTTTTTTCTCGCATGTATTTGATTTTTTTTGTTATGTTATTTTATTTCTTTTTTTTTTCGTAGGCGCAAATTGGAGGAAGTGAAACTATTTTGGGATTAACCATTCAAACCAAACCAGGAAGTTTCTTTAAACCCATCTCATATGTTCACATTGAGGACAATGTGTATATTAAGTTTGGGGGTGGTAGATATATTGAACTTAATTGAAATACTTTCTGGATGTCCTTGCTTGTGAATTTTTTTTTTGTTCTTTGTTTGGTTGATTGAAGATATTTTGCTATGAATAGTGATTTATTTTTGTTTCTTTGATTTAAATGATGCATATCTCTTTGAAAAAATTGATTATTGTCTAAGTTATAAATAATTTTTACGTATGTTTCATTTTTACAAGAATAAATATTTATGAGCACTAGTCTTTATTTTTGATTTGCTATGATAATTTAGAGAAGGTTTATGTGAGTATTGAATTCGATTGATATTTGTGGTGTCACAATTTTTAGAATTTGTTTGATTTTCTCTCGAGGCGAAATTATAGATAACATTTAACTAGGAAAATGATTTAGGCCATCTTTGGATCGTTTGAGCCTTTCTATCTACCTTCACATACATTATCCATAGTATACCCTTTTTGAGCTTCAAATTTTATATATATATATATTTCTCATTTCAAAAGCCTACCTTAAAATATATATATATATATATATATATATATATATATATATTGTGTGTGGATATATCTATTTTTCCTATCTCACTAACATTTGACAATTGTTAGTAAATAACTAAAGATATGTCATGAAAAAAAGAGGTTACTAAAAAAAAAGAAAAAAAATGGCAGAAAACAAAAAAAAAACAGATTATGAAAAGAAGAAAAAAAAAGAAAGAAAAAATATTATCCTTTATCCTACCTTTAACTAAGCCATACATTACAAGCTTAATGAAGTCCTATTGATTTGGTGTTTTGTGTTTGTCTACATTAGTGGAGAGAGAAATGAAAAATAAACTATGAGATTTGTGATTTCATTTAAATTTGTTTGATTTTATATTTGCATAAAATGATCTGGATTTCATGTGATTAAATATGAAAAGACTTGACACACACACACACACTAAAATTCATTGTGAAAATGTAATATATTTTTAAATTAATTTTGATACTTAGATAAAATTCTTTTATTTCTTTGAGTTATGTTATTTGGAATGTTTAAAAAGAAATATTTTGAAAATCACTATTTTAATGCAATTATCTTTGTTTTATTTCTTTCTTTTTGCTCGAGGACTAGCAAAAACTTAAGTTTGGGGGTGTTGATAACTGTAATTTATATAGTTATTTTCATCAATTTTATTAATGATAATTGTTATTTTCTTGAAATTTTTGTTTAATTTTAGTTAAATAAATTAATGTTCACCTTTTATATGTAAAGAAATACATTTTTAAGAATATTAAATAATTTGTATCGAAAATGTACTTAATTGCAAATTTTTGTCCAAAAATCTAATTTCAAATAAATGAGTGCTTAATTGCAATTATTAAAAGTCAAAAATATAATTTAAACTAGAAAAAGGGCTATATTGTAATTAAGCAAAGTTTAAAATGTAATTGGAAATATATTTATGGGTGAAAATGCAATTAATAAAAGTTATTTTTCTAGGCAGTTGAGAAGAATCCACGCACCCTAATTCAATCGCGAAACATGGACTATCCGATCAAAGAAGAAACAGCCAGATGCACGCATTGCAAGAACACCCGACCAAGGAGAGTGGGTGAAGAATTATATTTATAGCGCATCTCGGCGTACCAGTGGGGCCCACCTACCACACAGGCCAGCGGGCATGGTGGGACCCACCTGTCCGAAGCTGTGCAGGCCCTGTCCCCACTTTCTCGTGTATGTTTTCCCGTGCGGTCGATCCACGTGCGCCCGGTTATTCAACGAACCATAATCAGCCACGTGTCCCACCCTATCTAGCCGTTAATAATTTTCTGGCACATGGCATGTTATAATGAGCGCAAAGCGGAGGATCAAGCATGGGTTGCTCTGTGCGACAATTTCTGCGTACGTCCATTCCCTGTAACAAATGAGGTGCTACCACGTGTTCCACTATGTGTTTCAGCGAATCAGATCGCGACACATGGCAGTGTGGATTGAAAATAAATAGGTGATAAGATGATAGAGTTAAGAAGTTTTTTTTGGAGAGTTAGTTTTGGATTTTGTGTAGTGTTTGGGGCTGGACGATGGAACACGCAGAAGCCATTTTTGGCTTCTGTTGTGTTCTACATGTGCCAAATATTTACGATCTGAAATGTTTTAATCTTCTGATTTTCCTTAACTGTTGTAGTTTAATTTTAATTAATGAAGTAATTTAATTTTTCTAGGGTTGCATTTGATCTAAATTTATGAAGCTTTGATTTTAATTATTTTTTGATGCATTTATAAGACGTTCGATTTGTTCACTCTATCTTGTGCTTAATGCTTTTTGATTATTTACGAATTTATCAAAACGATCTGTGGCACATAAATAAACTTGGAAGAGGCATTTGTGTGTATATTGCTCGTAGATAGAATGACATTTATGATGAAGGATAGGAATATACCTGATTATTTAAGAGCTAAATTAAGCTGGGTGGAATGGACTTTTCACCAGGTAGGGTACTAAGTAGATCTAAGGATGTAATAGGATTTCCTATTGGTTTGGCATTATCTAGTAATTCAAGGTACCTCTCAGATTCCTCATCTAAATCCTCTTATATCTTTTCAATAGTTAAAGAAATTTCTAATTTGTCATCCATTCTATCTTGAAAAAAAGGGTTATGTAAAATACTATATATTTAATAAACATCAAAGCATTCAATAATACCAAAGATAGTGTGAAACCCTATACATTTATTAGAAGTACTTAAAGTTCCTTAAAAATAATTTTGGATAATATATTGAAAAGTAGGGATATATCGAGAAACTTTTGTGAAAAATCATATCGAATGCAAAAATTTGGTAAATCTCTATGTACCATGCAAACATATCGCTAGAACCTCGCCACTACTATCCCACCACTATTGGTAAGCTCTTTAGAATGGCTATAAAAAGAGGACAAGCTTCACCCATTTTTCTCACACGTATTTTCCCCTCTTCTCCCCCTCTCTCTAGACTTTTTCTCTCTAAGTTGTTTGGGTTTTTTGATCCATTTTTGGAGGTCATCTCAAGGGTAAAATATCAAGGAGTTCTAGTTCATTGACTACACATGAGCCTCGAAATGGGACCCCACATTAGGTTCAAGTCAACCAACCCATAGATGAGGGCCCATATGATGTGATTTGATAGATACATATGCCCAATGTATTGTGATTGTACATTGATCGCCACACAAATTGTGTGTGCAATGAATACGCAAGTATACGTATCATAACAAGTAATATAATAATAAGAGAATCTTGTTCCCATGGAGATTATTTCATTATAAACTAATTTTTAAAACTAAAAAAATCAATTTTTTATATTTTAATATTTTAAGGAAGAAAAATTAAAATAACTAAAAGTAAATAGAAATAATTAATTAAATTATATTTGGTAACTAAGAAGATATATGAGAAAATATCTAGGAATACTCAATCCCCAAATTTTCTAAACATGTGAATAACTAAAATCCCTCCAATATAATTATCAATTAATTACATGATCAATTGAATCTAACTAACTTAGCATGTATCCCTCTCTCAAGCAAACTACACACCATATAGTAATTAATTTAATCACACTCTAATGCCAATTAAATTGCATACTAATCATTAAGTTCATTAATTATGGATCACATACATAAGAATCATACATCTCTACCTAGAAACTATGCATGTTATTTAATCAAAACAAACAATTAAACAATTATTTCAAATCTATTTATTTACCTCTATAGATAAATTGTTGGTCAAACAAAAAATTAGTAGCATAAAAATCAAATTAAATAATTAAAATAATTAAAATTATAATTAGGGTAAAATATTAGATCATCACATAGTGAAAATTGGACTCATAAGATTCCTAGATTAATAAACTAACTACACATAATTGTGTTCATAAAGCTCATATTTTTCATAAAGAAAACATAAAAATTGATAAAGAAAAGAGTGGAAGAAGAAATACAATCAATCTCTTGAATTTTAGTACTAATGTTTTCTTGAATCTCCACCAAAATTGTATCTCCTTTTGAATTTTTCTATATTTTTCTCTCTTTTTAGCTCCAAAAACTGACCAAAATTATGCTAATGGTGGCTCATTAGGGTTTATGGGTTGATTAGGAGCTTAAATATAGCTCAGGTGCTATTTGGAACATCATATCAGCTTTAGATCAAGGGTTGAGATCAAAACAAGCAAAATGAACAATGTCATCCAATCAAAGTGTGACAGGTGGCACATGGAATTCATTGGGCGAATTAGAGCACTATGCATGGCAAGGGAGACGGTCCCAGTCAATGTATGTTGAGTTAGCACCATGCAGCCCAATGTGATTTGGGATAATGGATGGTGTGGCGCATGGGTGGAACATAGGGAGCAATCACATGATGACACATGGCATGAAGGTTTGAACAATCTCTGAATTCGAATTGAACGACATATTGACACGTGGCACATGCTATTTCACTCCTCACACGTGGAAATATAAGATTCTTTTCCCTACTTACGTGGAATTCACATGGCTTGCCAATCAACTCCTCTCTTTGTGTGGTAGGTCACTGATGAGTGCTCAAAAAGCACTAAAATTACCATGATTTTATGCTCATTAATTGATTAAGAATATATATATTTATATGTTTTATCATATATTTATATAATTTGTCTTTTTCGGAATCACGGGTATTTTTATTGTTTTTCAGGTATTTTGGCTTAAAAACGCAATTTAAAGACTCAAAGAGGAATACTTGAATCAATACATCACAAAAATATCAATAAATAAATGGGGAAAAGGTCAACAAATAAGGAAAAATTGCACAAAATGGGTCAAAAAAGACAAAAATGTCAGAAAGGAGAAAATCGCGCCGCCCGGCCCCCGCGCCCCAGCGCCCAACTCCGCCCCAAGCTGCCCGCAACACTGTTCATCCGCGGTACTGTTCATCCGCGGCACTGTTCATTGATGAGTGCTCAAAAAGCACTAAAATAACCATGATTTTATGCACTTTAATTGATTAAAAATATATATATTTATATGTTTTATCATATATTTATATAAATTTGTCTTTTTCGGAATCACGGGTATTTTTATTGTTTTTCAGGAATTTTGGCCTAAAAACGCAATGTAAAGACTCAAAGAAGAATACTTGAAGCAATACATCACAAATAAATTGATAAATAAGTGGAAAAAGGTCAACAAACATGGAAAAATTGGACAAAATGGGTCGAAAAGGTCAAAAATGTCAAAAGATCGGAAAACGCGTTTCAAATTTCAGCCCGGCGCGCACAATACAAGGCCGCCGCGCGAAGGCCGCGCGCCAGCGCGCGCGATATGGCTTGTGACAGCAGCAACGCCCGGCACTGTTCACGCCAGCCACAGCAGCGCGCGCGGCATCAGCCCGGCCCGGCCAGCGCCCAACGCGTTTTTGACCCATTTTTCACGTGCAGCCGCCCCCATGACGTCATGCTGACGTCATTGATGACCTCAGCAGGTCCAAAACACGTTTTTTATTTTTTTAATATTTTTTTTAACATTTTTTTAATCATTTTTTCTCTCCATCCTCACCTATAAATACCTCCCTTCCATTCACTTCAAAATACACCTCAAAACCTCACATCTCTCTTCTTTCTTTCTCTCATTTCTTAGTTTTTAAGTTTTCTTTAGTTTCTTTCTTAGTTTCTAAGCTTTTCTTAGCTTTTCTCTTAGTTTTTAGTTCAATTGTCTTAGGTTTAGAGTTCTTCTCTTTTTGAGAGGAACTTGTAATGTTTTTGTAATAATTTAGATTTTTGATTCAATAAATGGAAGTGCAAATTCCGCTTGGAGGTTTTCTAGCAACGGGAATAGCGTCGAAGTTCTGTAAGGATTTTATTTTCTTTACAGTTATTTTTATGCTTTATTCTTACATGTTATATTTAATTTGTCTGTGATTAAATTTAACTGTGCTAATTGTTTATAATCATGATATAATAATAACGTTGTTATGCTTGCGAAATATTAAATAGGTGAAAATTTCTAAAATGAATTGATTTTGTTTTTATTCAAGATTTTATATTAAGGATGTTAGAGAGAAATATATTATTTTTCATTACAAACTTAAATCTGAAAGTTAGACTTTAAGGTTTAGTTATCCGGTCTAATTTAGAGTAGTGCTCTTTTATTTGTTGGTACAATCGCCTCTAGTTAGAGTGAAGCTCTATTTCAAAAGTTTTTATAAGAATTATTATGTGGAAATGTATTGACAACATGTTTTCAATAGTGATTTTAAAACTTGAAAGTTAGTACTCGGATAACTAAATTCTTAAGTTTAATTTGGACACCTTGAATAAAGTTTAAACTGTCTAACCCCACCAAAGGTGGCATTTAAATGGTTCATTTTCAATCTCTTAGAAAAAGGAATTAATTTAATTAACCAAATTAGTTATCAACCCCACCCATAGGTGTTAATTGATTTGTTTAGTTAACAAAGAGTATCTAACCTCACCAAAGGTGGTATTCATACAGAAAAGAGAGAATCAATAAAATATCAATTTATATCTTTAATAACCTAGATAATATGAGCAAGCATAATTAACTTAGTTATTATATCCATAAATACTCCACTAATATAAATGATAAAATTTGCATGAATATTTATTGAATCTGTATTTATATTTATTTATTCAATTTGTATCTATGTTTATTCTTTTTAGATTATATTTAATTAATCTGTATATATGTTTATTTTATGTTATTAGATTAGGAACACAAAAACCAAAACTATCGTGACAGGATGTTTAGGATTTAATTTCGTTTTTAAAAGTTTGAATAATAAATTAAAAACCACATACATTCCTTCCTTAGATCGACCTTGGGAGTATACTTATCATTTTCTACAAAATGATTCGTGCACTTGCGAGAGTTTTACAAATATTAAAACCAAAGTATTTGCGAGAATCGGCGATGCCGGTTTTCGCTCATCAAGTTTTTGGCGCCGTTGCCGGGGAAGGAATAGCGTTTTTAATTTATTTATCAAAAGTTTAAAAATATTTTTTTTGTGTTGTAAATAATTGTGAATTTAAAAAAAAAAAAAATAAATAAATAAAAATAAATAAATAAATCAAATTTCAAATTTCATAAAAAAAATAAATAATAAATAAATAAAAAAAAAAAAAAAAAAAAAAATTAAAATTTTTTTTATTATAGCATAAAAAGTAAATAATTTAGAAATTTGAAATTTGAAGTAAAAAAAGTTTTTACCGTTAAAAAAAAAAAAAAAAAAAAATTTAAGTTAATAAGAAAAAAGATAGTGTGAATAGTAAAATAAAATTACCGTCAGAAGAAAAAAAAAAAAAAAAAAATTAAAAAAACTAAAAGGCATGAAAAGTAAAAATCTAAGGAGTTAAATGCAGGACTAGTTCTTTGAAGCCTTCGTGCCACTAGTCTTTCTGGGAACGTTGTTAATTTAGGAGAATGGTTTTTAAGAGCTACAAGACCACCATTCTTTCCTGGGAACACTCTTGGTTAATACTAATTATGTTATTTAAAAAAAAAAAAAAAAAAAAAAAAAGAATAAAAAATAAAAAAAAAATTGTCTAGTGTTTTGTATTAAATGCCATGGAAATTTTCTAATTTCTTTATTTTTGTTGACAGGAGTTTTAAATTTACGTTTAAAAATAGTCTATGCGTGGTAGGAGATCCTTAGGAAACCCCCTAACACCATATATAAATAACATTCATAAATTTAAACAAGTGTCAACAACACTGGATCCTACCCATCAACAAGTTTTTGAGCCAAACATAGAACGTCTTAATCCTTTACTAGAACCAAAAGAAATGGAGGAAAACCAACATGTTAGGGAAACCACGATGAAAGAGTTTGCAAGACCGGTGATTGGCTCGGCAAGAATCGCCGCTATCCGATTGGGAGAAGGCTGCTAGGAACTATGACCTTAAAAATATTCATTTTTCTATGCTTCCTTCCTTCTACATGGGCTACCTAATGAAGATTCTCTTTCCTTTATGAGAGATTTCTATGCTACGGTCCAAACATTCCCCTCGGTATTCTAAACGAGGATCACTTAGAATGAGATGTTTTCCGTACACCTTAAAGGATAAGGCTAAAGCTTGGTTGATGTCGCCACCCTGGTTCTCTCGATGACACGGGGTCAAATTTACAATAAATTCATGGGAAAATTCTATTCCCATCAAAAACATCGAGCCGAGAGGAAAGATTGCTACTTTCTCTCGGATGGAAGGAGAACCATTCCACGAAGCTTGGGATAGGTTCAAAATGTTTCTCACTCAATGTCCCCATCATAGCTTTCCCTACGGTTGCAGAACCAATTCTTTTACGATGGACTTACACAACAATGTCGATTCATTGTCGACAACGCCGCAGAGGAGCAATAGGAGAAAAGACCGCATCGAAACGTATAATCTCTTTGAGATGTTGGGTGCTAATTCCCACAGAAAAGCTCCAGAGTGAGAAAAGTGGTGTTCGCGAGATTGACTCCGGTAATGAAATTCAACAACAACTTGTTCAATCGACTAAGCAAGTTGCTCTTCTCGCTACACAAACCAACACAAATAATGAACAATATGGTTTGCAGACAAAGAATACGGGACAAGGTGCAAGCCTGTCCACATCAAGGAGATACAACCTGGACCGAGCAGTTAATGTGTTGGGAGCATATCAACAAAGACCAAGGTTTGATCCCAATTCAAATACCTATAATCCTGGGTGGAGAAGTCATCCAAATTTCTCTTGGAGGCAAAATAACCCTCCTTTCCCTCAAAGCTCAAACCAGGCAGGCCAGCAATTCCACCCACCTAATCCACGAAGCATTCCAAATAAACCAACCCTGGAGGACAACTTGAATTCTTTTATTCAAGTTTGTAGGGACAATCAATCAAAAACCAATCAACGGTTGGACTCTGTGGAAGCTTCTATCAAAAAGGTGGAAGTTCAAGTTGAACAGTTAGTTGAACATTTGCAGAAAGGCAAAATTGAAACTTAAATGAATTCAATGAAGAGGAGACATTGAATTTTTCATTCTGCAATCTCCAAGCAACGTCTTACTAGAAGACGATAAATTTTAGTCCTACATGGGAGGTCACCCATTATTGTATTTTCCTTTGTTTTAGTTTGCGTGTAATAAAAAAAAAAAAAAAAATATTTCAAATAAAATAAATTCGTTTGTTTCAAAAATTGTGTCCCTTCGTTTAAATTAAAAAAAAAAAAAAAAAAAAAAAAAAAAATAATTTAGGTTCCTTGCATTTTTTTTAGAGATATCTACTATTATTTTTAAGAGCAAAATGTTGATTCACAATAGGAGGAGGATCATTTTCAACTACAAATAAACATGGGAGATGCTGAAGATAGGCGGAAAAAGATGAAAGACTATACAATGCCAATCATTGGCAATGTAACTTCCGGCATCCAATTGCAAGAGGCTGCAAGGAATTATGAATTGAAAAAGATTCATTATTCTTTGTTGCCTTCCTTTTACGGTATCCCTAATGAAGATCCTTTGCATTTCATTCGAGAATTCTATGCTATTGTCCAAACCTTTCCACTACATGAAATTAGTGAAGATCAACTTAGGATGAGGTGTTTTCCTTACACTCTCAAAGATAAAGCTTGGTCATGGTTCATTACTCTACAGTCAGGTTCTCTTAAAACTTGGGAGGCAGTCTATGAAATTTTTATGGGTAGGTTCTATTCCCATCAAAAGACTGTTGATCTAAGAACAAAGATAGCAACATTTTCTCAAATGAATGAAGAGCCCTTTCATGAAGCTTGGGAACGATTCAAACTCCTTTTCATTCAATGTCAAAATCATAGCTTTCCATTACAGCTACAAAACCAATTCTTTTACGATGGATTGACACTGCAGAGTCAATACATGGTTGATAATCTTCTTTGGAGGTCTTTGTAGGAGAAAAGACAGCAGAGGAAGCCTATAATCTCTATGAGCTATTGGGTTCTAATTCCCAACAAAGAGGTGGTGGAAGGAAAGCAAAGGTCAATGAGGTCGGCTTTGATGATGAGATAACCTTGCAAATTGCTGAATTGACTAAACAAGTGAAATTCCTCACGTCTCACCAAATTTCAAATCAAGAGGTATGTGAAGTGTGTTGTTCAATTGGGTATGGTACTCATAATTGTTCAGATACTTGTGATTCTAGTGTCGATGCCATAGAGGAAGTCCAATATTTTCAAAAGTATCATCCAAACACCTATAATCACCCAACCTACAACCACCCTTACCCACCAAGCCAATCTTTTAAACCAACCTTAGAAGATAGCTTGAATGCTTTTATTCAAGTTAGTCGTGACAACCAACTGATGACTAATCAAAGGTTGAACACCATGGAGGCTTCGGTTAAAAGAATTGAATCTAAAGTTGGGCAACTGGCTGAACAAATGCAAAAGAAAGAACCAGGAAAGTTGCCTACCAACTGTAACAAGCAAAAGATGTTAGAACCCTTCAAGTGGTAAGGTAGTCAATACCGGTGTACACGAAATCTCTAACAAAGAAGGCGACATTCTAATCTCACAAAAAGGAGAAACAAGTGTTAAACTTCACAAGCTTTACGAAAAACTCATTGGGGTCATCCGACACTCCCAAAATTCAAAAGACAACAGAACCACACCGGATGCAAGTACCTTTTCCCACCTAGGTTGAAAGAGTCCAAACAAGATAAGCAATTCAATGATCTTTTTAATATGCTCTCTAAAGTAAATATCAATTTACCATTATTAGAAGTGATCATGAATGTGCCCTCATATGCCAAGTTTTTCAAAGAGTTGAACACTAAGAAAAGGAGGTATGAACCGAATGAACGAGCAGTAGTAGTGTCGAAATTTCTAGCGTACTTTCAAAGACAAACTACCCCCTAAGTTGAAAGACCCTGGAAGTTTTATTATAAACAAAACTATGGGGGATAGGAAGGTTGCTAAAGCAATGCTTGATTTAGGTGCTAGTATAAATTTGATGCCCTACTCTATATTCTCACAAATTTCAATCTAGGGGATTTAAAACCCACAACTATGTCCCCGCAACTTGCAGATAGATCTCTTAAATATCCAGGAGGGAATAGTTGAGGATGTTTTGGTACAGGTAGACAAACTGATAATACCTGTTGACTTTGTCGTTCTGGATATGCAAGAAAATCCGGCATTGGACAGAGAACATACAATACTGCTTGGTAGACCATTTATGGCAACTACTAAGACTATTATTGATGTCCAAGATGGAAATTTGACAATGACACTCTTAGGACAGACTGTTCATTTCAAAGTTTTTGATTCTTCACCTTTCCCTTCTATTTCTGCCATCGATGAAATATTCGAAGTTGATCCTTTGGATAATCTTATCCAAAACACCTTTTTCCAAACCAGAATAGAAGACAAGCTTGAAACTGTTCTTACACTTGAAAAGGTTGAAGAAGATTTGGATGAAGAAATTAAGGGGTACCTTGAACAACTAGACAATAATGAAGTGATGACAAAATCTAGTGCACTTTTAAATCTACCCAGTTCTTCATCTGTTAAAGAGGCCAATCCACCTGAACTTGAACTCAAAGACTTACCCGAGCACTTAAAATATGTGTTTTTGGGAGAAGGAGAAACATATCCAAAGTGATAATTTCTTCAACCTTGACCAAACCACAAGAAAAGGAACTCATCAAAGTTGCTTAAACAGTTTAAGAAATCTATAGGTTGGAGTATAGGGGATATAAGAGGCATTAGTCCAACAATGTGTATGCACAAGATCAACTTGGAGGATGGTGCTAAGCACATGCGAGAGGCCCAAAGAAGACTAAACCCAAACATGCAAGAGGTAGTTAAAAAGGAAATCCTTAAATTGTTAGGAGAAGGGATTATCTATCCTATTGCGGATAGTAAGTGGGTTAGTCCAAAGGTACGTGGTACCAAAGAAATGCGGGATAACAGCTTGTTAAAAATGATAAAAGTGAATTAGTGCCCACTAGAATAATCACTTTGGATGGAGAATGTGTATAGATTTTAGGAAACTAAATTTATATACGAAAAAGGATCACTTTCCTCTTCCATTCATTGATCAAATGTTGGAAAGATTAGTCAAGTACCTAATTTTCTTGTTTTTTGGATGGACTCTGCGGATATTATCAAGTACCCATAGCACCGTAAGATCGGGAAAAGACCACATTTACATGTCCTTTTGGGACATTTGCTTTTCATGCAGAATGCCATTTGGGTTATGCAATGCTCCTGCCACTTTCCAGAGATGCATGATATCCATTTTCTCGGACATGGTGGAGAAGTTCATTGAAATTTTCATGGACGATTTCTCTGTCTTTGGGAACTCATTTGATGATTGCTTACATAAATTGACTTTGGTTTTAGAAAGATGCATTGAATGCAATCTAACCCTTAGTTGGGAGAAAAGTCATTTTATGGTTCAACAAGGGATAGTTTTGGGACATATAATTTCAAACAAGGGTATTGAAGTTGATAAGGCAAAAGTTGAATTGATATCCAAACTACCTCCCCCTACATCTGTGAAGGGGATAAGAAGCTTCTTGGGACATGCAGGATTTTACAGACGATTTATTAAAGATTTCTCTAAAATAAGTCGTCCTTTATGTAACTTATTATCCAAAGATGCTGAATTTGACTTCAACAATGACTGCCTTATTTCCTTTAATACCTTGAAAGAGAAACTAACATCTACCCCTGTTATAATGGCACCAAACTGGTCTTTACCTTTTGAAATAATGTGTGATGCTTCTGATTATGCAATAGGAGCAGTCCTGGGACAAAGAGTGGATAAGCGTTTACATGTCATCTACTATGCTAGCAAGACACTCAATGATGCCCAAATGAATTACACCACCACTGAAAAGGAATTCTTGGCTATAGTATTCTCTTTAGACAAATTTCGGTCTTATTTAGTAGGATCTAAAGTGATTGTACATTCTGATCATGCTGCTTTAAGATACCTATTAAGTAAACCAAATGCCAAGCCAAGATTAATCAGGTGGGTCTTACTCTTACAAGAATTTGACCTAGAAATCAAGGATAAGAAAGGCAGTGAAAACTTAGTAGCTGACCATTTGTCTAGGTTGATTTCTGACTTCAATTCTCTTAAAGATGAGAGTAATGATGATATAGTTGAAACCTTTCCCGATGAACAGTTATTTTTCATAGGTCCGAACCCATGGTATCTTGATATTGTAAACTATCTTGCCACTTGGTGTTTTGCGACCTAACACTTCATATCGGGACAAGAAAAGGTTTTTAAAACTATTAAGGACTATTTCTCGGGATGACCCTTATTTATACAAGATTGGTCAAGATCAAGTCATCAGGAGATGTGTACGAGAAGAAGAACATAAGAGCATTCGACTTTTTGTCATGAACTTCATTGTGGGGTCATTTTGGAGGTGAAAAGACAGCCCGTAAGATATTACGATCTGGATTCTTTTGGCCCACTCTTTTTAAAGATGCTCATATGTTTTGTGCACAATGTGATAGATGTCAAAGAACAGGAAACATAAGCAAAAGAGATGAAATGCCTTTGACATCTAATTTAGTTGTTGAACTCTTTGATGTATGGGGATTGACTTCACGGGTCCTTTTCCCCCATCTAATGGTTTTCAATACATTTTGGTTCTTTGTGGATTATGTGTCCAAGTGGGTAGAAGCTATCCCCACCAAAACCAATGATGCTAATGTTGTTGTGAAATTCTTGAAAGATTTCATATTCAAGAGGTTCGAACGCCTAGAGCTATAATAAGTGTTGGAGGTAGCCATTTTTGTAACAAACTCTTTGATGGAGTACTAAACAAGTACAACATCACACATAAAGTAGCTACTCCATATCATCCTCAAACTTACGGTTTAGTGGAAGTGAGTAATAGGCAAATTAAGGGAATCTCGAACGCACCGTGCGTCCGTCAAGGAAGGATTGGGCATTTAAGCTAAATGATGCCTTATGGGCATACCGCACCGCTTACAAAACACCTATTGGGATGAGCCCTTACCGGTTAATCTTTGGGAAAGCGTGCCACCTTCCGATTGAACTTGAACACAAAGCTTATTGGGCAATTAAAGAGTTAAACATGGATTTAGATAAAGCGGTGAAAAACGATTACTCCGGCTTTCATGAGTTGGAAGAAATTAGGAATGAAGCCTATGAGAATGCCAAATTATACAAGGAGCGTACTAAGCGCTATCATGACAAGAGGCTAGTTCCTAAGACTCTTCACCCTGGAATGAAAGTTCTTTTATTTAACTCTCGTTTGAGATTGTTTCCAGGAAAGCTGAGATCAAGATGGGATGGACCATTCAAAATAGTTCAAGTATTTGAACATGGAGTAGTGGAACTATTGGACTCCAAGACACAAAAAACGTTCAAAGTCAATGGCCATCGTGTCAAGCCTTATTTAGAAGAACCAAACAACATTGCTGAAATGGATTGCATTTGGCTGAGTAACCCTTAGCACCAAAAAGATACGTCTTGCTAAGACGTTAAACTAAGCGCTGGATGGGAGGCAACCCATCATTTTAGGTAAAATATAAAAAAAAAATAATTTTTGTTTGTTATTTGTTTTCTTTACTTAATTTTATTGTTTATTTCATTTTAATTGCATGTGAATAATTTTTAAATTGTTAGAACTAAAAATATTTGTTGAGATGTTAGAAGTTTACAAATGACCGTACGTATACACTTTAATGATGAATATGATGGATGCACCTGCATTTTCCATTACTACTTGCACATTCTCAGGAAATAGGTAATCTTTCTTCTCTTCTCTCTTTATCTTTAATTTACAGTTGTTACATTGAGGACAATGTAAGTTCTAGGTTGGGGGTGGTGAAAAGTTACCATGCTTAATAAAAAAAAAAAAAAAAAAAAAAATTGTCTAGTGGGGGTTTGGTTTTATTTCTATTCTGTGTGATTTAGTAATTTTTGGAATATAAAAAAAATATAAAAAAAAAAAAAAAAAGAGTTTCACAAAAGTTTATCATTTCTTTAAATCAAATTTAAGTAAATAGTTAAGTCTTTTGTACTGTTAGATTAATTTTTGAAAACATATCATGAAATATTTTGTAATTATTTTTGATAATTAGTTAGTTTTTGTCATAATTAGTATTTCTTGATAAGATGTTGAAATTATATTAAACCCAAAATCGGTGTTTATGAGTTTTTTTTTTAGTGGAGACTACCTTTGTGAGATATAATTTGAGCCTAATTTCCTTTATTCAGAGTGAAATATATATTTTTTCTACTCCAAACACATTTCTTATTTCTTCAAATTTTTAGATGATCTCTATAGGTATTAGCATTGAATGTATGAATTTTTTTCATTTTAATAGAGTATCATATATTTTTGATTATTATTTTTGCTTAGATTAAATGATTTGAGTAGAAGTTGATAGTATATGCTTATATCTCATTTATGCATGACTACTACAAAAACAAAAAGACATATCTGGGGTTACCTAAACCAAGATCAAACAGAAAAGCCACAAAATTAACCACTCACCAAAATCCAAAAAATGTACAATCTGTACATGGGTTGACTCTCTAAAAAAATACATATATTGAGAAATATCTACAGAAAAAAAAAAAAAGAGAGAGATAAAAATAGTATCATCTACATACTATAACCCGCATTGCCTACAAAGTTGTGAGTAAAGGCTAATTACAAAAGAAAGATATAAGAAGTAATTCCCCAAAAAGTCATTGCAATTTCTTCATTTGTAAAAGGCATATATCTTGAAATTCTTTCTTAATGAGTTTGATTTATGCATGAAAATAATTTTTATATATGATATCTTTATAATTTATACATTTGATTCCTTTCATGAGATCAATGTTAAAATAACACTTTGAGCCTTTATTCTTTATACATATGCGAACATATTAGTTCATTTCTATACATCAACTCTTTCGCATATAAATTAGTATGAGTGTTTGAACCCATAGGATTCAGTGTTTTGAGAGTATTGACTTGTGAGGAATAGAGTCGGCGAATTCGATTCATGACACTTGAATTTGGGTGAAATTAAATGGATACATTTTTGATATGAAATATGAAAATGATTTTCGACTAATTATTATAATAAATCATGATTGTTTAAAGAGATTAAGATAACTTATGCTTGAGATTTTAATTATGATCTTAAAGGAGATTAAAAAGTATGAGACATTTTTGTGAAATGTTGTTAATTTGTGATTTTGTTGTAAATTTAATTTTTAAGTTGTTTGTTTTTATTGTTTCTTTTGTTTTTACATTTAGTACAATGTTTGTGGGTATCATTCTTGAAAACCCTCACGAGACTCAAACTCGTCCACTAGGGCAACCTAGGGTTTAAAGGCTTGTTGCATAGGCTAAATGCAACCGTGTCAATCCACGGAAGTGATTCAGGATAGTTTAATTTGTAGTTTTTATCGCTTCTCTTGCTAAGGGACTAGCAAGAAGGTGGTTGGGGGTTGTGATGAGTGCTCAAAAAGCACTAAAATAACCATGATTTTATGCACTTTAATTGATTAAAAATATATATATTTATATGTTTTATCATATATTTATATAAATTTGTCTTTTTCGAATCACGGGTATTTTTATTGTTTTTCAGAATTTTGGCCTAAAAACGCAATGTAAAGACTCAAAGAAGAATACTTGAAGCAATACATCACAAATAAATTGATAAATAAGTGGAAAAAGGTCAACAAACATGGAAAAATTGGACAAAATGGGTCGAAAAGGTCAAAAATGTCAAAAGATCGGAAAACGCCACACAAGAAATTTCAATACACATACAACAATATATCACAAGGCCAATAGAGTCACACATACCACATACGATGATGCTCACAGCTGCAGCAATACGGGCATCGTTCACGCTGTACAAGGCTACTTCAAATTTCGGCAGAAGCCAAGAATGCTCAATGACATACTAACGCGTTTTTGACCCATTTTTCACGTGCAGCCTTTCATGACGTCATGTCGACGTCATTGATGACCTCAAGAGGTCCAAAACACGTTTTTATTTTTTAATATTTTTTTAACATTTTTTAATCATTTTTTCTCTCCATCCTCACCTATAAATACCCCTCTTCCATTCACTTCAAAATACACCTCAAAACCTCACATCTCTCTTCTTTCTTTCTCTCATTTCTTAGTTTTTAAGTTTTCTTTAGTTTCTTTCTTAGTTTCTAAGCTTTTCTTAGCTTTTCTCTTAGTTTTTAGTTCAATTGTCTTAGGTTTAGAGTTCTTCTCTTTTTGAGAGGAACTTGTAATGTTTTTGTAATAATTTAGATTTTTGATTCAATAAATGGAAGTGCAAATTCCGCTTGGAGATTTTCTAGCAACGGGAATAGCGTCGAAGTTACGTAAGGATTTTATTTTCTTCTGATTATTTTTATGCTTTATTCTTACATGTTATATTTAATTTATGCGTGATTAAATTTAACTGTGCTAGCTGTTTATAATCATGATATAATAATAACGTTGTTATGCTTGCGAAATATTAAATAGGTGAAAATTTCTAAAATGAATTGATTTTGTTTTTATTCAAGATTTTATATTAAGGATGTTAGAGAGAAATATATTATTTTTCATTACAAACTTAAATCTGAAAGTTAGACTTTAAGGTTTAGTTATCCCGTCTAATTTAGAGTAGTGCTCTTTTATTTGTTGGTACAATCGCCCGGTAGTTAGAGTGAAGCTCTATTTCAAAAGTTTTTATAAGAATTATTATGTGGAAATGTATTGACAACATGTTTTCAATAGTGATTTTAAAACTTGAAAGTTAGTACTCGGATAACTAAATTCTTAAGTTTAATTTGGACACCTTGAATAAAGTTTAAATTGTCTAACCCCACCAAAGGTGGCATTTAAATGGTTCATTTTCAATCTCTTAGAAAAAGGAATTAATTTAATTAACCAAATTAGTTATCAACCCCACCCATAGGTGTTAATTGATTTGTTTAGTTAACAAAGAGTATCTAACCCCACCAAAGGTGGTATTCATACAAAAAGAGAGAATCAATAAAATATCAATTTATATCTTTAATAACCTAGATAATATGAGCAAGCATAATTAACTTAGTTATTATATCCATAAATACTCCACTAATATAAATGATAAAATTTGCATGAATATTTATTGAATCTGTATTTATATTTATTTATTCAATTTGTATCTATGTTTATTCTTTTTAGATTATATTTAATTAATCTGTATATATGTTTATTTTATGTTATTAGATTAGGAACACAAAAACCAAAACTATCGTGACAGGATGTTTAGGATTTAATTTCGTTTTTAAAAGTTTGAATAATAAATTAAAAACCACATACATTCCTTCCTTAGATCGACCTTGGGAGTATACTTATCATTTTCTACAAAATGATTCGTGCACTTGCGAGAGTTTTACAAATATTAAAACCAAAGTATTTGCGAGAATCGGCGATGCCGGTTTTCGTTCATCATTCATCCGCGGCACTGTTCATCCGCAGATTGTTCATCCATCAGACTTGCAGCCGCAGATCGTTTCATCCCCAGATCAGGTAGCCGCTTTATCACGCCGACGTCATTGATGACGTCAGCAATCACTAATCCGCGTTTTTACATTTTTTTAACATTTTTTTCTCTATTTTTTCTCTCCATCCTCACCTATAAATACCCCCCTTCCCTTCACTTCAAAATACACCTAAAAACACCTCCAAATACATTCTTTTCTCTCTTTTCTTAGATTTTTAGGATTCTTTAGTTTTTCTTAGTTTTTTTCTTATGTTTTCTTAGTTTTTAGTTTTTCTTAGTTAATTTCTCTTAGATTTACAGTTCTTCCCTTTTTGGGAAGAACTAGTTATGTTTTTGTAATATTTTAGCTTTTTGATTCAATAAATGGGAGTGCAAATTCCGCTTGGAGTTTTTCTAGCAACGGGAATAGCGTCGAAGTACTGTAAGGATTTTATTTTCTTTGCAGTTATTTTTTATGCTTTATTCTTACATGTTATATTTAATTTGTTTGTGATTAAATTTAACTGTGCTAGCTGTTTGTAAAAATGATATAATAATAACGTTGTTATGCTTGCGAAATATTAAATAGGTAAAAATCTCTAAAATGAATTGATTTTATTTTTATTCAAGATTTTATATTAAGAATGTTAGAGAGAAATATATTATTTTTCATTACAAACTTAAATCTGAAAATTAGATTTTAAGGTTTAGTTATCCGGTCTGATTTAGAGTAGTGCTCTTTTATTTGATGGTACAATCGCCCGGTAGTTAGAGTGAAGCTCTATTTCAAAAGTTTTTCTAAGAATTATTATCTAAAAATGTATTGACAACATGTTTTCAGTAGTAGTTTTAAAACTTGAAAGTTAGTACTCGGATAACTAAATTCTTAGGTTTAATTTGGACACCTTGAATAAAGTTTAAACTGTCTAACCCCACCAAAGGTGGCATTTAAATGGTTCATTTTCAATCTCTTAGAAAAAGGAATTAATTTAATTAACCAAATTAGTTATCAACCCCACCCATAGGTGTTAATTGATTTGTTTAGTTAACAAAGAATATCTAACCCCACCAAAGGTGGTATTCATACAAAAAAGGGAGAATCAATAAATATCAATTCATATCTTTAATAACCTAGATAATACGAGCAAGCATAATTAACTTAGTTATTATATCCATAAATACTCCACTATTTATAAAAGATAAAATTTGCATGAATGTTTATTGAATCTATGTTTAATTTTCTGTTATTAGATTAAAAACACAAAAACCCAAAATATCGTGACAGGATGTTTAGGATTTAATTTCGTTTTTAAAAGTTTGAATAATAAATTAAAAACCACATACATTCCTTCCTTAGATCGACCTTGGGAGTATACTTATCATTTTCTACGAAATGATTCGTGCACTTGCGAGAGTTTTACAAATATTAAAACCAAAGTATTTGCGAGAATCGACGATGCCGATTTTCGCTCATCAGTCACATGGTAGCTTCTAATTAGCCCTGTGTTAAAAATTCATAAACAATCCATAAAAATTCCCAAAAGTTATATTTTCACCCTTTTTCACTAAAAGTTTATATTTTAATATTTTTAGCCATAAAAATACTATGGATTGAATAAAACAAGTAAATATTAAGTGAAAAAGTGTGCTAATGGCTCTACTTTCATAGAGTCATCACACCTCCAAACTTATCTCTTTAGTTGTTCTCAAGTAAAGCCAATTATAACTAAATAAAATAACATGGGTAGTACATTCATAAATATACTTCTATTATTACATGTATATTTCACGAAAACTATCCCTCTCAAAAGTCATACAATCCTATGATAATAATGTTCACATATTCATCAATCAACGTTCCATCAATACAAGGATATGCAAGTTTTTTGACAAATTGAGTCTTGTGTGTGTGCTGCATATGATATCATCCAATGCACTCATGAAATCAACGTCTATGAGTATGCTAATCAATTTAATCTTAGAACAAGTCTCATAAGTCTATTTTTCACCTCCCCATCCCCTAATATAAATATCTACTTAGCTCATGATCAATAAGGAATTTACATGGTTGTAATGTAAGGCTTAAGAATGGTTAGCTAGAAAGGCTCAATCTATCCAAATAAGCCTAAATCATTTCTCTTTCTAAATACTATTTAGGATTTCGCCTCAAGGGAAGATTAAATAGATTCTAAAACCAAGTACATCTAATCAACTCGCATAACTCACTACAAATTTTCTCTCTATAAGAACACCAAAATAAATCATGAACATGTGCATAAGAACTTGAATCAATCCAATCAAAGTTAGCAAGCATATCACATGATTAATGTAAATATCTTAACAAATATGTTACATTCCTAATCCTAGTCATGACAACCAATATTTATCATTGATTTCATATGTTTCATATCAAGCATGCATGCATTTAGTTTCCACATATTTATCAATTTCTACCCAAATCATGATTAAAAACATCCTAAATATAAAAACAATTCCCTAAAAAATTTAAAATGCATACTAAATACTAAAATAGAGAAAGAAGTTCCCTCCCCTAAACTTAAATTTCATATTGTCACCAATATGCATAGATAAATATGATAAGGTAAAAGAAAATAAAACTCCCTTAGTCTTGGCACACCATATATGTTGTTGAAATTGCTCAATCCTGTTGCACCATCTCTCTCCACATTTTTTCACCTACAAAACAAAAAAAATGAAAATATAAGTACATAATGTTGGGTTGTTTCCCAACTAACATCACATTTAGTGTCCTTGACTCGACTGTCATATCAAGTTCTAAGGAACATCCCTTTATGTCCATTTACTTTTGAGTTTTCCGGGAAACAATTTGAGTCTTGCTTTGTTCAATAATACTTTATCTTCTTGTTCACAAACACAGTGTTCAAGTCTCTTGTCCTGTCATATTTTTTATTTCATTTTGAACTTTTTGGCATTCTTATATGCACTCAACTATAACTCATCCAATTTATGTATTTCCAACATATTTTTAACCTCTCCATTGGACTCTTTCACTTGCCTACTTGATTGGGGATGGGACGGTAAAAATGTGAAGTCTAAACTTGCTTTCCCTTCCATTTATGGTTTGAGCTTAGATCCTATCTAAAAATTTCCATAATTGCCTTTGATACACACATGAGAGGCATGTCCTCCAAAAAGTTCACACAGTCCACAATATCAACCTTTGATTCCATACTTTCAAAGTTAAAACAGGTTGAATTATTTTCTGGTGAGTTTATGTCCTTGTCCATAGCATCATATGTTAAAGTTGTAAGTGTAGATGACTCCACAGATTCTTTTAAGCTATTCCCACAATCAGTAACATTTATCCTTAAACATTCATTAGCATTATCATTATCAAGGGGTTCAGATTCTTTAAAAACTTTAAACATTATTTGTTCATCTTGCACTCTCATTGTAATTTCACTTTTTTGTACATAAATGAGTGCCCTTCCGGTTGCTAATAATGGACGACCAAGTATGATAGGAATGTCACATTCCTCCTCTATGTCTAGCACAATGAAGTCAACTGGAAAGATGAATTTGTTTACTTTTACTAGCACATCTACCACACCCCAAGGTCTCTTAATTTATCTATCTACTATTTGTAATATTACTGAAGTAGGTTTGGCTTTACCAACCCCCAATCTCTTGAAGACTGATAATGGTATGAGGTTAATGTTGGAACCCAAATCACATAATTCTTTCTCAAAGTGGATGTTCCCAATTGTACAAGGAATGTCAAAACTACCTGGATCTTTCAATTTTTGGGGTAGTTTTCTAGTAAGGATGATACTACAACCTCCAATCAAGGTTATAATGGGTTTGTAGAGGTTTTTTTCTTTGGTTGAATTATTTCCTTTTTAGTGCTCTCATTATCCACTAGTTCCTCCCCATCCTTGTTAATTTCTTACTTCTTCTCATCCTTTTGAGTCTTACTTTCCTGCTCTAAATTTTTACCACTCCTCAAGGCTAACTTCCCTTCTCTTCTTGGGTTTATAGTTGTGTCACTTTGAAGGTAATCTTAAGGCCTTTGGCTTGTAGCTTGAGCAAGTTGTCCCATTTGGTTCTCTAAATTTCAAATGGAAGCCTCTTGAGTGGACACTTTTGTATTTACTGATTGGATGAATTCTTTTATTATCCTCATTGAAGCATTTGTATTGTCCTCGGTAGGTGTCTTCTTCTCTTGGGCTTGTGATTGCTGTGGTTATTGAAAACCATGTAGTGGAAATGATTGATGGTTGAATTAATTACCACCTTGATTGTCGTTATTCTAAGGGAAATTGGGATGTTGTATCCATCCTGGGTAATATGTGTTTGAGTATAGATTATTGTTTTGATTCACATTATCGACATAAAATAATGATTCAGGATTATCAGAACAATTATCAAATAAATGGGCTCTATCACAAAACACACATAACACCCTTGAATCTTAAACCTTATTTATACTCGCTGGTAAGTTTTAAACCTTCTTATGGCTATCATTCTGTCTAATAACCACTGATAATCATTGTTAGCCATTTTCTACTCCATTCTTCTAACAGCACTAAAAGATGTGTCCAAATTAAAAATTTTTTAAAAATAAATTAATTAAATTAACTAAAATAAATGAATAAATCGGTCAGTAAAAGAAAATAAGTGAATTAAAATTAAAATTGAATTAAAGAAAAATAAATTAAATAAAAAATAATAATAAATTAATTGTGTATGAAATGAATACCAAGTATATGTATAGCAACAAGTAATATAATGATAAGAAAGAATCATTTCCAGGGAGATTATTTTATTATAAACTAATTTTTAAAACTAAAAAAAATAAAAAAATCCATTTTTTTGTGTTTTTATATTTTAAGGAAACAAAATTAAAATAATTGAAAGTAAATAGCAATAATTAATTAAATCATATTTTGTAACTAAGAACATATATGAGAAAATATCTAGGAATACTCAAGACCCTAATTTTCTAAACATATGAATAACTAACCCCCCCCCCCCAATATAATTATCAATTAATTACTTGATCAATTGAATCTAACTTAGCATGTATTCCTCTCTCAAGTAAACTGCACACCATACAGTAATTAATTTAATCAAACTCACATGCCATTTAAATTGTATAATACTCATTGAGTTCATCAATTATGGATCACATACAAAAGAATCATACATCTCTACCTAGAAACTATGCATGTTATTTAATCAAGACAAACAATTAAATAATTCTATCAAATCTATTTAATTGTACCTATAGATAAATTGTTGGCCAAACAATTAATATCATAAAAATTAAATTAAATAATATAATTAAATTATAATTATAATTGGGGTAAAATATTAGTTCATCACATGGTGAAAATTGGGTTCATAAGATCCCTATATTAATAAATTAACTACACATAATTGTGTCCATAAAGCTCATATTTTTCATAAAGAAAGACATAAAAATTGATAAAGAAAATAATGGAAGAAGAAATACAACCAATCACAGTATGATACGTGGCACACAGAATTTACTAGGCGAGTTAGAGGACGACGGGTGGTAGGGGTGACTGATCCGAGTCAACACATTCTAAGTCAATGTCATGGGGCGCAACGTGATTTGCGATAATGGATGGTATGGCACACGGGTGGAACATGAGGAGAAATCGCATGACTACACATGGCGTGATGGTTTAACTATTCTCCGAACTCATATTGAACGTCGTGTTAATATGTGGCACGTGTTACTTTGCTCCTCACATGTGGTAATATATGATTCATTATCACTACTTGTGTGGCATCCGCATGGCTTGCCAGTCAGCTTCTATACTTACGTGGCATGCCACATCGTAGCTTTTGATTTGTGCTAGGTTCAAAATTCATAAAAATTCCAAACAAAATCCCAAAAATTATATTTTCACCTCTTTTCACTAAAAGGTTTATATTTTAATATTTTGAGCATTAAAAATACCATATATTGAATAAAAAATTAAATATTAGGTAAGAAAGTGCCCTAATGACTCTACTTTCATAGAGTGATCACACCCCCAAACTTAAGTCTTTGCTTGTCCTCAAGTAAAACCAAGTATAATATAAAATAACATGGGTAGTATATTCATAAATATACTTCTATTATTATATGCATGTGCCAATGTATTTGGATTACCAGTGCATATGGGTTTCATATCATGCAATGGATTTATATAACATGTCATATTTTGTATTGTATAAGCATGCATTGGGATAGCTATATTATACTTTCATTTGGTTTCCATTGAAGAGAGGAGGTACAGGTATACCCGAGCTTATGATTGAAATCTCCCCACACTATGAGCTTATGATGATTACTTACACATGAAAATTTATTAAAATGAGCATGCATTATGAATGTCAGTTTATTTTGATAAAACTTTATAGTAGATTCCTACTAAGTTATGTGTAGCTCACCCCGACTCTTCCCTCACTCCACAACTACATTATTCAAGTATTATGACAAAGGTAAGATGATCATGAATGGAGGATTTTGAAGATACAAGGTTTGACTTTAAATCTTATTTCTTTTATTTGTTATTATATTTACGATTATAGATGTTAACACTACTCTGATAAATTTTAAATTTACTTCATGTCTTGAATTTATATTTACGACTTTACAATGAATTTTGCATTTTAAATAGAAAATCTCTAAAGGGTACCTGAATTGTTTATAAAATTGATTTTAAATGATTTCTAATTTGAATTTTTCATGATTAGTCAAGAAATTTTCCTTTAAACATAATTTAAAATTTACCCTTTTCTTATCTAGCGTACCCATTTTTTGAGTCGTGATAGCTTGGTATCAAAGCATGTTTTTGATCTCCCTAGAACGAAATTTTTCTTTCTAAAAGTTATTTTATCTCAGCTACCTAGGGGTGTCCAAAAACTAGAACGAATTGGATTAAACTGGAAAACCGAACCAGATCGAACCGAATGATTTTATAAATCAAATGGTCTCATCCAATTTGTATTAATTAAAACCTCTTTTCAAACAGTCTGATCTAATTATATTAATTTTTAAATTGATCCGACTGGACCAAACTGGTTTAATAATATATTAAATTTCTCATATTTTAATCAAAGGTATATCATTAGGTATATCATATTTATGTATTATTAACCGGACCAAATCGTTGAAAATCGTTAACCAAACAAGACCAAACCATTCGGTTCAATATTTTTAATAATTAAACGGTTTGGTCTGGTCCAGTTTGAGTAATATAAACGTTCTAGTCCGATTAAATATTTTTACCCAAAACTGGACCATGGACACCCTTACAACTACCTACTCATAGAATGGAAAACCTCCAAATGGATTTTGCATATCTACTTATTGAATCAAAAACTAAAAATTTATAAAAACATAACTAGTTCAAAAAGAGAAGCATTGAAAGTTAAAAACTAAAAAAAGAAATATTTCTAGTGAGAGAAAGAGCTTAGAAAATTGTGTGTTTTGAAATGGGAGAAAAGGGTCCTTTTCTAGATAAGGAGAAGGAAAAAATGGGGGAAATATTCCAAAATTTGAATTTGAACGCGTTTGGACAAAATGGTAGGCATATGGGGTGCGAAAATCTCAATAGACGGGCGGTTGGCGTACGCGGGATGCTGCGCAAGGGACTTGGCACAATGGGAAACTGTGTGCGTGGGCGCGCGCTGAACTAGGTATTTTTCTCGTTGTGGTTGGGCACACTACACGTGTTTCTCAACACAGATGGGTAGTTATGCGCATGCTTTTGACCTTTTTGACCCATTTTGTCCAATTTTTCTATCTTTTTTTACTTTTCCTCATTTATTTTTTCAATATATTTGTGATGTATTACCTCCAATATTTTTTTCTTCAAGTCTTTAAGTTATTTTTGAACTAAAATACCTTAAAACAATAAAAAATGCCTGTGATGCTGAAAAGACAAATTTATATAAAAATATGATAAAATCATACAAATATAAATCTATTTACTCAATTAAAGTACATTAAATCATGGTAATTTTAGTGCTTTTTAAGCACTCATTAATAAACAACTTCAATTAAAAATCCTTGAGTTAAATGACCCTCGTATTACAAAATTATATATGGACCACTTGTCTAATAATTTAGCCAAAGCCAAGCGATTATCTAAACTTTCTGAACTTCCAAGTACCAACACGGGCTACTACAACCTCGCTGCTATTTTTGAATGAAAGAATAAAATATTAAAACCAGAAATTCAAATTCAAGACTTAAAAACTAAAATCAAAACCATTAAGCTAGAACTCCACCAGCTTAAGGAAAAACATAAAGAATATGATCTCAAATTTAAATTACTTTATATAACAAGAATAAAAACCCTAATAAGAACAAGTGAGTTAGATGACGAACTTGAACCAAATACCCAAGAACTTAAAAACATTGAAAGAATTCTTGAAAATGTTCTTCAAATTCTTAGGGAAATCACCACCAGGAAATAAAATATATATATTATGCTAGTGATGAACGAAAACCGGCATCGCCAATTCTCGCAAATACTTTGGTTTTAATATTTGTAAAACTCTCGCAAGTGCACGAATCATTTCGTAGAAAATGATAAGTATACTCCCAAGGTCGATCTAAGGAAGGAATGTATGTGGTTCTTAATTTATTATTCAAACTTTTAAAAACGAAATTAAATCCTAAACATCCTGTCACGATAGTTTGGTTTTTGTGTTTCTAATCTAATAACATAAAATAAACATATATACAGATTAATTAAATAAAAAAATAAACATAGATACAAATTTAATAAATATTTATCTACAAATAAATATAATTACAGATTCAATAAATATTCATGCAAATTTTATCATTTATATTAGTGGAGTATTTATGGATATAATAACTAAGTTAATTATGCTTGCTCATATTATCTAGGTTATTAAAGATATAAATTGATATTTTATTGATTCTCTCTTTCTTATATGAATACCCCCTTTGGTCGGGTTATATACTCTTTGTTAACTAAACAAATCAATTAACACCTATGGGTGGGGTTGATAACTAATTTGGTTAATTAAATTAATTACTTTTTCTAAGAGATTGAAAATGAACCATTTAAATGCCACCTTTGGTGGGGTTAGACAGTTTAAACTTTATCCAAGGTGTCCAAATTAAACCCAAGAATTTAGTTATCCGAGTACTAACTTTCAAGTTTTAAAACCACTATTGAAAACATGTTGTCAATACATTTTCACATAATAATTCTTATAAAAACTTTTGAAATAGAGCTTCACTCTAACTACCGGGCGATTGTACCAACAAATAAAAGAGCACTACTCTAAATTAGACCGGATAACTAAACCTTAAAGTCTAATTTTCAGATTTAAGTTTGTAATGAAAAATAATGTATTTCTCTCTAACATCCTTAATATAAAATCTTGAATAAAAATAAAATCAATTCATTTTAGAAATTTTCACCTATTTAATATTTCGCAAGCATAACAACGTTATTATTATATCATGATTATAAATGACTAGCACGCTTAAATTTAATCACGGACAAATTAAATATAACATGTAAGAATAAAGCATAAAAATAATCAGAAGAAAATAAAATCCTTACAGAACTTCGACGCTATTCCCGTTGCTAGAAAACCTCCAAGCGGAATTTGCACTTCCATTTATTGAATCAAAAATCTAAATTATTACAAAAACATTACAAGTTCCTCTCAAAAAGAGAAGAACTCTAAACCTAAGACAATTGAACTAAAAACTAAGAGAAAAACTAAGAAAAGCTTAGAAACTAAGAAAGAAACTAAAGAAAACTCAAAAACTAAGAAATGAGAGAAAGAAAGAAGAGAGAAGTGAGGTTCTTAGGTGTGTTTTGAAGTGAATGGAAGGGGGGTATTTATAGGTGAGGATGGAGAGAAAAAATGATTAAAAATATGTTAAAAAAATATTAAAAAAATAAAAAACGTGTTTTGGACCTATTGAGGTCATCAATGACGCCAAGATGACGTCATGGGCGGCTGCACGTGAAAAATGGGTCAAAAACGCGTTGGTATGTTGAGCATTCTGGCTGCATGTATTGTGGGCTGGTAGCAGCCTTGTGGCGTGAGCGATCTGCCAGCTGTATTTGCATGAAGCGTGCATCAACGCTTGGCGCTTGTGACTCTGGTATGGCCGTGGTGAAATTTGAGGCTATTGTGTAGCGTTTTTCCGATCTTTGACATTTTTGACATTTTTGACCCATTTTGTCCAATTTTTCCATGTTTGTTGACCTTTTTCCACTTATTTATCAATTTATTTGTGATGTATTGCTTCAAGTATTCTTCTTTGAGTCTTTACATTGCGTTTTTAGGCCAAAATTCCTGAAAAACAAAAAAAATACCCGTGATTCGAAAAAGACAAATTTATATAAATATATGATAAAACATATAAATATATATATTTTTAATCAATTAAAGTGCATAAAATCATGGTTATTTTAGTGCTTTTTGAGCACTCATCACAACCACCAACCAGCTTCTTGCTAGTCCCTTAGCAAGAGAAGCGATAAAAACTAAAAATTAAACTATCCTAAATCACTTCCGTGGATTGACACGGTTGCATTTAGCCTATGCAACAAGCCTTTAAACCCCTAGGTTGCCCTAGTGGACGAGTTTGAGTCTCGTGAGGGTTTACAGAGATGATCCCAACAAACATTGCACTAAATGTAAAAACAAAAGAAACAATAAAAACAAACAACTTAAAAATTAAATTTACAACAAAATCACAAATTATCAACATTTCACAAAAATGTCTCATACTTTTTAATCTCCTTTAAGATCATAATTAAAATCTCAAGCATAAGTTATCTTAATCTCTTTAAACAATCATGATTTATTATAATAATTAGTCGAAAATCATTTTCATATTTCATATCAAAAATGTATCCATTTAATTTCACCCAATTTCGGTGTCATGAATCGAATTCGCTTCGACTCTATTCCTCACAAGTCAATACTCTCAAAACACTGAATCCTCTGGGTTCAAACACTCATACTAATTTATATGCGAAAGAGTTGATGTATAGAAATGAACTAATATGTTCGCATATGTATAAAGAATAAAGGCTCAAAGTGTTATTTTAACATTGATCTCATGAAAGGAATCAAATGTATAAATTATAAAGATATCATATATAAAAATTATTTTCATGCATAAATCAAACTCATTAAGAAAGAATTTCAAGATATATGCCTTTTACAAATGAAGAAATTGCAATGACTTTTGGGGAATTACTTCTTATATCTTTCTTTTGTAATTAGCCTTTACTCACAACTTTGTAGGAAATGCGGGTTATAGTATGTAGATGATTCTTTTTTTGTCTCTCTCTTATTTTTTTCTGTAGATATTTTTCAATATGTGTATTTCTTAGAGAGTCAACCCATGTACAGATTGTACATATTTTGGATTTTGGTGAGTGGTTAATTTTGTGGCTTTTCTGTTTGATCTTGGTTTAGGTAACCCCAGATATGTCTTTTTGTTTTTGTAGTAGTCATGCATAAATGAGATATAAGCATATACTATCAACTTCTACTCAAATCATTTAATCTAAGCAAAAATAATAATCAAAAATATATGATACTCTATTAAAATGAAAAAAAAATTCATACATTCAATGCTAATACCTATAGAGATCATCTAAAAATTTGAAGAAATAAGAAATGTGTTTGGAGTAGAAAAAATATATATTTCACTCTGAATAAAGGAAATTAGGCTCAAATTATATCTCACAAAGGTAGTCTCCACTAAAAAAACTCATAAACACCGATTTTGGGTTTAATATAATTTCAACATCTTATCAAGAAATACTAATTATGACAAAAACTAACTAATTATCAAAAATAATTACAAAATATTTCATGATATGTTTTCATAAATTAATCTAACAGTACAAAAGACTTAACTATTTACTTAAATTTGATTTAAAGAAATGATAAACTTTTGTGAAACTTTTTTTTTTATATTATTTTTTTTTTATATTTTTTTTATATTCCAAAAATTACTAAATCACACAGAATAGAAATAAAACCAAACACACAAAAAGTATATTTTTTTTATTTTTTTTTTTAATTAAGCATGGTAACTTTTCACCACCCCCAACCTAGAACTTACATTGTCCTCAATGTAACAACTGTAAATTAAAGATAAAGAGAGAAGAGAAGAAAGATTACCTATTTCCTGAGAATGTGCAAGTAGTAATGGAAAATGCAGGTGCATCCATCATATTCATCATTAAAGTGTATACAGACAGATCGCTGTAAACTTCTAACATCTCAACAAATATTTTTAGTTCTAACAATTTAAAAATTATTCACATGCAATTAAAATGAAATAAACAATAAAATTAAGTAAAGAAAACAAATAACAAACAAAATTTTTTTTTTTTTTTTATATTTTACCTAAAATGATGGGTTGCCTCCCATCCAGCGCTTAGTTTAACGTCTTAGCAAGACGTATCTTTTTGGTGCTAAGGGTTACTCAGCCAAATGCAATCCATTTCAGCAATGTTGTTTGGTTCTTCTAAATAAGGCTTGACACGATGGCCATTGACTTTGAACGTTTTTTGTGTCTTGGAGTCCAATAGTTCCACTACTCCATGTTCAAATACTTGAACTATTTTGAATGGTCCATCCCATCTTGATCTCGACTTTCCTGAAACAATCTCAAACGAGAGTTAAATAAAAGAACTTTCATTCCAGGGTGAAGAGTCTTAGGAACTAGCCTCTTGTCATGATAGCGCTTAGTACGCTCCTTGTATAATTTGGCATTCTCATAGGCTTCATTCCTAATTTCTTCCAACTCATGAAGCCGAGTAATCGTTTTTCACCGCTTTATCTAAATCCATGTTTAACTCTTTAATTGCCCAATAAGCTTTGTGTTCAAGTTCAATCGGAAGGTGGCACGCTTTCCCAAAGATTAACCGGTAAGGGCTCATCCCAATAGGTGTTTTGTAAGCGGTGCGGTATGCCCATAAGGCATCATTTAGCTTAAATGCCCAATCCTTCCTTGACGGACGCACGATGCGTTCCAAGTACTCCACTTAATTTGCCTATTGCTCACTTCCACTAAACCTAAGTTTGAGGATGATATGGAGTAGCTACTTTATGTGTGATGTTGTACTTGTTTAGTACTCCATCAAAGAGTTTGTTACAAAAATGGCTACCTCCATCACTTATTATAGCTCTAGGCATTCCGAACCTACCGAATATGAAATCTTTCAAGAATTTCACAACAACATTAGCATCATTGGTCTTGGTGGGGATAGCTTCACCCACTTGGACACATAATCCACAAAGAACCAAAATGTATTGAAAACCATTAGATGGAGGAAAAGGACCCATGAAGTCAATCCCATACATCAAAGAGTTCAACAACTAAATTAGATGTCAAAGGCATTTCATCTCTTTTGCTTATGTTTCTGTTCTTTGACATCTATCACATTGTGCACAAAACATATGAGCATCTTTAAAAAGAGTGGGCCAAAAGAATCCAGACTATAATATCTTACGGGCTGTCTTTTCACCTCCAAAATGACCCCACAATGAAGTTCATGACAAAAAGTCGAATGCTCTTATGTTCTTCTTACGGTACACATCTCAGGATGACTTGATCTTGACCAATCTTGTATAAATAAGGGTCATCAGAAATAGTCCTTAATAGTTTTAAAAAACCTTTTCTTGTCCCGATATGAAGTGTTAGGTCGCAAAACACCTGGCAAGATAGTTTACAATATCAAAGATACCACGGGTTCGGACCTATGAAAAATAACTGTTCATCAGGAAAGGTTTCAACTATATCATCATTACTCTCATCTTTAAGAGAATTGAAGTCAGAAATCAACCTAGACAAATGGTCAGCTACTAAGTTTTCACTGCCTTTCTTATCCTTGATCTCTAGGTCAAATTCTTGTAAGAGTAAGACCCACCTGATTAATCTTGGCTTGGCATTTGGTTTACTTAATAGGTATCTTAAAGCAAAGATGATCAGAATGTACAATCACTTTAGATCCTACTAAATAAGACCGAAATTTGTCTAAAGAGAATACTATAGCCAAGAATTCCTTTTCAGTGGTGGTATAATTCATTTGGGCATCATTGAGTGTTTTGCTAGCATAGTATATGACATGTAAACGCTTATCCACTCTTTGTCCCAGGACTGCTCCTATTGCATAATCAGAAGCGTCACACATTATCTCAAAAGGTAAAGACCAGTTTGGTGCCATTATAACAGGGGTAGATGTCAGTTTCTCTTTCAAGGTATTAAAGGAAATAAGGCAGTCATTGTTGAAGTCAAATTCAGCATCTTTGGATAATAAGTTACATAAAGGACGACTTATTTTAGAGAAATCTTTAATAAATCGTCTGTAAAATCCTGCATGTCCCAAGAAGCTTCTTATCCCCTTCACAGATGTAGGGGGAGGTAGTTTGGATATCAATTCAACTTTTGCCTTATCAACCTCAATACCCTTGTTTGAAATTATATGTCCCAAAACTATCCCTTGTTGAACCATAAAATGACTTTTCTCCCAACTAAGGGTTAGATTGCATTCAATGCATCTTTCTAAAACCAAAGTCAATTTATGTAAGCAATCATCAAATGAGTTCCCAAAGACAGAGAAATCGTCCATGAAAATTTCAATGAATTTCTCCACCATGTCCGAGAAAATAGATATCATGCATCTCTCGGAAAGTGGCAAGGGCATTGCATAACCCAAATGGCATTCTGCGAAAAGCAAATGTCCCAAAAGGACATGTAAATGTGGTCTTTTCTCGATCTTCCTGCTATGGGTACTTGATAATATCCAGGCAGTCCATCCAAAAACAAGAAAATTCGTGTCTTGACTAATCTTTCCAACATTTGATCAATGAATGGAAGAGGAAAGTGATCCTTTTTCGTATATAAATTTAGTTTCCTAAAATCTATACACATTCTCCATCCGGTGATTATTCTAGTGGGCACTAATTCACTTTTATCATTTTTAACAAGCTGTTATCCCGCATTTCTTTGGTACCACATGCACTGGACTAACCCACTTACTATCCGCAATAGGATAGATAATCCCTTCTCCTAACAATTTAAGGATTTCCTTTTTAACTACCTCTTGCATGTTTGGGTTTAGTCTTCTTTGGGCCTCTCGTACAGGTTTAGCACCATCCTCCAAGTTGATCTTGTGCATACACATTGTTGGACTAATGCCTCTTATATCCCCTATACTCCAACCTATAGATTTCTTAAACTGTTTAAGCACTTTGATGAGTTCCTTTTCTTGTGGTTTGGTCAAGGTTGAAGAAATTATCACTGGATATGTTTCTCCTTCTCCCAAAAACACATATTTTAAGTGCTCAGGTAAGTCTTTGAGTTCAAGTTCAGGTGGATTGGCCTCTTTAATAGATGAAGAACTGGGTAGATTTAAAAGTGCACTAGATTTTGTCATCACTTCATTATTGTCTAGTTGTTCAAGGTACCCCTTAATTTCTTCATCTAAATCTTCTTCAACCTTTTCAAGTGTAAGAACGGTTTCAAGCTTGTCTTCTATTCTGGTTTGGAAAAAGGTGTTTTGGACAATATTATCCAAAGGATCAACTTCGAATATTTCATCGATGGCAGAAATAGAAGGGAAAAGTGAAGAATCAAAAACTTTGAAATGAACAGTCTCTCCTAAGACTGTCATTGTCAAATTTCCATCTTGGACATCAATAATAGTTTTAGTAGTTGCCATAAATGGTCTACCAAGCAATATTGTATGCTCTCTGTCCAATGCCGGATTTTCTTGCATATCCAGGAACCACAAAGTCAACGGTATTATCGGTTTGTCTACCTGTACCAAAACATCCTCAACTATTCCCTCCGGATATTTAAGAGATCTATCCGCAAGTTGCGGGGACATAGTTGTGGGTTTTAAATCCCCTAGATCGAAATGTGAGAATATAGAGTAGGGCATCAAATTTATACTAGCACCTAAATCAAGCATTGCTTTAGCAACCTTCCTATCCCCCATAGTTATGTTTATAATAAAACTTCCAGGGTCTTTCAACTTAGGGGTAGTTTGTCAGGTCAAGTACGCTAGAAATTTCTCGATACTACTACTCGTTCATTCGATTCATACCTCCTTTTCTTAGTGTTCAACTCTTTGAAAAACTTGGCATATGAGGGCACATTCATGATCACTTCTAATAATGGTAAATTGATATTTACTTTAGAGAGCATATTAAAAGATCATTGAATTGCTTATCTTGTTTGGACTCTTTCAATAGGTGGGGAAAAGGTACTTGCATCCGGTGTGGTTCTGTTGTCTTTTGAATTTTGGGAGTGTCGGATGACCCCCAATGAGTTTTTCGAAAGCTTGTGAAGTTTAACACTTGTTTCTCCTTTTGCGATATTAGAATGTCGCCTTCTTTGTTTGAGATTTCGTGTACACCGGTATTGACTACCTTACCACTTGAAGGGTTCTAACATCTTTTGCTTGTTACGGTTGGTAGGCAACTTTCCTGGTTCTTTCTTTTGCATTTGTTCAGCCAGTTGCCCAACTTTATATTCAATTCTTTTAACCGAAGCCTCCATGGTGTTCAACCTTTGATTAGTCATCAGTTGGTTGTCACGACTAACTTGAATAAAAGCATTCAAGCTATCTTCTAAGGTTGGTTTAAAAGATTGGCTTGGTGGGTAAGGGTGGTTGTAGGTTGGGTGATTATAGGTGTTTGAATGATACTGAAAATATTGGACTTCTTCTATGGCATCGACACTAGAATCACAAGTATTTGAACAATTAAGAATACCATGCCCAATTGAACAACACACTCCACATACCTCTTGATTTGAAGTTTGGTGAGACGTGAGGAATTTCACTTGTTTAGTCAATTCAGCAAGTTGCAAGGTTATCTCATTATCAAAGCCGACTTCATTGACCTTTGCTTTCCTTCTACCACCTCTTTGTTGGGAATTAGAACCCAATAGCTCATAGAGATTATAGGTTTCCTCTGCGGTCTTTTCTCCTACAAAGACCACCAAAGAAGATTATCAACCATGTATTGACTGTGTAGTGTCAATCCATCGTAAAAGAATTGGTTTTGTAGCTGTAGTGGAAAGCTATGATTTTGACATTTAGTGAAAAGGAGTTTGAATCGTTCCCAAGCTTCATGAAAGGGCTCTTCATTCATTTGAGAAAATGTTGCTATCTTTGTTCTTAGATCAACAGTCTTTTGATGGGAATAGAACCTACCCATAAAAATTTCATAGACTGCCTCCCAAGTTTTAAGAGAACATTTGTAGAGTAATGAACCATGACCAAGCTTTATCTTTGAGAGTGTAAGGAAAACACCTCATCCTAAGTTGATCTTCACTAATTGCATGTAGTGGAAAGGTTTGGACAATAGCATAGAATTCTCGAATGAAATGCAAAGGATCTTCATTAGGGATACCGTAAAAGGAAGGCAACAAAGAATAATGAATCTTTTTCAATTCATAATTCCTTGCAGCCTCTTGCAATTGGATGCCGGAAGTTACATTGCCAATGATTGGCATTGTATAGTCTTTCATCTTTTTCCGCCTATCTTCAGCATCTCCCATGTTTATTTGTAGTTGGAAATGATCCTCCTCCTATTGTGAATCAACATTTTGCTCTTAAAAACAATAGTAGATATCTCTAAAAAAATGCAAGGAACCTAAATTTTTTTTTTTTTTAATTTAAACGAAGGGACACAATTTTTGAAACAAACGAATCTATTTTATTTGAAATATTTTTTTTTTTTACACGCAAACTAAACACAAAGGAAAATACAATAATGGGTGACCTCCCATGTAGGACTAAAATTTATCGTCTTCTAGTAAGACGTTGCTTGGAGATTGCAGAATGAAAAACTCAATGTCTCCTCTTCATTGAATTCATCTAAGTTTCAATTTTGCCTTTCTGCAAATGTTCAACTAACTGTTCAACTTGAACTTCCACCTTTTTGATAGAAGCTTCCACAGAGTCCAACCGTTGATTGGTTTTAGATTGATTGTCCCTACAAACTTGAATAAAAGAATTCAAGTTGTCCTCCAGGGTTGGTTTATTTGGAATGCTTCGTGGAATAGGTGGGTGGAATTGCTGGCCTGCCTGGTTTGAGCTTTGAGGGAAAGGAGGGTTGTTTTGCCTCCAAGAGAAATTTGGATGACTTCTCCACCCAGGATTATAAGTATTTGAATTGGGATCAAACCTTGGTCTCTGTTGATATGCTCCCAACACATTAACCTCGCAGTCCAGGTTGTATCTCCTTGATATGGACAAAGCTTCGGTACCTTGTCCCACGTTGTCGTACAAACCATATTGTTCATTATTTGTGTTGGTTTGTGTAGCGAGAAGGGCAACTTGCTTAGTCAGTTGAACAAGTTGTTGTTGAACTTCATTACTGGAGTCAATCTCATGAACACCAGCTTTTCTCACTCTGGAGCTTTTCTGCTGGGAATTAGCACCCAACATCTCAAAGAGATTATACGTTTCTGATGCAGTCTTTTCTCCTATTGCTCCTCCTGCAGCGTTGTCGACAATGAACTGACATTGTTGTGTAAGTCCATCGTAAAAGAATTGGTTCTGCAACTGTAGGGGAAAGCTATGATGGGGACATTGAGTGAGAAACATTTTGAACCTATCCCAAGCTTCATGGAATGGTTCTCCTTCCATCTGAGAGAAAGTAGCAATCTTTCCTCTCAGCTCTGATGTTTTTTGATGGGAATAGAATTTTCCCATGAATTTATTGTAAATTTGACCCCATGTCATCAGAGAACCAGGGGAAGTGACATCAACCAAGCTTTAGCCTTATCCTTTAAGGTGTACGGAAAACATCTCATTCTAAGCTGATCCTCGTTTAGAATACCGAGGGGGAATGTTTGGACCGTAGCATAGAAATCTCTCATAAAGGAAAGAGAATCTTCATTAGGTAGCCCATAGAAGGAAGGAAGCATAGAAAAATGAATATTTTTAAGGTCATAATTCCTAGCAGCTTCTCCCAACTGGATAGCGGCAGTTGCCGTGCCAATCACCGGTCTTGCAAACTCCTTCATCGTGGTTTCCCTAACATGTTGGTTTTCCTCCATTTCTTTTGGTTCTAGTAAAGGATTAAGACGTGGTTCTATGTTTGGCTCAAAATCAGGTTGATGGGTAGGATCCAGTGTTGTTGACACTTGTTTAAATTTATGAATATTATTTACATATGGTGTTAGGGGGTTTCCTAAGGATCTCTTACCACGCATAGACTATTTTAAAACGTAAATTTAAAACTCCTGTCAACAAAAATAAAGAAATTAGAGAAAATTTCCATGGCATTTAATACAAAACACTAGACAATTTTTTTTTTTTTTTTTTTTTATTAAATTAAATTTTTATTTTTAAATAACATAATTAGTATTAACCAAGAGTGTTCCCAGGAAAGAATGGTGGTGCTATGGCTCCTTAAAAACCATTCTCCTAAATGTAACAACGCTCCCAGGAAAGACATTACAAAGTGCTTCAAAGAACTAAATTTCCTGCATTTAACTCCCTTAGATTTTTACTTTTCATGCCTTTTAGTTTTTTTTTTTTTTTTTTTTTTTTTTACGAACGGTAATTTTATTTTACTATTCACACTATCTTATTTCTTATTAACTTAAAATTTTAAAAATTTTAATTTTTTTTTTTTTTTTTTTACGAACGGTAATTTTATTTTACTATTCACACTATCTTATTTCTTATTAACTTTTTATTAACTTAAAATTTTAAAAAAAATTTAAATATTTTTTTTTTTTTTTTTTTTATCTTTAACGGTAAAAACTTTTTTACTTCAAATTTCAAATTTCTAAATTATTCACTTTTTATGCTATAATAAAAAAAATTTTATTATTATTATTTTTTTTTATTTTTTATTTTTTATTTTTATTTATTTTTTATGAAATTTGAAATTTGATTAAATTTTATTTTATTTTATTTATTATTATTATTATTATTATTTTTTTTTTTTTTTTTAAATATCACAATTATTTACAACACAAAAATATTTTTAAAATTTTGATAAATAAATTAAAAACGCTATTCCTTCAAGAATCCGCTACTAAAACTTGATGAATCTAAAACCCAGATCGCCAATTCTCGCAAATACTTTGGTTTTAATATTTGTAAAACTCTACCATGAAGTCACGAATCATTTAAGTAGAAAATGATAAGTATCTTTCACGAGTCGATCTAAGGAAGGAATGTATGTGTTTCTTAATTTATTATGCAAACTTTTAAAAACGAAATTAAATCCTACACATCCTTTCACGATAGTTTCGTTTTTGTGTTTCTAATCTAATAACATAAAATAAACATATATACTGATTAATTAAATAAAAAAATAAACATAGATACAAATTTAATAAATATTTATCTACAAATAAATATAATTACTGATTCAATAAATATTCATGCAAATTTTATCATTTATATTAGTGGAGTATTTATGGATATAATAACTAAGTTAATTATCTTTTCATATTATCTAGGTTATTAAAGATATAAATTGATATTTTATTGATTCTCTCTTTTTTGTATGAATACCACCTTTGGTGGGTTAGATCTTCTTTGTTAACTAAACAAATCAATTAACACCTATGGGTGGGGTTGATAACTAATTTGGTTAATTAAATTAATTACTTTTTCTAAGAGATTGAAAATGAACCATTTAAACGCCACCTTTGGTGAGGTTAGACGATTTAAACTTTATCCAAGGTGTCAAATTAAACCCAAGAATTTAGTTATCAAGTACTTAACTTTCAAGTTTTAAAACCACTATTGAAAACGTGTTGTCAATACATTTTCACATAATAATTCTTATAAAAACTTTTGAAATAGAGCTTCACTCTAACTACCTAGGCGATTGTACCAACAAATAAAAGAAAGACTACTCTAAATTAGACCGATAACTAAACCTTAAAGTCTAATTTTCAGATTTAAGTTTGTAATGAAAAATAATGTATTTCTCTCTAACATCCTTAATATAAAATCTTGAATAAAAATAAAATCAATTCATTTTAGAAATTTTCACCTATTTAATATTTCGCAAGCATAACAACGTTATTATTATATCATGATTACAAACAGCTAGCACAGTTAAATTTAATCACAGACAAATTAAATATAACATGTAAGAATAAAGCATAAAAATAACTGTAAAGAAAATAAAATCCTTACAGAACTTCGACGCTATTCCCGTTGCTAGAAAACCTCCAAGCGGAATTTGCACTTCCATTTATTGAATCAAAAATCTAAATTATTACAAAAACATTACAAGTTCCTCTCAAAAAGAGAAGAACTCTAAACCTAAGACAATTGAACTAAAAACTAAGAGAAAAACTAAGAAAAGCTTAGAAACTAAGAAAGAAACTAAAGAAAACTCAAAAACTAAGAAATGAGAGAAAGAAAGAAGAGAGAAGTGAGGTTTTTAGGTGTGTTTTGAAGTGAATGGAAGGGGGGTATTTATAGGTGAGGATGGAGAGAAAAAATGATTAAAAAAATGTTAAAAAAATATTAAAAAAATAAAAACGTGTTTTGGACCTTGAGGTCATCAATGACGTCATGGGGCCGCACGTGAAAAATGGGTCAAAAACGCGTTGGGCGCGTATTCTTGGCGCTATTCCGTCTTGTATGTGGCAGCGCGCTTCAGCGTAGCGTGAAACGTGTAGCTGCATGTATGTGAGCGACATCAACGCGGCGGTATGGCTCTGGTAATTGGCGTGAAATTTCTTGTGTAGCGTTTTTCCGATCTTTGACATTTTTGACCTTTTTGACCCATTTTGTCCAATTTTTCCATGTTTGTTGACCTTTTTCCACTTATTTATCAATTTATTTGTGATGTATTGCTTCAAGTATTCTTCTTTGAGTCTTTACATTGCGTTTTTAGGCCAAAATTCCTGAAAAACAATAAAAATACCCGTGATTCCGAAAAAGACAAATTTATATAAATATATGATAAAACATATAAATATATATATTTTTAATCAATTAAAGTGCATAAAATCATGGTTATTTTAGTGCTTTTTGAGCACTCATCAGCTAGTACTCCCTAACCAATCAAAACTTGAGATAATAGCCTTATTTGATACAGGCGTTGATCTCAATTGTATCAAACCATCAATCGTTCCAAGACTATTTTATCAACCAATAGACGAATAACTTACCTCAGCCAATAAATCAAAGATGAATATCATTGGTAAAATGGAAGTTGAAATCCTTAAGAAATCATTTCTCATCAAAACTACATTTGTGATTGTATTCGATATAGGCTATCTAGTCATATAAGGAATTCCATTCATGAATATTATTACCCCATATCTTGTCCAAAGTGATAAGATTTCTTTCAAAATCGAAGAGAAAACCTTCAGTTTTCACTTCATCGAAGAACCAAAAACCAGGAATCTCAACCTTAATAAAGCCTATAGAGAAAAGGACCTTCTTTATCTCAAATCTAGAGTTCAATCTCATATAGTTGAGAAAGAACTTCAAATTCCAAGAATTCAAGATAAAATCTCTAAACTCCAAAATTCTTTCGAAAAGGAAGTTTATTCTGAACTACCCAGCACTTTCTGGAGTAGAAAGGAACATATGGTAGACTTACCATATGAATCATATTTCAATGAGAAATATATTCCAACAAAAGCAAGGCCAATTCAAATGAATACTGACCTTGAACAATTCTGCAGAAAAGAGAATGAAGATCTCTTATCTAAGAAATTAATATCTAAATCCAGATTGACGTGGAGTTGTGCAGCTTTCTATGTCAACAAATCGGGTGAGATCGAACAAGGAATACCTCGATTGGTAATCAACTACAAACCCCTTAACAAGGCCTTAAAATGGATTAGGTACCCTATTCCTAATAACAAAGACCTTCTTCAAAAACTCCATTCTTCATAAATATTCTAAAAATTTGATATGAAGTTAGGTTTCTGTCAAATTCAAATCGAAGTAAAACATATATATATAATGGCATTTACTATTCCATTTGGACAGTATGAATAGAGTGTCATGCCCTTTGGGCTCAAAAATGCACCCTCTAAATTTCAAAGGATTATGCATGATATATTCAATCCTCATTTAGAATTCTATATTGTGTACATCGATGATGTACTTATATTTTCTAAAGATATCAGACAACATATCAGGCATCTCAAAACCTTCTTTCATATCATCCAAAAAAGTGGATTGGCTCTATCATCCAAGAAAATGACATTTTTCAAAACCAATATCAGGTTTCTTGGACACAATGTATCAAATGGAACAGTTATTCCAATCGAACGATCTCTTCAGTTTACTACCAAGTTTCCTGATAGGATCATTGACAAAACTCAACTACAAATATTTCTTGGTAGCTTAAATTACGTTCTAAATTTTTGTCCTGATATCAACAGATTGACAAAGCCACTCCATAACAGGGTCAAGAAAACTCCTGAGCCATAGACAGAAGAACATACCAAAATTGTGCAAAGAATAAAAGCACAAGTTCAAAACATTCCCTATTTACATCTTACGGATCCAACACTTCCCAAGATAGTAGAAATCGATGCGAGTGAAATATTCCATGGTGGAATATTGAAACAAATCCAAGATAATAAAGAAATTATTGTTCAGTTTGTCTCTAGCCATTGGAATTATTGTCAAAAGAATTATTCCACTACCAAAAAAGAAGTATTAGCAATAGTACTTTGTATTTCAAAGTTTCAATCAGATTTACTAAATCAAATATTTTTACTAAGAATTGATTGTAAGTTTGCAAAAGAAATTTTATTAAAAGATGTAAAAAACATTGCATCAAAACAATTTTTTTTGCAAATGGCAAGCATTATTAAGTATTTTTATTTTCATATTGAATTTATCAGAGGAGAAAATAATTCATTAACAGACTTTCTAACTAGAGAGTTTTTCTAAAATAGGTTTAACGATGAGTAAAAAGAAAAAGGAAAAGGAGAAAAGGGAACCTCCTCCAAACCCTTCTATCAAAACCCTTTCATCATCAAAACCAATTATCACTTGGTCCCAAGCGATCCACACCAAGACTAAAGAAGCAGAACCATCCTCCTTGCAATCCCTGGAAGAAACATCACTAGAACTATCCCCAATAGATAAAGTTCTGTATCAACGAGTCCAAGATTGGATACTAAATCTCAAAGACTCGGAGGCATTACAAGCAACTTGTGATAACATCCCAGGATTAGGTGAACCATTATTACTTTTTGAAGTAGAGGCCCCAACCTCCAAAGGTAAAGAAAAGGTATCAAAGGAAGCAACATCTTCCAAATTAAAAATAATTTCAAAACAATCAATTGGAACAATTTCTATTCCAGAAAGGAGGATAACAACCTCTACTTATTTTCCCTAAAAGGGAACAAGGGAAGTTATTCCCAAATCTATTTCAAAACCAACTTCTAAGTATATTTTAAAAGAACAAACTCAAATAGTTACAATTGTTGAAAAAGGATTTTATGATCAGAATCCTTATTTAGCAATGCAAAAATTATTTGGAAAAGGTTTCTTTTACTAGCCTTTTGCCCATTCAAAAACTCCATAATACTATCAAAGTGTTCTGGAAATCACTGGCAGTGTTGAATTCAAACACTTCTTTTATCCAAAATCATCATATGCATAGTTCTCAATTGCTAAACTTCATAAAATCATATCTCCAGCAGATTGGGAAATTGATCTTTCCAAACAACTACCCTTTCGGGTCAGTATTACATCTTCCCTCCCACATTGTACAATATATAATTATTGGGATTATTAGCATGCATTGTTCAATGCATTCCTTATCCAAAACAAAGATAACCAAGCTTCTTGATTATTTTTCTTTTTCAACAAATCTATCAATCCATCTCGATTTCCTTCTTGGTTTTCTGATTGGTGGAAATTATTTGAAAAAATTTCCTCTATTATCATTCCTCCTGTAAAAGAGAGTTATGAATCTTTTCAAAAACATTATAAACCAACATGAGAGGAAGATAGATTCCCTCCTTTGTGTATTTTTTGTTCAAAATTCTACCTTCCTTGGGTCTGTCAATGGGTCGTAAACCCTGTTACATCTGAGGTAATCACCATTACCTGCTTATTTCAAGTTAAATGGTGGTCGTCATTTACCATCCCTAAAACTCTATTACAACCAGCTATTGAAAAATGGCTTCTACAAAAGAGTCACCGAGAGCCCCAAGTGAAGGAAATCCAAGAATCTTCATTACTCTTGGCACAAAAGGCACATATAAAATGCCTTAATTTCTCAAGAAAAAACCCAAGAGAAACTTCTGGAAATTATTAGGAAATTATCACAAGGTTCTTCTGGCCAAACTTTTGGAGTGAAAAAGGTAGAAGAAGATACAGATAAGACTCAATCACCCAATGAAACAGTCTTACCTTCATCCAAAGCTTCATCAACTAATCTAATAAACTTAGACACAACTAATGAAGATATATCATTCTGGACTGGCAAAGTCCATCCATAAAATGGGTCTTTAGGACTAATACCATTATTGGGCCTACGTGTCCATTTTTATTATTTTGGGCCTGTAAGTCTATATTTATTTGGGCCTTCGAGTCCATTACATTCATTAAAGGGTTAATAGCCCAATCAATTTGTAAAGGTCCATACAATGGCCTACCATCAAATGGCCCATCAATGGCTCATCACCAAAAGGCCCATCCAATGGCCCATCATAGTCTTCAGAAGCAATCACTATTGTTTTCACACACAAGAAGAAAAATAGCAAATGGTGTCGACAATACACTATTCATCAAATAGTATTAACCTGTTTGGAATATCATAACAATTATTGTTCAACACAGTAAGGCATCTCCTACAGTACCTGCTGGCAGACAATCTTCTGTTCACAACATAGTAGTTAACTCCCAACAGTATCAAGTGTCAGACAAAGAACTATTCATCAAATAGTAATAGCATTTGCACACAATACATCACTCGGTTATAAAATAGTAGCTCATTTTTAGAAAGAGGAATCGCTTCCATACCCACATCGCATTTACTCTCTCGTTGCTTACATCCTCTCTCATAATAGTTTTGTTTTGTAACCTTATTTTATAATTAAGTAAATTGGAGATTTCATCACATGCTTGGCACATGTGATATAAGTGAAGGATAATTGTATCATTAAGAGAGTTTAAAACTTTAGTTGTACTCATATTTAACAAAAGGTACGCATGTGGCTTCATATTTTCATAATAGTACATCAATAATTCATACATTTAATTTTAAGTATACTAATGGTCCACAATTAAGATTTAGTTGAAAATTTCAACATATATCATATACATGTGCAAAAAAGGAAGGACAAATTCGTCTTTAAAGTTGTTTCCTGCCAATGAACCACCTTTTAGTCTTCAATTCATAATTTTTTCCAACTTTTTACATAAGGATCATGTCACATAATTTATTCATGTAGTGCCAAGGTATGAGGATCTTTCTTTTTGCAGTAATGTAATTTATACATCATATCATATAAACTGCATCCCCACTGTTTTACTATGTTAGCTCTTTTACCTAGTATGTTTTGTGTTGGTTCTTAATTTGTTTCATGATCTTTAGTATTCATCTTTTGCATGTTCTTCCTTATTTTTTGCTTTAGATGTCTTTATGAGGAAATTAAAGTAATTTTTCAAGCTTAAATAGTTGAGTATTGTCTTCTCTATCCTTTATATTTATTGCTTGTTATGGTTTATCATGTGCATTTTTATATTATATAAATTATTTACATGTTTTTAATACTCTTGAATTATCCTAGATTAGTATGTTTAGTTGACATTTATGATAGTTTAGATTGTTCCTTTCTAAGCATGTTTCTTATTTTTTTTGTTTTAAAAAATAAATCTTTTACTCTACTTAAATATTTTAGTATAAAATAAGCCTTATTTTTTATGATAAAATCATTCATCCTTTAGCTTTTTTCCCAAAAAATCATCTTAAAAATATTTCAATTTCATTAGGTTTTTTTAGGGCTCTCATTTTTATTTTATTTTATATTTTGGTTTATAATGTTTTAATAGACTTTTTTTATTTCTTCGTTATTTTAAAAATGAATTTATCCTTAATTGTTTTTCCTCGTGATACACATTAAAAAAATTTATTAAATCTTAATTTTGCATCACTAACATACATCATGAATTTATAACCCAAGTTTTGATCCTTTTTATTGAAAATTTTGGAGAATTTTTTATGCAATTCCACGTTTGGTCGGTGAACTTGATGATTATTGATCATTAACCTTCACGTTCGATCACTCTTTAGTTTGATCAATTTAGTTCACAATCCAACCCATCCAGTCCAAAACTTTCAGCTGGATCAGTTGAGCTATTCATCTTTCAACGTTGGACCAATTAGTCCTGATCAAAATGCTTAGAAGTGAATTGATCCAAAGTGAAAATGTAAAGATGTACACCAAAACGATCGAAAGTGAAAAAATGTAAACTAAATTGATACTTTTGGCCTACAAATTAACTATTAGAATGCTTTTTCCAGACACTAATAAACCTCCCGAATATAAATGTGTCAATAAATTGTTAAACCTACCTTCACAACTCACCATCTTGGACTCACGGGAACAGTGGTGCCTAACACTTTTTTATAGTATAATAAAAGTTTCTCCTAAATTTGAGAGAATATAAAAGCACTATGTTTCCACAACTACTACTTTGATAGATGACACGTTAAGCTTTTTGCTCATTAAAATATTCTTACACAACATAACCCAGTAGAGAAGAAATCCTTTGAAATGGCTAAAATATAGACGTTTGCCATTAATCATGCTTGACTGGCTACTGCCACTAGAGAAGGCAAATAATACTGCCGACCTGGGCAGCCAGAACACAAGCGCAACAAACCACTTTGCTAGATTCTAAATTCTAATTCATAAATCCCTTTCAACAAAAGTCTCTTACTCTTCTTCAAGCTACTGTACTGCTTCTGCCTATTCATGGCTACCAATCCACAAAAGATGCAGATCATATAAGAAAGCACTTTATCCCATATTATGTAGGCAAGTGCTAACATCTGCATCCTGTGATTGCCATTATGTTAGACCTTTATTTCATATCACGGTATCATCGGATCACCTCGGGACACAAGCATCTGTACCTCTGAATCCTCATCTGTAGGTTTGACGGTATAATCTGTCCTAGAATCACCTGCAGATATTAGCTAGAAAACATCAGGCACTCTATGTTACTTGACTCTTCATTTCTCATGAAGTAATCATGTCCAAGTGCCATGACATAAAAATAAGTGTGGATACTCGAACACTCCAATTTGAAGGAAATTTACTCGAGAAAAAATTAACATATCCAGCACCATAGCAACAAAAACTATGTTACTACTAGGATTTCCAAAACTAAACAGAGTAAGTGGACCATTAAATGCCAAAACTTCTCATGATCTTTTAGCCACAAAAAAATTAGCATCACTATATTTGATAACCTAGAACAGTAGGAATTCATAATTAAACATTACAGGAGTTAGATTTGCATACCAAAAGATTGGCGAAGTGCCTTAACAGCATCAAAGTTCTTGTACGTGTAACCGACAAAGCTTAGATCTTTGGGAGTTAGGTGCAACTGCATAAAAGTTTAAGATAGAATATTAAAGCTTGATGCAAATTCAATAAATGACCTAAAAGCTGGTGGAAGTTTTGCACAATACTAATGCAAATTTGTTGGAAACTAGCAAAAAATTTATCACACAGGTTATTATTAAATTCTTACGGCTTACACATGTTTACATTGGATATGTTGATTTTTAACTATTTTGTTAAGCACAAAAGATGATTTTAACTCTTACCCTAATGTTCTCAAATCAAAGCAATTTAATTGTCTTAGCATAAAGAAAATGTGGAACTTTTCCAAGGAAAATACTACCGTATCAAATGATAATGCAAAGTATTAGACAAGTATACAAAGAAATTAAGCCATAACAGACCTTTCTTGTGGGTCCTGAGCCAGTTCTTGATGGTGTCGGAGGATCTGACTGAAAAGATATTAAGAAAAAGAACATTCATAAGAAAGGTATCATATTGAACAAAAAGGTGTAAAATATATCATGGCATCAATATTGAACATGCCTTCTAACTTTGAAGTATTAATCAGTTCCTAAAATCAAAGATCATATGGACTTTTAAGAAAAATAAGTCTGATTAATCAATTTAGCATCCAAGATACCAAAAGTCAAATAATGAAATCATAAGAAACCTGAACTCTATTCCAACACTACTTTTAAGCACAGATAAGAACATTACAAGAGATGCACTTCTCTACTTTCTGCATCCGTATGATGCCTTAAAGCATAAGAGACATTGCAAGCTCCCTCTAGTTAAATGTCCTTTTGAAGTTTTGTGTTTTTAATAGGGAAAAGTTACGAATAGTAATGCCCACAACCTGGCTCAACTAGGAAAATTGAAATACAACAAAAGCAAAAAGAATAAGAATGATAAATAGAATTGTAGTTAAGGTTCTCCAGTCGGCTATAATAAAGACCCATATAAGGCAATAAGATTTATGTACTCTAAAAGAGAAAAGTTCAGTTCTAGTGAGAGCCCTATGTTCGTCGAATATTAGGCCATAAAATAAAAGGTTCCAAGACAAGAAGCCTAAATTATTTTTTGGCTGACAATATATGATTCATGGACCAAATACAGGTAAATAGATGAATATGCTAATAATAGCTAAAATGTTAGAAGCAAATTGTGGAGGAAAAATAATTCTAGTAAATATTTCAAATGCAAGTTAGAAAAGTGAGATTGCACAATACTTCGTCAAATTTCATAAAGTTTTGGGTATCAAGCTCTCCATTCACTTGTGGCTTGAATGCTGCCTCCATTTCATAGAGTTTATCCCACACAACATCCTTGAACCATGGGTGAGACTGAAGCAGCAGAGGTTGTAGACATAAGACAGAGCAGATACATGAAAGATTTAAACAATCCTTCACTTAAATGTAAAACCTTACCTTAATTTGATGTGCCCCTCCAGTACCCAGCCTGTTATCAACGTCACAAAGAAACCTACATATGAGATCCTTAGCCTCATAAGACAACTTTGCATCTTCTGGAAATATCAAGTGGTTTCTCCAATGAACAATCTGTCAGAAACCAACAGATGGAACATATAAGAAATGCACATCCATCCAATTAAGTACATATATTAGGAGCACAGACTAGATGACAAAAAAATATCAATATCAAGCAAGATTGGCCAATAGAATAGCACACAAAAAATGCTGGCGTATATAGACCCCTCAAAGGTAGAACTAAAAATATTAGACAAACCAGGGTTTTGCATGTGAGAATAAATGTCTTCTCTTACAACATATGGATAAAATTTCATGATGGGTTCGAGAAAGAATGATAAGCTCTCTACTAATCCAGTCTCTCTCTCCTGTTTACTTTTTGTTGAAATGCTATTACTCCTTTGACAATAAAGAAATTTCATAGTAGTAAAAAAAATGAATCATTTGAAGAATGTTTTAAGCAAGTTACCTTTCTGCAAGTGGTTATTGGGTCATCTGAATAAAATGGAGGGTAGCCAACAAGCATTTCATACATTATTGCTCCCAATGACCACCTAATTCAATTTAAGCAACATAAATAGAATGACAGAAAATATACCTTCACAATTGTGACATGCAAGTTAAAGGTGCATTTCATCAGGTAATGCAAAAACAAAGTTTGAACTTGGAGAAATAAGCGCATACTGAAGGCAAGAAATAAGTGACAAAAATAAAACAAAGAACTGACCAGTCACACTCCATTCCATATCCTTTCTTCAATAGAACTTCAGGAGCAATATAATCCGGTGTTCCCACAGTTGTAAATGCCTTACGAAGAAAATCAAAAGAAGAGACGAAAAGAGAGAATGTTGAAGACAAAAAAACACCGGTAATGCAAAACATTTAATGGGATTTCATACAAGACTATGGTGTTCCAAGCTTTTGAAGATTTCTCTGTTGATATTTCACAAACATAAGTGTAGCTTTTTCTATGAAACTACAATGCAGTATATAATTAAGTTGAGCCTACAATATAATATGTAACATATTATATGGTAACATTTACTCTAACATCGAGTTGGTCAGGTTAGTAAATACCAACTTCCTCCTGTTCATCTGCCAATGCTGAAGCTTTTCAATAGGGCTTCTCCAACTACTCCCATTATCCGCATCAGGAACAGATCCATCAATATCCATTGGTTTTGTGGCATTTTCATCACCCATATTTCTATTTTCATGCAGTGCAGATAAAGCTGAGCAATCAAGAGGCTTACAGAGGCCAAAATCTGAGAGTTTCATGTAACCATCTTTGTCCAGGAGAAGGTTGTCAGGTTTGATATCTCTGAAAAGAAGGTAAGACGGGGTAAGTCCCTTGATATATAACAATTATGACAAAATTCATCAGGGCTTTTGACAACTAATGAAGTCTTTTGGAAAATTGACCAGGACAGACGAATATAAACCTGTGAATGTAGTTATGTTTGTGAATAGACTCTATGGCAAGGACACTCTGAGCAATGTAAAATCTAGCCACATCTTCTGATAAAGTGTTTTCTCTCATCAGCAACGTCATCATGTCTCCACCAGGGAGGTACTCCATAATCAGATATAAGTATTCAGCATCTTGAAATGAGTAGTAAAGTTTGACTATGTAGTGACTGGCAACTTCAGCCAACAAATTTCTCTCAGCTCTAACATGTTCCACCTATGGAGCACAAGGCATTCAATGTTAAAGTAATAAACATAAACCAAGTTTTTGCTGAGCAAACTGTGATGCTGTAAAATTGAGAAATATACATAACAAAACTGGCAACTGCTGAGGTATTATATGAGGAATTTGTGAGGTCAAAACACACCCAAACCTACAAGTTTGATACTAAAGGATTGATCTTGGGACAATAGCAATATAACAAAGAATGTAAATCAGATTTCAAGATACACAGATACACAAGTTGAATAACAATGCATATTTTTTTTAAATATGTAGAATCGGGTGATTTCCAAATGAAGGTGAGTATTTCCTGATTCTATAGTTCTACTCAAAAAAAGATGATAGTGTAAATGTTTAGTAATCCATGAATGAAGAAAACCTCAAGCAAGCTTCAGTTATAGAGGTATTGTAAAAGAGCTCATATGTTTGTTCTGACCTGTCCTCTCATAAGCATTTCAGATTTCTTCAACTTTTTCATGGCATAGATATTTCCAGATTTTTTCTCCCGGCACAACCTAACCTATAAGTAGGCAATGTCTCAAATAAATTGCATAAAAATAGCAAACATTTATCAAGCTTGTATACATAGAAAGATCTAGTTTGAAGCAAACTCAAAACTTGTTTGCTTGAAGCAAGCTTGTATACTAACCTCACCAAAAGCACCCCTGCCAATGATGGTTAAGAGCTCAAAATCATCAACACATATCTTGTTCCTTTTAAGCCGCATATACTCGGTCTCTTTTCGCTCTAGGTCTTTGATCAGGTTAATTTGTACTTCTTTGGGTACATCTGAAGATGCCAATTTCCTTTCTAACACCCATCGTCTTCAATGAAAATAAATCAGGTCAGAGACTAATATGCTTCTTTGAAATAAAATGATGTCAATACACTAAAAAGATTTTGATGGGAATGCCCCACCATTATGAAAAATAACCAACAATGCTTATTAAAAAGCACACAATCAAATTTAATCACATAAGCCTAGAACCCAGTCAGTTGGGCTAGATGAGAAACTTGATTACAGTCTTTAGATATTGGCACTCTTGTAGAATAATTTCATGCATATCAATGATGATATCTAAAGAGGCCAACAGTTGCAACAAGCAGATCAAAAGCCAGACAGGAGTAAGCACACACTAATCAATACAAACTTTGGGATCTTCCTCACTTTAAAGAGTATAGGAGAGTGCCGCTGCTTTTATAAGAATAGATGGCACAAGATTTCAGATAAAATTAATAGCATGTTCTTGTTTGATATGCCTCTCCTGTTGATCAAAGACATGTTTCATTTACCATATTTATCTACGGCATACGGACATCACAGCAATAGCTAATCATGTTGAAGAGTTAATTTTGAAAATTTTAATTATGAGTCTTTCGACATTTATATTTTAAGCTTCCATCCTTTCATTTTTTATGTCTTAATTTTCTCCGAGTTATGTCCTTTAAGTTCTTGTTAAGACTTTTTAGTTCCTAGAAGCTAATGTATTGAGTCTTTTGAATGTCCTAAGTTCTACTATAAATAGGACTATTTGCTTGTGTTGTGTTGAAGAAGCAGAAAAATCAGCCCTTTCCGATGAAAGTAAAATTTGAAGTTTATCAAGTTTCTTAGCCTACACGGTTCCTGCACTTCTTTCTTTAACAGTGATATCAGAGCCATTATCAAACCTCTAGTTAAATTCCTCTTCCAATTTTAATTTTAATTTCCTAATATAGCCTCCTAAAGCAACATCAACTCCCTTTTTGGTTATTCTCAAGATTTAGTTCCTATATTTGATGGAGAAAATTACAAATATTGGAGCATTCAAATGAAAACAATTTTCATCTCCCAAGATTTGTGGGATTTATTTGAAGTTATTGAAGAGTCAAACAAAACACCTCCAACAGCAGCAGACCAACTCAAGCAAAAAAAAATAAAAGAAAGATGAAAGAAAAAATGCAAAACCCTTGAAGCTAATATACAGTGGAGCAAGCAAACCAATTTTTCCTTCGATTATGAACAAGATAACGCTAAAGAAGCTTGGGAGTTATTAAAAAATGAGTATGAAGGAATTAAAAGAACAAATTCCATGAATGTGCAAACTTTATGGAAAAGTTTTGATAATTTAATGATGAAAGAAAATGAAACCGTCCAACAATTTATGTGCAAGGCATCAGAAATTGTTAATCAAATGAAAGGCCGCGATGAGAAAATTGAAGAAAAAATAATTGAGAAAATTTTAAGAAGTTTACCTCCTAAATTTAACCATACCGCAACTGCAATAAAAGAATCAAAAGACTTATCAAAATTGTGTTTTCATGAACTAAAGAGTTCTCTCCAAGCAAATGAATGTAGAATTAATAAGGACTCAAATTTTATGTTGGATCAAGGTGGAGCAAGCAAAAGGAAGGTGATCATTTTAGAGAAGCGGACAATTTTTAAGCCAAAGAGGAAGAGGTTGTTGAGGTCAAGGAAGGAGAGATTTTCAGAAAAACCCCAAAGGTAATTTCTCTTCTTCTTATTGCGTTATTTGCAAAAAAACAAGGGCATGGGTCCAAGGATTATCGCTTTAAGTGTACCAAAGGGATTGTTGGTACAAAAATAAACAAGAAAAAAATTAGGCAAATTTCACCAAAAAAAAACAAGAACACCAATTATTTTCTTGCATGAATAATGAGCAAAACTCACCAAAGATTTGGCATGTAAACAGTGGCTTGAAACAAGGAGTTTTTTGGGCAACTGGACCAAAACTACACCAAAACTACAGTTCTCGAGTCACAATAGGAGATGGAAAGGAGGAAAATGTTGAAGGCAAAGGTGCTATCTCTGTCAACATCAAAGGAGGTAACAAAACACATACATGATGTTTTATATGTTCTTGGTTTATCTCAAAACCTCTTTAGTGTGCAACAATTACTACAAAAAGGATATTTGGTACATTTTGATGGTAAAAATTACAAAATTGTTGATAAAAGTAATGTTACTATTACTAGAATCAAAATGACCCAAAATAAAGTCATTCCTCTTTCCATGTCTTCATGTCAAAAAAAATTCTATGAATTGTGTTAAAGGATGATGAATCTCATTTATGGCACTTGAGATTTGGTCATTTAAGTTACAAAAACTTGAATGAACAGAAAAAGAAAAATATGGTAATTGGTATGCCTCCAATTGTTATGAAGAAAGGAGTTTGTAAAGGATGTGTTTTTGAAAAAATGCATAAATTTCCAGTCCTTAAAGGAGCTTGGAGAGCTAGCATGCCACTTGAACTTGCTCATGTTGACATTTGTGAACTGACTCAAAATCCTTCTTTTTGTGGTAAGAGATATTTTTTCTTATTTGTTGATGATTATCCAAGGATGACATGTTATGGATATATTTTCTTGAACAAAAATCACAAGCTTTTTCTATGTTTGTTAATCTTGCAGCTCATGTTGAAGAGAAAGTGGGGAAAAAAAATAACTCTCAGAACTGATCATAGTAGAGAATTTCTCTCCAACAATTTCAAGATTTTTGTAGGGAAAAAAACATAAGGCAACTCACTGTTCAATATAATCCTTAACAAAACGGGATTGTGGAGATAAAAAATAGAACGGTCGTTAACATGGCTAGAAGCATGCTGAACGATAAAGCAATGTTCTAGGGAGAAGCTTGCAATACAGCAGTTCATATTTTGAATCACTAGCCAACTCTTGTACTTGATAACAAAACTCCTTACGAAGCTTGACATGGAGTACAACCTGAGGTATCTTCTATTAGAGTTTTTGGTTGCATAGCCTATGCTTTTATTCCTTCACAACAAAGAAGAAATTTTGATGAGAAAGAAGAAAAATTCATTTTTATTAGCAATAATAATGAATCAAAGGGTTATCGTCTCTATAGTCCTATCACAAAAAGCCAATTGTTTCAAGAGATATTTTTGATGAACTTTCTTCATGGAGCTGGGAAGATAATTCAAGGCGGCCAATTTTTCTGAAGAAAATACAGATAATTTTGGCTCAAACTCCAACAATGATGAAAGTAAAAGTTCAAATCATGCAAGCCAAATTTTTTTTCCCAAATGATATTGTCATAGATTCTAATACACCACCAAGAAAGGTGCATTACTTAAAAAAAATTATGAAACTTCTCATATTGCTCTATTTTAATGTGAGCAGCATAATTTGGCAGAAGCTGTGAAAGAAAAAAATTGGAAAAAAAGCCATTGATGAAGACATTTCTATGATTGAGAAGAACACTAGGGAATTGGGGGAGAGGCCTAATGACAAGAAGATTATTGGTTTATGTAGAATTTCAGAGATATTATCTTTAATTAGGCTATAATAGTGATTGTGTACAAGCTCTAATAGTGGTCGATTTGTCTAACTCCTAGTCCTATTTATATTGTTGTACATACATTTGAAAAAGATCAGAGAAATAAAAGTAATATTACAATTTTTTCTCTCAAAATTTCTTTATGGTATCAAAGCATTTCTCCATTTGAGGGAAATAGAGCATTTTCCAGTTGAGTGAAATAGAGCATTTCCCAGTTGAGTAAATCCAGGTATTATTTCTCCATTTGAGTGAAATAGAGCATTTCTCCATCCAGGTAATAAACCCGAGAGCCAATCTAATATTCATTAGCACCTATTCCATTTGAGTGACCCAAGAGCTAATCTCTACACACTGCCTCCATCGCCATCATCTCTGGTGTTTTCGTCCTCCATAGAATTTGGTTTTGTCCTTTGTCATCTTCGTCGACCTCATCTCCATAGAATCAAGAAATCTCGTCCTCTGTCATCTCCGTCGACCTCATCTCACCCGACTACTTCCATGGCCATCAACTCGCCCGACTGCTTCCATCAATTTCACAAGACCTCAATCATCAAGTCTCGCGCAACCTCAATCACAGTTGTGAACGACTTCCGCCATTGTTCACAACACAAGCACCACCTGGTTCATCTCCCACGAACGTCAACCCAACCATCACGAGCCTATTTCCCATTTTGCAAGCACCCAGTCTCCATTGTCTTCCACTTTGACGCTTCCTGTTTACCCAGTCGCCGTTGTCCTCCACTTCGGCACTTCATGTTTACTATTCCAACTGTCTAGCATTCATCTTTGAGTCCGCTACCAACGACCCACAATCCAACTACCTTATTACAAATCAGAAACCCAACAAACCCAAAATAACCAAATTGTCCAATCAACCCAATAACTAATAGGCCCACATATCAAATAAGCACAAATTGAAATAACATTAATTTCATGATCGCTCATTGCAACAGTCTGAGCATCAATGGCCACAAGAAAACTTGTCATGATCGATTCCAATAGAGGTTCCACCGAGAACAATATTTTGCCCATCACTAGTCACAAATTAAATGAGCACAATTACTTTTAGTGATCCCAATCCGTCATGATGTTTATATGCGGAAAGATGAAAGATGATTACCTCATTGGAGTTGCAGCAGTCCCAAACAAGGATGATCCAAAATACAGAACATGGAAATCCGAGAACAATATGGTGATACCTTGGTTGATAAATTCCATGACGAACGAGATTGGAGAGAATTTTCTTCTCTACGATACTGCCAAATGAATATGGAACACCGCCAAAGATACTTATTCTAGTTCTGATAATATGTCCGAACTATTTGAGACCGAAAGCATCATTCATGATTTTTGTCAAGGAGAGTCATCAATTACCAAATACTTTAACTCTCTCACTCGGTATTGGCAAAAGATCTCTTTAAGGTTCACGAATGGAAGTGTCTGGCAAACGAAATCTTGTGCAAATAGATTGTTGAAAAAAAACGGGTTTTTAAATTTTTTATGGGGCTCAACAAAGATCTTGATGATGTACGAGGCAGAATTCTAGGAACAAAGCTTTTACTAAGCATTCGTGAAGCCTTCTCCGAAGTTCGCAAAGAAAAGAGTCAAAAAAAGGTGATGATGGGTCCTCAATCTGCCATTTCAATGACTAAAAAAGGGTCTGCACTTATTGTTCGAGGACACCAACAATCTCAAAATGCAAACAACCATCCCCGAAAAGGAAGACCTTGGTGTAACCATTGTCATAGACTTTGTCACACTAAGGTAAGGAAACCTGTTGGAAAATTCATGGAAAACCAACTAATTGAAAGCCACCTCCACAACCCATGGAACTACTTCACTTGAATCTGCCCTGTTTAGCAAGGAACAAATTGATCTCTTGCAAAAACTATTTAGACAATCCTTGCTAACATCATCTGCAACTGTAGCTCAATCAGGTAACACCCTCAATGCTTTTAGTGTGAAACAGGTTAACTGTATCCGAGGTTCCTTCTCAAAATAAAGTTTTATTAAATCTTAAGTATAATAACGATGGTGAAATCATGTTGAATCACTATCGCCTAGGTCATCCTAATTTCCTGTATTTGGAAAAACTTTTCCCCTCATTATTTTGAAATAAAAATTCAAAGGATTTTCAATATAAAGTATGTCAATTTTCAAAACATGTTAAAATTCATATCCCAATCTTCCACATAAAAAATCACATTCTTTCTCATTAATTCAAACTGATATTTGAGAACCTTCTCAAATCAAAAACATAAAAAGGACACGTTAGTTCATTTCATTTGTAGATGATCATACTCGAATCACTTGGTTATTTCTCATGAACGAAAAATCTTAAGCAGGTCAGATCTTTAAAAATTTCAATACCATAATTCAAACCCAATTTCAAACAAAAATCCAAGTATTAAAAACTGACAATGCTAAGGAATACTTCGCTTCAATTCTTAGTGTTATCTGTTAAGTCATGGGATTGTCCATCTAAGCTCTTGTGCTGACACACCTCAACAAAACGGGGTGGTTGAGAGGAAAAATAGGCATTTTCTCCAGGTAGCTAGATTTCTCATGTCCCTGAACATTTCTGGGAAAAAGTTGTCCTTATGACTATCTACCTTATCAATAGGATGTCCTCTTGTGTCCTCACTTTCAAAACATCTATCAGTACTCTGCTTGAGTTATATCCACTAGGGGTGTCCATAAACCGGTCCGGAAAGGACCAAACTGTAAAACTGGACCGGACCAGACCAAACCGAACGGTTTTGCTAATCAAACGGTCCGGTCCGGTTTGTATTAATTTTAAACTGTTCGAACCGGACCGGACCGGTTTAATAATATATTAAAAATTTCACATTATTTTTTATTAAATTATAAAAAAATCGAACCAAACCGGGAATCAAACCGGACCGAACGGTTTTATAAGTCAAACGGTCCGGTCCGATTTTTATTTCTTAAAACCGTTTCAAACGGTCCGGTTCGGTCCGGTCCGAGTAATATGAACGGTCTGGTCCGGTTAATTTTTTTTTAAGAAAAACCGGACCGGATCGAACCATGGACACCCCTAATATCCACACATCAAAATCGTGTCCAACATTCCCTTTAAAATATTCGGATATTCTACTCATGTCCATGTACATACATCATAGAGGTAAACTTGATCCCAGAGCAATCAAATGCATATTCCTAAGGTATTCATCATACCAGAAAGGATACAAATGCTTCTCTCCTATAACAAAACGATTCTACAATACAATGGATGTCACCTTCTTTGAACAATATTCGTATTATCTCAAACCTACCATTCAGAGGGAGAACATAGGCAATGAATACCAGCTTTGGAATAGAATTACCACTCAGTCATCACTTTCATCAAAACAAATAATGATTCCCACAAATTCGGTCTCAAATCATATCCCAATGTCTCAAACAAATGCTCCTAATAATCCCAATGAACCATCAACTTCTCTGCCAACAGATCCAAACTTTCCTGTCCCAATCAATGACCTTGTCTACTCTAGGAAGAGAAGAACTCAAGAGGGAACAAAGAACCGAACATATCTTGAACTAGTCCAAGAGTCCAACCCGAGTACATGTCACTCTAACAATTCACAAGGTAGCATCACTGAATCTCCTATTATTGAGTTGCCTCCTAATTATTTAAATTTGCCAATTATTGTAAGGAAAGGTGTAACATCTTGTACAAACCACCCATATACAACTTTGTTTTTTATAAAAATCTCTCACCAAGTTATAAGGTATTTATCAGCAACCTTGATCAAATAAAGTTTCCAAATTTCGTTCACGAAGCTTGTCAGGTACTTGAATGGAAAACAACTATTTTTGAAGAACTTAGTGCCTTGGAGAAAAACAAGACTTGGAAGATCACAGAACTACCACCGAAAAAACGAATTGTTGGGTGTAAGTGGATCTTTACAGTCAAACACAAAGCAGACGGCAGGATAGAAAGATTCAAGACTCGCCTTGTGGCTAAAGGATTCACTCAAGCATATGGGATTGACTATCAAGAAACATTTACACTTGTAGCAAAACTCAACAATGTTTGTGTTCTTCTATCACTGGCATCTAACTTGGATTGGCCTCTCTACCCATTAGATGTCAATAATGCATTCCTCAATGGTGATCTCAAAGAAGTCTACATAAACATTCCTCCTGAAATTGAATCTCTTGCTCCAACGAATAGAGTTTACAAACTTAAGAAATCTTTATATGGATTGAAGCAATCTCCACGTGTTTGGTTAGATAGGTTTTCTAAAGTTCTGAAGAAATATGGGTACAATCAATATCAATCACATTACACTCTTCACCAAGCATTTCTCCAATGACATAATAGTTATCCTAATTGTGTACATATATGATATTGTTCTAGCAGGTAATTCTACAGTTGAGATGAATAAACTCAAGGAGTTCTTAGCCAAGGAATTTGAGATCAAAGATCTAAGCAATCTCAAATATTTCCTAGGAATGGAAGTAGTCCGAACAATGAAAGGCATATCTATATCTCAAAGGAAATATATATTTGATCTTCTCAAGGAAAGTGGAATGATGGGGTGTAAACCGATAGAAACTCCAATGGATTCTACAATAAAACTTAGAATCAAAGAAAACAGTGCACCTGTTGACAAAAGCCGTTATCAAAGATTAGTGGGAAAACTCATTTACCTATCCCACACTAGACTAGATATTGGTTTTTCAGTGAGTATTGTAAGTCAATTTATGAACAGTCCCACTAAAGAACACATGGAAGTGATCTATCGTATACTCAGGTATCTCAAGATGACACTAGGAAAAGAATTGTACTTCAATAAGAATCCCACTAGGAAAATTGAAGTCTTTGTAGATGCTAATTGGGCAGGCTCTATAATGGATCCCAGATCTACCACTAGGTACTGTACATTCGTGTGGGAGAATCTTGTAACTTAGCGGAGTAAGAAATAGCTATTAGTAGCTTGAAGCAATGCAAAAGCTAAATTCAGAGCTATGACCCATGGGATTTGTGAAGGAATGTGGTTAAGAAGACTACTCAATGAACTGGACTTCACAACTACTGAACCTATCAGCATGTATTGTGACAATCAAGCTGCAACAAGAATTGCAAGAAACCTAATTCATCGTGACCAAACCAAACATGTAGAAATTGATCATAATTTCATTAAAAGTGAAGTTAGATGGCAAAACTGTGGACCTCCTATATACATCTACTCGTCATCAAATTGCAAATATCCTTACCAAAGCATTACCTTGAACAATCTTTGAAGAACTGAGTTGCAAGTTGGAAATGATTAATATCTATCACCCAACTTGAGGGAGAGTTTAGAATTTCAGAGTTATTATCTTTAATTAGGCGGTAATAGTGGTTGTGTACAAGCTGTAATATTGGTCTATTTGTCTAACTCCTAGTCCTGTTTATATTGTTGTACATACATTTGAAAGAGATCAGAGAAATAAAAGTAATATTTAAGTTTTTTCTCTCAAAATTTCTTTAGTTTAAAATGAATTTTCAAGATAAAGTTGAACAAGGAAAGCTCCTTTCAAAAGAACAAAGCTCATGTTGTAGCCAAAGGATATGCCCAACAGCCTAGCATTGATTACAATGAAACATATGTTGTTACTGTTCGCATGGAGACAATATGAGTTATACTTGCTATTGCTACTCCATTGCACCTGCAAGTGTTTCAATTGGATGTAAAATCAGCGTTTTTGAATGGAGAATTGATAGAAAAAGTATATGTTGAGAAGCCTCAAGGTTATATGAAGAAAGGTGTTGAAAACAAAGTGTATAGATTAAAAAAGGCATTGTATGGATTAAAACAGTAACTTTGTGCTTGGAATAGCAAGATTGATGCTATTTTATCAATAATGGGTTTCAAAGAAGCCCAAGTGAGCCAACCTTGTATGTGAAGCATAAAGGTATTGATTTTATTATTGTTTTCCTTTATGTGAAACATTTAATCTATACTAGCACTAATACCATATCATCGGAGAATTTTAAAAGGGAAATGATGAGAGAATATGAGATAACTGATTTAGGCTTAATGAAATATTTTATGGGCATTCAAGTTCAACAATCTAAAGGGGAAATTTTTATTTCTCAAGAGAAGTATCTTGAAGACTTGCTGAGAAAGTTCAGTATGGCACAATGTAAGCCCATATCTTCTCTTATTGCAATCAATGAAAAGTTGCAAAAAAATGGTGTAAGAAAAGTTGATGGAAAAAATTTTCTGAGCTTGGTTAGCTCGTTAATGTAACCTACTCATACCAATTCAGATATCATGTATCCTATCAATTTGGTTTCAAGATCAATGAATGAACCAAGTGAGTTTCATTTTAGAGCTACAAAAGGAATTTTGTGTTGTCTTCAAGGAACCAAGAAGAATGGGCTACGATATGTGAAAGAAGCAAACAATGACTTGGTTAGTTATACTGATAGTGATTGGGTTGGTTCAATTGATGACAGGAATAGCATTTTAGGCTATGTTTTTAATATGGGTTCAAAGACTATAGATTGGTAATCAAAAAAACAAAACACAATTGCTTTATCATCTACTGAAGCAAAGTATATTGTTGCTACTGAGGCATCATGTGAAGCTATTTGGCTTAGAAGAGTACTTGGGTCCAACAAAAATTAATAGCAACAATATGTCTGTAATTGCAATGACCAAAAATCCACTCTTTCATGGGAGTGCAAAGCATATAGAGCTTCAACATTATTTCATTCATCAATTGGTGAAAGAAGACCAAGTTCAGCTGGAATTTGGTAATACCAAATGAACAACTTGATGATGTTTTTACAAAAGCAACTTCAATGGAGAAACTTGTTCAAGCAAGAACGACTATGAAGATTATTGAAAAGTGAAGATGGGCATACTTTAAATTTTCAAAATTAAGGAGGAATGTTGAAGAGTTAATTTTGGAAATTTTAACTACGAATCATTTCAACATCTATCTTTTAAGCTTCCATCCTTTCATTTTCTATGTCTTTTAATTTTCTAAGAGTTAAGTCTTTTTAATTCTTATTAAGACTCTAATTCCTAGAAGTTAACATATTGAGTCTTTTGAATGTCCTAAGTTCTAGTATAAACATGAGTATTTGCTTTTGTTGAAGAAGCAGAAAAATCAGCCCCTTTCCAATGAAAATAAAATTTGAAGTTTATCAAGTTTCTTAGCCTACCAGATTCTTGCACTTCTTTCTTTAACAAATCAAATATACCTGAAAATACCTTCACAAAAACTATGTCATTTATGAACAATCGAAGGGCCGAAATAATATAAGAATAACAAAGTCATTATGAAGCTAGATCAGATTTAATGAATCCCACCATCCAAGCTGTGCTAAATTAGGGAAACAATTTCAGCTAAAATTACAGGTTTTTAAACTGAATCTAAAATAAAAACGTAAGCATTATTACAGCAAGCCATAACAACTAAAGTAAACTACCCATAGTAAATTCAACCTTTCCGAATCTAACCATGCCCAAATGTACTAGTGTCTACAATGTACGAACAATGCCACTTTTCTTCACTAACCATTAAGCTTGCCAGCCAAAACTAAGCGAATCACAAGATAATTAAATTAAACCTTTAAGTTAACCACATAGTTAAAATCACGATTGCTACGTCTACGAATGTATAATCTCCCTTATACTTTGTTTTTCTTTTCCATTTATTCCCCAACTTCCACACAAATAAAATTGAAAACATTGAACTGCTAGATCTAACCACAAGCTAAGAAAAACGTCTAGGGGTCAAGAAATTCCCCAATTTTTTCAGTAACCAAACAAATAGAGCTCGACAAGAATAGGAAACGACGAACAATTAATTCATCACCATACCTCTCTTTCCGTTCCTGAATGGTTTTCATTTGAGCTCTGTAGTGATTTTCAATATACTGTTTTGCTGCGGCTACTTTCTCCATAGTCAAGCTAGAACCCAACACTTGCTCATCTCTACTCTCCTCTTCCTCTATACCCTCCATCATTTTGTCCTCCTCTAAAACCCTCTCAGCCTTTCTCTCTCTTTATAAACTACTTGTACATGTGTTTTTATGTAAAATATCAGTTTCTCTCTCTATAAGTCAGAAGCGTATATCAAAGTTCTCATATTTATTGCAAAGACGAGAAGATGAGAGCAGAAGAGAACGTCTAAAGGCCAGTCCGGTCTTACTTCTCTCCGGCTTACCCAGTCGTTGTGTCTTTTGTGTACACTGTATACACTGCTCTCTAGTTTTATTTATGCATAGTGATTATCGCATCTTACCTCTGCCGTGACACGTACGTGAAATAAATTCTATGCATCTATTGATGTACTCGTGTCATTGTATTAATCGAAATCTATTTTTGACAGTATAGGTTTTAACGTACTTGATTATGGCTATTTGATTATCCTACCAATTAATTTATATTCATCGCTGCCGATGAAGGAATTCTAAGTACACGCGAAGACTGGTGCTCGTGTGAAACACGTTGAGTCATCGCGAGAAAATGACACATGAGTCGCGGTTCTTTTTGTTATTAGATTGACTAACGGAGAAATTTAGGCTTTTGATTGGATTAGGATTTTTCTCGGCTTTTTAATATTTATTTTGAAACCTAACGTTTAATTTATATTTAATACATATATTAATTTATATTATTAATAAAAATAATATTTTTATCCCTAAATTAAAAATATATAAATTAAATTTAATAAATAAAAGTAACTATAATTAAAATACCCTATTCACTTTTAATTATGATAAAATTATATTTTATATCTATATTTATTAGATATAATAATAAACATTTATTATTTTTATAAAAAATTATAAAAATTTATTTTGTAAAGTAAAATATTTATGATGATTCATTTTTTATCAAAGTAGAATAGTATAAATTTATTACTTTTATAAAATAAAATTTTATGATTTTATACAAAGATTATAGATTTTTACTATCGTAATAAATAAAAAATTAAAATATATTATTAAAGTAATTTATATCCTTGAAGTAAAAAACAAATATAATAATTATTTTTAAAAATATCATTGTTTAATAATTTTTTAGAAGAGTAACAAATAAAATTAGAAAAAATATTACTATATTTTTCTATTATTGTAAAAATAGTACTTAAATTTTATATTTATTTTTTAATAGTTTAATCATATTATTATAAAAAAAACAAATGCGTAAGAATAAAGGTGATTTTTTTTCAATTACATTAAATAGAGACTATTGTAATTTAAATAAAATGTAACTTAAAAAATTGAATAAAAATTGAAATCAATTGAAAAATAGTCATTTATTCTTTCAAACTAAGTAGGTAACAATGACTTAGATAAGGGGTGAAAATGTCAACCTATAGAATTTTTTTCACAAGTTATATTACAACTCAGCCAAGAAAGCATCATAAAAGTGAATTAATTAAATAACACATCGAAAGTACTAGACAACATACTCAATTTAATACACAATAAAAAAAACTAATAATAAGGAAGAACAAACTACAGTAAACACACTAATGATGATATGCCTCACAAGCTCCTGTCCAGACTAGTAACAACTATAATTATGGCAAACAACATACATCATGTGCAACAAGGAAACCAATCTATGGTAAATGCACTAATTATTGTGTCTCTCACAAGCTCTTATATAGGCTAGCAACATGCATACAAGGCAAACAAGGCAAACATCACACAACGTATGAAATAGGTAAACATATTGAAAAAAGTTATAAAGGATTTTCAATCACTTTAATATGTCATTATCGGAACATATTTGGTAAAAGATGATTGTACTCCCATAACATGCGATCATATAAAACAAAACAAAAATCAATTAAAGAGTCTAACACCCAATACACAACTAGGGTAAAAAGATACTGACTCCTTAAAGATTCACACCAAACTCGTATAGAGATAAATTGCATAAGTAATATAAATTAATAGGGAAGCAGGTAGATTAATTTAATACAACAAAAACAATAAATAGAAAGTTATAGACATGCTACATAAAAAGGAAAGAAAGTATGCGAAAACATATAACAAATAAACTTTCTAATTAGAGTTTAAATCTAATATATTGGTACATACACCATAGAAACTGAGATTATACTAATACACAATTTGATCATCCATAACAACGGATTTAATGAGACAAATCCATATAGAACTCATACCTATATGATAACATCCTTGGATTACTTATGGCAACCACGCGACAGAAAACAAATCCACTAAGTAATGAAATAGATACAATACTGATAGAAATAAAACTACAATTACCTCTATCAGTTAGGACCTCCGTCCTAACTACCTATTGCTGCTCTCATTTGCTTCCTTTATAATGACTTGGTTCGATTCACAAACATGACTTTCCTCCAAAGCTAGCACCATTCGATGTAATGTGATTAGTAATTGAAGATCAACAACATGAACAATAAAGTGAACTATGAAACATGGAACTATCCCCAACCATGAACCATCAACAACCAATGTAGGGAACACATTTAACCATGTACCACAAACAACCAATGTGGGAAACTCATTCAACCACATGCCATGAACAACACTCAATTGAACATATGACTCACCACTACATAGTCTACTTACCTATGAAAAGTTACATCATAGAAACAACCAGTCGACACATGGCTCACTACCACACAAACTCCTCACTCATAAAAGATATCTTAATAACTATCAGTCGACGCATAACTCATTATCACATAAGCTCCATACTTAAAACTCACCCGCAAACACCACATCAAGTACTTACCACTTAAGAACATGGTTTTGCTCACTCAATAATGAATCATTAATACCAATTACCATTCAAGGTAATTATGATCCAGAAATAGAAAATGAGATGTCAATTTGACATAACTCTGATAAAAAATTTCTGGATAAGCTCATGGCCAACCTAATCGATGGCTTCGTCGAGGTGCCAAAAAATTCAATTTTTTCCTTCCAAAATTACCTAGTAATTTTCATAAAAATTTGCACCCTAAACGAAACAAAAACACGAGCAACAACATAATATATGTAAACATGTTCACATAAAAAGTGTACCTAAATATGTGCCTGTGTACATTACTTATCGTCAATAACCAACCTTACATACAAGAAAACAAATACACTAAGTAAAATAAACATACCCTATATTTTGCACAAGGACTATAGGACTTATAAAAATAAATTAAAAACATAAAAAAAAAGTTATTCATCTTTATTCGATAACTTTTTATAATAATAATATTAAATTATTATAAAAAATAAATACGAGTTCTAAGAATCAATTTTAAAAATTTGTATAGAATTTTTATCATCACCTTTCCATACAAAATTTACGGTTAGAAAATTTATCAAATACTCAAAATGTTTATTTTCTTACAATTATGTCCACAACATTAAAAACATATCAAACGTGTATTTTTAAAGTTATGATTATATCCATAATATATGAATAATAATTTAATTATATCTAAAATTTAACATATTTTTATCATTATTTATACACTTTAAACATAATTATAATAAAATAAATATTCTAAATATTTTTATAAATTATTTTATTCGTTATGAACCTAAAAGATAATTAAGATAACACCACTGCCAATGTACAGAGCTAATTTAAAAAAAACAATTATAAAAAAATACGGAGCTAAACGGTGAGGGGTAATTGGAGCGCGTGATAACTTTCGTGTGTGGGATGTGGTGGTGGTAAATATTTTGGCCATTGATTAGTTGGCTTTCTTTTGGAACTCTTGTATCATGCTCCGATTATCCCCAAACCGATGTTAAGAGACAGTAACACATCACGGCTTGTCAATCTTAAAAAATGAAAAAAAAAAGTGTAAAAAATATAATTTTAAAATAAATTTAAAATAATTTTTATTATCATGTAATAAAAATATAAAAAATATTTATTTTATTATTAATATTAATTGGTATTACTTTTAGATAAATTTATCATTAATAAAATATTCTTATTATATTAATAATTTATATTATAATAATATCTTCACTTATTATATTAATAATTTATATTATAATAATATCTTCACTAATTAATTAACTTATGAATAAATAGTTGCACCGTTACTTTAACATAATAAAAATATAAAAAATATTTATTTTATTATTGATATTAATTATTATTATTTTTAGATAAATTTATTATTAATAAAATATTTTTATTATATTAATAATTTATATTATAATAATATCGTAATTAATTAATTAACTTATGAATAAATAGTTACACAATTACTTTAACATCTTATTTACTTAATATAATGTCAAATCTCATATTAACACATCACTTTATTCCATTAATATTACTAAAAGATTTGTTATTAAAATGTAAATTCTTACATGATTACTTTAAGACTTGAATAAGAACAACCAACGCTAGATACAAAGGTAAAAACACGTAAAAGGACATTACTTTCAATTGAACTTCAAAGTTAAGTTAAATAGGTGATCAACTGAGAAAAAGGTAAGATTAAGTATGTTTCTTTTAGGGTTCTAAGTACTTGTGATTATATATGAAATAAGAGTTATTTTTAAAATTGTCCAAAAGATTGAATATATCTTGTTTGGAGTGAATATTTCCATACATAGAAACAATTACACTAAGTTAAATTATTCTTCCAACTCAAATAGGTAATTGAGAACTAGATAACATGTGAAAACATCAATCTATGGAATTCTTTCGTGAATTCTATATCAATTTATCCAAAGAAACCTTACAATGTGAATTAAGCAATTAGTATAACAGAAATACAAAAATAACATACTTAATTCAACACGTAATAAAAACAACCAGCACTAAGGACGAATTAACTGCGGTAAAAACACTAATGAAGGTGTACCTCACAAGCTCCTATTTAGACTAGCAAGAAACATATGCATTGCAAATCACTAATAGTAAGAGAGATAAGAATGCATACAAAACAACAAAGGATTTTTAATCACTTCAAAACTTTATATGTGGGAATATATTTGATAATGAGAATTGTACTATCACAGCATGCGATCAATCTAAATATAGCAATTCAATTAAAGAGTCTAACACTTGGGATACAATCATAGTAAGAAGATACAAACTCCACTACTACAAAAAGGAGCATTAAAGTCGGTTCGATTAAAAACTAACTTTAAATGAAATGACTTAAAATGTAAAGTCGGTTCACGCGGTAAACTAACTTTAATTTAAAAAAAAAAACAAATTTACGCATTTTCTATTATACTCAAATAAAAACATGTATTCAAGCAGGAAAAACCAAAATTAGTTTAGCAAATAGTTCAAATAATACAAATATTTGAAAAATAAAATATTAATTAATAGCAGAAAAATTACAATGATTATGTTCTATTTTATTCAAGATTATCATATTTTCCTCCTAATGTTATAATACAAACCTACATATATAATACAAAAATTTATACATATAAATAATAACATATAATAACAGAAAAATATATGAATAATATGTGCGTAAAATTAATAGAAATATTTACAAAAGTAAATGAAGTGACAAAATGAAGGAAAAAGGAAGAAAAAATTGTGTTTTGTAAGTGAGAAATGAGTATAAAAAATTTGAGTATTTTGCTCAAAAAAATAGGGAATCTAAAAGATTAGTTAGAGAGGAAGAAAACCCATTAATCGGCTCTAGAATTGGTAGTCGTAGGTGGCCAAAAATGAGAAAGAGTGGAGGAGGTTTTGGGTTTTTGAGAGTTATGCAACGCTTGGAATAGTTTCTGTCTAGGGAAGAAAGAAGAGAAAAGAATTTATCCACGTGTGTAGCGTGGGTTCCATGTGTCAACCGACGCTATGCTACGTGGATAACGTCGATTCCAGGTGTCAACCGACGCTACGCTACATGGATAGCGTCGGTTCACCACGTCAATCGACGCTACACGTAGACGTAGTATCGGTTGACGTGGTAAATTGATGCTATCCACGTAGCGTAATGTCGATTGACACCTGGAACCGACGCTATGTCCACGCATAGCATCAGTTAGACATGTCAACCGACTCTACATCCTACGTGGATAGCGTCGGTTCTACACCGAATCGACTTTAAATTCATTATAAGTTAGTTTTTTTCAAAAATCGACTTTACATATCGACTTAAATAGCCATTTTTGTAGTAGTACTCCTTAATTACTCACATCAAACTTACATGCACATAACAAACATAAGTAATATAAATTAATACATGCAGATTAATTTACTACAATATAAGCAATGATTGGAAAGCTATAAGCATGTTACATAAAAAGGAAAGAAAGTATGTGACAACATATAACGAAAACGCTTTTCTCATCAGAGTATACATCTAATATGTTAGATCATACGATATGGACACTTAGATTAGACTAACACATAATCTGATCATGCATAACATCCAATAGATAACACAACTAATAATAATTGCAATAGTACATATAATTAGAATTAGAAAGCATGTAATAAATAATAAAAACTTTCTAATTATAGTATAAATTTTATTACGTAGAAACATATACCATTTAAACTATGATTGTACACCATATATTCGAGCATGCATAACAACAGTTATAACGAGGTAAACCTACATAAAAACTTTATCTATGTGGTAACATCCTCGGGTTGCTTAAGGCAAACATTCAGTAGCAAATAATCCACTAATCAATAAACAATAATAAGTTAAATATGAATGATTATGTAAGACCTATGTTAGAAGGAATAAATCCAAGTATTACAAGGCTAAACATTCAAGCTAATCAGTTTGAGCTAAAAAGCCAATGATATTTCAAATGCTACAAATAGTTGGACAATTCAGCAGACTTCCAACAGAGGATCCTCTTCTACATCTCAGATTATTTATTGAAGTTAGAGATTCATTCAAATATAGTGGTGCGACCGAAGAGGTATTTAGGCTTAGATTATTCCCTTACTGATGAACGAAAACCGGCATCGCCAATTCTCGCAAATACTTTGGTTTTAATATTTGTAAAACTCTCGCAAGTGCACGAATCATTTCGTAGAAAATGATAAGTATACTCCCAAGGTCGATCTAAGGAAGGAATGTATGTGGTTCTTAATTTATTATTCAAACTTTTAAAAAAGAAATTAAATCCTAAACATCCTGTCACGATAGTTTGGTTTTTGTGTTCCTAATCTAATAACATAAAATAAACATATATACAGATTAATTAAATATAATAAAAAAATAAACATAGATACAAATTTAATAAATAAATATAAATATAGATTCAATAAATATTCATGCAAATTTTATCATTTATATTAGTGGAGTATTTATGGATATAATAACTAAATTAATTATGCTTGCTCATATTATCTAGGTTATTAAAGATATAAATTGATATTTTATTGATTCTCTCTTTTTTGTATGAATACCACCTTTGGTGGGGTTAGATACTCTTTGTTAACTAAACAAATCAATTAACACCTATGGGTGGGGTTGATAACTAATTTGGTTAATTAAATTAATTCCTTTTTCTAAGAGATTGAAAATGAACCATTTAAATGCCACCTTTGGTGGGGTTAGAACGATTTAAACTTTATCCAAGGTGTCCAAATTAAACCCAAGAATTTAGTTATCCGAGTACTAACTTTCAAGTTTTAAAACCACTATTGAAAACATGTTGTCAATACATTTTCACATAATAATTCTTATAAAAACTTTTGAAATAGAGCTTCACTCTAACTACTGGGCGATTGTACCAACAAATAAAAGAGCACTACTCTAAATTAGACCAGGATAACTAAACCTTAAAATCTAATTTTGATTTAAGTTTGTAATGAAAAATAATATATTTCTCTCAACATCCTTAATATAAAATCTTTAATAAAAATAAAATCAATTCTTTTTAGAAATTTTCACCTATTTAATATTTCTCAAGCATAACAACGTTATTATTATATCATGATTATAAACATTAGCACGCTTAAATTTAATCACAGACAAATTAAATATAACATGTAAGAATAAAGTATAAAAATAACTATAAGAAAATAAAATCCTTACAGAACTTCGACGCTATTCCATTTGCTAGAAAACCTCCAAGCGGAATTTGCACTTCCATTTATTGAATCAAAAATCTAAATTATTACAAAACATTACAAGTTCCTCTCAAAAAGAGAAGAACTCTAAACCTAAGAGAATTGAACTAAAAACTAAGAGAAAAACTAAGAAAAGCTTAGAAACTAAGAAAGAAACTAAAAAAACTCAAAAACTAAGAAATGAGAGAAAGAAAGAAGAGAGAAGTGTGGTTTTGAGGTGTGATTTGAAGTGAATGGAAGGGGGGTATTTATAGGTGAGGATGGAGAGAAAAAATGAGTAAAAAAATGTTAAAAAAAATATTAAAAAATTAAAAAAACGTGTAATGGAAATGCTGAGGTCATCAATGACGTCAGCATGACGTCATGGGGGCGGCTGCACGTGGAAAATGGGGCAAAAACGCGTTGGGCGCGCGGCGCGGCCAGCGGCTACGGCAGCGTGAAACGATGCCCGCGCGCTGCTGCACGCGGAAGGAGGAGTGAACGCAGCGGGCGCGCACGGTAATGGGCCGGCGTCTTGTGGCGCCGGCGCCAAGGCCGCGCGCGCGATTTTCCGTCTTTGACATTTTTGACCTTTTTCGACCCATTTTGTCCAATTTTTCCATGTTTGTTGACCTTTTCCCACTTATTTATTAATTTATTTGTGATGTATTGCTTCAAGTATTCTTCTTTGAGTCTTTAAATTGCACTTTTAAGCCAAAATACACGAAAAACAATAAAAATACCCGTGATTCGAAAAAGACAAATTTATATAAATATATGATAAAACATATAAATATATATATTTTTAATCAATTAATGTGCATAAAATCATGGTTATTTTAGTGCTTTTTGAGCACTCATCACAACCGACCGAACTGCTTGCTAGTCCCTTAGCAAGAGAAGCGATAAAAACTAAAAATTAAACTATCCTAAATCACTTCCGTGGATTGACACGGTTGCATTTAGCCTATGCAACAAGCCTTTAAACCCCTAGGTTGCTATAGTGGACGAGTTTGAGTCTCGTGAGGGTTTTGAGTAATGATACCCACAAACATTGAACTAAATGTAAAAACAAAAGAAACAATAAAAACAAACAACTTAAAAATTAAATTTACAACAAAATCACAAATTAACAACATCTCACAAAAATGTCTCATACTTTTTAATCTCCTTTAAGATCATAATTAAAATCTCAAGCATAAGTTATCTTAATCTCTTTAAACAATCATGATTTATTATAATAATTAGTCGAAAATCATTTTCATATTTCATATCAAAAATGTATCAATTTAATTTCACCCAATTTCAGGTGTCATGAATCGTAATTCGCCGACTCTATTCATCACAAGTCAATACTCTCAAAACACTGAATCCTATGGGTTCAAACACTCATACTAATTTATATGCGAAAGAGTTGATGTATAGAAATGAACTAATATTTTCGCATATGTATAAAGAATAAAGGCTCAAAGTGTTATTTTAACATTGATCTCATGAAAGGAATCAAATGTATAAATTATAAAGATATCATATATAAAAATTATTTTCATGCATAAATCAAACTCATTAAGAAAGAATTTCAAGATATATGCCTTTTACAAATGAAGAAATTGCAATGACTTTTTAGGGAATTACTTCTTATATCTTTCTTTTGTAATTAGCCTTTACTCACAACTTTGTAGGCAATGCGGGTTATAGTATGTAGATGATACTATTTTTATCTCTCTTTTTTTTTGTAGATATTTTTCAATATGTTTATTTTTTAGAGAGTCAACCCATGTACTGATTGTACATATTTTGGATTTTGGTGAGTGGTTAATTTTGTGGCTTTTCTGTTTGATCTTGGTTTAGGTAACCCCAGATATGTCTTTTTGTTTTTGTAGTAGTCATGCATAAATGAGATATAAGCATATACTATCAACTTCTACTCAAATCATTTAATCTAAGCAAAAATAATAATCAAAAATATATGATACTCTATTAATGAGAAAAAAATTCATACATTCAATGCTAATACCTATAGAGATCATCTAAAAATTTGAAGAAATAAGAAATGTGTTTGGAGTAGAAAAAATATATATTTCACTCTGAATAAAGGAAATTAGGCTCAAATTATATCTCACAAAGGTAGTCTCCACTAAAAAAACTCATAAACACCGATTTTGGGTTTGATATAATTTCTACATCTTATCAAGAAATACTAATTATGACAAAAACTAACTAATTATCAAAAATAATTACAAAATATTTCATGATATGTTTTCAAAAAATTAATCTAACAGTACAAAAGACTTAACTATTTACTTAAATTTGATTTAAAGAAATGATAAATTTTTGTGAGAAAAGTTTTTTTTTTTTTTTAATTTAAATTTTTTTTTTGTTTTTGTTTTTTTAATTAAGTATGGTAACTTTTCACCACCCCCAACCTAGAACTTACATTGTCCTCAATGTAACAACTGTAAATTAAAGATAAAGAGAGAAGAGAAGAAAGATTACCTATTTCCTGAGAATGTGCAAGTAGTAATGGAAAATGCAGGTGCATCCATCATATTCATCATTAAAGTGTATACAGACAGATCGCTGTAAACTTCTAACATCTCAACAAATATTTTTAGTTTTAACAATTTAAAAATTATTCACATGTAATTAAAATGAAATAAACAATAAAATTAAGTAAATAAAACAAATAACAAACAATTTTTTTTTTTTTTTTGTTTTTTATTTTTTTTTTTTTGTTTTTGTTTTTTTACCTAAAATGATGGGTTGCCTCCCATCCAGCGCTTAGTTTAACGTCTTAGCAAGACGTATCTTTTTGGTGCTAAGGGTTACTCAGCCAAATGCAATCCATTTCAGCAATGTTGTTTGGTTCTTCTAAATAAGGCTTGACACGATGGCCATTGACTTTGAACGTTTTTTGTGTCTTGGAGTCCAATAGTTATACTACTCCATGTTCAAATACTTGAACTATTTTGAATGGTCCATCCCATCTTGATCTCAGCTTTCCTGGAAACAATCTCAAACGAGAGTTAAATAAAAGAACTTTCATTCCAGGGTGAAGAGTCTTAGGAACTAGCCTCTTATCATGATAGCGCTTAGTACGCTCCTTGTATAATTTGGCATTCTCATAGGCTTCATTCCTAATTTCTTCCAACTCATGAAGCTGGAGTAATCATTTTTCACCTGCTTTATCTAAATCCATGTTTAACTCTTTAATTGGCCAATCAGCTTTGGGTTAAACTTCAAATGGAATGAGGCACGTTTTCCCATAGATTAACCGGTAGGCTCATCCCAATAGGTGTTTTGTAAGCAGATGCGGTATGCCCATAAGGCATCATTTAGCTTAAAGGCCCAATCCTTCCTTGACGGACGCACGGTGCGTTCCAAGATTCCCCTTAATTTGCCTATTGCTCACTTCCACTAAACCTAGGAAGTTTGAGGATGATATGGAGTAGCTACTTTATGTGTGATGTTGTACTTGTTTAGTACTCCATCAAAGAGTTTGTTCTGAAAATGGCTACCTTCATCACTTATTATAGCTCTAGGCATTCCGAACCTCTTGAATATGAAATCTTTCAAGAATTTCACAACAACATTAGCATCATTGGTTTTGGTGGGGATAGCTTCTACCCACTTGGACACATAATCCACAATGAACCAAAATGTATTGAAAACCATTAGATGGGAAAAGGACGTGAAGTCAATCCCCATACATCAAAGAGTTCAACAACTAAATTAGATGTCAAAGGCATTTCATCTCTTTTGCTTATGTTTCCTGTTCTTTGACATCTATCACATTGTGCACAAAACATATGAGCATCTTTAAAAAGAGTGGGCCAAAAGAATCCATTTGTAATATCTTACGGATGTCTTTTCTCCTCCAAAATGACCCCACAATGAAGTTCATGACAAAAAGTCAAAATGCTCTTATGTTCTTCTTCTCGGTACACATCTCAGGATGACTTGATCTTGGCCAATCTTGTATAAATAAGGGTCATCCCGAAATAGTCCTTAATAGTTTTAAAAAACCTTTTCTTGTCCTCGATATGAAGTGTTAGGTCGCAAAACACCAAGTGGCAAGATAGTTTACAATATCAAGATACCATGGGTTCGGACCTATGAAAAATAACTGTTCATCGGAAAGGTTTCAACTATATCGTCATTACTCTCATCTTTAAGAGAATTGAAGTCGAAATCAACCTAGACAAATGGTCACTACTAAGTTTTCAACGCCTTTCTTATCCTTGATTTCTAGGTCAAATTCTTGTAAAAGTAAGACCCACCGATTAATCTTGGCTTGGCATTTGGTTTACTTAATAGGTATCTTAAAGCAAAGATGATCAGAATGTACAATCACTTTAGATCCTACTAAATAAGACCGAAATTTGTCTAAAGAGAATACTATAGCCAAGAATTCCTTTTCAGTGGTGGTGTAATTCATTTGGGCATCATTGAGTGTTTTGCTAGCATAGTAGATGACATGTAAACGCTTATCCACTCTTTGTCCCAGGACTGCTCCTATTGCATAATCAGAAGCGTCACACATTATCTCAAAAGGTAAAGACCAGTTTGGTGCCATTATAACAGGGGTAGATGTGAGTTTCTCTTTCAAGGTATTAAAGGAAATAAGGCAGTCATTGTTGAAGTCAAATTCAGCATCTTTGGATAGTAAGTTACATAAAGGACGACTTATTTTAGAGAAATCTTTAATAAATCATCTGTAAAATCCTGCATGTCCCAAGAAGCTTCTTATCCCCTTCACAGATGTAGGGGGAGGTAGTTTGGATATCAATTCAACTTTTGCCTTATCAACTTCAATACCTTTGTTTGAAATTATATGTCCTAAAACTATCCCTTGTTGAACCATAAAATGACTTTTCTCCCAACTAAGGGTTAGATTGCATTCAATGCATCTTTCTAAAACCAAAGTCAATTTATGTAAGCAATCATCAAATGAGTTCCCAAAGACAGAGAAATCGTCCATGAAAATTTCAATGAATTTCTCTACCATGTCCGAGAAAATAGATATCATGCATCTCTGGAAAGTGGCAGGGGCATTGCATAACCCAAATGGCATTTTGCGAAAAGCAAATGTCCCCAAAGGACATGTAAATGTGGTCTTTTCCTGATCTTCTGGTGCTATGGGTACTTGATAATATCCAGACAGTCCATCCAAAAACAAGAAAATTCGGTACTAATCTTTCCAACATTTGATCAATGAATGGAAGAGGAAGTGATCCTTTTTCGTATATAAATTTAGTTTCCTAAAATCTATACACATTCTCCATCCGGTGATTATTCTAGTGGGCACTAATTCACTTTTATCATTTTTAACAAGCTGTTATCCCGCATTTCTTTGGTACCACGTACCTTTGGACTAACCCACTTACTATCATGATAGGATAGATAATCCCTTCTTCTAATAATTTAAGGATTTCCTTTTTAACTACCTCTTGCATGTTTGGGTTTAGTCTTCTTTGGGCCTCTCGTACAGGTTTAGCACCATCCTCCAAGTTGATCTTGTGCATACACATTGTTGGACTAATGCCTCTTATATCCCCTATACTCCAACCTACAGACTTCCTAAACTTGTTTAAGCAACTTTGATGAGTTATTTTTCTTGTGGTTTGGTCAAGGTTGAAGAAATTATCACCGGATTTGTTTCTCCTTCTCCCAAAAACACATATTTTAAGTGCTCGGGTAAGTCTTTGAGTTCAAGTTCGAATTGGCTTGGCCTCTTTAACAGATGAAGAACCGGGTAGATTTAAAAGTGTACTAGATTTTGTCATCACTTCATTATTGTCTAGTTGTTCAAGGTACCCCTTAATTTCTTCATCTAAATCTTCTTCAACTTTTTCAAGTGTAAGAACGGTTTCAAGCTTGTCTCTATTCTGGTTTGGAAAAAGGTGTTTTGGACAAGATTATCCAAAGGATCAACTTCGAATATTTCATCGATGGCGAAATAGAAGGGAAAGGTGAAGAATCAAAAACTTTGAAATGAGCAGTCTCTCCTAAGACCGTCATTGTCAAATTTCCATCTTGGACATCAATAATAGTTTTAGTAGTTGCCATAAATGGTCTACCAAGCAATATTGTATGCTCTCTGTCAATGCCGGATTTTCTTGCATATCCAGAACCACAAAGTCAACAGGTATTATCGGTTTGTCTACACTGTACCAAAACATCCTCAACTATTCCCTCCGGATATTTAAGAGATCTATCTGCAAGTTGCGGGGACATAGTTGTGGGTTTTAAATCCCACTAGATTGAGTGAGAATATAGAGTAGGGCATCAAATTTATACTAGCACCTAAATCAAGCATTGCTTTAGCAACCTTCCTATCCCCCATAGTTATGTTTATAATAAAACTTCCAGGGTCTTTCAACTTAGGGGTAGTTTGTCTTTGAAATCTGGCGCTAGAAATTTCGATACTACTACTCGTTCATTCGATTCATACCTCCTTTTCTTAGTGTTCAACTCTTTGAAAAACTTGGCATATGAGGGCACATTCATGATCACTTCTAATAATGGTAAATTGATATTTACTTTAGAGAGCATATTAAAAAGATCATTGAATTGCTTATCTTGTTTGGATTCTTTCAACCGGTGGGGAAAAGGTACTTGCATCTGGTGTGTTTCTGTTGTCTTTTGAATTTTGGGAGTGTCGGATGACCCCCAATGAGTTTTTCAGAAGGCTTGTTAAGTTTAACACTTGTTTCTTCTTTTTGCGAGATTAGAATATCGCCTTCTTTGTTACATGAACTACAAGGTAGTTTAGAGATTTCAGGTAAACTGGTATTGACTACCTTACCACTTCGAAGAGTTCTAACATCTTTTGCCCTTTCTGGTTGACTGGGCAACTTTCCTGGTTCTTTCTTCTACATTTGTTCAGCCAGTTGCCCAACTTTAGATTCAATTCTTTTAACCGAAGCCTCCATGGTGTTCAACCTTTGATTAGTCATCAGTTGGTTGTCACGACTAACTTGAATAAAAGCATTCAAGCTATCTTCTAAGGTTGGTTTAAAAGATTGGCTTGGTGGGTAAGGGTGGTTGTAGGTTGGGTGATTATAGGTGTTTGGATGATACTTTTGAAAAGATTGGACTTCCTCTATGGCATCGACACTAGAATCACAAGTATTTGAACAATTATGAGTACCATGCCCAATTGAACAACACACTCCACATACCTCTTGATTTGAAATTTGGTGAGACGTGAGGAATTTCACTTGTTTAGTCAATTCAAAGAAGTTGCAAGGTTATCTCTTTGTCAACGCCATCTTTATTGACCTTTTCCTTCCTTCTACCACCTCTTTGTTGGGAATTAGAAGCCAATAGCTCATAGAGATTATAGGTTTCCTCTGCAGTCTTTTCTCCTACAAAGACCTCCAAAGACATTATCAACCATGTATTGACTCTGCAGTGTCAATCCATCGTAAAAGAATTGGTTTTGTAGTTGTAGTGGAAAGCTATGATTTTGACATTGAATGAAAAGGAGTTTGAATCGTTCCCAAGCTTCATGAAAGGGCTCTTCATTCATTTGAGAAAATGTTGCTATCTTTGTTCTTAGATCAACAGTCTTTTGATGGGAATAGAACCTACCCATAAAAATTTCATACCCTCCCAAGTTTTAAGAGAACATTTGTAGAGTAATGAACCATGACCAAGCTTTATCTTTGAGAGTGTAAGGAAAACACCTCATCCTAAGTTGATCTTCATTAATTGCATGTAGTGGAAAGGTTTGGACAATAGCATAGAATTCTCGAATGAAATGCAAAGGGTCTTCATTAGGGATACCGTAAAAGGAAGGTAACAAAGAATAATGAATCTTTTTCAATTCATAATTCCTTGCAGCCTCTTGTAATTGGATGCCGGAAGTTACATTGCCAATGATTGGCATTGTATAGTCTTTCATCTTTTTCCGCCTATCTTCAGTATCTCCCATGGTTGTTTGTGGTTGAAAATGATCCTCCTCCTATTGTGAATCAACATTTTGCTCTTAAAAACAATAGTAGATATCTCTAAAAAAATGCAAGGAACCAAAATTTTTTATTTTTATTTTAATTTAAACGAAGGGACACAATTTTTGAAACAAACGAATTTATTTTATTTGAAATATTTTTTTTATTACACGCAAACTAAAACAAAGGAAAATACAATAATGGGTGACCTCCTATGTAGGACTAAAATTTATCGTCTTCTAGTAAGACGTTGCTTGGAGATTGCAGAATGAAAAACTCAATGTCTCCTCTTCATTGAATTCATTTAAGTTTCAATTTAGTCTTTGCCTTTTTGCAAATGTTCAACTAACTGTTCAACTTGAACTTCCACCTTTTTGATTGAAGCTTCCACAGAGTCCAACCGTTGATTGGTTTTAGACTGATTATCCCTACAAACTTGAATAAAAGAATTCAAGTTGTCCTCCAGGGTTGGTTTATTTGGAATGCTTCTTGGAATAGGTGGGTGGAATTGTTGGCACTTTGGTTTGAGCTTTGAGGGAAAGGAGGGTTGTTTTGCCTCCAAGAGAAATTTGGATGACTTCTCCACCCAGGATTATAGGTATTTGAATTGGGATCAAACCTTGGTTTCTGTTGATATGCTCCCAACACATTAACCTGTTCAGGTCCAGTTGTATCTCCTTGATATGGACGAGGCGGTACCATGTCCCATGTTCTTTGTACAAACCATATTGTTCATTATTGGTGTTGGTTTGTGTAGCGAGAAGGGAAACTTGCTTAGTCGGTTGAACAAGTTGTTGTTGAACTTCATTGCGGAGTCGATTTCATGAACACCGACTTTTCTCACTCGGGAGCTTTTCTCATTGGGAATTAGCACCCAACATCTCAAAGAGGTTATACGTTTCGATGCAGTCTTTTCTCCTATTGCTCCTCTGCCGGCGTTGTCGACAATGAACCGACATTGTTGTGTAAGTACATCGTAAAAGAATTGGTTCTGCAACTGTAGGGGAAAGCTATGATGGGGACATTGAGTGAGAAACATTTTGAACCTATCCCAAGCTTCGTGGAATGGTTCTCGCTTCCATCCGAGAGAAAGTAGCAATCTTTCCTCTCAGCTCTGATGTTTTTTGATGGGAATAGAATTTTCCCATGAATTTATTGTAAATGTGACCCCATGTCACTTTGTGACATCAACCAAGCTTTGGCCTTATCCTTTAAGGTGTAGGGAAAACATCTCATTCTAAGTTGATCCTCGTTTAGAATACCGAGGGGGAATGTTTGGACCGTAGCATAGAAATCTCTCATAAAGGAAAGAGAATCTTCATTAGGTAGCCCATAAAAGGAAGGAAGCATAGAAAAATGAATATTTTTAAGGTCATAATTCCGAAGCGACCTCTCCCAACCTGGATAGCGGCGATTCTTGCGTGCCAATCACCGGTCTTGCAAACTCCTTCATCGTGGTTTCCCTAACATGTTGGTTTTCCTCCATTTCTTTTGGTTCTAGTAAAGGATTAAGACTTGGTTCTATGTTTGGCTCAAAATCAGGTTGATGGGTAGGATCCAGTGTTGTTGACACTTGTTTAAATTTATGAATATTATTTACATATGGTGTTAGGGGGTTTCCTAAGGATCTCCTACCACGCATAGACTATTTTTAAACGTAAATTTAAAACTCCTGTCAACAAAAAATAAAAAAATTAGAGAAAATTTCCATGGCATTTAATACAAAACACTAGACAAAACTAGTTAAATTTTTTTTTTTTTTTAAATAACATAATCAGTATTAACCAAGAGTGTTCCGAGGAAAGAATGGTGGTGCAATGGCTCCTTAAAAACCATTCTCCTAGCCAGAACAACGTTCCCAGGAAAGACTAGTGGCACAAAGGCTTCAAAGAACTAGTCTCCTAGACAAAACTCCCTTAGATTTTTACTTTTCATGCCTTTTAGTTTTTTTTTTTTTTTTTTTTTACGAACGGTAATTTTATTTTACTATTCACGCTATCTTATTTCTTATTAACTTAAATTTTTAAAATTTTAAATTTTTTTTTACTATTCATTAACGGTAAAAACTTTTTACTTCAAATTTCAAATTTATAAATTTTACTATTTATGCTATAGTTAAAATTTTTTTATTTTTTATATTTTATTTTTTTATTATTTCTTATGAAATTTGAAATTTGATTAAATTTTTTATTTATTTATTTATTTATTTATTTTTATTTATTTATTTATTTATTTTTTAAAAAATCACAATTATTTACAACACAAAAATATTTTTAAACTTTTGATAAATAAATTAAAAACGCTATTCCTTCAAGAATGGCCAAAAACTTGATGAGCAAAAACCTAAGCATCGCCAATTCTCGCAAATACTTTGGTTTTAATATTTGTAAAACTCTCGCAAGTGCACGAATCATTTCGTAGAAAATGATAAGTATACTCCCAAGGTCGATCTAAGGAAGGAATGTATGTGGTTCTTAATTTATTATTCAAACTTTTAAAAACGAAATTAAATCCTAATTATCCTGTCACGATAGTTTGGTTTTTGTGTTCCTAATCTAATAACATAAAATAAACATATATACAGATTAATTAAATATAATAAAAAAATAAACATAGATACAAATTTAATAAATAAATATAAATACAGATTCAATAAATATTCATGCAAATTTTATCATTTATATTAGTGGAGTATTTATGGATATAATAACTAAATTAATTATGCTTGCTCATATTATCTAGGTTATTAAAGATATAAATTGATATTTTATTGATTCTCTCTTTTTTGTATGAATACCACCTTTGGTGGGGTTAGATACTCTTTGTTAACTAAACAAATCAATTAACATGTATGGGTGGGGTTGATAACTAATTTGGTTAATTAAATTAATTCATTTTTCTAAGAGATTGAAAATGAACCATTTAAATGCCACCTTTGGTGGGGTTAGACAGTTTAAACTTTATCCAAGGTGTCCAAATTAAACCCAATAATTTAGTTATCCGAGTACTAACTTTCAAGTTTTAAAACCACTATTGAAAACATGTTGTCAATACATTTTCACATAATAATTCTTATAAAAACTTTTGAAATAGAGTTTCACTCTAACTACCGGGCGATTGTACCAACAAATAAAAGAGCACTACTCTAAATTAGACCGGATAACTAAACCTTAAAATCTAATTTTCAGATTTAAGTTTGTAATGAAAAATAATATATTTCTCTCTAACATCCTTAATATAAAATCTTGAATAAAAATAAAATCAATTCATTTTAGAAATTTTCACCTATTTAATATTTCGCAAGCATAACAACGTTATTATTATATCATGATTATAAGCAATTGCACAGTTAAATTTAATCACAGACAAATTAAATATAACATGTAAGAATAAAGCATAAAAATAGCGTAAAGAAAATAAAATCCTTACGTAACTTGACGCTATTCCCTTTGCTAGAAAACCTCCAAGCGGAATTTGCAATTCCATTTATTGAATCAAAAATCTAAATTATTACAAAAACATTACAAGTTCCTCTCAAAGAGAAGAACTCTAAACCTAAGAGAATTGAACTAAAAACTAAGAGAAAAACTAAGAAAAGCTTAGAAACTAAGAAAGAAACTAAAAAAAAACAAAAAACTAAGAAATGAGAGAAAGAAAGAAGAGAGAAGTGTGGTTTTGAGGTGTGCTTTGAAGTGAATGGAAGGGGGATATTTATAGGTGAGGATGGAGAGAAAAAATGAGTAAAAAAATGTTAAAAAATATTAAAAATTAAAAAGCGTGTAATGGACCTGCTTGAGGTCATCAATGACGTCGGCGTGACGTCGTGGGGGTGGCTGCGTGGAAAATGGGGCAAAAACGCGTTGAAGCGCTAGCGCCAGTATGGCGTGAAACGATGCCAGCCATGTGCCGCGCGGAAGGAGGAGTGAACGCAGCGGCTTCTGATACCAAGCGTCTTGCGTGGCTGGGCCCAATTTGGTCATGCTGTGTAGCGATTTTCCGTCTTTTGACATTTTTGACCTTTTCGACCCATTTTGTCCAATTTTTCCATGTTTGTTGACCTTTTCCCACTTATTTATTAATTTATTTGTGATGTATTGCTTCAAGTATTCTTCTTTGAGTCTTTAAATTGCGCTTTTAAGCCAAAATACCTGAAAAACAATAAAAATACCTGTGATTCCGAAAAAGACAAATTTATATAAATATATGATAAAACATATAAATATATATATTTTTAATCAATTAATGTGCATAAAATCATGGTTATTTTAGTGCTTTTTGAGCACTCATCACTTACTCTTTGTGAGACCGTGCTCGAGCTTGGTTAAAATCTTTGCCACTAATTCCGTTACAATTTAGAATTATTTGGCAGAGAAATTCTTGATGAAATAATACCTACCAACAAAGAATGCCAAGCTTAGGATTGACATTACCTTTTATTGACAATATGAAGGAAATATTTATATAAAGCATGGGAAAGGTTCATGAAATTCCTAAAGAAATGTCTTCATCATGGTATTCCTTCTTGGATTCAGAAAGAGACTTTTTACAATGGTCTCAATGCTCAAACAATAACTATTGTTGATGCATCTGCTAATGGAGTTTTCTAGCCAAATCTTACAATCAAACTTATGATTTACTTGAGTGAATGGCTAGTAATAATTATCAATGACCAATGGACAGAATGATAGCCACAGGAAGAATAGTCGGGGTGCATGAGGTAAATGATATCATGACAGTTACAACTCAAGTATCATCTTTGGTAAATATTTTGAAGGCTCAAAACTCACAACGAGTATAAACCAAGTCCAAAATTTCAGGGGTGTCGTGTGTGTTTTGTGGTGGAGCCCATTTGTTTGATAATTATTCAAATAATCCTAAACCTACATTTTATGTGGGTAATGTGAACCGAAACAATAATCCATACTCAAACACATATAACCTAGAACAAAGACAACATCCAAATTTCTATTGGAATAACAACAATTATAGTGGTAATCAATTCAATCGTTAATCATTTCCATCACCTAGTTTCCAATAATCACAACAATCACAACAATCATAAATCTAGGAAAAGAAGCCACCTATAGAGGACAATACAAATGTTTTAATAGGGATGATGAAAGAATTCATCCAATTAGTAAATACAAAAGTGTCCACTAAAGAGACTTCAATTAAGAATTTAGAGAACCAAATGGGACAACTTACTCAGGCCATAAGTCAAAGGCCTCAAGATAACCTTCCAAGTGACATAATTGTAAACCCAAGAAGAAAAGGTAACGAGTATTGCATTGTCATAGCCTTGAGGAGTGGTAAAACTCTAGAGGAGAAATATGGGACCCAAAAAGATAAGGAGGAACCATAAACTAACAAGATTGAAGAGGACTAGTGGATAAAGAGAGCATTGAAAAGGAAATAATTTAACCAAAAAAGAGCAATATCTACAAAAACACTATTCCTTTCCCTTAAAGACTGCAAAAGAAAAGGTCAAATACATAGTTTTCAAAATTTATGGAAGTCTTCAAGAAGCTACATATAAACATACCATTTTTTGAGGAACTTGAAAAAATGTCATTTTATGCCAAATTCATGAAGGATATACTATTAAAGAAAAGGAGGCTTGGAGATCATGAAATAATAACCTTAACTGAAGGTTGTAGTAACATCCTTGATAGAAAACTACCACAAAAAGTGAAAGATCCAAGTAGTTTTGACATCCCTTGCACTATTAGGAACATCTATTTTTGGCAAGGCACTATGTGATTTGGGTTTTAGCATTAACCTTATGTCATTATCGATCTTGAGATTTGGGTTTGGTAAAGTCAAACCCACTTCAAGAATATTGAAAATAGTAGATAGATCAATTAAAAGACCTTGGAGTGTGGTAGAAGATATGCTAGTAAAAGTAGACAAATTCATCTTTACGATAGACTTCATTGTACTAGATATGGAGGAAGATCGTGGCATTCCTATCATACTTGGTTGTCCATTCTTAGCAACCGAAAGAGCACTCATTGATGTACAAAAAAGTGAAGTTATAATGAGAGTGCAAGATGAATGAGTGAAATTTAAAGTTTTTAAAGCATCTAAACCCCTTGACATTGATAATGCTAATGAATGCTTAAGGATAAATGTTACTAATTGTGGGGACAACTTAAAAGAATCTGTTGAATTACCCCTACTTAAGACTTTAACACTTAATGCTATAAACAAGGACATAAACTCACTAGAAAATAAATCAACCTATTTTAACTTTCAAAGTATGGAATCAAAGGTTGATATTGTGAATTGTGTGAACTTTTTAGAGGACGTGCCTCTCATGTGTGTATCAAAGATGAATAAGGAAAACTTTGAGATAGGATCTAAACTCAAATCATCAATTGAAGAGCCACCAAGTTTAGATCCCACACTTTTACACTCCTGATGAGTGCTTAAAAAGCATTAAAATTATCATGATTTAATATATTTTAATTGATTAAATGGATTTATATTTGTATGATTTTATTATATTTTTATATAAATTTATCTTTATAGAGTCACAGGTATTTTTATTATTTTTTGGGTATTTTCATTCAAAAATAACTTAAAAACACGAAGAAAAATATTGGAGGAAATACATCACAAATATAATGAGAAAAGAAATGAGGAAAAGTCAAAAAGATGGAAAACAAATTGGAAAAAATGGGTCAAAACGGTCAAAAAGGCTGAATCTCGGGATGCTAAAAAAATATCTAAGCATGTGAGAAAGGCTCAAGTTCCAACACAGAAATAAGAGACATACATAGACAGGGTCAACACCCTAAACACCAAGAATGCAAACTAAACATGTAAGTCTAGTCACATCAATACATGTAACTTAAGAGTCCTAAAGATAGGTACATGATCTATATGACATACAGATGGTCAAGAAAAACCCAAACAAGCATAGTATAGAGAAACTCGCATATACTTATGAAAGTGACACACCTTAATTTTCTCAATAAAGATACATCTAAAGCATAAAGAATGGAAGAGTAGGCAAAAGATGAACAAAAATCAATAGGAGACTAATAGAGAACCAACATATAACATGCTAGGTACAAGAAAGAAGAACCTAGTAAAATAGGTGAGATGCATTCTATATGACATGGCAAATGAATGATGGCACTATAGAAAGAAAATCCTAAAACTTTGATGCCACATAATGTGAACATGTTACATGATGCTCATGGAAATAGCCTCAAAAGAAGAATTGAGTGACAAGTAAGGAAAATACATAAAAAGAGCATGTCAAAAGGACTGGCAAGAGGAATACTAGTGAAGGATCAAATAGTTAGGCATAACAACAAGTAGGACCATTAACATACAATGCAAGACAAATAATGAGAGAGAGAGAGAGAAAGTGATATGCATGACTAAGAAAATAAGGAATATGCAAACAACAAAAGTTCATAGGGATACATAACCTCACAGAACAACAATAGCCCATACTATAGGCGATAAAGAGCACAAACATACAATGTGTGTGTATGTGTGGATAGAACTTTAAGATCAAGCATGGAGGTGGTTAAGCCCAAACAACGATGACCCATTTTGATACCAAGTGAAGATTCCCACACAAAAGAACAATTACACAAAGCCTAATTATTCTTCCAACTCAAATAGATAACTAAGACCTAGATAAGGGATGGAAACACGAACCCATGGAATCTTTTTGTGTGCTCCATATCAATTCAACCAAGCAGGCATCACAATGTGAATTAAGCAATTAAGACCATAGAAGTACAAAACAACATGCTCAATTCAACAAGCTACAAAACCACTAGCATATGTAGTAATAATAATATGTAGATTACATAATAGTGACAGTGTGGCTCACAGGCTGCTATCAAGAATATCAATATGCATACATTGCAAAAATTACTAAGCTTATGATACAAGTATACATACCAAAAAGCTAAAAGGATTTCCAATTACTTTAGGACCTCATACGTGGAAAAATATTCTTTAATTAGTGATTGTACTTTCACAACATGCAATCAAACATACATAATAAACCCTAATAAAGAGTTTAAACCCTAGTACACATCTAAGGTATGAAGATACAAAATCCTTAGAGACTTACAAAAGGTAGATTATACTAACACATAATCTAAGCATGCATGTCTACTAAGAAGAAGTCCAAAACCCTTACAAAATTAGGTTAAGGATATGTTGACTTGTTAAGGACTCAACCCAACCTCACAAACATAGAAGATAAAAACACCTGACAAATAATTGCAATTGCAATATAAATAAATACAAATAGGTAGTATAATAAGGTAATAAATATTAAAAACTTTCTAATTAGAGTTTAAACTTTAGTATTTAGAGACATATACCATTTAAACTCTGATTGTGCTAGCCACACAATTGAACATGCATAACTCTAGATATGGCAAGGTAACCCCACATAAAAATCTTATCTATGTGGTAGTATAATCAGGTTGCCGTAACATCATTGGGTTGCCTAAGGCAACCAATTAGCACCACATAGTCGACTAAATAATAAATTAGTTACAACCTGGTTCAACATACATACCCAACTCACCCCCAAAGTCTACACCACCCAATGTTGTGTGATAAAAAACCAAGGCTGAGTAATAAGTGACATGCACAAACAACAAAATCACCCTCAAACACAAACACTTAATAAATTACCAAGGACACATAGTCCATCATAAACCACCATGGGACACACATTCCATGATGTGAGAGCTTAAACAATTCAACTATGCCCATTCACAAAAAGAGCTTCTCACATATAAAAATTTGCATGAAGGAATGTACCAGCCAACACACAACTCACCTCAAATAAAGCACTTGCACACACTAAAAAGGTATTAGTGATTTGAAAATGATTTTTCTCACACGATCATGAATAACTAATACCGAATAATGCACAAGGTATTAGTGATTTGAAAATATAAAGAATGAGATGTCAATTCGATAAAGCTTTGTTACTTTTTTTGGATGAAAAATAAGAAACATTAGGGGTATTTATAGAACTAAGTTTTCCACCTCACCAAGGGTGGTGGTGAGCTTAGTGGTAAGCTTTATGACAAGCTACTAAAAAGTCACATTTTTTGTTCCAAAATTGCCAACTACTTTCCATAAATGCACCCACTTAAAATGAACAAAAAAAAACAAGTGACAAAATTGTATCACTATCATTCTCATTTATTGAAAACCAACATTCTACTTATCATGGTGTATATAAATATGTTTTCATATAAAGTATTCCTAACTATGTGCTTGTGTGTATTAGTAATCTATAGTAACTAACCTTCAATAGGGGAGGAAAAATACACTAAGTAAGAATAAAATAGACACCATATTTTTCTACTAAAAGCCAACAAATAGACATAAGAATAATGGGATTTACAACTATGACTGGTAAGGTTAGGGTCGAGGAGAATTTGAATTTCAAACACTAAAATTGAGAAAATTAATATTGATACATTTTATGTGAATATGAATATGATTTTCAACTAATTATTATAGTAAGCTATGATTTTTTAGAATATTAAAATAATTTATGCTTTGGATTTTAATTGTGAACTTAAAAGAAACATAAAAGCATGAAAAGTTTCACTATTCTTTTTACCTTGTTATTTTTATTTTTTATATCTTCTAAAATTTATTTTTCATTTGTTTGTGTGTTATTTATTTATTTTTAATTTTTGCATTTAGTTTTATGTTTATGGGTATCATCTCGAAAAACCCTCACGAGACTTAAACTCATCCACTAGGGAAACCTAGGGGTTTAAAGGCTTGTTGCATAAGCTAAATGAGACCGTGTCAATCTATGAAAATGATTTAAGATAGTAGAATTTAATTATTTTTGTTTTTAGTTTTCTCGCTTTTCTTGCTAGCAACTAGAAGAAACTGGTTAGAGCGTTATGATGAGTGCTTTAAAGCACTAAATGTAGCATGATTTTATAAACCTTAAATGTAAAAATAGATTTATATTTTCAGAGTCTTATTATCTTCTAAAATAAATCTCTCTTTTTTTTCAAAATCATGCATAGATATATTTTGTTGTTCTTTAGATATTTTTAGCTTCAAAGTGATTCAACTGATCAACATTCAAAGAATAGTACCTAAAAGCACTCCATTACAACATTTGAAGCATAAAATATTAACATATGTAAGCCTTACATATGTTCCAAAACAATGGAAAGGGTGTAAAGAAAATAGGGCTCCCAGAAGTTCAAAGGAACTCGAGCTGCAGCATTGAAACTCAATGTGCCGTGATGTGGGAGTAGTGGATCGAGCATTCCATGCAAGTACAGGCTATCTAATATTCTAGTGTGTAATAGATGTATGTTGCGACACCTAACTATATGATATACTTTTCTCTCCTTTTCCTCACTAATAAAATGGACACCAAATCCCCATTTATAATCATTACTCATCCCTTAGCATATTCTTTAGCTTATTTCTTATTTTCTCTCTAGTTTATTTTTTTTAATAGTTTCAAAGTTCTTCTCTCAATTTGAGAGTTGAATATAGTTTATGTAGTAGTTTTCATTTCGATTCAATAAAAATGTTGGCAATTCTATTTGGAGGTTTTCCAGAAACAAAAACAATACTGAAATTCTGCAAGGATATGCTTGAGGTATAATTTAAATGTATTATTTTTATATTAACTTTATGTGTTATTTTGAATGTTATGTTCAATTTACCAATCATTTATTAAATTAAGCATGTCTAGTTGAAAATAATATGAGATATTAGTGATATTGTTATGCTTGTAAAATATTAAACTAGGTAAATATATTAAAAAAATGAATTAGGTTTTATTTATTTACCAAGATTTATACAAAGGTTTTTTGAAGAAAAGTATTTCGATGAAGTATAAGTATCGCAACAATTAATATAATGACAAGAAAATATCATTTCCAAAGAGATTATTTTATTAGAAACTAATTTTTTAAACTAAAAAAAAATTAAAATCGATTTTTTTGTGCTTTTATATTTTAAGGAAGCAAAATTATAATAACTAAAATTAAATAGCAATAATTAATTAAATCAAATTTGGTAATTAAAATATATATGAGAAAATATCTAAGAATACTTAATCCCCCAATTTTCTAAACATGCGAATCATTAAAATCCCCCAAATATAATTATCAATTAATTACATGATCAATTTAATCTAACCTAGCATGTATTCTTCTCTCAAGTAAACTACACACCATATAGTAATTAATTTAATCACACTCTCATGCCAATTAAATTGCATACTAGTCATTAAGTTCATCAATTATGGATCACATACATAAGAATCATACATCTCTGCCTAGAAACTATGCATGTTATTTAATCAAGACAAACAATTAAATAATTCTCTCAAATCTATTTAATTGCCTCTAAAGATAAATTGTTGGCCAAATAATTAATAACATACAAATCATATTAAATAATATAATTAAATTATAATTATAATTTGGGTAAAATTTTAGATCATCAAATGGTGAAAATTGGGTTCATAAGATCCCTAGATTAATAAATTAATTACACATAATTGTGCTCATAAAGCTCATATTTTTCATAAATAAAGACATAAAATTGATTAAAAAAAAAGAGTACAAAAATAAATACAATCAATCTCTTGAATTGTAGAATTAGTTTCCTCTTGAATTGTTGAATTAGTTTCCTCTTGAATCTCCACCAAAATTGTGTCGTCTCTTAAATTTTTCTCTCTTTTCAGCTCTACAAAATGACCAAAATTATGTTAATGGAGGCCAATTAGGGTTTATGGAGTGATTAGGGGCTTAAATAAAGTTTAGGTGCGATCTAGACCGTCTGATCAAACCAAGAAAAATTGATAGTCTCAACCAATCACAACGCGACAAGTGGCATGGGAAAATTCATTGGACGAATCAGGGAGCGAGCATGATAGGGGAGACCGATTAGAGTCAACACTCGCTGAGTCAGTGACATGTGGCGTAACATGATTCGCAAAAATAGATGGCGTGGTGCACTCGTGGAACGCGCAGAGCAATGGCGTGGTGACATATGGCATGACGCGTTGACCAATTTCCAAACTTGAATTGAAAACTGTGCTTACACATGGCATGGATTCCGTGCTCCTCACATGCATCATAATGTGATTCACTCTCCATGCTTACGTGGCATCTACGTGGCTTTCCCAATTAGCTCTTTTGCTTGCATGGCATGCCACGTGGCAACTTCTGATTAGACCTATATTAAAAATTCATAAAAATCCAGAAAAATTCTAAAAATTATATTCTCACCCCTTTTCACTAAAAAGTTTTATTTTAATTTTTTTGGCCATAAAAATATTAATTATTAAATAAAACAAGTTAATATTAAGTAAAAAAGTGCACTAATAACTACTTTCATAAAGTCATCAAAGTATTTTTCACAATAAATATGAGAGTTAGATTTTGGATTTAAGTATTTGAATCATATTTAGAGTAATACTCTTGGATAATAGATGTAATTATCTAAATCTTATTTGGAGTCATGATTTATTTTGAAGGATTTTTATAAGATTTATTATTGAAAAATATATTAATGATATATTTTTCATAATAGATTTAAAATATAAAAGTTAGTTTTCAAATACTTAAACCACAAACCTACTTTGACACCTTGATAAGTATTTAATTATGGGATCTGTCTAAAGCAATAATTAAGTGGTTTGTTATTTTCTTTGAAATAAATCATAATTTAATATAAACAAAGTGGTGATCCTCACCTAAGGATATTAACTAGTTTATATTAACAAAGAATCTAACTGTAGCCTAAGTATGTTTTTATATTAAAAAGGGAAAATTAATAATCTTAATTCATATATTTGATAACCTAATTAATATTGAGCAAACATGATTAACTAACTAATCCATCTCATAAATTTTCCATTGAATGTAAATGTTTATTTTCCAATTGATTTGTTGATTCTATCTTTACTTTTATGTTATTAGATCAGATTTCTCAAACCCAACCTTTGTGATAGAATATTTAGGCTTAATTTTGGTTTTTAAGAATTTGTTGAATTATTTAAAAATCATGTGATTTCTCTTTAGACCAAACTTATAAATATACTTATTATTTCTTAAAATGTGATTCGTGCATTTGTGAGCTATTTATAAATTTTATAAAATTTGAATACCAATTTTTTGTGTATCATTGAGCCTAAGCTTGCTACTTATTGGAACAAAGAAGAGCTACATCTGAGTAATCTCAATTATCAAGGTTTCCATTTACTTATTAATTCTATTACTGTTGAAGACTCTAGTTTGATTTCTATGTTTACTTGCTCCAAAGAACCATGGTACATCTTGGAAATAAAGTATGTTGTGTACTCTTCTCATAAGGTTGTGTCTCCTCTAGGAAAATTGTGAATACCTTTTCTGATTATCTATGGGACCGTCTCTTGAAAAACATTTTATTGGATTGATGCTATTAAATATGACAATTTTTACCTTCAAGGGTCCTATGATCAACTCATGGATGAGATTCTCAAGCTGAAGAGGTTTATGAACAAAATCAATAATATCCTTAAAGAAAAAGATAAAGAGCATTTGGACCTCTCTACTCAATTGCTCAACCTCACTTTGAAAGGTGAAAAGGATGTGGGTAACTAGAAGATGAGATTGGATAATCACATCAAGTCACTACAAATTCTTCTCCGTGATAAAGAAAAGTGTGTTGCTTGTATAAATCAGCTTGAGTAGTCTATTTAGGATAATGAATTAGAAGTACACAAAGTTCAAACCACTCCAAAGTCCTCTTTTTTGCAATTCTGATGTCCTCTCCAATCTAAAGAAAGATATTTGCATCTTGGATGATGAAAAGGCTCTTCTTGAGTCTCTTGTGAATGTTTGTGAGGTAGAAATTAATAATCTTTAACTTCATCTAATGCCAATACTACCAAAATCAATTTTCTTGAATCCAGTTTGTTGGAAAAACATGAAATAGCAGGGACTTTCCATCTTCGACAGTATGATGTGGAGAGAAAAAAAAATTAAGAAATTTTGAGATGTTAGTTAAAAATGGCCTCTTGAAAATACTTGTTTTGCCATACTTGTTAAAGTCTCTATTCAGGATCCTACTCCCTCTATTAAGGATTCTAGTGATGAATGCACTGTTGAAAAGTGTTAAATGAAAAAAGCATATTTCTCTCTCCAATCTCATACATCTTTGGTTTCTTCTCCACCTCTAAAACTCGCCAAGAGTCTACTTATTATGACAAGAAACTGTTGAGTCATAAATAAAATTTGTTGAATCTGTCCTCACTTTGACTAACAAAGCTTTGGTTTTACCGAATGAAGTAATTATGCTTCTCTATGAGTTAAATTTCCCTAATGTTAATACTTTTGGTTATCTAAACCTAAATTGTAATATTGTTCATATTGCTCTAAAGGCTAAAGTGTCAAGATTTTTGTACTTTGACAATGTTTGTTCACATCATAAATTGGAGATAAATCCTTCTTCACCAACTTAATACTTGCTAATAATGGGTTTGTTATTTTTAGTGATTGAAATAAGGCTTTGATTTATGGAAAATGATCCATTAGTACTCCTGGAATTCCTAAGCTTAAAAATGTCCTTTATGTGGAAGGTCTTAAGGTTAATCTTATCAATGTTAGCCAAATTTGTGACAACAAGAACTTTATTAAATTCACTCAAACCAAGTGTACTAGGTATGATAGTTCAGGTAATATTATGGTCAAGGGTTCCAGATCAGAAGATAAAATTTATTGTGTTGGTAACCCTTTTGAGGTTATGTGTAACAAATTGAGTATCAATACATAAGAGCTTTGGAATCAACAGTTAGGTCATGTTAACTACAAGCTTTTGAAGAAAATCTCAAGCTTTAAGACTGTTAGAGGTCTTCCATCCATTACTATTTTTCTTGAACATGTGTATGGCCACTATTAGTTTGAAAAGCATAGGAAGTGTCAACACAAGAAGAATCAACATCTCTCCGCAATAAGACTTCTTGAACTTCTTCATATGGATCTAATGAGTCATATATGGATTTCAAGTATTGGTGTGAAAAAATATATCTTGGTGGTTGTTGATGATTTATTAAGATATACTTGGGTTATGCTTATGTGAGATAGATCAAAAGCATTTGCTAAGCTCAAGACCCTATGTATTAAACTACAGGATGAGAAGTTTAAGTTTGTTGGAACTATCATCAAAATAAGAAGTGATCATATAAAGAGTTTGAGAATTAAGAGTTCAATTCCTTTTGTGATGACATCGGTATTCAACATGAGTTTTCCACTTCAATGACCCCTTAACATAATGGTATTGTTGAGAAAAATAATAGGGTAATTCAGGAAATGGCTAGAGTAATGTTGACTAGTAAGAATTTGGTTGAGCATTTTTGGGAAGTGATGAGTGCTCAAAAAGCACTAAAATAACCATGATTTTATGCAAATTAATTGATTAAAAATATATATATTTATATGTTTTATCATATATTTATATAAATTTGTCTTTTTCGGAATCACGGGTATTTTTATTGTTTTTCAGGTATTTTGGCTTAAAAATGCAACTTAAAGACTCAAAGAGGAATACTGGAAGCAATACATCACAAATATATTAATAAATAAATGCGTAAAGGTCAACAAATATGAAAAAATGGGTCAAAAATGTCAAAAAGGAGAAAAACGTGCCGCCGTGCCTTCGGCCGCTTCGCCCCACCAGCCTACGCGGCTCGCGGGTACTCTTCGTACGCGCGGCCTACGCGAGTTCTGTTGTTGATGCGCGCGGCAACTGCGAGGGTTCTTGTTCATCGCGCGCAAGACCTGCAGCGAGGTTCTCGTTAAATGCGCGTAGCGCGGCCCCTTCCAGGTACACCCAACGCCAGCGTTTTCACCCCATTTTTCACGTGAAGCGACTGTGACGTCATGATGGCGTCATTGATGACCTCGATATTTCCATTACACATTTTTTAATTTTTTAATATTTTTTTAACATTTTTTTACTCATTTTTCTCTCCATCCTCACCCATAAATACCCCTTCCCTTCACTTCAAAACACACCTTCAAAACCTCCAAATACATTCTTTTCTCTCTTTCTTTCTCTCTTTTCTTAGATTTTTAGTCTTTCTTATGTTTTCTTAGTTTTTAGCTTTTCTTAGTTAATTTCTCTTAGTTTTAGAGTTCTTCCCTTTTTAGGGAAGAACTAGTTATGTTTTTGTAATATTTTAGCTTTTTGATTCAATAAATGGGAGTGCAAATTCCGCTTGGAGATTTTCCAAAGAACCTGAATAACGTCAAGTTACGTAAGGATTTTATTTTCTTCTGATTATTTTTATGCTTTATTCTTACATGTTATATTTAATTTGTATGTGGTTAAATTTAAGCGTGCTATTGCTTATAAACATGATATAATAATAACGTTGTTATGCTTGCGAAATATTAAATAGGTAAAAATCTCTAAAATGAATTGATTTTATTTTTATTCAAGATTTTATATTAAGAATGTTAGAGAGAAATATATTATTTTTCATTACAAACTTAAATCTGAAAATTAGATTTTAAAATTTAGTTATCCTGTCTGATTTAGAGTAGTGCTCTTGTATTTGTTGAGTACACTCGCCAGGTAGTTAGAGTGAAGCTCTATTTCAAAAGTTTTTATAAGAATTATTATATGAAAATGTATTGACAACATGTTTTCAGTAGTGGTTTTAAAACTTGAAAGTTAGTACTCGGATAACTAAATTCTTAGGTTTAATTTGGACACCTTGAATAAAGTTTAAACTGTCTAACCCCACCAAAGGTGGCATTTAAATGGTTCATTTTCAATCTCTTAGAAAAAGGAATTAATTTAATTAACCAAACTAGTTATCAACCCCACCCATAGGTGTTAATTGATTTGTTTAGTTAACAAAGAATATCTAACCCCACCAAAGGTGGTATTCATACAAAAAAGAGAGAATCAATAAATATCAATTCATATCTTTAATAACCTAGATAATACGAGCAAGCATAATTAACTTAGTTATTATATCCATAAATACTCCACTATTTATAAAAGATAAAATTTGCATGAATGTTTATTGAATCTGTATTTATTTTTATGTAATTAGATTAAAAACACAAAAACCAAAATATCGTGACAGGATGTTTATGATTTAATTTCGTTTTTAAAAGTTTGAATAATAAATTAAAAACCACATACATTCCTTCCTTAGATCGACCTTGGGAGTATACTTATCATTTTCTACGAAATGATTCGTGCACTTGCGAGAGTTTTATAAATATAAAACCAAAGTATTGGCAGGATCGGCGATGCGGTTTCGCCATCAAGTTTTTGGCGGATTCTTGGTGAAGGAATAACGTTTTTAATTTATTTATCAAAATTTTAAAAATATTTTTGTGTTATAAATAATTGTGATTTTTTTTTTAAATAAAAAAATTTAATCAAATTTCAAATTTCATAAGAAATAATAATAAAAAAAAAATAAAAAAATTAATTATAGCATAAATAGTAAAATAATTTAGAAATTTGAAATTTGAAGTAAAAAGTTTTTACCGTTAATGAATAGTAAAAAAAATTAACAAAAAAGAGGAAAATTTTTAAATAAGAATTGTGCCGTGAATAATAAAATATTTTAGAAATTTAAAGTTTGAATAAAGAAAATTGCCGTTCATGAATAGTTAAAAAAAATTAATAAAAAAACATTTCAAAAATTTTAAGTTAAAAAATAAAACAAACAAATAAATAAATAAATAAATAAAAATTAAAAAAATTAAAAAAGTAAAAAAAATAAAAAAATAAAAAAAAAATAAAAAAAAAATAAAAAAAATAAAGAAAATAAAGAAAAACCAAAATTTTAATTTTTTTGAGTTTAATTTTTACTATTTTTTTTATTTTAAATCGTAATTTTATTTTTTTTTCTTTTACCTTTTTCAATTTTTTTATTATATTATTTTTTATTTTTCTTTCTTTAGCTATTTTTTTTTCTTCTTGATTTTTTGTTAACTTACTTAACTTAGTTTTTCTTTTACTAGCTTAATTAACTTAGATTTTTTTTTAACATGAACTTAGGTTTTTACTTAAATTTTCTTTAACTTAATTAACTTATTTTTTTTTATTTTACTTCTTTTTTAAACTTAGATTTTTACTTAACTTAATTTAATTAACTTAATAGCATGAAAAGTAAAGATCTAAGGGAGTTCTGTCTAGGAGACTAGTTCTTGGAAGCCTTTGTGCCACTAGTCTTTCCTGGGAACGTTGTTCTGTCTAGGAGGATGGTTTTTAAGGAGCTTTTGCACCACCATTCTTTCCTGGGAGCACTCTTGGTTAATACTGATTATGTTATTTTTTTTCTTAAAAAAAAAAAAAAAACATAAATTCTGAAACTACCTCCAAAATTTTAAAGTTTTAATTATAATCTAAGGAGTTAGTTGCTTTGTTTAATCTAGGTACAATTGTGTTTTTATGCCTTAATTATTTGATTTGTACCTAGATGTGGGTTATCTAAAACTCAAAGTATGCCTCTAGTTTTAAGTACAAAAAGAAATTTGAAAATCAATAGTATATGGTGAAAAAGTATAGGTAGACAACCTTGTCTTACACGAAAGTTTGATTGACTCAATGATGAGGGACATTGAGTTTACTTAAAATGCAATCCCAAGTTACGTCTTGCTAAGACGTTAAACTAAGCTTATTTGGATGGAGACCCATCATTTTAGGTAATTTTCTTTTATTTCTTTTATTTACTTAATTATTTCATTTTAATTACATGTGAATAATTTTTAAATTGTTAAAACTAAAAATATTTGTTGAGATGTTAGAAGTTCATAGTGATTTGTCTGTATACACTTTAATGATGAATATGATGGATGCACCTGCATTTTCCATTACTACTTGCACATTCTCAGGAAATAGGTAATCTTTCTTCTCTTTTCTCTTTATCTTTAATTTACAGTTGTTACATTGAGGACAATGTAAGTTCTAGGTTGGGGTGGTGAAAAGTTACCATGCTTAATTAAAAAAAAAAGTTTTAACAATTTAAAAATTAAAAAAAAAATTAAAAAAATTAAAAATAAAAAATATACTTTTTCATTTTGTGTGTGTTTGGTTGTATTTCTATTTTGTCTGATTTAGTAATTTTTTAAAAAAAAAATTCACAAAAATTTATCATTTCTTTAAATCAAATTTAAGTAAATAGTTAAGTCTTTTGTACTGTTAGATTAATTTTTGAAAACATATCATGAAATATTTTGTAATTATTTTTGATAATTAGTTAGTTTTTGTCATAACTAGTATTTCTTGATAAGATGTGGAAATTATATTAAACCCAAAATCGGTGTTTATGAATTTTTTTTTAGTGGAGACTACCTTTGTGAGATATAATTTGAGCCTAATTTCTTTTATTCAGAGTGAAATATATATTTTTTCTACTCCAAACACATTTCTTATTTATTCAAATTTTTAGATTATCTCTATAGGTATTAGCATTGAATGTATGAATTTTTTTTCATCTTAATAGAGTATCATATATTTTTTATTATTATTTTTGCTTAGATTAAATGATTTGAGTAGAAATTGATAGTATATGCTTATATCTCATTTATGCATGACTACTACAAAAACAAAAAGACATATCTGGGGTTACCTAAACCAAGATCAAACATAAAAGCCACAAAATTAACCACTCACCAAAATCCAAAAAAATGTACAATCTGTACATGGGTTGACTCTCTAAAAAAATACAAATATTGAAAAATATCTACAGAAAAAAAATAGAGAGATAAAAAATAGTATCATCTATATACTATGACCCACGTTGCCTACAAAGTTGTGAGTACATGCTATTTACAAAAGAAAGATATAGGAAGTAATTCCCTAAAAAGTCATTGCAATTTCTTCATTTGTAAAAAGCATATATCTTGAAATTCTTTCTTAATGAGTTTGATTTATACATGAAAATAATTTTTATATATGATATCTTTATAATTTATACATTCGATTCCTTTCATGAGATCAATGTTAAAATAACACTTTGAGCCTTTATTCTTTATACATATGCGAACATATTAGTTCATTTCTATACATCAACTCTTTCGCATATAAAATAGTATGAGTGTTTGAACCCATAGGATTCGGTGTTTGAGAGTATTGACTTGTGAGGAATAGAGTCGGCGAATTCTGATTCATGACACTGAAATTGGGTGAAATTAAATTGATACATTTTTGACATGAAATATGAAAATGATTTTCGACTAATTATTATAATAAATCATGATTGTTTGAAGAGATTAAAATAACTTATGCTTGAGATTTTAATTATGATCTTAAAGTAGATTAAAAAGTATGAGACATTTTTGTGATATGTTGTTTTCTCTTATTCAAAAAAAAATTAATTTTTGATTTTGTTCTAATTTTAGTTTTTGATTTCATTGTTTTTATTGTTTTTTTTTATTTTTACATTTAGTTCAATGTTTGTGGGTATCATTACTGAAAACCCTCACGAGACTCAAACTCGTCCACTAGGGCAACCTAGGGGTTTAAAGGCTTGTTGCATAGGCTAAATGCAACCGTTTCAATCCACGAAAGTGATTTAAGATAGTTTAATTTTTAGTTTTTATCGCTTCTCTTGCTAAGGGACTAGCAAGAAGCTGGTTGGGGGTTGTGATGAGTGCTCAAAAAGCACTAAAATAACCATGATTTTATGCAAATTAATTAATTAAAAATATATATATTTATATGTTTTATCATATATTTATATAAATTTGTCTTTTTCGGAATCACGGGTATTTTTATTGTTTTTCAGGTATTTTGGCTTAAAAATGCAACTTAAAGACTCAAAGAGGAATACTGGAAGCAATACATCGCAAATATATTAATAAATAAATGCGTAAAGGTCGACAAATATGGAAAAATGGGTCAAAAAGGTCAAAAATGTCAAAAAGGAGAAAAACGCGCACCGGCCGTCAGCTTTCCGCCCAAAGACACCATTTCCCGCCCAACCGCGTGGAGTCTCATACGCGCAAAGATCGCGCGGTTATCTACGCGCGGCGCAAAGATCGCGCGGTTCTGTTTCATGCGCGGCAAAGACTGCGCGGGTTCTGTTCATGCCACGCAAAGACGTGCGCGCGAGGTTACTCGTTCATGCGCGCGGCCCCAGGCCCCTCCGCGCGCCCAACGCGTTTTCACCCCATTTTTCACGTGCGGCGCGTGACGTCATGATGACGTCATTTATGACCTCGACATTTCCATTACACGTTTTTAATTTTTTATTTTTTTTTTAACATTTTTTTAGTCATTTTTTCTCTCCATCCTCACCTATAAATTCCCTCCTACCCTTCACTTCAAAACATATCTTCAAAATCACCAAATACATTCTTTTCTCTCTTTCTTTCTCTCTTTTCTTAGATTTCTAGTATTTCTTATGTTTTCTTAGTTTTTAGCTTTTCTTAGTTAATTTCTCTTAGTTTTAGAGTTCTTCCCTTTTTAGGGAAGAACTAGTTATGTTTTTGTAATATTTTAGCTTTTTGATTCAATAAATGGGAGTGCAAATTCCGCTTGGAGTTTTTCTAGCAACGGAATGGCATCAATCTTGTAAGGATTTTATTTTCTTTACGCTTATTTTTTATGCTTTATTCTTACATGTTATATTTAATTTGTCTGTGGTTAAATTTAAGCGTGCTAGTCATTTATAAACATGATATAATAATACTTATTTGTTATGCTTGCGAAAATATTAAATAGGTAAAAATCTCTAAAATGAATTGATTTTATTTTTATTCAAGATTTTATATTAAGAATGTTAGAGAAATATATTATTTTTCATTACAAACTTAAATCTGAAAATTAGATTTTAAGGTTTAGTTATCAAGTCGATTTAGAGTAGTGCTCTTTTATTTGATGGTACAATCGCCTTAGGTAGTTAGAGTGAAGCTCTATTTCAAAAGTTTTTATAAGAATTATTATCTGAAAATGTATTGACAACATGTTTTCAGTAGTGGTTTTAAAACTTGAAAGTTAGTACTCGGATAACTAAATTCTTAGGTTTAATTCGGACACCTTGAATAAAGTTTAAACTGTCTAACCCCACCAAAGGTGGCATTTAAATGGTTCATTTTCAATCTCTTAGAAAAAGGAATTAATTTAATTAACCAAACTAGTTATCAACCCCACCCATAGGTGTTAATTGATTTGTTTAGTTAACAAAGAATATCTAACCCCACCAAAAGTGGTATTCATACAAAAAAGAGAGACTCAATAAATATCAATTCATATCTTTAATAACCTAGATAATACGAGCAAGCATAATTAACTTAGTTATTATATCCATAAATACTCCACTATTTATAAAAGATAAAATTTGCATGAATATTTATTGAATCTGTATTTAATTTTCTGTAATTAGATTAAAACACAAAACCCAAAATATCGTGACAGGATGTTTAGGATTTAATTTTGTTTTTAAAAGTTTGAATAATAAATTAAAAACCACATACATTCCTTCCTTAGATCGACCTTGGGAGTATACTTATCATTTTCTACGAAATAATTCGTGCACTTGCGAGAGTTTTATAAATATAAAACCAAAGTATTGGCAGGATCGGCGATGCCGGTTTTCGCTCATCAGGAAGAAGTTGTAAAAACCTTCTGCTACACTACATCATTGGCTTTTGAGATTTGGAATGTGTCAATCTTCTTATGAACTCGATCATGCATGGAAAAAAGCCTAATATGAAGAATCTTTGTGTGTTTGGAAGTACTTGCTATATTCTCAAAGACGAAGAGAGTTCAGACAAGTTTGAATCTAAAAGTGTACTTGAATTATTTTTGGGATATTCTAACAACAGTCATGCTTATCGAGTCTACAATCTAAGAAATTCAACAATTATGGAATCTATCAATGTAGTCATTGATGACTATGGTGCTGCAAAATTTGTTTAATCTAAATATAGTGATGTGTTTGATGATTGGGGTTCTTCCGAAAATTCCATAGATAATATTGACTCCTACTATCACTCTAGTTAATTAATCAAAGACTATTGAAGAAGATGAAAAAAAGAATCTTCTCTTCTAAAATGGGCCATAAATGCCCATTCTATTGCTAACATGATTGGTAATGTTGAAGGTGGTGTCAGAATGAGACGACGTCTACAAGAGACCTTATGCTATATGTGTTTGGCCTCTACTATCATTCCTAAAAATGTTAATGGAACCTAATAGGACATACATCGGGTTAACTCCATGCAAGAGGAACTTACTGTATTTTAATGGAATAATGTTTGGTATCTTATCCCCAAACCTATAGATAAACATGTCATATGTTGGTTGTATAAGAACAAAAAGGATGAAAATAGGATGATTTCACAAAACAAATCTCATCTTGTTGCTCAAAGGTACACACAGATTGAAGGAATTGACTTTGAAGAAACTTTTTCTCTTATTTCCCATCTAGAGTCTATAAGATTACTCATTGGTCTAGTTTGCTACTTTTTTAAGTTATACAAGATGACTATGAAGAGTGTGTTCCTCAATGGGGTTATCAAAGAGGAATTTTATGTTGAAAAGCTAAAAGGTTTTGAAGACCCTCACTTTTCACATCATCTCATGAGATTGAAGAAAGACATGTACAGTTTAAAGGAATCTCTATGAGCTTGGTATGAGCATTTCATTATGTTTCTCCTCACTAATGGTTTTCTAAAAAGAGGTTATGACAAAGCTTTTCTTATTTCAAGAAACAAGGGTGAAGTTTTCATTGCTCAAGCGTATGTTTATGACATTATTTTTGGATCTATAAAGGATACTCATGCTCAAGAGTTTGCTTCCACTATGCAAAGTGAATTTTAAATGAGCTCAGTCAGAGAGTTAAAGTTCTCCCTTGGATATCAAGTTAAACAAGTGAAAGATGGGATCTTTCTCTATTAAGCAAAGTATGCTAAGGAGCTTGTCAAGAATTTTGGTTTGAAAAATATGAAAAGCTCGCACATCTATGACTACTACACTTAAACTCCATCAAGATCCTTTTAGAAAATAAGTGGAGCATAATTTGTATAGAAGTATGATTGGATGTCATATCTACTTGACTGCTAGTCACCTAGATATATCATTCAATGTTAGAATTTGTGCTAGATTTCAAGCTAGCCCTAAAAGGCCACATCTCATTACTGTTAAAAGAATCATCAAGTATGTCAATAAAACTTATGAATTTGGTATTTGGTAGCCTTGGGACACTACTATAGAATTGGTTGGGTATTTCGATACCGACAGGGTAGGGTGTAATGATGACAAAAAGAGTACATCATGTGGGTGTCTCTAGTTGGGGAATTATTTGACCTCCTGACATAATAAGAAGTAGAGTTTGTGTCTCTATCTACCACTAAGAATGAGTAAATTGCTATTGGTTTGTGTTATTCTCAATTGTTGTGGATGAAGTAGATGTTGTCATTATATTTAATTGTTTGACTTGTATTCACTCATGAAACATACCTTAAGTGTTGCATTGACTTAGGGTATGTTGATAAGTTTCTATTATATGTCTATATGTGTTTTTCCCATTAGTGTGTACCTATGTAGGAGTAACTAGTATCTGGATAGAAAACATATTTTTTCTACCTTATAAGTTCATGGGGTTTTTTTTGTGTATGAAAGTTATATGTGTAGATTAAGACTATTGAGTTTCCAACTTGCAGTGTGAAAACGTGTTAAGACTCTTGCATTCTAAACCTGCAGAGTGTTGATGACTTGATCTGAGAAGACGGATGGAGTGCATAAGATGGATACTTAATTATGCATTGTTATTCCATGGAAAGCCAAAGGGAGAGATTGTAATTCATATTGTCCTTTGTGTCTTTGTTGGCATTCACATGTGTAAAACATGGAGTCTATTTATTTTACTTTGTGTTTCTATCTTCCTTTGTGTAAGGTTGGCTACTTTTGTTAAGTAATTCTCACACATATATAGTTAGGTACACAGTGTATGCATATGTGTTGTACATATACCACAGGGTTGGTTTTCTTAGAATGCATTCTAGGTTGAGAGTTATAGTTTTTGTTTCATTTTGTTTGCGAGTATTTATGAGAAATTACTCAATAATTTTTTAAAAAAATTGTACCTCGATGAACTCCTCATTGGACCCCTCACTGGAGACTTCAATGGGTGGTTACAAAAGCATCAACGAGGATAACCGACAAAGCCTTAGGAAGGTACCGTATATGGTTGAGTTTTGTCTAGAATAACCCATCTTAAATGCTTTGGTAATAAGAAATTTTGAGTGAAACTCTACCAAAAAGTTTTCAAGTAATTCTAATTCCTTTTTCACTAATAGTCTTGACTATTTGTTGGTGATTGTGATACGTTTCTTTGATAGTGAAATAGTATTCTTATGTTGTGAGTGTTTAAGACTATTTTACTTGTGAGGTATATAATATGTGCTTTTGGGGTTGTTGAGAGTTCCCAAGATAGTGATTATTGGTGATCATGGTTGAGGTGTTTTCCATGTTATTTGTACACTTTCTTATTCACATTACTGATCATTGGTTTCCAATCACACTATTAAGGGTGGTGTTGGCTCTAGGGTAGTGTGGTCCTAATTAATAGAGGTATTTAAGTTTATATTTCTATCAAGTTGTATTTATTTATTGTTTATTATTGAGTAGTTTTCATAAGTAACTCAAAGATTTTACCTCATGGAGAAGGATTCTAAGTGGGTTTTCCTCGTTATATGATTATGTTTGTATGATCTTCTCCATTGTGAGTATAATCTGAATCTTGATTGTGTATCTTTCAACAAATAAGCTATAGACCCTTATTGAAAATATATTTTATTTCTGTGTATCATGCTTTATTTCCTAATTAAGTAGCCTATTTATTGGTTTCTGTTTATGGTATTTATTTTCTATCCTTGTTTGTTCCACTGCTTGTGGGGGAACGAGTCCTTAAAGTATTAATATCACATTAACCTCGTTATTGATGAGTGTTTAAAAAGCACTAATATTATTATGTTTTAATGTACTTTAATTGATTAAATAAATTTATATTCGTATGATTTTATTATATTTTTATATAAATTTATTTTTTTGGAATCACGAGTATTTTTATTGTTTTTTTAGGTATTTTCGTTCAAAAATAACTTAAAGACACGAAGAAAAATACTAGAGACAATACATCACAAATATTTTGAGAAAAGAAATGAGGAAAAGTAAGAAAGATGGAAATACTTGGACAAAATGGGCTAAAATAGTCAAAAATGTCAAAAATGTCAAAGAAGCCAAAATCTTGTGTGTAGCTGCCTATCCGCACTAAGAGTCGCGTGCACCAGTGTGCGCGCATGCCTAGCACACACCGGTGCATACCCAAAACATGCCTAGCACACACTGACACATGCCTAGCACACGCTCGCACGTGGTCAGCACACGCTCGCACGTGGTCAACACACGCTCGCACGTAGTCAGCACACCCCAAGCACATGCCCATATGCAGCTCACACACACCTGACACATGCCCAGCACACGCTGATTTCCATACGACAGTACACACACTAGCACACTCCTACACCGTGTCTCCCGAGTGCTTGATGAACGAAAACCGGCATCGCCGATCCTGCCAATACTTTGGTTTTAATATTTATAAAACTCTCGCAAGTGCACGAATCATTTCGTAGAAAATGATAAGTATACTCCCAAGGTCGATCTAAGGAAGGAATGTATGTGGTTTTTAATTTATTATTCAAACTCTTAAAAACGAAATTAAATCCTAAACATCCTGTCACGATATTTTGGGGTTTTGTGTTTTAATCTAATAACAGAAAATTAAACATAGATTCAATAAACATTCATGCAAATTTTATCTTTTATAATGATGGAGTATTTATGGATATAATAACTAAGTTAATTATGCTTGCTCGTATTATCTAGGTTATTAAAGATATGAATTGATATTTATTGATTCTCCCTTTTTTGTATGAATACCACCTTTGGTGGGGTTAGATATTCTTTGTTAACTAAACAAATCAATTAACACCTATGGGTGGGGTTGATAACTAGTTTGGTTAATTAAATTAATTCCTTTTTCTAAGAGATTGAAAATGAACCATTTAAATGCCACCTTTGGTGGGGTTAGATAGTTTAAACTTTATTCAAGGTGTCCAAATTAAACCTAAGAATTTAGTTATCCGAGTACTAACTTTCAAGTTTTAAAATCACTACCGAAAACATGTCGTCAATACATTTTCAGATAATAATTCTTATAAAAACTTTTGAAATAGAGCTTCACTCTAACTACTGGGCGATTGTACCATCAAATAAAAGAGCACTACTCTAAATCAGACCGGATAACTAAACCTTAAAATCTAATTTTCAGGTTTAAGTTTGTAATGAAAAATAATATATTTCTCTCTAACATTCTTAATATAAAATCATGAATAAAAATAAAATCAATTCATTTTAGAGATTTTTACCTATTTAATATTTCGCAAGCATAACAACGTTATTATTATATCATGTTTACAAATAGCTAGCACAGTTAAATTTAATCACAGACAAATTAAATATAACATGTAAGAATAAAGCATAAAAATAACTGTAAAGAAAATAAAATCCTTACAGAACTTCGACGCTATTCCCGTTGCTAGAAAACCTACAAGCGGAATTTGCACTCCCATTTATTGAATCAAAAAGATAATAAATTACAAAAAAACATAACTAGTTCTTCCCAAAAAGGGAAGAACTCTAAATCTAAGAGAAATTAACTAAGAAAAACTAAAAACTAAGAAAACATAAGAAAAACTAAGAAAAAACTAAAGAATCCTAAAAATCTAAGAAAAGAGAGAAAAGAATGTATTTGGAGGTGTTTTTAGGTGTGTTTTGAAGTGAAGGGAAGGGGGTATTTATAGGTGAGGATGGAGAGAAAAAATGAGTAAAAAAATGTTAAAAAAATGTAAAAACGCGTAATGGAAATGCTGACATCATTGATGACGCCAAGATGACGTCATCAAGGCCGCACGTGAAAAATGAGTGTCGGCGCGCGGATGAACAAGAACCCGCGCCAGTTGCTGCGCGCATGATCAGTAACCTCGCAGTCACAAGCGCATTTAACAAGCTACCCGCGCAGTCAGGTCAAGGCTACGGCGCGTTTTTCTCCTTTTTGACTTTTTTGACCTTTTTGACCCATTTTGTCCAATTTTTCCATATTTTTCGACCTTTACGCATTTATTTATTAATATATTTGTGATGTATTGCTTCCAGTATTCCTCTTTGAGTCTTTAAGTTGCATTTTTAAGCCAAAATACCTGAAAAACAATAAAAATACCCGTGATTCCGAAAAAGACAAATTTATATAAATATATGATATAACATACAAATATATATATTTTTAATCAATTAATTTGCATAAAATCATGGTTATTTTAGTGCTTTTTGAGCACTAATCAGTGCACCCAATTCCTATCTACAAAATTTTCGCTCCACATATGTCTACCAACCTATCCAAACGTGTCCAAATTAAAATTTTGAAATATTCCCCCTCCGCCACCTTTTCCTCACTTATAAAAGAACCTTCTTCCCTCATTGTAAAACACACAATTTTCTGAGCTCTTTCTCTCTCTAGAAAGTTTTCATTTTTTTAGTTTTTAGTTTTTAAGTTCTTCTCTTTTTAAGATGAACTAGCTATATTTTTATAGATTTTTAGTGTTTGATTCAATAAGCAGAGATGTATATCCTTTTAAAGGTATTCTAACAACAGAATTAGCATCAAACTATTATAAGGATTCTATTAAGGTATAATTTTAATAGATTATTTACAGTTATCCTTTTACGTTTTATTCTTATATGTTATATTTCATTTGTTTGTGATAAAGTTTAACATGGCTGGTTATTTGTAAATATGATATAACAATAACGTTGTTATGCTTGCGAAATATTAAATAGATAAATCATCTCTATAAAATAAAATTAATTTTGTTTTTATTCAATATTTTATATTAAGAATGTTAGAGAGAAATATATTATTTTTCATTATAACCTTAAATCTGAAACTTAGATTATAAGGTTTAATTATTCGGTCTAATTTAGAGTAGAGCTATTTTATTTGTTGATACAATCGTCCAGTAATTAGAGTGAAGCTCTATTTCAAAAGTTTTTATAAGAATTATTATTCGAAAATGTATTGACAACATTTTTTCATTAATGGTTTTAAAACTTGAAAGTTAGTACTCAAATAATTAAATTTTTAGGTTTAATTTAGACACATTGAATAAAGTCTAATTAACTCACTTCGCTTAAAGCTGTGATTAGATGGTTTTATATTTTCTTAGAAATAAAGTTGAAATTTAATACTTAATTAATAGGCCCCTAAGGATATTAGTAAATTAATAATTAAAAAATATTTGGGCCCTACCTAAGGACATTTTCATACCAAAAAGAGAAAATCAATAAATATCAATTTATATCTTTAATAACCTAAATAATATGAGAAAGTATAATTAACTCAATTATTGTATTCTTAAATACTCCACTTTAATGAATGATAAAAATATGCATTATTTTTTATTGAATCGATATTTATGTTTATTTATTGAATCGTATTTATATTTATTTATTGAATTTGTATCTATGTTTATTTTTTTTATTATATTTAATTAATGTATATATGTTTATTTTTTATGTTATTAGATTAGGAAACAAAAAACCATAATATCGTGACAGGATGTTTAGGATTTAATTTCGTTTTTAAGATTTTGAATAATAACTTAAAAACCATATATATTCTTTTCTTGGATCTACCTTAGGAGTATACTTATCATTTGCTATAAAATTATTCGTTCATTTGTGAGAGTTTTAAAAATATTAAACCAAAAGATTTCACAAGATCATTATTTGTAATGCCAGTCTTGAGCTCATGAAGTTTTTGGTACCGTTGCTTGGAAAGGAATAGCATTTTTAAATTATTTATCAAAATTTTGAAAACATTTTGTGTTGTAAATAATTGTGATTTTTTTATTTATTTTGAGTAAAAAAAATACAAAAAAAATTTAAAAAAATCAAAAACAATTTCAAAACAAAAACAAATTAAATTTGAAAAAAATTAAAAAACATTTATTTAAATAATGAGCTCTAAAAAATAATAAAAATAAATAAATAAGAAGAAAAAAACTAATTAACTTATATTTTTAACTGAACTTAATTTATTAATTTAATTAACTTAGATTTTCACTTAATCAAATTTATGAACTTAATTAACATAGATTTTCACTTCATTTAATTTAATAACTTAATTAACTTAGATTTTAATAGCATGAATATTAAATATCTAAGGGAGTTCTGTCTAGGAGACTAGTTCTTGGAAGCCTTTGTGTCACTAGTCTTTCCTGGTAACATTGCTCTGTTTAGGAGGATGGTTTTTTAAGGACTCTTTGTACCACCATTCTTTCCAAGTAGCACTCTTAGTTAATACTAATTATGTTATTTAACTTAAAGATTATAATAAAATAAAATAATAAATAAACTTTTCTGTAGCTATCTCAAAAAAAATTCAAATTTTTAATTATAATTTGTGATAAAAAGAGGTAGTTGCTTTGTTAGATCTAGGTACAATTGTGTTTTGATGACTTAGTTATTTGACTTGAACCTAGAAGTAGGTTATTTAAAACCCACAATCATGTCCAAGTTTTAAGTAAAAAAAATTAAAAATCCATAAAGCATGACTTAAAAAGTATAGGTAGACAAACTTGTACTACTTATAGGTTTGATTGACTCAATGATGTGGGGACATTGAGTTTACTTAAAAGTGAAATCCCTCATTTATGTCTTGCTAAGATGTTAAACTAAGCATTGGATGGGAGGCAACCCATCATTTTAGGTAATTTTCTTTTATTTATTTATTTAATTTATTTTTTGTTTAATTGCATGTGAATAATTTTAGAATTGTTAAAACTAAAAATATTTGTTGAGATATTAGAAATTCACAACGATCTATCTGTGTAAACTTTAATGATGAACATGATAGATGCACCTGCATTTCTCCATCACTACTTGCACATTCTCAAGAAATATGTTACTTTTCTTCCCTTTTCTCTTTATCATTAATTACAATTATTACATTGAGGACAATAAAAGCTCTAGGTTGAGGGTGATGAAAAGTTACCATGCTTAATTTCAAAATTTTAACAATTTTAAAAAATGTTATGTTCACATTTTCATTTATATTGTGTTTGATTTTATTTTCTTTGTATAGTTTAGTAATTTTTAGAATTTTAAGATTAGTTTTAAAAAATTTCTCATAAAAATTTATCATTTCTTTAAATCAAATTTAAGTAAATAGTTAAATTTTTTGCATTGTTAGATTAATTTTTGAAAATATATTATGGAATATTTGGTAATTAGTTAAGTTTTATCATGATTAGTATTTCTTGATAAGGTGTGGAAATTATATTAAACACAAAAATCGATGTTTAAGAATCAAATAGTAGAGACTACCGTTTTGAGATATAATTTAAACCAATTTTTTTTTATTCTGAGTGGAATATATTTTTTCTACTATAAATATATTTCTTATTTCTTCAAATTATTATATGATCTCTATAGAACTTAGCATTAAATGTCTAGATTTTTATATCTTAATGAAGTGTTAAATGTCTAGATTTTTATATCTTAATTAAGTGTTATATATTTATTTTTCATTTGCTTAGATTAAATGATTTATGTAGAAATTGATAGTATATGTCTTTCTTCATTCATACATGACTTCTATTAAAAAAAGAGATATATCTAGGGTTACCTATACAAATACAAAATAGAAAAGCCAAATATTAACCACTCACCTTACCATATAAAAAATGTACAATCTTTATATGGGTCCACTCTCTAAAAAAGTGGATTCTCTTATGAAAAAAATATAAGAGAAAGAAAGAAAGAAAGGAAAATGAATAGTACAACCTATATACTATGACCCAAAAAGCCTAAACAATTGTGAGAAATGGTTTAATGTAAAAGAAAATATAGGAAGTAATTCCCTAAGAAGTCATTGCATTTTCCTACATTTTCTAAAAGGCATATTACTTGATATTTTTATTTGATAAATTTGATTGATGCATGATCAACGTTAAAATAACACATTGGGCCTTTCTTCTTTATACATATGCAAACATATTAGTTCATTTCTATACATAAACTCTTTCGCAGATAAATTAGTATGAGTGTTTGAACCCACAAGATTCAATGTTTTTAAGAGTATTAACTTGTGAGGAATAGATTCGAAGCGAATTCGGATTCCTGGCACTAAGTTTGAGTGAAATTAAATTGATACATTTTTTATATGAAATATGAATATGATTTTCAACTAATCATTATAATAAATCATGAATGTTTAGGAAGTTGAAATAATCTATACTTAAGATTTTAATTATGAAATTTAAAAGAGATTATAAGAATGATATATTTTTGTATTTTATTTCTTTATTTTATTTTAGTCTTTTTACTTTATTTTAAATTTTACTTAACTTCTTATTTTGTTTTCATTTTTTGTTAATGTTTGTGGGTATCATTACTAAAAACCCTCACGAGACTTAAATTCATCCACTAGGTCAACCTAGGGGTTTAAAGGCTTGCTGCATACGCTAAATGAAACCCTGTCAATCCACGGAAGTGATTTAAGATAGTTTAATTTTTACTTTTTATTTTGCTTTTTATCACTACTCTTGCGAAGGGACTAGCAAGAAGTAGGTTGGAGGTTGTGATGAGTACTTAAAAAGTATTAAAATTACCATGATTTAATGTACTTTAATTGATTAAATAGATTTATATTTATACGATTTTATAATATTTTTATATAAATTTCTCTTTTCGGAGTCACAAGTATTTTTTTTTTTGCTTTTTTCAGATATTTTGCTTCAAAAATAACTTAAACACACGAAGAAAAATACTGGAGGCAATATATAACAAATATATTGAGAAAAGAAATGAGGAAAAGTCAAATAGATGGAAAATAATTGGACAAAATGAGTCAAAAATGTCAAAACGGTGTGTACGCAACCGTCGATGCGAGCCAAATCCTGCACACACGCATGGAACACACCGGCGCAGGCCCTGTACATGCCAACACAGTTCGGCACACACTCGACAAACACCATGATGATTTCTGTGCACGCCACTACATTCCTGGGCGATGTCCCACACATTCCCGTGCATGCCCAAAGCCTATTTGCCAAAATTTGTGCACCCGATACGCGTGCCAACCTATCCATACACATCCAAATTCAAATTTTGAAATAATTCCCCCCCTTTTTTTACCATTTCCTCCCATATAAAATTACTCTCTCCCCTATTGTAAAACACAATTTTCTGAGCTCTTTCTCTCTCTAGAAAGTTCTTTTTTTAGTTTTTAGTTTTTAAGTTCTTCTCTTTTTGAGAAGAACTAGCTATGTTTTTATAGATTTTTAGTGTTTAGTTCAATAAGCGGAGATGTAATCCGTTTAGAGGTTTTTCATCAACATAATTAGCATCAAATTGTTGTAAGAATTCTATTAAGGTATAATTTTAATGGATTCTTTACAGTTATCTTTTTATGTTTTATTTTTACATGTTATATTTAATTTCTCTATGATTAAATTTAACATGGTTGATTGTTTGTAAATATGATATAATAATAATGTTGTTATGCTTGCGAAATATTAAATAAGTAAAACATATGTATAAAATAAAACTGATTTTGTTTTTATTCAATATTTTATATTAAGATTGTTATAGAGAAATATATTATTTTTCATTACAAACTTAAATCTAAAAATTAGATTTTTAGGTTTAATTATCAGGTCTGATTTAGAATTGTGCTATTTTATTTGTTGGTATAATCACTCAGTAGTTAGAGTGAAACTCTATTTTAAAAGTTTTTATAAGAATTATTATTTGAAAATGTATCGACAATATATTTTCAGTAATGGCTTTGAAACTTAAAAGTTAGTACTCGGATAATTAAATTCTTAGGTTTAATTTCGACACCTTGAATAAAGTTTAATTAAGTGACTCCGCTTGTGATAATCTGGTTTGCTATTTTCTTATAAATAAAGCTCAAATTTAATACTTAATTAATTAAGAGGCCCTACCTAAGGATATTAGTTAATTAATATTAAAAAAATAATTTAGACACCACCTAAATACACTTTCATACCAAAAAGAGAAAATCAACAAATATCAATTTATATATTTAATAACTTAAATAATATGATAAAGTATAATTAACTTAATTATTATATCTTTAAATACTTCATTGTTATGAATGATAAAAATTTACATTATTTTTTATTGAATCTATATCTATATTTATTTTTTATGTTATTAGATTAGGAAACAAACAAACCAAAATATCCTGACATAATATTTAGGATTTAATTTTGTTTTTAAGATTTTGAATAATAACTTAAAAACCACATATATTCCTTCCTTAGATCGACCTTACGAGTATACTTATCATTTGCTATAAAATGATTCATGCACTTGTGAGAGTTTTAAAAATATAAAACCAAAAGATACTGCAAGATCAATATTTCATAATTAAAATCTTAAGCATAGATTATTTCAACTTCTTAAACATTCATAATTTACTATAATAATTAATTGAAAATAATTTTCATATTTTATATAAAAAATATATCAATTTAATTTCACCCAAACTTTGTGTTAGAAATCCGAATTTGCTTCGACTCTATTCCTCACAAGTCAATACTCTTAAAAACATTGAATCATGTGGGCTCAAACACTTATACTAATTTATATGTGAAAGAGTTTATGTATAGAAATAAACTAATATGTTCGCATATTTATAAAGAAGAAAGACTCAAAGTATTATTTTAACGTTGATCTCATGAAAGGGATCAAATGTAAGGATTTATAAAATATTATACATTAATTTCATGTATCAATCAAATTCATCAAATAAAAATATCAAGTAATATGTCTTTTAGAAAATGTAAGAAAATGCAATGACTTCCTAGAGAATTACTTCCTATATTTTATTTTGCATTAAACCATTTCTCACAACTTTTTAGGCTTTTTGGGTCATAGTATATAGATTGTACTATTTATTTTCCTCTCTTTCTTTCTATTTTTTTATTTCTTTCTCTTATATTCTTTTTTATAAGAGAATCCATTTTTTTAGAGAGTGGACACATATACAGATTATAAATTTTTTATACGGTAAGGTGAGTGTTTAATATTTGGATTTTCTATTTTGTATTTGTATATGTAACCCTAGATATATCTATTTTTTTAATATAAGTCACGCATGAATGAAGAAAGACACATACTTTCAATTTCTACTTAAATCATTTAATCTAAGGAAATTAAAAATAAATATATAACACTTCGTTAAGATATAAAAATCCAGATATTTAATGTTAAGTCTTATAGAGTTCATCTAATAATTTGAAGAAATAAGAAATATGTTTAGAATAGAAAAAATATACTTCACTCAGAATAAAGAAAATTAGGCTCAAATTATATCTCACAAGGGTAGTCTCAACTATTTGATTCCTAAACACTGATTTTTGATTTAATATAATTTCCACACCTTATCAAGAAATACTAGTCATGACAAAAACTAACTAATTATCGTATACTCCATGATATGTTTTCAAAAATTAATCTAACAATGCAAAAGACTTAACTAATTACTTAAATTTGATTAAAAGAAATGATAAATTTTTGTGAGAAATTTTTTAAAACTAATCCTAAAATTCTAAAAATTACTAAACCACACAAAGAAAATAAAATTAAACACAATAGAAATGAACATGTGAACATAACATTTTTTAAAATTGTTAAATTTTTGAAATTAAGCATAGTAACTTTTTAGTTGTGTATCAAGCTTTGTACTCTTTCAAGAAGCCCTTAGATAATTTCCCTCTCTGTAGTACAAGCTAGGGGTGTCCATGGTCCGGTCCGGTCCGGTTTTTCTTAAAAAAAATCTAACCGGACCGAACCGTTCATATTACTAGAACCGGACCGGACCGGACCGTTTGAAACGGTTTTAAAAAATAAAAACCGGACCGGACCGTTTAACTTATAAAACCGTTCGGTCCGGTTTAATTCCCGGTTTGGTTCGATTTTTTTATAATTTAATGAAGAATAATGTGAAATTTTTAATATATTATTAAACCGGTCCGGTCCGGTTTGAATGGTTTAAAATTAATACAAACCGGACCGGACCGTTTGATTAGTAAAACCGTTCGGTTTGGTCCGGTCCGGTCCGGTTTTACGGTTTGGTCCAGTCCAATCCGGTTTTTGGACACCCCTAGTACAAGCTACCCTTTTGTAACTCTTCAAGAAAGGTAGAGAATCACCTCCAAATGAAATAGATTCTGACCTAAACCTCCTCCTTCTTCGAACATGACCTGGGATACTCTTCTTAGGGGATGTGAATGCCTTAACAGTAACCTTCTACCCTTTGAGAACCTTCACTTTTACCATATTAGAAGCTGACTTCTTCTTTGCAACTTTGAACTTGGCCTCTTTTACAGTGATATGAGGCTTGGTAGATATAATCTTAGGGAATAAAGCTCCAAGATGGCTAGGATCTCTAGAAAGTAATGATATCCCAACCGATAGATGCATTTTCAATTAAAAGAACAAAATAATGTAACATAACATATGTACGAAGAAAATAGAAGACACAAAGCTCACATTTTCTTACAGTTGCATCAAATATATATGTGGCCACAAAACACTCGTCATTAGACAAGCATCCTTACAAAGGATTAGAAGTGAGTTGTATTCAAAGGAGTAAAGGACCAACAAGGTAGCATTGTTCTCTACACTTATACACCCTTCTCAAACATTATGAACATTTGAGAAAATACAATGAGATAAATAAGAATTCTTAAATGAGACAAAAATAAGATGAATAGATTTCTAAATACACACCTAAAATCCTCTAAGAGGTAGGAACAAATAAACCTTTAGAGTCAGCTTTCTCTAGATGCTCCCAAGCATTTCCAACGAATAAGAATATTTTCTTCCAATTTTCATTCCCCTTAGGAAGATTTTGTACAATCCTATTCCAATGAATCGTGGACAGATAATAACACCCTCTTCCTTAGTAGATTTTATTTGAAGAAGAACCTTCAATCGATCAATGCCCAAATGATGACCAATTATACCAGTCATAGCAATGAGCCCAATTAGAGTTCTCCTATTTTAGGCATAAGTTATAAGGGTGTAATGCGATACTTAATCAAAGAAATCTTAATGGTAGATTCTAACATGATCTCATAAAAGTAATAGAACTTAGGAACATGGGCATATGCCCTATTGTTAGGCGATTTAGCTCTAAAATTCACAAATTCCATTATCAATTACTTTCTCCTTATCTCTATAAGGTCCTTCTCATTAATAGATGATGCCACATGTTATAAATTAGCACTTACAAAATCAAAGATCAGATCCAATTTTGGTTACACAAATATATAATAATGGATAACAGTAAAATAATAAGCAGTGAGAAAATAGATGGCACACAATGATTTAAGTGGTTCAAATTTTCAATGCAAAAAGTCTACTCCACTGACGACGGCACACCAAGGAAAATCCACTAATAATCAAATGGAGATACAAACACCAATATTCAGAGAGCTTCACAAAATATAGTAAAATCCAAATACTCTATGAGAAAATAACTCCCTCTAAATTTACTGGTAACATATATATAGCAAGATAAATTAGATAAACTTGCTATTAAATAAGATATTACCATAAACTCCACCAACGACAGCAAAATATACTCTCATCTAGCAATAGCTTCTACAATCTATATTCGGAGGAGGCTGAAATCTAGAAAGGCTCACGGCACTGAGTTCTGTCACTATCACTATTCGTACAAGAAGAATTAGCATGAGGCTAATGTCATCGTATTGTTGAAAACTAGGCTTGGCGTCACTAATGGTGGAGGCGCATGCTGAGGGGAACGTTGCTAAGGAACGGTGAGAAGGAGACATACACAAAACAATAACAAAAATGATGCAGAAGGTTGGGCTTTCTGTTATGTTCTTCTCTAATCTCAGCTGCTTTATTATCTTCTCTAGTAGCTACACAGTTCTCAGCTACTCTCAAGCAACTACTGGCTGTTTTGTTTTTCCCTCTGGCTTGCTACTCTTAGTTCTCAATTGAGAAGGAAAAAATGATATTTATTACAAGAGCCAAGGGTTTAATATTTGAATGGGCCTAATATTGTTTTGGGTTTGAGCCAATATTTAATAAATCTCCACCTTGACTCAAAACAAAAACAATTTCTTCAAATATGAAATTCCTTGGATTATTAAATAAATGTTGTTCAAAGCCTTGAAGGGAGATCATCTACTACAAACACCAATCATGTCCAAACAATGCTTGAACTTTTTAAATGATTTTGGTTTAGTTAACATATCGGCTCGATTCTCTATAGTAACTATCTTTTTGACAACAATAGCACCCTGAGAGATAATGTCATGAACGAAGTGATATCTGATATCAATATGTTTGGTTCTTTCATGATACATAGTATTCTTGGTCAAGTGTATCGCACTTTGACTATCACAAAATACAACAGAAGTATCCTATTGTAAACCCAAATCACAAACCAAACCTCTAAGCCAAATATCTTTTTTCACTGCTTCTACTACTGCCATATAATATGCCTTTGTCATAGACAAAGCAACTATAGACTATAAAGTAACCTCCCAACTAATGGCATAATGAGAAAGAGTAAAGACATAACTTGTCAGAGATCTTCTTCTATCCAAATCACTAGCATAATCAGAGTTCACATAACCAATGACACTGTAACTGGTATTAGAACTTCCATCATATACCAAACCAAAGTTAGATGTGCCTCTCAAATACCGAAGTATCCATTTCACGACTTGCCAATGACCCTTACCAGGATTACCCATCTATCTGCGAATAACACTAATTGCATGTGAAATGTCTAGAAGAGTACAAACCATAGTGTACATCAAACTACCAATGACACTAGCATATAGAACCTAAGATATGTACCGCTCTTCTTCTTCTGACTATGGTGACAAATCCAAAGAAAGCCTGAAATGGGCAACTAACGACATACTCACAGGTTTAGACTCTTTCATACCAAAATGTTCAAGAACCTTTTCAATATAACTTTTCTGAGTCAAAGAAAGCTTGTCCGCTTGCCTACCCCTGTAAATTTCCATGCCTAAAATTTTCTTCGCTGCATCCAAACCTTTCATCTCAAAATCACCACTAAGTTGAGACTTTAATTTATGAATCTCAAACTTATTCTTAGAAGCAATAAGCATGTCATCAAGATAAAATAACAAATATACAGATGAACCATCATGGAATCTTTTATGATAAACACAACTATCATAATCACTCCTAGAGTAACCATGATCAATCATAAAAGAATCAAACCGCTTGTACCCCTTCCTAGGGGATTGCTTCAACCTATATAAAGACTTTTTCAATAAAAAAACATGATCTTCCTTACTTGGAATGACAAACCCCTAAGGTTGATGCATATATATTTTTTCCTCAAGCTCATCATATAAGAAGGTTGTCTTGACATCAAGATGTTCTAATTCCAGGTCAAACAATGTAACCATAGCAAGCAACACATAAATAGAGCTATGTTTCACAACAGGTAAAAATACTTCATTGAAGTCAATACCTTTCTTCTAACAATAACATATACCTTAAACCTAGTTGTTTTAACCTCAGGTATACCTTTTTTTTCTTGAAGGCCCATTTGTTTCCAATAATCTTCTGGCCCTTAGGTAGTTTCACCAATTTCCAAATATGATTCTTATAAAGTGATTCAATCTTTTCATTCATAGCAACCGGCCACTAAATAGACTCATCATAAGTGACAGTTTCATAATAACTAGAAGGTTCATGCTCCTTAATAGACTCTACCACAGATAATGCAAAAGAAACTAAGTCTACATCTACGTACCTTTTAAGGCATCAAATCTCTCTTATTCCTTCACCCTTAGTGATACTAAATGGTTGCTCATGTTTTCTACTACATCATGAGCAGAATCATTTATCTCATCCATAGATGGTTGATTTGAAGTGCCCTCTTGCACTTGACTAGGAGCTCCATTCTTAAGCTCCACCTACTCACTAACACTATGGTCTTTACCTATAACAATAGACTCTTTTTTCTTTTTCCAACATGGAAAACCCATCAAACTTAACATCTCTACTAATCAAAAATATAGGTGACTTGGGTTCAACACACCATAATCTATAACCCTTCACCCCATAAGGATACCCCAAAAACATGCATTTCAATGCCCTAGGCTCAAGTTTACCATCATTAACATGAGCATAAGCAGGACAACCAAAAAATTTTAAATCAGAATAATTAGTAGGAGTACCAAAGAATACCTCAAACGGAGTCGTCTTCAGCTCAATTTCACTTGATGGAGACCGATTCACCAAATAGCAGGCATGGTTACAAGCTTCAGCCCAAAAGGATTTATCCAAGTCAACTTGAAAGAGCATACAACGAGCTTTTTCTAAGAGAGTCCTATTCATAAATTATGCTACTCTATTGTGATATGGTGTGCACAGTGAGGTGTCTCATTATGCCATTTCTTTCACATAACTCATTAAATTGACTTTCAAAAAATTCCAAATCATTATCAGTTCTCAAATGTTTGATTTTCTTGCCTGTTTGATTTTCTATACAAGCCTTGAATTTTACAAATTTTGAGAACGCATCATTCTTGTTCTTCAGAAAATACACCCAAACATGACGAGATAAGTCATCAATAAAATTCAACATATATCGGACACCACCCTTAGATACAACATGAGAAAGACCCCAAAGATCTGAATGAATATAATTAATAGTACCTTTCGTATTGTGGATGGATGTATTGAACTTGACCCAGCGATGCTTTCCATAGACACAATGCTCACAGAAATCAAACTTCCTAGTTTTCTAACCACAAAGCAAATCTCATTTGCTCAAAATAGACATTATTGTCTCACTCATATGCCTAAGTCGCATATGCCATAATTGAGTAGTATCTGAATCTTGATCTAATAAGGATAAAACTGAAACACTACCAATAAAAATGCTACCTTGAAGCATATAGAGACCACACGATAATTTCCATTTAATTACAACGAGAGCACCCTTACTGCCTCTTAAAACTCCACCTTCAGCTACATACTTATAGCCTTGTGAATCAAGAGTACCCAAAGATATCAAGTTCTTTTTCAAATCTAGAACATGGCAAACATCTTTCAAAGTCCTAACAATACCATCGTGCATCTTAATTCGGATAGTACAAATACCAACAACCTTGCAAGACATATTGTTTCCTATCAAGACAACATCCCCATCAATAGACTGATAAGAAGAAAACCAGTCTCTATTGGGGCATATATGGTAAGCGCAACCCGAATAAAGAATTCAAACATCTCTAGGAGAACCAATAGATACTAATAGAACATTTTCACCATCTGAACCAAAACTATCTACAACATCAACAACATCATTAGTAACAGAAGACTTTGTGGCAAATTTTTCTTTACCTTTGAGTTTTGGACAATTTACTTTCTAGTGTTTTTCTAGATTTGGATCTAGACTTGCCTCTATTATTGCTTATGTTTTTTTCTTGATTTCTACCTCTAACAAATAAACCACTGCTATTATCATTGTTACTTGTAGACACATTTTTCTTCAACTCTTTGGAATTCAAAACTGCTTTGACATCTTCCAAAGAAATAGTGTCTCACCCATATATCATGGTATCAACAAAATGTTCAAATAAATGAGGTAAAGAACATAATAGAACTAAGGCCTGACCCTTATCATTAATCTTAATACCACCATTTTTTAGATTATGAATAATTTTAGTAAATTCATCAAGGTGATCGTGTAAAGGTATACCTTCTAACATTCTGAATGTATACAAATGCTGCTTCAAATATAACCGACTTATCAAAGACTTGGTCATATACAAATTCTCCAATTTAAACCATAACCCAGTGGGAGATTCCTCATCACCAACATCGCATTGTACCTCATCAGACAAGGATAACTGAATTGAACTTAGAGCATTTTCCATCAATGCATCTTTTTCTTCATCAGTCAATTTTTCTAGAAATTTATCCTTTCCTTTAAGTGTCTTAACAAGTCCTTCTTTAACTAATACGGCTCGCATCTTCATTCTCCATAGACTAAAATAATTCCTACCATTGAATTTCTCAATTTCGTATTTTGCTACCATGATAGAAAACCCAATATTAAATAAACAGAAGCACAACCCAGAAAATATGAAACTAATCAGATAACCAGAAGCTCAAAATAAATCCAAAAGAGCAAACTTGATCAGTTCTAATAAATAACATAATAACCCAATGTTTTGATACCAATTTGTTATAAATTAGCATTTACAGAAGCGAATATCGAGTCCAATTTTGGTTGCACAAATATATAATAATGGGTAACAACAAAATAATAAACAATGAGAAAATAGATGGCACACAATGATTTAAGTGGTTCAACTTTTCAATGTGAAAAGTCTACTCCACTGACGACAGCACACCGAGGAAAATCCATTAATAATCAAATGGAGATACAAACACCAATATTCAGAGAGCTTCACAAAATATACCAAAATCCAAATACTCCACGAGAAAATAACTCCCTCTAATTTATTGGTAATATATATAGCAAGATAAATTAGACAAACTTGTTATTAAATCAAATATTACCATAAACTCCACCAATGACACCAAAATCTGCTCTCATCTAGCAATAGATTCTACAATATGTATTTGAAGGAGGCTGAAATCTAGAGAGGATCACGGCACCGAGTGTCGTCGTTGTCACTATTTGCGCAAGAATAATTAGTATGAGGCTAGTGTCGTTGCATTGCTAAAAATTGGGCTTGGTGTCACTGGTGGTGGAGGCACACACTGAGGAGATCGTTGTTAAGGAAAGGTGAAAAGGTGACGGACATAGAACAATAATGAAAGCGACGCAAAGGACTGGGCTTTTTGTTATGTTCTTCTCTGATCTCAACTACTTTATTATCTTCTCTGGTAGCTACATAATTCTCAACTACTCTCCCACAATTGCTGGCTATTTTGTTTTTTTCCTTCGACTACTACTCTCAATTCTCAAATGGGAAGGAAAAATTGATATATATATATTACAAGAGGCAATAATTTAATATTTGAATGGGCCTAATATTGTTTTGGGTTTGGCCAATATTTAACACCTCCAATAAAACTATTGGGTAAAGAGCCTAAAAGTGAGAGGAGGCAAGCAATCCTAAAGATTCAATATAAACATCATATTGCTCAAATGATATTTCATGAGAAAGGGAAGGAGTACACTCTCTTAAGCATTGAGAGGTAAGAATGACTAATAACAACATTGATCTTAAATTTATACAATAATCGTGAGAAGGTGCATAAAAGGTCTAAACAAAATGTAAAAAAAATTTGAGTTTGAAATTCCCAAAGAATTTATAAAAATAAAATATGTAATGTGAACCCAAGAGACCTTCTAGGCCCTATTTATAAGTTAAGTCCCTCTCTCCTTAATAGATGCTCAATGCCAACTCTAATGCCTATGTAATGAGGAATGACTCATAAAAAAGTAGTTGGTCTCTTCACCTTCCAAAATTGCTATAAGTGGCCAGATGGTAAAAGTACACTCTCTTTATCCTGCGAACAATTGTAATATAGATTCTATAGTCCAAAAAGTATACATCCAGCTCACATTAGAGAAAGGTTGTGTAGTAGGGGTAAATCTATAAAGGGTAAAAATTACCAACATCCTATCACATCATTTACGATCCTAAAAGTACTTAAGACCCTCAAGAAGAAGCGCAACATAGCTTTGGGGCTTCCCAAATGCTCCTACATGTTATTAGAAACTCCTTATATCTTCGTAAAGATATCAGATAGCTCCAAATGACTAGATAGAATATTAAATAGTTTGATTTTCATCATAGATGAGCCTACACCATCTTGGACCCTGATAGACAATCATAGGAAGCCCCTAACAACTTTTCCTAATAACATATATATCAGAAAAAAAAACTTCTTAGCATATCACAATGTCCTAATAGACCTACATGATGATCTTCACTCTCTTAAGGTCTTCGAAGGGCCTAAGAGATCATCACCCAAAGAAAATGGAAATCTACATTATATTGTTTGCTTAAATAGCACAACATCTAACTAGTCTTTGGAAAAGAGCGTATCAATTCCCAATATTTGGTACATAATCTTCTTTAGAGTCCTATCATCAAAAGGACTCCTCTCCGTGCCTAAGAGATCATCTCTCAGAGAAAATGAAAATCTACACCATGTTGTTTGCTTAATAGCACAACATCTAACTAGTCTCTAGAAAAGAGCGTATCAACTCCCAATATTTGGTACATCATCTTCTTTAGAATCCTATCATCAAAAGGACTCCTCTTTATGCCTAATTTCCCACTCCTTATCTAATCCTAATATGAACATGTAGCATCTAATCCTAATATGAACATGTAGCATTATTAGCTAACAAAAAATTAAGATTATCTCTGACCTCTTCTAAAGTTGATCATGCAAGTCACTATAAAAGAGTAATGCAATCTCCTAACAAAAGTACATTGAATCTTTTGGACAATTATGAGAATAATTATGATTCCATACATAATCACAAGCACTTGTGAACTTAGAAGAAACATACTCAACCTAATTGGATGATTAGTGGGATTCCAACTTCTTATCTAATCCTAATATGAAAATATAGCATTATTAGTTAACAAAAAATTAGGATTATCTACGACCTCTTCCAACATTGATCAGACAAGTCACTATAAAAAATTAATACAATCTTCTAACAAAGTACATTCAATCTTCTGGAAAATTATGAGAAAAATTATGATTCCATACATAATCACAATTTTGTCTCAATTAAATTTTGTTTTATAAACTATTTGAGGGCAAATAAACTATTTTATATGATAGATGTAAGATATTCTATAAAATACAATAGTTTATATTAATTGTTTTATTTTTATTTACTTATGTAGTAATAACAATTTTATTGCAATATTAGGTGCAAGTGTTTTATTTTATCTTCAAAAATATTAAAAGTTATATACTAATAAAAAAAATGTATCGAAGGGGCTTAGCTCATTGTAGTTTATGGTTTATTTGTTTAGTCATGTTGTTTGGATGTGTTGTGACTAACATTATATTACTTTTTGTGTTTTTGTTTGTTTTGGTGTCTTTTGTCTTTTGTGTTATGAAGTCTTAAAGGAAGCTATTGAGTTTCTTTATCGCAGCTGGATATCGGTGATATATGATTCATGTATGATTTTCTATGAGACTGTAGCTGCTAGCCTTGGTTGTTAGTAGTCCTTAATTTGTACTTGTTTACCTTTATTTTAAATGGAAATGTTACTCATCTTTGAAAAAAAAAAAAAAAAGAAAAGAAAACACGAACAAAGAAAGAAAACGGTTGGTCATGACTCCTCTTCTAGCAAACGCCAATTTTATCGCTCAATTGTTTTTAACATATTATTACGTGTTATATATATATATATTCTTTTCGATGTTATGCAGGTATAATTAAATCAAAAATGTGTTTTCAATTTTGCCAACCATTTTAATTAAATTACATATATGCTATTAATAATATGAAAAATTATATATATGATAAATTTATTTAAATTAAAAAAATTGATTCGATCTAATCTGTAAAAAAGAATTGATTTCGACATTATAATCGAATCAAATTTAAATTAAAAAATACATAATATGTTAAATTTAAATCAGATTCGGATTAATAAATTTTATAATCTACTAAGATACGATATGGTCCGAACCAAATAACTAATAAAATTATAAATAAATAATATTATATATATATATATATATATATACACTGTGATTTTGAATATAAATAATAAATTTTATGATACATACATTATAATAATTTATATATAAATTTATTATTCCTTACACAAAATTTGGTGTATTTGGATTATATTGGACTTATTATATCATAGATAGATTTTAGATTTAAAACTTCACGTTCAACTCAAATGAAAGAAAAATAGGCCGTGTAAATTTTGTGCCTACCAGTAACTATTATTTACATTAGCGAAATTGAAGAATATGATTAACAAAATACTAATTACATCATTTTAACTATTGAAGTTTTTTTAACATATTAGCAAAAACGCAAATACGAATGTAAAAATTTATATAGGGTTCATTTATTTATTTTATTTCGCTTTTAATTTCATTAAAAAATTATTGCTATGTATGAAGAAAAAAACATACAATGGACAATATATATTTTTTAAGAAAAATATATTTTTTTTACGACATAAAAAATAATTTCTTTTAAATAAAACTAAGAGAATTATGTGATGTAATTAATATATATATATATGATGCAATGATGCAATCTTTCATGAAGGGCAATGAGGTATATTTGTTGGTCCAAGTGGGTCAAGAAGAGGGGGATAAGGAAGCATTGGAGCGAAGAACTTGACTCCTACTCGCACACAGTTTTCTACCTCGCTCTCTCGCTCTGAGAAAATACGATCCAAAATGATCGTTGTTTCTCCGGCTAGGTAAGCTCTGTCCCTCTGGTGCACAGCTTATATAATGAAATGTAGTTCGGATTCCTAAAAATCTGATTTTGCAGTGCATGCAATGCTCTGAGTCTAGGATGGAAGTCTTCGACCTTGTTTGTACAGTTAGGCCCAAAGTCCTATTCTTCTTCTGAGTTTTCTTCGAGAATCGAAAATTTTCTTGGGAAATTCAAGGTCTCGTGCTCTTCTTCATCTTCTGGTAAACTACCCTTTTGCTGTTTCAAATTTTTTCGGGTTATTTTGTATGAATCTGAAGTGGTCTGTCCTCTATTTCGTTGTTGGTTTGCTCTATCTATATTTTCATAAATATTTTAGTTTGTGATACTTTAAAGGTGTTTCAGGGATAAGTTTTGTCTATATTTACAAAAAATAAAATAAAATATAATTCTCCTTCCAATAATCTATCCTGAGAAAGTAGTCCATGGGTTCTTAGATAGGAAATATTGAGCTAGCAAATGAATGGATTTGGGAGAGTCTGTATTTGGAGCATCTTACAGAAAAATGAGATAAACAATGTGAAGTGGCTGTGAGTTGAGTATTAATCATCTTTGAGAATTCATATTGTAAGGCAAGATGAAAGTTGGAAGCTACATATACACATGGAGTTTGTGCTTGAAGCATTTAGGTGTTCCAGTAAAGCTTCAATTATGTGCTTTGGCAAGTTGCTAACTTCCTATAAAATGTTTCAATTGACATCAGATGGTTCATAGATGTTATGAAATATGATAAGAAATTGATCGTATACTTATCTTTGTTATATCAATATGAGATTGATATAAATATTAAAAGAAAGAACCACATGGAAAAATGAGATGACATTTGTTAAATAATAGTGAAGAATCTTAAGATGCTAATGTAATGTAATTAAATGACAAGGTTTATGAGGAATTTTGATGTGACCATTATTTCTCTAAAAGTGAGCATGATAGTGAGTAGAAATTAAGGAGCATGATAGTTACATTTGTTAATGTTCTGCTCAACATATAATTTGCTTTGGGGACAATAATGAGATAACCTAATCTTGTTTGAGATATTTACTGAAACTCTGTCCGTTAAAATATTTATTGGCTTCATGATTCTTGTATGGTTTTCCAGCTTTCTTGTGCAAATGCCTAAAATTGATTTTCCATCCTTCCTAGAAATCTAATGTTTTGGACCTGCTGATAAATAAGCATACTTGTATTGTTTCATTTTTTGCTTATGGACAATTCAGATCCCCTCTTGGTTAAGGCTGCAAGAGGAGAGACTGTAAGTCGGCCTCCAGCATGGATGATGCGTCAGGCAGGAAGGTATATGGCTGTTTATAGAAAGCTTGCCGAGAAATACCCTTCCTTCAGAGAGAGGTCAGAAACTACCGATCTCATTGTGGAAATTTCCTTGCAGCCTTGGAAGGCTTTCCATCCTGACGGAGTGATTATTTTCTCTGACATACTTACTCCTCTACCTGCATTTGGTGTCCAATTTGATATAGAAGAAGTGAGGGGTCCTGTTATTCAGTCACCAATTATTTCTGAAGATGACTTGAAGACGTTGCATCCAATTGATTTAGAGAAACTTCATTTTGTGGGGGAATCTTTGAAAATATTAAGCCAGGAGGTAAGTATTATATTCCTTACATGCCACAGAAAGAAACCAACTTCTCAAGTGCAATAGTTTTGTGTATGTGTTGGAATTTAGATATTTAATATTTAGTTCATTATTAATTTAGGAGTTATGTTAAGAGTACCATTAGGAATAGAATTTTAAGTTTGTATTGTCCCTAGAATATTGGTGTACTCTTGTATTATTATTAACGGAGAATACACATGTCTTTCTTTCTTGATTTTTCCTGTTCTCCTCTCAACTTATTTCGATTTCCTAAAATTTTAGCTTCAATGTTCCCCAATTTTATATTTCTACTGTATGCACAAGATGTTTATGATTTTCTAACTTGCTTCTTTAGATTATTCTTTTTATATATAGGTTGCTGGCCAGGCTGCTGTTTTGGGATTTGTTGGAGCACCTTGGACAATTGCTACATATATAGTGGAAGGGGGTACGACTCGCACATATACAACCATAAAGAGAATGTGCCATACAGCACCTCATGTGTTGAGAGCTCTTCTTACTCATTTGACGCAGGCAATAGCAGATTACATTGTTTTCCAAGTAGAGTCCGGAGCTCATTGTATACAAATATTTGATTCTTGGGGTGGGCAACTGACACCAGAGATGTGGGACAATTGGTCAAAGCCTTATATCGAAGAGGTAAGCTGGAAAAAGATACATTGGCATTGATACATAAGAAGCACATGTGAGGTAAAATTGTTTGTATGTATACAAATCATGACATATTTAGACAACAGTATTATTATGTTTTAACCTACCTTAATACTATGTATCTAGCATGCTTTAAGTTGATGTTCTTGTCCAATAAATGAGTAAGCAGTAAAATCTGGACTTGTCTTATAGTCATATATTCACCACCCACATTAAATTTCAAACTAAGCCACAAGCTCTTCTTTCTTCTTTAGTTCTTTTTTTTTCACGCTTTCCTAAAATTACAGATAGTGAGGGTTATAAGAAAAAAATGCCCTGAAACACCACTTGTTCTCTACATCAATGGAAATGGAGGCCTTCTTGAACGTATGAAAGGAACTGGAGTTGATGTTATTGGGCTAGACTGGACCGTCGACATGGCAGATGGAAGAAAACGGCTTGGCAGTGGGATCAATGTGCAGGGAAATGTTGACCCTGCTTACCTATTTTCCCCGCTTGATGCCCTTACTGATGAAATTCAAAGGTCTGTTCATGTTAAATTCTGTTATCTTTCATACATAGTATAGATTGGTGGGCAATGGTTACTTTTATGTGCTGGAGTGGCATTTTGCTTCAGATATTGCCCAAAATATACATAGAACTTTCCCTAGAGCTTTCCAAATAATTTAGAGAATAATTTGAATCTTATACCGTGCATTAGTTGGGTCATATTTTAAATTAAATGAATTTCCATTCAATAAATTGCTTGAATACGTTTACCCTGATTCATCTTTTAATGGAGTTCTGGATCTCCTAGAAGTCTAAATGGTTGCATTTTTCGTCAGGGTTGTGAGGTGTGCAGGAACGAAGGGACATATACTCAATTTAGGACATGGCGTTCTCGTTGGTACACCTGAAGAAGCTGTTGCACATTTCTTTGAAGTTGCAAGATCCTTAAACTATGAAACTACTTTCCAAAATCAAGCTGCAGAACCAAAATTAGTGGGTCACAGATAGAATTTTAGTTGCCTGTACTGAATGTAGTTCTGTTTACAGTATTGGCTTTTTTTGAAGCTTGACCTTTTGTTCTAGAAGAGACGTGATAAGTTACAATTTAATTTGGGAATAAAGAGTTTGATTGGAGCCTGGCAAGTTTTCACCTGCAAAAGGCTAATTATTGCAATTTAGGTGGATTAATTTATTTCTGCCTGGGTTCTATTAGCTGCAACTATATAGGCACTCTTTTCAGTTCAATTGCATTTTTTTTTCCCTTGTACTGAGATACCTTTCACCAATTTCGGCTGTATTTTATTGGTTATAGAAGCAATAGCAATAAGTTTAAAGTGTGCATGTGCTTTAACTTATAGGTGATGTGGGCTGAAGTTGTTATACTAGAATAGTGAGAGAAACTATCTAGTGTATTTATATATGTGAAAGGCTTGTATCACACATAGATGATCGATCAATGAAAATACATTTTATTAGAATTACTCCTCTTCATTCTCTAAGCTTTCACTTGGTAAAGACTTGTATGGTATCATAGCTTAATTTTTGGGAATTTGAAATTTTTTTCATTGCTATCATAATGGCTACAGATCATGTTATTGAGGTTTCTCAAGTCTCAATCACAGATAAGGACTCAGAGCAAGATTTTCTTGCTAAACATCTTGCACAATTGGTTGTTACAGTGCCTCCTACAAATGCCTCTATTGGTGTGAAATGGGATAGAAGAATTTCCTGATTTGAAAGGAGCAGATGATGAGTTTGTTGCCAATGGAGTTGAAGGATACATCAATGGAGATTAAACAGAACCATGAAAGGTGCTTGAAGGTTCACTAAAACCTAATCTAGATTATGCATTGTGGACACTCATTAACAAAGTAATAAAAAGCTAGAGATATATGTCATGACCTTAAATTTCAAGTAGCGATTGTGCGGCACTTAGCACCATCCGTTGCACTAAGTCTACCTTTGAATCCGAATGAAACTCTAAAGAGACTAGAAAGAGAGTTTGTAAAGAATGCTTTGTATTGCTCTAGAGAGAGTTTCCGTTACAAGATGTTAAGAATTCTCAAGGATCTCTAAGAATAGTTGAGAGTTTCCAAGATGAATACAAATAAAGACCAATAGGTCTATTTATAGTGTGGCACCAAGCTTAAGACTATGCCACATCTTTCTAGGTCCTTTTAGCTCTAAAATGTACAAGAATCCTCTAGTGTTATGTATAACATGCCACAAGGTTCTAGGACCTTCTAGCCAACTCTAGAGTCTTCTAGGAGTGTCTAGCTTCTTCATGCAAGTTCTAGGATGTTCCGTAAGCTTCCAGCGGTTTCTACATCCTTCAAGAACCCTCCACCACGTTCTAGAATATTCTATTCCATTCTAGCACCCTCCAGCATACTCTAGAACATTCTAGGGTCTTCAAGGCTTGAGTTGAGTCCATCCAACTCTAGCTTATTCTAGACATCTCTAGGCCACTCTAGAACCTTCTCTTGTTGAAAAGTCTAGATCCTTTAGACCATTTATTTGGATTTTGAGGGATAATTCGAGCGGGAGGTGACACCCTCCCCCACTCAAGTTCGCGACGCCCTCGTCGCGCCTTCAAGTTGAAACCTCTCTATGGCATCTTTGAATTGCCACAAGGAATCCTCAGGTTCCCAACTTGTTTCTATTTTCGGGGCATTTTTCCACTTGACCAAGTATTCCCGATAACTTGGTACACCTTTACGCCGGATCAAACGGTCTTCCAAAATTGAGTCCACCTCTTTGTCGAAGAAAGTTACCACTGCAGTAGGCGCCCTCTTGGATTCCCCTCGACTTATGTCTTCCTTGTCTCCATGAAAAGGCTTTAGCATGCTTACATGAAAAACATGATAGATTTTAAGCTTCGGAGGGAGTTGCAGCTTATATGACACCTTACCGACTTTCTTGAGGACAGGAAATGGTCCCTCATATTTCCGCACCAACCCCTTATGAACCTTCCGCAAGGACTTGAATTGTTGGGGCAATAGTCTGACAAGGACTAAATCTCCTTCCTGAAATTCGACCATCCTTCTTTTCTTGTCAGCCCATTTCTTCATCTTCTTAGACGCCTTGTTCAAATAGGCTCGGGCCAACTCCGCTTGTTCATGCCACGCCTTGGCAAACTTGAAGGCAGCAGGGCTCTTCTCTTCATAACTCGTGGCCAAGGCATGAGGAGTCATGGGTTGCTGCCCCATGACGATCTCGAAGGGACTCTTCGTGGTATACTCGCTCCTCTGCAAATAACGAGAAAAGTGATATTACATTTTAATTCAAGTAATTTAATACAAATAGTCTTAATGAATTGTTCACTGATTTATTTAGCAATAAGAGACAAAAAGAAAGGTTACTAGAAGAAATAACCAAATTGAATGATAAACTTAAATCCTATGAAATTAATTCTTATATCTTAGAAAAAAATAAAATTAAGCTATTTGAATGCGGTAATGTTTTGAAATTAAGTCTTGTAGATCTTAAATAGAAAAACAAGAATCTAGTGTAGGAACTTGGAGAATCAAACCAAACCATAAAGAGTTTGACCATTGGAGCTAAATGGCTAAACAATGTTCTTAATTGTGGAAAACCCATTGGAGACAAGAGAGGGCTAAGTTATGTAGATGAGCACTCTACCCCATCATCTTCAAAAAAGCTCTATTTGTAACACCCTCTAACACTTCTTCTTCATATAATACATATGGTCTCCGCTATAAAGATGAGAGCTCCACACCTTCAACATCAAAAAATACATTGTAAAGCCTTCTAACTCTAGTCCTACAGTTACCTATTATGCACAAAGAATCATTGCATCTATGGTAGAAAATACTGTAAAGTTTGTCTGTGTATATCATCATTGTAGTAGAAAAGGTTACATTAGGCTCAAGTGTAGATTTTTGATAAATGCTCATAAATTTAATAATTGTTTTCATGCTTCTAGTTATAGGAATCATGATTATCATCCATCTATGAATATTATTCCTAATAATTATACTGGAAAGCATGAAGTATTTGGTTCAAGAGGCAAGTGAAATTCAACAGTTTAATTTTTTGATTCATTATCATTATCCTATCATGCATGTTGTATCTTCATTTAGGATGAATGTGAGGTCCAAAGGTAAGTCCAAGAAAATGTATGTGACAAAAAAGATAGTTAATTCTCGACCCAAAGATATAGAGAAACTAAAATTCAAGAAAATTAGGGTTAGAAAATATTGTCTTTTTCGGTTATTGACTATCCCTTAATGTTCATTTAAATACTTTTATTTGAGTAACTTGTATAATTTGGCATAATTTATCACTTCTCAATTTTAAACTTTAGTATAATTTTATTTAATTTTTATTGATTTTAGACTTCATTTTTTATTATTTATATTTTATTGCAGATTTGAAGATTTGAATATAATGAAAATCTAAAATTTTAAAAGCATATAATTTAAGAACTATCAAATTTAAATAAAGATTTATTTAAATCTAATTAAAATTAAAATTTCTTTAAATATATATATATATATAAGACAAAGAGGTATGAGAGATAGATAAACAAAAAAAGAGAGATAAATAAAGGAAACTATGTAGGAGAGATAAAGAGGTGTGAAAGATAGATAAACAAAAAAAATAGATAAATAAAGGAAACTACGGAGGAGTGATGGAGAAGGTTGGTAGGTTTTAATATATATATATATATATAAGAGGAGAAGAGGAGCCATCGGAATAGGAGATAAAAAGAAAAAGATCATAAGTTTTTTGTAAACTGTTAAGTTCTTCCTTTTTCAATGAAGGTTCCTCGTTTGAGCTTCTGATATTTAGAGGTTATTTTGAACAATAAAGTTTTTCATGTTTCTTTCCTGTCTCCATAAGAGATTTCTCAAGATATAGTAGCTCGAGTTGTTCCTATAGGATTTTTATCTTCTTCTCCTTTATCTTAATTTTGATATCAAGATGTTTCATTCATGAATGCATAAAAACAGTTAAAGGTGTTAATTCTCTTGTAAAAGCATCAACTAAGCTATTTTTATGTTCTAGAAGATGTTCAACCTCAAAATTGTAATGGTTGAACTATTGTTGCCATCTAACTAGTCTTCCTTGTTTGTAATCACCTACAACATTAGTTCTTAAGAAATAACCAAAATTCATGTTATATGTTCTAACAATGAATCTGAAGCTTATAACATATATTGCAATTTTCTTAATAGCTTTTGTAACAGCTAAATATTCTTTTTTATTACTATGATAATTTAATTCTGAACCTTGGAAAGATCCTCATGTATATCTACAAAGATATTCATCTTTGTCATCTACTCTTGCTTTAAGAACTGCTCTCCAATATTCTTGTGAAGCATCTGTTTCAATTATCATCTTATCATCTGATCTTGGATGGTATAAAGTTGCTAAATTTTTTATCTTTGCTTTTACTCTATCCATATATAGAGTATCTTCTTCTGTCCATTTTCATATATGATCTTTTTTCAATTTTGCTTGTAATGGTTTTCTCATTTCTGCAAGTTTCTTGATGTATGCTTCTGCATATGTTAAACATCCTAAAAATCTCTATAATTGGTTTTTATATTTTAATACACTAGGAAAACCATAAATATTATTTAGTATATAGGGTCATAGATTAAGTTTTCCATCTTCAATTTCCAACCCTAAGTATTTTATTTTTTGTTGAGCAAGTACTGCTTTCTTTTCAGAGAGTACAATGCCTTATTTTCTACATTCTTGTAGAATATTGATAATAACCAAATAATGTTTATTTAATTCATTACTGAAAACCAAATAATGTTTATTTAATTCATTACTGAAAACCAAAATATCATCTATATAAACACAAAAAATATCTTGTAATTTCTTAAAAAAATTACCCATATATCTTTGAAAAATACCTAGAGCTTGTTTTAATCCAAATGGTATAACTATCCATTGGAATTGTCCTTGGGGACAACTAAATCCTGTTAATTTTTTGGATTCTTCATCCAGTCTTATTTGCCAAAATCTGTTTTTGCAATCAAAACTTGAGAAGTATTTCTTTCCTTTTATTAATGATAGTAGCTCTTCCTTTTTTAGAATGAAGTATCCATCGTCAATGATTTCTTTATTCAGTGTTTTAAAGTTTATTATCATTCTCTTTTTTTTCTCTTTTTTTCTCAACTTCTTTTTCAACTAAGGATGTTGGACTAGAGTGAGGTAAATTACTTGGTATTATGACTTTTAATTCCAAAAGTTTTTGAATTTGTTTTCCAAACATAATCCTATCATCTAGAGTTAAATCATTGGTTTTACTCACATGATCTTGTTAGGATCTCTTAATTTTATGTTGACTATTATTTTAGATTTATGTTTTTTAGATCCAAAGGATTTTATGAACTGACTATTTTTAATAGTTTTCTAATGCCTACTAGGGCTTTGCCTTCTTGTATTTCATTGAGAAAAAAAATTTTGTTTTTCTTCTATATCTAATGAAATATTTTCTAAATAAGGTTTTTGATGGTCTTCTATCTCACCACTTTTTCGCTTTTTATGTTGTTGCATAAAAGTTGGGTTTAAGATAGTTAAATCTTTTCTCACTTTAGAAACATAGATGGTATCTCCTTCTAAGGTTGTGAGACTTATTTTGTCAAAATTTTGTGTGAAAGGTTAATATAAGTTTAGGAAATTAATTCCTATTAACAAATCTACTCATGTTTCTTGTTGATATATGGTAGTAATGTGAAAGTTTTCTCCTCCTATCATTATATCAGTATCTTTTAATACATGATTGAGTTTTATTGTAGTATTATTAGCAATTCTTACAATTAAATCTTTTGGTGCTTGTTTCCAATTTTCTTCTAGAAATACATATCTAGTGGTTACACACATACTAGCTCATGTATCTATATATGCATGTAAATGATAAGTTATAGCCTTTAAATTTTAGTCCTACTTTAATGTAAGTACTATTTGGATTTGTAATACTATACAAATCATTCATCTTCTGATGAAGAATATTCATAATTTGAGTGTTCATATTCTGAGTCAGTTATTTATTCCTCAGTTTCTTCCAATAGATAGTTACTATAAGTATCATCTATATCAGATTCCTCGATTGGTTCTAATTCTATTTTGAAAGCTTCTTCTAAGATTTTTTCTTTTTGTGGAAATTCCTTTTTAAATTCTTTTTTTATGTTGAAGTCTGCTTGGACATTCGTTAGCATAATGTCATTATTCATTACAAATGCAACATGTGAATTTTTTTTCTTTCCTGAAGGGCAATAATTCCTTTTCTTAGAAGGTTTATAATTTTTTCTTCTAAAATATCTTTTCTTGTAGTTTTCTCTATTAAATCTCTTTTTATATTTTTGGAAATTTTTTTTTTAGATTTATATTTTTTATATTTACATTTTTGTTTATAAGATTTTTTTATTACATCCATATTTCCCTAATATTCTAAAATCTCTTATATCACAGCAGATTTTATCATTTTATCTTATTTTTTAGTATTCTTTTCTTTCTTGGCTTTTAATAATGACCCAATCTTTAAGGCTTCTTATTCTTCCTCCTAAAGTATCTGGATAGTTTCTCTATTCCTTTGTACCCAATTTTCTGTTAAGGTTTTATATAGTGTTCTAGGTAATTTTTGAAAAAACATTTCTTTATAAATTGTGTTGCATAGAGGGTGGTAATTTATGGTAATAAATTTCATATTCACAAATAAAAGAATCTATATAACACGTGCTACAAATTTCCATATTTGTTAGGTGCCATTTAGCTTCATTTTCACTAGATTCAGTAATAGTCCTTCCTTTATCTTCTCTAATAAATTCTTTGTATATTTCTTTTATTATTGTATCCAAGTATTCTCTTCTTGTAGAAGCATTTCCTTGCATTAACAAATGTTGTTGATCTGTTAAGTTTGAAAACCAAACTTTAACATTTCCTGTCATTTTAGGTGTTATAAGCACTCTATAGGTTGAAGGATTTATTTGGGTAGTGTGAGAAGTTTGTATGAGCACACTCATTCCACTAGCCCATTCATATAAGGCTTTTTTTCTTTCTCTTATACAATCTAAATCTATAAGTTTAGATTTATAATTATCATGTAGTTTGAACTCTGGTGGAATACTACCTCTAGTTCCCCAATGCAACCCTTCCTCCATTTTAGGTGGTTGTATTCTTCCATCTATAGTATCAGGTTGTTCTGATCCTTGCCTATTTCTTTCCCCAATGAAATTGGTTTCATATGACCTTTTGAGGTCATATTTTCTGGTTTAGAATCAATTTCACTGAATATTGTCTTATCATCCTCTTCTTTGTTAGTACAAAGTTTTTCATTATAATATTATTCTATTTCTTCATTGATTAATGTCAATAAACTAACCAATGTTTCTATATCTCTATTTTCAGGGTCCATGAGTTTTCTATCTAATTCTTTCTATATTCCATTTAAATTGGAATTGTCTCTTTATTCTTAGATTGTTTCTCATTTTCCTTTTCTCATTTTTAGGAATCAGAGAATTTGATCTCGTTAGTGGTTCTTCTTTTAATCCTTCTAATAGATCATATTTATAACCTATTAGTTCATTATTCCTATGTATGGTGTATACATCTTTTCTTAGTTCTGAAAATTCCTTGTGTATATCTATTATTTCCTGTAAATATTTTGTGTTTGATTCTTAGACTAAATTCATTTCCTCTGTTAATAATTGTACAGTTTCAAATAATGTTGCTTGATTTTTTGCTACACCTACTAGGCTTCCATTTACTTCTAAATGCCTTCATTATTGTAACTTCATTATCTAGTTTTTTAACTTCTTCTTGGTTAGAAGTTTCTCCTTCATGGTTTATAAAAGTAAATCTTAGTATGCTATTAGTTTTAACAACATTACTATTTCTTTCTGTTATTAAAGGTTTTTCTTTAATATCTAATTTCCATTCTTCTAGTATTTCAAAGTCTGTTAGTATTTCAGGTTTTATTATTTGTCCAAGTTTCTTAAAAATTTTGTCTATTTCTATAAATTCATTTTGTCCATATATTGAACTATTATGACTATTTGTTATAGAATATGCTATTAGATAATATATTGAAAATGGATGATTTTCTTCTTTCATTAAATCTTCTCTTTCAAATTCATAAGCTAAACTTAATACTTGATTTAGATTTTTATCATGTATATTAGCAAATCTAGGATATGCTATAAATTTTAACTTTTGGTATCCTAAATTACCATGGATCATTCCTAATAAGTCATCTTGTCTATTTATTATTCTGTTATCTAATAATGTTATTTTTATTCGTGTATCTATTTCTTCTCTAAAATGAGCTTTTATTAATATTTGAATTCCTCCTAAATGGATGTATCTAATTTTTTCTTTATCTTTATGCGGAATTTTAGAAAGCTTGTTTAATATAGTTTCTTTATCAATTAATGGTATATTATATATTCCTTCTGCATCTATAATCTTAATACTCATTTATTTATTATTTATACCATAATGGATTATATTTTTTCTAGGGAATAATTTTTCTTAATAAAAATGATGGGTCTTTAAATCCATCTCTTTCTTTAAGATTTAACTTTGTTTTTTGAATTTCTTCAAAAACAATTTTACTTATTACCATTTCTTGTGAAAAACATCACGAGATGTCTTTTGTTTCTATGTCTATTATTTCTTGGTTTTTTCTTTCTTCCTCCATTTTTTTATTAAACCTTAGAGGTACTTTTGATAACTGATGCGTATTTTCGAAAGTGTACGAATCGTTCAAGTAATAAAGTGTACAAAAGTACGGATATCAAACTCACAAGGAATGGCGTTATTAAGTACCGAAATTGACTAATCCTAATTTTATTTGAAAATCGAATTTTTGAATTTGTTTAAAAAGTAAATTGACTTAAAACTAAATGCAAATAAAAAAATTTAATGTTTTTCACAAATGATTAAAAACGCTAAGGCATTTGATTTCGCTAAATCAATTCAATCCGATTTCAAGTCATGTTATATGAGAATCAAAGTTAAAAGTGATGGTTGAAAAACCCAAACTTATCTAATACTCTTTCTCGAGTTATATTAGAATTACTTATCTATGAAAACCGACTATATTTCTATGGAGATTTAATCACAAACAAGCACATTATGATTTATGGAATTTCTAGAATAACCACATACATCATGCATTAGTTCTTACACTCGCATTCAACATACGGTATTTATCACAAGAAGCGTTCATTACACATCTCCTCTCGGTCTCAATATAATGCAACAAATCATTTAAATCTTGATCAGAAATTTAAAAGCATTAAGCATGGAAATAAATACTCCACTTGAAAACAATGAATTCATATAACGATAACACAAGAAATCAGATTTTCTTGATTCAACTACATCATAGCCTTAGCAAAAACGAATTAGTTCATAACGAAAATAAGAACAAACATATTCTCAATTGAATCCATGAACAAACAATCTGAATAAAATGCATAAAATAAAAGCTAAGGAGAAGAGATGAAAAACTCTTGAAGATGAATACTTGGTAGCAACAATGGTGATGATCCTTCAAGCATTTCCAACCTTTCTCTCCAAAATTTCCTTTTCTCCTCCAAAAATAATTTAGATCTGCTCTCTCTACCGTCCCCCTCTTTCTCCATCATAATGTATATATAGATCTAGGGTTTGAGGGGCAATTTTGGAACAAAACAACATAAAAAATGTGTTTTTGGACGAAACTCGCTGCGGCGAGATTTCTGGAAAATAAAATTTTTGTTTTTTCTGATTTTGGTCGGCGGCCAAATTAATGTGGCCGACGGAGAGATGATTTTACCAAAATTTTGTGCTCTCGGGAAGATTTTCTCCGTGCTTTCTGTAGGATTTTCGCCGGCGACGAGATGAATATAGTTGACGGTGAGATTCACTTGGCCAAAATCCGTGCTCTCGGGAAGAATTTTGCCGTGCTCTGAATAAGATTTTTCGCCGGCGGCGAGAATATTCTCGCCGGTGGTAGGATTTATAACTTTTGAAATTTTGTTTTCTTTTTAATTTCATTCAATCCCGATGATTGTACTTTGTCTCTAACTTCTCCAAAATCATGATTTTACCTGAAATTGCACTTTAAACATGAAATACCCGTGAAATAACATTTGTGGATTAAATAATCAAATAAACACAATTTTCACACAAATATGAACATTTAAATCATAACAAAAATGCAATAATTTAGCTCTTATTAATAACTGTTAGATTTAATCTTCATTATGTTTTCAGGAATATTTTTGAATTTTTTGAAATCTTAGGAGTATTTATGAAGATTTCTTGAACCTTGGGAGTATTTCTGATCTTTTCCCATAAAAATTCCAAATTATTCCAAAAATTATATTTTCACTTTTTTTCACTAAAAAGTTTATATTTTAATATTTTTAATCCTAAAAATATTATCTATTGAATAAAACAAGCACATATTAAGTAAAAAAGTGCATTGATAACTCCACTTTCATAGAGTCATTACTTATCTATTTCTTTCTCTAAAATTATATCATTTTCGGTACTTTTTAAGTGGTAGAACCTAGGATAAAAATATTCAAGCATTTTAAAAGGTAAAAATTAAGTGTCGGGTCATAAATTGTTTAATTTTACTAAAAACGAACTTGTTAAGGAAAGCTCTTCCATCGAGAGTTGGTTTTATAATCAATAATTAAATTAAGAATTTAAATAATATTTGGAATATAAAATGTGTTAGTTTTCATCGAAAGGAAAAAAAAAGTCAACAATAGGGATGGAAGTGTAAACATACATATCTACAAGTATGGGAATCACTCCACTATTCTTCATGCATTGTATTTAAAAATGGCATGCATATTCATATGTTCTAAACTGTGAAAACTAATGCCATGTTTAAATATTTTTTATTTAAGTATTTATAAATTTAATTCTATATTATCTAATATTGACATTTGTATTAGTATACAAGATTTTCTGACATGAAATGTGACATTTAAATAAAGTACATGGCATTTGGGATTTATGAATACATCATGAAATATTTTTCATGGGGATTATTACTTCTATTATAGTCTTATAGAGTTTTGTATGCCATGGATATTGGTTGTAGTAAACTAGATTTCCATGGACTATAGGTATGCATCAACACATGTATCTCAAAGTTTTTCCATATAAGGGTCTCAGAGTATGACCATACATAAGTCTCCAAGGTTGACTGCCCATGTACCTCGGAGTTGACCACCCATGTATATTGGAATTTAGCAATACATTTTACATATGTATCTCAAAGTATAACCATACATGGTGTTAAAGTTTGACCACACATGCACCCCAGAGCTAGACCACACATTTGCCTCAGAGTTGACCACCCATTTATCTTGATGTTGAGCAATACATATGAATATTGCATAGCATGTATGTAGATTTATGACATCATATAGAAAATTTTATTATTACATCGGGATACATCAAATGTACCTTCTTGATGGTTCAAAAAGGGAAGAAGTATAGTTATACCCACGTTTTATTCAAAGAAAATCTCCTTACAATTAAAATTGAATCTGCAAATAATTGAATACAATTAAAATATATATCTCGATGTATTCTTCAATGTATAAAACTTTTGTAATGATCTATAATTTGGAAAATCTCCAAAACAATATGCCTATAGTGTTTATTGAATCAAAACTACTACAAAAACTAAAAAATAAAATGTGCTAAAAAATTGTGAAACCTACGAATTTGTTCCTTATCTAATTTCTACATGTTGCATATGATGTATATGACATAACATACAGATAAAATAAATCAATTTATAGATGAGACTAGGTAAAAAAAAGTATATCGTGAAGGAAAAATCATCACATGTTGTGGCCTAGGTTTATCCATATCATTCCCCGCATTACGTAATGGTTAGCCAAACTTCAAACATAAAGGATAACGTCACGACACAACGTTTCTCCTCTATGACTAAATAGAGTGAAGTGTACGCAGCTCACTGTACTTCATACTGTGACTCATATTACATGTTTTCATTTCTTATTTTTACCCCCTCACAACTGGTTGGATTACATGTATTCACGTAATGTTAGTGCTTTTCAAGAATTCATCCTAACCTTAGCCAGCTTTTTGCTACCCTTTAGAAAGAAAAGCTATAAAAAACTAAAAAGAAAAATAAATAGGTTAAATTAAAATAACCTAAATCATTTATGTGGATTAACACGATTGCATTTAACATATACAACAAGCTTTTAAACCCATAGGTTATCTTGATGGATGAGTTTAAGTCTTGTGAAAGCTTTAAGTGATGATACCTACAAACATCCTACCAAATACAAAATCTAAAAGAAATAACAAAAACAAACAAATAACAAATAACAAATAACAAATAACAAATAACAAATAACAAATAACAAATAACAAATAACAAAAAAAACGAAAAAAATAAAAAAGTAAAATAGAAAACTTTTTATGCTTTAGTCTCTTTTAAGTTCATAATCAAAATCTAAAGCACAAGTTAGATTAACATCCCAAAGATTCCCAAACTATTGTAAAAATTAGTTACAAATCAAAAATTCATATTCCATAACAAAAAATTATCAACTTTGACTCACCTAGTTTTAGTGTTAGGAATTCGAATTCACTTTCATTATTCCTTACAAGTCATACTCTCAATATTACACTAATCATATGGATTCAAGCACTCAACCAAAGATAGCAAATAGAAGCAATGTAAAGAAATGAACTAATAAGTTAGCATATGATTAAAGAAGAAAGGCTTAAAAAGTGCATAACATTTACTCATGAAGGAATCAAACGATAGGATTTATGAAGAAATCACATACTATTCTCATGCATCAATTAAAATCATCAAACAAGAATATCAAGTATATGCCTTAGAGATAAATGAAAATGCAATGACTTCTTCAGAGGGATTTATTTCTTATTTTTATTTTGTAATAACCATTCTCTCAATTTTCAAGAATTTTTTGTATTGGATATAGGAAACCCCAGATATCTCTGTCTTTTTTTTGGAAGTCATGCATGAGTAAATTAGGTATACATTTTCAATTTTTACTTTAGTTATTCAATTTAAGGAATAAAAATAAGTATATAATACTTCATCAAGAGTTAAAAATCCCAACATTCAATGCAAAACTTAAAGAAATTATTTAACAATTTAAATTAATAAAATGAGTGTTTCAAGGAGTTGAAAAATATTATTACCTCGAATAAAAAGATTATGCTCAAAATCTTTTCACAAGGTAGTCTTAACTATTTGACTCTTAAATACCAATTTTGGGTTTATCTCAATTTGAACATTCAAACATGAAAAGCAAACTATGACAAAAAAATTATCATAGTATTCCATGACATGTTTCAAACATCAATCCAATAGTGCAAAAAACTCAATCATTTGCTTTGAATCAACTAAAACCATGATAATTAAAAAAACAAAATTAAATTGAACCTAAATAACCTAATCAACTAAAAATGAACCTAAATAAAAGCAATAAATATAAATAAATGTTTAATAAAAATTTTAAAAATGCAAAACTTTATGTAACTTTTCCTCCACCTCCAACTTAGAATCTACATTGTCCTCAGTATACCAAATATAAATTAAAGATAAAGATAAAGAAAAGAAAAGTTACTGATTTATTTTAACTTAATGTGATCAAGTAATGATGTTGTAAGACAGGTGTATTCATTATTTCAAACAATCTAACCACACAGACAGAAAGCTATGAACTTCTCATACATCAATTCTCAACAAATAGTCATAAATTTAACAATTTTAAATAGAGTAAACATGGTTTCACAAAAATAGGAAATAAAATTAATAAAGAAAATTACATAAAATAAAATAAGAATCAGGAGTAAAAGCAACTAGTGTCAAATAAAATAAAAAAATAGTTCCTACAACAATGGGTTTCCTCCCATCAAGCACTAGTTTAATGATAGGTGATATTTTATACATATTTTTATTTAAATTTATATATATTGTATTATTATAATGAGCTAAAATTATTTACTTTATATTTATTGAAAAAATATTAATTTTTTAATTTTTTTGCAATTTTTATAGATTTTTTATGATTTTTATGTGACAGGTAGAGGTACTTCGAAATATTTGTGCATGCACTTAGAAGAAAAAATCCAAAACATTAACGTGTGCATGTACTATTCACTCTAAATTTCATATGGTGACACATGTCCCATATATCCTTCTCAACGTGTGAATTTCAAGCACCCATACTTCCCTTTTTGTGTGTAACTCACATATAACTAGTCCTAATACAGTTCAAAAATAGTTCAATTTTCTCAACATAAAGATAAAAAAGAACACCTCATAAAATACAAGTAATATCATAACTGCACAAAAATTAAGAGAAAAATTCAGTAATTATAGAATTAAGCTGGAGGCCATAACTAAGAAGAAGAATATTCAAGAAGCAATTAAAGGAGTCGAAGATCAAATTGAGAATATAAATCCTACGATTTCTTCTCCTTTCTTTTATTGTCTTTATGAATAATTTTTTGAATTTATCATTTACCATGAATAGATAATTTTATAATTGATTGCAGATGATTTCTAAAGCCCAAGACATTGATTGCAACATTTAATAAGATCTATAATATTCTATTTAATTATTTTTTTTAATTATATATTAATTCTTTAAATTTTGTATGAATTTATTTGATTATTTAAGTGTACATCTAAATAATAAAATTAATTCATCGTTAATCAATTTAATTGATTGGATACGTAATCACTTGATCAAATTAAATAATTAGTGATAAATTGCTTGAATGAGAATTAATACTCAAAATAATTAAACTGAACTTGTATATTAACCTTGATCTAATTTGCTTCTTTAAAAATTAATGTTTTTGATATATTAAATTTAGATAGCTTATTATAGGTTTTCTATTAAAAAGAGTAGGATTAAAAGTTTGTTTAATTCAACAAAACAATAAGAAGAGGCGTAGATTTTTGCTTTTGTAAATTTCTTTAAGTTGGAATAATTAAAGAAAAGGAGAATATGATATACTTTTGTTAATTTGCAATATATGTTAGTAATTAATAATGATTATGCAATCATTCTTTTATTTGAATATTTATCGTAATCTTTATATTTTGGTTTTATTTTAATTATTATTTAGTTGGTTGATTTAATTTTCAATTTACAAAACAAAACCTCATTTTTAATAAATAGAAGTTAATTTTCAAAATCCTAAGTCGTAAGGACCATTACTTGCTATATATTAAACAAGTACATCTTAAGTAATTTAAAGTAAGATTTAAATTGATTGTTCATCTAAACACGCATAAATTTTTGACGTCGTATCACTAAGAACTTTTTTTAAATTAACTCTTATTAAATAAAAAAATATAAACATTTTATTAAAAATAAAGAAAACATATTTCCTTTATTTTTATTTTTATTTAGATTTATTTATAAATATTTGTTTTTTTATTTTTACTTAATTTCTTTAAATCTTTATTTACTTTTTAGAGTCAAAATAAATTCTAGTTTTTAGTTTTTTTTTTAATTTATTTATTTTTTAAGTTTATTATTATTTTTATTATTTTTAGTATAGATTTATTTCTTTTTAATTTTAAGTTTTGTTTTGTTCTATTTTTATTTTTAGCTTATTTATTTTATTTTATTTATCTATTTATATATGGCTACTAATTTATTTTTTTAAAAGTGTTGAATAACAAGAGAATATGAATACATATATGCATGCAGTATACCCTATGTATAATGGATTTCATGCACCACATTTTAAGCAACAACAAGACAATTGGGACTACGCTAATACTATGGGTGGATTTGAAAGCCAGAGACTTATGTATGATCCATATTCTAACATGTATAATACAAGATGTTGGTATCATCTATACCAAGCTATTCATATAGAAACCTAGCAAAGAATTTGTACATTATACCTAATTTTTCATTTCCAATGTCACAACCAACCCCAACCACTCAACATAAATCTTTAAAGGATTTGATAAATACAACAGTATTCAACACTACTCAATTTCAACAAGAAACTATTAAGTTCCAATAAGAATCACTCAGTTTTCAGTAAAATATAAATGTTGCTATCAAAAATCTTGAGATTCAATTTGGCCAACTAGTCACAGTAGTAGAAAGACTAGAAGTACATGCAATTATTGAGCTTCCATCCTAAATAGATGTTGAATCTAGAGAAACTGTCAATGTCATCATTATGGAAAATGGTAAGCAATTAGAGGATCCTCAAAGAATCACTGCAAATGATATATACAAAGAAAGATTAGTGAAGATGAAAAGACCATCACTCCCAAAGAATCCAATGTAACACCAAAGGTACTATTCAAACCTTCCTTTTTTACTGATGATCCTACTTCATCTTTCTCAAATAGGTTTGACAATTCAATGAAGTAGAATCATGAAAAGGAAAATTTAGAGACATTTCCCAAGGTGCAAATCCACGTACCTCTAATGAAAGACATTATATTAAGAAGGAACCTTGGTATGAAAAGTACATTAAGGAAATTTTTCTTAGCTAGGATAAGCTTAAGGATAACAAAGATATAGGTTTAGGGGAGAATGTGTCTAGTATTCATTAAATGATACTACTATCAAGGTGCAAGGATATAAATAATGAACTACTAGCTCAAATGTTCAACATCACACACTTCAAGATATTTGAGGATGGTGGATGATAAAATTGGTAGCATCAAGCTAGCGATGTTAAACTAAGCACTTTATGGCATATTGTTGTGTGTTTTGGAACACACAAAAAATCGTGCAAGTATACACGGTCACAAGTAATAAAGATTTGTAAGTAGAGTATCGTTCCCACGAGGATTTGTTACTATAGCTTTGTCGAAGTACTAAAAATTGTATCTCTCTGTTTTTTTCCAAAACAATCGATGATTAAGAAAAAGGTAAAAAGAAAATAAGAGAACTTTAGGATTGCAATTTTTCACCAAATTATTCCACTCAAATCATGTTATTTTCTTTTGATTTATATTTTTTAGTACATTTAATTTGTCAACCTAAAACTTCTTTTTTATTCATACATCTCTTCCGAGCTCCGTATAAACACACCTCGTTAAATTAATTCACTATATATCTATGAGAATTAAATTTAATAAGATTCATTAAGTTCTAAGTTCTCAAATGGTCACACATACAATTAGGGTATATTCCTATCCTTCATCATATATGTCATTCTATTTACGAGCAATATACACAAAAATGCCTTTCTCAAGTTTATTTTTATGCCACAAATCGTTTTGATAAAATTCATAAATAATCAAAAAGCATTAAGCACAAAACAGAATGAACAAATCGAACGTCTTATAAATCTTTCAAAAATAGTTAAAATAAAAGCTTCATAAATTTAGATCAAATGCAACCCTAGAATAAATTAGTTCATTAAATTAAAATTAAAATTACAACAGATGCAGAAAAATTAGAAGAACAAGAAGAAAAATTAAAACATCAAGTAACGAAAATATTTGGCACACGCAGAACACAACAAAAGCCAAAAAATGGCTTCTGCGTGTTCTGCAGTCCAAAACCGAACAACACAAAAATTCTAAACTAAAAAAAAACTCCTTTAAAACTAAAAACTATCTCCTATTTATAGCTAAAAAATACATCCAAAATATTTAAAATAAATACACGCGGGGGATAATGAAGTATGGCGAAAATAATAAATTACACGCGTGGGGGACAAAAATTGTATCGAAAATGGAATCGAAAAAGTGAGTTGGAGCATGCGTGCCGTTTTTGCTTTTTTTTTCTTTCCATGTTGCCACGTGTCGCATTATGATTCGCGGAAACAATTAGAAAGGGACACATGGCAAAGATCTCATTCGTCAAGAAAACGGGCGCACGATTATTGTCGCACGGAAGCCAATCCACGCATCGAGGGGCGCGATCCAGTCATGCGGCCGCACTCATCGTAACATGCCACGAGTCGAAATATTATTTGCCGAAATATTAAGTGGGGACACGTGGCATACGCCGGTTCGTGGAATAACCGGCGCCCGTGAATCAACCGCACGGGAAAAGCGAGCGCGCGATGGTAGTGACAGCGCCGCAACGCGTGCCGTACACGCGGGTCCCACCGCACGCCGCCGCGCGGCAGCGGGCCCCACTCGCGTACCGAGCCGCGTGAAAGCGTTGCAGCCTCGCACCCATTCGCTTTGGCCTGGGTTTGATGCGAGTACGCGCGACCTGGAAGCTGCTACGTCTTTGATCGGACGATCAATGTCAAGGACAGGATTCGCGCGTGGACTTCATCTCTCCTGCGCGAAAATTAAACTTCCATTAATTGTATTTTGACTCACAAATTTAATCCAAATCACATTTTGAACTTTCTTAAATTACAGTTAAGCCCTTTGCTAATTTTAAATTAAATTTTTAAACTTTTAATAATTATAATTAAGCCCAAATTTAATTTAAATTATATTTTCGATTTTTATAAATTGTAATTAAGAACTATAATATCTGAAATTATATTTGTGGACAGAAATATGAAATTAAGTACATTTTCGATACAAAATATTTAATTTTATTAAAAATGTATTTTTAGCACATAAAAGGAAAATATTAATTTATTTAACAAAAATTAACTAAATATGAAAAAAACATAGCAATTATCATTACTAAAATTGATGAAAATAACTATATAAAATACAGTTATCACATATAACCTACCATATTTGTACAACTGCAACCAACCTAGGCATCTCAAGCATAATTGTCTTGAGCTCATAACTAGCCAGTATGGAGGAGGATCGTAATCTACTTTTAGTTATAGGGAATCTAATACTCAAAGAAATTTTTCTGGATAATGTCAACAGTTTGGGAGGTAACCCGAATAAAATTTTCAGCAAACAAGATGATCCTTTTTAGAACAATCCTCCAAATCTTACCAACCTCCTAAGTAGTCATTTCAACAACCTTCAAATCTTGAGTAGAATTTTTAGCAACAACCATTTACTTATGGGAAGGATAAGAGCAAGGATGTTGCCTCTTAAGGATAAGGATAATAAGGTCAAGTTGTTATTATATCTAGCATGCAAGAGGAAACTGAGATCAATAATTTTGTTGAAGGTATAATTCCACTATATCACTCTTAGTTACGAGTTCTCTTCGATACTAGTGCCATCAATTTTTTTCAATTCTTTAACTTGTGCCCAAATGTTAAAATCCACTTATGAAACCACAAAAAAATCCCATTACCTTGAATACTTCTTTTAGATTCTCTTATAGTGTTCTTTATATTTATAAAAATTTAAAAATTAGTCAATAAAACTTAATGGTCATCGATTCCCAATTGATCTCATTATACTCAATATTGTTATTTTGACATCATCCTAGGAATGGATTGGTTAATCAAATACCAAGAAATTGTGAGTTTCTCTGAGGAGAAGGTTATTGTTCAAACTCTCAAAAGAATAAAAGTTCAATTTTATGGCAAAAAAGGAGGGGATGTTTTTAGTGTTTTTCTTAAGTGTTGTTTGGATGGAAGATGGAGCTAGAAAAAAGTGACCCTTCTAAATTCTCTAGAAGCAGATGCTGATAATGGAAAGAGCTTGGCATATATACCAATAGTGAATGAATACTAGGATATATTTTTTGAAAAGCTATCAACTTCCTCCAGATCGAGAGATTGATTTTATAATCAAATTGCATCTTGAAACTGCATCAGTGGAGAAATATGAGTTGAGGAAATAGTTGGTGAGCCATTGGCAAAAGTATTCAATCGACCTAGTTCATCACCTAGGGAGTACCCATTCTGTTTATCAAAAAGAAAGATGGAAGTTTTAGATTATGCATCAATTATCATAAACTTAACAAGTTAAACATAAAGAACAAATATCCATTACCTTGGATTGATGAATTGTTTGACCATCGTAGTGGCAAAAATTTATTTTCAAAAATTGACCTATGGTCTAGATATCATCAACTGCATATTAAAGAGCTAGACATACCTAAAATTGTTTTCTGTACATGGTATAGGCATTTTGAATTTTGTATTATGTCATTTGGCTTAACAAATGCTCCAATTACTTTTATAGACTTAATGAATCGAGTATTTTGACCCTAATTAGATCAATTTATTATTGTGTTCATCAATGATATATTGACTTATTCAAATACCTAAGAAGAGCACGAAGATCATCACATAATTGCTTTGCAAAATCTTAGATAACAACAACTGTATGCAAAATTGAAGTCAAATTCCTCACACATGTCATATCTAGGAGAAGTATTATGGTGGATCCCTCCAGAATTTAAGTGGCGTGAAATTGGAAATGACCTAAAAATGTCATCAAAATTCAAAGTTTTCTTTGACTTGTCGGATATTACCAAAATTTTATGCAATACTTTTCAAAGATTACTACAACTTTGACATAGCTTACTTGAAAATGAGCCGAGTTTATATGGGACGAAACTTGTGAAGATGCATTTCAGGAATTCAAAGTGCGACTAACAACCAAACCAATTTTTTCTATACCAGACAATGTGAAAATTTATGTTATGTTTACTGATGCATCACCATAAGGTCTTGGATGCATTTTAATGAAAAATAATCAAGTAGTTGTCTATGGGTCACAAAAACTCAAAAATCATGAAATGGAACTACCTAACACATGAATTGGAGTTAATAGTTATGGTCTTCACTTGGATGATGAGGAGATGTTATCTCTAAGGTACCAAATTTCAAATCTTTTTGGATCATAAAAGTCTCAAACATCTTTTTACTCTAAAAGATCTTAATTTGAGACAAAAAAACAAAGTGGGTATAATACCTTCAAGATTATGATTTCACTATGTAATACCATCTTGGAAAAGCTAATAAAGTAGCACATGCTTTGAGTTCCAAGTTGGGCTTTGTTGCACAAATAATACTTGGCAAAATGCTTCAACAATAGAAGGTTATGAACTAAATTTGTATGATGATAGAAGAGTAGGATAAAAGCATTATTATACAACCTCATATCCAATCTGACATTGTTAGAGAATGTAAAAGAGGCCCAATCTAATGATCCTAAAATATACTAAATCTGGTGTAAAAATTTTACAGGAGAGGTAATGGAAATATACTTATAGTCATGGAGCATTCCATTTTTGCAAAACGATAGTGGTACTTGCTGATGATTATTTAAGGCAAGAGATCATTGAAGAAACTCATAGATCAAAATTTACCATACATCTTGGAAGCGCAAAGATGTATTGTGATTTAAAAAGGACCTATTGGTGGAAAAGAATAAAGAAAGATGTAGTTGAGTTTGTAGATAATTGCATGATAAGTAAATAAGTCAAGGCAAAGCATAAGAAACCCGTTGAACTACTTCAACCATTTTCAATACCAAAATAGAAATGAGACAATATAACCATGGACTTTGTACAAGAATTACCTTGTACTTTTCAATGTTATAATTTCATTTGGGTAATTGTTGACCATCCCAAAAAGTTTGCTCATTTCATTCTAGTTAAAATTTGATACTCAATAAATGCTTTGAGTAAATTATAAATTCAGGAGATTATACGATTGTATGGTCTACCAAAGTTGATTGTGTCAAATTAAGATACAAAATTCACCTCGCATCTATGGAAGTGTGTACAAAAAAGATTTGGGTACATAATTTTTGATTAACATGACTTATTATCCTAAAATAGATGGAAAATTTGAAAGAGTTATTCAAATATTAGAAGACATATTGTAAGCTTGTGTTATGGAATTCAAAGGAAACTGAATCGAACACTCTTTAAATTGTTGAGTTCGCCTACAATAATAGTTATCATGCCAACATTGGAATGGCTCCTTATATATCCTTGTATGGACGAATGTATAGATTTCAAATGTGTTAGGCAGAATATGAATATTTCAATACAATAAGGAATGATATTATATAAGAAACAATTGAAAAGATTCGAATCATGCAAGATAAAATTCGAATAACGCCAAGCTGATACGAGATTTATGCTGAACATAGACATCGACCATTGAAGTTTGAAATGGATGATTACATTTTTCTCATAGTTCAACCTTGAAAAGGAGTACTCCATTTTGAAATAAAAGGAAATTTAGCACCATACTACATTAGGCCATTTTGTATTGTAAAAATAATTGGTCATGTATCGTATCAATTGGAGTTAAATCTAGAATTCTCACAAGTTCAATATTTTTCACATGTCTACTCTATGGAAGTGTCAAAGAAATCAATTTAGTATATTGGATTGGACAAAATTTCCATTACAGGAAGATGCATCATAGTAAGAAGAACAAGTGGTGAAAATTTATTTCCAAGTCAGAAACTTGAGAAGGAGACAAATACCATTAGTAAAAGTTCAGTGGAGAGATCATAGTGTTGAAGATGAAACTTGGGAGTTAGAGTCTGAAGTTCACTCCAAATATTCGTGCTTGTTATGAAGAGTTGAAAATTTTGTGGAAGAAATTTTATGAAAGAGGGCAGGATTGTAAAACCTTAGAAATTTGTGATTTATAATAGAAGTTTCATGAAAATAATTTTTAATAATATGTAGTGATGTATTAGAAAATTTTGTGTAAAAATCATATCGATCATGAAAAATATTATGAATGTTGTTATAATGAAATTCTTATTGTAAACAATTTATTCATACATGGAATTTTTTTTATAAGAAATGAGTATTAAACACATTACCCATGGTATTTGAGATTTTATACATACATCATGAAATAAATTTTCATAAGAAATGTTATAATTGTATGTATATCTTGCGAAGTATAGTACCCATGGGCTACTGGTATAACATTCCCCATGAAAATTTATTTCATGATTTTCATTGAGGATTGATTATCATGATATGAAAAACTGTTACGTGAGATAGAAAAATGGATGTGTTAAAACATATTTATAGTAAAAAAAATTCTTTAAAATGTGATTTTAAAACATTTAATAAATTTTATATATCCCATAATTTAGACCTATTAACAGTATTTTGAAAACTATAAATTTTAAATTTGAAATAAAGAACAAACATAGAAAGGAAATTAAATTTAAAACATGTAAAGTCATAAAGAAAATATTTACAATAGTCTCTTAAATGTCTCTAATTACATTCCAAGGTTTAGATAACATGTTAACGTAACAAACATTTAAACTTTTCCTTGATCGATAACGAACTGTGTGTTGCCTTATTGAATGTCTAGTATGGAAAGTTTAAAAGGGAAAATAAATTGAGCTACGATTAGGAGTTTACTCCATGCAACATATAACATTAAATATAATTATGCATGCAATATGATATAAAGATTCTTATAGATGTCCATCAAAGCAATAATCAAAGAGTGGGAAGATTTTCTTTAAAAAACCTTAGTATACTTATACTCTATTGTTCCGCAACCATGAAGAGTATACATTCCAAGTATCCCAATACATGAACATGTAATAATAAAATATGCTATACAAGTAATAAATCCACATGCATGTTATGCAATATTCATATGTATTGGTCAACTCTGAGTTACATGTGCAGTCAACTTTGAGGTGCATCGTGGTCCAGTTCTGAGGTGCATTATAGGAAAATTTTGAGACCCATGTATGGTCATACTTCAAGATACATATGGCATATGTATTGACCAATACGTGATAAATAAGCAATTAACTCTGAGGCATATAAGCGATCATCCTTCGAGATCCATGTATGGTTAATTGCCTATGTATGGTTATTTTTTGAGACCTATATATGAACAAACTCTAAGATATATGTGTAAATGCGTACCTATTTTTTGTGTAAATCTAGTCTGTTGCAACCAGTATACTCGAGATACCAAACTCCATAAGACTATAATAAAGGTGATAGTCCCCATGAAAAATATTTCATGATGCACGCATAAATCACATGCCATGCACTTTATTTAAATGTCACATTTTATGTCATAAAGTCATGCATATCATTATAAACTTCAATAATAGATATTGTATCACAACTTTTATAAATGCTTTCATAAAAATTATTTAAACATGGCATCAATTTTTCACAAACATATGAATATGTATTTCATTTTTAAATACAATGCATGAAGAAAAATGAAGTAATTTATGTAGTTGTACATATGTATGTCTACAATCCTATCCTTATCGCTAACTCTTTTTTTCCTTTTGAGTAAAAACTAACACATTTTATGTTCCAAATATTAGTTAAATTCTCAATTTGAACTACTTATTGTAAAGCCAACTCTTGATGGAAGAATTTGAGTTGCGCTCGAGATTAAAAAATGGTGCTAAAAAAATGTCATATTTGCATGCTGATTGGATGTCACAATCGAAGCTCGCTCAATTGAAAGGATGCTCTATTGATCGAATAGCTAGTTGGATCAACCAAGCAACGTTAAGTTTGATTCAATTTTTCATCCGAAGCTTCTCAAACGATCAATCAGTGGCTCAATCGATCAAGTATCTTGATCCACTTTTCTATCTTAAGGTCCTTGATCGATCCTCGGTCAATTGAGGACCATATTTTTACTCTAAACACACATTTTTTCTCTTTTTTATTTTTTCATCCCCATATACTTATAAATCACAAAATAAACACATAAAATGCATTGGAAACAATAATTCATCATAACTATGGAGGAATTAATGCATAAATATGCTTATAAAATGACATCAATTAAGTACCTAAACTTTAGTCCATTTTACACAAAGATGCTTGGACTTTTTCTCTACACAAAAGTATTGAGACTTTTATCTAATTTACACAACAACAAAAAATTTGTGATTAAGTTTTATCATGTAAACTAATTAATGTTAATTAGTTGAGAACTTAATCAGTGTTCATTAGTTTATGTGCCAAAATTTAATTAGTGTTAATTAGTTGTCATAATAAAATTTAATCACAAAAAAAGAAGTGTAAACGATATAAAAGTTTGGTACCTTTGTATAGAAGAATAAAAAAGTTTAAATATTTTTGTGTAAAATTGACAAAAGTTTAAGCTCTTTAGCCAAAACGAAATAAATAGACCAAGTTTTAGCCACAAAATGCAAACAATATAAAATGTAATTTACATACATAATTATTAAATAGAGACTGAAGTTATAGAAGTCCTTTAAATTATAAATTTTAGGTTGTTTAGTCTCTTAAATTTTAAAAAATATTTTCTAACCTTTTAACTTTGAGAAAAGTGACCAATGAATGACAAATAATATTATTTTAACGATTTTTCTATTAAATATTATTTTTTATTATCAAGTGATTAAAATGTGATAATATACGAGCCATTATCAAGAGTAAAAGTAAAATTTTGTATAAAATTATTTTAAAAAAATTAACAATAATAATATTATAACAGAAAATTATTTAAATATATATTTTAATTTGTTTAAAAAATAAAAATAAGTAAAACGCTAAAATAAAAAATCATAATAATCAACTATTAAAACAAAAAAAATATTTCTAACTTTTTTTCATATTAAATATAATTTTAATATTTTTAAGTAATCAAGTTTTAATCAGTTGATACGAAAAAAATAACATTTTAATAAAAAAATTATTAAAATAATATTATTTATCTTTAGTTATTCCATTTTTTGAAAGTTAAATCCACTCCCAAATTTAATTTGAAAGATTTCAGACACGTTTCATTATTAAAATAAAAAGAATTTGTCTGTGATCAACCTTTTTATCAAGTAGAAAGAGAACAAGTTTGAAATCTTCAGTAAGTTTCTAAATTAATTAAAAGATTTAGAATTGGTAAAATATTGATTTATCGCCATTATAATAGAATCTCTAAGTTTAATGGGGAAGAATCACCCTTAATCAAATGTTTGCCTATAATTGATTCAAATAATTGTAAATTATTATGCGTAGTTTATCATTGCTGTCTATTAATTCAAGTTTCTACATTTGGTTTCAAATTTTAAAATTCATACCAAAATACCATTTTATTCACTATGACAACTCTAACCCATTAGCAAATTATTTGTGAATTTAACTCAACTCTCTACCAATAATTACCCTTATTTGTCACTTTACTTAATAATGACAACTCTATTGAAAGTAAGGAAATAATTACACGCGCCTATTATTGGCGGGTCAGTCTCAAACTCCACCTTAGCATTTCCCAGCGCTCATTAAATATCAGGAACTGACTAAAAGTGAAGGGACCTTTTCTTTTTGGCATGAGCTAGTATAAACTCAAAGAGAACAGCTGCGGAATTAAAACAAGTGCGCGAAACAAAGTAGCTACAACGGAAACAATGAATCCATCAAGCATAGCAATAGTTATAACGAAGCTCATTTCACTTGTATTGACTAGTAATGACACTTGTAGTCTGCTAACACCAATGGAACCATCATTTGTTTTGACCAGTACACATGATAAGTAGTTACAACAAAGAATGAGCAAGCAACTAACTCTAATCTTCCTAGAAACTAAAAGGAGCATAATCAATCACTTACAACACATGTATTCATCTAGTGGTTCTTAAGATGCTACAGGCATCCGCAAAGACGATCTCTTTATTTTCATCCCATCGATGTTCAGTTATTTTTAACAGCTTGAGCATGGCAAAATAATGTTGGACAAAGTAATCTTTGGAAACATAACCAACCTGACCTAATGCAACACTCCAAACCTCATGTTATATGACTTTATAGGAGGCAACATCACAGTATGAAATATTTCTTGATTATTCAGTTCCTCATGAAAGCAAGCCTCTTGGATAGCAAACTCACCCAATCAGAAGAAAGCGCACTACAGTGTGAAATAAGATATATAATAAACGCTACATATGCAGTGGTGACGATGCAGACAACAAAACCAAACAGTAGTCCCCTAACTTCAGAAATGAAGAAATCTAGCAATAGATATCCATTTATCAGTATTACCAATGCAGCAACAAACCATGCCAATCTCTGCAGCATGAAAACAAAGAGTCAGAACAAATCAGGCTAGCTTCCTATTTCTTTAAGAGATAAGAGTTTGAGTGTCCCAACGTTACTAATAAACAAAGAGTAAGCCTTCTGAAATGAAGGGCACCACCAGTCAACAAGAATTACACTGATTTAAGAGTTTTTTTTATAACTGATTACATACTCACCCCTATTTTACATTAAATGAGGTTCGAGCATACGCTTTTCAGTCCCACTTAGAGCATATGCCATTACACTACAAGGCGATTGATGATTTGAGAGTTTTCTATATTTGAAGTTAAAGAAATAATATCTTTTCAACATAATTTTTTATTCCTTCATATAATAAAGGGTGCAGTGAAGAAACAAAGCACTAAAGTGGAAGTCCAAGCATTTCTTAGAATATGTACATCTATTATAGACATCTTCAAGTGAAAGAGCTAAATCTTATCATGGCATACTATTAGAATGAAAATTTTCACAAAGTTCAAATAAGGTGAGAAACTTTTCGCACCAAAAGCACTTAAACTGTTTAGCAATTAGCCAATTAGAGACATACAATAACGTGAAATAAAGACACTGAATGATGGTTAGAAGCTAATCATCACATTCCAATAGCTAAAAACTCCTACTGAATCTACTTTCTTGAATTTCTGCCTTCATGTGGGTACAAATCAGATTAGATCATCTACTGTAATCAACAAGAGTAAAAAATTCTTCCACACCCAAACAAAAGCAAAACTTGAGATGTGAATAGTGAATCAATTATTAGTGATGTCAAATAAACAGCATAATCCAGCTCAGTTCATTTAAGGTTGATCCAATAAGTTCATGAGTTGAAAAAGCACAACTCACCTAGTTGATGACCAACTTGCAAGCTCATTTAACAAAATGTCTTTATTAAATTATAATATTTTTATAATTATGATAATGTCAGTATGAAAATATACAATTAAATTATAGCTTTTTTTTCCTTCACAATCAAAAATAATATTTATACTAATATTTTTATTTTTAAACAAGATTATAAATATATTTTATTTTATTGTTCAAAAATATAAATGAAGCAGTTCATGAGTTGCTCAATCCAACTCATATAAATGGGATATGAGCTGAACTCAACTCACAAAATATAAAGGAGCTGAGTTGAGCCTAATCTAACCAAGTTGGGCCAACTCAACTCATTTGACACCTTCAGATGTGAACCTTATAGGGTGCACTTTATGCAACTTCTAATAGTAATTAGTGCACTTCTTGTAAGCATCTCAATAGCAGGTCTAATGGGGAGGCCATTTAGCATGGATTAACATTGTGTATCAAATTTAAAAAAACAATATTTCTACAAGAACAGTCATGACAAACAAATACATGAATCAACCAAGCAAGTAGATACAACCATTTAACATAAAATATGTAACAAAATAATACGGAATTCTTTCAGAATTACCCCAAAAACCCCCCTCCCCAATGACTTACCTCAAGGACAGGACCGACTTTAAAGTCTCCCATGACCTGCTCCTTTGCCACCAATGTCAGAAGAGGAATAAGTGCAAAAGGGATCTGTACTGACTGAAGAACATTAAGCCATTCATTCAAAATGTCCAGAGAAGTTTCAGATGTATTGAAAACAATTGCTACAACTATGGTTGGAACAATTGCAAAACTCCGTGTGATCAATGATCTCATCCATTTCTTCAGACGGAGGTTAAGAAAGCCACCCATTATAAACTGCCCAGCATATGTGCCAGTTATTGTGCTACTCTGTCCAGCAGCCAATAACCCAACACCCCATATGTAAAGAATTGGAAAACCTCCACCATACTTCTCTTGAAGATACTGACCGGCATTAACTAGTCCTATACTATCTGCTTGTTTGGTACCGTAAAATCCCTTAGCAAAAACAGTTGTCACAAATAAATTGATCATGAAAGAAATCAACAGTGCGGCTGATGACTCAATGGAGTAGTAGTTCAGCGCCTCTTGAACACGGCTTTTCTGGCGGCGATCAATATTCCGGGACTGTACCAGTGCAGAATGCAGAAACACATTGTGAGGCATGATGACACAGCCCACAACTCCCACAGCCTGCCGAATTGTTTTCGAGCTAAGCTTGGGAATCAAAAGACCTATACAGAACGAAAAATTCAATTAAATAAAACTGCAGCCAGCAGGGATGGTACACTGCCAATGTTCTAAGAAACTGAAAGTAACAGTTACAATTTACCAATCAATAGCTCTCTTCCGCTGGGCTTTGTGTCACCAAACATCCAAGCAAATGATAAAGCCATGGTTCCAATGAGGACTGCAAAAACTGCCTCCAACTTCCTCACTCCATAGTTCTCAAGAAGTAAGAACATAAAGCTGTTTACAATGAAAAAACAGAAATCAGTACCTAACAATAGGCTATATTGATTGAAATCATAAATGAGAATCTCTGGAAAACAAAGAGATTACAGGGGAATGGGACACAGTGTCTGAATTACTTTTACAACAAAACCATAGTGATATTTGATATAAATTAAGCCCATGGTACAAAAAGGATTGGTAAATTGTATATGGAATCAAAACTCTGGTTCAAGCAAGCTAGAAATATAATTGGAAACAGAATGATTGGGTGAAAATAATGCTTCTCACGAACTCACTTGAAATGAATTACATCAGTGATTTATATAAACACAGCGATGTAATGCTATTGGTTAGGAGAATAAGAAACTAACTCACCTAGTAACAGCTAAGCACAAGTTACAAGCAACATAACAACTCAACAGAATAATAGCTTAAAAGGTTCAATATTATGATATTTGGGATGAATTTCTAAATCCCAGTAAATTCATCGGAAACGGTCATTTCAGCAAACATAATAGCATAACAAAATGTATAAGCTGCCATCACGAAGCGTTAAATAATAAAGCTGCGCAAAGCAATCAAGTAAGGGAGAAATAAATTTGAAGTTAATAAGCTCACCCAAAGCTATCAAATTAGAAACAACAAAACCAGGCATGAGCATAGTAAAACTGAGGACCAAGTAAAAGAAATGATGAATATGAAATAACAGATACGAACCAATCCGAGGCCGTAATGAGAACACCAGCCCAAAGCGGCAAAACGCCATTACTGAGAATTTGAATAGCAATGGCACTCCCAATAACTTCCTGAATATCAGCACCAATCAAAGCCAACTCCGTCATAAACCACAGCACATACCTCGCCCAATCGGGATACTCGTCCCTACAGAGCTCGGCCAAATGTTTTCCCGTCGCAACCCCGACCCTAGCCGATAATAATTGGACCAACAAACCCATAAGTGTAGCCCACACTAACAACCATAGCAACGAATAACCAGCAATAGCTCCAGCCTGAAGATCACCTTCCAAATTCCCTGGATCCAAAAACGCTATGCTCATCAAAAACCCTGGACCCGTAAATAACCACAGTTTCTTCCATGAAAACGGAGGGACAGCACTGGAATCTGGCGAGTCTAAATCCACGATCAAGATCTTCTCCCTGGTTTCGAACGCGACCTCTTCGTTATCTTCCAACGAAAACGGAGAGGACAGAGGAGAAGATGAAGATGACTGGGATTGTAATAATCGATTTGCTTCTTCATCTTCTTCTGTACAATCCTCCTCCGGCAATCGAGAGCTCATGTTAACGTGATATTCTATTTGTTCTTTCTCCGGTGAATTCCTTGTCGCCGGAGATTTTTGATTTGTGATTTTAAAATTTTGTTTTTTGGGGTTTATAAAATTTTGTCGAATATTGAATTTAGCTTTTACTAAGAGAGCTGACGGAGGAGGATAGTGTAGAATTGTGCCTAATGTTTGCGTTGGTATACGCAAAGGGAGAGAGGAAAGAACAAGAGACGTGCACACGTGGAGTGTGCGTGCTTTATTTATAGAGTAAATAAAGTATTTTCCCAGGCAGTTTTCTTTTACTTCCCCCCTAAAAAGTATATAATTGTTAGTGTAAAAAAAAGTAAATTTTATTATTAAAATACTAGATTTTTAGAAGTTAAGCATTTTTTTCCTTTTCTTATGTATAATTTTTTTTCTTGAGTAATTTTATATAAAACTAACGACAATACCGTTAACGATTAACATTGATACAAACTTAATTAATAATTATATAGAAAATATGATATTTTAATAATTTTATTTTTATAAATTAAATATATTAGTTATATTTTTTAATATTTATATACATTAGTTATATTTTTGAACATTTTAATTATTTATTATCAATTTTAATATTTTAGATTTTTTGTTTTAAAAAAATATAAATCAAATCTAATTAAACATTATTAGCATGGATAGTAGTTATTTACAAAGAAAAATGTGCAAAAAAATAAGTAAAAACAATATGGATAGTTAAACATGATAAATACATTATATTAAGTAGTTTAATATATCCTAATTCTAATTCTAATGGCTAATTTACAAGTTTTTTCATTTTCTTGCTGTTCTTTACTTAAAGCGATAAGTACACTGTATTGCAATCAGAGAGAAAAGTTCGTTGTAGAGTCCGTTGCAATGTTATGCCAATGACATAGTAACGTGTAAGGGGTTTGGTCATTTTGTTAGCACGTGATTGAGTTTAGGAAAATATTACTTGGATCTGTGCACCCCTCTTAAAATAATTTTTTATATATTATTCTATTATTTAATATTATTTTATTTTTAATTTTATTGAATAATATATATTATTTATATATATCTCAACATATTTTAGTAACTTATGTGAACGGCAAAATCTCCCAAAAAAATCTACGGTTTACTAAATCAAAATTATTATAAAAATTAAGAAGTAAAATTTGCTAAAAAATTGTAAAACTTATGAATTTTATTCCTATTTAATTTCTATATGTTGTATATGATGTATACAACATAACCTAAGGATAAAATAAATGAATTTATAGGTGAGACTAGTAAGAAAAATATATCGTGAAAAAAAATCATCACATGTCGTGCCCCAGACTTATCCACAACCCACGTTACGTAATGGTTAGCCTGATATCAAACACAAAAGATCACATTACAACACAACATTTCTCTGACATGGCTAAACAGAGTAAAGTGTACTGTGGCTCACTATACTTCATACTACGACTCGCGTTGCTTATTTTCTTTTCTTATTTTTATTCCATTATAACTGGTTGGATCACGTGTAAGATTTACATGTATTATTTCTTTAAGCTTTTAAGTTGAAAATGAATGTTTAAAGCATAATTCTTCAAGTGTTTATCAATATACCAAATTTAAGCTAAAAATGTGTGAAAAACCAAATATACATATTTAAATCTATTTATTACATTTAAGTTAAAATAAATCATGTAATGTTAATACTTTTCAATCATTCATCCCAACCCTAGCCAGCTTTTTGCTAACCTATAGCAAGAAAAACGATAAAAAATTAAAAATAATAATTAAATTAAATTAACATAAATCATTTATGTAGATTTACATGATTGCATTTAGCATATGCAACAAACTTTTAAATCCATAAGTTATCTTGTTGGACGATTTTAAGCCTTGTGAAGCCTTTAAGTGATTATACCTACAAACATCTTACCAAATGTAAAAACTAAAACAAATAACAAATTAAAAAAGTAAAATAGCAAAACTTCTTATGCTTTAGTCTCTTTTAAGTTCATAATCAAAATCTAAAGCACAAGCTAGATTAATATCCCAAAGATTTACAGACTTTTGTAAAAATTAGTTACAAATCATAAATTCATATTCTATAACAAAAATGTATCAACTTTGACTTACCCATTTTTAGTGTTAGGAATTCGAATTCGCTTTCTCTATTCCTCACAAGTAATACTCTCAATATTACACTGATTTGGGGTTCAAGCACTCAATCAAAGATATATGCGAGTATAAGTTATGTAAAGAAATGAACTAATAGATTTGCATATGATTAAAAAAGAAAAGCTCAAAAAGTGCATAACATTGACTAATGAAAGGAATTAAATGAATGGATTTATGAAGAAATCACATACTATTCTCATACATCAATTAAAATCATGAAGTAAGAATATCAAGTATACGTCTTAGAGATAAATTAAAATGCAATAACTTCAAGGGGATTTATTTCCTATTTTCCTTTTATAATAATCATTCTCACAATTTTGAAGAATTTTATTGTATTGGATTTAGAAAACCTTATATATCTCTCTCTTGAAGTTATGCATGAGTAAAATAGGTATATACTTTCAATTTCTACTTTAATTATTCAATTTAAGAAATAAAAATAAGTATATGATATTTCATCAAAAGTTAAAAATCCTAACATTTAATGCAAAACTTATATATATCATCTAACAATTTGAATTAATAAAATGAATGTTTAAAGAAGTTGAAAAATATTACTATCTAAAATAAAAGGATTATATGCTCAAAATATTTTCACAAAGTAATCTTTCCTATTTGATTTCTAAATATTAATTTTGAATTTATCAAAATCTCAATATTTAAACATGAAAAATAAATGATGACAAAGAAATAATTATCATAATATTGCATGACATGTTTCAAACATTAATCCAACAGTGCAAAAAACTCAATTATTTGCTTTAAATCATCAAGAAACATGATAATTTTACAAAAAAAAAAATTAAACCTAAACAACTAAAAATGAACATGAGTAAAAGCAAATAAATATAAATACATGTTTAATAAAAAATTTAAAAATACATAAATTTATGTAACATTTGTTCTATCACTAACTTAAAATCTACATTATCCTCGGTGTATCAAATAAAAATTAAAGATAAAGATAAAAAAAAGTTATTTACTTTAACTCGATTTGATCGAGTAATGATGTTATAAGTTAGGTGTATCTATCATTTCAAACAATCTAATCACATAGATAGAATATTATGTACTTCTCATACATCACATCTCAACAAATAGCCATAAATTTAACAATTCTAAATAAATTAAACATGATTTCATAAAAATAGGAAATAAAATGAACTACCATATTTGTTTTGTACTCCCTTTTACATATCTTTTCATATTACATATATCCATACGCTTGCATCGAGGGTAATGTAAAAATTAAGTGTAGAGGAATGTTAATACTTCACAATTTTTATTTTTTATAGTTATTAGTTTCATATGTGTTTAGGATGCATGTTTTAGGATTAGTATGCTCTAGGTATCTTTTTTTTTGTTTTTAGTATATACTTGTTGTACTTCTTAGGATAGTTAGGATTAATAGAAGGGCTTACAATCAATCAATATTTGTTTTCTGATATCTATGATGAAATTAGTTAAATAATATTAAGTTAAAAAAGATAATGAATGTTGATAAAATCTTGACCTTGTTCCTAAATGAAGGTAATTTTGTGATAATTTTATTCAAAACTTACATGTATAATAGCTAAATTAGATATAGAATAATTCATATACATGAACTTCTGAAAAATGTTGTTAATCCCTTTAAACTTTGATATACTTGTAATGAATAATAATAGATTGCTAGAAATTTTTTTAAATTCATCAATGCGAATGCCATATGCATTTCTTGAAAAATGATTAAGACAATAGGATTAAATTTTTGGCTAAATTTTTCTACCCTTAATGTTAATGTTCTTTCAAGAACAACCATTTTAGAGAACCAGTTTGAGCCTAAATGAGCTAATTATTTTCTACCCATTCCTAATCCTTTGAACCAAACACATTAGACATACCCTATAGTTCAAGAATAAATTGAGTTGCATAAAAAGAGAATATATTCTATGAAAATGTAAGAATAAGATTTTAGCATGATAATTGTGCTATATATAACTCATTAAATGTCCAACATACAAAAATATCCCCTCCTACAATATGTTCCTCAAAAAGGAAAAAAAAGGAAAAAGAATATATATACATAACATATACATACATACATATATAGATATATATTATAATAATAAGGGGACAAACTAAAAAGAATTATAAAAACGGTCATGTTATTAAAAAAAGTGGCATAAATAAAAGAAAACAAGCCAATAATGATATTTGAGTTCAAAAAAATTATGACCCTATTTTATTGACGATTGATTTTATAATGGTATTATTTATAGGTTTCTTTTTCTTACTCTATGAACTTTTGTTTCTCTTTTTTCCTTTTCATTTGATTGAACCAACAAACATAGGTACACATTATAACTAAATGAAAGACCTATTAATTTTAAGGAATAATTTTGGTGATTAAAGATGCAATTTTAAGGAAAATATATATGGTATCCAATTCAAATCTAAAAAGAATAGTGATGTTTTAAAAGGAGGAACAATATTTTAATTTGTTTATGTTAGATGATTTCACCATTGCTAATTGATACTACATCACACACATTTTACGCATGACTATTATACAGTAGCTGTAACAAAGAGATGACTAGAGACAATATCTAACATTTATTAAAATTTGAAACCGTAATATTTTCAAGCCACTTAGATAAAATATCAAAAAAATTATTCTTTTTATTATGGGTGTGGACTTTACTAGAGGATTAACAAAGAGTAGGGGTGTCAGAGTTTGATAAGTGATATTATATATATATATATATATATTTAAATATAAGTTCATTTATATTTATATATATTTTAACATTGTAATGGGTCCAAATTATTTATTTTATATTTATTGAAAAAACACTAAATTTTTAAATTTTTATTTGACATGTGGATGTATGTATTTAGAAATATATGTAGATGCATTTAGAAGAAAAAAATCGTTGACCAACCTTCCTCCCTTGTATTATTGATGAGCAAAATCGGGATCACCAAAAACTTTGATGAGCGAAAACCGGCATCCCCGATTCTGCCAATACTTTGGTTTTAATATTTATAAAACTCTCGCAAGTGCACGAATCATTTCGTAGAAAATGATAAGTATACTCCCAAGGTCGATCTAAGGAAGGAATGTATGTGGTTTTTAATTTATTATTCAAACTTTTAAAAACGAAATTAAATCCTAAACATCCTGTCACGATATTTTGGGTTTTGTGTTTTTAATCTAATTACAGAAAATTAAACATAGATTCAATAAACATTCATGCAAATTTTATCTTTTATAAATAGCGGAGTATTTATGGATATAATAACTAAGTTAATTATGCTTGCTGATATTATCTAGGTTATTAAAGATATGAATTGATATTTATTGATTCTCCATTTTTTGTATGAATACCACCTTTGGTGGGGTTAGATATTCTTTGTTAACTAAACAAATCAATTAACACCTATGGGTGGGGTTGATAACTAATTTGGTTAATTAAATTAATTCCTTGTTCTAAGAGATTGAAAATGAACCATTTAAATGCCACTTTTGGTGGGTTTAGAGAGTTTAAACTTTATTCAAGGTGTCCAAATTAAACCTAAGAATTTAGTTATCCGAGTAGTAACTTTCAAGTTTTAAAACCACTACTGAAAACGTGTTGTCAATACATTTTCAGATAATAATTCTTATAAAAACTTTTGAAATAGAGCTTCACTCTAACTACCGGGCGATTGTACCAACAAATAAAAGAGCACTACTCTAAATCGAATAGGATAACTAAACCTTAAAATTTAATTTTCAGATTTAAGTTTGTAATGAAAAATAATATATTTCTCTCTAACATTCTTAATATAAAATCTCGAATAAAAATAAAATCAATTCATTTTAGAGATTTTTACCTATTTAATATTTCCCAAGCATAACAACGTTATTATTATATCATTTTTACAAATAATAGCAGTTAAATTTAATCACGACAAATTAAATATAACATGTAAGAATAAAGCATAAAAAATAACTGCAAAGAAAATAAAATCCTTACAGTACTTCTATGCCATTCCCGTTGCTAGAAAACCTCCAAACGGAATTTGCACTCCAATTTATTGAATCAAAAAGCTAATAAATTACAAAAAAAACATAACTAGTTCTTCCCAAAGAGGGAAGAACTCTAAAACTAATAGAAACTAGCTAAAACATAAGAAAAACTAAAAAAAAACTAAAAACTAAGAAATGGAGAGAAAGAAAGAAGAGAGAAGTGTGTTTTTGAAGTGAAAGGAATGGGGTATTTATAGATGAGGATGGAGAGAAAAAATGAGTAAAAAAATGTAAAAACGCGTAATGGACATGGTGAGGTCATCAATAACGTCAGCATGACGTCATGGGGGCGGCTACACGTGAAAAATTGGGCGAAACGCATTGGCGGAGGGGGCTGGCTAGCGCGCGGCCGGGCGTTCGTCAGCGTCTGGGCGTGAACGATGCCAGCTGTTGGCACGGCGGACGGCATGGGATCTTGTGAGTTAGGTACGGCAAATGGGCGCGACTTCCGTCTGTTTGACATTTTTGACCTTTTCCACCCATTTTGTCCAATTTTTCCATGTTTGTTGACCTTTTCCCACTTATTTATTAATATATTTGTAATGTATTGCTTCAAGTATTCCTCTTTGAGTCTTTAAATTGCGTTTTTAAGCCAAAATACCTGAAAAACAATAAAAATACCCGTGATTTCGAAATAGACAAATTTATATAAATATATGATAAAACATATAAATATATATATTTTTAATCAATTAATGTACATAAAATCATGGTTATTTTAGTGCTTTTTGAGCACTTATCAATTATTCACCCTAAATTACATAAGTTAACACATGTTCCATATATCATTCTTAACGCGTTAATTTTACACACTCGTATTTCCCTTTTTGCATACAACTCACGTATCATCTAAAAAATATATCAATTTTTTCGATATAAAAATACAAAATAACATCTCATGAAATAAAAGCAGTATCAAAATTGTACGAAAATTAAGAGGTTTCAAAAAAAATATAAAAATTATAAAATTAAGTTGGATTTGAGAAGAAAAAGATTCAAAAAGCAATTCAAAGATTTGAAGATTATATTCAAGAAAATAAATCCTAATATTTCTTTTTCTTTCTTTTATTATTTTCATGAGTAATTTTTAGAATTTATTGTTTATCATTAATAGTTAATTTTATAATTGATTGTGGGTGATTTTAAAAACTAAATATGGATTGTAATATTTAATAAAGTCTGAAATATTCTGTTCAACTACTTTTTTGATTATGTATTTATTCTCAATTTTAATTGTTGTATGAATTTATTTGATTATTTAAGTGTATAATTAAATAATCAAATTAATTCATTATTAATTAATTTAGTTGATTGTGTATCTAATTACTTGATCAAATTAAATAATAATTGATAAATTAATTGGAATGAAAATTAATACTCAAGATAATTAAACTAAACTTGTGTCTTTAACTTGGACGATATTTACTTATTTAAGAATTAATATTTTTGATAGATTAAATTTAGAGATCTTATTCTAAATTGTCTATTAAAAAGAGTTAAATTAAGAGTTTGTTTAATTCAATGAATTCATAAAAAGAGATAGGGATTTTTGCTTTTGTGAATTTCCTTAAGTTGATATAATAAAAGAATATGATATTAGGATATGATTTTGTTGATTTGTAATACATGCTAGTGATAAAAAATAATCCTGCCATCTTTATTTTATTTGAATTTTTATCATAATTATTATATTTTATTTTTATTTTAATCATTAGATTTAATTTTCAATTTACAAACAAAACCCTTTTTTTATTTTTATTTGAAGGTTTAAATTGATTGTTCATCGAACACACATCATTTAACTTCTTAGCAAGTCGTTACTTTGTAGGGGGATGGGGAGGGGGTAGGGAGGGAATATAGTTTGTAGAATTTAATTCACTCAATGTCTCATCGTCATTTAATTTGTATCAATATGTGCTTGAAAATGTATTGTCTCTCCCAAATTGATAAAGTCCTTTTATGGACATTAACAAATGTTTTGGTAAAAGTCAAGAATGGCCTACCAATAAATACAATGTGTTCCTTGTACACTTTTAGAGTTTCTTGCACATTTACATTTATAAAATTTACAAATATAATAAGATTATCTACCTATATCATTAAATTATTTACGATGTCCTTTGAATATATTAAAGATTTATATGCTAATTATAAGGACAAGATTATGGGTTTCAACTTACCCACTCCTAAGTGTAAGCATAATGAATAAGATATTAAATTAACGCTTGCATCTAGGTTACACTTAGCATTTACCTTCTTTTTACCACTGATGGTGATATTAATAATAAAGCTTCCAAGATCCTTGGAGGTAGCTTTAGAATTATTGGGAGTGAGAAAAATAGGATTTGTAGAAGAAGAAGAAGAAGAAGAGAGAATTTATGTGAGTTTGATTTGAAACTCATTTTTTTGTGTTTTTAGTTTATAAATTCATTGTGGGAAAAATATAACCTAGTGTATCCAAAAAGGGACCCGTGTGTTATGGTGTACAAAAAATTTGTGCCATGTTGCGAAAAGGTTTCTTTCAACCCAATTTTATTTGGAGAGCTTCATGGCGTAGCGAGCAAAAAAACCATGCTGTGGCTAGTTTTTTTAAACTAAAAAAAAATATTAAAATGGAATACTTAAAAACTAAATAACAAAAAGAAACAACAAATAAAATAAAATAAATAACAAAAGGAAATAACAAAAATAAAATAAAATAAAAATAAAAACAAAAAGAAATAATAAAAGAAATAAAAATAGAAAATCAACTACTAAAAACAAACAAACAAAATAAAAGAAAATAAATAAATAATAATAATAAGGAACAAAAATAAATAACAATTATTATAAATAAATAAAATAGCAAATGAAATATAAATAGAAACGAATGGTTAAAAAATAAAAATAAATAAATAACTACGACAAGTTAGTGAAAAAAGAAAATATATTTAACAAGTATTAAAAGCTAGAAAAATAAATTAAAATAAAAACAATAAAACAAAACAAAACAAAACAAAATAATTAAAGTAAGCAATTAAATAAATAAAAGAAGAGAAGACAAAATAAACTAAAAATTATTTTATTTAGTACACAAAAATATTAAAAGAAAAAGAAATTTAGTTAGTTAGTTAATAAATTAATAAAGAAAATTAAATTAAATAAAAATTTGTTCATAGTAGGAAGAAAACAAGAAAAAGAAAATTAAATTAGTAAATAAATTAATAATTAAAGTAAAATTAATAAAATAAAATAAGTTAGAAATAAAAGTAAAAATAAATAAAAATATTTTTTATTTTTATTTATTTTTGAATTAAAAAAATTAATTTTTTTAATTATTAATTTTTAGATTTTTAATTAAAACAATTCATGAATATTTACAAAAAAAAAACAATTTAAGAATTTTTTTATAATAAAAATTTAGAACACTATTCCTCATCGACAACTCAAAAAATTGATGCACAAATTTTGTATATATAAAATAACTTGCAAGTATATAAATCGCCTTTTAAGGAGTGATAAGTATATTTCCAAAGTAAATCTAAATAAGAATTACTTTAAATAATTTAATAAATCTCTTAAAAACGAATAAATATATAAACTTAAACATTCTTTCACGTTAGTTGGGTTTTGAAAATTTTAAAATAATAAGATAAAATTAAAGGATATGAACAAAATTGACTCATACTTCTAAGCCGATAAACACTTGACACCCATCGGAAAAATTATGGGATTTATTAGTTGTTAATTATGTTTGCTTAAAATTAATTAAGTTATTAAAGATATTAATTATGGTTATTGATTTTTTTTGTATGAAAATATCTTTGAACGAGAATAAAAGTTTTTTGTTAGTAAAACCAATTAATATCCTAAAGCAAGGATCACCAAGAACTAATTAGATTAAATTATGTTTTGTTTATAAAGAAATAAAAAATAATCTAAATCACTGTTTTAAGTAGAGCACATAATTTAAGGTGTCAAAATTAGATGCTAAAAGCTAACTTTCATATTTTAAATTTATTACAAAAAAATATATCGTCAATATTGTTTTTTTTGTGATAAATTTTGTAAAAATCTTGAATGAAGAAATAAAATCAATTCATTTTATAAAAATATTCACCTAAATTAATCTTTTACAAACTTCAAAACATAACTAATATTCCATACTAAGAATCAGCTAGGCATGCTCAAATTTAATAAATAATTAATAAATTAAAAATAACATTTAAAAAGTTACATAAAATTAAATTTGTAAATAATCATATAAAATTAAAATATATACCTCAATGTATTCTTTAAGTATACAAAACTTTTGTAACAATTCGTGATATAAAAAACCTTCAAAAATAATGTGCCTATACTATTTATTGAATCAAAGCTATTATAAAATTAAGACATAAAACTTGCAAAAAAATTATTAAACCTACAAATTCTATCTATATGATTTCTATATGTTGCGTATGATGTATATGATATAACCTAAAGAGAAAATGAATGAACATATAGTAGAGGCTTATAAAAAAAAGTGGATTGTGAAGGAAAAATCATGGAGCACTGTAGCCCAATTTTATCCACGATGCTACTCGTGTTACGTAATGGTTCACCTAGTTTCAAATAGAAAGAAACGCACCGTGGCATAACATTTATTTACCACAACTTAGCTCAACCTGCTTAAAATTGATGTTAAACAAAGTGAAGTGCATCGCGACCCACTATACTTCATGTTGTGGTCCGTGTTTCTTGTTTTCACTTCTTCTTTTTACCCCCTTATAACTGGTTGAATCATATGTAAGATTTACATGTATTTTTGTATCTTTCAAATTTAAAATGAGTGCTTCATGTATGATTCTTCAAATTTTTATCAATTTACCAAATTGAAGCTCAAAATACTTGAAAAACAACAACAAAAAATACATATAATTTCGTATACATAGATTTTCTTAAATAATGATAAAATCATGCAGATTTAAATTCATTTATTACATTTGAGTACAAAATGAATAGCATAATATTAGTTTTTTTCAAGCACTCACCAACCACTTTACCGAATATTTGTAAAAAAGATAGGCTTGATCTTTTACATATAGTAGAGTCGATGGTAGATCTTAGCTCTTTGGATGATCACTTTGGGCAAAACCTTGGTTATTTCTTCATTGATTCTAACTCTATGTCATTAAATAATCTTTGACTTTTTGTACTCCCTTAGTGGTAGATGATACTTTCGTTATTCTACAACATTAACAACATATATATCAGTTACTTACACTATAAATACCAATATTCATCTCTTAACCTTTGTTTACGATCATGAAATCTACGTTCCATGGAGGGAACTTTAGGACTCCTTTATTTCTATTTCAAACATTTAACTTTCTTGATTAGTGATAGGGGATTTTAATGCTATTTTTGGATCTCATGAACCTACAGGCTCATCTCGCAATAATATTTCTATTAAGGAGTTTGGTACTATGGTCTCTTTTTGTAATTTTGTCAAATTGATGCCAACAGGGTTTATTGTACATATTTCAAAGGTGATATATTTTGTATAAGGTCTTATTTGGACCATGGGTTATGCTTTGATCTTTTTTGGACTATTGGTCCACTATTTCTTACTACACTCTCCCAAGAAATCACTTTGATCACCACCCGCAACTATTGTCACCTTCCATGGCTAGGTTTGGGAAATATAGGCCATTCTGGTTTCATGGTATGTGAATTGAGTATCATGGTTTCATGGATTTAGTACACACTACATGATCAACACCTATTCAAGTTAGTCCAATGGGAGTGGTAGGTAAGCTTAAGGTGCTTAAGTCGACTCTCAAGGTTTTGAATAGAGAGATCTTTGGTAAAATGGATCATAATATTAAGAAAGCCTCTATTAATCTCACTAAACTACAAAACTAGTATAATGATGATTCCATTTCTGAGGAACTTCTTAACTTGGAATCTAATGTGCATATTGATTTGGATAGATTGCTACATTAATAGGATATCTTTTTTTGATAAAAGATTAGGCTAAAGTGGTTAAAGTGTGGTGATAGAAATATTATGTTTATCCACTTGTTACTTCGGAGTTTAAAGGCTTAAAAACCTTTTACTCATTTGGATATAAATGGTGAAGTCACATAGAACCTAGAGGCTATAACTACACATATTTTGTGCTACTATGAAAACTTTTCTCTGCCTAAATTGGTAATGCCTTGGACTTTCCTTTAATTTAGTTGTGCCCTCATTGGTCACTATAGTGGTAATTGAAACTTACGGTGCATACCATCACTAAAGAAGATTCATGCTATGATTGTTGACATGGACCCTTTAGTTGCTCTTGGGTTGGATGGCTTTACAGATAAATTCTTCCAACAATGCTAGGTCATCATTAGTATAAATGTAATATAAGAAATTTTGGATTATTTTAGGACGAGTCAGATGCATCCAGGATTGAATTCAAATTTCTTAATAATTATCCCTAAATGCCCTCGAGCAACCATAATTGACCAGTATAGACCATATTCTCTAGAGAACTTTATGTTCAAATTAATTACAAAGACCATTGTTAAATGACTAGGAGGTATTTACTTTAACATTCAATCTCAAAATTAGTCTAGGTTCATCTCAGGTCTCAACATTAGGGATTGTATGTCTAGTGTTTCTGAGTGCTTCAATGCACCTTTCTAGTCAAGGGGTGATTTTTCTCTCAAAATTGATATTCGTTAAGCTTTTAGCATTGGGAAATTGAACTTTATCTTAGAGGTGATGCAATGCAATGCTTTGGTTTTGATGGCATCTTCTAGGTTGGATTGTAGATCTCTTTGCTTACGCAAGAATCTCAATCATGGTTAATGGTTTACCTAGAGGATTTTTTTTAATCCACGATCGTCCATCAGGGGACCCTTTATTTACACTTTCTTTTTGTATTGTAGAGGATATTTTGCATAGTTACCTTGAATCCTTAGTGGATAATAAGTGCTTGTGGCTAATTTCCTCTATAATAAGCATTTCGACACTGGCCCATTTTTTATAGGCTAATGACCTTCTTATCTTTGGTTATACCTGCTCATCAAACATCCAGGTTTTATTTGAGGCTCTTCATTTATATAGTCATCCTTACATACAGGTGGTAAACTTGAAAATATCCTTCATTTACTTTGGTAAGGGTAGTCTTTAAGTAATATTCCATCTCTCCAAGTCATTGCTAGGATGTGTATTGAGGACACCTCCTTATGCTATGTATGTGTCACCTTATTTCAAAGGGCTCTAAAGAAACATTGCTTTCTAGGCTTGGTAGATAAAATTTGTGCAAAAATAGATGTGTGGAAAGGTTACACCTCTCTTTAATAGGGCATAAATGTTTGATCACTTCAATTATTCAGAGCATATCTCTACATTCTATTCAAATATATAAATGATAAAAAACTATTTTAGATGACCTTACAAAAATCATCTGTAATTTCTTTTGGTCGGGGAAAGCAAATAGGCTTACATTGGTTCAAGTTTCTAAAGGGACTATTGTCGCTCCCTTGAGAAGGGGATCTTGGTTTATGGGATCTTAATCTTTTAAATGAGGCCTTGTTAAGAAAGTTCACTTGGTGGATGATCATAGGTAACTCTAGCATTATGCTCGACTTATATAGTCAGTATTTGGGTAGGGGAGAAGCTGCACAAAGTTATTTTGTTTGGTCTTTAGTCTAGCCCAGCTTTTGACATCATTACTCGACTCTTTTGGAGGAGTCTAGGTGGTTAATTGGCCTTGTCCTTGAAGACGTCCATGGCTAGGTTGGACCCTATCTCGATGTTCGATGAAAGTTGTTCCTTCATCTCCTCAAACTCACATTTACTTTGGCAGGTTTCCACCTTAGCCCGAGCCTTTCTTTGGGCCTCCCTAAGCTCTTCAAAGTGCCTTGAGATATCATTCAACTCATCTTTATCCTTGGATAGCTTATCCTCATTTTCAATAGCCTCGCCCTTCCACTTATTGGCTTTGGCCAACAACACAATGTATTTAGATTGAATTGAAGCATGGATCTCCTTTTCCATGGTGAACTCATACTTCAAACTCGCTACACCCCAAGTCTTGACCAGCATATGGAGGAGTTTCATCTAAAAACAAGACAAAAAACACGAGGTAATTACAATATAAAAGCTTAGGGCTTAATCAAAAACAAGGTCGGACTAACACTTACCTAGTACATGAGATGGTTGACCATGACCTTGGCATCCATACCTTTGCACATGGTATTAAGTTGTCTCTCATGCTCTATATATGGGAGATAGCTTACATGGTGGTCCAACTTATCTAATGCCAAGCCTTTGTATAGGGACACTCCCTTAACGTCGGTACTGAGCTTATCGATGAAACCCTTCCCTTTCCTCAAATCCTTCACCCGGTGAGTAGGTACTTGTTGACCCGAGCTGATAAATGGGGAGAGGTAGGGACCTGGGGGTGCCAAAGAGGGCTCGATTACATTTAAAGGCACTAGCTCATCAATGGTGACCCTTTTCTTCCTTTTTGGCAAGGTTGGGTGATAAGAGCTAAATTATTGCATTTTTGTTATAATTTAAATGTTGATATTTGTGTGAAAATTGTGTTTATTTGATTATTTAATCCACAAATGTCATTTCACAGGTATTTTCGTGTTTAAAGTGCAATTTTAGGTAAAATCATGATTTTGGAGAAGTTAGGGACAAAGTACAATGATTGGGATTGAATGAAAATAAAAAGAGAACAAAATTTCAAAATTTGGAATTTAGCCGCCGGCGAAAACCTTACGGAGAAAATGTTGAAAATCATGTAGGAAGGACGGATTTTGGCCAAGTGAATCTCGCCGTAGGCCAAAGTACTCTCACCGCTGGCCAAAGTGTCTCGCCGCCGGCCATATTCGTCTCGCCGCTGGCGAAAATCTTGGTGAAAATCTTCCCGAGAGCACAAATTTTGGTAAACTCATCTCGGCCGTGGCCAAATAATTCATGGTGACGAAAGAATCTCTCCATAGGCCAAATAATCTAGCCATGAGCCACATTAATTTGGGCCCGGCTAAAATCGGAAAACAAAATTTACATTTCAAAAATCTCGCATGGCGAGAATAATGTCATGCATGCCGTGCGAGAATAATGTCGCCGTAAGTTTTCGTTCGAAAACACATTTTTTTGTTGTTTTGTTCCAAAATTGCCCCCCAAACCCTAGATTTATATATACATTACCATGGAGAAAGAGTGGGATGGCAGAGAGAGCAGAATTGAGTTATTTTTGTAGGAGAAAAGGAAATTTTGGAGAGAAAGGTTGGAGAACTTGAAGGATCATCACCATTGTTGCTACCAAGTCTTCCTCTTCAAGAGTTTTTCATCTCTTCTCCTTGGCTTTTATTTTCTGCATTTTATTCAAATTGTTTGTTCATGGATTCAATTGAGAATATGTTTGTTCTTATTTTCGTTATGAACTAATTCGTTTTTGCTAAGGCTATGATGTAGTGAATCATGAAAATCTGATTTCTTGTGTTATCGTTATATGAATTCGTTGTTTTCAAGTTGAGTATTTATTTCCATGCTTAATGCTTTTAAATTTCGATCAAGATTTAAATGATTTGTTGCATTATATTGAGAGAGGAGATGTGTAATGAATGCTTCTTGTTATAAATAATGTATGTTGAATCACGAGTTTGACACCTAATGTCGTGATGTATGTGGTTATTCTAGAAATTCCATAAATAAGTAATGTGCTTATTTGTGATTAAATCTTTATAGAAATATAGTTGGTTTTCATAGATAAATAATTCTAATATAACTTCGAGAGAGTATTAGATAAGTTTGGAGTTTTCAACCATCACTTTTAACTTTGATTTTCATATAACATGACTTGAAATCGGATTGAATTGATTTAGCGAAATCAAATGCCTTAGCATTTTTAATCATTTATGAACAATATTAAATTTTGTTATTTACGTTTAGTTTTATGTTAATCTGCTTTTAAAACAATTTCAACAATTCGGTGTTCAAATAAAATTAGGGTTAGTCAATTTCGGTACTTAGTGACGCCATTCTTTGTGGGTTCGATATCCGTACTTTTGTACACTTTATTACTTGAACGAGTCTTACACTTAAGAAATTATGCATCATTGGGGTGTCCTTTTGCTCAAAGGATTTGCTCACCTTCTTCCTCGTAGAGCTCATCCCTCTATGGGGGGCGTGCTTACTCTTACATCGTGCCAATAACTCAAAGGTATTGAACTCTATAATATCTATAAATACAGAACAAGAGTGTTAGTTTTACAAGAACTAGCTAAATAAAAAGCAATTTATAGGCCCAAGGCCAATTCACCATCATTTGGTACCACCTCAAACCTCCCACATAGTCTGTGGGAGGAGTCCTATGCTTTAAGGGTGCTTATGGTTTACATATAATTCTAATATGGGGCTTTATCGAGCCTCGCCCCATCAAACCACATGTAACAAAGCATAGGGCGTTTAGTAGATGTCTCTATGGAATTTTCTTAGGTAGATATTTATGGATATTACCCAATCGTTACTTCACCTCTTAACTCAAGGTCGTGATAAATGAGCCCATTTCCTTATCATGACTTTTATATCAACCTAGATCCTCCTCATTAGCTTGGCATTACTGTCTGGAGTTTCCAACCAACTTGAGACATAGAAGAAATATTCCTTCTAATTCTTTTCATTTTTGGGAAGGGTCATATTTATGCCCTGATCATGTTTTACGAACATATAAACCCTTCTCAAATATTTAAAGTTCTACTTTAACACACAGGCCTCATTGAACTCCAACATCTTCAACTCGACCCTGAGCTTCCTACATATCAAAGTGAGGTAGAGCAAGTGCCTTCATCCATTACGTATCAACTGGCTTGGAGTGAGCTAAGTCCTAGCCAAAAAATTTCTTATAAAAGGGTATAGAGAAAAGCTGACACCCAACTATAAGGCCTTATCATGGAAGATTATCCACCCAACTTAAGATGGGTTGTTGTGACGAACCCTTGACTTAGGAATGTTTATTTGAACCGAAGAGGGAATGTCCTATGTTCTCATTACCCTATTCTCGTCTTGAAGTGACAACCTACTGGTCTTGACCTTGGTAGTCTAACCTTTGGTACAACCTGTGGGCTCTATAGTCCCTTTGTTCCTTCTTTTATTCCTTCATGACCTCGCGATAAATATTTGAGTCTGAGGTACGTTCAACCTAATTGTAGGTATGACATGTGGACGAGAGATAGAGGTAGAAAGTTAGGGTGGGGATGGCTCTCTTTCACTCGAAGTGCTTGTCTCATTAGTATACCCTATGATGTCACTTTCTGGATGACCCAAAAAGGAGGGATATTGTGGGCTCTCCCGAGATGAGCTCGAAGTCTCTTCTTTGTACATGATCTCTACAAAATATCACGAAACATAAACAAGTTAAAACACGAGAAATAGAGATTACCTAGGGTCAATTTTGAAATAAAGAGAAGAATGATTCTTTAAATTGACCTGAAAAGAAAGTAGAAAATTGTTATACTCAAGGACTTTTTTGTGAAAACCCAAGCAAGTAAACTATGTGCCGAATTGATTTTCTTACCACTGAATAGAGAATTTATATGGCTTAAGTTGAGGCGACAAAGCCTTTTTACTTAATTTTTGTTTGATGTGTAGGAGATTATGAAGTGAGGAGAGGCCCAGGCTCCTCCTTATATAGAGGTCAACGTTTCTCTCTCCAATCATTTGATAAGCATTTATTGGGGGAATTGAACGGTTCAGATTCCTGCCCTAGCAATACTCTTCCACCCTTGTTCAGGACCCAAGCTAAAAGAGTAGGAGGACTGGATGTTTGGATATGTGATTTGACTCGGAGCCCTATCCATCTAATAATTTGACCCAATTGGTAGCTTGAGACATCAAGGGAGGTCAACTCAAGAGAAACTATGTGTGCCCATGCCACAAAGAGCCCTAGTGGTGGAAGATCGACCTCCAAACTGAGTTATGATGTGATCGACCTCAAGCTTTGGATGTATTTTGCTTTACTCTTATACCCTTCTGATACACTGTGACATGTACGTCTTATGTAAGTGACCCGTGTACATCCAATGTTCTATATATACATGGACTTCTCAAAGGATCTATACATTTCACAAAACTTTTTAATTTCTCTCTAGTTTCTCTCTCTATAAATCGGACCAATCACAATAGATCCCAAGAACAAGATTATTTAAGCCAATAATTCCCAAAATGATATCAATTACCTATCTCAAAGAACTTGCCATTGAAGGTGTAATTTATGATATTTACAAAGTAGAATAGTTATTTTTTATTGATGATGCTCATATTGTATATATGCTATTCCACTAAACAGGGAACAAGTTGTTGATCTTCTTTTTTTGCACTTGCAAAAATGGAAAATATAAAGTTTGTTTGGGCTATAATAGTAATCTATTGCTTGATGACGAGAGCACATGAAGTAGAATCCTAAAAGGTCAATGTAGTTGCCAACCATTTGACGGGAATTTTTGGAAGTTTATTTATACCCTAAAAATGCTTAGTAAATTAGTTTGGAATCTTAAAGCATATTTTAATAGACCGTGAATTCTTAAAATAGGTTTACTCGTGTGTGGGTTTGAAAGATGGTATACTACCATCTAATGTTTACTATATGCAAGATTGGATGATACTTTTGTATCAAGTTTGAGAAGATAAACCTAATCATGAATATTAATGGAGAAAGCTCGTTCTGACTTAGTAGAGAATTTGAAAAGCAAGAAATAAAAGAGTTTTTCAGCAAGTCTCGACAACAATTAATTAAAGTTGATAATGTTGTGTATTAGTTAATGCTAATTTGTTTGGCGAAACTTATGTTTGTCTTGTCAAATAAATTAAGAGTATATTCATAATGAATAAAAGAAAAGGGAAAAAATAACAAAATAAAAAGTGAAAAGTTTCAAATTTTTTTTCTCTATTAAGTCATTAATTTAATATTTTAGTGGGCTTTTCTCTTAAACGTAAAAGAACATGTTCCAATCCTTTTATTGTATCTTTTTTTCAAATATTTCTTTAAAAGAAAAAAAAACCTTTTTGATTGGTAAAATATTTTTATTTTAATTTGATTCAGTATTATTTTATATCTTACTCTTTGTTTCAAAGTTACTTATTGAGATTAGGTTGAATTATACTATTAATCTTTAAATTTTATCACATTTAATACTTTATCTCTTAACATTTTTTTCATAATATTAAACCAATAATGGTTCTTAAAAATTAAAAAAATATGATTCAATAAAACTTATGAAATTAATTCAAACCGATTTATTTGGATTGGGTGGATCGAATTTTGTGTTAATGTTTTTGCTTTTATAATTAGAATTTTTTTTAAAAAATTTCTTTTAATAACTAAACAATTATTGCATTAAATTTTATACTTTAATAATTGATTAAAATTTAGATCTAAAATTATTTTATTTATTTTTAAATAATAAATCAACAAAGATCATGTATTTAAATTTATATTTCAAATAATACAAAAATAAAATCAAGTATTTATTATTTAATTTCGTATTAATTTAAGTATAGTATTTATTTTATATAACAGAAATGTAAAAATTTGAAATTCGGTGACTTAACGTTAAATTTGTTGTCTCCTATTCTCATCTACGTTGAGGAGACGAAGTGGAGTTAAAAAAAAAATAGATAGAGTTATTAAGTTAAGGTAAGAAAGTCAGTAATTAAAATTTAAAATTATAAATTGCATTGGTGCAAGGTGGACATAGAAAAAAATTAGTTTTGATTTATATATTTTTTATTTTAAATTAAATTAAATTATTATATTAAAAAATTATAATATAATATAAATATGTATCGAATAGATTTTTCAATAAGAAAGTGAGCTAGAAGTAATAAAAATTTAAAATTATAAAGTGCATGGGTGCAGGGTGTGCATAGAAAAAAACATTAGTTTTGATATATATATATATATATATTTTATTTTAAATTAAATTAAATTATTATATTAAAAAATTATGATATAATATAAATATGTATCGAATAGATTTTTGAGTAAATTTTATTACAAAGATCGATGGAATTTATAATAAATTAATTCTAGGATTTTTAAACACAAACCAATTGAAGTTAAAATTTGATTACTTTTAGTTATATCGGTCCTTTGTTTTTTGCACCACACTTATCTTGCTTTCCGAAAAGAATATACCTTCTTACATCCAAATTAGATTTTTTTTCTCTTTTTTTTTTCAGACAGAAATTTATATCTGAGAACATCAAGTTAGGGCTGGGTTCTTACTGAGAGAGCAAACATGGGACTCGCACGAAGACAGTTGAAGGCTATGCTTCGCAAGAATTGGCTTCTCAAAATTCGTCACCCTTTTGTCACCTCTGCTGAGGTCCTTTTACTCTTCCTCTCTCTTTTTCTGTTGTCGATTCTTGTGAGTTTGATCACAATTTGTTTTCCACTTATTCTCTTTCAATCAATTTGTTTTTCTCTGTGAAGTTGTTTTCTCTTTTACTGGTCGGAAATTGGCGGATTTCTGGCAATTGTTAGTCGTAATTTTCTACTTAAGAAAATCGTAATATTACTCCTGTTCCTTGGCAGATATTGCTCCCAACAGTAGTAATGTTGTTATTGATAGCTGTAAGAACGCAGGTTGATACCCAGATCCACCCAGCGCAGCCGTAAGTTTTTTATTTCTCTATTTCTACCTTTAAATGAGAAACACCAAATTTTTTATTTTATGTTAAATCGTTAATGAAGATTAGAATTGGGTAGTTGATAGGTGAAAGTTTTCAAATCAAATTATTCTCGTTAGTTACTTAATATGACAAGGACTAGTGGAAGATACTTACAAAATGGTGTTCCATTTTACAATTGTGGGAAGATTATAACTTACATCTTATAGTACCCACACATTCCTGGCTAATGTAGTAGCCAGTGGAATAATAATTGTTGGTTATATAAAGGTTAAAAAGTGACTTATTTAATGTATAGGTTGAAATGACCAAAAATAAAAAATGTAAGTTTGAATGGTCCAACTATTTAGGGCTGGTGCTTTGGTACTCATGTTCATCTAGTGTATATTTGGTCCAATTTAGTACCCAAATCAAGCAATGGTTACCATGGAAATTTTGATTGGGTGACATATTACCCATCAATTAGGTCATATGTATGACATATCGTTAAATTAATTTGAATAAAATTGAAACTATTTCTTAAATCGGGTATTAAATTGGAGCAAAACAATAATATGGGAGATAAAGCGTATCAATAGAAGAATATAGGTAGGCTCAAACCCGAACAATTTTATATGTCTAGTTATTGATTCAATTGTTCTTGTGTAACTGAATTAGGCACATACGTGAAGGTATGTTTGTGGAAGTGGGTGAAGGTATTTCCCCTAGTTTTGAACAAGTACTAGAGTTACTCTGGAGTGAGGGAGAGTATTTGGCTTTTGCACCGGATACAGAACAAACGAGAATGATGATTAAATTGATGTCAATGAAATTTCCTCTCCTTAAGGTATTGGTTGTTTTCTTGTGTAGTTTATATTCAGAAAATTCCTTTTGATCCTTAATGTGGGTAGATTATACAAATTCATGCTTCCCCACCTTTGCTTTTGTAAAGGCATGGCTCTACTTTTGTATACTTCATATATGTGATGTATTATTTGAGAATGAATTCTTATATGTAAGTAGGACAATTGTAATAACAATAGAAATTAATGAATTTTTGACCAAAAATTATATTCCTTGCTCTTCCTACTGATGTTCAGAACATGATCGTTAAAATGCTTAATCTTTGACTCAAAAGCCATGAAAATCTAGTGTTTGAAAGAAGAAGAAAGATAGTAACTCTATGGAATAGATTGTAGGATTAAGCGAGGTTTGAACCAATTTTTTTGTTATATTTTTTGAATAAATTTGTACACAGTTATACTCTCAATTTATAATACAAGTAAATGATCAAAAATGAAAAGTTAATTAAAGGCAAAATATCCTTTGAATAATTCTATTGATATTCTAATCATACATAACTTATTAGAATCATTACACTAAATATAAAATAATTTATTTTTGAATTAAAATATTTCAACTATATCCCTCGAGTTGGATCATAAATGTTGATCACATCCAACTTGTAGATAAAATATCGAAGATTGGTAGGTGAGGTCCTTTTGTGAATATATATGCTATGTTCTTTGTGAGAATATAAGTCATGCAGATAGTTCTGTCTTCTATATTCTCTTTGATGAAATGTATATCCCCTTCTACATGTTTAGTTTTGTCATGTTGAACTAGATTATAAGAGATATTAATGGCAGATTTGTTGTTACAAAAGAGTTTCATCAGAGATTGTACTGTGATCCAATGTTTGCTCAAAAGTTTTTTTTATCCACAAGACTTCATAAGTTCTTTGTGTAACTGCTCTAAACTTTGCTTCAGCACTACTTATTGCCACCACTTTCTGTTTTTTACTTCTCCAGGTTACTAAGTTTTCAAAAACAAAGATACAATATCCTATAGTGGATCTTCTACCTTCTATTGAACCAACCCAATCTATATCAGTAAAGATTTTTATATCACTAGTTTCACTTCTTTTGAAGAACAACCCTGTCTGATGACTGTTTTAGATACTTGAGAATTCTATACACAGATTCCATGTGTATTTCCTTCGGAGAGTTCATGTGTTGACTTACGACACTAACTTCAAATGCGATATGAGGCCTGGTGTGAGACAAATAGATAGGCTTTCCTACTAATATTTGATATCTGTCTGTGTCTACTAGTTTTTCCTTATTTGCATTCTTTTTTCTAGCCTTTATCAAAGTGTCATTTGGCATACAACTGAGCATATTGGTTTCGGTGATGTGATCAAGGATGTATTTTTGTTGGGACACATTAGTTCCTTTTTTTCATCTTGCAACTGTAATCCCTAGAAAATACCTCAATTGTCCCAAACTCTTGACTTTGAATTCTGTGGACATTTTTTCAAATTTTTGATTTCATTGGGATCATCCGTAATCATGATTATATTATCGACATATACTATCAAGATAGTTTTTTTCCCATTTTCGATGTGTCGGAAAAACATTGTATGATTTGATTGCCCCTGTTGATATTCTTGTTTCTTCATTAGTTTTGCAAATAGATCTAATCAAGTTCTAGATGATTGTTTGAGACGATAAAGTGATTTCTTTAACTTGTATACAATATTTTCTCCTTTGTAGAACCCTAGAGGCATTGTCATTAAGACTTCTTTTTCTAATTCTCTATTAAGGAATGCATTTTTTTATATCAAGTTTGTATAATGGCTAATCTAAATTGGCTACTAGTGATAAAAAAACTTGACTGTATTGAGTTTAGCCACTAGTGCAAATGTTTTAGTGTAATCAATCCTATTGGTTTGTATAAATCCTTTTGCAATTAGATGAGTTTTGTACTTTTCTATTGTTCCAAGTTTTATATTTTATTATAAAAATCCACTTATAACCAACATAAATCCTTCCTTTTGGTAGTTATGTCATATCCGAAGTTTCATTTTTTTGGTATCTTTATTTCTTCCATAACAGCTTTGTTCTATTTTAGGATTCTCAAAGCCTCGTGAATATCTTCGTGTATTTTTGTTTTGTTAAGGTTAGTGGTAAATACACGAAATCCAGATGACAATGTTTTATAAGAAGCAAATCTAGAAATGGGACGAAAAATATAAGACTGTGTTTGTTTTCTAAGAGCAATGGGTAACTTATGAGTTTTAGTGGATTCAGAGTTACTTGGATTCAATTTAAACTCATGGGTATTTGGATCTATAATCGGTTTTGACTTTTAAAGTGCTTAAAGTATGAAATTCTCCCTATCCTTTAAAATTGACCTCTGTGAGTAAGTAATTATATCTTTATTTTGTTGTTTATATGTTTCTCCCCTTGAGTTCAAGTTATCCTCTTTGGTATAACGAGGTGTGTTTGGCTCACAATTTGACTCAGACTCTCTATTTGAGTAATTACTTTGATTGTGAGTAATAGTGGGTTTGGAAAGAGGATTAAGAGTAAGATTAGAGTTAAATTATTGATAAAAAGTTCTATCATCTGTTATACCATTCTCACCTTGAGGAGAGGTATTTTGGTAGTAAGGTATGTTCTAAAAAATGTGACATCGAGACTGACAAAAACCTTGTAAGTAGATGGATAATAGCATTTGTAGCCCTTTTGAGTAGGTAAATAACTAATAAAAACACATTTGATAGCTTTTAGATCTAGTTTGAATCCATGTTTTGAATGGTTTAACAAATACAGTACAACCAAATATTTTCAGAGTGCGAGTAAATTGTAGATGTGAAAGGATAAAGAAGTTTTGTAATTTTTTGAGGAGTTTTAAAGGATAGAACTTGAGTGGGCATACATGAGATGTGCAGAAGTGAGAACAACATCTCTTGTAAGTAGATGGATTATAGCATTTGTAGCCCTTTTGAGTAGGTAATTAACCAATAAAAACACATTTAATAGCTTTTAGATCTAGTTTGGATCCATATTTGAATGGTCTAATAAATGCAGTAATACCAAGTACTTTTAGAGTCCGAGTAGATTGTAGTTTTTGAGGAGTTTTAAAGGAGAGAACTTGAGTGGGCATACATGAGATGTGCAGAAGTTTGAGCAACATCTCTTCAAATTTTTTTGGCATGTTTGTTGGAAACATCAAAGTGAGTGTTACTTCCAAGAGATGTCTATTCTTGTGTTCAGCTATCCCATTAAACCCATTTTTTGAAATTTCTACCATTTAATTTTTCTATAAAGAGTTGTAGAAATAGACTATCATTAAATTGATGATAGGAGTAGGTTCTGAATTTTGGTTAGGAATTTTAGGGTTGGTTTTTGATTTATGGATCTTCTATTCCGCTTATACCATATGGAATAGATTATAGGAGAAGTCATATTTTCTGAATGAATTTGTACACGGTTATACTCTCAATTTAATATACAAATAAATGATCAAAAAAGAAAAACTAATTGAAGGCAAAATATCCTTCCAATAATTTTAATGATATCTTAACCATATATAACTCGCTAGAATCGTTACACTAAATGCCGAATCAATTTATATTTGCGTCCAAATATTTCAACATACTCTTACCTATATCTTAGTGTAATGAGTTGAACTCCGGCGTGGGGTAACATTGTTTGGCCAAATATTCTCACTAAATAATGCAAACATATTTCACGTCACTTATGTCGTTTTCTTTACCCATAGCATTTTTGTCCTTAAATTTTTCATTTGTCTATTGTTTATGCTGACCAAAAACTACAGCTTCCGCAATTGTTCTAGCTTTGATTCATGGAATCAAATATATAGAATTTGTGGAGTCTTGTCATTAGGATTCTCCCTTCTAGTAAATGGAATTTCAAAAGCAAACCAAAAAGATGTGTCATAATTTGCTTGCATGCATCTTATTACATCTGTAAGTTTCTAATGAATTAAAATAAATAATCTACATTTCATATGTACAGCTAGTCAGTAGAGTTTACAAAGATGAAGAAGAGCTGGAAACTTACTTAAGTTCAGATATATATGGTACCTGCAACAAAATCAGGTATGCAAATAGGTATATTCATGTGATGTTATGTACGTATTTTATTAGATAAGGTAAGAACAATTGAAGATGAAATGCATCATGTTTATTCTTACTATTTTCTGAAGTCTAATTTATACTGTTATTATATGCATGGCGGTTTTGTACAGCACAGTATCTTCAACGTTTCTGATGACCTATACCACATTGTTGCTGGAATTTTCAATATATGTTAGCATTCGCATGTCTGCTTGAGTGAGTTGTGATTTAGAATGAAAAGTGCTTTGCAACATGTGGGCAATTTAGAAATTTGGCATTGCAATATGCTGAAAAGTGGACATTATGATGGTACAAATAGTGTTATCTGACTTTTCAATCAAAACCGTAGACATGCTAGTAAACTCTGATTGGCTACTCTTATATAAGAATTTCATGTTATATCAAAAGAAATATAACATCTTTTTAATCTTTTTAAACTTTAAAATATTTGAATGGTTTATCTTTTAAATATTATTATGTTCCACTGCTGTGCTTTCTTTCATTCCAACGCATGTCTGATAGCTGAATCCGTGTTGTGGTGATATTGCTTTACATAGGCTGTGGAACTTAATAAACTCAATGGTTTTTTTATTAGGAATTGCTCCAATCCCAAGATTAAAGGAGCGTTGGTATTTCATGAGCAAGGTCCTCAGATATTTGATTATAGTATACGTCTGAATCACACATGGGCTTTCTCAGGATTTCCTGATGTTAAATCCATTATGGACACAAATGGTCCTTATCTTAATGATTTGCAGTTGGGCATTAATACAATACCAACAATGCAGTACAGCTTCAGTGGATTTTTAACCGTATGTTCATATTGTTCTTTTTCCACATTTTTTATTTATTTATTTATATAGGGTATGTTTCACCATTGATCTCCAATTTTTCAGCATAGATAACAATTTGAATGCTCATCTAAGTATGTGTTAACTTGATGATGTGGCTGTTAAAAGGAAATCTTTGATAGATATCCCAAATTATCCTTGTTCCAAACTTCAAAAATTAAGGGACTTTAATTGTACTGATTTAAAAATGGAGGACTAACATGGTGAAACATTGGGGAGCACTGCTGATATTGATCCTTCAGTATATACATGTCTTTTATGTTTCTGTTTGCTTCTTCGTTCAGTTTGCATGGACCTTCAGCCTACTAGATGATGTATTTGCAGAATGCAATAATTGCTTGAATTAAAAACTAATAAATGTTTGGATACAATGAAAATGCATGAGATACAGTAGGAAATGGTTGTTAAATAATATTTTAGGAAGATCCTTGCTAGAATGATTTAGTATTGAAGAACTATTAACATAATTTCTTTTGATTCTCTATGTAATTTTAAAAAAAAAATCTATGATGTGTCAATGTACGTTGTTTTCCTTGAAACCTTTATTTGTCCAATTCAAAGTATTTATGACATAGCTATTGGTCTACTTGGAATTCTTGTTTCTTTTGTAACCTCATAGGGAGGTTGAGGAATTGTCATTGTTGAATTCCAATATGTTTTATTTCCATTCAGATTTTGATAAGAGATTTGTGATTCTTAATGCTTTGGGCTTCTTGCCAAGGAAGCGACTATATTTCCTTTCTTCCTATCCCTTTCATTTGAATATATTTGGTTTGCCTAAGGTGAAATTTTTTTCTTGGTCTAAGCTTATTGAGAAATTTACATGTTATGGATTTTCTTCAAAGATGGAGGATGTCATTGTTTTTTTGGACACAAAACAAGGGAGAATCTTGAAGTCATCCTTTCTTAAATTGTGATATTAATCATGTTTTGTGGGCAAGGCTATTTTTATATGTAAAAGTGGTTTAGGAAATGCTTGATGTAATTTTCCATTTGTTTGATGTTTGGACATATGGATCGAACTGGAGGTCGGTACGAGCCTATATGATCACATCGAGTTTTAAGTCAGACGAGGTCTACATGATCAAGCTGAGCTGACTGACGCACTTGACTCTGCACCATTTAGCACACCATCAAGTATGAGGTCGGTTCAAGGAAGCCACATCCCATGTAAGATCGACCAAAAGCTCGAGCTAGGGTTGACCTCAATTCATAAATGTTGTACTTATATCAATTGTATCCCTCACTGTCACACACACATGTGTATACATTCTATGATCGATGTAATGTCCTATAAATAGATGGATCTTTTATAGAATTTACACATTCAGTCAATTATCTTGACTTCTCTCAAAATTCTATCTGCTTATCAGATTAATCCCAAACATTTTGGCGCCTATCATAGGGTTCAGATTCTAAGGTCGAACTTAAGTTTTTGACCCCATATTCTTTGGTATTGACTCTGAGCCATGGGAGAAGCTTGGAAAATATGACATTTTTTTTCAAGAACTGCATCCCAAACTCGCAGACATTTGGGTAGAATACGAGAAAAGAGATAATTTGGTTTATATGGAAGTCTATAATTTGCCGTTTTAGCCTACCCAGAGAGCTCGTCACGGGTAATGGGAGGCAATTCACAGGACGAAGTATCAAAGAGTTCGCCCTCAAGTACAACATTAAGATGTGCCACTCCATGTCATATTATCCTCAAGCCAATGGTCAGGCAGAATCTTCCAACAAACTAATCCTCGGGGAAGAGAGATGGGTGGAGGAGCTACTTGGCACGTTGTGGGCCATTAGGACTACCCCTCGGGGAAGCACTAACGAGACCTCTTTTTTCCTTGTCTATGGGATTGAAGCTGTGATACCAACCGAGGTCACGATACCCACTATCAGGTCAATTTTAACAGAAGAACAAAACAAGGTAAGTAAACTTACCCTCACATAGGAGAAAAGGAATGAAGCTCTAAGAAGGATGACTGAGCAGAAGAAGAGGGTATTAAATTATTACAATAGGATTGTGGGTTTGAAAACATTTTCTAGAGGCGATTGGGTCCTTAAAAGGATTTTCCCTATCAAGAGATAGTGAATGGCCAGGAAAATGGGCGCTAATTGGGAAGAACCTTACCAAATAATTGAAACAATTCTAGGAGGGGCCTATCTATTAAAAAGCATTGAAGGAATTGAGGAGGGTACAAGTTGGAATGCTAGGCACTTGAAGAAGTATCAATTTTAATGTATAATAGTCTACCATTTTCATGTAATACCGACCCAAGCATATTAATGGAATTACACCCCCTTACAAGTGGTTCTTTATTTTTTGAAGATAAACCTCTATCTTTACGTCACGGGCTGATCACCTTGGTTAAGAACCAGGTAGAGTGCCCTGACACATTCAAGTCACGAGTTGTCCACCTCGGTTGGGAATCGAGTCAACACTGACATTAAAGGGAGAGATGAGCGCCTCGGCCAAGAACCAGGTAAAGCTCCATCTATACGCCACAGGTTGATCACCTCGGTTAAGAACCAGGTAGAGCGTTCTGACACATGCAAGTCACGAGTTGTCCACCTCGGTCAGGAACTGGGTTGACACTCTGACATTAAGGGAAGAGATGAGCACCTCGGTCAGGAACTAGGTAAAGCTCTATCTCTATGTCACGGGCTGATTACCTCGGTTAAGAACCAGGTAGAACGCCTTGACACATTCAAGTCACGAGTTGTTCACCTCGGTCAGGAACTAGGTCGACACTTGACATTAAAGGGAGAGATGTGCACTTTGGTCTAGAACCAAGGAAAGCTCCATCTCCACATCATTGGCTGATCACCTCTGTTAAGAACCTGGTAGAGCGCTCTAACATATGCAAAAGTCACGAGTTGTCTACCTCGGCCAAAAACCAGATCGATAAAGGGTCAAGAATTATTCAAACGCTTTGACACACGGCTAGTGTTTGGGTCTCTTCCACTAAAGGAAAAGCTCGGCTTGAATCTTAATAATTTTCTTTTGTGCATGGGTCACTGTGTTGAGATGAGTTGAACTCATCATGAGCATTGCTCACTCCAACTCTTCAGTAATCTCCATCACCTTAAGAAACACTCTTTAAGATCGCTTCATGTAGAAGCTCGCCCAATAGGACTACTTATCTATAAGATTGGCCATTTTAGCTAAGGTCCTTTTTTCTTGAGATTGAGTTTGGCGTAACTGCTCTTTGCAAGAAGCGAGCTTACCTTTGTTCTCTTTAAAGAGATTTACCTTAGCCTTGAGTTTGACCACCTCGTTTTTTAATACGTCAACCTCACTTTTAAGCCTGTCATTTTCCACTCTCAAAGCTCAAACTAAATGTCTATTTGACTGATCAGAATCCATGAAGTTCGACCACAAAATATGGAATAATTAAAGCATGAATCAAACAAATGCCCTTGATCCTTTTTATAGGAAATGATATTAAGAAAAAAGGTAAAAGACACATTCCCATAAAAAGTGGGTAGGTCAACATCATAAATACACAATAATTCAGATACATTAACTTTTCTTTAATAAATATAATTGGTTTTATTCCACAAAAAGATGATTTACAAAAGTATAAGCTTGTGAACACACAAACAGATGTGGCATCAAGCTCGAAAACACATAAGGATCAGGTCTCAATAATTAATGATCTTTTCCTGTTGCCTCTGTACTTGTTGCTTCGGGCTCGTCCTCACCCTCACTTGAGCCAGATTCCTCCTCTTCCCCGTCTCTTGAAGGAGTGTTCATGTATGAAGAAGTGATCGAGATATTCAGAATGCGGTAATGATACTCGCCCAGGTCCTTTTTCTTGGCCTCTGTCTTAAAAGACTCCATGGCTAGCTCATACCCCCTTTCTAGGCTCGAATTGAGTTGTTTGATCAGGACGTCAACCTCGGCCTTTGCTTTGTGGGCTTCTTCAGTAGTAGCCTTGACTTTCTTTCGCTCTTCCTCGGTCTCATCTTTAGCTCGTCTTCTAGCCTCCTCGAGCCCGTTAACACGCTTAACATAGTCATTTAGCTTGGTGGGGGCCCTTTTAGTTTTTCTCCTTATCGATGGCCTCCCCCTCCCACATATTTGCTCTTGCCAATAGCGCGACGTATTGAGATCGAGTCAACGCATGAGCCTATTTCTCTTGTGTCTGCTTGTTCTTCAAACGCCCTACGTCGTGAGTCCTATTGAAATCATAAAGTAGCACCGACTAAAACAAAACAAAAGTACGAGGTCAAGCAAATATGTTGCTAGCTAAATCTTTTCAAAATCATTGTCGTAAATATACGTAAGGTGTGAGGTAGCATACCTGATGCAATTGGTGACTGGCGACCTCGTTAGAGTTCGCATCCTCATGGAGCGCCTTGAGTTGCTTCTCGAGTGATTCAGTGGTAAGCTGGCTCAGATAACGGTCGAGTTGCTTTGGATCCAAGTCCCGATTTAACACAATCCTGTCTACATCGGTGGTGAGGTCATTTAGAATTGCCTTTCCCTTTCTGGCATCTCGGGTCGAGTCTCCAAGCTCTTTAGAGCCCGAGTAAGGAGGTGGAGTTCCAAGTTCCTCTTGTAGCGAGGATCGAGGCACCCAGACATTCAACGGCTATGGGTTAAGGGCGGGCTCATCCATGGACGCTTTCTTCTTTTTCAGGGACACAGGGCGACCTTCTTGTCCAGAGGATTTGCTCATCTTCTTACCCTTTCATGCCCCCTCCAGAAACATGAGGTATATTTTGGGAACTTGTCCTGGTAGAAGCCATCTTACTTTGCAAACGAGACAAAAGCTGGGCAGCAATAGGCTCTATGGGATTTACGAAACAAAAAATGAGAGGCTAAGTTATTTTCATCACGATGTGCCAAATAAAAAAAAACTAAAGCGGATAGAGAGCCCAGGGCTAGTTCACCATCATCAATATCCACTTCGGATCGACCCCCAAAGTCTATGGGAGGGGTTCGGCATCTAGGAAGAGCTGGGGGTTTTTGAATGATCCCAAGGGGGGCTCTACCGCATCGTGCCTCATCAATTTGCACGCGACAAAACCCGCGGTGTTCAATAAGTGCCTCGAAGGATTTTTTTCGAGAAGATATTTTTTGATATCAGTCAACCGTTGCTTTGCATCAAGACTTAAGGTCGTGATTAGGGAACACATATTCCTTATCACGACCTTAGTGTTGTTCCAAATACTCCTTATTAATCTCGTGTCACTGGTAGGAGACTCCCATCGGCCTGAAACATAGAAAAAACATTCTTTCCAATTTTTCTCATTCTTGGGGAGATACACATTCATACCTCGAGCCTACTTCACAGACATATATACCTTCCTCGGATCTATAAGATTATGTTTAAGGTTGTAAGCCTCATTAAACTCGGGCACCTCTAAATCTACCCCGAGTTCTTGGCATATCAATGTCAGGCTGAGTAGATACTTCTACCCATTAGGCATCAATTGTCTTGTCGCGAGCGGAGTGCTAACTAAAAATCTCCTTATGAAAGGGTATATGGGGAACCTAACCCCTAACCACTATGCCTTCTTGTGAAAGACAGTCCACCTAGATAGAGGCTGGTTATTTTCACTGACTCCCTCTGGAGGAATCATTATTTGAAATGAGGGGATGTTGTAGGTTTTCCTTAACCTTTCTTCATCCTCGTGCACTAGCCCATTAGTCTTAACAACGACCGACCAATCTCTGGTATGACCTGTTGGTTCCCCAGACCCCTTGTTTCCCATCTTTTTCCTCCATGTTTGGGACACAGATAACTCATCTTAATTGTTGGAGCGGCCTGAGGAAGAGTGGTTGAGTTAGGGTGGAGGCAGAGACTAACTCGTCTTGATGGAAGAATCCGGCCCAAAAGACCCTGAATCATCACTAGCACTGGGATATTGGGGGCTCTCCCAAGAGCTCGAGCCTAAGGTTGGGGTCTCTTTTCTACGCATGATCTGTAAAAATCACAAAATATAAAAACAATGGGTAAGGAACGAGGAGTTACTTAGGATAGAGTTTGAAAATAGAAGGAAGTGATTCTTTAAAAATCGATCTGAAAAGAAAGTATAAAAGCGTTAGACTCTCGAGGTTTGTTCTTTAAAAACCCGAACAAACAAGACTATGGTCTGAGTCAAATTCTTTCCACCAAACTGAAAAACCTTTAATAATCCGAGCTAACGCGACAAAGCGTTTTTTTTTGTCACTATTTGTTTATTGTGTAGGAAATGATGATAAGTTTCGGCCTTGGCACCTCTTTATATAGAGGTACCCGTTTTCTCTCTCCAATCAACTGACATGCATTTATTAGGGGAGCTGAACGGTTCATATTCATTGCTCGAGAATCACTCTTTCACCTCAATTCAAGAGATTGAGCTGAAAGAGTAGGGGAATTAGATGTTTGGACATATGTATCGACCTGGAGGTCGGTACAAACCTACATGATCACACCGAGCTTTGATGAGGTCTACATGATCAAGCTGAGCTGAATGACGCATCTGACTCTGCACCATTTAGCACACCATCAAGTATGAGATCGGTCCTAGGAAGTTACATCCCATGTAAGATCGACCACAAGCTCGAGCTAGGGTGGATCTCAATTCATAAATGTTGTACTTTTACCAATTGTATTCCTCACTGACACACACACATCTGTATACATTCTATGATTGACACCTATGCATGTAATGTCCTATAAATAGATAGAGTTTTTATAAAATATACACATTCAACCAATTATCTCGATTTCTCAAAAAATTTTCTCTGCTTATCAGATTAATCCCAAACATTTTCAATTTATTACGGGGAATTTGAGAATTTTGGGTGTGTTTACTAATTAGGAAAGGTGATAAGGGGAAAAAGAGTTATTCTTACTCGCTTGTTTACTTCCAATAAATATGGTGGAAAAGGAATAAGGGTCCTATAAGTTTGGGAGTCATTTCCATTAATTGTTTCCTATTCCAACCCCTGTATTGATTCTCTTTCCCACCTCGGGTATTGATTCCGCTTCCCAAATTTATAAAATGCAATTACAAAATTATCATTTATTTTAATATTTCTTTTATTTGATTTGAAAAGAAACTTTGATGAAAAATCTTCACATTGACTCACATTGACTCCTACACTGCTTAAGATGAGGTTGTCCTTTTGGTTAATAACAACTTGTGCACATTGGTACTAAAAGAACCCTGGTTGTGGATGAAGAATTTTGAGAGAATGGGCTCATGGTCTCTGTCAATGTCGGTTTTGAAAGAGGGGCTCTTGTTGCTATGAATAGTCTAGAATGTGGGTTGTTGTTGATGTCGGTTTTGAATGTGGGTGGAAATTAATGGCTCAAATTGCTTCCCAAATTGCTATGTGTTTGGCATGTGGGTTAAGTAAGAAACTGACAACATTCTCTAGCAATCCAATTTTGGAGGAGTATGTGCTACCCAAAATGATTGTTCCTAAGCTTGTTTTAAATAATTTTCTGAAAGAAGTTTGTGTTCTTACAACTTCAAATTGGCTGATCCAAGATATTAGTTATCAGATTGCACTCAGCATTGAAAGGTTTTTCAAGAGTATCTTCTTCACAGAACAAATTTCAATGTTATGCAATTGAATCCAAATTTTCATGATTTTCAAGTTCTTAACTCACTTGACAATGGGACTGATGTAGGATGTAGGGTATGAGTCACTAAAGTCTAGTAGTCTTCCTAGTGATCCTAAGGTGATGTTTGGTTTTCATAATAGAAACATAATGAAAATGAGAGAATTGAATTCGATGGAAAACAATATTATTGTTACTTCTAAATGATGATAAATGAGAATGTATTTAAGATAATATAAGCATATGAAGAAAATAGAGCATGCCAACATGTTCTTCAGGATGTAGATGAGTGATTTTTCTTGCTATTTGGTATAATGTTTTATATTTCATTCCGGATTAACAGTAAAGCAAACAAATGAATGCTTCTTATTATTATCAATCAAACATGACCTCTAAGTTGCATATTCAATCATCATTTAAAGTTCATGCAGTTTTAGTTTTCAATTAATTTTGTATGTTTTAAATCTTTTCAGATTCATACATCCATGCACTTTAAGTTCATGAACTTGGGATGTCATAGAAGTATTTTGATTCATGTACACTTTCTCAAGTTTTGTGCAAGACAAACAAACCTAGATCACATGAGTAGTTTACTCTTTTTCTTTTCCTGTAGAATTTCTAAGAATATCTTTAGTTGTATTAGTGTTGTATAGTTGTAAAACAAGTTGGAATTTAATTGTTGATACCAGCTGTATTATTCCTAGATTAGTGGCCTATTTGTCTAATTTTTAGTCCTATTTATAGTGTTGTATATACATTTGAAAAACACAGAAAATAAATAATAATAATACTTAAGATTTTCTCCACCATTTCTCTCCATATTTTCTTCATTTCCCTGTAGTTTCCACACTACCCACCACATGCTAATTTTGTGACGTTTTTTATGCTTTAATAACTTTGTAGATCCAACAAGTATTGGATTCGTTTATAATATTTGCTGCCCAGCAATCTGACACTGCAAAGATTGAACTTCCTTCACTACACTCCTTCAATGCCTCTGCATCTCTTGTGGTGCCATGGAAGCAATTCAGCCCTTTTAACATAAGAGTAGCCCCCTTTCCTACTCGTGAATACACGGATGATGAGTTCCAGTCAATTGTCAAGAATGTCATGGGTGTATTGTATGTACCTCTGATTTTATTATCTGTTTCTTTTCCCTAGTGGTATCGTATATACTAGTAACAATTTATTGTTCTCTGACAAGCAATATTTATTTAGTTTGGAACTTGGACACACAGGTATCTTTTGGGATTTCTCTACCCTATTTCTCGCTTCATCAGCTATACTGTGATTGAGAAGGTTTGATAATGATTATAATCACTATATTAAATTAAAAGATGTTACTACTACCCTATTTCTCGCTTCCTCAGCTATTCTATGATCGACAAGGTTTGGTAATGGTTATAATCAGTATATTAATTTAGAAGATTTTGCCATGGTTTATATTGCTCTTTTATCTTTTCTGTCTTTTTTTGGGTGTGACATACTGTTCTAAATGCAGCAGTTGATCGTTCTTAAGTTCTTGACTTTAATCCATAAGTTTGATTTTCAGGAACAAAAGATAAAAGAAGGTGTCTACATGATGGGTCTGAAGGATGAGATTTTTTATCTATCTTGGTTTATTGCATATGCTTTGCAGGTAGGGTTTAATTGCACCATCATATTATCGTGCTTTGTGTACTTTTGGTGAAGTGCTTGAGATTTTTTCATATGCATTGCATATTGCATGTGAGTGAACTGATGGATTGATATTCAAGGATTTTAAATACTTTGGGTTTTCTTTGGTCAAATATTGATGATTATTATTTGCATGAATTGGGTAACAAGAAAAGGCTTAGAGATAGGAAATGATAAGAGTGTGAGTGCGAAAAATCTCTGATCTAATTAGTATAAAAAGTTTTTTAGATTTCATCTTGACTTGTTGCGTGCCTCAAGATGTGTGTAATAATATCATTGACTCATACGTATCGAAGTGGTGAAGGAGAGGCTTACGCTTCTTTGAAAACAATGCTGCACAAGATCCTAGTCTTTCTAATACGTTAGATATGTTTATTGTAGTTTTTACTTGTTTGATGTCGTTTTAAGAGGTTTGTTGTTTATTAGAGTAAGTGACTATTTCTTTAACGTTTATGTTTGTTTCTTATTTTATTCTTTAGGTGCGAAGGGAGAGGGTAGGTTGAATGGGTAGGTTGAATGACTATAATCTTATTCCTTCTCATATTAATAGAATTCCTTGGAATTGAGCCGTAGTCGTTCAATTCCCAATATGAAGTTCCACTTCCTTTATAATTAAACCAACTTTTACGCTAATGCTATCAAAGCGAAGGTTGTTCCTTGAGCTTTGATGTCCATGTCTAATGGAGGAGGCCAACATGGGGTGGATGACAATCTCCTTGTGAAAGCACTACTGCAATACCTCGATGAATAGGACTAGAAATTTGAAGCTCTATATCGTATTTTTTGGATGAATTTTATTAGACAATGTTGTAATTTCACACTAATTTTCCTAGTTAGGTGCGAAATTTGAAACCTACCTCAATCATTTTCTACATCCATTTTGAATTGCCTTCAAACAATTTTCATCTGACCATAAACCCATCAATTGGGACAATATTTTCTTTTCAACCCACGTAACACCCAACATCATGTTCCTGTTAACCGCAAAAGACAACCATTTCATTGAATTCGAGCCGGCTCACCACTCGCCAAACACCCATCCTTAATTGATCTCATACACTTGATTTCTTTGACAATTGCCAAAAAAAGAAATACTTTGTTGCGGAGAGTGGGAAAACGAACATTGGTGAATTTTTGGATTGGGTGAAGACTATGGATAAATCTTTTGATTACTTGTAGGTTCGAAGATAAGTAGGTTAAGATGGTGGCTTACAAAATTAAAGGGAGGTGCACGTTTGTAAAGGGAGGTGCAAGCGCATGGTGGGACATGATCAAAACACACTCAGGAGACATGGTGAAATGTCCATAAACTCTTGGGATTGGATAAGGCCTTTAATGTATGAGTATTTTCTACTTAATAGAAAGATTACATAATGTGTTGATGAAATTTAGGAATTGTGAGCATGAAACGATCTTAATGAGAGTGAATCTCAAGGGATTCTGAGATTCATTACTGTGTTCAGAGAACCAATTAGAAGCAAAGTGGATGTAAAAAATGTCATGAGCTTTTTTGATGCTACCAGTCTTTATAAATTTTGATGCTCAACTAAGTAGGTTTCTTAAACGTACATTGCTATGAAGAACAACTATGATTTAAATTGTGACAAACCTCTAGTCTCTTCTCACTCAAACACCTAACCAAACACTCAACAACCACAAACGCCCACGCCCCTTGGAAGTAACCCCAATCCAAACCCAAAGAACCATGGCAAGCAATCTGTCCAATGAATGTGCTCTTAGGAAATATGTTACCATGATTGAAGGAGTTAAAAAGTTGGGGGAAGGATTTGAGGATGCTGACAATAGGAGTTTGATGGGATACAATGCACTGAAGGATATTATAGTCAGAGGTTCACTTCAATACTAAATAGGTTGTTATTGATTTCTTGAGAACTCATGCACTCTCAAAAACATGAAATTCAAAACATGGTGTATGATGTGATTGTGGACAGTGGCAGCAACAAATGTAGTTTCCAAAAGCTTGAGTTCTTCAGCAGTTTCCAAATGTAGTTTTGAAGTAGTGTATACTAAGGTTCTTGGCTTCATAATTGATCTCACTGATCTTCCTCTTTTCAAGAGTAATCCAATCACTAAAACTGCTGAAGATATTCAGAAAATGTTACAAGAGGTGAAGCAGCACTTGGAATTCTCTTACACTTGAGCATAAAGAAGTGGCTGATAGGACGAGGAGGGCAAAGTCTTTTTCTGTTGAAGATTTAGTTGTGGCTCGCACGAGTAAAGGAAGAACTCGAGCAAGGACTTATTCAAAGTTGCAGGACGGGTAGCTTGGAGCTTTCAGAATTTGTCACAAGGTATGGGACAATGTGTACTTGCTGGAGCTCCTTGAGCACTTACAGATTTCACCAGCTTTTGATGTGGCTTATCTGTATGCTTACTACTTGCCGGACAATGGAGTCTCCTACTATGAAGACTCAAGAGAGGGGCTATGATGTAGTAGCTAGTCCTTATAATCTGTTAGATATGTTTATTGTTGTTTAACTTGTTTAGTATCATTTTATGAGGTCTGTCGTTTGTCTCAGTCTGCTATTTCTTTAAAGTTTATGTTTGTTTCTTATTTTGTCCTTTAGTTTGATGTGCCTTCGGATACCTAAAACTCCACCATTTTAAGTTCCTGAATTTCTTTTATATAGAGAAGGCTTGAGGGAAGATCAAGAGAGCACATTGAATGATTGTAATCTATACTCTCTGAGAATTTTCTCTCATGTTAATAAAATTCCTTGGGTTTCAATTCCCAATATGAAGTTCTTCCTCCAGATTGAAACTAGCTTTTGCTACAATGCCTAGGAGTATTGAGGTGGCAAATCTATGGTTTTCTAGTTTACCCCTTTATTCTAACACCTCGCTTTAAAGCAAAACACCTCAAGTTCTATTTGTTTACCCTAATTACATCCTTTAAATTATTTATTTAATTAATCATTATGATTAGCATGCTTCTAAATTGTATTGGATTCTGCATCTATGCTTGGCCATTCTAGCAAAGGCTGGGTCTTCTGTACTGTGACTGTTTCCATTATGTGTATGAAACTAGATGTGGTGAGTAGCAAGCTAATGTTTCTTTTTTAACTTTTGTGCTGCAAAAAGTTTTTATTCTTGCCAAATGATCTGAACTTAAACCATTTTGAAATTCACTCTAAATTAATTAAATTTTTTGGTTTTGATAGTCAAATCTATACTGCAGTTTGCAATTTCTTCGGCAGTCATTACGGTTTGCACCATGGATAATCTTTTCAAGTACAGTGATAAGTCAGTGGTGTTCTTGTACTTCTTTTTGTTTGGCCTAAGTGCAATCATGCTGTCATTTTTGATCTCAACATTCTTTACACGAGCCAAAACAGCTGTTACAGTTGGAACCCTTTCCTTCTTGGGTTGCTTTTTCCCTTATTATTCTGTTAATGATGAAGCAGTTCCAATGTAAGTGTGTGCTTCTTTGTTTCATACAATCTTATGCTGTAAATCTTTCAATTTCTACAGTGTAAAGTTTAACCCATAGATTGCATATCAATTTTAACCTTTCTTTCTCATTCAGGATATTAAAGGTTGTTGCTTCTCTGCTTTCACCTACGGCCTTTGCTCTGGGGTCCGTTAATTTTGCTGATTATGAGCGTGCTCATGTTGGACTTCGTTGGACAAACATATGGCGGGTGTGTTCTCTATCTGGTCACCGATGAAAATTAGTCTATTTATTTGTCTAAACTTTTCATGATATGGAATCTGCAGGCATCATCTGGAGTAAATTTTTTGGTCTGTTTCCTTATGATGTTGTTGGATACATTGCTGTACTGTGCATTTGGTCTTTACCTTGATAAGGTATGTCACAAAGGGATAAAAATCCCCTACTTCCCCATTTTGCCGCCTGGTTAAGCAATAATGATTGTGAAACAGAAAAGAATGAGGCTTTCATACAATATAAAATGAAACCCTGATTTTATGTGAAGTATCAGTTTCCAACAGAAGTGGTGTTTCTTTTTATAGCTCATTGCATAGTTTAAACTTTTCCTTCCCTTTTAATGAACATGCTTGCTTTATGAAAAAAATCCAAGCTACTGTGCATATTGGAAGTCATGTATTTGACAATGCTTACCTCTAATTATTTTAAGCCATCCAGAGACTTTAATAATGGTAGACAAGAAGTACTTTATTGAAGTTTTGGATGGTAAATAATTACAATTTGAAATAATTTATTTACATTTCTCATTGTCAGGTACTTCCCAGGGAAAATGGAGTGCGTCATCCGTGGAATTTTATTTTTACTAGGTGCTTTTTGAAAATGAAAAATATCTATAAAGGTGACACTTCTTCGGGTGAAGTTCATATTAAGGCTTGTAAAAAGAAAGCCAATTTTTCAAACGACAATGCACAACCGGCAACAGAAACAATAAACTTGGACATGAAACAACAAGAACTTGAGGGCAGGTGTGCCTTATTGAATCTCAATGCATCAGCATTTATGCATTTTAGTTGATGACATTTTGGCATACCCACATTTCTTATTATTTACAGATGCATCCAAATAAGGAATCTGCATAAAGTGTATGCCTCCAGAAAGGGCAAATGCTGTGCTGTTAACAATTTGAACATCACCTTGTATGAAAACCAGATTCTTGCCCTTCTAGGTTAGTATGCTCTTACGAGGCGTTGTTTGTTGTTTATGTAGGTCCTTATTAGTTAATTTCAGAATTGAATTATTAAATGCTTGTCATTCCATTAGCCCCAATGAGTATTTATACATCACGTGCAATTATAATTTCTTTAGGAAGAACAATAATTCCGAATATTCACATAATATGAGAACTAATGACACCTAGGATATTCCTAGATTATACATATTAACCAATACAATACACAAGTCAGCTCCCCCAAGTGGGTCATAGATATCACATAAACGTAACTTGAATGGTGTATCAAAAGAGCTTCCAGAAACACCAATAATCTTAATATCATCTAGCTGGTTAGTACTTTTGATGCATGAACTTGATGACACTAGAATCTAATTGTCCTTGATGTCGTTTTTGTGAAGTTTCATGTGCTTTACTCGGTCATGTTGCACTGAATTATTAGTGAACTTAGTTGCTACTGTATTATCTTTGAACAGAACCACAATCATGAGTTTCTTAAGACCAAAACCAAGCTCATTTCACGTAATTTTCAACCAAGTAAGCTCTGTGGTCACGAAGAGTATGATATTTCGCTTCTGCACTAAATAACGATATCACATTTTATTTCTTCTCCAAGTCACCAAATTGGCTCTAATGAATGTTAGATATCCTAAAATAGACTTCGTATCAACTATCAAGTGGAGCTAGAGAGAATCCCATCGATTGATTGTAGATAATTTTTTGAAGGCCAATCAAATGGAGAGACTTTAGGTAAGTAAATGTGAATGAAAAAGGCCCATTTAATATTGATGAAAATTTTGGAGTTGAGGAGGTTCAAATCCAAGTCCTTATACTCTGATATCATGTTAAGTTTTTGAAAAATCAAATTTACCATGCAAATTCATTGTATTTTTTTGAAAATAAATGGCCAATGAAAAAAAGGTAAAAGCTGGTAAAGAGAAGAAACAATTGTTTAGTTTTTTAATGGGTTAAAAGTTTAGATTTATTCAAATAAGATTTGAAGAAGTCTTTAAAATTCTACATGTATTCAAAGGTCATTGATTCTAGGGTCAAATATATTTTCTTGCCACTAAGCTATAGTTTTTGATGCAAAGTAGTACTGAACTTTTAAATTATTACAAAATTATCATCGAACTACTATTATTGTTACATAAGTATCATTGTCGTTTAACAAGAATACTTTTTGAATAAATGACATTCTTAAGATACTCTTATAATTTTACATGCTATGCATGTGACAAATATTTCTATAAAATTAATTGGTTTTTGGTCAAAATAGTTGATTGAAAGACATTTCAATAATATAAATAATCACTTGATATAAAAATATTAAAAATACCAATTGAATTTTTTTACATAATATTAGTCACTAAATGAATGTTAGTTCATTTGTCAATAATGAAAATGGTCTCATTCTTTTTATGCTTGATTTTCTCAACAATCAAGTAACTCCTTACAAACAAAAAATCTAACAAACATGATACGCATGGAAGAATTTGAAAGGAAGAAGGGAGGAAAGAACATGTACTTGAAACAAAGGGATCTCCAAGATAGGAGATGCAATAAGATCTATAAGTCAAAGAACCAAATAAGTCTCCACTTATATAAACAAGCGACAAACATGAAGAAAACAAAAATGTTCAATAGGTAAAAGACATTAAATACATGGTAAACGGGAAAAAATGGGAGTTTATTGATATTTGGAGGGAAAAAGGCTAAACTAAACCATTAGTCTTTAGACTTCTTCTCTTTGGTCTCTCAATTTTTTTTATAATATTACATGTCTACTATTTTTTAAAATTTAACACAATCCAAATTTAAAAATAGACTAAATTGTATTATAACAGTTAAAATTAATGTGTTAAAAAATATTTTTTGTATTATTTAGTCTTGTAACTTATAAAATTTAATATATTTAGTCCATTATCTTTAAAGTCGGATTAAAATTTTTATATTTAAAAAATGGTGGGCATAATATGACGAAAAAATTTAAGAGATCAAAATATAAAATCTAATAAAGTTTTGAGACCAACGGCATAAATAAGCCGAGGGAAAATTAATATTTTCATTATTAACAAGTATATAGTCACTTATGATGTCATATGGTTTTTGCACTCAAATTGAGCTTATGTGAACATTAAAAATAAGCGAGGAACTTATAATGCACCTTTAAAAATAGGGATTAAAGTTCACCTTTTTGAAAGCTAAGGCGCTTATGGAACTCTTTTCCATTTCCACAAGGTTATCTAAAAAATCTGCAAACTCATTTAACTTTCCCTTTACATCCGCGTATGTAAAAATTCTACGCACCCAAATGAATTCATTTCCATACTATTTAATAAATGAAATATATACAACATAATCTAGAATTGATTATGCCACATCGCTTATTCTTTCTATTGATCTTACGTAGCTTGTTCATACATGATATGATTGAGTCTGATCATAGAGAAAATTCTCTTCAAACGAACCAACCTATCCTCCTATAATCCATTTCATCTTGGGAAAATTCACTTCAACTTGAGTAATGAGTATTAAATTAATAAATAGTATAAATAAGTAATATATCTAGTACATTTCTTTTTGAGTTGAAGATAACTATCTAAATACATGTCTTATTCTTTTCAATAATCCATATTTGTAGCAATGAAATACTATTGTCCCTACCCAAAGTGATAAATGATTGATTACAAATATGCTACATATTCTTTATAGCGGGCCAAATTCACTTCAACTTGAGTAATGAGTATTAAATTAATAAATAGTATAAATAAGTAATATATCTAGTACATTTCTTTTTGAGTTGAAGATAACTATCTAAATACATGTCTTATTCTTTTCAATAATCCATATTTGTAGCAATGAAATACTATTGTCCCTACCCAAAGTGATAAATGATTGATTACAAATATGCTACATATTCTTTATAGCGGGCCAAACATACCTCGCTTAAGTACCATTAAGAAGTGCATTAACTTAAATACGGTTGTAAGAAGTAATACAAAAGTATGTAAACTATAAAAACGGGTCAAAGTAGATTGTGCCACACTAGCACTTCCGCACAATAACGCTATCAAAGGCGATCCTATTATAGGAATAGCTTCGGGCACACCAATTACAATTTTGATTGCCCAATAACCTATTTGGTCCCAAGGTAAGGAACTACCAATTACACTGAAAAGCACACCTATAACCCAAGTCAATTCGCGAGGTTTTTTAAATCCATTGGCGAGATACACACAAAATATATGCAGAATCATCATTAGGACCATCGTACTAGCTGACCATCGATGAACAGATCGAATTAACCAACCAAAGTTGGCTTTAGTCATTATATATTGAACAAAAGAAAAAGCCTCCATAATGATAGTACAGTGATAAAATGTCATAGCAAATGCTGTAGCTGCTTGTACGAAAAAAATAAGTGTAATTCCTCCTAAACAATAAAATATATTGACATGAAGAAGAGCATATTTACTTGTTATATCATCTGTAATTGCCTGAATTTCAAGACATTTTTCGAACCAATCATATATATTATTGAGATAACTAAACCCCAAAAGACTCCCCTCCAAGAATCGTATATGAGAATTTCACCTCATACGACTCAAATAGAAACACCTTAATACCAGTTCTACCGGATATGTGTAAAGGTTTGAAACTTTGGAATTCTATAATTCAATTTTTTATGAAAATACAAAAGAATAAAAATCTAAAAGATCTTTCTTGTGGTTCTAATGACAAATATCAAGTCGGTTCATTCGTCTTTACGTTGATGATTATAGTCCTTTTGAATCTTCTATTTACTTATTATTATTATCATTATTGTTTTGTTATTAGTTGTTGTGTGTAATACAACTTCTTTTATTACTATTTTCTTTATTATTGATAAGAATTCTCCAGTTAAGTCTTTCTTAATTAAAACCTCAAATTCATACTAGAATTCAACTTTCAAACCGTTGTAAAAATTGCTGGAGTAAGAACTGCTGGATTATTATTTAATTTAATGAATAATTATGATGATAAAAATCATAAGTTTGTCTTTTGATCCAAATAAGTATAAATGGGATTCGAATGAATAAAAATCTTTCAATTTATAACTTATAAATCTAACAAATGGGAGCCCGGTCTTGTGGTCTAAATATTATGTATGAATCATAGTTCTAATACTCTATATTATATTTGATACATTTCGTGTTTCAGATACTCCAAATGAATTTCCGACGAAGTAAAACCATCTCTTTTAAGATGATACTCATTTTGTGTGCTGTTCATAGGATCCATTATGACAATATAACACACTCATATTCCGGAAATATAGAAACAAAAAAATTTCACGTCGAACTACTAAAATAGAATGGGATAAAAATAAGACACCTAACCATTCTCCTTAGCTCTCCTTAGCTCATTCTCCTTTATGAAGTATACTAAGTATTTTAAAACTGGACTCAAACAGAGTGATTTCTGGTTTTTTGTTTTTATTTTCCAAGGTTTGATTGTACAAGTTCTATCCAGTTAACAGATTATCCAGTAGTTGTTATCTGTTTCATTATTCTCAGAAATACCTAATAATGTCACGCTGTAAAAAGATAAATAAATGAAAAAGTCATGCTGTCTTTTATCCCAAGAAAAAATCTAACATCCAATATGTGGCATGCCTTTAAAGATAGGGTCTTGGCCAATATTTTTGGGTGAGGTGGATAAGATAGGAAGCTAGGAAAAAGCACTTTTATATTTTTCCTGACGTGTAATTTTGTTTTGGTTTTACTAATTATGACGTGTAATTTTTATCTGGTTTTACTAATTATGAGTTATTAATTTTGAAGGACATAATGGAGCTGGTAAAAGTACAACGATATCAATGGTTGTTGGTCTTCTTCCCCCTACTTCAGGGGATGCTTTGGTGTTTGGGAAGAATATTATAACAAACATGGTAAATTGTATTTTTCAAAATGATTCCTCTATTATAATTTTTCTCCTTTTCTGGCTGATGCTTGAAACAATAATTCTTATGGTAGATTGATGCATGGCTATTTTTTGAGTGTAGAATTTCTGAGATGTAGTTCTCCGAAATTAAGGAGTAATTGCTTTTTTTATTCTTTCTGAAAATATGAAGAGTTGGGTAGCTGTCATAGGATTTGGTTTTCTTGTCTAGTACAATTTATTTAGGAGAATATTTTTCCTGTATCCCTTAATTATTGGATGATTTTTCTGCCATCTCCACTATTTATACTTATACTGCTTGTAGCATTCATTTGAATTAGGAGAATAATTTCAATTTCTCTCAAATTTTTTTTATGGTATCAAAACAATTTTGAAACCTCCTTTCTCTCATGAAAAAGTACCATATGGCCACAGAGAAGTATAGCTCCTCGTCTGAAGTCACCTCCAATTTTTAAACAAGCCTCAATGGGAGATCAGAGTTGCAATTTCCTGTCACAAGTCACAAATTGAATGGACATAATTATCTTAAGTGGTCCCAATCTGTCTTGATGTTTGTACATGGAAAAGGGAGAGATGATTATCTCATTGAAGTTGTTGATGCTCATGGTTGAGGAGAGGTGACAGTGATTGTTACTGTTAGAATTTCATTTGTATCATAATAAAACCCGCTCTGATACCATATTGAATCAGAACAATTCTATTTTTTTATTATTATGAAAAAAAGGACACATAGTCTACATATATGTAAATATAACTGACCATATAAGATAACTAAACTACCCTTAGTTTTAACAAGGGCTAAACTTGATCCCAAGTCCATTGAATGCATATTGGTAAGGTATTCTTCTAACCAGAAAAGGTATAAATGTTATTCTCTTATCACCAAGCGGTTTTATAATTCAATGGTTACTTTCTTTGAACAACATCCATACTATTCCAAAGTTGCTAATTTAAGGGATAATTTAGCTAGGGAATACCTATTTTGGGACAACATACTTATTAAGGTACCTCTTTCATTCGAAATCTGAACAATTACAACTTTAGGTTCCAACATTTTCCATCAATCACCCCAAACCTTGACCATAGATGACAGTTCACTACCTCAAATCGAGCCACTAAATAATCAAAGTAGTACTTCAGATGGCCCCATTGAACTCCCAACTCTTTTGCTAAAGAGTCCTCATGTTCCACCTACGTCAAATAGTGAAATATGTATCTATTCTAGATGAAGGAAAATTTAAGATTGAATGGAGAATCGAACGCATGTTGAGTAAGTCCAGGAGTGTAATTCAAGTTTAGCCTTCCTGATAACTCCCAAGGTAATATCTTTTATGAAACTATCATTATCCAGATGCCTCATTATGATTTAGACCTACCAATTGCATTGAAGAAGAGTGTAAGATCAAGCACAAAACATCCAATTTGTAACTTTGTTTTTTATAAAGGGATTTCTTCAAGACACAGGGACTTTGTTAGCAATCTTCATCAGATAAAGATTTCCAACTCCCTTTATGAAGCCATTCAAGTATTTGAGTGGTGGGCAACAATACTTGACAAGATTCTTGTCTTAGAAAAGAACAAGGCCTGTAAACTCACAAAGTTGTCACTAGGAAACGAGCCGTTGGTTTTAAATGGATCTTTACTGTCAAATACCAAGCATTTAGAAGTGTGGAAAGATACAAAGCTCGACTTGTGGCAAAGGGATTCAGCCAAGCATATGAGATTGACTGCTAGGAAATTGTTGCCCCTGTTGCAAAACTCAACATTGTACGTGTTCTCCTATCCCTTACATCTAATTTGGATTAGCCCTTTTACCAACTAGATGTCAAAAACTCATTCTTCAATGGCAATCTTGTGGAAGAAGTATACATGGACATCTCTTCTGGATTCGAGTCTTGCTATAGCCAACAAAGTTTGCAAACTTAAAAAGTCCTTGTATGGTTTAAAACAGTTCCCACGTGCTTGGTTTGATTGGATCTCTAAAGTATTGAAAGGATATGGGTACACTCAATGCCAAACAGATTCTATACTGTTTGTCAAGCACTCTTCTACAAGTAGAATATCTATTTTAATTGTGTACGTAGACAACATTGTTTTGACTCTGTTTGTCAAGCACTCTTCTACAAGCAGAATATCTATTTTAATTGTGTATGTAGACAACATTGTTTTAACTAGGAACTTTGCTGAAGAATGGTTAAACTCAAATAGCTTATAGCTAAGGAATTCGAGATCAAAGACCTAGAAAAAACTTGAGATTTCTTAAGAATGGAAGTAGCCAAATTGAAGAAAGGTATTTCTGTCTCTCAACAGAAGTATATATTGGATCTTCTTAAAGAAACTAAGATGTTTGGGTGTAGGCTAGTTGAAACTCCTATGGGCTAATCAGTGAAACTTGGAAGTAAAGAAGATGGTGTACCTATGGACTAAGGACATTATCAAAGACTGTAAAATCAGAATTCTCTCTTCTTATTTTCATTGAAAGACACTACCTATTTATATACAAAGATACAAACAATCTTAGGTGACATACACCTAATACACCACTAAGACACCTAATACACAACTCACACCACTAAGACAACACACACTCATAAATCATCTTTAACACTCCCCCTCAAGTTGTAGCATAGATATTAATCATGCCCAACTTGTTACAAAGATAATCAACCCGAACCCCACTTAAAGCTTTCGTGAAGATATATCTTCCTACTTGCTCTCCGCCTTCATATATCCTTGTAAATCAACCCTTGTTGAATTTTCTCGCGAACAAAATGACAATCAATTTCAATGTGTTTAGTTCGGCTACATGAAACACAGGTTAGAAGCAATACGAAGAAGCTACTGCTATCACACCACAATTTCGCTGCATCCGAAGTTTTAAGACCTACTTCATCCAAGAAACGATATATCCATATTATCTCGTACGCAGACGGCCATAGCCCTATATTCGACTCGCACTTCGATCGTGACACAACATTCTCGCTTCTTACTTTTCCACAGACCAAATTTCCCTCCAATGAAAATACAATACCACGATGTGGATCTTCTATCCACTTTGGAACCCGCCTAACTGCATCCGAAAAACATTCAATATGTAGTATGTCCACGATTTGCATACAAGATGCCAGCGTCCGGTGCGCTTCCTTTTAAGTAACATAAAATTTGCTCTAACGCCGCCCAATGATGAACCGTCGGGGGATAACATAAATTGGCTAACAACACCGACCGAATATGCAATATCCGGACGAGTCACCAGAAGGTAATTTCTTTCCAACCACCCTTCGATATCTCTCAAAATCTTTAAAGTGGTTCTCCATCTCCCGTAGCGTGGATGTTCGAGTCATCGGAAAGACTACAAGGTTTTGCTCCTAATTTTCCGTTCCTCGCTTAATAAGTCCAGTGACATATTTTCTTTCGAGATAGAAATATACCTTTTTTACCCTCGTGACTTCAACACCCAAGAAATACTTTAACATCCCCAAATCCTTCGTGTGAACCGAGATGTAGGGAAAGACTTAAGAGATGAAATTCCCGTAGTATCACTTCCAAGTAATAACAATGTCATCTACATACACAACTAAAAGAACGATACCGACTGATTGCTAGAGAACATTTAATGGTCGACTTGCTTTTCATCATACCAAACGTTTCTATAGCTTGACTAAATTTTCCAAACCAAGCACGAGGACTCGTTTCAAACCATACAAAGATTCGGAGACGACAAACGTGCCTAGACTCCCCCGAGCAACAAAACCAGTGAGGTTACCGCTCCATAAACACCTCCTCTCAAGATCACCACGAAGAAAAGCATTCTTTGATATCTAGTTTGATGCAAAGGCCAAATTACAAGTAGCCGCCATAGAAATAAACAATCGAATGATGTCAATTTAGCACGGAGAGAAAGTGCCGAATAGTCCACTCCATGCCTGAGCATATCCCTAGCAACAAGACGGCCTTTAATCGAGCAATCGACCCATCCGGATCGACCTTAACCGTGAACACCCATTTGCATCCGATAAAGCGTTTCCCGAAGGTAAATCAACCAAGTCCCAAGTACCATTGTCATCCAACGCATTCATTTCCTCGATCATTGCATTACGCCAACCATGACGAGATACGGCTTCACGAATGCTTTAGTGGATAGCAATAGAATGGGTTATAAGCAATAAAAGAACAAGAGGAAGACGACAAGCAATTATACGAAACAAAAGAAGAAATAGATAAGTACATTGACGTTTAATTACAATGCAATATAAGATCATCGTTCGGACAGCGATCTACGATGACGAAGGAAAAGGCAGACATGAATTGGGGCTGTCTATGTCTCTGAGTAGACTTGAGTTATAGGAGAGCCTAATGCGAATCGGATCGAGACATGCTCGATGATGTGATCAGACTAACAAATCGTCATCCTCCCCGACACGCAGATGAGGAGAAGACGAAAAATGTGGTACATGTCTTCCATGGCGTAACATCAACGGAGACAAGATATTTGTTAAGACTAGACAATAACATCTATAACCTTTTTGGAGACGAGAATAACCAAGGAAGATACACTTCAAAGACTTGGGATCTAATTTAGTAACGTGATGAGACATCCCGAACAAAACAAATGCTACCAAATATCCTAGGGTCAATCTAAATAAGTGACTTATTAGGAAACAAAATTTTGTAAGGAATCTCACCACGAAGAATGTATTTATGGCACGCGATTAATAAGAAAATACGCGTTGAAACCGGTGATCTACCAAAAAGGTTTAGAAACATTCATTTGAAATAATAAGGCACGGCAGCTTTCGAGAAGATGTTCCGTTTACGCTCGGCCACTCCATTTTGGATGGAGTATCAACACACGAAGTTTCAAGCGAAGCATGCCATTTTGAACCATATAAGATTGAAACAAAGCCGATGTATATTCTTTGGCATTATCACTCAGAAAGTACCTAATTGAAACATTAAATTGAGTTTTAATCTCAACACAAAATGCACAAAAATAGAAAACAATTCAACGACTCTTCATTAAATATAACCAAGTTACACGAGAATAATCATCCACAAAAGTAACAAAATATTTAAATCCAGTGTTTAGACAAAATAGACATGACCCCAAACATCGAATGAACTAATTCAAAAGGAACACTCAAAGACGTTTATTAACTCTTGGATTTGAACTAAGACGTACGATGTTTTGCAAACCGACAAGACTCACAATCTAACGAAGACACCTTACTAAACCGAGGACAAAGTTTCTTCAAGAAGGAAGAGATGGACGACCCAATCTACAATGTGTTTCAAGGAGAGGTTATACTGTAGCAAGCAAATGCATTTCAGACGGTGTCAAGAATATAGAGGCCTCCGTACTCATGTCCCTTACCAATAGTCTTTCGTCATAAGATCCCGAAAAGCAACGATCGTGAAAAATGAGATACAACAGTTTAAGATTGCGAGTAAGTCGACTTACGTATATCAAATTAAAGGATAAAGGCTAGGTAAATGTAAGACAGACGACAAAGGAAGCAAAGGAGGAGTAATTGTGCTGCACTCCAAGAACACGGTGATGGTGACCCATCGCTAAGGTAACAAGAGAGGTAGGCGCGATCAAGAGAAAAGAGATTAGAATTACCTGGCCATACGATCCGTGGCACCGAATCAATAACCCATTTGGAAGATGAAGAAACGAGACACGCATTGATTTACCCGAATCAACAATGAAGCGATGACAGGCGACGAAGACCTTGTGATTCTCGATACCGTGAGAACTTGGTAAATTCATCTCAGAGATAAGAACCGATTTTTCTCGTAAGGCATCGTGGATGCAATATTGTACGGAGTGACCTTTCTCGATGTTTGTACCGAAGCTTTCTACATTCATGTTTCGTATGTCCCGGTTTGTGACAATAAAGTGACATACAATACCTCCGGTGTCCCGTGGTCGAGTTTCAAACCCGTGCGAGCCACCTCCTTTATTTCTGCTCATATAGCCGACCGTCCACGCCATAATTATTACTTACCGACCAAAGCACCGTTTAATTGAGCAGTGAGGCGTGAGTGCCTTCTGACGAAGTACTCGACTAAACACCTCTCAGAAAGAGGAGATCTCGTAACTGAAAGTTAACCCTGACTTAGCAGCCTCAAAAGTAGAGGAAGACCTAAGAAGAAACTCACGACCGCCATTTGTTCCCGTTGACTTTGCTGAACCTCGACATCGTGCTAAAAGGCATTAAACTATCGAGTTCTCATGAGTCCTTTAAATTTCATAAAATAATTTGTGAGTGACTGATCTTGTTTGTCGACGGTGAAAAATGCTTTGCATACCTCATATATGCGAAAGATTTCTTACCAATATAAGAAATCCAAATAATCCATTAATTCCTTAACGAATTCACAAGGATTGATCAAGTCAATTACATCGCTTTCAATAGAATTCAATCAAGTAAATAAGTCGAGCATCGCTCTAAGCCATGTCCGCTTTAATCATCTTTAGGAGTGATCATTAGTCAAACGAGTATCTTTTTCGATACTTCTCGATAAATTGAATAGTCTTGCTCCAAGCCAAATAATTCGAGCCATTTAGCTTATGGTCCGTGATTTTTGACATCACAGCACCATATCCGTTACAACATTAGATTTCTTTTAGCCATAACTCTTACAAACGACAAGACAACAGCAAACGAACAAACAAAATCCAACAACAAGAAGAACTAAACACGTTAGCCGACAAACACGCAATGACCAAACACGCAATGGACCAAACACGCAGCCGAACAAGAACACCAAATTGGAAAACGCAAACCCGAACAATCACAAGCGATGAGTGCCAAACCACCACAGATGACGCAGGGGATCTGAGGGAGAGCAGACGGGTCTCACGGGAGAAGAATTCTACGTCCACACGCTACTGTCACGCCGGCTGCAGGGAATTTGACTGCAAAATCGCGGGCGCGCGTGGCCCACTCGCGCTCGTCCGGTGACCTGGACTGGGTTTGCTGGTCGGCGGCTATTCTCCCCCCCGTGCCTGGGCGAGACGCGTGGGGAATTTTGACGGGTAAAGTCGCGGCGTGGCGCGCGCGTGGCCCACTCGCGGCTCGTATGGTGGCTCTGGACGTCGGGTCTGGGGTTGGCCTGGCCTACGCTCGTTCCCCCCCCGTGCCGGCGGTGAGAAAAATGTGCACTCCAGGTGTTCCGGAAATCGGGAACTCAAAAATGCACCAAATCCTAATTTGTGTTTACCCAAATTCTGAAAAAAAAAAAAAATTCTCAAATTTTGTAACCCAAATGCTCTGATACCATGTAAAATCAGAATTCTCTCTTCTTATTTTCATTGAAAGACACTACCTATTTATATACAAAGATAGAAACAATCTTAGGTGACATACACCTAATACACCACTAAGACACCTAATACACAACTCACACCACTAAGACACCTAGTGTTAGACACCTAATACACACACTCATAAATCATCTTTAACAAAGACTATTGGGAAAATTCATCTATTTGTCATACACTAGGCTTGATATTGGTTTTTTAGTCAGTATTGTGAGCCAATTATGAATAGTTACACCGAAGAGCATAGGAAAGCTGTTAATACATTCGAGATTTAAGAAATATATTTCTGCATTGTATTGAATTGATTTACCATAGCTAAACTATATAATTTGTAGGACAAGATCAGAGCTAGTAAAGGAAAAAAACTAGAAAGAGGAAATAAATAGAAAAAGGAATTAAATCTCCTAATTATAGTTGAAATAATCTTCCTAATTCTGACTAACCTAAATAAGGAAAAAATCAATCCTAATAATGCTCCTAATTAGAAAATATAACAAGGAAACAGAATTCTTGAGATTTCAACACTTTTCCTTAAGTTGGATCGTAAATATTGATTATATTTAACTTGCGAATAAGATTATCAAACGACTGTCGGTGAAATATTTTGGTAAAGATATTAGCAGTTTGTTCTTTTATTGGAACATACGTTATGTAAATTGTTTCGTCTTCAACTTTTTCTTTGTTAAAGTGTCTAACAACTTCTAAATGTTTTGTTTTGTTATGCTGAACTGGGTTAAGGGAAATGTTGATAGCAGTCTTGTTATTACAGTATAGTTGGATTAGAGATGTCAGAATTTGAATTTCCATCAAGAATTTCCTCAACCACCAAATAGGAGGTGACTTCTAGTGCTACCAGGGTTGTCATTCAACATTACTCTCTGATGACTCCCTTCCCTCTTCACCTTGGCGAAGACCTCTTGGAAGTTGGGTAATAGTTTTTCTCTGAGAATCCTACCCCCACCTTATCCAAATCGTGATTAAGACCAACAAAAATTCAAAAACCCTTTCTTTTTTGCCTTCTTGTACTTGGTAGTATCATACTCACATTCTTACTCTTCCTCACAATTCAGATCGTGTTCTTGCCAGAGATTGAGCATCTTCATATAGTAATCGGTAACTTCTTTATCTCCTTGTTTCATTCCCCTTAAACGGGTGTTTAATTCAAATATTTGTGAAGAATTTTCAACATCTGAATATGTCTCTTTAACGGCTTCCCACACTTCTCTCGCTGTTTATAGGAACAAACATGTTTTTCTAATCACAGTTGTCATAGAATTGACAAGCCATGCTATCACCATGGAGGTTTCTGAGCTCCACTTTTGCACTGTATCTACTTTGTTTGAGTTAGGTTTTTTTCTTCCTCATCAATTATTCTATTTTTTCTTTCCCATTGATAATTAGTTTAATGGATTGAGCCCATTTTTTGTAATTTTTATCATTGAATTTTTCAACAGTAAATTGAAGTGGAGAATTGTCCAATCCATTAGAATTCATGGTGGATATGGTTTTTGTTTCTACATTGGTATTTCTTGAAACTGTTTCTGAATCTTAGTTCAGAGTTGAGTCAATCATAACTTGGTTATACGAGAAACAAGCTTTGAGATTTATGAAATATATTTATAGGACAAGATAGAGCTACAAAGGGGGAAAAACTAGGAAGGAGAAATTAGACGATGGATTCCTAAATCTTTTCTATATACTAACTTGCTACAGATTGTCGATGTCCTCACCAAGGCTTTACCTCAAACAACTTTTGAAGAACTAAATTGTAAGTTGGGAATGATTAATCTCTCTCCCAGCTTGAGGGGAGAGTAGAATTTTCGGAGATTTCTTGGAAATTAAGGAGGAAATGCCTAATTTTATTCTTGGTTTACATATGAAGATTTGGGTAGCTGTTATAGGATTTAGTTTCCTTGTTTAGTGTAATTAATTTAGGAGAATTTTGTCGTTTATCCCCCTATTAGTGGATGATTTTTATAGGAGTTAATTTCCTATTTAACTGCTTGTACCATTCATTTGAATTAAGAGAATAAGTTCGGTTTCCCTCAAAAAATCTTCAATAAGAAACGTAGTATTATTATTAATATGCAAGTACACAAGTACAAGTAGCAGATTATCAATCCATTTAGTACAGGAAATACTGATCTCTATGAGATTGAAAACTTACAAGGTTCCCACTTCATACTTATAAAAAATTAAAAATAACTTACAACTCTTTTGAAAATGATGCTAACAAGGAACACAGTTCTCTCTAAACAATTGCTACAATTTTCAGTATCATAACAAATTGTACTATTCCTCTCCTCCGAGAGAACCCAAATAGTTGGGTACTTTACTCTTCAAACATGTAATTAGAGAAATCCATATATACATTTAATATTCCGAGTGTGTTGAACACAATGTTAAGGAGTAGCACACCAATACCCAAATACGATAGAATAACTACAAAAACTACATAAAGTTTCTGGTTTTAATTATTCTAATTAAAATTCCTTAATAAAGATTATTGTATAATTATATTCTTCCTGTATTGCATTACGTACACTCTGTTAATGTTTGTGTTAGTTAGTGTTTGGTTGATAAGAAATTTCAAATTTTTTTGTTCCTTGGAGTGTAGGCATTGATTTGGTTTCACATTGTATCCTGATCACCTGATACTCTGCTCTTTCTCTGCTATTTATTTTTGGATTTGGATTGCTTCCCATTGTGGTGACTTGGATTTGCTGTGTAGGACGAGATACGGAAGGGATTGGGTGTGTGCCCACAAAATGATATCCTTTTCCCAGAATTAACCGTAAGTAAGATGCATGGTTTATTTCTACTTTGTGTTTGTACATCTGAAGTTGCTATTTGGATAATAAAAATTTTCCAAAAGTTATTCTTTAGGTTCTCTCTTCATAATTCAAGTGTACTATATGCAAAAAGGTTTGAATCATAATATGTCAACTTACAAACCTATATATAGAAATGTATAGCTGGTTATTTGTGGACAAAAATATAAACAGGAAATATCCTTATAGCCTTGGAATTACTTACGTAAATAATTACAAAACGGTCAACAATCTAAATAAAAATGATATCTAAATTTCCTTGCTAATTAGTTCCTTGAAATCCGTTAAATCTTTCACACTTCCCCTTAAGTCGACTCGAAAATGTCAAGCATTCCTAACTTTCATGTGATATTATCATATTTCCCTTTCTTAATGACAATTTTTAGTAAATAGTTGAATGACCTCTTCTTGAGGATCATTTTCATTGAATAAGAATTACTGTACAATCTATTTTAGGTAAGAATATATACAATATTCTATTACCTAAATATACAATATTATGTTTATCTATTTTAGATAATAATATATACACAACTAATACACTAATTATGATAAAGTAAATCTTGTAATCTTGTCCATAATCTCTACCATTGATATCCCCCCTCAAATTGATGTTGGACGATCAAAAAACATCAATTTGTCAACAAGAAATTGATGTCGATGGCAGGAGAGAGCCTTAGTAAACACATCAAAGTTTGGAGATTGATGGTAACATGAGACAGAGAGATGGTGAGCATCATATGCTTCACAAATAGAGTGACAATCCATTTCAATGTGCTTGGTGCGCTAATGAAATATTGTGTTAGCAGCAATTTGAATAGCACTACTAGTATTATCCGTATAAAGTGGAGTAGACTCAAGTTGTGGAAACCCAAGCTCAGCCAACAGTCCCCGAAGCCAAACAATCTTAGAACATGCAGAAGACATAGCACGATACTCAGACTTAATGGAGGACTTTGACACACGATCTTGCTTCTTGCCTTTTCCAAGAAACAAGAGAGGTACTAAGAAATATGCACCAACCAGTAATTGACCGTCGAGTATCAGAACAACCAGCCCAATCAGCATCGCTAAATGCAACAAGACGAATAGGAGAGTCCACAGGGAAGAAAAGACCACGGGTGGAAGTGGCTTGCAAATAGAGAACGATGCGACGAACATCAACTAGGTGGAGGTGCTTAGGTGCCTGCATAAACTGAATAATATCAATGCAGAGTCGGTCCTTATAATAATAATATCATTAACATATACCAGAAGCAAGATGATTCCTTTAGCAGTCTTGCAAAGAAACAAAGAGGAATCATACTAACTCTGAACAAAAGGGAAGCTAAGAAGCGTAGAGCGAAACTTATCAAACCAAGCACGTGAAGTCTATTTTAAACCATAGAGCGATCGTTTTAGCTTACAAATATTCGTAGAGGGTGTAAAAAACAACCCTGATAGTGGAGTCATAAAATTTTCTTCCTTAAGGTCTCCATGCAAAAAGGTGTTCTTAACATCCATTTGTTGCAATGGCTAGCCCTTGGATGCAACAATAGCAAGAACAAGTCGCATCGTCGTCATCTTTGCTACAGGGGCAAATGTCTCCTCATAATCGACTCCATACACCTGTTGATTACCGAGTGCCACCAATCGTGCCTTATATCTGTCAAGTGAGCCATCAGACCGCATCTTAATGGAATATACCCATTTACAACCAATGGGCTTAACACCAGGAGGACAGGGAACAATATCCCAACTATGATTCTCCTGAAAAGCCTGAAGTTCTTCTTGCATAGCTTTCAGCCAATATGCATGTTTAGCTGCCTGAGAATAAGAGGTAGGAATTGTAGTATCAGCTAAAGTAGCAGAGAAACCATACCTATCGAGAGGACGAATAGTATGGGAAGATCTTTGAGGAGTCACTGAAGCAAGCACTGGATCAGGGTCGGGAAGGATTTGTGATGATTGGGGCTGTCGTTGCTGATAGACAATATCGGGTTTAAAACGCTCAATTGATGAAGAGATATCATTAAAGTTAGGAAGGATACCATCAGAAGGAGAAACATGTTGTTGAAAATAGTACTCATGTTCAAAGAAAATCACATTTCTAGAAGTACACAGATGATTAGTAACAACATCATAACATAAGAATCCCTTGTGGATCTTTTTCATTAAATAACAATTACTGTACAATCTATTTTAGGTAAGAATATATACAATAGTCTATTATCTAAATATATAATATTTTATTACCTAAATATACAATATTATATTACCTAATTATACAATATTCTGTTTATATATTTTAGGTAAAAATATACAATATTCTATTACCTAAATATACAATATTTTGTTTCACTATTTTAGATAATAATATATACATAGTTAATACACTAATTATGGTAAAGTAAATCTTGTAATCTTGTCTATAATTTCGACCATTGATACTTTAAACCTTTTGTTAGGACATTTGCCACTTGTTATCTTTTAGGAATATAGGGTATGAATATTAATCCTTCTTCCAATCTTTCTTTAAAGTGTTGGTCAACTTCCACATGCTTAGTCTTATCATGTTGAATATGATTGTGGTTGGGTATGTTGATTGCATCCTTTATCGTCACAAAAAAGCTTCATAGGCATTGGACATAAGATATTGAAATCTTCAACTAGCCTTTTTAACCACAAAAGCTCATAAATTTCATGAGCATTGTTCTCAATTCGACTTCTGTACTATTTCTAGCTACTACCATACAAAAATTTGTTTCTAGCTCTTAGTGGACACTTGAACACAATTTGGATTGCCTGTTCTAGTCTCCTTGCTATAAAGTCCTTGAACTTTGTTGGACTTTGGCACTTCCAATATGAGGTGTAATGTTCAAAAACCCATACAAATGATTTTCCACGAGAACCTCAAATATGATTTACAATAAGCATTCAAATGAATCTATATTCCATATTGTTTGATCACATATGTTAACTCTTGTTAAGATCCAAATAACATATAAGAAGATATTTAGTCTACTTCCTAATTACTTGACCTTTCAGGTGAATTGGTAGCTAAACAGTCTCTAACACAGTATTAATGCGTAAGGGGTTCAAACCTCTTAGACTAAAATTTTCATTAATATTAAATGAGCCTCTCTTGATGTGCTCTTTATTTACTCAGTTGATGAAATTCTATCTAAGTTTTACTTGATGGACCTTTAAAACTATCTTCTCATCACACAGGTGAGTACTCATCACAATCATCTACTATGTCCATGGGATTCTATTTGACTTACACGTGAGAGCTCATTATTTCAGGTGTAATATATATATAAAAAAGCCCCGTAGTGAGTTGGGTATCAGGACCCAAATATCATATAAGGGGATAGCTAGTCTACCTCCTTAGTGCTTAAAAGAATCGGTTGTTAACAATCTTCTAACAACCCTAATATTAACCACTTTCAACCTTAACATCATGATTGAGAATGCATCAACTTTTCAATCATTCAAGTTCTTTTTAAATATGAAATTCCAACCCTCAAATGAATACGATGTTTTTATAGGATCATTTTGGTCCAAACAGAACTTATAGAACCTTGGGAGTCTCCTTGGAAGAAAATTATCATTTAACCAAAAGTCCTGCCAAATGTGAATTTGATCTCTATTTCACCTCAAATTATTAATTAATATGATAAAATCTTTAATGATTTCCATCCACAAGCGATAGCCAATGTTTTACATTCGACGAGCCACATCCCACCCATTTGTGGGTAAACCATGGCTACTTCTAATAACTCTTTCCTTCAGTGAGAACTAAATCCTTTCTTAGAAGTAGAGCCTTGTTCCTTTTTGATGATATTATCAATGCCTAATCCCCTTATGTCTTTGGTCACTTATTAATTTCTCAAATCTGAATGACTGGTGACCAAAACTGTACTTGCCATAGATTTCTCTCAAGAGATAGACCCAAATATTTCAATGGCATCTAGTACAATGTTTTTTATTCTCTTTGAATGAAATAGGTATGCGCATTTGTTTATACATCCATGCTTTTATATCTACATAAGCAAGATCTATATGCCTTCTCAAGTTACTGTTGTGCCTGTGTCTAGGTGAGAGAGCATTTGGAAATATTTGGAATATTGAAAGGTGTTGAGAAAGACTTTCTGGAGAGCACTGTTACTGATATGGTTGATCAAGTGAGTTTTTTGTCCCATCTAGCATTTATTTTTAAAGGGCACTAAAGTCCCATTTTTTTATTAAATAAAAGAAACAATACACGGGTGGGATTCGAATTTGGATCCAAGGTGATGGAGGTGGGTAGTCATACCCATGTGGGTTTCAACTTGCATGTTTTTCCTTGATAATCTCATTTACTTCTTGAGTGTAAGATATACCTTGTTATTCTCTGTTATAGATTGCTTAATTTGCTTCGTTATAGGAAATGTTATTCTGTGCTCTGTGAAGCCATGGATGTTTAAAATTCTCTAATCCTGGTACTTTAAATATTATTGTGTATGTAGCTATTAATCTTATTTTGTCGGAAAATTGTGAGTTTGCCACTTCGTCTGTTTTTGGGGCTTACATCTAGCATGTCAATCTCAGTGCAGGATAAAAATGGTGTCATACTGACATGTAGCATTCTTGGAGCTGGTTTATTTATTCTTGTTCAACATATTTATTGCTTTATGAAATGTTAAATTTAATGTAGCTTCCTTTAAGAAGAGAAATGCTAATTATGCTCATATTTGTACACACTTTTGCTCTATGTTCCAATGTGACTAATGTGACAAGGTAGTTATAATCTACAAGTGCAACATGGCATCTCATGATTGGTTTGTGTAAAAGTGTGCAAATTTGTATTTTTCTTTGTAAGGGTATAAAATGTTTGTAAAAGAGTAAGTTCTAAGCTTGGAAATGTTGAAAGAGTATGGTGCTGCAGGGATGTTTGGTTGTGAGATCCGTGGACTATTTATATAACTAATCTTCTCTTGGGCTATTCTTTTTTCCTTATATGTATGAAAAAATGTTGAGGGCTGACTGGAAATATTATCATCAGGTGGGGTTGGCAGATAAAAGTAACACTATTGTGGGGGCTCTTTCTGGAGGCATGAAGAGGAAACTGTCTCTTGGTATTGCATTGATAGGAAATAGTAAGGTGGCAGAAGTTCCAAGGTATGTTATTGTTGTTTTATTGTGTTAAAATGAGGCTCACTAACCTATATACCTTTACAGGTTATAATTCTTGATGAACCTACTAGTGGAATGGATCCTTACTCAATGCGTCTTACATGGCAATTAATAAAGAAAATGAAAAAGGGCAGGATAATATTGTTGACAACACATTCAATGGACGAAGCTGAGGAACTTGGAGATCGAATAGCTATCATGGCTAATGGTTCTTTGAAATGTTGTGGAAGGTTCTATCTAAGCTAGCATTTGTTTTCCTGCCCCTCTTCCAAATCATATACACAAGTATCATCTGTACTTGGATGGTGAAAATTGAGATTTTATGCTTTAATTTGCACCAGTCACGTGACACCTTGTGCCTATTTCTTACACACAGTGCAGCTGTTGCTAGATGTGTTAATAAGCATCTTCCTTGAAAATTAGATGTTTGATTTTAGATCGTCTCTCTATATTTTATTAATTTTATTTTTTTACAGTATTTGCATCTGAAATGAAGCTCTCATCCTCCTTGCTGATTATTTGTTCTTCATTGTGGACATGCATTATTTTGTGATATCTTTTTTGTTAAAACATCTACTTGAATCATATTTTCCGTGGTTCAATTGAAAGATTTTCTTTTATTGGATCCTATATTTGTTACATTATATGTAAAGTTCTAATATTTGATGTAATTTTTTAACAGTTCTCTTTTTTTGAAGCATCATTATGGAGTTGGTTATACTCTAACTTTAGTAAAGGTTTATTCCTATAACATTATTTTGGTGGTTGACTGAATATGCATGTACAACCATTTTACAAGCATTGACATTCTGTGCTGTTATTCCTATATTTTTCAGTCTGCGCCCTGTGCCTCTGAGGCTGCGGATATTGTTTACCGTCATGTTCCATCAGCTATATGTGTAAGCGAGGTATCCATCTGAACTAGTAACTTTGTTTACTTGTAATACAAAGAAGTCCTCCTATGCAAGATTTACTTATTCTCTATCCAATGTACAAAGTTTAATTTCGTTGGATTTTCCTACTATATGCATTGTATGGGGTTTTGGGTCGTGGAGGTCCTGTATCTATGGAAATAATATACTTTGGTATTGTAAAAATTTGAGTGAACTCTATTGGTTTTAGAATTTGATAAAATGATCAATTAAGTATCATATTTTTAAAATTTTTTTTTGGAGTGTAAAATTGGAAATCTCAATTATTTAAATTTAAAAAAAAGTTAAATTTTTTTTAAGAAAAGAAAAAAAAATTTGAAGTCTTCTTGTCTTCCGGTAGAAACTGGAAATAATTTTCAAGTTTTCTTATGTAGGAAATCAATCTAGGAGTATGGTCAGTTTCCTGATTTCCAGGGTTGAACCAATCCTTGATTTTAGGAGTACAGTTTCCTGATTTTTATGGTGGAACCAACCCCTGTTTTCAGGATGTTAGTTTCTTGATTTTTAGGGTGATTTGTAGCTGTATATTAATGACTTCCAGTAGTATATTAGGCATAACAAATGTATATATAAAGGGATCTGGTATTAAGAAATAAATGAAGTAATTTTTCTGTAAAATAAAATCAGCTTCATGGTATCAGAGCCTTAGTGTCACGTCATGCCTAAAGTGCTCCTAAAAATCCAAATGTTGGCTGCCTAAAGGATCTAAGACATGGAAAGTTCTAGAGTTGCCTGGAAAAGTCTAGAAAGTGGCCGGATTGGACGGGACGACTTCAACTTGAAAGTCAGACCTAGAATGTATTCCCAGAGCGCGGCTGGAGGTCTGTGAATGGGCTAGAATATTCTAGAACGCGTCGGATGGTTCGGGAAGGTTGTAGAAGGCTGTGGGCTTACTAACATCCCTAAGGTGCGCTGAAGGAGCTAGACAAACCTGCAGGACTCACAGAGTTGGCTAGAAGGTCTTAGTAGCCTCGGCACTTGTAGATAAATCTAGATCACCACATTCTAGAGCTAGAATAATCTAGAAAGTGGTGGCGTAGTCTTAAGCTTAGACACACTTTATAAATAGACCACTTGAGTCTTCATTTGCATTCATCTTGGAAATGTTGGGAATTCTTAACGCATTTGTAACATAAACTCTCTCTGCAGCAATACAAAGCATTCTTTGCAAACTCTCTTTCTATTCTCTTTGGAGTTACATTTCGGTTGAAAGGCGTGCTTGGTCGGATGACATTGCTAAGGCTGCGTACGATCGCTACTTGAGAAAATTAAGGTCGATAGTTGGTGGTATCAAAGCATTAGGTTGAAGCAATCTTACTCTTGGCATAATGAAGAACGTTGGTCCATCTACACAGCGTTGATGTTCCACCTATGGAACGTGGACGTGAGGAAACCCGTAACCATCGAAGGAATCTCGAGCCAAGTCGAAAGACATACTTTCTAGCTGAGGCACGAGTTGGGAGTGCCGCGGAGACGACTTGAGAATTTGTTTCGACCGAGGTGGACAACTTGCAGAGCGTTGCAATGGCTCGAGGCCGAGGGATGCGAGATCCACGCAATGCGGTTAAGATGTCCACTTCAACGAGCTAGATGGTGGGCTAAGGCGAGAGATTGATGGGTTGAAAGCCGAACTTGCCAAGGTAAGAGATCTCGTCCAAAGAGAACTCGCAAATGTCTTGCTTAGAGTTGAGGATATGGGTGGTGATCTAGCCAGAAGCGGGCCATGGGCCGCGGGGAACTAGCACAACCACCGTAATCGAGGAGCTAAGAGGGTGGATGTTCCCAAGCCCAAGACCTTCAATGGGCGTTAGAACGCTGGGAAGTGAGAACTTCCCACATGGGGGCAGAACAATACTTGAGGCTGCGGTATAACGGACCAGTACCCGTGAAGATCCGAACCGCCGTTATGTATTTTTCCGACACCGCTACGCCGTGGTGGAGGCGGAGACACGTGGAGATGTGTGCAACGAGGGGTTTCCGCGATTGACTCTTTTGAAGATTTCTCAAGCGGAGTTCAAAACATAGTTTTTCCCTAGTAAATGCCGAGGAGGAGGAAAGGGGCCGATTGCGACGATTCGGCAAGCAGGGACGGGTGGCATAAGGGATTATGTGGGAGGTTCACAACCTTCGCTTGAAGTTCCCCGACACGTCCGACAAGGATGCCCTATTCTTGTTCATGGACGGTCTCCAATCATGGGCTAACCTTAAGCTCAAGCGAAGTGGTGTCCAAGACTTATCTTCGGCCATTGCGACCGCATAAAGCTTTATTGACTACTCACAAACAAGGAGGGCTCCAAAGCCACAGATAAGAAGTTTGTTGGAGGAAAGAATGGTGGAGGTCATGCCAAAAGTCAGGGACCCAAAAACCACAAAGACAGCTCCTCGTTCAAGTCACGGGATAAAGGGGAAGGAGAAGGAGGATCAGAATGCCTCAAAGCCCCGTGTGACGTGCTTCATTTGCGACGGACCGCATTGGGCACGTGAATGTCCGAAGAGGAAGGTCTTGAGTGCCAGCTTGCTTCCACTCGCGAGCGGGATGGAGGCGAGTCGAACGCAGGTGCGAAAGATGGGTTCTTTGTGCCTACTGGTGCGCAATGCGAGTGCCCCAAAGACCCCCAAGGTTTAGTCGGCACGTGGATGCCACCATCACGTGGGAAGGTCGCCAAGGTATTGGGCACACGCAGCATCTCACAACTTTGTTTCGGTAGAAGGAAGCAAAGAGACTCGGCACGAAGGTTGTCAACGGAGGGGATCTCTGCGAAAGTTAACTCGGCAGCACTACCATTTATAATGGAGGTCGCTGTCGAGGAGTTAAGGTCGATCTTGGTGCAGTTGATCGGCTGTGGACTTATCGCCGGGCGCCATAGATGACTACTCGATGGTATTCGTGGAGTTCTTGGACCGGTAAAACTTTCTTGGTGCCATACTCAAACTCCATGTGCATCATGGATGGTTCAAAGCTTGCACAGTGGTACCGACGACCGGGACCACCAAACGCCTGACCCAAGCTCTCTGCACTTCAAATCAAATGGGGATTCAAGAGGGACGAAGAGGTTACCTTACCATCTCAAAAGAGTACAACGGAGGAGTCGCCAAGCGAGCTTGCTGGATGGACGTGCAGTTGTCTCGATAAGTCCCAGTGAGGTGATGTTTGAGGCGTCACTAAGAGTCAAGCTTGCCAACGGAAGTAAGCTACCCCGGATAAATCCCGAGGGTGATGGGGCTCACCCAACTGACGGTTACCTCGGAGTGAGTGAACCACGTGAAGCCTGGGTTGGAGCTCGACACAAGACCACCTGATAATGAGCCCGGGCCGGTGGAAAAATCGAGTTACGCAATGAAGCACGGACCGACCGCGCCGAGTCGAAAGGGAAGACAAAGCGGCGTGCATTCGGAGGTTTGCTGGGCGCGCCCGTTCCAGGAGAGATCGTGGGAGAGTGTCTCTATGGGATTTCATCACTTGCTTGCCAAAAAATCAAAAGGCTTGGCGGCGATTATGTGGTGATTGACCACTTCGGCAAATACGCGACATTCATATCTCGCCTCACGGTACCGCACGCAGATGAGACTCCGCGGTCGTTCCTCAAGAATGTTGTGAAGCATTGAAATTCCTTCCAATATCGTGAGTCGCCGAGACCGGCGATTCACGGGAAAATTTTGGACGGAACTATTCAAGTTGTTGGGATCGGACTTAAATTTCTCCACAAGCTTTCATCCCCAAAGTGACTCGAATGAAACGAAACGTGCCAATGCATTCCGGAGTTGTATCTTAGGCACTTTTGTCGGTGCCAATCGACGCATGATTGGGGCTAAGTTGCTGGATATAGCCCAATTTTTCCTACAATTTGCAAAGGAGCGAGTCTACCCCGAAGAGTCCCCGAGATCGTCGTGGGCTGGCAACCCGCGACTCCACGACCGCTGGCCATGAAGTTATGAAGCGGAAGAGCCTGCTCGCCTCAAGTTTTCCAAGGCGTGGCATGAACAAGTGGAGTTGGCTCCGAGCCTATTTGCGTATACGGCATCAAGAAGATGAAAAAGTGGGCTAACAAGAAAAGAAGGATGGTCGAATTTCGGGAAGGAGATCTAGTCCTTGTCAAACTATTCCCCCAACAATTGAAGTCCATGCGAAGGCTCATAGCGGGTTATTGCGGAAATATGAGGACCATTTCTGTTAAGAAAGTCGGTAAGTGTGTCATATAAGCCGCAACTCCTCCGAAGCTTAAAATCTATCCTATTTTTCATGTAAGCATGCTAAAATCCTTTCACGTGGAGATAAGGAAGACATAAGTAAGGGAGAATCCAAGAGGCGCCTACCGCATGCCAGAACCTCGCTTCAACAAAGAAGTTGACTCGATTTGGGTGGACCGCTGATCAGAGCGAAGGGACGTACCAAGTTATAGGGAATACTTGGTCGAATGGAAAACGCCCCAAATGTGTAGATAAGTGGAACCCGAGGAGTCTTTATGGCAATTCAAAAATGCCATGTAGAGAGGTTTCACTCTTGAAGGCGCGACGGGGCGTTGAGAACTCGAGTGGAGGGTGTCACGTCCGCCTAAACCGCCACTAAAAATCCAAATGTTGGTTGCCTAAAGGATCTAAGACATGGAAAGTTCTAGAGTTGCTTGTATAAGTCTAGAAAATTTGAGTTGGGACGGACTCAACTCAAGCTCAAGACCCTAGAATGTTCTAGAGCACCCGGAGGGTGCTAGAATGGGATGGAATATTCCAGGACGCGTCGAATGGTTCGGGAAGGTTGTAGAAGGCTGGGGAAGCTTACGGAACATCCGGAAGGTGGCATGAAGGAGCTAGACAAACCTAAAAGACTCTAGGTTGGCTAGAAGGTCCTGAGCCTTGTGGCACATTGTAGATAAATCTAGAATACCCTTTGTACATTCTAGAGCTAGAATAATCTAGAAAGTGGTGGCGCATAGTCTTAAGCTTAGAAGCCACACTATAAATAGACCACTTGGTCTTCATTTGCATTCATCTTGGAAATCCTTGGGAATTCTTAGCATTTGTAACATAAACTCTCTCTAGAGCAATACAAAGCATTCTTTGCAAACTCTCTTTCTATTCTCTTTGGAGTTACATTTCGGTTGAAAGGCAGGCTTAGTGCAACGGACGGTGCTAAGTGCCGTACGATCGCTACTTGAGAAATTAAGGTCGTGACATTAGGCTCATAAACTGCTCCTCTTAGCCTCTTGTTCAATTAGTTCTGTAACTTCATCTAGTTCTATAAGTTCACCTAGTATGATGTCAAATACTCAGGTAGGAAATGCACTTTTTCAGTTTCCAACTCAAGTTTCAGCTTTTGGGCATGAGAGTTATGAAAAAACTGAAAGTTTAAATGTTCTTGGTATACTGGAATATGACATGGATGAAGAGGTTCCAGAGATAAGTAACTGAATTCACATGGAAATTGAAAGTGCTTTGGGCTTGGATCCATTCTTGATCCTGCTCTTAAACATAATCCTTTTGGTGAATTACTATTTAAAAGGCAACTATTAATGTTTCGCCTCCTTTCAACAATACTAGTCCTCGAGGAGTTATTTACTGGATTTTTTCGGCCTGGTCTCTCCAACCATCGACAAACTCGGCCTTCAAACTTCAAGTGCATTTTTTGGTAATCCTATCCCAAATACCTAAGGAGCAGGTTAGAACTTCTCCAACAAGCTTATACAAAAGGCAAATATCAACACCACATTTAGTAGCGGCCAGGAATAACTCCACACATATTTCCAAGGTGTACAAGAAAAGCATGTTGGAAAATTTCCTCATCATCTTGGATAGTAGACTCGCGTGCCTCCAATCACATGACGAGTGATCAATCACTTTTCACAACCTTCTTTACCTTGCAATAGACTTCCAACAGTGTGTGTCGCCAATGGGTACTAGCACCACAGTGGTCGGAACATGGACCATTTGCCTCTCAAACAACCTCATTCTCAAATCTGTGTTATTTGTGCCTGGATTTTTCTGCAATCTCATATTAGTTAGTAGATTAAATCATGACCTTAACTATGAAACTAAATTCTTGGCTAAATCTTGTGTTTTTTAGGACCTGAGCTCGGGGAAAATGATTGACGGTGCTGATTCACGTGCGGGTCTCTATGTTCTTGATATCAACACTCCTTCAAACCATTCTATTAGTCATCAATGTCAATTGAGTCATAATCTTAAGTCTTATAGTCATACTAATAAGGAAAGTGAAATCATGATGTGGCATTTTCATCTAGGTCATCCAAATTTTTCGTATTGAAACGTTTGTTTCCATCCTTATTCATCAATAAAAATCCTAATTTATTTCATTGTGAAGTTTGTTAGTTGGCAAAACATACTCGAAACACTTTTTCACCACGCACGCACAAACCAAGTCACCCCTTTTTCCTCATTCACGATGACATTTGGGGACCATGTCGCGTTCCCAGTATTATTGGTGCTCGATGGTTCTTACTGTTTGTTGATGATCATACTCGATTATGTTGGACATTTCTTATGAAAGACAAATCTGAAACCAAGTACATATTTTCACTTTTTCATGCCATGATCCAAACTCAGTTCAATGCCAATATTCAAATCCTAAAAACTGATAATGCTAGGGATTTCTTTAATTCCGATCTTAGTGGATATCTCAAATCATATGGTATTGTCCAACAAAGCTCCTGTGTTGACACACCACAACAAAACGGTGTAGTCAAATGCAAAAACTATCATATACTTGAGGTTGCCCGAACTTTATTTTTTCAAATCAATGTTCCTAACAATTTTTGGGGTGAAGCCATTCTTGTGTCACCAATTCCTTTCAAGGTTTTTGGTTGCACTGTTTATGTCCATATTCATTCACAATATCGTGACAAACTTGATGCCCGTGCCATTAAATGCAACTTCGTTGGTTATTCAACCAATCAAAAAGGCTACAAATGTTTCTCTCCCATTATTCGTAAGTTTTACCATTTCATGGACGTTACTTTCTTCGAAGAAACTCCATTCTATTCTAATTCTGCAATGCAGGAGGAGAATCACACTAATGAATTGCAGAATTGGGATTGGTCATCACTCATTGAACCGAATTTATCATCACATTTACCCTCCACAACCTTGTCCTCTTCCAACCTGATACCCATTCTAGATTTTCCTTCAAAAACCAAACCTGATCAATCTCCCATTATCTATCCTAGACATCTTCTCCTTCCTAATGATGCCATAAAAGTTGATGGAAGAAAGACAAATCATGACTTGCCCATACGAAATCAGCAAAGTCAAGAAACTCTTCTAAGCTAGATTGAATCTGAAAGATAACAAGATGAAGTAGAATCTATTCCAAAACTTGGTTCTGACCCTGAGTTAGATCTTCCTATTGCACAAAGAAAAGGCGTTCGATCATGCACTCAACATCCTTTTCAAAGTTACATTTCTTACGCAAATCTGTCCCCAAAATTTCAGGTATTTGTGACATCCCTAGACAACATCAAGATTCCTAATTCTATCAATAAGGCTCTAAAAGTACCTGAATGGCACAAGGCAACCTTAGAAGAATATACTGCACTTGAAAAGAATGGTACATGGATGTTAACAGAGCTACCACTTGGAAAGAAGACAGTAGGCTGTAAATAGATATTCTCTGTAAAACAGAAGGTAGATGGAAATATCGATAGATATAAAGCTCGACTAGTGGCTAAAGGATTCACCTAATCATATGGAATTGATTATCAAGAGACTTTTGCTCCTGTAGCAAAACTTAACACAATTCGTGTCTTGCTGTCTATTGTGGTTAATGAGGATTGTCTACTGCTTCAACTCGATGTCAAGAACGCATTCTTAAATGGAGATTTGATCGAAGAAGTTTACATGGATGTGCCTCCTGGCTTTGAGACTAAAGATACACAAGGGAAGGTATGCAAGTTGAGAAAGGCACTATATAGACTTAAACAGTCACCTAGAGCATGGTTCGAAAAATTCACCAAGGTCCTCAAACAGGATGGATACTCTCAGATACATGTAGACCACACTTTATTTGTTAAACACTTCGCAGATGTGAGAATCACAACTTTGATTGGATATGTTGATGATATAGTTCTTACAGGAAATCATGTAGGAGAAATGAAGAGACTTAAGATGCTATTATCCAAGAAATTCGAGATTAAAGACTTGGGATATTTGAAATATTTCTTAGGGATGGAGGTGGCACGTAGTACCAAAGGAATCTCAGTTTCTCAAAACAAATATGTTCTAGATCTCTTGCGTGAGACTGACATGAGTGAGTGTAAGCCTGTTGAAACACCCATGGACCCTAACACCAAACTAATGCCTCGAACTGATGAATTGGCAACTGACAAGGGGCAATATCAACGTTTGGTAGGTAAGTTAATTTATTTGACCCATACACGTCCAGATATAAGTTTTTCAGTCAGTGTTGTTAGTTAGTTTCTTGACAACCCATCAGTAGATCACTTGGAGGCAGTAAACCGTATTCTAAGATATTTGAAGAAGGATCCTAGAAAGGGGCTCATGTTTAAGAAAACAATTAATAGGAGATTGGAAATTTATACTGACGCTGATTGGGATGGATCTCCTAGTGATCGAAAATCCACATCTGGATATTGCTCATTTATTTGGGAAAATTTGGTGACATTATGTAGCAAAAAACAGGCATTGGTAGCACGTAGTAGTGCTGACGCTTAGTTCCGTGCATTGACTTTGGGCATCTGTGAAGGAATTTGGCTAAAACAACTACTATACGAACTCAAGGTTGAACATTTAGAATCTATTAGAATCATGTGTGACAACCATTCAGTAATTACAATTGCCAAAAATCCAGTCCACCATGATCGAACTAAACATGTGGAAATTGATAGACACTTCATCAGTGAGAAAATTGAAGGCAAGATGATCTCCCTCAATTATGTTCTGTCTAGGCAACAAGTAGCAGATATCTTAACTAAAGCATTGTTTCGACCTAATTTCACAGAGTTAAATGTAGCACTTAGTTTGGAAAACATATATCGCCTAGCTTGAGAGAGAGTGTAGGAAATCAATCTAAGAGTATGGTCAGTTTCCTAATTTCCAGGGTGGAACCAACCCCTGATTTTAGAAGTGCAGTTTCCTGATTTTCACGGTGGAACCGATCCCTATTTTCAGGATGTTAGTTTCCTGATTTTTAGGGTGATTAGCAGCTGTATATTAACGACTTTCAGCAGTATATTAGGCATAATAAATGTATATATAAAAGGATCTGATATTAAGAAATAAATGAAATAATTTTTCTATAAAATAAAAATAAAAAGAGCTTCATCTTGTTGTGCTAAATTACTAAGTTTTGGCAATCTAGCCATGGAACCATAGAACTAAGAAAGAACATACGTCGTTAGACATGAAAGCTCGATTTGGGTCTTCAACAATGGGAGATAGAGTATTATCATGTATAAGAAACATAACAATTTGCTTTTCCTTTGAAGCATTTGCAATCTTCTTGAACATGCTCAACTCGATCTGAACAATGGGAGATAGAATATCATCACAGTCAAGAAACATAACAATCTGCTTTTTCTTTGAAGCATTTGCAATCGTCTCAAACATGCTCAACCCTGAGTAATGATGTATCTATTTTCATTATAATTCAAAACATTAACAAATTTCAACCTAAAACGTTAATGGAAAAACGAAAATTAAAATAGAAAAAGTTCGACAATGGGAGACAGATTACCAGCTTCTTTGTTTATTTCATTTTATTAATTTTTTTTCATTTTGTTTTACTATTTTTTAATTTTAAAAATAGAGATTTTCAATTTTCCCCCCAAAAAATACACAATTTTGAAAAATTGAACTTAATGGATTATTTTATCAAATTACATAACTAATAGAGCTAAGTTAATTTTTACCGTACCAAAATGTATTATTGCTATATTTATAAGATCTCAAGGACCCCAAACCCCATTGTATGGGACGCTAACTGTTACAGAAATAACATAGAAGGACCCATTTGCTATGAAAATAATAACTATAAATTACTCAGCACTCTCAAGCTCCAACTTTGCTTTTGGAAGAATCAGTGCCTAATATTTATTTTTGATATCATAGCAGCAAAGGTCTTGGATCAAACCTATGTGACATTACCAAAATGAATTAAAATTCCCAATTAATGGGCCTTGTTAAAAGACAAGTGACCCACAATCCTTTGTAAAGACCATGTAAAAAACATGCTTCATTATGGTATTAGAATGGGTGGATTAGTATTCAAACCCCTGCAACTTGAAGTTCAAATGATGGACCTAAAAGTCTAAAACATGTTTAGAACACACTCAAGCGGGAGTTTAGACTATAAAATGATGTGTTATTTTGTCTCTTAACTGTTGAAGCTGTTGGGAGATTTGATGACCAACACAATTATAACAAATTATATGATATGATGGTATTATTAATATTTGAAAACCATAAAAAATTAAGTTGGCTTGTTGGAGCCGCATTTCCTCACTCCCTCATTTTTAGCATATATGCCAAGGAGAAGAGACTGGAGGAAAACATGATATTTTTGTTTTATATAAATTTCTTGCACTTCCACAGGAAGCTTCTGCTGATACGATTTATGATATTCCTTTCTAGGTTGGAACAGAGATTTCCTTTAAGCTTCCTCTAGCTTCTTCACATTCCTTTGAAAGTTTGTTTAGAGAAATTGAAAGTTGCATGGAAAGATCGGCTTCCAATGTTAACACAAATATTGTTGAGATGGAAGGTTCTTTTGGCATTAATAGTTATGGTATATCTGTCACAACTCTAGAAGAGGTGTTTCTGAGGGTTGTGGGATATGACTATGATGGAGTTGAATGTTTAGAGCCGGAGGAGGGTCTACAATTATCTGGTTGTGTGGCTCCTCATAAGCCATGTGTTCCTACTCCCCAAAAGGTTTTGCATCAAAACCAAGATAGGGGAAATTGTAAGAAGATTCTAGGAATTGTTTCTGCTGCAGTAGGAGATGCTTGTGCTCTGATGTTAGCTGCAGTTTTTACTTTCATAAGCTTCTTAAGTATGTTATGCTGTAACTGCTGTATCATATCAAGGTCAACATTTTGCCGACATTTTAAAGCAATGTTCATAAAAAGGATGTTATCAGCACGGAGGGACCAGAAAACCATTGTTTTCCAACTTCTGCTCCCTGCAGTGTTTTTGACCGTTGGTCTTCTTTTTCTTAAGCTCAAGCCGCACCCTGATCAGCAACCTATCACTTTCACAACCTCACATTTTAATCCACTGTTAAGTGGTGGTGGTGGTGGTGGTCCAATTCCTTTTAACCTATCCTGGCCCATTGCAAAGGAGGTTTGTTTTTCTTTATTCATGTGGTTTGCCTAACATTTTATAGCCCCCATCCCATTTAGGCCCAATCAATATCTTCTTGTTTGAAATATTGCTTGATTTCTTCTTAAATACTAACTTTGGTCCAGGTTGCACATTTTGTACAAGGGGGTTGGATTCAAAGCATTAGACCTAGTACATATAAATTTCCTAACTCGGAAAAGGCACTAGCAAATGCAATTGAGGCTGCAGGACCAACTTTGGGCCCTGTATTGCTATCCATGAGCGAATATCTGATGTCTAGCTTTAATGAGTCATACCAGTCAAGGTTTGTTGTCAAAAAAACAAGCATTTGTTTTTTTTTATTTTTATTTTGAAGTCTTGCTTTCTATTAGATTGTTGTGGCTATATATTACTGTAAGGCATTAAAGTTTCAAACAAATCTATAGAAACAGTTTGTCCTTGGGGAAAATATGCACAATCCATTTTAGGTTTGCCTAAATATGAAACTATCCAAATCATAAAAAATAACTTTTAGGCACTCACTAGTCACTACAATAGATTTAACACATAAACAAGTGTCCATACAAGTGGTAATTTATTTATATATGGGGTTTTATGTTATTTTCAAATCTTTGGGATAATATGTTATTTACAAAAATCTTAAAGATGACATTTTAGATTCTTCATATTTGTTATTTACTCCTTGAAATTAACTGACTAAGAACTATAACATATGTTTTCTATAAGAAAGAAAAATTTATTAAAAAATAGAAATTGTTTAAGTTGGACTAATAGTCCAACTTGAAGTGGAAAACCTACAATAGAAACATCGGGCTATAGAATCAATACTAATGAAATGCTAAGTACACAACAATTATCCAACCTTGTCTAATACAATGTAAGTTCAACTTCTAGACATTTTTGAAACAAAGAGTTAGAAGACCACAAAAAAACGACATATTTCCTCAAAAATTCAAATGATTTCTTTTTATCTTAAATATTGAGTTGTTCCACTTCATCTTCATCCAAACTATCCAAAGTAATGAAAAAAATTGAATATCTTCGAAGTAGCTTGTTAGAAATTATTTGGCCTTCATTTATGAAATATGCTAGAATTTTTGTTTTATGTAAATATAGATAGTCAATGCTTTAAATTAGAAAAAATAGGCAGTTTCAAATATCAATTAAGAAACATTCTTTCATACTTTCTAAGTTGGTATCAGAACAACTAAATCTATTTTTTTTTTCATTTTGTTGCTTCAAACTTGTTAAGCCATGTCTGAGATTACATAAAACTACCCACAGATTACATAAAACCACCCAAGGTTGTATACCATTTGGGAAAAATTGGCTACATCACTGGGGCAAGAAAGCTCCTGCAACAAATGATCGGTCATATACCATTTGGGATGCTAAAAACTCTATGTTGGCCAATTCCAATTCCATGGATGAAGATATTAGTTCCAATTATATGTGTTATCCTACAGCAAAGGAATTGTATGATAACGTAAATCAGATGTACTTTGACCTGGGTAAAGTTTGGCAAGGCAATGACTCTGTCACTTAATACTTCAATTTGTTAAGAGATTGTGGCAAGACCTTGACCTCTTTAACACATATGAGTGGAAGTCTACTGATGATTGCAACCACCACAAGAAAATGGTCTCAATGTTGAGTTTGATGAAGTGCGAGGAAGGATCATTAGTAGACCTCCCCTCCCTCTTCTTCTCCTTCTCCTCCCCCTCCTCCTCTATTAGTGAAGTTTTCGCCGAAGTTAAGAGAAAAGAAAATCGAAGAAGTGTCATGCTCGGAAAAAAGACCACTGGTGAATCAATTGAAAACTCTACCTTGATTATCGATGTTGTTGTCTACGAGGCTGCAAATTACCAGCGTAAGGGCAATGAGATTTGCTGGAAAATTTATGCCAAACCTACCAATTGGAAAACCAGTAGGCAAGGAGAGTAGAGCAACCGTTGGGTCTCTAGTGCCAACGAGGTCCACTCAAGTTCCTTCAACAAAGAGCAAATTGATCAACTCTTGAAGTTGTTAAAGTCAAATTCCTAATTAGGTATTCCTAGTGTTTCCTTGGCACAAACAGGTAGAAGGCCTAAAACTCTTTCTTGTCTAAATCTTTATATGGAATATAGAATCGAAGTCTTCGATTATATGACTAGTTTTCCTCATTTATTTAATACCTATTCTCCTTGCTTTGGTAATGAAAAACTTAGAATTACTCATGGTAGTTTTTCATCCATTGCAGGAAAGAACTTATTAAACTAACCGAGAAAATTAATCTCAATTATGTTCTTCATGTTCCTAAAATTAAGGCTAAGGCAGGTCGATACATGATTGAAAACGATAAATTATACAAGATTGCATTTGGACCCGGGCTCTTATGTATAGCCAGATAGGGGTCCGAATGAATTATGTTTGAAGTCCACGAGGGAGAGTGCAACTCTTGTTCAGGTAAAAGGAGGCTATCCTCGCGAATTATGAAGCAGGGGTACATCCAGGCGTGCGATAAGTGTCAAAGATTTTCCCTAATGTCACACGTCCCACCAACCATCATGACATGGGTAGTTAGCCTATGGCCTTTCTATAAGTGGGATCTTTACCCCAAGCAAGAGGCCAGCGAAAGTTTTTTTAGTCACCACATGTTATTTTTCCAAGTGGATTGAGGTGGAATCTCTGAGAAGGATATGGGAAGAGGAAGTGATTCAGTTTATTTGGAAATCCATAATTTGTCGCTTTAGTTAGCCCAAGGAGCTTATTATCGATAATGGAAGATAGTTTATGGGTCGTAACATCAAAGAGTTTGCCATCAAGTATAACATTAAGATGTGCTATTCAACACCATATTATCCACAAGCCAACGATCAGGCAGTCTTCTAACAAGTTGACAATCACCCTACTAAAGAAAAGGTTGGAGGGTGCTAAAGGAAGATGGGTTGAGGAGTTACCTGCGACATTGTGGGCTATAAGGACTAGTCCTTGAGGGAGCACTAACGAGACACATTTCTCGTTAGTATATTGGATTGAGGCTATGATACCAACTGAAATCACAGTGCCCATTGTGAGATCAGCCCTAATTGAGGACCAGAATGCCAAAGTAGAACAATTGAATTGACTCTCACAGAAGAAAAAGGGGATGAAGCATTAAGGAGGATAGTCGAGCAAAAAAAGAGAGTAACAAATTATTACAAGGTCGCATGTTTCAAAACTTTCGCCATAGGTGATTGGGTTCTCAAAAGGGTCTTCCAAAGCAAGAAAGAAAGGATGGCTGGCAAGTTAGGTGCAAATTGGGAGGGCCTATACCAAATAGTGGAGATGATACAAGGAGGGGCCTACTTATTGAGAAATGTTGAGGGAGTTGAGGATAGCGTGAGTTGGAACGCTTGACACTTGAAGAAGTATTACTTCTAAGGTACTTTGATTTACCGTCTTCATGTACCACCCTTGTAAATATATATGAGGTGATTTTTTGCAAGCAATGGCTCTCTTCGAATAGTACATGTCACGAGTTGATCACGTCGATCAAGAATCAGGTAGAGTGCTCTAACACTTAAGAAAGGGTTGATCAACTCGGTCACAAACCAAGTAGAACGCTCTCTCCCAATATTACATGTTATAAGTTAATCACCTCGGCCAAAGATCAGGTAGAGCGCTCTTGCACTTAAGAGAGAGTTGATCACCTCGGTCACATACCAAGTAGAGCACTCTGACACCTAAGAGAGAATTGATTACCTCAGTCACACACCAGGTTCAATGCTCTCTCCCAATATTACATGTCACAAGTTGATCACTTTGGTCATGGACCAGATAAAGTGCTATCTTCCCAAATATTGCATGTCACGAGTTGATCACCTTGATTGAGAACCAGGTAGAGTGCCCTGACACTAAAGAGAGTTTGTCATCTCGGTCACGTACTAGGTAGAGTGCTCTCCCCTAACATTAAATGTCACGAGTTGATCACCTCGATCAGGAACCAAAAGAGTGCTCTGACACTAAAGAGAGAGTTGATTACCTCGGTCACGAACCAAGTAGAACACTCTTTCCCAACATTACACGTCACTAGTTGATCAACTCGATCAAGAACTAGGTAGAGCGTTTTGACACTAAAGAAAGTTAATCACCTTGATCACGAACCAGTTAAAACGCTCTTTCCCAAAATATTGAATGCCATAATTTGATTACCTCGGTCGGGAATCAGATAGAGTGTTCTGACACTAAAGAGAGAGTTGATCACCTCAGTCATAGACCATGTTGAGTGCTCTTCTCCAACATTACGTGTCACGAGTTGATTACCTTGGTTAGAAACAATGTAGAGAGCTCTGACACTAAAGAGACAGTTGATCACCTCGGTCAGGAACTAGGTAGAGCGTTCTGACACTAAAGAGAGTTGATCACCTCGGTCACAGACCAGGTAGAGTGCTTTCTCCCAACATTACATGTCACAAGTTGATCACCTCAGTTAGGAACCAGGTATAGTGTTTTGACACTAAAGAAAGAGTTGATCACCTCGGTCACACACCAGGTAGAACGCTCTTTCCCAATATTACATCACAAGTTGATCAACTCAGTCAAGAACCAGGTAAAGTGTTCTGACACTAAAGAGAGTTGATCACCTCGATCACGCACCAGTTAAAGCACTCTCCCAAAATATTGCATATCATGATTTGATCACCTCGGTCGGGAACCAAGTAGAATGCTCTAACACTAAAGAGAAAGCTAATCACCTCGGTTACGGATCAGATAGAGTGCTCTCTCCCAACATTACATGTTATGAGTTGATAATCTCGGTCAGGAACCAAGTAGAGCGCTCTGACACTAAAGAGAGAGTTGATCACCTCGGTCACAGACAAGGTAGAGCGCTCTCCCCAACATTACATGTCATGAGTTGATCATCTCGATCAGGAACCATGTAGAGCGCTCTGACACTAGAGAGTTGATCACCTTGGCCAGGAACCAGGTAGAGTGCTCTGGACAGTTGATTACCTCGATCATAGACCTAGCAAACCATCTTCCATCAATTTTCAAGGGTAGGCCATGGGTCTCTCTCGTTGACCGAACACTACAAGTTCGCCCTTTCAAAGATAAACTAAATTGATCTAGCGTCACAGGTGCATTCTTGCAAAAAATAAATGTTTTTATTGTTTGAGCTTACAAAGCTTTTAAAATTCATTAATACAGAGCTTGACCTCCCAAAATATTTTAAAAGTTCCTCAGGCGTTTGGGTGGGTCATCGATTTATTCCACTAAGGGCAACAACTCAACCTAAATCTTGATAACTTTTTTGCAGATACTGACCCTTATTTCGGTAGGGGCCAAGCTTGAGTTGAGTATGGAATGTTCTAATTCCTCAACAACGCCCATCACTTTGAAGAAGATCCCCTCAGATCGTTTCATAAAAAGGTTTGCCCAATAGAACTCCCTGTCAACAAAAGCGGCCATTTTAGTCGGGGTTCTCTCTTGGGCTTGAGTTTGGGATAGTTGCTCCTTGCAAGAGGCAAGCTCACACTTGGTCTTCATAAAGGGAGAGCTTATCTCTGAGTCTGGATTGCTCGATTTTTAATTTCGCTACCTCGGTCTTGAGCCTACCATATCCAGTTTTAAAGTTAGAGCTGAATGTCTATTTGTTCAGTCATAATCCATAAGGTTCGAGTAATTTTTTTTAGTTACATCAAACAAAACAAATGAGGATGTCTGCATTTTACAGTATCCGTAACCCTTTTTTATAGGAATGATATTAGGATAAATTTAATGACACAATTCCTTAAAAAGGGGGATGAAGGTCAACATCATAAATAAATACTATAAATGCACAATTAGGAGTGCCGTCGAACTTAATTAGGAGGCTCGGGCTAGTGCCCATATCAAAAACCCACATTTCCACCTTTATTTGCCACCCTGGGCCCATCACCATTCTCACCAGAGTTCAAGCCTTGTTCCTTACTCTCGTCTTGCGTTTGAGTGGGCGAATACTAGAGGGTGATCGAGATATTTAGGATTTGATAGTAGTATTCTCCCAGGCCCATCTTTTTGGCCTCGTCATAGAAGGAGTTCATGGCCAGGTTATACCCTATCTCGATGCTCGAAAGGAGTTCGGTCATTGCGTTAAGCTCGGGCTTCGCCTTTTCTTGATAACAAGCATATTTTTCTTCGACATTGACTAGCTCGCGCCTATAGGCTTCTACCTTAGGCTCGACCCTTCTCTGGGCCTCCCTAAGCTCCTCAAAATGCCTCGAGTTTTCATTTAGTTCGTCTTTTGCCTTTGACAACTTCTCTTCCTTGTCGATAGCCTCGTCCTCTCACTTGTTGGGCTTGGCCAACAGCACAAGGAATTTGGCCCGAGTTGAAGCATAGATCCCTTTTTCCATCGTAAGCTCATGCTTCAAAATCTCTATAAGAACCCTGCTCAGTCTATGAAGGAGTTGGCCTGGAAACTAGGCAAGCGATGCAAGGTCATTAAAATATTAAAAAAAAGGTCGATCGAGACTCAATTAGAAATAAAGTTGGACTAACACTTGCCTGGTACAAAAGGCTGTTGAGCACGACCCCAAAGTCTACATCCTCGCACATCGCATCGAGTTGTCTACCGTGTACCATGTATGGGAGCTGGTCCACGTAGTGGTTCAACCTCTCTGGTACTATACCCTTATACTAGTCCAATCACTCAACGTCTGTAGTGAGGTCATCAATGACACCCTTCCCCTTCCTCGAGTCCTTCAAAGGAGGAGTAGGTGCTTGTTGATCGGAGTTGACGAGCGGTGAGGTGTGTTGACCTGAGTTGGAGGATGAGGTGTGTTGACCCGATGATGCTGGTGATGGCTCGATGATATTCAAAGGCATCGGCCTGAGCATGAGCTTATCAATGGTCATCTTTTTTTCGATAGGGTTTGGGTAGCTTGCCTAAAGGACTTACTCCTCTTCTTCCCTTTGGAAGAGCTCATTTCTCGAGAGCGAGGTGTAGCTTTTTGAGAACTCGCCCCCTGTTTAGCAAGCCTATTCTAAAGTCACGCAAAAACAACTCAGAGCATTGAACTCTATGCTATCTATAAAAATAAAAAAGGTGTTAGTTTAACAAGTGCGAGTTGAATAAAAAGAAAAATCTTTGTGGTCTCAGGGCCAACTTTCCATCATCAGGGAGCACCTTAAGCCTCCCCTCATAGTATGTGGCAGGCGTTCAACGCCTGGAGGGTGCCCGAGGCTTTCGAATAATCTTGTGTGGGGGCTTCATTGAGCCCCGTCTCATTAACCCACACGCAACAAAGCGTTCGGTGTTTAGTAGCCTCTATGAAGTCTTCTCGGACATATAGTTCTAAATATCAACCAATTGTTGCTTGGTCTCGTGGCTCATGGTCGTGATAAAGGTGCCCATATTCCTTATCACGGCTTTGGTGTTAGCCCAGATGCTCCTTATTAGCCTGGCATTGCTATCTGGGGTCTCCTACCGACCAGATACATAGAAGAAATACTCCTAATTCCTCTTATTCTCAAGGAGGATCGCAGTTATGCCTTGGTCTTGTGTCACAGACATGTAGACCTTTCTCGTGTTTGTAGGATTCTTGCTTAGTACATATGCCTCATTGAACTCGTGCATCTCCAGTTCGACTTGAGCTCTCTGCATATTAGTGTGAGGGAAAGCATGTACTTCTATCCATTTGGCATTAATTGGCCTGATGCGAGATGAGTCATTGCCAAAAATTTCCTTATAAAGGGGTATAGAAGAAATTTGACCCTCAGCCACAAGGCCTTCTCGTGGAAGATTGTCCATCCTACTGGAGGTGAGTCACTGTCAAGAATGCTCGGTCCGGGGATCATTGTCTAAACCAAGGAGGGAATATCATATGTTTTCCTTATCCTCTCCTTGTCTTGAGAAGATAACCCACTGGTCTTGACCTTGGCCGTTCAACCTTTGACCTCGGGACGGATAGCTGAGTATGAGGCACGTTCAACGTAATTGTAGGTACGGCCTGTGGACCAGACATGGAGGTAGAGGGTCAGATAACTCCCCTTCGCTCAAGGTGCTTGTCTCATTAGTAGACTCCATGATGACATTTTCTACTTGGTTCGAGAAACTGGGATATTTTGGGCTCTCATAAGAGTACGAGACCAAAGTGCTTTCATGATGCATGGTCTCTACAAAATATCACGAAACATAAAAATGGTAAGGACAAGAAGTAGAAATTACCAAGGGTTTAGTTTGAAAGTAAAAAAGGAGTCTCTTTAAACCAACTTGAAAAAAAGTAAAGCTGTTAGACTCGAGGAGTTTTCCCTTTAAAACTCGAACAAATAAGTTGTGTCGTACTGATTTTCTTACCACCGAGTTGAGAATTGATATGGCTTGAGCTGAGGCGAGAGATCGTTTTTTGTTCTAATTTTTGTCTGATATGTTGGAAATGATTAAATGAAGAGAAGATCAGGCTCCTCTCTATATAAAGGTGCATATTTCTCTCACCAATTATCTGACAAATATTTATTAGGGGGAGTTGAACTGTTCAGATTCTCTACTCGTTTACTACTCTTCCACCCTTGTTGAGGACTTGAGTTGAAAGAATAAGGGGGTTGGATGTTTAAACATATGGATTGACCTGGAGCTTGATCTAACCTGGAGCCTGATCTAACCTACAGCCCGAGCCATCAGTCGAGTCATCCTAGGAGGACATGCCTGTGCCCGCACTTTCAATGACACCATTAATATGGGTTTGCTTACGCATAGAAGCCTTGGTGTTGGAAGGCCAACCTCGAGATCTCAAGCTTTAAATATTTTCTTTTACTCTTTTATCCCTCTGACACGCTGTGACGTATACCCTCTATGTAATCGACACGTGTACATGCAATACTTTATAAATACATGGATCTCATAATAGATCCACGTATTCTACAAAATGTTTTGATGTCTCTCTAGTTTCTCTCTGCAAATCGAACCAATCCTAACAAAGACATTTCCTATAACTTCCAATAATTGAGATTGCAATTTTAGGATGAAAAACTTGGAGCCAACAAATTAATCTCTAAAACATTTTTTTCCCATTTGAACGTAATAATATTGGACTTCTTTTGAAACTCCGTGAATATGTGAAACTCTGTGAATATGTAAAACTCCATGAGTATTGGTGAAATTTTCCCATTCGGTGACTAAACTCACTCGTCTAAAATATTTAATATCTAACCCATTGACTTTAAAACCATAGAAACTTAATAAACTTATTCCATAGAGAGGACTATTCTATTGGACTTATTTTTGAAGACCAATGGTAAAAAGAGAAGTTGTTGTTCCACTCTTGTATTGAAACTATGCCAATATTTACGAACTATCGCTTTACCATCCAGCCTTATTAGTGTCTCATTTCTACTATTCTCTTGCCTTTGACTCCCGTAGAAGGCTTTTGGAAATAAAGATATACATCATATTGTAATAATCCATCATCTCCATATTCCTTCTTAACTTGCATGAATGAATTTGTGTATCTAGATAGTGTAAAATAAATGATTAATATCTTCAAGTTTTTCTTACAAAGCACACACCAATTATGAGAAAATCAACATTTACAAAACTTAAATCGAATTAGGTCACCTTTTTGACCGATCAACCACCTCAAAGACTAATCAACCATATTTTGCTCTGGATGAATGCATTGATTTATGAATCTTATATTGTCAAATTGGAAAGTAGTGCTTATTTCATGCTTGAACAGATTATACATTTATTAGATTCATTTAATTTTTTAGCAAAAGATGTTTGCTAAATTGCCGTGAATTACTGCTGTTTATAATAATTGGAACATAAGATGAAAGTTAAAATGACTGGGCATGAAGAATTCATCTTTGCTCTGAGTTCTGATTTCAGTTTTAATCTGATTACCATGTATTTTTATTTTCTTAGTTTGACTTTTCTTTAAGATTTGTTGGTCTACAGGTATGGGGCAATTGTGATGGATGATCTACATGATGATAGAAGTTTAGGGTACACTGTCCTGCACAATAGTACCTGTCAACATGCTGCTCCAACATTTATCAATTTGATGAATGCTGCTATTCTTAGGCTTGCCACTCATGACCAAAACATGACAATTCAAACGCGTAATCACCCTCTTCCGATGACAAAAAGCCAGCACTTACAGCATCATGTCAGTCATCACAATTTTAAACTTTTACCTTTTAGGCATGATAACATTGTAGGTCTTGCTAGAAACAGAAGTTGCATCTGCATCTAGTGAATGGGTGTTATATAAATTAAATTATGAAGTGATTATTTTTTTTATTTACTCAATTGAGAATTTATATGAATAAGGAAATGTGATGCTAATTTAAAAGAGATTCATAGTGACACATAAGATAAACTATACAATAATAAATATTAGGTTAACTCTTTCCCTTAAGTTGGGGCATAAATATCACGTTTGTCTAACTTTGAAAATGAAGTATGAAAAGCACTTCCAGCAACACCATGAGTCATAATGTCAACTAATTGATCAACATTATTGTTATATGGAACTATGATGACACTTGAGTCCAAATTGTCCTTGATGTAGTTTTCGTTAAACTCAATGTGCTTTTTTTCTTCTTGTATCGGATTATTAGCTATTTCTATTTATGCTATATTATGGCAAAATAGAACAATAAGTTTCTTAGAACTAAAACCAAGCTCACTCAACAAAATCTTTAACCAAGAAAACTTTGTAGTAGCATGGGGAAGAGCACGATATTCTAATTGTGCATTTGAAGATAGTATGTTTTGTTTCTTACTATAATAAGTCACCAAATTTCCTCCGACAATCGTAATATATCTTGAGGTAGACTTCATATCCACCTTTATACACGCAAAATTAGAGTCAGTGTAACACATGATGTCTAGATGTTCATGTTTAGGGAATAGAATACCTTTGTATGTGGAAGATTACAGATGGGCTAAAATTTGGTTTACAACATCTATATGACTAATCCTATTCCTGCATAGGATTAGTCAGATCTAGTATGAGGCAAATAAATTAACTTCCTTGATAAGCTTTACTATGACAACAAAGTCACCATTAATATCTCTCATATTTCAGTTTAACATGACAAAACCAAACATGTAGAAGTAGATAGACATTTCATTAAAAAGAAGATAGAAGATGAGACTATCTGCATGACTTATGTTTCCACAAAAGAACAAATAGTAGATCTATTCACCAAAGAATTTCACTGGTTAAACATTGATGATTTTATTTGCAAGTTGATATGATTAACTTTATAATCCAATTCGAGGGATAGTCTTGAAATCCTTGAAATAAAATGTAGATATGATTTTGCAATTAATTTAATGATTCTAGTGAGTAGGATATGATTAGAATATCATTTAGAATTAATTAGGGAATATTTGTATCTTAATTAACTTTCTTTTTAGGTTAAGTATTTGTACTATAAATTAATACTCTACAAAATATATTGCGAAAACAATAGAGCACAATTGTTCTTTACCCATCCTAGTTCTATAATCCATTTCATAGTTGGCCACAAAAGACAATTAACATAGATCCATAGAAAAGAAACCCACAACCATCATATAACAAAAGCACGCATCAAGTGAATGGATTGTGATGTCGACCAAAAATCCAGTTAATAACACGCCAAATCATCTCAGAGAGTAATTAAATACTTTAATCCACTACTATTTTCTGGTCGAGAAAACCATCGATTGAAGCAATAGTCACAAAAATAACCCTTGGTCAAGTCAATAAGAGACTCGAAGAATTATCGAGTAGACATGAAGTATTCTTGATGTCAATGGACAACTTAGCTGTCTATATTCATTTTTTTGTTGTTCACATTTGTTCATAGATAGCTCTCCATAGTCATGTTAGCTGTACATAACTGTCCATAAACAATTATCCACACACACACACATATATATATATATAAACAACTGTTCACAACTGTCCATAGCTATCCTTAGATAGCTTTATTGTATTTTGTAAAGTCTATAAATAGAAAGAAATCACGAGACAAATCATTCGCTCATTTTTATACAACATTTTTTGACTTATTTTTGATATGGTATCAGAGCAAGTTTTTAATTTTTTTTTCGGTATTCTATTTTTGAGGACATCTTTATTGATATTTTATAGCGTTTTCTGCTAAACTAGTGTTCTTCGGTAATCTCTATTTATGGTCCTTCTCTCGTTTGATTTAATTTTTTTTGAATATTTTTTTTTGCTTTATCTCGAGTTCCATTTACTTGCAATGGACACTGCACCAGAGTGTTAAGTTTACAGGCAAAATTACTCTATTTGTGTTTTTTCAGTTTGCACTTTTCCCGAAGGGAAAAGACCTTTGAAACCATATTGATGGTACGGATGTTGCACCAACATCCGACACTGACAACTTTAAGGAAGTCGTGTCTTCTCCTTTTTGGGCTGTGCTTGATGGGCGAATCATGTCTTGACTTCTTAGTTCGTTGGAGCCACATATTGTCACCAACTTGTTGGCTCATCGATCTGTTTGAAATTATTTGAAGAAAGTTTATTATCAAGATAATGATGCCCGTCGCTTTCAGTTGGAACATGCGATTGTCATGTTTTAACATGATAATCTTTCCATCCATACTACTACTCGACATTTTTGACACTTTATTATGAATATGGTGATTTAGTTATAGTAGATGTTTCTATTGTTGCTATTTCAACTATTCAGAATCTTCACAAGACTAGCCAGCGTAGTCAATTTCTTATGAAATGACTCCCAAAATATGAATTGGTTCGTTCTTCTCTATTGAACAGATCTCCTATTCCCTCTCTTAATATTTGTTTTGGTGAGTTACTTCGTAAGGAATAACGTCTTAGTATTCAAGCTATTTTGGAACAATCTCATGGTACTTCCACGACGACAACAATGGCTTATGTTATCTAAGTACGTGGATCACCTATGACTTCTATATATCTGCAATGTTTATGCTGCAAAGAATATGTGCATATTGTTGCTAATTGTCCTAAAAAATATTGTTCGTATTGTAAGAAAAGATGTCATATTATCAAAAAATGTCGTATTTGTCCCCAAAATTGTCAGGCTCAAGCATTTTAGACTTTTGTTGATGTTCCTCTAGTAGTGATTTCTGTAGCACATGGGTCTTCTTCAAGTGCTTCTCCTAATCTTGCACCTCCTACAGTAACTTACTGTATTTCTGAAATGGTGCAACAGATGCTAATTTCAAGATAAAAATTCTATTACATTTTGGTATGTAAACTCGGGGGCTTTTAATCACATGACGAATATTTCCAAAACTTTGACTCATGTTCGACCTTATGTTAGCCAATCTACCATTCAGACTACCAATGCCAGTTCTTTGCCAATCAATGTTGTTGGAAATATTTCTTCTACATTTACCGACGTGTTTCTTGCTCTTCAATTTTCTACAAATCTCATTTCTATTGGTTAATTAGTTGATAACAATTGTACTGTTAACTGTTTTGGCGATTGTTGTGTTGTGTAGGACCAGGTAACAGGGGAGCCGATCGCAAAGGGACCTAAAGTGGGACGCTTGTTTCCACTACTTTTACTTGTTCTAGCACTTTATCCAGTGCATTCTATCAAGTCTTTTGCTTGTAATAATGTTCCTGATCTGAGTATGGTGTGCCATCGTCGTTTAGGCCATCCCAATACTCAGATCTTTTCTCATATATTGAACTCAGGCTTTTTTGGTAAACTTGGTAAAAACAAAACTCTAACATTTCCTTTGCATGCTAGTAGAGCTTCTGACTATTTTGATCTTATCCATAGTAATATATGGGGACCTTCCCCAATTATTTCGCATGAAAGATTTAAATACTATGTGACTTTTATTGATGATCATAACAGATTCACTTGGGTTTATTTTCTTCGTTCTAAATCTGAGATTTTTCGTACTTTCATCAAGTTTTTAGCATATGTTAAAAATCAAATTTCTACAAATATAAGACATTACATAGATTTTGGTGGTGAATATTTGTCCACTGAGTTCCAGGCATTCTTAGCTTCTAAAAGTATTATCCATCAGCGTTCATGTCCTATTATCCCCTAACAAAATGGAGTAGTTGAACGCAAAAATCATTATCTTCTTAATATGGTATGTACTATCTTGTTAGAATCTTCTGTTCCATCCATGTTCTGGGTTGAGACTCTAAAGACTGTTACTCACTTGATTAATCGTTTATCTTCCTAAGTTCTACACATGTAGTCTCCCTATTTTCGCTTGTTTGCTAAGCAACCTAGTTATGATAATCTTCGTATATTTGGTTATGTATGTTTTGTTTATTTACCACCTCATGAGCGACATAAATTATCTACTCAATCTGTTAGATGTGCATTTTTAGGATATAATGTGTCAAAAGAGATTTGTTTTCTATGATCCTACATTACATCGTATACGCATTTTTAGGAATGATATTTTCTTTGAAAAGCAACATTTGTTTACTATGTCTTCTGGGCCCTCTTCTTCTACTGTTGTCCTTCTCCCATTTGACCACCAGTTCTTAGCTCTTCCCCAAAACAGTTCTTGTTTCAAACCAGGAATGATGTATACAAGACAATCCCTCCCACAATATATTCTGATGGCTCACTCGATATTTGATCCTAACATGCACCGAAGTCAGTCATTTGCAATACTTTCAGAGCCTGTGGTACGTTGCTTTTCTCGAGTGTCTGTACCTTCGGATAGGTATGGTTTTTCTTCTGGTAATTCTATTTTAGCTCTTACTATTTCAAGCATGATTGTTGGTGACAAACTATGCAAGAAGAAATTTTCTCTAGAGGCTAATCACACTTGGGACATTGAGTCTTATCCTTCCACTATAGTTCCTCTGGGTTGCAAATGTGTTTACTCAGTCAAGGTTAGCTATGATGGAAGTTTGAATCGTTATAAAGCTCGACTTGTTGTCCTTGGAAACAATTAGGAATATGGTGTTAATTATAAGGACACCTTTGCTCTTGTGACTAAGATGACTACTGTTCGAACGATTCTGGCTCTTGTTGCTTCTCATGATTGGCCACTACATCAGATGGACGTTAAGAATGCTTCCCTTCACGGAGATCTTAAAGAATGTAATTATATGAAGCCACCTTCGAGATTGTTTTCTTCTTTGACCTCCAATGTGTTTAAATTTCATTGCTCTCTTTATGGTCGCAAACAAGCTCCACGGGCGTGGTTTGCAAAATTTTGAACCACTTTATTACAATTTTCTTTCATGCAGAGCAAGTATGAAACTTAATTGTTTCTTTGAAAATTTGACATGGGTATTGTTGTTTTTTCGGTTTATGTTGATGATATTGTGATCACTGGTTATGATTCTACTCTAGTTGTCCAGCTTAAGACCCATCTCTTAAACTCCTTTCACACGAAAGATCTTCGGTCTCTTACATAATTTCTTGGTCTTAAGGTGCATCGTAGTCCTTCTGGCATTTCACTAAATCAACACAAGTATGCTAGTGATTTGGTGACTACAGCTGAACTGCAGGAGGCTACCTCTGTCGATATTCCCGTAGAATTAAATGTTAAGTTTCGCAAAGAGGAGGGTGATTTGTTGATCCTAGCTTATATCGAAAATTGGTGGGTATGTCTATCTCACCATCACTAGACCAAATATTTCTTTTGCACTAAAGCAAGTCAACCAATTTCTTCAGACTCGTTGTCATTTTCATTTGGTTGCTATCCGTCGGATCATATGTTGTTCAGGGCACTTTTGCCCCTAGATTATTGTTTCCTTTTGACAATTCTCATCATCTTGTTAGTTATAGTGATGCTGATTTTGCTGATACACGTCGTTCCATCACTAGTTGGTGCATGTTCTTAGGTGATGCATTGATCTCCTAAAAGAGTAAAAATCAAGACAGTTTCTAAGTCATCTACAGAATCTGAGTACCAAGCAATGTCTCTTGCTTGTTCTGAAATTATTTGGCCTCGAGGTTTGCTTGCTGACTTTGATTTTTTGAGACAAATCCTAAACCTTTACATACCGATAATACAAGTGCTATTCAGATCATGGCCAATCGTGTCTATCATGAGTGCACAAAGCATATTGAAGTCGACTGTCACTCTATCCGTGAAGCTTTCGAAGCTCATGTTATCACTCTTTAACATATTTCCATTGAACTACAAATTGCTGATATCTTTACCAAGACTTTATCTTGTGATCGACATTGCTTCCTAAGTTGCAAATTAATGCTTTTTGATCAACCCGCATCAATTTGAGAGGGGCTGTCGATGTATAACTTAGCTGTTCATATTCATTTTTTAGTTATCCACAATTGTCCATATATAGCTTTCTATAGTCATTTTAATTGTACATAACTGTCCATAAACAGCTATCCGCAGCTATCCATAGCTATTCCTAGACAGTTTTATTGTAATTTGTAAAGTCTATAAATAGAAAGAAATCACAAGATCAAATCATTTGGTCATTTTCATACACCATTTTTTGTCTTATTTTTGACACTTGATATAGTACGAATCATACAAAACTAGTATGATATATTCTAAATTAACTAGAATAAATACAATATATTATATACATGCTAACTAAGTGTGGTTTGTTTGGGTTTGTTTAAAACTATAATCTTCGTTGAACGATTTAGCCTTCTCTAATCTACATATCTTTCCTCTTCTTGGATTCACATCAATATAGAGTATAACTCAAACTATACTTTATCTTAGGCATTTGAGCAGACCTCTCCTAGTAAGGGAGTGAGGACATTGAGATAAAAATTAAATTTTTAGGGTTAAGATTAAAACCGCTCTGATAGGAAGTAGAAATATGAAATAGGTAAAATATGAGTTATGCATGCGCGAATATTAAAGAATTAAAATAGATTGAAAAGAGAACGAGAAATCTAAAGAAAGAAGTTCTAATTCTCAATTCATAATAATAATTGAGAGATTACATGTATAGTTATAATACAATAAAGCACTGAACTAATAAGGAAACATATATTTAATATTTTTATTCAAATAAAAACTAATCCAATAAAATCCCTGAACTTTCTAAAAACTGTTTCTTCTTTTCTCATTTTTTGAAAATTCTCTTAGATCCATGCCTAGAACTCCATGCCACAACTAAATATGTGTCTAGCTACCCTGTTCCCTCTTGTTAATTTTACCAGTGTACCAAGTGATTTCTCTACCACCTTCAAAAATGACCACCTCTTCTAGTAAACTTGTAGTTCTTTCCTCTCGTCGTAGGCTTTGCTCCTCAACACTCTTGTGTTTCAAAGAATATTTGAACGAGCTCATAATTTTAATAGTTCTATATTGTGTTTATGATTACAACCACTAATCGAATCATGGAGGTATCACCTGGATGATGTAAAATATATGCTTTGCTTCCTTTTGATTTTAATGTGATGAAATATGCACCCCTCACTTGCGTATATATTTTAAAATTTCTTTTTTTAGTGTTCAATCAGAAATTATTGAATTAGATAACTTTACTTGTGAATTTTTTGTAACATTGTAGGATCTGGATGCCTTCTCTGCTGCAGTTATTGTTAGCATTGCGTTTTCTTTTATTCCCGCATCATTTGCAGTTTCCATTGTAAAGGTACTGCACCGATGTTGCATCTTCCAGTGGGTGGGGCTGTTAAAATAATGCACAGATATTGTCCACTTTGTATCAGTTCATAAGTTTGAGATAACAGTTTTCCAAGACTTGTTACTTGCTTAGAAGAGATCTTATCATTTTGATATAGTTCCGATGCATGAATAATTTCAAAGATTTTGTACGTAATGCAATCTAAATTTTCCAGGAACGTGAAGTGAAAGCCAAACATCAACAGCTGATTAGTGGGGTAAGTATATTTTGTTGTATAATCTTTCATTTTCATTGTCATCTAGGTGTTGCAAATACTTTTAGACTAATCATAATGGTATATCCTTTTTCAGGTTTCTATAATTTCATACTGGACTTCAACTTATGTTTGGGACTTCCTAAGCTTCTTGTTTCCTTTTTCTTTCGCGATAGTTTTGTTTAACATATTCGGTTGGTCACCTGCCTTTCTCTTTTTTATTTTATTAAATAATGGAAGAAGCTTTATTTTGTAAACTTCAACTCTAGCTCGAAAAAAATATATTGCTTTTATAATTTCAATCAAATATCTATAAAATGTTATTACTATTATTTTTGGATAGTGTTCACTGGTGCCCTTCATTACCTTCGAAAAAATTACATTATGTTCCTTTTGGCCTGTAGATTGCTATGGAACATTTAGCTTACGTTTCTTTTATGGGAATGGGTTGAGCAGATCGGTGAAAAGTGCTAAACATTTTAATTTAATGTCATGTTTTGTTATGTGGAGAAATAATATTGAAGTGACTTACCCTCAGTTAACTATTTGAAGCAGAATAGAATGAGAATTTTTCTCAATCATCTATTAGGTACAATTCGGGTACATATATATACACAAGAATCTGTAGAGAAGATTCTGATTTCTAGGAGATGACTTGATTTTTAGGAGTTAATTTACACTATTTAAAGAAAGCAAATTATAACTATATACAAAAGATTAATATCCCTAAAAGATAGATCCACAATTATAAGAAATGTGGTTAGTTTGAATTCTTATACTAATGATACCATTTGTGAAGTAGATTTTTTAATTTAACAAGTCTTAAACCTCTTTTTTTTTTGTGTAGGCTGAACATTAATATGGTGAAGAGTTTCTTATTAGGAATTAATTTTGATGAGAATAATGTTCTACATCTTGCATTTTTGCTATGTTGTGAGAACTACATATTTTTGGGCAATTATTGTGGAGAGGATGGAAAAAAGATGGAGATTGGAAGAGGGCTTTCATATATAGAGGTTTTTTTTGGGTTTAGTTTCCCTATCTACTTATCTTTGATTAGAGTACCTGTTAGGATATACTCGTGGACCCGTAGCTTTTATACAGCAGAGGAGTCCCAGGTTCGAGGCTTGGGGAAGGCGAAAGGAACTCGGCGTAGTTCAGTTTGGAGGAGGAGTCTAAGGACCTCCCCACTGTATAAAAGCTACGGGTCTACGAGTATATCCTAATAGTATCAAATGGGTGTAGCACAAAGGATGTAGATAATAGACTTCTGTTAGAAGGGTGTTGATGCTGGTAAAGGGGATCACTTACAACTCTCTACTTTTATTAATATACACTACTTATATTAATATAGTATATTATAATTGGGAAATAGTGAAAAAATCAAGAAGTAAAGGAGGTTTGGTAACGAGGAATATTGTGTGGAGAAATGAGGCATTGGTAGCTAAATGGCTACGAGAATGGACGACATACTAATTTAGGAATTGGTTTCCCTTGGAGAAGTCCTGGAGTTTGATATGGGGCATAACAAGTTTGTGGATGACGTTAAGTACTAGGTTGGAAGCGGAGATAGGATTCATTTTTTTGGACGTGTGATTGGGTTCTTCATGTTTAGCTAACTAGTTTTCTCAGTTGTATAGTCTATGTGAATTCAAAATGTTGTTGTCAACAAGTACTTACTCGAGTAATTGGATGGTTCATTTTAGGAGAAATCTAAAGGATTGGGTGGGTGATTCTAGATTTAGCAGAACTGTTGCAAATTTTGGAGAATTTTCAAGTTGACTCTTCTCAGCAAGAATCTAGAGTTTTGTTTGGGGATGGTTGTGGTTCTTTTTCATGTAAATTTGTTGAAATCATATACCAAAGGAAATCTCTGATTTCCAGCAGTACAATTGTAGCAAATTAGGAGAATTAGGAAATATATCATGGCATAATTTGGTAGAGATAAATTTATTAAATTAGTTTCCTTTTTTTATAGATTTCATTTGTATTATAAATTAGTTCTAGTATGTACAAATTAAATATGCAGAAATACAAATCTTCAATTCTCCATTTTTCTTTTCTAAAAAATCCTACTTTGAGTAGTTCAATAATGATCTTCTTTACCTGATTTACACCCAAACACAATGAGTGTGTTTGAGTGGTTGGTTGCTTTAAGGAAGAATGACTATGCGTGACAGGGTTCAAATGAAATATCCTGGTTTAGCATCATCTCCTTCTCTGTGTGTAATGTGCAAAAGAAATGTAGTGAATATAGATCATTTGTTGCTTCATTGTCAGCCTATTATTTGGGGAACATGTTAGGAAAGCTGTGTGTGCACTGGGAAGTTCATGAAGTTTGTAATTTGTTTTTATTGAAAAATTTGTAGCTTAGATACTTGAATTTTAACAATTTATATAAACTTTTTCACATTCTCCTTCTCCCTCAAGTGTGAGCTATTTGTCTTTTGCAAAGGCCTATCACTAAACTTTCCTCAAAAGTGAGTTTCTTTGTCTTTTTACGAGGCCCATCAAACCTAGGAATATTAATTAATTTTTGGAATTCCACATGGATTCGATCTCAATACATTATTACTTTGATACCATGTACAAGTATCAGAACCTTAGTTAGGAATTGAATGACTGAGGAATTGAATGACTGTGGTTCGTACCCATAAAGTTTCAGTAACACTGGAGAAAATTCTTAGAACAAAAGTTCATACAATCTGCAATTTTCTGAGCCTTGAGCCTCTTCCTTTCTACTTAACAGAATTATTTTACTCTATTGTTTTGGGAAACAGAATGATGCATCACATAACAGCCAAAATAAGTCGTAGTAATAACAGTTACAAGTAAAAAAATGACAAGATATTAAGCATAAATGCTATCAAACAGAATTAACGACAAGCATAATAAACATAAACGACTTCACTAGAGAAGAACAATTCCACATATAGGACTATACCCCTGCATCATTGGCCCTCTATTGGAGAAGAAAGCCTGCATCTTCATCAGTTCCTGCCTCTTCATTAATCACCAGCCCAGATCTAGGGGAATAGAAGTATGCCACTTTGAATGTTGGGGAAATCTGCAATTTTATTGGTAATGTCGAGCATTAAGAATTAATACGAGCTTGTGACTCACCCTTAAAGGAGCTATCTGTCTATCTTTCAGTTTAGAATAAGAGAGTGGTCGTATTCCGCCTTTACTCTGATATGCCTCGACCAACTCTCCAATTGCAAATTCCATAGCCCCCATTTTTTCAATCATCTTTTTGTTTGTATTTATTAGTAGTGTGGAAATTGAAAAAGGAAAATATTTTTTGATTGGTTAAAATATGAGAAATCCTTCTATGATTAGGGAACCTCATCCTCACATAAATCATATATCCCTAAAAATAGCAAAAACTAGGATACCATCCTTTAAGAGATTAGGGAACAGATTACTAAAAATCGCCCAAGAAAAAAAAAATAGAGGCTCGGTTGTGCTACTTCTTGACCCAACTTATTGTTTTTTTACTTCGTCATTAGAGGTGTAAATTGAGTGAGATGTTAATAAGACTCATGATACAATCCATTAAATTTTAAAATCCATCTCATCTTATCTCACTTAATTTTTAATAAGATGAAATGATAATGAGACGGTACTAATTGAAATATTTTATTTGTCTTTAATGACCTAAATGAGGCAAGTAAGAATACAAAAAACAAAAAAAAAAAAAATAGAAAATATGATAAATAATTATTTATAATGTAAGTTTAATAAGAAAATTATACAATATATGTTTAAAATTAGGTCTATTAGAGCTACAATCTAAATGAGGTGAAATGAAATAAGATAATATTTAAACAAAATAAAACAATATTTTCTCATGGGCCTATTAGGGATACTAAATGAAACTTGAGATGAGATGAGATAAGACAATCTACTTTATATCTCTATTCGTCATGTGACTGGACTTTCCCACTCAGCATCATTGTATATGCCAATGCCTCTACTTTGTATCCGCTTGAAGCCTGTTCTTGGTGTTAGCTTCAAGTACCTTAGGATTCTATAGACCGCTTCTATGTGTTCTTCTTTTGCATAGTTCATAAATTGACTCACCATACTTACTGAGAAACCAATGTCAGGCTTGGGGTGTGATAGATGTATAAGTTTTCTCACAAGTCTTTGATATATACCTTTGTTATTTGGTGTCCTATGGTTCCTAGTTTGGTTGTTGAGTCCATAGGAGTATCAGTTGCCTTGCATCTAAGCATCCTTGTGTCTTCCAAAAGGTCCAGGACTTATTTCCTTTGAGAGATTGAAATACCCTTTTTTGATAGAGCTACTTCCATACCTAGAAAATATTTGAGGCATCCTAAGTCTTGGATTTCAAATTGTTTGGGGTAGACATTTCATTTCCTACCAAATATTTTAATTTACTTTCAATTTACTAATTTTTCTTATTAATTTGATACTTTATGTATTCAAGCCTATATCAATTAAGTATTTTAGTTGATATTCACGTTAAATTTGAGTGAAATAAGCTACAAGATTGGTCTTTATGTTGGAATAGATCGTGTCGAAGTTTCTCACCTTTAATTTGTGATGATACTATTTTCTTTTCTTCGAACAGTGAGGATAAATTCGAAAACTTGGTTAATGAGATTAACTTTTTTTTTTGTCATGGTTGAAGATTAACTTTCAAAAAGTTGCTTATTAGGTATTAATTATAATGAAAATAAAGTGTTGGCTTTAGTTAATTCTTTGGGGTGTAAAGTTGGAAATTGGTCGTTGAAATATTTGGGTTTACCTTTAGGAGGCAATCCAAAGATGATAGAGTTTTGATCATTAGTTGTTGAAAGATTTGAAAAAAGATTGATAGGGTGTATAAGAGCTTTTTTCTCTAAAGGGAGAAGGTCAACCTTGATAAATTCAGTTTTGTTGAGTCTATCTATTTACTGCTGCATGGTTTTGTTGCTATTAGTTTATATCATCATGTACTCTGTTTCTTTCTGTGTCTAAAGGATTTTTTTGTGTTACCCTACACTCTTAGGGACTTTCTACTGCATGCATGTGGCCTGCAACTTCGATTAGGTTTAACATCCTTAACAATGTGATTTATTCTATTATTACCAATTATTTATGGTTGATTCAGTGATTACTTTTATACTCTTTGACACTCCTTTAGAACCTTTGAGATTCAACTAGGCAGATCTATTTATTTTTATTTTATTGTTTGTATTTGTTCAAACTGAACTTGTCTATGTTCAACTTGAGATTGGAGAATTGGAATATTAGATATTAATATTTAGTTTCCTTATTAACTTTAGAAACTATTAATGTTAGATATTAGATAATTATTATTATGTATCCTTGTTAGTTTAAGAGTCTTATTTAGACTCCTATTAGAATTAGAGTTTTAGCATTTTGTTCTTATAAATACATGTGTAATCTTTTAGTATTATTATGAATGAAAATTAGAATGTTTTTATTTTATTTTCTGGTTCTCCTTCCAACTTATTTCGATTCTTTAATATTAGCTTCCGCGTACACCTATTACCTATTTTACATTATTACTGTATATACTGTTTGTTGATTACTTTCTGTTCTCTTTTAATTTCTCTAGGTCTGGATCAATTTGTTGGAAAGGGTTGTTTCTTGCCAACAGTGATGGTATTTTTGGAGTATGGACTAGCAATTGCATCGTCAACATATTGTCTTACTTTTTTCTTTTCTGACCACACTATGGCTCAGGTGGGGGTGTTTATATTCTGCTGCTCTGAGTTCCATTGTACCAAAGTTACTCTTAACATTTATTAAGGTAATCTCTGTGCAGAATGTGGTTCTCTTGTTCCACTTCTTCACTGGACTAATTCTCATGGTCATCTCTTTCATTATGGGGCTTATCAAGACAACAAGAAGTACAAATTCACTCCTTAAGGTCAAATTCTTTTTTTATTTTTTATGGTGCTCTGGCCTTAAGGTCAAATTCATTCTTACATATTTGTATTTTCAAAACTTGGAAAACTAATGGCAATGAATTGTATTAAATCTTGGACAAAGTTGTGGTGATCTTCAAACTTAACAAATCTGAAACTTTTGGATATTTTTGACGGTCTACAATATGGCCCTAGCTTCTATTTTGGTGTTCCATAACTTTTAATTTAAGTATTGTTACTTTTTCTTCTTTTATAGTTGCCGCTGAGGAAAGGAACTTATGTTTATTTATTTGCATCTGTTATTTGCATTCAGTCTATGCACTACACGCCTAGTGCATTTATTAGATGAAGAGAGACACAAGTTCTTTTAAAAAAATTAAATAATAAATATAAATTTAATTCATAAATATATATTGCTCTAGTCCTAGGCATATCCTTTACTACAAAAGCATTAATAAAACCAGGACAAGTCCAATTCACTTTTGAGATGTGAAGAGACAATTTATCTAGTCTGTCAGTAGGCACATAACCTTCTCTCTATAAGGGGTGCCATGTGTTACGGCTCCCCTTTATCTTGAAAAGAAACAGGTTGGTCCCTTATTTTTAAGGAGTAAACCACAATTCTCTTTTATTTAATAGGTACACGTGAATTCAATGTGCACTTATTATTCGGAATGGTCATTTATTTGGCACTTGTATGCCACGTGACCTATAAAAGCAGGGGTAATGAATGTCATTTACAATTTTTTTCTAGTGTATATGGTTTTTGTCCTGCTTCTAACTCATATATCTCTCCCATTGCTCACTCATCTCTCTTGTTTTTCTCACCCAGAATATAGCACCTACATCAAAAAGTAGAATATTAAATAGAACTAGGCATTACATTTTCCCTGTTACCAAATATGGGGAGTTTAAATGACTGCTATGAATCCATTCTCATAATAACAATTTTGTCATTACTAATATTAGTAATCTTTTTCCAGAATTTCTTCAGATTATCTCCTGGATTTTGCTTTGCTGATGGACTTGCATCATTAGCTCTTCTACGGCAAGGGATGAAAGATAAATCTAGTGATGAGGTTTTTGATTGGAATGTCACTGGTGCCTCAATATGCTATCTCGGTTTTGAGGTGCATATTTATCTTCATTGCCTATCATGATATTCTTCTGTTATTGTCTTTACGTAATATTTTGTATATTCAATTTGGTAAATGTGTTTCACTGAATGCATGTGGTTCTGACTAGCAATCGCATCTTCAAGATATTTAAAGCTGTTATACTGATATTAATGTTTTTGAACAAAAATATTTATATATGGTTCTTTTAGGTATGAATGATTTAATTAATTAAACAAAGCTACCTAAGATGGTGTTTTTGGCACATAATGTTTACAATTGCTATGTCAATATAAAGTTATAACACGTACTGTAGAACATCTATTGCTTTGATTTTCTATCCATAAAATTTTAAACATTACAACTAGTTAAAATTGGCTAATTATCCACTAATTCAGATCTTTCACTTATGACAGAGCATTTGTTATTTCGTTTTAACCATCAGCCTTGAAGTCTTGCCTTCTTACAAATTAACTCTAGCTGCTCTCAAGGAACAATGGAGTAATAAAAACTCTCAGAGTGACATTTCTGCTAGCTGTTGTGAGCCACTTCTAAAATCTTCCTCAGAAACTGTCACTTTTGACCTTGATGAAGATATAGATGTGAAAACAGAAAGAAATAGGGTACTGTCTGGGTCTGTTGAGAAGGCCATCATATACTTGAGTAATCTTAGAAAGGTAATCGTATAAATTTTATGGGAGATATTTTTCACAGTGAAAAAGCTTTTCTTTTTCTTGTTTTTTTCCTCTTTTTTTCTCTATTTTTTTTAGGGAGGAGAGGATTCCTTAGCTATATGCTATCTTATTGTCAATTCATCACTCCAAATTTCAGGTTTATCCTGGAGGGAGGCATCATAGCAGAAAAGTGGCAGTACACTCTTTGACCTTTTCCGTTCAAGAAGGGGAATGTTTTGGCTTTTTAGGAACAAATGGGGCTGGGAAGACTACTACTTTGTCAATGCTAACTGGTACATCTTGTTTTGCTCCCTTAAATTACTCAAGAACATTGAAAATCCATTCTCGATTGTTGTAGGTGTCGAACAAGATTGGTATAAATATTCGTGACATAATTAACTGAATGAATTATCTATGGTCCTATCTGATTCATCATTGTACTGTTTTGAACTCCATGCAGGAGAGGAATCCCCTACTGGTGGAACTGCTTTTATATTTGGTAAAGATATATGCTCAAATCCCAAAGCAGCTCGTCAACTTGTACGTCTTGCTTCAAATGAAGATTCATTTTCTCTTGTAATATGTAGACTGCCAGCAAAATGATAGTGATTAAATTGAGATTTATTGTATCGTTCTATTTCAGATTGGATTTTGCCCACAATTTGATGCTTTGCTGGAATACTTAACTCCCAAAGAGCATCTTGAGCTTTATGCTAGAATAAAGGGAGTACCAGATTACCTGATAGATAATGTATGTATCAAAGCTCTAGAAAAGAATTGGGGTACATAGATAACTCTATATATATTCTAAGTACCCAGTTCAGATGGTTTAATGCTATATGTTGTTTCCTCTGTCTACTTGCAGACAAAAAGAATTGGGGTACTTAGATAACTTAGTAATGTGTCTATGTTTATGAGTGAACCTATTTAAAGAGTGCAATGCTGTTTGCAATATTTTAATCAATTAATCAGCCAGTGGACCTTAATGCATGTAACTGTTTGACAGGTTGTAATGGATAAGATCGTAGAGTTTGATTTGTTGAAACATGCCAACAAACCATCATTATTTCTCAGCGGGGGAAACAAGCGGAAATTATCTGTTGCAATTGCAATGATCGGAGACCCCCCTGTAGTCATTCTTGATGAACCATCAACAGGTTACATGCTAATTTATTCTCTGAACTAATAAATACTAGCATCTGGTTTATGAGGAGATTATCTAGATTCCTTGGATGTCAGAAGAATCAACCATATATAACGTCGTGAGGAAATTATAGTAGATCTCCTTTTTAACAAATTGATTCTTGTTGATTAAAAAGTATCTAATTCATTTATGCTTATATTTGTTGTTTGAGAATAAAATATGATTTAAGTGCATGTCAACCCCATTTCATGCATGGAGTTTCATTTTTAACCCCTCTTAGAAATAAAAAAGCATATATAATTTAATTGCATGACATAATTTTCTTCATGTATGGGATTTCATATTTAACTTCTCTTAGAAAAAAAAACATATGTTTATTTTTCTTATAACGTAAATGAATATATATTTTTTAACGTCGTAAGAAAATAAACGTAATTTTTTTTACTGACGAAAGTTAAAAGTGAAACCAGTTAATGACTGGATCATTTATGCACCGAAGGAAAATTTACTTATTATTAATGTAAGTGTTTATTTGGGTTAAAGTTTCTGATAAGTGCTCAAAAAGCACTAAAATTACCATGATTTTATGCACATTAATTGATTAAAAATATATATATTTATATGTTTTATCATATATTTATATAAATTTGTCTTTTTCTAATCATATTGTATTTTTATTATTTTTCGAGGTATTTTGGCTTAAAAACGAATCTCAAAAAAAGGAATACTAGAAGCAATACATCACAAATATATTAATAAATAAATGCGTAAAAAGCGTCAACAAATAAGGAAAAATTGGACAAAATGGGTCAAAAAGGACAAAATGTCGAAGGAGAAAATCATAGAAAATAGCGCATTACCGCTTTCACGCCCATCGCCTAACCTCGCAGCCGCTGGCAGAACACTGTTTCATCCGCTACAGACGCTTTCATCCGCTGATACTATTCATCCATGGTTCATCCGCTAGACTGTACGCAGATCGTTGTTCATCCCAGATCATCATTGGGCCTTCTGTCATCGCCGACGTCATTGATGACGCCAAGAATCACTAACTCCGCGTTTTACATTTTTTTTAACATTTTTTTCTCTATTTTTTCTCTCCATCCTCACCTATAAATACCCCCCTTCCCTACACCTTCAAAACACCTTCAAAACCTCAAAACCACACTTCTCTCTTCTTTCTTTCTCTCCATTTCTTAGTTTTTAGTTTTTCTTATGTTTTAGCTAGTTTTTCTTATGTTTTAGCTAGTTTCTCTTAGTTTTAGAGAACTAGTTATGTTTTTTTTGTAATTTATTAGCTTTTTGATTCAATAAATGGGAGTGCAAATTCCGCTTGGAGGTTTTCTAGCAACGGGAATAGCATCGAAGTACTGTAAGGATTTTATTTTCTTTGCAGTTATTTTTTATACTTTATTCTTACATGTTATATTTAATTTATTCCGTGATTAAATTTAACTTGCTAAGCTATTTGTAAACATGATATAATAATAACGTTGTTACTTCATAAATATTAAATAGGTAAAAATCTTTAAAAATGAATTGATTTTATTTTTATTCAAGATTTTATATTAAGAATATTAGAGAGAAATATATTATTTTTTCATTACAAACTTAAATCAAAATTAGATTTTAAGGTTTAGTTATCCTGGCCGATTTAGAGTAGTCATTTTATTTGATTAACGGTACAATCGCCTAGGTAGTTAGAGTGAAGCTCTATTTCAAAAGTTTTTATAAGAATTATTATCCGAAAATGTATCGACAACATGTTTTAAGATCGGGTTTTAAAACTTGAAAGTTAGTACTGTGATAACTAAATTCTGGTTTAATTTGACACCTGAATAAAAGCTTTAAATCGTCGAACCTCACCAAAGCGGCAGATTTAAATGGTTCATTTTCAATCTCTTAAAAAAAAAAAGTAATTAATTTAATTAACCAAATTAGTTATCAACCCCACCCATAGTGTTAATTGATTTGTTTAGTTAACAAATGTTAATATCTAACTCACCAAAGGTGGTATTCATACAAAAAAGTGAGAATCAATAAATATCAATTCATATCTTTAATAACCTAAATAATACGTAGCAATCATAATTAACTTAGTTATCAGATCCATAAATACTCCACTATTTATAAAAGATAAAATTTGTACGAACGTTTATCAATCTATGTTTAATTTTCTCAGATTTAGATTAAAAACACAAAACCCAAAATATCGCGTGACGGATGTTTAGGATTTAATTTCGCTTTTAAAAGTTTGAATAATAAATTAAAAACCACATACGCATCGCTGGCCGCATTACATCACTATCACTGACAAGATCGCTGGATGAACGATGTCAGCGGATGAACAAGACGCATGACGGATGAACAAAGACGCTGGATGAATGTTGTCGGCAAGTTGGGCAGCAGTAGTCAGCGGCCAATGAAGGCCTACGGCTGGCACGATTTTCTCCTTTTCTCGACATTTTTTGTCCTTTTTGACCCATTTTGTCAAATTTTTCCTTATTTGTTGAACTTTACGCATTTATTTATTAATATATTTGTGATGTATTGCTTCTAGTATTCCTTTTTTTTGAAGTTGCGTTTTTAAGCCAAAATACCTGAAAAACAATAAAAATACCCGTGATTCCGAAAAAGACAAATTTATATAAATATATGATAAAACATATAAATATATATATTTTTAATCAATTAATGTGCATAAAATCATGGTAATTTTAGTGCTTTTTGAGCACTCATCAGTTTCATTATAATTTCTTGAGTTCATATAAATTCTCATATGCTCACTTGTTATTGTTATCAATGGATGACTGAAGAAATATTAAGCTTTCTAATTCATTTCTATTTATATTTATTGTTCAATAAAATATGATTCAATTGTATGGCATATCGACACTCAGCTACTCTACTTCTTCCTTTGGCTGTGGATCTGGTTTTGCCTGCTTACCACTAGTCCGTTATGTGCCCTGATCTGTAATCTGGTTCTTGAGTGCCCTTGTTTTAATTTGGGTTATTGTTTGGTGAATGACCTCTTGGTTTTTATTGAATCATTTATGGTAGTCCTGCTTTCTATTTTTTATCATTAAAAAAATATAATATTTACTGTGGGTTATCTGTTGAGTTTCCTCGGGATGAAAAAAGTAATATTGGGTTCTATATCTTACAATTTTTAAAAAATATTTCATATGTTTCTCTATTAATCATTTGTTATATATTTTTTCATCATTTAAAAAAAGACGAGATAAACAGTGTTGATACTCCGACTCCATAGTTGATCTTGTGCATGACTTAGGCTATTTTGTGCCACTACTGTTGGGTTGGTTATTTTGGCCAGTTTGTGCTTCTGATTTGTGGGCCAAGACATATTGTTGAAACCTCATGAATTAAAAGGTTAAGATTTGTTCTAATTATAAGTATGTGTGTATATATTAACTTGAGAATGGTATACACACGTGTTTTGTAGGAGAATTATTAGGAATATTGGGAATTATTTAGGAAATATTTTCTTATTTAGTTAGTCAGAGTTGGGAAAATTATCTTAATAATAATTAGGAGATTTGTTTCCTTTTCTAGTTCTTTTTTTCCTATAACTTATAAGTATCACTGTTGTAAAAAACAATTCAATACAGAAAAACATATTTTACTGTAGAATTTTTGAGATTTATTTTCAGAAATTAATATAGATTTTTCTTATGATTTGTTGAGTTGTATAGGCTGAAAATAAGGGAATCAAATAATTGACTGATTAGGATTTAGTTTCTTTTCTATATTGACTAATTGTAAGAATATTAGTTGTATCCCTAGATTAACGGCCAATTTTTCTAACTTTTAGTCCTGTTTATACTGCTGTACAGACATTTAAAATGAGTAGAAAAAATAAAATTAATATTCTCAATATTTTCTTCATGGTATCAGAGTATTTTTGAAATCCAATTTCGCAAACAGTCTCAAATCGTTGATTGCAACACCATTCTTGTCCAGAAATACGGGTAACGGTAGAGAGCTCGGAGGAGGTGATAAGTAAAAGTCCCAAATCCAGTATAAACTCCATCAACAATTTGTAATATCTCAGGGTTTGGTCCTAACCGATCTGTCGAACCAAGCATCAGCCTCCTTCATCGAAACCCTCAATCAACGTCCTTAAAGATGAGTTGTACGAGATCCAAACCATTCTTGCGAAGGACCAAGGAAATGAGCAAGCAGCGATGGATGAAACTCGAAAACTATATGATATGAACTGAATTCAATGCTCTACGCTGAGTTCATCTCCTCCAGTTTCTCCGGCCTCATCTCCATCATAGCTATTGCATCCTCTTTCATCGCGTCTTCTGTCATCACCGTCGGCCTCGTTTCCGCAGAATTGAGAAACCCAAGTTGCCTCTATTCTAGCAACCCAAGCACCACCAGTCCACCTGGTTCATCTCGGCTACCCACGAGTTGACATTGTAATATTAGATCGAAAACTTCACCTTTTCTAGAAGGTTGAGACAGTGAGGAGGATGGTTGGGACTGTGCTCGCAAAGCCATGGAAATTCGAAAATGAGCTCAGTCGAAAACTCGTTGGAAAACGAAAACCGGAGATCTAAGTAATGGAGGACACAAAATATTTAGAGCTGTAGCAGCGAAGAAAAGGAACAAAGTTCGTTGCGAATCTGAGAATTGAAGTATAAAGGAACGAGTGTCTTTATTGGAACGTGTTAGCCTTGAAAAAAAAAACTCACTCAGTTCCCATTGAATTGGATTTAAAGCACTCATTTGCTCTCTTGCCTCTCTCACGTTGAAACTGAACATCATGGCCATAGGAAAACCTGTCATGACCGGTTCCGATATAGGTTCCATCGAGAACAATATTTTGCCTATCATTAGTCACAAATTAAATGGGCACAATTACCTTCACCGGTCCCAAATCTTCATGATGTTTATACGTAGAAAGATGAAAGATGATTACCTCACGAGTGTTGCAGCAACCCCAACCAAGGATGATCTGAAATACAGAACATAGAAATCCGAAAATAATATGGTGATGTCTTGGTTGATAAATTCCATGACAAATGAGATTGGAGAGAACTTTTTTCTTTACGATACTGCTAAAGGAATATGGGACGTCGCCAGAGATATTTATTCCAGTTTTGATAATATGTCCGAACGGTTTGAGACCGAAAGCATTCTCCATAATCTTTGTCAATGGGAGTTTTTAGTTAAACTCTCTCACTCGGTATTGGCAGTTAGACCTCTTTGAGGTTCACGAATGGAAGTGTCCAGCAGACGGAATCTTGTACAAATAGATTGTTGAAAAGAAGTGGGTTTTCAAATTTTTGATGGGACTCAACAAAGATCTTGATAATGTGCGATACATAATTCTATGAACAAAGCCCTTACCAAGCATTCGTGAAGTCTTCTTCGAAGTTCGCCAAGAGGAGAGTCAAAAAGATGATAGGTCCTCAATCTACCATTTCAGTAATCTCAAAATGCAAAAAACCATCTCCGAAGAGGAAGACCTTGGTGTGACCTTTGCCATATTCTTGATCACTAAGGAAACTTACGGGAAAATTAATGCAAAGCCAGGTGACAATCATCTTTCCCGAGTATAGGCCACTTTGACAATTCACAAGGTAATATCATTGAACGTCTTATTATTGAGTTGCCTCCTAATGATTTAAATTTGCCAATTGTTGTAAGGAAAGGTATAAGATCTTGTACAAACCACCCCATCTACAGCTTTGTTTCTTATAAAAGTCTCACCAGGTTATAAGACATTTATCAGCAACCTTGGTCAAATACAGGTTCCCAATATTGTTCATGAAGCTTTTTAGGTGCCTGAATGGAACACAACTATTCTTGAAGAACTTAGTACCTTAGAGAAAAGCAAGACTTTGGAGCTCGCAGAACTACCATCACAAAAACGAGTTGTCTGGTGTGAGTGAATCTTTACAATCAAACATAAAGCAAATGGAAGTGTAGAAAGATTCAAGACTCGCCTTGTGGCTATGGGATTTACTCAAGCATACGGGATTGATTTTCAGGAAACGTTTGCACCTATGCCAAAGTTCAACACTGTTCGTGTCCTTTTCTCACTAGCATCCAACTCGGATTTGTCTCTTTACCAATTAGATGTGAAGAATGCATTTCTCAGTGGTGATCTCGAAGAAGTTTACGTGGACATCCCTTCTAGAATTGAATCTCCTACTCCAACCAATAGAGTCCGCAAACTTAAGAAATTCTTATATGGATTGAAGCAGTCTCTACGTGCTTGGTTCGATAGATTTTCCAAAGTTCTGAAAAAATATGGGTATAATCAATACCAAGCAGATCACACTTTTCGTCAAGTATTTCTCCAATGACATAATAGTTATCCTAAATGTGTTCGTAGATGATATTGTTCTGATAAGTATTTCTACAGTTGAGATGACTAGACTGAAGGAGTCCCTAGCCAAGGAATATGAGACCAAAGATCTAGGAAATCTCAAATATTTCCTAGGAATGGAAGTAGCTTGAACAAAGAAAAACATCTCTATATCTCAAAGGAAATATGTACTTGATCTTCTTAAGGAAACTAGAATGAGTTTTAAACAGGCAGAAACTCCGATGGAGGTAGTCTATCGTATACTCAGAAAACAGTACACTTGTAGACAAAGGCCGTTATCAAAGATTAGTGGGAAAACTCACTTACCTATCCGACACTAGATCAAATATTGGTTTTTCCGTGAGTGTTGTAAGGAATTTATGAATAGCCCTAATGAAGAACACATAGAGGCGATCTATCCTATTCTTAGGTATCTCAAGATAACACTAGGGAAATGATTGTACTTCAATAAGAATCCCACCAGGAAAATTGAAGTCTTTGCATAACGAAGTAAGAAACAATCAGTAGTCGCTCAAAGCAGTACAGAAGCTGAATTTAGAGCTATGGCCAATGAGATTTGTGAAGGAATGTGGTTAAAAAGACTACACAATGAACTGAACTTTACAACTACTTAACCCATTAGTATGCATTGTGACAATCAAGTTGTAATAAGAATTTTTACATGTTTGGTTCAGTCATGATGAATTGGGTTTCTTGCAATTTTTATTGTAGTTTAATTGTCACAATGCATGCTAATAGATTCAGTAGTTGTGAAATCCAGTTCATTGAGTAGTCTTCTTAACCACATTCCTTCACAAATCCCTTGTGCCATAACTTTGAATTCAGCTTCTACACTGCTTCGAGCGATTATTGACTATTTCTTACTTCGCCAAGTTACAAGATTCCCCCATATGAATGTGCAATACCCTGTGGTAGAACTGCGACATTATAGAGCCTACCCAGTTAGCATCTGCAAAGACTTCAATTTTCCTGGTGGTATTTTTACTGAAGTACAATCCTTTTCCTGGTATCATCTTGAGATACATGATTATACGATAGACCGCATCCATGTGTTCTTCAGTGGGACTCTTAATAAATTGATTTACAACACTCACTGAGAAACCAATATTTGGTTTAGTGTGGGATAGGTAAATGAGTTTTCTCACTAATCTTTGATAACGACCTTTGTCTGCAGGTGCACTGTTTTCTTTGTTTTCGAGTTTTAATGTAGAGTCCATTGGAGTTTCTACCGGTTTACACCCCATCATTCCAGTTTCCTTGAGAAGATCAAGTACATATTTCCTTTGAGATGTAGATAATGCCTTTCTTTGTTTGGGCTACTTCCATTCCTACGAAATATTTTAGATTGCCTAGATCTTTGATATCAAAATCTTTAGCCAGGAACTCCTTGAGTTTATTCATTTTAACTGTAGAATTACTTGTTAGAACAATATCACCTACGTACACAATTAGGATAACTATTCTGTCATTGGAGAAATGTTTCACGAAGAGTGTGATCTAATTGGCATTGATTGTACCCATATCTCTTCAGAACTTTAGAAAACCTATCGAACCAAGCACCTGGAGACTGGTCCAATCCATATAAAGATTTCTTAAGTTTGCAGACTATTGGTTGGAGTAGGAGCTTTAATTCTAGGAGGAATGTGCATGTAGACTTCTTCAAGATCATCATCGAGGAATGCATTATTGACATCTAATTGGTAGAGAGGCCAATCCAAGTTAGATGCTAGGGAGAGAAGAACAAGGATAATGTTGAGCTTTACTACAGGTGCAACGTGTAAATATCTACTTACACCTAACAACTTGTTTTTCCTGTGGTAGTTATGTGATCTCCCAAGTCTTCTTTTTCTCTAAGGCACTAAGCTCTTCAAGAATAGGTGTGTTCCATTTATGTATCTGAAAAGTTTCATGAACGTAATTTGGAACCTATATCTGATCAAGGTTACTGATAAATGTCTTATAACTTGGTGCGAGACTTTTTTAGGAAACAAAGTTGTAGATGGGTGGTTTGTACAAGATCTTACACCTTTCCTCACAGCAATTGGAAAATTCAAATCATTAGGAGGCAACTCAATAATAAGAGGTTCAATAATGTTACCTAGTGTTAGAGATGTTAGTTGTGTATTAGGTGTCTATCACTAGGTGAATATATTAGTTGTGTATTAGGTGTATGTCACCTAAGAGTGTCCCTAATTTTGTATATAAATAGGGTCTTTGAATGAAAAGAAGTAGAGTGTATTCTGAGTTTCTTCTTGTGAATTATCAGAGTGACCTGTACTCGGGTTGGACTCTTGGACTGGCTTAAGATATGCTCGATTCTCTGTTTCCTCTCGGGTTCTTCTCCTAGAATGGACAAGAAGGTCATTATTTTGGATAAGGAAGTTTGGATATGTAGGTAGAGAAGTTGAGGGTTCATTGGGATTATTAGGAGCATTTGTTGGAGACACATGGATATGATTTGAGATAGAATTTGTGGGAATTACTATTTGTTCGGATGAAGGTGATGACTAAGTGGTATTTCTATTCCAAAGCTGGTATTCATTTCCTATGTTTTTTCCTTGAATGTCAGGTTTGTGATAGTATGAATATTTTTCAAAGAAGGTGACATCCATTGTATTGTAAAACCGTTTTGTGATAGGAGATAAGTATTTGTATCCTTTCTGGTGTGTTGAATACCTTAGGAATATGCATTTGATGGCTCTGGGATCAAGTTTACCACTATGATGTATATGGACATAAGTAGAATATCTGAATATTTTAAAGGGAATGTTGGACACGATTCTGATGTGTGGGTATGACTCAAGCAGAGTACTTAGGTGTTTTGAAAGTGACTACACGAGATGACATCCTATTGATAAGATAGGTAACCGTAATGACAATTTCTCCCTAGAAATTTTTAGGGATATGAGTTGTGAACATAAGAGATTTAGCTACCTCAAGAAGATGGCTATTTTTTCTTTCAGCTACTTCGTTTTGTTGAGGTGTGTCAACATAGGAGCTTAGATGGATAATCTCATGACTTAACATATAATCACTAAGAATTGAAGTGAAGTATTCCTTAGCATTGTTAGTTTTTAATACTTAGATTTTTGATTGAAATTGGGTTTGAATCATGGTATTGAAATTTTTAAAGATCTGACCTGCTTCAAATTTTTATTTCATGAGAAATAACCAAGTGATTCGAGTATGATCATCTAGAAATGAAATGTACCAATGTGTCTCTGTTATATTTTTTGTTTCGAGAAGGTTCCTAAATATTAGTGGGAATTAATGAGAAATGATGTGATTTTTTTACGTGGGAGATTGGGATATGAATTTCTAACATGTTTTGAAAATTGACATACTTTACATTGAAAATCCTTTGAATTTTTATTTCTAAAAAATGAGATTAAAAGGTTTTTCCAAGTATAGGAAATTAGGATGACCTAGGTGTAATTGATTCAACATGATTTCACCGTCATTATTGGATTTAGGATTTAATAAAGCTTTCTTCTGAGAATGAACCTCAGATATAGCTTGGAGGACATGCCTTTTTGGAGGGTCTTCACTTTTGAGGAATTAGAATCGCGAGCATTCTTTAGCTTTGCTAATCATCTTCCCTGAATCCAAGTCCTGAAATATACATAGATTAGGAACAAATTTAGCTACACAATTTTTATCACGGGTGACTTTAGTAATTGATAAAAGTTTACAAGGGTGGGAACAAGGAGGATAATCTAGAATAAAAGAATTTGAAATTTTTGCTGAACCTGTTACTTTGGATACTAATCCATCGGTAATTCTAACAGTGCGTCCTTCTTGGTAGGTTTTAAGATTCATGAGAAAAAATGCATTACCTGTCATGTGGTCTGAAACATCTGAATCAACAATCCATGATCTCGTAACCTTTTTCATACTAAAAGCGTTGAGGGTGTTATCTGATTGAGCTATCGTGGCAGATGATATTGGCGAGGATTGTCTAAATATTTTCTAGAGTAGATTAATATTTTCCTTGCTAAACAGAGCAGATTCAGGTGACGAAATTCCATGGGTTGTGGAGGCAGTATTTCTATGGCTTTCTTGGTTGATGTGCGGTAACTTCCAATCACCTGGCTTTTCATGAATTTTTTAGCAGATTTTCTTAGTGTGATCAGTTTTACGGCAATGGACATACCAAGGTCTTCCTCTTCGGGGACGATTGTCTGCTTTCTGAGATTGCTGGTATCCTCGAACAACAAGTGCAGAACCTTTTCCAGTCACTGAAATGGCAGATTGAGGACCCATCATCACCTTTTTTCGACTCTCCTCTTGGCGAACTTCGGAGAAAGCTTCATGAATGCTTGGTAAGGGTTTTGTTCTTAGAATCCTGCCTCGTACATTATCAAGATCTTTATTGAGTCCCATCAAAAATTTAAAAACCCACTTCTTTTCAACAATCTGTTTGTACAAGATTCTGTCTGCTGAACATTTCCAATCGTGAACTTCAAAGAGGTTTAACTATTGTCAACATCGAGTGAGAGAGTTAAAGAATTTGGTAACTAATACTCTCCTTGACGAAAATCATGAAGATGCTTTCGGTCTCAAATAGTTCGAACATATTATCAAAATTGGAATAAGTATCTATGGCGGCATTCCGTATTCCATGACGGATTGGGACCACTGAAAGTAATTGTGCCCATTTAACTTGTGACTGGTAATGGAAAAAATATTGTTCTCAAAGAAACCTCCATTGGAATCGATCATGACAAGTTTTCCTGTGGCTATTGATACTCAGACTGTCGTGAAACTGATGTTATTTCAAATTGGGCTGATTGGGCCTATTAGTTTCTTGGCATATTGGGCTGTTATTTTGTTTTTTACTGGGTTGGGCTTACAATAGTTACTAGAACAAATAGTGAATGCTAGATTTATTAGATATTGGGCTAGGCTTACAATAATTACTGAAACAAGAGTGAATGTTGGGTTGCCTATTAGTTCAATAATACCTTTGTTTTTTTGGTATAATTTGAGAATATTAGTGCTTGAACTGTGATCGACACGTGGTTATAAACCATCAGATTGTGATTGATTGGTGATGGTGGCATCTGACTCTAAAGAGTGAATGCTGGACGACGGCGACTGAAGGGCAACGACGAAGCGCCGAAGTGGAAGACGACTATGACTAGATGCCTGTAGAATGGGAAATGGGCTCGCGATGAACCAGATAATTGATGGTGCCTGGGTTTTGCGAGACTAATGATTGAAGTCTTGCATTACTTAGTGGTCGACGATGATGACAGATTTGATGGCCATGAAAGCAATGGGTTAGACGTAAGGTGACTTGGGTTTCTCGCTTATGTGGAGGTGAGGTTGACGGAAATGACATAGGATGTGTAAGATTGATGGAGATGAGGTAGGAGCCTAGTTCGTTCCGATCGTGAAAACTCGAAGAGGTCGTTGTCACCACTGGTGAAGAAAATGAAGATGCTACCATTGATCTGAAAGCAGAATTTTATCGATTTGATAAAGAAGGAAATCAGTGGAGAAAATGGCTTCCACCAAAATCTGCTTCCAAAAAGGCTAGTAAAGACAAGGGCGATTGGATTTCAAAAATGCTCTAATACCATAAAGAAAATATTGAGAAAAATGGTGGAGAAAATTTGAAGTATTATTTTTATTTCTCTAATCTATTTTAAATCTATTTACAGCAATATAAATATAGTAGGAGTTAGACTAATAGACCATTATTACAGCCTGTACACAACCAATCAAAGATATTTAGACTAATAGACTACTATTATAGGCTATACACACACTATTACGACCTGTACACAACTAATTAAAGATAATATCTCTGATTTTCTACACACTCAATTCTAAATGATATCAAAGTAAGATTTTAGGATCGAATTCATGTGACAACCCTCAAAATCAATTAAAATTTTTAAGTTGATGTGCCAAACAAAAGTCAAGAAAATCAAGTTTGAAATTGATATAAGTATTATTGATAACAAAGAGTAAAATGGACAAAAACAAAGTCAATAATTAGAAGTCACATTGTAAATAAGAAGAAAAACATTGATTTACTAATAATACCCCTTTATGGATCACCGGAGGTTTGAAGGTGATGTGAATGAAGATTAAATTTAGGGTTATTTTAGTCTTTTTAATATATATAAATTATTGCTTTTTTTTTAAATTGTCTTTTAATTACTAAACATGTTTTTATCATTTTATTGTTAGATGTATGTACCTATTATATTGGGTCTTTTATTCCAAGGAAATCCACCCTTGAGGAAAATTAAATTGATGGATCCTTGCAAAGTCAAAGTAGTCCACAATTGAGGGGGAGTGTTAAGAAGTATAAAAATGAAATGCTAGGCCCATCTCCCACAAGCTTAGGCTTTTGAGAGAGTTGGTTACCAACAACTTTTACAACTTCAGTTCTAGATTGTTTTCTTACAGCTCAACTAGTTAAAACTTTTCTCTGCTTCTTGCTAATTTTAGGTATGGACCCAATTGCAAAACGTTTCATGTGGGAAGTTATATCTCGCCTTTCAACTAGGCAAGGAAAGACTGCCGTAATTCTTACCACCCATAGTATGAATGAAGCTCAAGCTTTATGTACCAGGATTGGGATAATGGTAAGAATGTTATTTGTTTATTTAAGCTTGAAATACTAGGTACTGTAATTTGCAAGATCAACTTTGCAGTTTGGTTATTGATTTGAAGGTTGGAGGGCGGTTACAATGTGTTGGTAGTCCTCAGCATTTGAAAACAAGATTTGGAAATCATCTTGAGCTGGAGGTATCTTCCTCATTGTTTTCTTTCTATGACATTTGTAATTGAAAAATATGTTTGGGTATCTCATTCTTGGTTCCTTACTCGTAGATCAAACCTGTGGAAGTCAGCTCCGAGGACATGGAAAATTTATGCCATATTGTACAAGAAAAATTTTTTGCTGTGCCTTCTCATCCTAGGAGTTTACTTGATGACCTTGAAGTCTGCATTGGTGGCATTGACTCCATTCAGTCTGACAATGCTACTGTGGCTGAGATCAGTTTGTCATGGGAAATGATCTTGATAATTGGACGGTGGCTAGGAAATGAAGAAAGAATAAGGACACTGGTGTCATCAGTATCTTTGCCCGATGTATCTTTTGGTGAAAAATTATCTGAGCAGTTGGTTCGAGATGGTATGAGAAAATATGGCTCATGTTGATTTGTGTTTCTGTTTATGTTAGACATAATTTCAAAACTTGAGACAGAGAAGACTCGTTAAAATATATTTATTTTTATTTTGCTAAAAATATGAAGACAAAACACTTTCTGAGCAACCTAGTGTGTTTTCTGCACGTCAATGGCTTGATGGTTTTTTGGCTTCTTAATAGTGAAGTTGTATTATCACCTAGTAATGAACTGTTTTCTCTCGAATTTAAGTCCCTGTTTTTGGCTTCTTTTTTCAGTCATGTGAATGATTTCATGCAATCATATCCAGTGCTAGGTTATTGTATACCTTTCTGTTTTACACTTTTACTTGTAGACCATGCAATTGATGTCAAATCAATGGATCAAGGATATTTCTGGTCTCTTACACGTCAGAGTGGATTTTTCATTGTTCTTATATCAATTGTCAAAACAATTTTCTTGCAAAGTGTTCAGCTCCGTAAGCTGCTGATTTTTTCAATCTGTTATGTTTTTAGTCACTGTACTGTACCCTAATTATAGAAAGTTCATGATAGCTCTTTTAAATTGTAGCCTCCTAGATTTCTTATATATGAGGATGACTGGATCAAGAATGCAAATGTTTGATACATGTCATATTTTTCTTGTATTTTGTGTTTGATGTCACATTGAAGATATAATGGGACCTTTGAGTGTATAACTTGAAACAATTGAAGTAATTAGTGATCAATTATGACTCGAATATTCTTTGCTTTGTCATAATTGTGTTCTCATATTGTAAATTGTGACCCCTAGACCAGGTACATGGATTCTTCATTCCTTAAACTGTATCATTTGTACTTTTAGTCAATCCAAGTCTTTTTGCAAGTGCGAGCTGTATGTTTGTTGTACACTTAATGTAGGTTTTCATTTATTTTGCTCTTGCCCTTAAAACTTAACAATGGATGAAATGTAATTTCTATTTATAAGTTATGGCACCTTCTGATGATTCATTTATATATTATACTTATAGCTTTCTGTACTGCATTGTAATTTTTTATTTCAAGTGAATTGAATCTGTATGAATTTCACCAGGTGGTATACCATTGCCAGTATTTTCCGAATGGTGGTTATCCAAGGAGAGGTTTTCAGCTATTGATTCATTTGTACTCTCGTCATTTCCTGGTGCTACCTTACGAAGATCCAATGGGTTAAGCGCTAAATATCAGGTAAAAAGACACTGATTTTAGTTTTTATTAATCCTCTTTTATACAACCTGGTGCCTATCTGTGGATTCCAGACTGATGTTATAGCTTATGGTTGTTTCTGCTGTTTCATTAAATCTGTTCAAAGAGAGGTGAAATTGTTCTAATTTCTCTAAGTCAGTATGTATTAAATTGCAAAAAATCATTCTCTAGATTGAGAAAAAATTACTCAAGGAAACACAGCTATCATTTTTTCATTTTTTGATAAAAAACAGAGGATATTTTCATACAATACCAGCAAAAAATTACAACCTAAGAGTAGAAAAACATTCACTAACGCAAGGCTAATATAACCAACACGGGGCCTAAAACAACTATGAATTCTATCTTTAGCAGCATGGACAGCTACCTTAGGAATCAACTTCTACCAATATCTAGCATCAAAGCTAGTAGTAAGTTTATAAGAGAAGAATCCATAAGCCCACCAGTGTTATTCACCTAGACAAGAGCAAAGAATACCTCCAAGTACACAAACACAGCACACCCAACCACCACCACATCAACAGGGACTGAACAGAAATCAAAATTTGACAAGAACAAACACAGAAGCAGATGAACCCAAACACCAGTTAAAAGTTGCCAATAGCAATAGAAAACAACAAAAGATAGTATAAAGCAAATGCAAACCAGAATAGAACTAGTTCTTATTTTCCTAAAACATGACAACTAACAACTCCATGCCAACAACAATACCAACCATGGCACCATCATCCCAAAACAAAGTATGAAGGATTTGTTTGTCCCAAATCGGTCAGGAGTTAGGCAGCAGTGCTGCTTATAGGTCTGAACAATACTTAACTCAATGAGATATTATTGGTATCAAAGCATTTGGGTTAAGCCTGAGGTGTATAATATGGTATCAAAGCATTTGGGTTACAAAATTGGGATTTTTTTATTTAAATTAGGGTCTGATTTTGGGTAAACACAAATTAAGGTTTAGTGCATTTTTGGGTTCCAACTTGGAACACCCTTTTAGAGTGCAAATTTATTCTCACCGTCAGCATAGCGAGGAAACCCACCCACCGACCGGCCAAACCCCAAAGTTCGGTCTCTAGACAAGCCGCGAGTGGGCCCCACATGCCACCGCGAATTTATGCAATCTTCCCACGTCCTCGTGTTGCTCTTCGACGTTCCCCTGCGTCATCTGTGGTGGTTTAGCACTCATCGTTTTGTGATTGTTCAGGTTTGGGTTATTCCAATTTGGGTTTTTTGGCCAATTTTGTATTCTTGTTCGCTGCGTGTTTGGTTGCTGCCCTTGTTGGATTTTGTTTGTTTGCTTGTTCGTTGTCTTGTAGTTTGTAAGAGTTATGGTTGAAAAGAATGTAATATTGTGACGGATATGATGCCTGTGATGTCTAAAATCACGGACCCTAAGCTCAATGGCTTGAATTATTTGGCTTGGAGTAAGATCATTCGAATTTATTTGAGAAGTATCGACATATATACTCATTTGACTAACGATCCTCCTAAGATGATTCAAAGCAGACATGGCTTAGAGAAGATGCTTGCCTATTTCTGCAGATTCAGAATTCTATTGAGAGTGATGTAATTGGCTTGATCAATCATTGTGAATTTGTTAAGGAATTGATGGATTATTTGGATTTCTTATATTCTGGTAAAGGAAACCTTTCTCGCATGTGGGAGGTATGCAAAGTATTTTACCGTGCAGACAAACAAGATCAGTCCTTCATGAATTATTTTATGGAAATTTAAAAAGACTTACGAGAAGCTCAATAGTTTGATGCCTTTTAGTCCTGATGTGAAGGATTTGTTTGTCACACATCGGCTAGGAGTTAGGCAGCAATGTTGCTTATAAATCTGGATAATACTTAATTCAATGTGATTTTATTGGGTTGAGTTAAGTTTGAGGTTTATAACACAAAGCATACCAACCTCTAGCCGTTCATGCTTCAAAACAAGGCTCCACTAGATCAAGTCTAGAGAGGAAGTCGATTCCAGAGGGTAACCGTCCCTTGGAGAAACTAGCAATAATAGACTAGAGAGGAACTGATTATATCGAAAAAGATTGTGACATCATGGTAATGGAATGTTTGCATGTTGACATACTGCCTTCCACATCCTCCATGAACTCCGCAAATGAAATCATGATTGCTTCTTGGTTTCAATAATCTGATATCTTATTGTATTATTTTTATGTTTTATCTAAAATTTCCTGGAATGCTTGTGTCTGGATCTTGATGCTTGATGCGTGTGTGAATGCGAGAGTAAGAAGCATCTAGATCCTTGAAGATCTTGAGAGTGAGGGCGATCAATGTGGTGTTTGAGATTGTCACACAAGAAGCGAGGTCTTTGAGATCAGAGATGGAGCCCAAGGGTTTCTGAGGAGTATGAAACAATGATGACTTTAACAGAGTAGAAATCGAAGCACTAATGCCTGCTTTAGTTTTTCTCTAGTGTTTGTTGCTTTCATTTAAGGCAGTAAATTTCGGCGATTGCTTCAGAATAGAAGCTTGAGCTATCGGCATTTCCAGTAACTCAGCTGCAAAACTGTGCAAGTTCAAGTCCGAGTTGAATCTTCTTTCTTCTTCATAGTCTCAAGGTTGAAAAACGCTTCATCTCTTTAGAACAATTATGCGTTTGGATTAGATCCTTGTTGACCTAGTAAAATGGTACGAAAAAGAAGGAAAGAAAAACAGCGAAGGAAAGGAAGGAAGATATGTAATGAGAGGCAGGAGAACAGGAAAAATGGCAATGAAGAAGAAAGCTTTTCAAACCCTAGCTACAATTTTACAGCTATCCTTTTCTAGATTTAGTTTTTTAGATGGCATAACATGATTGCTGGATATGCCGATAGTGGGTGGTAAAGACAGTCCCCATTACTAATGTTGTGCAGCGGCTGTTATAAACAACAATTTAAAATTTTCAACAATGTTGTTATTTTGCTCTACCTTAAATTGGATTCATTCTATTAGTGGTTGTGTTTAACATTTGATCGCAGTAGTGTTTATAACATACATGGGTCTCACCACAAATTAAATTTTTAGGATTGGGTCAGCTATGGTGCTTAGATTTTTTAAAAAATTTAACAGCAAGTAACTTCACTGTTCAACTTCAAATTCAGCGGGTCTATTCATGCCTTTTTGTTCATTATTTGGTGTCTTTGCATATTTTTATTTTAATGTCTTTTGGAAATGTCCATGTTCACAGATATGTCCAGTTTAAACTGGAGTGTTGGAGAATCAAAATATATAGTTAGTTTCCTTAAGGAGTCCTCATAAAGGTCATACTAAGGTTATGTTTCTGTGCAATTTTTACTCCACAAACACCATGGGTTGGTCAAATTCAATAACTTAATGGGTTATGAATAGTTGGCATATTCTGGTCTCACACAAACCAATTCTCTACCGTGGACAAGTATCCGCTGCTTGACCATACGACTTAGTTTGAGCTATTTATGTCACATTGGTAATATGCAGTTTTTGCTTGAACTTTAAATTGATCTAACTTGGCCTTTAATAGAAAACCTTTATTGGTTTTTGTTGTGTTTGTAGTGATTAGGTTTTTGTTCTATTTGTAGTGTTTTTAATCAGATGAAGTGCTTATTGATCTTGTATATCTTATCACTACAGTTGCCTTGTGGGGAAGGCGTATCACTAGCGGATGTCTTTGGTCATTTAGATCAAAACAAGTAAGTTCGATCAATTACATACCTCTTCTATTCTTGTCAGACCCAACTGTTTTACATTCCTTTTAAGCTAATTGATATTTTCTTCGATCTCAACTTCAGAAATCAACTTGGTATTGCTGAATACAGTGTCAGCCAATCAACTTTGGAGACAATATTTAATCATTTTGCACAAAATGCGTGAGATGGATATTACGTTGTAAGATAATTTTCATTTTAGGGGATTTTGTGAAATTGTACTTTCCTTCTCTTTATCATAAGGAAATGTAGACATCATATAAGAATTTCTCTATGAATATGTCTAACCGGATAATTGTACATAAACAAAAAAATGAAATATTGACCAAAAATACATGGACAATACTCTGATGCTTTTGAAACATTGCTGTGTTCATCCATTCCATGCTTTTCTCATTGGCTAGTGGTCTAGAAATGAGCTCCTAAAATTACAGGTTTTTGGGGGCTAAAGTAGTTCTACACTATCCATGTATTGGAGTGTACATGATTTATTACACAATTTTGGGACATTTTTCATCAAATTTTCAAACACTCATCTATTAGGCGCGAAGGCATATGAAAGCAATTGAAATTACTGTAATAAAAAATTTGGAAAATAGTTCTCAGCATTGGAAATGTGAAATATCTTTAGAGATCAAAACAAGCTGGCCTATTTTTACAGAAACAAATGTATTTTTGAAAGTCTTCAAACAAACTCAGTAAACCAAACTTTAAAACCCGACACTTGACTTTGAAAATGTTTTGGTCGATTTAGTCTTGGCCTAATTAAAATGAAACTCCATCTTTTCCTGCACTCTCTCTTCCTTCTCTCTCTCTCTCTTCCCCCCCACTACCCCTTCATTTTTTGTGGAACGATTTGATTACTTTGCATTGTATGTTATGCATAGGACTACTAATGATCAACTTGGGTAGGTAGGGTAAGAAATTTGGCCACTTCAATAAATGCAAATTTCGGTTATTTAATCAAAATTTTATCAATGAAACTCAGTATCTGTAACACCCTATTCGTAGAAAATCAATAATGAGAATAATACAAAATTTGAAGCTAAGTCATGACCGTGGGGAGAGAGAATGAAGGGAGATTGGAAGAAGGGGAAGAGTGCATGCAAAGAGAGAACAAGAGAAATGGAGAGAAGTTCATAACCATTTAATTTTAATTAAATTGTCATTTAATAAGGTGAAATAAGTTATATTATTATTCTCTTATATTCATTTTTTAAAAATGGTTTACTATAACTAATAAAAATCTAAATTATTTCTTTTTTTCAACAATTTATTCATCTTTTAAAGTTCTTCTTTACTTGAAAATTGATGAAAAATTATAATTTAAATATTAATATATAATTTTTAATTAAATTATCCATTAAACTTCAAATTTTATTTATTAATTTAAAATTCATATAAAGTCAAATTATTTAAATTCATTTAAAGAATAAATAGGTCAAAATGACATAAATAGGTTGGTTAAATGTTTTCTGACATTTTATAGTTTGATTTAATAAACTAATATATATCAAATTGATTAGTATTTTAAGTCAAAATTGACCAAAATTATACCGTGTATACTCTCACTTTTAATTATAAACCAATGAAAATAAAGTAAAAATTACTTGAAACATAGTAGCTCATTTTCAATATTAATTTAAGACTGAAAAACTCAAACTTTTTCCAAGGTTATAATTGTAAACTTTTACATGTATTTATTTTAAAGGAAAAATCTTGTTTGGATATTCGGAACCGAGATAGAAGGCGAAGCAACCTAGATGCTCAATGATCAGTCCGAGCTCAATGATCAGCCTGAGTTCAATAACCAACTGAGTTACGGTCGAATATAACTTTCTGACATGTAAATATGTGTACTCATCATGTAATTGACACATACATAGGTAATATTCTATTAATATATGGACCTCCTATGAGATCTACACATTTAGCTAATCAACTTAACTTTTCTCTAAGTTTTCTTTCTATAAATCAGATCAATCCTAAACATTTTGGCGCCCATCGTAGGGCTCAGATTTTTAGGTCAAGCTTAAGTTTTTTACCCTGTACTTCTTAGGATTTTACTTTGAGTCTTGAGGGGAGCTTAATAAATCTATCATACCCTGTTCAAAAAATTGCACCTAAGGCACAAGGCATTCTACACACATCAATATGGTGGGAACTCGTGCTGGTAGACATTCAAAATTGGCTAACAAAGGAATGAGAGCAGCTTAAGAAAATATAACACCACCCCTCGATGAGGTTAGGACAGAAGAGAACCTACACCACCAGGAGAAGGCTCACCAACTCTTGGAATTAAGAATGGAGCTTGAGGAAACTAGAAGAGAAAACATGACCCTTCGGTCTCAATTGGGGGGAAGGGTCCTGCACGACCAAGTAGTAGAACCAATTGACAAAAACATAGCGGGATAGGGCTAGCCTGAGCCATACAATATAGGGCTAGCTTGCGAGACCTAGTAAGGAACAATGGGTTTAATAAAGGAAGAAATGAGAGGCACGATTTCAAGCATTGGAATAAACCAATAAGAAGGAAGAACTAGCCTTGAAGATAGCTTAGGAGAAAAGCAAGAAGGGAAAAACTCCTTATGATGTAGACAAAGATTGTGAACAATTGTGTATCTCCCCATTTTCTGATAATATAGAAAATGACGAACCACCATCCAAGTTCAATGCCCTAAAATGCCTTGATTATTTTAGGATGAAGAACCCTGTGATGCACGTCCAACACTTCAAATCCAAGGAAAAAGAGATTCTATGATGTGCAAGTTATTTGTAGCCACTCTCTATATGAGGGCACCCAAAAATGGTTCAAGAACATGGCACCCTAATCCATAACCTTTTTTCCATAGTTTGCTCGACTCTTTATCACAAACTATATCTGTAACAAGCCCTTGAGGAAAGAATCACACCACCTTTTCTCTATCGTCCAAGAGGGGAGAATTCATTGAGGAGTATATTAAACGGTTTCAGGAGGAAAAATTGGAAATCTCTAATTTTCTAAACTCGATAGCTATTGTAGCATTCTAGATAGGTCTCCTAAGGAATTATGACCTATTTATATAATTAACTAAGATAGTGCCTCGCACTTTGGAAGAAGCTTATGGTGAGGCCTGAAAGTTTGTCAACTTGGAGTGAGTCTTAGTCCCAATCAAAAATCAAAGAACTAATATGAAGAAATGCCCTACAAAGAGAAAAAGAGGATAAGCCCAAATAGGACACATCAAAACAACAACAATAAAAATTTTACACCAAATAATAGGTCGGTTAGATAGTGGTCAAGAAACAAGGGGAGGTCACTTTCTCCCTTCAAGGGTCCTTCCTTAAGAGTAAATCTAACCCAAGCAGTGATGAGAATGGAGGAGGAACTCGATGTTAGGTGGCCACCCAAGATGAAATACCCACTTAGAGGCACATCCAAGTGGTGTGCCTTCCATAAAGATATAGGCCACAATACAAAAGACTGTAGACACCACAAGAAAGTGATAGAAGAGTTATTAGCAAGGGGATTTCTGAAGGACCTCATTACACAAAATGAAGATTAGAGAAAATGCTAAAATAAGCAAGATAAAACAACAAACCTTACTAGTAGCGAAAGATCCCCCCAAAGAAACCAATATCAAAACTATACATACCATATTTAGATGACGAGGGGTTACTGGAGAGCTCTAGATATAAAGGACCTTGACATTGTCAAGACGGAGCTCCCTCTTGTAGAGTTCCATTGTAGTACTACCTATGTCAAAGGAACGGTAGTGCTACCTGTTATGGAAAAAGAAATGATAATAATGACCACTTTTGTAATCATCGATGTCCTAGCTCACTACAACGCCATTCTGGGAAGACCTTGGATACATTAGATAAAGGTAGTCCCATCCACCCTTCACCAAGTAATCAAGTTTCCCACTAATGAAGGGCGATATGAGATTAGGGGAGACCAAGAGAAGGCCAAAAGCTACTATAATGCTACTATGAAGGAAATGGCTTACAAATAGTAATTACTGAGAGGTCTCCCTTGGAGTAAGATAGGAATCCAAGGCCTTATAAAATAAATCAACCTAAATGAAGTAAAGAACCTCCCCATGGAAGTAAAAGGTGAGAGCCAATCCTTAAAATTGGGTGAAGATTTGACAATGGACCTAGAGGTCATCAAACACCAGATGGTTGCCCTTAAGATTGATCCTCGTTATAAAAAAAGGAGGAGAAAAATGGTTGTATGATGAACATAAGCGAGAGCTTATTAATTGGTTTTGCAACCATGTAAATGTCACAAAAAAAATTCATGCATGTATGTTCCTAGATCTATGCAATGTTTTAAAACTTTGCTCTAAAAACATTTCATGTTTTTCTATACATAGATTCGAGATGAACTCAAGAAACCCAATCATAAAATATCAGAAAGTTTACAATGGCTTGCACATAGGCCAAAAATTGATGTCAAATCATTTTCTAGTTTCATAATAAATGGATCGAGGTTTACAACTCAAGCTAGGGACAAAGTCCGAGTAAATCAGAATAGTAGTGTGAAGATGGTTGCACAAACTATGCAATTTTCCAGTTCAAAAGATGGTAATCTTGTACTTTTTGATAGAACATATTATGGTATAATACAATAGATTTGGGAATTGGATTATGAGGTCTTCCATGAAACAGTTTTCTTGTGTGATTAGGTTGAAGATGTTATCAATTTTGGATATAAAATAGATGATTTTGGATTTACCGTTGTAAATTTATCCAAGATAAGTCACACTGATGATCCTTTCACGTTAGCACTTCATGCAAAACAAGTATTTTACATGAGCAATCAAATTGACACAATATGGTCTGTTGTGTTAATGCCTTCACAAAAAGAGTTTTACCATTGTGATGCTTTAGAAGATGACGACCCTATGCTTGATACATTAACCAATATTAGTAATTTCTCAAATAAATTGCCTAATGTATGTGATGATCTAGTTGATGACGATGATTCTTCTTCATGGACTCGAAGTGATTATGAAGGAATGTATGTATCCGATCAACAACTTAATTAAACATAACGTATATTCTATATTGTTGTAATAACTCTTATATATATATATTCCTAAAATTGTCAATTAATTTATATTTATTCATTGTATGTAGATATTTCATGGATCCTCGGGAAACAGAGCTTATAGATCCAAATGATCCATTAGGGTATTTGAAAAGAAGGGGTTGGGGGAATATACCTGATGCTCTACTTAATCCACATGATAGAATACCTGTTCTATTTGATGCTACTGGTAATACAATAGGGGGGAAATGGCCAACAATTGAAATCCTCTATTGGTCGACTTGTGAAGTCCAGTATACCAGTCAATATAAATGATTGGTCTCAGGTTGACGATGTAGAAAAGTTTAAAATATGGATAACCATTTGTGTAAGTCTCTTATATTTTATAAGAACTCAACTCCTTTAAGGCCTCAATGTTAAGTGAGATTTCCACTCTAAAAGAATATCAATCACAACACATGCTAGGCATGGTATAATTCTACAACCAGGGTATGCCATATTGGCCAAGCATGCCACCCACGCAATCTCATGGCACTCAAACTATATCCAGTATAGGATATATTCATCCTATTGGTCCTTCCTATATACCAGGAATGCATATGAAATCAAGTAGTGTCTATGGTTCATTTTCTCCAATGCAATCTGACCATTCTTACCATTAATCAAACCACGATGAACATTTTGGTGAGAATGTACATCCAATAACTACCCCACATAGGATTCCTCCTTTATTTGATGAATCATATGTGCTAAGATTTTAATTTCTAGTGTATATAATCTATTATTTTTATTTCTTATTTTATGTTTTATTTTTTTTATACATAACACTTAAATTTTTTTACAGAATATGAAATGTTTGTTGAAACATCCTTCGTCAACGGACTTTGTTTCTATTGGAACGGTACATCAATTGAGCGATGATCAGATGATTCATAATCAATATTTGCCTAATCATTGGCGAATAGTAATTGATCAATCATTGCTTCATGATTTTCCACTACCTGTGCCTTCTCGATAAAGTACCAACAAGAAAGGGCCGATTGACAAGATGGATGGCCGGGCCGATTCAAGTTTGTGCTAAATTTTGACGTGGTACTATTTTTTAACTTAAAGGATAACACTTGTTTACTACTATTATTTTATTATATCTTTTATTGTTACTAACATACATAATACTTTTTTTAGTCTATTATACCAGAACTCTTAAATGTAGCACATTTAAGAGAGACGAAGCAAGTATCTCGTGCTAAATCTATGTCTAGTGGCCAATCATCGTAAACCAAGTCATTCAAGAAGAAGCCTTGGAAAAAGTATACTTATGATTATGCTTTAAACTTCAGTAGAAATCTTGCCACTTTGATGACTATTATTGGGAGGGCATCTAGCATAAATGATGGATGGACTGTGCCACTTCCTATAGAAATTTCTAGTGTAGACCTTGGCCAAACTTTATATCGATCGAGTGCATATTACAACTCTTTGAATATCAAATTATTGATTTAAGTATAATTCAAGTGTGGACAAGGTGAGTGTCCTTAATCTATTTAATTTTCTTTCATTTATGTAGAAAATATATAATTATATTTATATTATCTAATTACTTATTGAAATATTTTTTATATAGGGCTTGTTATTATCGACTTCAACATAATCACTCATCACATTTAGCATTGTTTTATGATTCTTCATATGTCAATCAATATCAAGAGAAGGATGTTAGCATCAGAGCTAAACAATTATGTGATAGGGCATTAACACTTAATAGAAATCAAAAGTTGATAATCCCTTGGCCACTAAGGTTTGAACAAGGCCAAGATCATTGGATGTTAGTAATCATTGATCTGTTCAATAATCATGCTTGGTACTGTGACTTAGCTTCCATAGAATTGAGTAAAGATACAAAAGCAGTTGTTGAAATGTAAGAGTTATAGCTAGCTATTGGTTTCTTCTATTATTTTTTGTAATATTTAATTAAAAACTAACCGTTTTAAACCTTGATAGGCATGGAAGTTGTGGAACAAGTTTAGGGGCATTACCCTTAAAAAATCTCATAAGCTTATATGGACAAAAGTTATGGTATATACAAGCGAATATTAATAATTTTATTAATTTTACAATTGAATAATAAAGATGTTTGAATATAGAAAATCATGTATACTTGTTTTTTGTAGGTTCCACAAAAATAATGGAGTCATGTGTGGTTATTATGTCATGAAGTTTATGAGCGACATCATCACAAATATCAAAATTCCAATTGATGATGTGGTAATATCTTTTACCTATATACAAAAAATTTTAAATACATGAAATTACATTCTTATATTGATTTTAAATACATGTAGTTTTTTGGTTGGAACAAGACAGGATACGACCAGCAAATTTTTAATGATTTACGAGAGGAATGGGTAGAACACACGGTTCAAATTATATCATCACAAGAAGAATCAGGAGATGATTTTGATGATCTTGAATAGCATATGACAACATACTGGTAACTTTTTTAATGATTTAATTTCTCTATTCCTATGTCTGAATTCCCTTGTTTGATGGATGGTTATGTGCTCATGTATTTAGGGGAATGCATTGTTTGATGGACCTATTTTTGGCCCAAACTTCATCTCATCTCTCTTGCCTACTTTCCTTATGACAACATTATATTAGCATTTTATTAATCATTTGTCTATAAATATGAAGTTATCTGGAATCTCTGCTGATATTTTTAATGATATAATGAGCTTTAAATATGAAATCAAGTGTAACTCATATTTTTTTATTTGTCTTGTATGAGTTTGGTGCCCATGAACGTATTACAAAATTGTTCCATACGTTTAAGGGCACCAAAACTCACACAAGCCAAGTAACAAAATATGAGTTACACTTGATTTCATATTTAGAGCTCATTATAGCATTAAAAATACCAACAAAGATTCCAGATAACTTCAAATTTATAGACAAATGATTAATAAAGTGCTAATATGAGTTCGAAGGGTTATATCACTCAGATGTCGATGTGGTAATCTCTTTTTGATGATAATATTTATAATGATTTAATTTCTCCATTCGTATGTCTTTGAAGCTTAGACTACTTCTTTGATAGATCTTTACATGCTCATGTATGTAGGGAAATGAATTGTTATATGAACCCGGTGTTTTTGTCCAATTTCCTTGTCACAATGCTGATAATTCTAAGCCAACCAAGTTTGCTCGCACAATCCAATTACACTTTGACCATATTATTTTGTTTGTAATTTAAGTTAACTAGATATGTATTATATATACATTATTTTTTTTGTAATAAATTTAATTATCAAGTAATTAATTATATTTAAATTTTTAATTATTTGTATTATTATTTATATTTTGGTTTTTTATACTATATATATTGAATAAAGGGTGGAGTAAAAAATGAGAATAAAGAAAAAAAAATCATAAAATGTAAAGTTGGTTAACCGCGTGAATCGACTTTACATTTTAAGTCACTCAATTTAAAGTCGATTTAACGAACCGACTTTAAAGCTTTTTTTGTAGTAGTGCTAGAAAATTCCTTTTCTATAATATAGAACTTCATATTTTCAATGTGTTCCTTGGTATATTTTATTGCCAAATTGTAGACACTCAACCATTGTGAATTACTGAGGTTTCTATATTGGTCTTTTTCATCTTTAATGACTGATGCATTTTTAGGGGATGTTTCCCTGAATAAATTTGAATGCTTTACTATCTTTGGGATATTTACTTATTTAAATAGTACTAGAGGTCTTTCTATTTTCCCTAGATTTTTCAACCTGCTAGGTGTTGTTGGTTATTGTTGTAGTGTTGTAGAGTTATTTTTTACTATCACCTCTGAAGTTAGTTTTGGTATTTTGTAATTGGCATAACTGCCTTCAGCCTCTATTCTGTTGGTGAAGGCTTTATGAGTTACTCCACTAAACCTTAGAATATATTTATTGGATTTTTCCTAGTTGTTATAGATTCCTAGTTTTGGGCTATTATAGACCACATAAGTCTTTTTTTGTTCCTCTTTTTCATCTTCATAAGCCCATTTGAGTTTTTTTGTTTCAAAGATGTTACTCTCATTTGAACTGTTAAGTTCTTCCTTTCAATTTTAATTCTTTCTTTAGAAGTTTTAAATTTTTGATAAAGTTTCCTCTTTTGAGTTTTTGGACTCTAAAAGTTGTTTTGAACAATTTAGTTCTTTCTATTTATTTCATGTCTCCATAAGAGACTTCTCAAGGTATAATAGCTCAAGTTGTACTTGTAGGATTTTTATCTCCTTTTCCTTTATCTTGATCTTGATATCAAGATGTTCCATTCTTGTAAGCATAAAAATAGTTAGAGGTGGTAATTCTCTAGTAAGAGGATTTGCTAAACTATTCTTATTTCCTAGAAGATGTTTAACATCAATAGTGTAGTGGTTGAACCACTGTTTCCATCTGATTAATCTTCCTTATTTGTAATCACCTGTAATATTAGTTCTTAAGAAATAACCAAAATTCTTGTTATTTGTTCTAACAATGAATCTAGAACTTATAACATATATTGGAAATTTCTTAATAGTCCTTTTAATAACTAGATATTATTTTTCATTACTGTGATAATTTAACTCTGGACCTTGAAAAAATCCTGATGTATATATACAAAGTTATTCATCTTTGTTAACTACTTTTGTTTTTAGAGCTACTCCCTAATATTCTTGTGAAGCATCTATTTCAATTATCATTGTATCATCTCGTCTTGGATGGTATAAAGTTGGTAAATTTTTTACCTTTACTTTTACTCTATCCATATACAGAATATCTTGTTCTGTCCATTTCCAGATATATATTTTTTTCAATTTTGCTTGTATAGGTTTTCGCATTTATGCAAGTTTCTTATACATGCTTCTATATATGTCAAACATTCTAAAACTCTTTGTAATTGGTTTTTATCTTTTAATTCACTAGGAAAACCTTGGATATTGTTTAGTAAATGGGGTTGTAGATTATGTTTTACATGTTCAATTTCCAACCCTAAATACTTAATTTTCTGCTGAGCAAGTACTGCTCTTCTTTTTTCAAAGAGTACAATGCCTTCTTTCGTGAATTCCTGTAGAATATTAATAATATCCAAATAGTGTTTATTTAATTTATTATTGAAAACTAAAATATCATCTATGTTGACACTGTAAATATTTTGTAATTTTTTAAAGATGTTATCCATTTACCTTTGGAAGATACCTGGAGCTTGTTTTAATCCAAATGACACAACAGTCGATTGGAACTATCATTGGGGGAAACTAAATATCGTTAATTTTTGAGATTCTTCATCCAATCTTCTTTACCAAAATCCACTTTTGTAATCAAAACTTGAGAATTATTTCTTTCCTTTTATTAATGATAATAATTCTTTTTTCTTTGGAATAAAGTATCCATCATCAATGGTTATTTTATTCAATGATTTGAATGCTGGAATTGAGTGAGATTAATTACTTAGTATTATGAATTTTAGATCCATAAGTTCTTGAATTTGTCTTTCAAATTCAATCATGTCTTTTGGAGTGTAAATCATTGGTTTTACTCTAATAACCTTGTTAGGGTCTCTTAATTTTTTAGGCGTGTAATTGTTTTAGATTTATTGATTTTTGGATCCAAAGGATTTTCTAAGCTTACTGTTTCAATAGTTTTTTGATACATGCTAGAATTTTATCTTCCTATATTTCATTAAGAAAAGTGTTTTATTTCTCTTCTATTTCTAATGAAATATTTTCTAGATATGGTTTTGTTGCTTTATCTCACCACTTTTTTGTTTTTTATGTTGTTGCATAAAAGTTGGGTTTGATATAGTCAAAACTTTTCTCATTTTTGATACATAAATGGTATCACCATCTAATCTTGCTAGACTTATTTTGTCTAAATATTGTGTAAAAGGTTGATATAGGTTTAGGAAATTATTTCCTATTAAGAAATCAACTCTTATTTCCTGTTGATATATGGTAGGAATTTGAAACTTCTCTCTTCCTATCATTATATCTGTATCTTTTAAAACCTTATTAAGATTTATTGTAGTATTATTAGCAATCCTTACAATTAAATCTTTTAGTTCTTGTTTCTAATGTTCTTCTGAAACATATATTTACTTGCTATACACATATTAGCTCCTGTATCTATATATGCATATAGATGATAGCTGACATAACCTTTAAATTTTAATCCTACGTTGATGTAGGTACTATTTGGATTTGTAATACTATGTAAATCATTTATCTTTTGTTGAAGAGTATTCATATTTTGAGTCATTTATTTTCTCCTTAGTTTCTTCTAATAGATAAATACTGTAAATATCATCTATATCTAATTCCTTGATTAGTTCTAATTCCATCTTAAAAGCTTTTTCTATGATTTTTTATTTCTGCAGAAATTCCATTTTAAATTCTTTCTTATGTTAAATCTTGCTTAGACATTAATTGGCATAATTTCCTTCTTCATTATAGATCCAACATATGCATTTTTTTCCGTGAAGGGCAATAATTCCTATTTTAGGAGGTTTATACCTATTTCTTCTAAAATATCTATCTTTCTAGGTTTCCCTATTAAATTTTCTTTTATATTTTTGAAAATATTGTTTTTTGAATTTATATTTTTTAAATCTCTTATATTTTTTTTGTATTTTTGTTTGTAGGGTTTTATGTTACATCCATATTTTCTTGATATTCTAAAATCTAATGTGTAACAATAGATTTTATCATTTCCTCTTATTTGTTTATATTCTTTTCTGTCTGAGGATTTAATAATTATCCAAATTTTAAGGCTTCTTATTCTTATTCCAACTTTCTGTTAAGGTCTTATGTATTGTTAAAGGTAATTTTTGGAAAAAATATTTCTTTATAAGTTGTTTGCATAGAAGGTGGTAATTTATGGTAATACAAAGGTTTTAATTGGGAGTCATCAAAAGAGGCATGAGCATACGCTGGTTCGATAAGCCAAGGAAAAACAACCACCTCTTGGTTTAGACACTCAAGCAACCCGCCCTGCCAAACATCGATGCAAAGGTTAGATTTCACCACCTCTATCTACCCAACTAGTCTTTTTTGATTTCAAAAATCCAACCTGGAAACTTTCTCTCTCCCAAAAAACCTTCTATCTCCAAGACCCTTTACTAGGTTAGGCAAGCTTTGATGCCCCTACTCCAAACAAGTTGCTAGTCGGGATCATGGAACTATCACTCGAGAAGTAAGTAAGATGGTCCTTGTTTGGTCATAAGGATAATAGTTCTTATTAGGTTAGGGGTGACTAGCTTGGGGCTGCAATTGGTAATGGAATAACCAAAAGAGGGGTAGGAGAGACAAGGTTACACGCTGGGTAGTGTAGCCATCTATTTCAAGTAGAAAAGTGACAATGGGTGCTAAACCAACCACTCAACCCAGCAGGTCACGGGTGGGCCAACCATAGGCTCAAATTCTACCACCTTTCTTGTGGATCATCTTGTGGTTACCAGATGATGGGAACAATAAAGCATAAATTATGAAATGAGCACAAAATGTGAATATATGAATTGTTGCATTGACTTACAACAAGAAACAACAACCAACGTTTGGTACAACACCTACATTTTGGTGCATTCTTCTTTCTTTCCTTGGTCTTTCATTCTGTCATATTCCTAATAACTTATCCAATTACAACATATTAACTGCTAATGCACCTTTCTTTTATCAAATCTCAAGGACATGGTCTAATAATGAGGGTAGTATTTTATCATGGTGTCGGATCCCAAGTTTTTATGGATTCCTTCTTTGTTACCAGGGTAGACCCTAAAGCCATAATGTATCAAAATGAGGAGGCCATAGATAAACTATTTTCTATTCCTTTATCTCGAACTTTTTTAAAAACTCCATTCTATCTCTCTCTTGTTACGAACAAAAAAGTGGGATTGCACCCTAGTTCTAATCCTTTTCTTCAAAATTTCTTCGTTCGTACTGAACCGCTTGTAGAATCAAATCCTGTTCTTCAAGATCCTATGTCAACTATACATCCTCTTTGCACTTATTCCATAGAAGTCATCAGTGTTATGGGCTATGGCTTATGTAGATCAAGATTGATGAATGGGATTGTGGCACTCCACTCGTCGCCAATTCCGAAGGATGCTGCCAAAAAGAATGAATGCTGCTTCGCTCTAATAGATGAGTTGGATCCCGTATAACAAGTGAGATTTTTACCTTAAAATTCAAATATGTGAATGCAAAATGCTATCCTACTCTATTGTTGCGTAGTAATAGAAGCCTGCTCATGTTGCTTTGGTGGTGATTTTTTGCCTTCCTTTGCTTTGGAAAGGAGCTCTAGTGGACACGTGGAGGGAGTAGGTGAAGCATGTCATTCATAATGAAAAGAAAGACACCACTACTTCATCTCTTTGTTGTACCACCGGTGTAAACACAAGGGTCTCTTACCAAGACCAGGAACCAATTCAAATTTGGATCTTGACACGTCAGTGGTTTTTAATTGTAGGCATCTTTCCAGGAAGTTGGTTGGCTCATCATGAATTAGGTTGAGGTGGTTGATGATTCGAGATCCCATAGAAAATGCTTCTTTTATGCCTTCCGGTATTAGCTATAGCTTGTAGTCATTTAGTAATTCTACCCTTTCTTTATTCTTGGACCTCGTTTCTTAATACTTTGACTCTTCTATGCTGTGTCTGAGAAACCTTTTCAATACAATATAGATTGATAGCTCCCGTTCATAGTTTTGCTATAGATGATACACGAGGTGTCTTTTTATGGAGGTTCTTCCTTCTAATGATCGACATATCTATGATTCTTTTCTCCCAGATGAAGCAATATGCATTAGTCTATAGAATCTATAAAAAAGAGATGGTTAGGGCACAAAGTACTCTTGTACACCTATGTCACTCGGCTCGTGCATAACCCCACCCATTATGTTAAGGAAGAATTGAACTTCTTATTGGGCGGATTATTCAGAGCTAGCAATTGGCTATTAGATTTTGCCCCATAACTAGAAGAAGTTCAACGGTCACTATGGTTGAATGTATAGTAGTTTGCCTTTATAGCCTTTGATTAGTAGATTATTTAGAGCTTAAGAAGATGGTCAAGGTAAGGGTTTGAGTAATCCATTGAAGTGTGGAATAAGACCTGAATTAGGATGGTATTCATATATATCACTTACTCTTTATGTATGTTATAGACTCTCCACTCCATATTGAAAGCTCTTTTAAATAACATGAGCTTTGAAAGTATTCAATTGGAATAGAGCGTTATATTCTTTTTTTTATATTTCTTTCAAAAGGGAATGAATGGAATGAAGAAAAGAAGAGAGGAGGAAAGTGGTTCACTGGAGTTTGTCTCTTGAAAATGGTTTTATTTCTTGACTCTCTTGAATGTCTTCTTCTCTATTTTATTTCATGGTATCAAAAAGAGAATTAGGGTGCTAAAACAATAACCCAAAACTTGCTTGCTTAGAGAATCAAATTATTCCTTTCTGCTCTTCCATTTTTTATTTTATTACCGATAGAAATGGAAAATCATTTGTTATATGCCCTATACCCAAAACATTTCTTTGGTAGATCCTAATACGAATTATGTACATAATGAGGATCACAATCATTGATACAGTAGTGGTACCAAGCTATCTTATCATCAATATATTTTTTTAAAAGCTTTCGATGTAGTCATGAAATTGTGATACATAATCAATCTTATTTCTTTTTGTTCATTACTAAAATGAATCAAATCCTATCAAATATTTATATTTATCCTTTGAATTACTCATATATATCCTATGTCATTTTGCACCGGAAGAGTTAATATATCCATTAGCTAAACCCTTTCTTACCTTGCCTTTGGACTCGTATTTTGTTTGTACATAATCAAAAGCGGCCTCCCCGACATATGTTGCAATGTCTTCAATAGCATGCTCTTATTTTGTCTTTCCCTTAATAAGTCATCAAATTTGGTGCTTTTTGATCCCGAGTTGCTATGGAGAACAAAGGATGAAATACAATCGATTCCTCTTTTTAAGTGATTCTCGCTTCTTTTTCCTGTTCATAACTCCTACCTAGGTAGTTCCCAATGTTTCGCTCATGATCAAGTAACAACCTAAGATCTATAAGCATATTATGTTAAATGTTCAGATTTCATTCATTCCTTTAGTATGCTCCCAAGTACTTGTAATTATGATCTGTTTGCTAGAAATAAGGGGTCTTTTGTGGAAACCTTCATGAACAATCATCATTTTTTTATTGTTTTTCTGCTTCTCATAGATATCTAGGCCAAATTGTCACCCTTTTCGTTATTTCTTTGATAATAGAGTTTGCTATCTTTCTGGAATTGATTGTACAAGTTCATGAAGAAGGCTCGATGAGTGGAATGAGGGTGATCAACCAAAAATAAGAGTAGCCCAACTCGCAAGGTCACTATCATAGAATTCCAGAGCAATTCTCAACCAACATATGTGATTCATTCTCGTAAAGATTATAACACAAAGAAGACTACTTACCTTAGTAGCGGGATGAATGATACATCCAGTGAGCACCGGTGAAGAAGGAAAGTAAATTTAAAGCCCGGGCATTGTTAAATTCCATCAAGATAAAGGAGGCAGACTGGTAAGAAGGTCAACCACAAAGGGGGAGCGAACCAAAAAGCTCAGCTTTGTAGAGTAGACCAATCATCTGCCTTACTTTCTCTCTATAAAAAAAATCCTGTGAGAAGCGTGATGGGCTAAGCCATTAACATCATGGTGAAGGTTATACCTCACAAAGTTAGCAAAGCTAAGGTTTCATATGTGTTATATCTTTTCGATCGATAAACAACTTCTAAGGCATTCCCTAATTAAAAAAAAGTCTTAAGGAAACAAAAATTTAAAGAAAGAAGGTTGTAGAAATGCTTCTAGATCTCATGGAATAAGGTAGAATTTAGATTAACACTTTCCATCTCTTACTTTCATAGAAAAAAAATCATTTAGGAAATGAAATCCTGATTACATTACCGTAGGCAAAAATTGGATTTGGAAGAGCAAACCAGATAAAATAAGTGTTGAGATAATGAGTAGGTAGAGTGAAAGATTTTCCAAGTGTGAATTCCCATTGTATTCAAGGACTCAAAGATTTGCTAGTAATTCTGGATTGAAGAAGAGGTAGATCCAAATATAGTGCGAAAACACCCAAATTGAGATGAATGGTAGAGGACTGTAGAACTTGTTTTTCTCGATCATTCAAGGTATTCATTGAAAAGTCTCAATGTTATCTTAGAAAGTATTGAGAGCAAGGGTTGTAATAGCCCCACTCTTTTGTGGAGAAAAGAAATTGGAGATACCTTTTGGGCTAGTGCTAGCACCCCACTTTGTTTAGGGGGTCACCCTATACAGGTCTGTAGTTTTCTGACAACTTTGATTGCTTTGGAAAGAGGGAGAAGAGAGCTATTCAAGGCTACTCAAAGCTTGTGGAAAATAGGCTTGCCTATGAATACTAATATACTCATATCTGGCATGGCTTTCAGGGTCGTTCGCTTAGACTCGGGAAATGAATGGCTCAAGTCTTAGGTGCTTGATCTTACAGGCATAGTTAGTTTGTGTTTCTTTAATTGATTGATCTCTCTTCTTCATTCCATCCCCCATTTATTACTAATAAAAGGGATGTGTTTGGTTTTCCTAAGTGGGGATTCCTCCCTTAACACTCATAGGTCGATTTTCAGATCGATTGTCGGATTATTTTAGTAGAGATAAGTCTATATGGTTAAAAACTACCATCACTATGGATGTGATATTGCTGTTAGAATAGAAGCATCAGCCCAGTCTCTATATTAACCTAATGGAAAATCTAAGGAACACAATCAAATTGTTACACTTTACTACTTCTATCCTTCCTTAAAGCCAAAGGTTCCATAGATATGCTTTATTACTTGAGTCTTTCCTTAAGGACTGGACTCATCTAAAATTCATAAAATTTCTTGTAAGAAGCGTAACACAACGTATTTACTCTTTATTTTAAGTGAAGGCCCAAACGAGAAGAAGAGAGCTCGCTTCATTACCTTTAAAGATAAACCAGGCTAGAAGTAGGGTCACATTAACAGACTGAGAGATGAAATAGAAAAGAATCATTCAATGCTTAGTGAACTACCGGATAGATCAACATAACTAGGGAAGCCTTTGAAACCCGATAATTTGAAGAAGCACAGATAGACTGAGGTCCTAGTGCTTATAATGCCATTGTTAAAGAACACTTGAATGGGCGAAACACAAAGAAAAAAAATACCCTTCCACCCAACTTTCAAGTCAAGGAAGATCCCCCATAATATGGCCTTCCCTTGAGTGAGGTAGAAAGCAAGATTGAAAGCAGACTCATAGCATGCAAAGAATCCATAGACACAAGATGTTGCAAAAAGGCTTTAACGAATACATTTTTATTTATTATAGGGTTTTGCTCTTTGGAATTTATTGTAACATATTTTTTAGGAAATAATGTGTATAGTTGAGATAGCAGATATGACTTAAGAATAGGTACCATACTACTTATGAATATTCAACTAAATTTGCACATCTAATATCTAGTTTTCCAGTAGATTCTATATGATATGAGAATGTCTGTGAGTAACCAATATCTATATCAATAGCTGAGTCAATCAAAAGAAGGGCTTATTAATTAGCTGAGGAAACTGCCCAACATTTCATATAAATCAAGAGTGGGCTCTACTGTAAGGAATTTGGTGTCAACACTTAGATAGAGATCTTGTTGTAAACACAAGAAGTACGAGAGAAATTTTGAGTTGCGGTACAAAAAAGAGGTCACTTAGTTTGAGGGTTCCACCCCATTAATTCTTAAAAGGGGGTTGAAGATAGATAAAAGAGAAGTGGGGTTTGCCATAACATTCTTTGTCTTTGAAGATGTCTTATTTTAGCCATGGCATCCATCGAGGGATTTCTATCCACATAGTAAAGCGTGTGAAGTTAGAAAGGTTAACTTCTGTAAGCCCTATTAAGCTATGTATGTCTAAGCACACAAGAAGCAAAGTCAGGTGGTTGTCTAGTAAGGTTTCTGAAAGCAAAGAGCTATCTCGGGATCAGGTTAAAAGCAAAAGTATATTGTGTAGAGCAGAGCATAATGTCTTGGCTTGATTAGGACAAGAATAGCAGCCTTGCCCTTGCTTTCGAATGAATCTAGCAAGCATACCTTATTTAATTTAGTAAAGTCGCTTTCTTGTTTTTCCATTCCCAAAGGCTTTCTCACAAGCCCCAATCAAAGAGGTTTGTTGAACCCCCAAGATATATAGTGATATAGTATACTCAATGAGCCAACTAAATCCTAGGGCAACATTCTTTCTTGTATGCTTAGAGGAACTCTAACCTAAAACTAGATTTTGTCTTTCACCCTCTATAAGCTAACTCTCTAAGTTGGACAAAGTGTGACCCCTAATAAATTGGAGGTTCTTGCTCATCTCTTGGGGGTCCATATCATCTGAAAACTTTTCTGGTTCCATTTTATTAACTCAATTGGAATCGGATGAGTCAGCATTAGGAAAATGTAGCACCCCTTGCCTTGATTGAATTTTTTGTTTTGTTACTCCCTAAATCAATCAAAAAGCTTATTGATTTAATTCATCCCATTTAATTTGGGAAAAAGGGAGACTGTAAGTCACTTGGGCTACAAATTTATTGGTTGGTTAATTCTCGAAAGAACCTCTTGAGAGAAAAAGGCCCTGGGTCACGACCCATAAATGAATAGGAAGCTGGAAAAAGGGTCTTTCATTAAAGGGGGTAAAAGAGGGGTGGGGCTTTGTTTTGGTGGGGGGGAGGGCACCTTGCACATCTTTAGAAAGGAGAGAATTATAGAAGGTAACTCTTTCCAACTTTTTCTATCTTTCCTTAGAAGTAGGGTGAGAGAAAGTAAATATGAGCATTGGTTTAATGAACAACAGTTTTTCACCTTTCTTTAGGAGTGACATTCATAACTTAATGTTATATTCATGCAGTGTGATTCTATCTTTCCAATAGTGCTACCCTGTATGTAGTCTATGTTTGGGGAGAATACTTGACATGAGATAGACATAGGAGGTAGAGAGGTCTCCCACTTCGATTCTCACCATGTTAGCATCTCCGTTTTAAGGGATTACTCTGTTAGGTCTTTTCGGTCCAAAGCCAGCCTATGATGAACCTACTTACCTTGCTTATGGACTAGCTACAAAGCTAACCTTTGTTCCATTTATTTTGTGGTTGCTACCAAGATGATTTCTTTATGCCCATCAAAGGACCTCGAGATGCTAATCCATGAAAAACGATATGAAAAATTCAAAAGAACTTATATACGGAACGTGGAAATACATCAGTTTCTTAATCATGTAGAGGAAGTCTTTCTTGGCAACTTGAACAACTTATAATGATGTTTGTCCTGCATATCACTAGGAAGATTAGGATTTTCACAAAAGGCTTTAAAATGTCGTCTCAATTCATATTTAGCTATGAGAAATGTACTTTTGTGATCTCGTATATTTTGCTTCTCCGACATCTTATTGAGTTTCTCCTTCATCTTTAAGAAAAAATTTGCTCCATAGTGGTAAAGTCTTATCTTGTGTGTTGGCCGAAGTGACAATAGTCACATTGAACCCTTGAATATGTTCAAATATCTTGAAATGATCATCCAGTTTCGAAGAGAATTCGCAAAACTCTGTTTCCATCAAGAATTGAATGGATTTTTCTCGTATTTCGACTGAAGAATCTAACAGAGACATATTGTCTAGATTTTGACCAAACAATTAGACATTCCATGCCCTCAGAGACTGCTTTTTCATGCTAGGTCCCTGACATATCATTTGTCTTTATTTTAACATAAGAATGGATTGGATCGAAATGACTTTCCTATGGAAAAACTTTGTGTCTGTATGAATTTCTGACTGTAAGGATTCTCCATAGCCAATTTTCCATTTTTTATTATGAAATTATAGGGTTCCTTTGGTACTACTCTTATTTCACATGATCTAGGAACTTCCATAATGTTGGTGTGATTCAGTTTGAGTAACGGATCTTGACGGGATAGAGTGGAAATATAAGTTTTCTTTTTAAGTCTGTACAGAATGGTGAACTATCTACTTCAAAAAGAGAGTAGAAAGAATGAATTAAACTTTAACCTTTGATCGGACTATGGATGAGATCAAAAAGGTTAGTAGCTACTTGCAAAAAAAGAGACAAATGATGCAATAGCTTCGGTTAGAGTAAATCCCAAAATGGCATAACCAAGTCATTGTTTAGCCAATGATAGATTTTGTGCCACAGAATGGATCAAAGAATTGAACAAGTTTGTGATGAGTGCTAAAAAAGCACTAAAATAACCATGATTTTATGCACATTAATTGATTAAAAATATATATATTTATATGTTTTATCATATATTTATATAAATTTGTCTTTTTCGGAATCACGGGTATTTTTATTGTTTTTCAGGTATTTTGGCTTAAAAACACAATTTAAAGACTCAAAGAAGAATACTTGAAGCAATAAATCACAAATATATTAATAAATAAGTGGGAAAAGGTCAACAAACATGGAAAAATTGGACAAAATGGGTCGAAAAGGTCAAAAATGTCAAAAAGACGGAAAATCGCGCACCGCAGCCCAGCGCCCTTGACCGGCCGCGTGCGCCCGTCTGCGCGCGCCAGCGCGCGTTGACACTACCATCCGCGCGCCGTGGCGCGCGTGCTTCACGCGCGGCGCGCGCAAGCTGGCGCGCGCGTAGCCAGCCCGGCCTGCCTCGGCCAGCGCGCCAGCGTTTTCACCCCATTTTTCACGTGCATCCACTTGTGACGTCATTCTGACGTCATTGATGACCTCAGCATTTCCATTACACGTTTTTTAATTTTTTAATATTTTTTTTAACATTTTTTTACTCATTTTTCTCTCCATCCTCACCTATAAATACCCCCTTCCCTTCACTTCAAATCACACCTCAAAACCACACTTATCTCTTCTTTCTTTCTCTCATTTCTTAGTTTTTGAGTTTTTCTTAGTTTCTTTCTTAGTTTCTAAGCTTTTCTTAGTTTTTCTCTTAGTTTTTAGTTCAATTCTCTTAGGTTTAGAGTTCTTCTCTTTTTGAGAGGAACTTGCAATGTTTTTGTAATAATTTAGATTTTTGATTCAATAAATGGAAGTGCAAATTCCGGCTTGGAGGTTTTCTAGCAACGCGATAGCGTCGAAGTTACTGTAAGGATTTTATTTTCTTTCTGAGTTATTTTTATGCTTTATTCTTACATGTTATATTTAATTTATGCGTGATTAAATTTAAGCGTACTTCATTTATAATCATGATATAATAATAATGTTTTTATGCTTGCGAAATATTAAATAGGTAAAAATTTCTAAAATGAATTAATTTTATTTTTATTCAAGATTTTATATTAAGGATGTTAGATAGTAATATATTATTTTTCATTACAAACTTAAATCTGAAAATTAGATTTTAAGGTTTAGTTATCCTGTCTAATTTAGAGTAGTGCTTTCTTTTATTTGTTGGTACAATCGATAGGTAGTTAGAGTGAAACTCTATTTCAAAAGTTTTTATAAGAATTATTATGTGAAAATGTATTGACAACATGTTTTCAATAGTGGTTTTAAAACTTGAAAGTTAGTACTCGGATAACTAAATTCTTAGGTATAATTTGACACCTTGAATAAAGTTTAAATCGTCTAACCCCACCAAAGGTGGCATTTAAATGGTTCATTTTCAATCTCTTAGAAAAAGGAATTAATTTAATTAACCAAATTAGTTATCAACCCCTACCATAGGTGTTAATTGATTTGTTTAGTTAACAAAGAATATCTAACTCACCAAAGAAAGGTATTCATACAAAAAAGAGAGAATCAATAAAATATCAATTTATATCTTTAATAACCTAGATAATATGAGCAAGCATAATTAATTTAGTTATTATATCCATAAATACTCCACTAATATAAATGATAAAATTTGCATGAATATTTATTGAATCTGTATTTATATTTATTTTTAGATAAATATTTATTGAATTTGTATGTATGTTTATTTTAATTAATCTGTATATATGTTTATTTTATGTTATTAGATTAGGAACACAAAAACCAAACTATCGTGACAGGATGTTTAGGATTTAATTTCGTTTTTAAAAGTTTGAATAATAAATTAAAAACCACATACATTCCTTCCTTAGATCGACCTTGGGAGTATACTTATCATTTTCTACGAAATGATTCGTGCACTTGCGAGAGTTTTACAAATATTAAAACCAAAGTATTTGCGAGAATTGGTGATGCCGGTTTTCGCTCATCAAGATTTTGGTGCCGTTGCCGGGGAAGGAATAGCGTTTTTAATTTATTTATCAAAATTTTAAAAAATATTTTTGTGTTGTAAATAATTGTGATTTAAAAAAATAAATAAATAAATAAAATAAAATAAAAATTTAATCAAATTTCAAATTTCATAAGAAATAAAAAAAAATAAAAAAAAATAAAAAAATAAAAAAAATAAAAAAAATAAAAAAAATAAAAAACAAAATAAAAAAATAAAAAAATAAAAAAATAAAAAAAAAAAAAAAAAAAAAAAAAATTAATTATAGCATAAATAGTAAAAAATAATTTTGAAATTCGGAATTTGAAGGAAAAAGTTTTTACCGTTCATGAATAGTAAAAAATAAAAAAATAAAAAATAAAATAAAAATAAAATAAAAATAAAAATTAACAAAAATAAAAAATAAAAATAAAAATAAAAAAATAAAATAATAAAATAATTTAGAAACTCGAAATTTGAATAAAATTTTAATTTTTTACCGTTAAATAAAAAAAAATTAAAAAATTTAAGTTAATAAGGAGAAAGATAGCGGGAATAGTAAAATAAGATTACCGTTCGTAAAAAAAACAAAAATAATAAAAAAATAATAAAAAAAAAACTTGAATTTATATATAATTAACTAAAATGCATGAAAAGTAAAAATCTAAGGGAGTTAAATGCAGAAGACTAGTTCTTGGAAGCACTTTGTGCATTAGTCTTTCACAGGAACGTTGTTACATTAGGAGAATGGTTTTTAAGGAGCCATTGCACCACCATTCTTTCCTAGGAACACTCTTGGTTAATATTGATTATGTTATTTAAAAAAAAAAAAATTTAAAAAAAAATTTAAAAAAAAAAAAATTAAAAAAAAAAAATTTAACTAGTTTTGTTTATTGTTTTGTATTAAATTCCATGGAAATTTTCTCTAAATTTTTTATTTTTGTTGACAGGAGTTTTAAATTTACGTTTACAATAGTCTATGCGTGGTAGGAGATCCTTAGGAAACCCCCTTACACCATATGTAAATAATATTCATAAATTTAAACAAGTGTCAACAACACTGGATTCTACCCATCAACCACGATGAAGGAGTTTGCAAGACCGGTGATTGGCACGGCAAATGCCGCTATCCAGTTGGGTGAGGCTGCTCGGAATTATGACCTTAAAAATATTCATTTTTCTATGCTTCCTTCCTTTTATGGGCTACCTAATGAAGATTATCTTTCCTTTATGAGAGATTTCTATGCTACGGTCCAAACATTCCCCCTCGGTATTCTAAACGAGGATCAACTTAGAATGAGATGTTTTCCCTACACCTTAAAGGATAAGGCCAAAGCTTGGTTGATGTCACTTCCCCAGGTTCTCTGATGACATGGGGTAACATTTACAATAAATTCATGGGAAAATTCTATTCCCATCAAAAAACATCAGAGTTGAGAGGAAAGATTGCTACTTTCTCTCAGATGGAAGGAGAACCATTCCATGAAGCTTGGGATAGGTTCAAAATGTTTCTCACTCAATGTCCCCATCATAGCTTTCCCCTGCGGTTGCAGAACCAATTCTTTTACGATGGACTTACAGAACAATGTCAGTTCATTGTCGACAACGTTGCGGGAGGAGCAATAGGAGAAAAGGCGCCTCGAAACGTATAACCTCTTTGAGATGTTGGGTGCTAATTCCCCGACGAGAAAAGCTCCCGAAGTGAGAAAAGGCCGGTGTTCGTGAAATCGACTCCCGGTAATGAAGTTCAACAACAACTTGTTCAATGACTAAGCAAGTTGCCGCTTCTCGCTACACAAACCAACACCAATAATGAACAATATGGTTTGTACTGACAACATGGGACATGGTACTGGCCTTTGTCCATATCAAGAAGATACAAGCGGACACGAACATGTTAATGTGTTGGGAGCGTATCAACGAGAGACCAAGGTTTGATCCCAATTCAAATACCTATAATCCTGGGTGGAGAAGTCATCCAAATTTCTCTTGGAGGCAAAACAACCCTCCTTTCACTCAAAGCTCAAACCAGGCAGGCCAGCAATTCCACCCACCTATTCCAAGAAGCATTCCCAATAAACCAACCCTGGAGGACAACTTGAATTCTTTTATTCAAGTTTGTAGGGATAATCAATCTAAAACCAATCAACGGTTGGACTCTGTGGAAGCTTCTATCAAAAAGGTGGAAGTTCAAGTTGAACAGTTAGTTGAACATTTGCAAAAAGGCAAAGACTAATTTGAAACTTAAATGAATTCAATGAAGAGGAGACATTGAGTTTTTCATTCTGCAATCTCCAAGCAACGTCTTACTAGAAGACGATAAATTTTAGTCCTACATGGGAGGTCACCCATTATTGTATTTTCCTTTGTTTTAGTTTGCGTGTAATAAAAAAAATTCAAATGAAATAAATTCGTTTGTTTCAAAAATTGTGTCCCTTCGTTTAAATTAAAATTAAAAAAAAAAATTTAGGTTCCTTGCACCTTTTTTTAGAGATATCTACTATTGTTTTTAAGAGCAAAATGTTGATTCACAATAGGAGGAGGATCATTTTCAACTACAAACAACCATGGGAGATGCTGAAGATAGGCGGAAAAAGATGAAAGACTATACAATGCCAATCATTGGCAATGTAACTTCCGGCATCCAATTACAAGAGGCTGCAAGGAATTATGAATTGAAAAAGATTCATTATTCTTTGTTACCTTCCTTTTACGGTATCCCTAATGAAGACCCTTTGCATTTCATTCGAGAATTCTATGCTATTGTCCAAACCTTTCCACTACATGCAATTAATGAAGATCAACTTAGGATGAGGTGTTTTCCTTACACTCTCAAAGATAAAGCTTGGTCATGGTTCATTACTCTACAGTCAGGTTCTCTTAAAACTTGGGAGGCAGTCTATGAAATTTTTATGGGTAGGTTCTATTCCCATCAAAAGACTGTTGATCTAAGAACAAAGATAGCAACATTTTCTCAAATGAATGAAGAGCCCTTTCATGAAGCTTGGGAACGATTCAAACTCCTTTTCATTTAATGTCAAAATCATAGCTTTCCATTACAGCTACAAAACCAATTCTTTTACGATGGATTGACACTACAGAGTATATACATGGTTGATAATCTTCTTTGGAGGTCCTGTAGGAGAAAAGACCGCAGAGGAAACCTATAATCTCTATGAGCTATTGGGTTCTAATTCCCAACAAAGAGGTGGTAGAAGGAAAGCAAAGGTCAATGAAGTCGGCTTTGATAATGAGATAACCTTGCAACTTGTTGAATTGACTAAACAAGTGAAATTCCTCACGTCTCACCAAATTTCAAATCAAGAGGTATGTGAAGTGTGTTGTTCAATTGGGCATGGTACTCATAATTGTTCAAATACTTGTGATTCTAGTGTCGATGCCATAGAGGAAGTCCAATCTTTTCAAAAGTATCATCCAAACACCTATAATCACCCAACCTACAACCACCCTTACCCACCAAGCCAATATTTTAAACCAACCTTAGAAGATAGCTTGAATGCTTTTATTCAAGTTAGTCGTGACAACCAACTGATGACTAATCAAAGGTTGAACACCATGGAGGCTTCGGTTAAAAGAATTGAATCTAAAGTTGGGCAACTGGCTGAACAAATGCAAAAGAAAGAACCAGGAAAGTTGCCTACCAACGGAACAAGCAAAAGATGTTAGAACTCTTCGAAGTGGTAAGGTAGTCAATACCAGTTTACCTGAAATCTCTAAACTACCTTGTAGTTCATGTAACAAAGAAGGCAATATTCTAATCTCACAAAATGGAGAAACAAGTGTTAAACTTAACAAGCCTTCTGAAAAACTCATTGGGGGGTCATCTGACACTCCCAAAATTCAAAAGACAACAGAACCACACCAGATGCAAGTACCTTTTCCCCACCGGTTGAAAGAATCCAAACAAGATAAGAAATTCAATGATCTTTTTAATATGCTCTCTAAAGTAAATATCAATTTACCATTATTAGAAGTGATCATGAATGTGCCCTCATATGCCAAGTTTTTCAAAGAGTTGAACACTAAGAAAAGGAGGTATGAACTGAATGAACGAGTAGTAGTATCGGAAATTTCTAGCGATTGTACTTGGCCTGAAACTACCCCTAAGTTGAAAGACCCTAGAAGTTTTATTATAAACATAACTATGGGGGATAGGAAGGTTGCTAAAGCAATGCTTGATTTAGGTGCTAGTATAAATTTGATGCCCTACTCTATATTCTTACTGACTCAATCTAGGGGATTTAAAACCCACAACTATGTCCCCGCAACTTGAGATAGATCTCTTAAATATCCGGAGGAATAGTTGAGGATGTTTTGGTACAGGTAGACAACCGATAATACTGTTGACTTTGTGGTTACGGATATGCAAGAAAATCCGGCATTGGACAGAGAAGCATACAATATTGCTTGGTAGACCATTTATGGCAACTACTAAAACTATTATTGATGTCCAAGATGGAAATTTGACAATGACAGTCTTAGGAGAAATTGTTCATTTCAAAGTTTTTGATTCTTCACCTTTCCCTTCTATTTACGCCATCGATGAAATATTCGAAGTTGATCCTTTGGATAATCTTGTCCAAAACACCTTTTTCCAAACCAGAATAGAAGACAAGCTTGAAACCGTTCTTACACTTGAAAAGGTTGAAGAAGATTTAGATGAAGAAATTAAGGGTACCTTGAACAACTAGACAATAATGAAGTGATGACAAAATCTAGTACACTTTTAAATCTACCCAGTTCTTCATCTGTTAAAGAGGCCAATCCACACGAACTTGAACTCAAAGACTTACACGAGCACTTAAAATATGTGTTTTTGGGAGAAGGAGAAACATATCCAGGTGATAATTTCTTCAACCTTGACCAAACCACAAGAAAAAGAACTCATCAAAGTTGCTTAAACAGTTTAAGAAATCTATAGGTTGGAGTATAGGGATATAAGAGGCATTAGTCCAACAATGTGTATGCACAAGATCAACTTGGAGGATGGTGCTAAACACATGCGAGAGGCCCAAAGAAGACTAAACCCAAACATGCAAGAGGTAGTTAAAAAGGAAATCCTTAAATTATTAGAAGAAGGGATTATCTATCCTATTGCGGATAGTAAGTGGGTTAGTCCAGTGCATGTGGTACCAAAGAAATCTGGGATAACAGTTGTTAAAAATGATAAAAGTGAATTAGTGCCCACTAGAATAATCACTGGATGGAGAATGTGTATAGATTTTAGGAAACTAAATTTATATACGAAAAAGGATCACTTTCCTCTTCCATTCATTGATCAAATGTTGGAAAGATTAGCTGGGCACAAATTTTACTGTTTTTTGGATGGACTGTCTGGATATTATCAAGTACCCATAGCACTAGAAGATCAGGAAAAGACCACATTTACATGTCCTTTTGGGACATTTGCTTTTCGTAGAATGCCATTTGGGTTATGCAATGCCCCTGCCACTTTCCAGAGATGCATGATATCTATTTTCTCGGACATGGTGGAGAAATTCATTGAAATTTTCATGGACGATTTCTCTGTTTTTGGGAACTCATTTGATGATTGCTTACATCAATTGACTTTGGTTTTAGAAAGATGCATTGAATGCAATCTAACCCTTAGTTGGGAGAAAAGTCGTTTTATGGTTCAACAAGGGATAGTTTTAGGACATATAATTTCAAACAAGGGTATTGAAGTTGATAAGGCAAAAGTTGAATTGATATCCAAACTACCTCCCCCTACATCTGTGAAGGGGATAAGAAGCTTCTTGGGACATGCAGGATTTTACAGACGATTTATTAAAGATTTCTCTAAAATAAGTCGTCCCTTATGTAACTTGCTATCCAAAGATGCTGATTTTGACTTCAACAATGACTGCCTTATTTCCTTTAATACCTTGAAAGAGAAACTAACATCTACCCCTGTTATAATGGCACCAAACTGGTCTTTACCTTTTGAGATAATGTGTGACGCTTCTGATTATGCAATAGGAGCAATCCTGGGACAAAGAGTGGATAAGCGTTTACATGTCATCTACTATGCTAGCAAAACACTCAATGATGCCCAAATGAATTACACCACCACTGAAAAGGAATTCTTGGCTATAGTATTCTCTTTAGACAAATTTCGGTCTTATTTAGTAGGATCTAAAGTGATTGTGCATTCGATCATCGCGCTTTAAGATACCTATTAAGTAAACCAAATGCCAAGCCAAGATTAATCAGGTGGGTCTTACTCTTACAAGAATTTGACCTAGAAATCAAGGATAAGAAAGGCAGTGAAAACTTAGTAGCTGACCATTTGTCTAGGTTGATTTTTGACTTCAATTCTCTTAAAGATGAGAGTAATGACGATATAGTTGAAACCTTTCCTGATGAACAGTTATTTTTCATAGGTCCGAACCCATGGTATGTTGATATTGTAAACTATCTTGCCACTGGTGTTTTGCGACCTAACACTTCATATCAGGACAAGAAAAGGTTTTTAAAACTATTAAGGACTATTTCTGGGATGACCCTTATTTATACAAGATTGGTCAAGATCAAGTCATCCAGAGATGTGTACCAGAAGAAGAACACAAGAGCATTCTGACTTTTTGTCATGAACTTCATTGTGGGGGTCATTTTGGAGGTGAAAAAGACAGCCCGTAAGATATTACGATCTGGATTCTTTTGCCCCACTCTTTTTAAAGATGCTCATATGTTTTGTACACAATGTGATAGATGTCAAAGAACAGGAAACATAAGCAAAAGAGATGAAATGCCTTTGACATCTAATTTAGTTGTTGAACTCTTTGATGTATGGGGGATTGACTTCATGGGTCCTTTTCCCCATCTAATGGTTTTCAATACATTTTGGTTCTTTGTGGATTATGTGTCCAAGTGGGTAGAAGCTATCCCCACCAAAACCAATGATGCTAATGTTGTTGTGAAATTCTTGAAAGATTTCATATTCGGTAGGTTCGAACGCCTAGAGCTATAATAAGTGATGGAGGTAGCCATTTTTGTAACAAACTCTTTGATGGAGTACTAAACAAGTACAACATCACACATAAAGTAGCTACTCCATATCATCCTCAAACTTCCGGTTTAGTGGAAGTGAGTAATAGGCAAATTAAGGGAATACTGGAACGCACTGTGCATCCTTCAAGGAAGGATTGGGCATTTAAGCTAAATGATGCCTTATGGGCATACCGCACCGCTTACAAAACACCTATTGGGATGAGCCCTTACCGGTTAATCTTTGGGAAAGCGTGCCACCTTCCAGTTGAACTTGAACACAAGGCTTACTGGGCAATTAAAGAGTTAAACATGGATTTAGATAAAGCAGGTGAAAAACGATTACTCCAGCTTCATGAGTTGGAAGAAATTAGGAATGAAGCCTATGAGAATGCCAAATTATACAAGGAGCGTACTAAGCGCTATCATGACAAGAGGCTAGTTCCTAAGACTCTTCACCCTGGAATGAAAGTTCTTTTATTTAACTCTCGTTTGAGATTGTTTCCAGGAAAGCTGAGATCAAGATGGGATGGACCATTCAAAATTGTTCAAGTATTTGAACATGGAGTAGTGGAACTATTGGACTCCAAGACACAAAAAACGTTCAAAGTCAATGGCCATCGTGTCAAGCCTTATTTAGAAGAACCAAACAACATTGCTGAAATGGATTGCATTTGGCTGAGTAACCCTTAGCACCAAAAAGATACGTCTTGCTAAGACGTTAAACTAAGCGCTGGATGGGAGGCAACCCATCATTTTAGGTAAAAAAAACAAAAAAAAACAAAAAAAAAACAAAAAAAAACAAAAAAAAAATTGTTTGTTATTTGTTTTATTTACTTAATTTTATTGTTTATTTCATTTTAATTACATGTGAATAATTTTTAAATTGTTAAAACTAAAAATATTTGTTGAGATGTTAGAAGTTCACAGCGATCTGTCTATATACACTTTAATGATGAATATGATGGATGCACCTGCATTTTCCATTACTACTTGCACCGGCATCGCCAATTCTCGCAAATACTTTGGTTTTAATATTTGTAAAACTCTCGCAAGTGCACGAATCATTTTGTAGAAAATGATAAGTATACTCCCAAGGTCGATCTAAGGAAGGAATGTATGTGGTTTTTAATTTATTATTCAAACTTTTAAAAACGAAATTAAATCCTAAACATCCTGTCACGATAGTTTGGTTTTTGTGTTCCTAATCTAATAACATAAAATAAACATATATACAGATTAATTAAAATAAACATACATACAAATTCAATAAATATTTATCTAAAAATAAATATAAATACAGATTCAATAAATATTCATGCAAATTTTATCATTTATATTAGTGGAGTATTTATGGATATAATAACTAAATTAATTATGCTTGCTCATATTATCTAGGTTATTAAAGATATAAATTGATATTTTATTGATTCTCTCTTTTTTGTATGAATACCACCTTTGGTGGGGTTAGATATTCTTTGTTAACTAAACAAATCAATTAACACCTATGGGTGGGGTTGATAACTAATTTGGTTAATTAAATTAATTCCTTTTTCTAAGAGATTGAAAATGAACCATTTAAATGCCACCTTTGGTGGGGTTAGACAGTTTAAACTTTATTCAAGGTGTCCAAATTATACCTAAGAATTTAGTTATCTGAGTACTAACTTTCAAGTTTTAAAACCACTATTGAAAACATGTTGTCAATACATTTTCACATAATAATTCTTATAAAAACTTTTGAAATAGAGTTTCACTCTAACTACCGGGCGATTGTACCAACAAATAAAAGAGCACTACTCTAAATTAGACCGGATAACTAAACCTTAAAATCTAATTTTTAGATTTAAGTTTGTAATGAAAAATAATATATTTCTATCTAACATCCTTAATATAAAATCTTGAATAAAAATAAAATCAATTCATTTTAGAAATTTTTACCTATTTAATATTTCGCAAGCATAAAAACATTATTATTATATCATGATTATAAACAGCTAGCACAGTTAAATTTAATCACAGACAAATTAAATATAACATGTAAGAATAAAGCATAAAAATAACTGTAAAGAAAATAAAATCCTTACAGAACTTCGACGCTATTGCTGTTGCTAGAAAACCTCCAAGCGGAATTTGCACTTCCATTTATTGAATGAAAAATCTAAATTATTACAAAAACATTACAAGTTCCTCTCAAAAAGAGAAGAACTCTAAACCTAAGAGAATTGAACTAAAAACTAAGAGAAAAACTAAGAAAAACTTAGAAACTAAGAAAGAAACTAAGAAAAACTCAAAAACTAAGAAATGAGAGAAAGAAAGAAGAGATAAGTGTGGTTTTGAGGTGTGATTTGAAGTAAATAAAACAAATAACAAACAATTTTTTTTTTTGTTTTTTTTTTTTGTTTTTTTTTTGTTTTTTTTTGTTTTTTTTACCTAAAATGATGGGTTGCCTCCCATCCAGCGCTTAGTTTAACGTCTTAGCAAGACGTATCTTTTTGGTGCTAAGGGTTACTCAGCCAAATGCAATCCATTTCAGCAATGTTGTTTGGTTCTTCTAAATAAGGCTTGACACGATGGCCATTGACTTTGAACGTTTTTTGTGTCTTGGAGTCCAATAGTTCCACTACTCCATGTTCAAATACTTGAACAATTTTGAATGGTCCATCCCATCTTGATCTCAGCTTTCCTGGAAACAATCTCAAACGAGAGTTAAATAAAAGAACTTTCATTCCAGGGTGAAGAGTCTTAGGAACTAGCCTCTTGTCATGATAGCGCTTAGTACGCTCCTTGTATAATTTGGCATTCTCATAGGCTTCATTCCTAATTTCTTCCAACTACGTGAAGCCGAGTAATCGTTTTTCACCCGCTTTATCTAAATCCATGTTTAACTCTTTAATTGCCCGGTAAGCCTTGTGTTCAAGTTCAAGCGGAAGGTGGCACGCTTTCCAAAGATTAACCGGTAAGGGCTCATCCCAATAGGTGTTTTGTAAGCGGTGCGGTATGCCCATAAGGCATCATTTAGCTTAAATGCCCAATCCTTCCTTGAAGGATGCACATATGCGTTCAGTATTCCCTTAATTTGCCTATTACTCACTTCCACTAAACCAGGAAGTTTGAGGATGATATGGAGTAGCTACTTTATGTGTGATGTTGTACTTTTTAGTACTCCATCAAAGAGTTTGTTACAAAAATGGCTACCTCCATCACTTATTATAGCTCTAGGCGTTCGAACCTCTTGAATATGAAATCTTTCAAGAATTTCACAACAACATTAGCATCATTGGTTTTGGTGGGGATAGCTTCTACCCACTTGGACACATAATCCACAAAGAACCAAAATGTATTGAAAACCATTAGATGGGGGAAAAGGACCCGTGAAGTCAATCCCCATACATCAAAGAGTTCAACAACTAAATTAGATGTCAAAGGCATTTCATCTCTTTTGCTTATGTTTCTGTTCTTTGACATCTATCACATTGTGCACTGAAAACATATGAGCATCTTTAAAAGAGTGGGCCAAAAGAATCCAGACTGTAATATCTTACGGGCTGTCTTTTCACCTCTAAAATGACCCCCACAATGAAGTTCATGACAAAAAGTCGAGAATGCTCTTATGTTCTTCTTCTGTACACATCTCAGGATGACTTGATCTTGACCAATCTTGTATAAATAAGTGGTCATCCCGAAATAGTCCTTAATAGTTTTAAAAACCTTTTCTTGTCCCGATATGAAGTGTTAGGTCGCAAAACACCGATGTGGCAAGATAGTTTACAATATCGGCAATACCATGGGTTCGGACTATGAAAAATAACTATTCATCGGGAAAGGTTTCAACTATATCGTCATTACTCTCATCTTTAAGAGAATTGAAGTCAAAAATCAACCTAGACAAATGGTCACTACTAAGTTTTCAACGCCTTTCTTATCCTTGATTTCTAGGTCAAATTCTTGTAAGAGTAAGACCCAGCACGATTAATCTTGGCTTGGCATTTGGTTTACTTAATAGGTATCTTAAAGCGGCGATGATCAGAATGCACAATCACTTTAGATCCTACTAAATAAGACCGAAATTTGTCTAAAGAGAATACTATAGCCAAGAATTCCTTTTCAATGGTGGTGTAATTCATTTGGGCATCATTGAGTGTTTTGCTAGCATAGTAGATGACATGTAAACGCTTATCCACTCTTTGTCCCAGGACTGCTCCTATTGCATAATCAGAAGCGTCACACATTATCTCAAAAGGTAAAGACCAGTTTGGTGCCATTATAACAGGGGTAGATGTTAGTTTCTCGTTCAAGGTATTAAAGGAAATAAGGCAGTCATTGTTGAAGTCAAAATCAGCATCTTTGGATAGCAAGTTACATAAGGGACGACTTATTTTAGAGAAATCTTTAATAAATCGTCTGTAAAATCCTGCATGTCCCAAGAAGCTTCTTATCCCCTTCACAGATGTAGGGGGAGGTAGTTTGGATATCAATTCAACTTTTGCCTTATCAACTTCAATACCCTTGTTTGAAATTATATGTCCTAAAACTATCCCTTGTTGAACCATAAAAGACTTTTCTCCCAACTAAGGGTTAGATTGCATTCAATGCATCTTTCTAAAACCAAAGTCAATTTATGTAAGCAATCATCAAATGAGTTCCCAAAAACAGAGAAATCGTCCATGAAAATTTCAATGAATTTCTCCACCATGTCCGAGAAAATAGATATCATGCATCTCTGGAAAGTGGCAGGGGCATTGCATAACCCAAATGGCATTCTACGAAAAGAAAATGTCCCAAAAGGACATGTAAATGTGGTCTTTTCCTGATCTTCTAGTGCTATGGGTACTTGATAATATCCAGACAGTCCATCCAAAAAACAGTAAAATTAGGTCTTGACTAATCTTTCCAACATTTGATCAATGAATGGAAGAGGAAAGTGATCCTTTTCGTATATAAATTTAGTTTCCTAAAATCTATACACATTCTCCATCCAGTGATTATTCTAGTGGGCACTAATTCACTTTTATCATTTTTAACAAGCTGTTATCCCGATTTCTTTGGTACCACGTACCTTTGGACTAACCCACTTACTATCATGATAGGATAGATAATCCCTTCTTCTAATAATTTAAGGATTTCCTTTTTAACTACCTCTTGCGTGTTTGGGTTTAGTCTTCTTTGGGCCTCGTACGGGTTTAGCACCATCCTCCAAGTTGATCTTGTGCATACACATTGTTGGACTAATGCCTCTTATATCCCATACTCCAACCTATAGATTTCTTAAATTGTTTAAGAACTTTGATGAGTTCTTTTTCTTGTGGTTTGGTCAAGGTTGAAGAAATTATCCTTTGGATATGTTTCTCCTTCTCCCAAAAACACATATTTTAAGTGCTCGGGTAAGTCTTTGAGTTCAAGTTCGGGTGGATTGGCCTCTTTAACAGATGAAGAACTGGGTAGATTTAAAAGTGTACTAGATTTTGTCATCACTTCATTATTGTCTAGTTGTTCAAGGTACCCTTAATTTCTTCATCTAAATCTTCTTCAACCTTTTCAAGTGTAAGAACGGTTTCAAGCTTGTCTTCTATTCCTGGTTTGGAAAAAGGTGTTTTGGACAAGATTATCCAAAGGATCAACTTCGAATATTTCATCGATGGCGTAAATAGAAGGAAAGGTGAAGAATCAAAAACTTTGAAATGAGCAGTCTCCTAAGACTCGTCATTGTCAAATTTCCATCTTGGACATCAATAATAGTTTTAGTAGTTGCCATAAATGGTCTACCAAGCAATATTGTATGCTCTCTGTCCAATGCCGGATTTTCTTGCATATCCAGAACCACAAAGTCAACAGGTATTATCGGTTTGTCTACTGTACCAAAACATCCTCAACTATTCCCTCACGGATATTTAAGAGATCTATCTGCAAGTTGCGGGGACATAGTTGTGGGTTTTAAATCCCCTAGATTGTTGTAAGAATATAGAGTAGGGCATCAAATTTATACTAGCACCTAAATCAAGCATTGCTTTAGCAACCTTCCTATCCCCCATAGTTATGTTTATAATAAAACTTCCAGGGTCTTTCAACTTAGGTGGTAGTTTGTCTTTGGAAATCTGTGCTTAGAAATTTACGATACTACTACTCGTTCATTCGGTTCATACCTCCTTTTCTTAGTGTTCAACTCTTTGAAAAACTTGGAATATGAGGGCACATTCATGATCACTTCTAATAATGGTAAATTGATATTTACTTTAGAGAGCATATTAAAAAGATCATTGAATTGCCTATCTTGTTTGGATTCTTTCAACCGGTGGGGAAAAGGTACTTGCATCTGGTGTGGTTCTGTTGTCTTTTGAATTTTGGGAGTGTCAGATGACCCCCCAATGAGTTTTTCAGAAGGCTTGTTTAGTTTAACACTTGTTAAGTTTTTCAAGCTATCTTCTAAGGTTGGTTTAAAATATTGGCTTGGTGGGTAAGGGTGGTTGTAGGTTGGGTGATTATAGGTGTTTGGATGATACTTTTGAAAAGATTGGACTTCCTCTATGGCATCGACACTAGAATCACAAATATTTGAACAATTATGAGTACCATGCCCAATTGAACAACACACTCCACATACCTCTTGATTTGAAATTTGGTGAGACGTGAGGAATTTCACTTGTTTAGTCAATTCAGCAAGTTGCAAGGTTATCTCATTATCAAAGCCGACTTCATTGACCTTTGCTTTCCTTCTACCACCTCTTTGTTAGGAATTAGAACCCAATAGCTCATAGAGATTATAGGTTTCCTCTGCGGTCTTTTCTCCTACAGCACCTCCAGCAGCATTATCAACCATGTATATACTCTGTAGTGTCAATCCATCGTAAAAGAATTGGTTTTGTAGCTGTAATGGAAAGCTATGATTTTGACATTGAATGAAAAGGAGTTTGAATCGTTCCCAAGCTTCATGAAAGGGCTCTTCATACATTTGAGAGAATGTTGCTATCTTCGTCCTTAGATCAATAGTCTTTTGATGGGAATAGAACCTACCCATCAAAATTTCATAGACTACCTCCCAAGTTTTAAAAGAACTCGACTGTAGAGTAATGAACCATGACCAAGCTTTATCTTTGAGAGTGTAAGGAAAACACCTCATCCTAAGTTGATCTTCATTAATTGCATGTAGTGGAAAGGTTTGGACAATAGCATAGAATTCTCGAATGAAATGCAAAGGGTCTTCATTAGGGATACCGTAAAAGGAAGGTAACAAAGAATAATGAATCTTTTTCAATTCATAATTCCTTGCAGCCTCTTGTAATTGGATGCCGGAAGTTACATTGCCAATGATTGGCATTGTATAGTCTTTCATCTTTTTCCGCCTATCTTCAGCATCTCCCATGGTTGTTTGTAGTTGAAAATGATCCTCCTCCTATTGTGAATCAACATTTTGCTCTTAAAAACAATAGTAGATATCTCTAAAAAAAGGTGCAAGGAACCTAAATTTTTTTTTTTAATTTTAATTTAAACGAAGGGACACAATTTTTGAAACAAACGAATTTATTTCATTTGAATTTTTTTTTATTTATTACACGCAAACTAAAACAAAGGAAAATACAATAATGGGTGACCTCCCATGTAGGACTAAAATTTATCGTCTTCTAGTAAGACGTTGCTTGGAGATTGCAGAATGAAAAACTCAATGTCTCCTCTTCATTGAATTCATTTAAGTTTCAAATTAGTCTTTGCCTTTTTGCAAATGTTCAACTAACTGTTCAACTTGAACTTCCACCTTTTTGATAGAAGCTTCCACAGAGTCCAACCGTTGATTGGTTTTAGATTGATTATCCCTACAAACTTGAATAAAAGAATTCAAGTTGTCCTCCAGGGTTGGTTTATTGGGAATGCTTCTTGGAATAGGTGGGTGGAATTGCTGGCCTGCCTGGTTTGAGCTTTGAGTGAAAGGAGGGTTGTTTTGCCTCCAAGAGAAATTTGGATGACTTCTCCACCCAGGATTATAGGTATTTGAATTGGGATCAAACCTTGGTCTCTGTTGATATGCTCCCAACACATTAACCTGTTCAGGTCCAGTTGTATCTTCTTGATATGGACAAAGCTTCGATACCATGTCCCATTCTTTGTACAAACCATATTGTTCATTATTGGTGTTGGTTTGTGTAGCGAGAAGGGAAACTTGCTTAGTCGGTTGAACAAGTTGTTGTTGAACTTCATTACTTGGAGTCGATTTCATGAACACCAGCTTTTCTCACTCGGGAGCTTTTACGTTGGGAATTAGCACCCAACATCTCAAAGAGGTTATACGTTTACGAGGCAGTCTTTTCTCCTATTGCTCCTCCCGCGGCGTTGTCGACAATGAACCGACATTGTTGTGTAAGTCCATCGTAAAAGAATTGGTTACGCAACCGCAGGGAAAGCTATGATGGGGACATTGAGTGAGAAACATTTTGAACCTATCCCAAGCTTCGTGGAATGGTTCTCCTTCCATCCGAGAGAAAGTAGCAATCTTTCCTCTCAACTACGATGTTTTTGATGGGAATAGAATTTTCCCATGAATTTATTGTAAATGTTACCCCATGTCATCGAGAGAACACGGGGAAGTGACATCAAGCAAGCTTTGGCCTTATCCTTTAAGGTGTAGGGAAAACATCTCATTCTAAGTTGATCCTCGTTTAGAATACCGAGGGGGAATGTTTGGACCGTAGCATAGAAATCTCTCATAAAGGAAAGATAATCTTCATTAGGTAGCCCATAAAAGGAAGGAAGCATAGAAAAATGAATATTTTTAAGGTCATAATTCCGAGCAGCCTCACCCAACTGGATAGCGGCAGTTGCCGTGCCAATCACCGGTCTTGCAAACTCCTTCATCGTTGTTTCCCTAACATGTTGGTTTCCCTCCATTTCTTTTGGTTCTAGTAAGGGATTAAGACTTGGTTCAATGTTTGGCTCAAAATCAGGTTGATGGGTAGAATCCAGTGTTGTTGACACTTGTTTAAATTTATGATTATTATTTACATATGGTGTAAGGGGGTTTCCTAAGGATCTCCTACCACGCATAGACTATTGTAAACGTAAATTTAAAACTCCTGTCAACAAAAATAAATATTTGTAAGTAGAGTATCGTTCCCACGAGGATTTGTTACTATAGTTTGTTGAGTACTAAAATTGTATCTCTCTGATTTTATCCAAAACAATCGTTAATTAAGAAAAGGTTTAAAAATAAAATAAGAGAACTCTAGGATTGCAATTTTTCACCAAACTAATCCACTCCAATCATGTTATTTTCTTTGGATTTATATTTTTTAGTACATTTAATTTGTCAACCGAAAACTTCTTTTTTATTCATACATCTCTTCCGAGCTCCGTACAAACACACCTCGTTAAATTAATTCACTATATCTCTATGAGAATTAAATTCACCAAGATTCATTAAGTTCTAAGTTTTCAAATGGCCACACATACAATTAGGGTATATTCCTATCCTTCATCATACATGTCATTCTATTTACGAGCAATATACACAAAAATTCCTTTCTCAAGTTTATTTTTATGCCACAAATCGTTTTGATAAAATTCGTAAATAATCAAAAAGCATTAAGCACAAAATAGAACGAACAAATCGAATGTCTTATAAATCTATAAAAAAAATAATTAAAATTAAAGCTTCATAAATTTAGATCAAATGCAACCCTAGAAAAATTAAATTACTTCATAAAATTAAAATTAAAATTACAACAGATTCAGAAAAATAAGATGAAGAATAAGGAAAATTAAAACATCAAGAAACGAAAATATTTCGCACACGCAGAACACAACAAAAGCCAAAAAATGGCTTCTGCGTGTTCTGCAGTCCAAAACCGAACACCACAAAAATTCTAAAACTAAAAAAAACTCTCTAACTCTATCATAACATCACCTATTTATAGCTAAAAAAATACATCTAAAATATTACATTTTTATTTGTTTTTATCAAAAACGCGTAATAATTTTTATCGAAAAACAAAAATCACACGTATCGATTTTCATATCGAAAAATATTAATTAATTCACGCGTGAGACAGGGGCGCCGATTCTGCAATTTTTTATTCATTGTGCATGCCACATGTCAAAATCTGATTCGCTGCAAGATTCCCTAAGGCCACGTGGCAGTATATCATTGGGTGAACAAACCGGCAGCACGCAGAAACTGAAGCACGGGATTGGGGCGCCGAGAAAGTGAGGCAACGGCTGGAACGAGGACTTGATCCTGTGCATTCCCATTCATTGTAAATAGCCACGTGTCAGACTTTGATTTCCTTAAATATTAGTGGGACATGTGGTAGATTCTTATTCTGTAAAAACTGAGGATGCACGCTGCTACCATAACCCGCGTCACACACGATTGCTACACGAACAGTTCAGTGCACGACAACTTGGTTCCACACGCTTCAATCTGGACCGTTCAAGAGATCCAACGGTCAGCGATGCGCCTCGGGGGAATCTGCGCAGCCGACATGTGGGTCCCACTCTATCGACGGCTTGTGCGACAGGTGGGGCCCACTGGCATGCCGAGCCGCGCGAAGATTTTACACACCATTTTGCCTCGTCTGGTTGTACTCGCCAAATCTGGACCATTGATGCTTTGATCGGACGGTGGGTGATGAACGTCGTGATTTGTGCGAGTGCGATTCTTTTTCCTGCGTAGAAAATTCAAAATTTTATTAATTATATTTTGACCCACAAATTTAATCCAAATTACATTTTGCACTTTCTTAAATTACAGTTAAGCCCTTTGCTAATTTTAAATTAAATTTTTAAACTTTTAATAATTATAATTAAGCCCAAATTTAATTTAAATTATATTTTCCATTTTTATAAATTGTAATTAAGAAACTATATTATCATAAATTATATTTGTGGACAGAAATATGAAATTAAGTACATTTTCGATACAAATTATTTAATTTTATTAAAAATGTATTTTTAGCACATAAAAGGAAAATATTAATTTATTTAACAAAAATTAACTAAATATTAATATAACATAGCAATTATCATTACTAAAATTGATGAAAATAACTATATAAAATACAGTTATCAACACCCCCAAACTTAAGTTTTTGCTAGTCCTCGAGCAAAAGGAAGAAAATAAAACAAAGATAACTGCATTTAAAATAGTGATTTTCAAAATATTTCTTTTTAAACATTCCAAATAACATAACTTAAAGAAATAAAAGAATTTTATCTCAGCATCAAAATCAATTTAAAAGTATATAACCTTTTTACAATGAACTTTAAGTGTGTGTGAAGTCTTTTCAAATTTCATCACATGCAATCCGGATCAGTTTATACAAATATAAAATCAAACAAATTATCATGAAATCACAAATCTCATAGTCTATTTTTCATTTCTCTCTCCACTAATGTAGACAAACACAAAACACAAAATCAATAGGACTTTATTAGGCTTGTAATGTATGGCTTAGGTAAAGGTAGGATAAAAGATAATATTTAGCACAAAATTTCCCAAGCACATCATTTTAGGATTGAAAAAGAGATATTCTATCATCACAATAAATACTTCCCAATTTGGGATTTATCATCACATTAGAGCTTTTTTTTTCAGAATCTGTTTTTTTTTTCTTTTTTTTTCATAATCTGTTTTTTTTTTTCTTTTTCATAATCTGTTTTTTTTTCTTTTTCAGAATCTGTTTTTTTCCTGTTTTTTTTCTCAGTAACCCTTTTTTTCGATATATCCTTCAACATTTACTAACAATTGTAACATGTTAGTGGAATAAGAACAATATGTATATCTACACACATATATATAAACTTTGAAGCTCAAAAGGGGTATACTATGGATAATGCATGTAAAGGTAGATAGAAAGGCTCAAACAATCTAAAGATGGCCTAAATCATTTTTTTAGTTAAATGTTATCTATAATTTTGCCTCAAGAGAAAATCAAACAAATTCTAAGAATTGTGACACCACAAATATCAATCGAATTCCATACTCACATAAACCTTCTCTAAATTATCATAGCAAATCAAAAATAAAGACTAGTGCTCATAAATATTTATCTTTGGAAAAATGAAACATACGTAAAAATTATTCATCGCTTAGACAATATTCAAATTTTTCAAGGAGATATGCATCATTTAAATCGAGGAAACAAAAATATATCACTATTCATAGCATATTATCTACAATCAACCAAACAAACAAAAAAAAAATTTCACAAGCAATAACATCCAGAAAGTATTTCAACTTGGTTCAGTATATACACCACCCCCAAACTTAATATACACATTGTCCTCAATGTGTGAAAATTAAAGAACATTTGAGATGGGTTTAAAGAGACTTCCTGGTTTGTTTGATTGGTTAAGACAAAATTGCTTCATTACCTCCAATTTGCACCTACAAAGGGAAAAAATAACATACCAAAATATAAAATTTAATACATGCAAAAAAAAAAAACACATGGGTTGCCTCCCAAGAAGCGCTTGTTTTATAGTCTTCAGCTTGACTTCTCAATTTGTTTTTCTGTTTGTAAGTTAAGATTTGTGTGTCAAACAAAATCTCAACTTACGAGAAAATTGAAAAATAAATTAAGAAACAATAACCATAACTTTTTTTTTATTTTTTTATTTTTATTTTCTTTTGTGAATTAAGATTTGCGTGTCAAACAAAATCTCAATACACGAGAAAATTGAAAAATAAACACAAACAATAAGCAAAAAAAAGATTTATTTTTCTTTTTGTGAGGTAAGATTTGTGTGTCAAACAAAATCTCAACCCACGAGAAAATTGAAAAATAAATTAAACAAATAACAATAAATTTTTTTTGTTTTTTTTGAATTAAAATCAGATTGATTGGTATTAATATCAACAATGAAAATAGTAAAACAAATCCCCGGCAACGACGCCAAAAACTTGTTGTGTGTTTTGGTACACAAAGAAATCGTGCAAGTATACACGGTCACAAGTAATAAAGATTTGTAAGTAGAGTATCGTTCCCACGAGGATTTGTTACTATAGTTTGTTGAGTACTAAAATTGTATCTCTCTGATTTTATCCAAAACAATCGTTAATTAAGAAAAGGTTTAAAAATAAAATAAGAGAACTCTAGGATTGCAATTTTTCACCAAACTAATCCACTCCAAACATGTTATTTTCTTTGGATTTATATTTTTTATTACATTTAATTTGTCAACCGAAAACTTCTTTTTTATTCATACATCTCTTCCGAGCTCCGTACAAACACACCTCGTTAAATTAATTCACTATATCTCTATGAGAATTAAATTCACCAAGATTCATTAAGTTCTAAGTTTTCAAATGGCCACACATACAATTAGGGTATATTCCTATCCTTCACAATTAGGGTATATTCCTATCCTTCATCATACATGTCATTCTATTTACGAGCAATATACACAAAAATGTCTTTCTCAAGCTTATTTTTATGCCACAAATCGTTTTGATAAAATTCGTAAATAATCAAAAAGCATTAAGCACAAAATAGAACGAACAAATCGAACGTCTTATAAATCTATAAAAAAAATAATTAAAATTAAAGCTTCATAAATTTAGATCAAATGCAACCCTAGAAAAATTAAATTACTTCATAAAATTAAAATTAAAATTACAACAGATTCAGAAAAATAAGATGAAGAATAAGAAAAATTAAAACATCAAGAAACGAAAATATTTGGCACACGCAGAACACAACAAAAGCCAAAAAATGGCTTCTGCGTGTTCTGCAGTCCAAAACCGAACACCACAAAAATTCTAAAACTAAAAAAAACTCTCTAACTCTATCATAACATCACCTATTTATAGCTAAAAAAATACATCTAAAATATTACATTTTTATTTTTTTTTATCAAAAACGCGTAATAATTTTTATCGAAAAACAAAAATCACGCGTATCGATTTTCGTATCGAAAAATATTAATTAATTTACGCGTGAGACAGGGGCGCCTATTCTGCAATTTTTTATTCATTGTGCGTGCCACGTGTCAAAATCTGATTCGCTGCAAGATTCCCTAAGGCCACGTGACAGCATATCATTGGGTGAACAAACCGGCTGCACGCAGAAACTGAAGCACGGGATTGGGGCGCCGACAAAGTGAGGCAACGGCTGGAACGAGGACTTGATCATGTGCATTCGCATTCATTGTAAATAGCCACGTGTCGGACTTTGATTTGCTTAAATATTAGTGGGACACGTGGCAGATTCTTATTCTGTAAAAACTGAGGATGCACGCTGCTACCATAACCCGCGTCACACACGATTGCTACACGAACGGTTCAGTGCGCGACAGCTTGGTTCCACGCGCTTCAATCTGGACCGTTCAAGAGATCCAACGGTCAGCGATGCGCCTCGGGGGAATCTGCGCAGCCGACATGTGGGTCCCACTCTGACGACGGCCTGCGGTGGGGCCCACTGGCACGCCGAGCCACGCGAAGATTTTACACGCCATTTTGCCTCGTCTGGTTGTACTCGCCAAATCTGGACCGTTGATGCTTTGATCGGACGGTGGGTGATGAACGTCGTGATTTGTGCGAGTGCGATTCTTTTCCTGCGTAGAAAATTCAAACTTTTATTAATTATATTTTGACCCACAAATTTAATCCAAATTACATTTTGCACTTTCTTAAATTACAGTTAAGCCCTTTGCTAATTTTAAATTAAATTTTTAAACTTTTAATAATTATAATTAAGCCCAAATTTAATTTAAATTATATTTTCGATTTTTATAAATTGTAATTAAGAAACTATATTATCATAAATTATATTTATGGACAGAAATATGAAATTAAGTATATTTTCGATACAAATTATTTAATTTTATTAAAAATGTATTTTTAGCACATAAAAGGAAAATATTAATTTATTTAACAAAAATTAACTAAATATTAATATAACATAGCAATTATCATTACTAAAATTGATGAAAATAACTATATAAAATACAGTTATCAACGTGTGACAAGGGAGACTTGTATTGATCAATAGAAGATGAGTCATCACCATGCAACGATATGTTGATTTGCGATTACAGCTTGCATGGCGCATTGTTGGAAGGAAAAGATGACTAGTGTGACGACATATGGAGGGACGTTGACCACATGATGAACTCAGAATGAATGATGTGTTGACATATGGAAAGGCTCTACATCACTCTATACATAAGGCTTTTCATGGTTGGCCTTCTCCACTTGTGTGTTGTCCACATGGCTTGCTCCGTTCACTTTATTGCTTGTGTGGCATCCACGTGGAAACTTCTGATTGGTCTTGAATTAAAAATTCATAAAACAAATCCATAAAAATCCCAATATATTTCAAACTTTAAATTTTCCTTCATATTTTGACATTTTTACCCCCAAAATTACTACTTATTGAATAAAATGAGCAAATATTAAGGTGAAAAATGCACTGATGATTTTAATTTCATAGGGTCATCAAGGTATCATGATAGCATATGGTTTGACTATTACATACTACTTCAACATGATACTTTCATAGGGTATGTGTTTGTTTCATGTGAGCAGGTTACAAATGTTAATTGAATTCATCAAGCTTCATGTGCTGTGCGTGATATGATGTTGAGACCCTCAAGTTTTAAAGTGACAAATATTGGATGAGTTGTTTCATGAATCTTGATGGAGTATTTAAGATGGATGCACTTGGAGTAACTATGTCTTTTGGGTTTTGGTATGTGTCGTTATGTTGTTCATAGGAACAAACAACTTTAGCACATATTTGTGATCATCTCATATTTGATAAGTTTTTGTACCTAGTTTTGTAGTGTTTTGACAAGGAAAGCCAAAAAGGGAGAATGTATGTCCCGTTATATTTGTGTTTGTGTGTTGGCTTTCCGTGTATAAAACACGATGTTTTTTTATTTAGTATTTTTTTTTCTTATATGTAAGGTTGGTTACTTGGATAAGTAATGCACACACACATATTATTAGGAACACTATGTATGAAAGAATCTTTACACACACATATATATGGGGTTCATTTCTGATACTGTAGGTATATATGGATAGTAGTTAACAATTTTTGGGACCAAAAAATGTGACTTTTAGCACATTGCCAACAAGCTCACCATGGACTTCGCTACCACTACACTCGTCACTTATCTCTTATCCATCATTTAAGAGCCAAAACTCTACCAAAATTCATACTATGATTTATATATATTTTCAAAATTATTTTAGAGATTTTACATTTGAGAGTGGGTCATTTTGTAGTTATTTATCAAATTGTCATCTATGTGAGCATATGGTTTGACTATGTGTCTCCCCTACAAAATTTGTATTTAGAATGGATTGTGTGTCCTGTGAGGTTATGAGTTGGTACACTTCTAGTTACGGATTATTAGTTACCATTCACACTATATTAGGTGGTGTTGAACCAAACAATTGGGGAAGCACTAAGTGAAGAGAAGTAGAAGGTAGCTTGGACAGAGGTCCTTGATAATAAAGGTAATAGTGGTTTACTATCTATCAGTGTTATAACTTGTTTGTTATTTAGTTAATTATTTCATGCAGAGCGTTTGCCTTAAGTAATATGAGGATGTTATCATATAGATACAGTCTCTATAGTGGTTTACCTTGTTATATCTTATGTTATTCATGAACTGATATCATTGTAGTACAATCCAAGTTTAAGGTGTGTATATTTCAACATACTATAAGCTTAAACTTTTATTAGAAAACATTTATTATTAACTTACTTTCTATTTGATATACAATATCTATTATTAGAGTCATTTTCTTTTGATATTATATTTTTTGTACTTCTATTGTGTGAATTATCTAAGTGTTCTACTATTGTGTTTCTTGCAATTTAAGTTTTAGTCCTCGATGACCCTATGAAAATAGAGTCATTAGCACACTTTTTACTTAATATTTTACTTGTTTTATTCAATAAATAGTATTTTAGGGGTTAAAATTATTAAAATATAAACTTTTTAGTGAAAAGGGGTGAAAATATAATTTCTAGAATAATTATGAATTTTTAACGTAGGACCAATTACAAGCTACCACGTAGCCTACAATGCAAGTAAAGAAGTTGACTGGGCAAGCCACGTTGACGACACATGTTAGCATGACGTTCATTTCAAGTTTAAGGGTAGTCAAACATTCATGCCATGTGTCACCAATCTACCGTCCAATCGTTTCCCATGCGGCACGCTATCTGTATCCATGAATCATATTGCATCACATGGAACTAACTCAGTATACATTGACTCAGACCAGTCTCCCCTACCATGTGTTGCTCTCTAATTTTCCTAGTGAATTTCTTGTTCCACGTGTCGCGTTCTGATTTGTTGCAATTGTTAATTTTGCTTGTTTTGATCTCAACCCTTGATCTAAAACTGATATGACGTTCTAGATTCCACCTAAGTTATTTTTAAGCCCTAATCACCCTCATAAACCCTAAGGAGCCGCTATTAACATAATTTTGATTAGTTTTTAGAGCTAAAAAGGGAGAAAATACAAAACAATTCAAAAAGAAAACAATTTTGGTGGAGATTCAATAGAAAATTAGTACAACTCAAGATATTAATTGTATTTATTCTTATACTCTTTTCTTTATCAATTTGTATGTCTCTCTTTATGAAAAATATGAGATTCATGGAAGAAATTATGTCTAATTAATTTATTAATCAAGGGATCTTATGAACCCAATTTTGACCATGTGATGATCTAATATTTCAACCCAATTATAATTATAATTTAATTATATTATTTAATTTGATTTTTATGCTATTAGTTGTTTGGATAACAATTTATCTATAGAGGCAATTAAATAGATTTGAGAGAATTATTTAATTGTTTTTCTTGATTAAATAACATGCATAGTTTCTAGTAGAGATGTATGATTTTTATGTATGTAATCCATAATTGATGAACTTAATGAGTAGTATACAATTTAATTGGCATGGGAGTGATTAGATTAATTACTATATAATGTGTAGTTTATTTGAGAGAGAGTGTACATGCTAATTTAGAATCAATTCATTATGTAATTAGTTGATAAGTATATTGCAGGGATTTTAGTCATTCACATGTTAAGAAAATTAGGGGATCAAGTATTCTTAGATATTTTCTCATTTATTTTCTTAGTTACCAAATCTAATTTAATTAATTATTTATATTTAATTTTTAGTTATTTTAATTTTGCTTCCTTAAAATATAAAAAAAAACAAATAAATTGATTTTTACTTTTTTAGTTTTAAAAATTAGTTTCTAATAAAATAATATTCGTGAGAACTATCTTTTTTTATCATTATATTACTTGTTGTTATATGTATACTTGTATATTCATTGCACAAAATTTGTGTAGTAATTAAGTTTTTGGCGCTGTTGCCGAGAATTATAAAATTTAAAAATTATTTTTTCTTTTATTTTAATTAGTTTTCTTTATATATTTTTCATAATTTTATTTTTAATTTTAATTTTTTTAGTTATATAGTTAGTTTGTTATTTATTTATTTACCTAATTGTTTATTTTAGTTAATTTTATTTACTTATTTTATTTTAATTTATTTATGTAGTTATTTATTTTTAATTTAGACATCTTTTAGTGATTTTAGGAATAGATTTGAGTCAATTGGATGAGCAAAGTTCATGAGGGAGAAATCTTACCTTTAGCTCTCGAAACTGAGCGTACCTTGAAATCAATAAGAAAACAAAAAGTTATCACCCAAGAGAAAAAAATGGCTTACCCATTACAATTTGTAGTAGTTTATGTGAATCGATAAGATCTACCAAGTTTTGGAATCTATTTGATCATCCCTTGAGACAAAATTCTAAATAGTATTTACCAAAAGAAATGATTTAAGCCTTATTTGGATTGATTGAACCTTTCAAGCTAACTATTGTTAATATCTGTAGTCACTCATTTGAACCTAACAAAGGACCTTTTGTATCTTTAAGCCACATTTTATGCCTAACTAATAAGCATTACCTTTACCCTTGCACCTGTAACTTGTACAAAAAATAATAATACAATCATATGTCATGCTATAGAGTAAGATGAAATGTAATGCACCCTTTAAAAAAGAAGAAAAAATCACAACACAATTATCCCTCTAAAGAAAAAGAAAATAGAATTGAAAATATTTTTGGGAGTGTTGTGAAGTTACAATAAAAAAAAGAGAGAAAAGAGATGTGGAATAAAAGAATATGAAAAGAATGACAAAAGAGGGTGCACTGAAATATCAAGTAAAAGCTCAATTGTAGTTAAAAAGTGCATGATGAACAAAAAGAAAGCTAAGGTGTGAGGAGTGACAAACCATGTGCCATATGTCAACACGATGTTAATTTCGAGGTTAAGCCTGGTCAAACATTCACACCACGTGTCGCCAATCTACTCATCTAGTTGTTCCACCAGTGCACCATGCCATCTGCATATGAGAATCACATTGTGCCATATGGTACTAACTCAACATGCGTTGATTCAGATCGGTCACCTCTACTACGCATTTCTCTCTGATATGCCCAGTGAATTCTGTGTGCCATATGTCGCGTTGCGATTGGCTGGCGCTGTTAATTTTTCTTGCTTGATTCAACCCTTGATTTGAAGATATCTGATGGTCCAGATTGTATATGAGCTATATTTAAACTCGTAATCACCCCATAAACCTTAAGGAGCTACTATTAGCATAATTTTGATCAATTTTTGGAGATAAAAAGGGAGAAAAATATAGAAAATTCAAAAGGAGATACAATTTTGGTAGAGATTCAAGAGAAAATTAGTATTTCAATTCAAGATATTGATTGTACTTCTTTTTCTACTTTTTTCTTTATATTTTTTGTCTTTCTTAAAGAAAAATATGAGTTTTATGGACAAAATTATGTCTAGTTAATTTATCTAAGAATCTTATGAACCCAATTTTTACCATGTGATAATCTAATATTTTACCCCAATTATAATTATAATTTAATCTTATTTTTAGACTCTTAATTGCTTGGCCAACAATTTATCTATTGGGACAATTAAATAGATTTCAAAGAATTATTTAATTGTTTTTCTTGAATAAATAACATGCATAGTTTCTAGGCAAAGATGTATGATTCTTATGTATGTGATCCATAATTGATGAACTTAATGAGTGGTAAGCAATTTAATTGGCATAAGCGTGTGATTAAATTAATTACTATATGGTGTGTAGTTTACTTGAGAAAGGAATACATGCTAAGTTAGATTTAATTGATCATATAATTAATTGATAATTATATTGGGCGGATTTTAGATATTCACGTGTTTAGAAAATTGAGTGATTAAGTATTCCTAGATATTTTCTCATATATCTTCTTAGTTACCAAATCTTATTTAATTAATTATTGCTATTTACTTTTAGTTATTTTAATTTTGCTTCCTTAAAATATAAAAACACTAAAAGAATTGAATTTTTTTTAAATTAGATTATGATAAAATAATCTCTATGGGAACAATCTTTTCTTATCAATATATTACTTGTTGCAATAGGTATACTTGTGTATTCATTGCTCACAATTTGTGTGGCGATCTGTCCTTTAGGATTCTATACCTCTTTACCTTGGTGGATGATTGGGTCATCGACACTTTCAATTGTTATTAGAGCTGGTACAACATTTTGAGATTAATCGCTTCAGTGGTGATTCTATTAACTTGCTTAGTTACACACACACTTTCTCTTTGATGGAGTCAGGGGAAGGGAGTAATGTAGGTAGACCTCCACTTTTCAATGTGTTGAACTATACCTATTGAAAAACTCAATTGAATGCCTTTATATGGTCCCAAGGAGACCGTGTTTGGTTCCTTGTAGAAAATGGTTGGACTTACCCAACTAAAACCCTACCCGATGATAACGTGATTCCTAAACTCATGATAAAGTGGATTGCTAAGTGATATTTTATATACATTTTTAGATATCAATTTCTTCACATTTGTGTATATATTTTATTATTATAATGAAGGAAATATATTTATTTTATATTTATTGAGAAGATATTAATTTTTTAGATTTTTTTGGATTTTTCTGAGATTCTTATATATTTTTTATGATTTTTATTTGATTGGTGGATGCACTTAGCATACCTGTAAATATACTTAGCAGAAAATACCCAAAAACATCCCACTAAGCTCGCATCACTATTCCACTCTAAATCTTACAAATTGACACATGGCACTTTTTTAAAAATCTCAGCTTGACTCGTGTGACCTTTATGTGTATACTTCGTATATAATCAGTTTTCTCAATATATATACAAAATAACATCCCATACAATATGCTTTATTAGAATTCCATAAAAATTAGGAGAAAATTTCATAAGAAGTAAAGAAATTATAAAATTAAGCTGGATGTTACAATATAGAAGAAGGAAACTCTAAGAAGCAATTAAAATAAATGAAAAAAAATTATAGACAAAAATCTTAAGGTTTCTTTCCCTTTCTTTTATTGTTTTTTTGAATAATGCTCTAAATTTAAAATTTGCGATGAATGGCAATTTTATAATTGATTGTGGGTGATTTCAAAGCCCTAGAAAATAGATTGCAATATTTAATAAGATTTGTAATATTCTATTCAACTATTTGTTTTAATTATATATTAATTCTCCGTTTTAATTATTGTATGAATTCATTTGATTATTTAAGTGTATAATTAAATAATTAAATTAATTCATTATTAATCAATTTAGTTCATTGGGTACGTAATCGCTTGATTAATTTAAATAATTAGCGATAAATTTCTTGCAATGAGAATTAATATTCAAGATAATTAAATCGAGCTTGTGTGTTTAACTTTTATCCAATTTTATTCTTTATAGTTAATACTTTTAATAGATTAAATTTAGAGAGCTTATTTTAGGTTATCCATTAAAAAAGGTTGGAATAAGAGTTTATTTAATTCAACGAATCTATAAGGAGAGGTAGAGATTTTTTGTTTTGTAAATTTTTCTAAGTTGGTATAATCAAAGAATAGATGAATAAGATATGCTTTTGTTGATTGCAATATATGAGAGTGGTGAAGAATGATTCTACAATCGTTCTTTTATTTGAATCTTTATTATAATCTTTATATTTTGTTTTTATCTTCACTAATATTTAGTTGTTGGATTTAATTTTCATTTACAAAGCAAAAGCTTCGTCTTTAATAAATAAGTGTTAATTTTCAACATCCACTACAAGAAAGATCCTTACTTACTATATACTAAATAATGACATCTTAAGCAATTTAAGGTTTAAATTGACTATTCATCTGAATATCCATAAATTTTTGGCGTTATATCATCAGAGATTTTCATTAAATTAACTCTTATTTATTATTATTTATTTTTATATAAAATATATAAAAAATTAAAAATTGAAATATATATATATAATTAAAAATATAAAAATATAAACTTAGAAAACTTTTATTAAAAAATAAAAAAATATTTTCTTTATTTTTATTTTAGTTTATTTATATATAAATTTGTTTTATTTTTACTTAATTTGTTTATAATCTTTCTTTTCTTTTAGAGTTACTATGAATGATTGAACCTATGCTACAATGTGAGATCAAATTCATAACTTCTTAAGCAAGCAATTCAAATAGATCTTCGAAGCTCAAGTAACTAATCTAATGATTTGTATAATTATATCCACATAAAAATAATTGTGAATAATCTTAATTAAACTCTTAGGGAGATGACCACCAAATTTAGATCAACATCTATTATATATTCAATATGATAACATTGGTGATGGTCTTGAATTGAATTTTTACATGATTCATCTCTTACCTACTTTTCAAGGTCTAATTAGTGAGGATCCAAGCAAGCATCTAAAAGAATTTCATGTGGTATGTTCTATTATGAAACCTAATAGGACTACTAAAGAACAAGTATAACTTAGAGCATTATCATTCTCTTTAGCAAATAGCACTAAAAAGTGGCTGTACTACTTACCATTTGGAATAGTAAATAGCTGAAATGACATGAAGCAACATTTCTTGGCGAAATATTTCTAGCTTCTAGAGCCACTCTATTCAGAAAAGAAATTTGTGGTATTAAATAATTCAATAGGGAGAATTTATATGAATATTGGGAACAATTCTAGAAATTAGGTGCAAGTTTTCCTCATTATGAAATAAGTGAGCAACTTCTAATTCAATATTTTTATGAGGGATTGATGCCCATCGAAAGAAACATGATAGATGCAATAAGTGGTAGAGTTGAGTTAATAAGACTCCTAAAACTATAAGGAATTTTATTGCTACTATAGTTGTAAATGCTCAACAATTTGGCACACATTCCAACTCACCACAAAGGTCAATAAAGTATGAGTTTATAATAATATTGAACAACAAATAGGCACCCTTACTTCAATTGTGCAACAGTTAGTAATCAGAAAAGTTTAAGCTTATGGACACTATTCTAATGTTAGACATCCAACAAACATATGTCCTACTATTCAAAATCCTAATGTTGAATAAGAAAATGCTATAGGAGGATACCAAAGACAAAAATATGATCCCTACTCATACATTTATAATCCTGGTTAGAGGAATCATCCAAACTTTTGTCATTCTGGAGGCAATCAAGCAAATTCCCATGGTAATCAAATAGGTTTTCCTTTTCGAATAGGCCAACAACATTATCAAGCAAGACCACAAAAAAATCCTCTACTACAAGGAAAATCTTTAGAGAATTTGGTAAATAGAATAGTATCCAACACTGCTTAATCTCAACAAGATTCTATGAAGTTCTAACAAGATACTATCAAGCTCCCACAAGAATCAATCATGTTTAGCAAGACAAAAAGTTTGTGATCCAGAACCTTCAAAATGGATTTAGTCCATTAACTACTACCATTGGTAAACTAGAAGCATAAGGGTCTGGTTAACATACCTCTCAACCTATGGTCAATCTTTGAGAAAATTCCATGCTATGTCAATGAGAAATGGTAAACATCTTGACGAAGCTGAAGCAGAAAAACCAAAGAAAATGAGACTGAGGATGAGATAATTCAAGAAGAAACATGCAATTATGACAAATGGAAAATAAAACAACCGATAACAAGGAAGCAAAACAATCACCTAAGGTACAATCTAAAGTTTCAATTTTTATTATAAGCCCCTTATTCATTTTACTAGTAGGTTTGCAAAATCCAATAAATTGGTACACCAGCAAGAAGTCATGGAAACTTCTTAAAAAGTATAGGTTAACATTCCACTATCATATGCAATTAAGCAAGCTCCACACTATGCCATAATTTTAATTGAATTGTGAACCAATAATAGGAAGCTCAAAGGAAATGAAGTGGTGAACATGGGAGAGAATTTTCCTATAGTCTTTGATGAGCAGGATCGGGATTGCCAAAAACTTTGATGAGCGAAAACTGGCATCGCCAATCCTGCCAATACTTTGGTTTTAAATTTATAAAACTCTCGCAAGTACACGAATCATTTCGTAGAAAATGATAAGTATACTCCCAAGGTAGATCTAAGGAAGGAATGTATGTGGCTTTTAATTTATTATTCAAACTTTTAAAAACAAAATTAAATCCTAAACATCCTGTCACGATATTTTGGGTTTTGTGTTTTTAATCTACTAACATAAAAATAAACATAGATTCAATAAATATTTATGCAAATTTTATCATTTATAATAGTGGAGTATTTATGGATATAATAACTAAGTTAATTATGCTTGCTCATATTATTTAGGTTATTAAATATATGAATTGATATTTATTGATTCTCCCTTTTTTGTATGAATACCACCTTTGGTGGGGTTAGATATTCTTTGTTAACTAAACAAATCAATTAACACCTATGGGTGGGGTTGATAACTAATTTGGTTAATTAAATTAATTCCTTTTTCTAAGAGATTGAAAATGAACCATTTAAATGCCACCTTTGGTGGGGTTAGACAGTTTAAACTTTATTCAAGGTGTCCAAATTAAACCTAAGAATTTAGTTATCCGAGTACTAACTTTCAAGTTTTAAAACCACTACTGAAAACATTGTGTCAATACATTTTCAGATAATAATTCTTGTAAAAACTTTTGAAATAGAGCTTCACTCTAACTACCGGGCGATTGTACCAACAAATAAAAGAGCACTACTCTAAATTAGACCGGATAACTAAAACTTAAAATCTAATTTTCAGATTTAAGTTTATAATGAAAAATAATATATTTCTCTCTAACATTCTTAATATAAAATCTTGAATAAAAATAAAATCAATTCATTTTAGAGATTTTTACCTATTTAATATTTCGCAAGCATAACAACGTTATTATTATATCATTTTTACAAGCGGCCACAGTTAAATTTAATCACAGACAATTTAAATATAACATGTAAGAAATAAGCATAAAAAATAACTGCAAAAAAAAATCCTTACAGTACTTCGATGCTATTCCCGTAGCTAGAAAACCTCCAAACGGAATTTGCACTCCCATTTATTGAATCAAAAAGCTATTAAAATTACAAAAACATAAATAGTTCTTCCCAAAAAGGGAAGAACTCTAAAACTAAGAGAAACTAGCTAAAACATAATAAAAACTAAAAAAAACCTAAAAACTAATAAATGGAGAGAAAGAAAGAAGAGAGAAGTGTGTTTTGAAGTGTGGTTTGAAGTGAAGAGAAGGGGGGTATTTATAGGTGAGAATGGAGAGAAAAAGTGGGTGAAAAAATGTTAAAAAATGGTGAAAACGCGGAGTGGAATTATGGAGGTCATTGATGACATCATCATGACGTCATGGGGGCGGCTGCACCTGAAAAATGGGGCGAAATCGACCCATTTTGTCCAATTTTTCCATATTTGTTGACCTTTCCCCATTTATTTATTAATATATTTGCGATGTATTGCTTCCAGTATTCCTTTTTGAGTCTTTAAGTGACGTTTTTAAGCGAAAATACCTGAAAAACAATAAAAATACTTGTGATTCCGAGAAAGACAAATTTATATTAATATATGATAAAACATATAAATATATATATTTTTAATCAATTAATGTGCATAAAATCATGGTAATTTTAGTTCTTTTTGAGCACTCATCACAACCCCCAACCAGCTTCTTGCTAGTCCCTTAGCAAGAGAGGCGATAAAAACTAAAAATTAAACTATCCTAAATCACTTCCGTGGATCGACACGGTTTCATTTAGCCTATGCAACAAGCCTTTAAACCCCTAGGTTTCCCTAGTGGACGAGTTTGAGTCTCGTGAGGGTTTCCAGTAATGATACCCATAAACATTGAACTAAATGTAAAAATGAAAAGAAACAATAAAAACAATCAACTCAAAAACTAAAATTACAACAAAATCAAAATTTAATTTTTAAGAATAAGAGTAAACAACATATCACAAAAATGTGTCATACTATTTAATCTCCTTTAAGATCATAATTAAAATCTCAAGCATAAGTTATTTTTGATCTCTTTAAACAATCATGCTTTATTATAATAATTAGTCTAAAATCATTTTCATATTTCATGTCAAAAATGTATCAATTTAATTTCACCCAATTTCAGTGTCATGAATCAGAATTCGCTTCGACTCTATTCCTCACAAGTCAATACTCCCGAAACACTGAATCCTATGGGTTCAAACACTCATACTATTTTTTATGCGAAAGAGTTGATGTATAGAAATGAACTAATATGTTCGCATATGTATAAAGAATAAAGGCTCAAAGTGTTATTTTAACATTGATCTCATGAAAGGAATCAAATGTATAAATTATAAAGATATCATATATAAAAATTATTTTCATGCATTAATTAAAATCATTAAGAAAGAATTTCAAGATATATGCCTTTTACAAATGAAGAGAGTGCAATGACTTTTTAGGGAATTATTTCCTATATCTTTCTTTTGTAATTAACTTTTACTCACAACTTTGTAGGCAATGTGGGTTATAGTATGTAGATTATACTATATATTCTTTATCTCTCTATTTTTTTCTGAAGATATTTCTCAATATATGTATTTTAGAGAGTCAACCCATGCACAGATTGTACATTTTTTTTTTGCATTTTGGTGAGTGGTTAATTTTGTGGCTTTTCTGTTTGATCTTGGTTTAGGTAACCCCAGATATGTCTTTTTTTTTAGCAGTCATGCATGAACGAGATATAAGCATATACTATCAATTTCTACTCAAATCATTTAATCTAAGCAAAAATAATAAAAAATATATGATACTCTATTAAGATAAGAAAAAAAATTCATACATTCAATGCTAATACCTATAGAGATCATCTAAAAATTTGAAGAAATAAGAAATGTGTTTGGAGTAGAAAAAATATATATTTCACTCTGAATAAAGGGAATTAGGCTCAAATTATATCTCACAAAGGTAGTTTTCATTAAAAACAAATTCATAAACACCGATTTTGGGTTTAATATAATTTCTACATCTTATCAAGAAATACTAGTTATGACAAAAACTAACTAATTATAAAAAATAATTACAAAATATTTCATGATATGTTTTCAAAAATTAATCTAACAGTACAAGAGACTTAACTATTTACTTAAATTTGATTTAAAGAAATGATAATTTTTGTCAGAAATATTTTTTTTCAAAAATTACTAAATCATAGAAAATAGAAATAAAACCAAACACACAAAAAATGAAAAAGTATATTTTTTATTTTTAAATTTTTTTATTTATTTTTAAATTGTTAAAACTTTTTTTTTAATTAAGCATGGTAACTTTTCACCACCCCCAACCTAGAACTTACATTGTCCTCAATGTAACAACTGTAAATTAAAGATAAAGAGAAAAGAGAAGAAAGATTACCTATTTCCTGAGAATGTGCAAGTAGTAATGGAAAATGCAGGTGCATCCATCATATTCATCATTAAAGTGTATACAGACAAATCATTGTGAACTTCTAACATCTCAACAAATATTTTTAGTTTTAACAATTTAAAAATTATTCACATGTAATTAAAATGAAATAATTAAGTAAATAAAAGAAAATTACCTAAAATGATGGGTTGCCTCCCATCCAGCGCTTAGTTTAACGTCTTAGCAAGACGTAACTTGGGGATTGCATTTTAAGTAAACTCAATGTCCCCTCATCATTGAGTCAATCAAACCTTCAGGTAAGACAAGGTTGTCTACCTATACTTTTTCAATCATGCCCTATTGATTTTCAAATTTCTTTTTGTACTTAAAACTAGAGGCATACTTTGAGTTTTAGATAACCCACATCTAGGTACAAATCAAATAATTAAGGCATAAAAACACAATTGTACCTAGATTAAACAAAGCAACTAACTCCTTAGATTATAATTAAAACTTTAAAATTTTGGAGGTAGTTTCAGAATTTATGTTTTTTTTTGTTTTTTTTTTGTTTTTAAGAAAAAAAATAACATAATCAGTATTAACCAAGAGTGCTCCCAGGAAAGAATGGTGGTGCAAAGGCTCCTTAAAAACCATCCTCCTAGACAGAACAACGTTCCCAGGAAAGACTAGTGGCACAAAGGCTTCCAAGAACTAGTCTCCTAGACAAAACTCCCTTAGATCTTTACTTTTCATGTTATTAAGTTAAATTAAATAAAAATTTAAGTTAATGAAAATCTAAGTTAATTAAGTTTAAAGAAAAGTTTAATTAAGTTAAGTGAATTAAAAAATCTAAGTTAATTAAGTTAAGTTAAAAAAATCTAAGTTAATTAAGTTGGTAAAAAAAAAGTTAATTAAGCTAAGTGAAGTAAAAAATCTAAGTTAATTAAGTTAAGTGAAAAAAAAGTTAATTAAGTTAAGTGAAGTAAAAAAACACTAAGTAAATTAAGTTAATGAAAATTTAAGTAAAAACCTAAGTTAATGTTAAAAAAAATCTAAGTTAATTAAGTTAGTAAAAAAAAACTAAGTTAACTTTGATGAGCCAAAAACTTGATGAGCAGAATCGGGATTTCCAAAAACTTTGATGAGCGAAAACCGGCATCGCCGATCCTGCCAATTCTTTGGTTTTATATTTATAAAAATCTCGCAAGTGCACGAATCATTTCGTAGAAAATGATAAGTATACTCCCAAGGTCGATCTAAGGAAGGAATGTATGTGGTTTTTAATTTATTATTCAAACTTTTAAAAACAAAATTAAATCCTAAACATCCTGTCACAATATTTTGGGTTTTGTGTTTTTAATCTACTAACATAAAAATAAACATAGATTAAATAAATATTTATGCAAATTTTATCATTTATAATAGTGGAGTATTTATATATATAATAACTAAGTTACTTATGCTTGCTCATATTATTTAGGTTATTAAAGATATGAATTGATATTTATTGATTCTCCCTTTTTTGTTTGAATACCACCTTTGGTGGGGTTAGATATTCTTTGTTAACTAAACAAATCAATTAACACCTATGGGTGGGGTTGATAACTAATTTGGTTAATTAAATTAATTCCTTTTTCTAAGAGATTGAAAATGAACCATTTAAATGCCACCTTTGGTGAAATTGACGATTTAAACTTTATTCAAAGTGTCCAAATTAAACCTAAGAATTTAGTTATCCTAGTACTAACTTTCAAGTTTTAAAACCACTACTGAAAGCATGTTGTCAATACATTTTCAGATAATAATTCTTATAAAAAATTTTGAAATAGAGCTTCACTCTAACTACCGGGCGATTGTACCAACAAATAAAAGAGCACTACTCTAAATTAGATCGGATAACTAAACCTTAAAATCTAATTTTCAGATTTAAGTTTGTAATGAAAAATAATATATTTCTCTCTAACATTCTTAATATAAAATCTTGAATAAAAATAAAATCAATTCATTTTAGAGATTTTTACCTATTTAATATTTCGCAAGCATAACAACGTTATTATTATATCATTTTTACAAACAGCCAGCACAGTTAAATTTAATCACAGACAAATTAAATATAACATGTAAGAAATAAGCATAAAAAATAACTGCAAAGAAAATAAAATCCTTACAATACTTCGATGCTATTCCCGTAGCTAGAAAACCTCCAAACGGAATTTGCACTCCCATTTATTGAATCAAAAAGCTATTAAAATTACAAAAACATAAATAGTTCTTCCCAAAAAGGGAAGAACTCTAAAACTAAGAGAAACTAGCTAAAACATAATAAAAACTAAAAAAAACCTAAAAACTAAGAAATTGAGAGAAAGAAAGAAGAGAGAAGTGTGTTTTGAGGTGTGGTTTGAAGTGAAGAGAAGGGGGGTATTTATAGGTGAGAATGGAGAGAAAAATTGGGTGAAAAAATGTTAAAAAATGGTGAAAACGCGGAATGGAATTATGGAGGTCATTGATGACATCAACATGACATCATGGGGGCGGCTGCACCTAAAAAATGGGGCGAAATCGACCCATTTTGTCCAATTTTTCCATATTTGTTGACCTTTCCCCATTTATTTATTAATATATTTGTGATGTATTGCTTCCAGTATTCCTTTTTGAGTCTTTAAGTGACGTTTTTAAGCGAAAATACCTGAAAAACAATAAAAATACCTGTGATTCCGAGAAAGACAAATTTATATAAATATATGATAAAACATATAAATATATATATTTTTAATCAATTAATGTGCATAAAATCATGGTAATTTTAGTTCTTTTTGAGCACTCATCACAACCCCCAACCAGCTTCTTGCTAGTCCCTTAAGAAGATAAGCAATAAAAACTAAAAATTAAAATCCTAAATCACTTCTATGGATTGACACGATTTCATTTAGCGTATGCAACTAGCCTTTAAACTCCTAGGTTGCCCTAGTGGACGAGTTTAAGTCTCGTGGGGGTTTTCAGTAATGATACCCATAAATATTGAACTAAATGTAAAAATCAAAAGAAACAATAAAAACAATCAACTCAAAAACTAAAATTACAACAAAATCAAAATTTAATTTTTAAGAATAAGAGTAAACAACATATCACAAAAATGTGTCATACTTTTTAATCTCCTTTAAGATCATAATTAAAATCTCAAGCATAAGTTATTTTAATCTCTTTAAACAATCATGATTTATTTTAATAATTAGTCGAAAATCATTTTCATATATCATGTCAAAAATGTATCAATTTAATTTCACCCAATTTCAGTGTCATGAATCAGAATTAGCTTCGACTCTATTCCTCACAAGTCAATACTCCCGAAACACTGAATCCTATGGTTCAAACACTCATACTATTTTTTATGCGAAAGAGTTGATGTATAGAAATGAACTAATATGTTCGCATATGTATAAAGAATAAAGGCTCAAAGTGTTATTTTAACATTGATCTCATGAAAGGAATCAAATGTATAAATTATAAAGATATCATATATAAAAATTATTTTCATGCATTAATTAAAATCATTAAGAAAGAATTTCAAGATATATGCCTTTTACAAATGAAGAGAGTGCAATGACTTTTTAGGGAATTATTTCCTATATCTTTCTTTTGTAATTAACTTTTACTCACAACTTTGTAGGCAATGTGGGTTATAGTATGTAGATTATACTATATATTCTTTATCTCTCTATTTTTTTCTGAAGATATTTCTCAATATATGTATTTTAGAGAGTCAACCCATGTACAGATTGTACATTTTGTTAGAATTTTGGTGAGTGGTTAATTTTGTGGCTTTTTTATTTGATTTTGGTTTAGGTAACCCCAGATATATCTTTTTTTTAGCAGTCATGCATGAATGAGATATAAGCATATACTTCAATTTCTAGTCAAATCATTTAATCTAAGAAAAAAAATAAAAAATATATATACGACACTCTATTAAGATTAGAAAAAAATTCATACATTCAATGCTAATACCTATAGAGATCATCTAAAACATTGAAGAAATAAGAAATGTGTTTGGAGTAGAAAAAATATATATTTCACTCTGAATAAAGGAAATTAGGCTCAAATTATATCTCACAAAGGTAGTCTCCATTAAAAAAAATTCATAAACACCGATTTTGGGTTTAATATAATTTCTACATCTTATCAAGAAATACTAGTTATGACAAAAACTAACTAATTATAAAAAATAATTACAAAATATTTCATGATATGTTTTCAAAAATTAATCTAACAGTACAAGAGACTTAACTATTTACTTAAATTTGATTTAAAGAAATGATAATTTTTGTGAGAAATATTTTTTTTCAAAATTACTAAATCACACAAAATAGAAATAAAACCAAACACACAAAAAATGAAAAAGTATATTTTTTATTTTTAAATTTTTTTTTATTTTTAAATTGTTAAAACTTTTTTTTTTAATTAAGCATGGTAACTTTTCACCACCCCTAACCTAGAAATTACATTGTCCTCAATGTAACAACTGTAAATTAAAGATAAAGAGAAAAGAGAAGAAAGATTACCTATTTCCTGAGAATGTGCAAGTAGTAATGGAAAATGCAGGTGCATCCATCATATTCATCATTAAAGTGTATACAGACAAATCGCTGTGAACTTCTAACATCTCAACAAATATTTTTAGTTTTAACAATTTAAAAATTATTCATATGTAATTAAAATGAAATAATTAAGTAAATAAAAGAAAATTACCTAAAATGATGGGTTGACTCCCATCCAGTGCTTAGTTTAACGTCTTAGCAAGACGTAACTTGGGGATTGCATTTTAAGTAAACTCAATGTCCCCTCATCATTGAGTCAATCAAACCTTCAGGTAAGACAAGGTTGTCTACCCATACTTTTCGATCATGCCTTTTGATTTTCAAATTTCTTTTTGTACTTAAAACTAGAGGCATACTTTGAGTTTTAGATAACCCACATCTAGGTACAAATCAAATAATTAAGGCATAAAAACACAATTGTACCTAGATTAAACAAAGCAACTAACTCCTTAGATTATAATTAAAACTTTAATATTTTGGAGGTAGTTTCAGAATTTATGTTTTTTTTTGTTTTTTTTTTTGTTTTTAAGAAAAAAAATAACATAATCAGTATTAACCAAGAGTGCTCCCAGGAAAGAATGGTGGTGCAAAGGCTCCTTAAAAACCATACTCCTAGACAGAACAACGTTCCCAGGAAAGACTAGTGGCACAAAAGCTTCCAAGAACTAGTCTCTTAGAACTCCCTTATATCTTTACTTTTCATGTTATTAAGTTAAATTAAATAAAAATTTAAGTTAATGAAAATCTAAGTTAATTAAGTTTAAAGAAAAGTTTAATTAAGTTAAGTGAATTAAAAAATCTAAGTTAATTAAGTTAAGTTAAAAAAATCTAAGTTAATTAAGTTGGTAAAAAAAAGTTAATTAAGCTAAGTGAAGTAAAAAATCTAAGTTAATTAAGTTAAGTGAAAAAAAAGTTAATTAAGTTAAGTGAAGTAAAAAAAACACTAAGTAAATTAAGTTAATGAAAATTTAAGTAAAAACCTAAGTTAATGTTAAAAAAATCTAAGTTAATTAAGTTAGTAAAAAAAACTAAGTTAACTTTGATGAGCCAAAAACTTGATGAGCAGAATCGGGATTTCCAAAAACTTTGATGAGCGAAAATCGGGATCGCCAATCCTACCAATACTTTGGTTTTATATTTATAAAACTCTCGTAAGTGCACGAATCATTTCGTAGAAAATGATAAGTATACTCCCAAGGTCGATCTAAGGAAGGAATGCATGTGGTTTTTAATTTATTATTCAAACTTTTAAAAACAAAATTAAATCCTAAACATCCTGTCACGATATTTTGGGTTTTGTGTTTTTAATCTACTAACATAAAAATAAACATAGATTCAATAAATATTTATGAAAATTTTATCATTTATAATAGTGGAGTATTTATGGATATAATAACTAAGTTAATTATGCTTGCTCATATTATTTAGGTTATTAAAGATATGAATTGATATTTATTGATTCTCCCTTTTTTGTATGAATACCACCTTTGGTGGGGTTAGATATTCTTTGTTAACTAAACAAATCAATTAAAACCTATGGGTGGGGTTGATAACTAATTTGGTTAATTAAATTAATTCCTTTTTCTAAGAGATTGAAAATGAACCATTTAAATGCCACCTTTGGTGGGGTTAGACAGTTTAAACTTTATTCAAGGTGTCCAAATTAAACCTAAGAATTTAGTTATCCGAGTACTAACTTTCAAGTTTTAAAACCACTACTGAAAACATGTTGTCAATACATTTTTAGATAATAATTCTTATAAAAACTTTTGAAATAGAGCTTCACTCTAACTACCGGGCGATTGTACCAACAAATAAAAGAGCACTACTCTAAATTAGACCGGATAACTAAACCTTAAAATCTAATTTTCAGATTTATATTTGTAATGAAAAATAATATATTTCTCTCTAACATTCTTAATATAAAATCTTGAATAAAAATAAAATCAATTCATTTTAGAGATTTTTACCTATTTAATATTTCGCAAGCATAACAACGTTATTATTATATCATTTTTACAAACAGCCAGCACAGTTAAATTTAATCACAGACAAATTAAATATAACATGTAAGAAATAAGCATAAAAAATAACTGCAAAGAAAATAAAATCCTTACAGTACTTCGATGCTATTCCCGTAGCTAGAAAACCTCCAAACGGAATTTGCACTCCCATTTATTGAATAAAAAAGCTAATAAATTACAAAAACATAAATAGTTCTTCCCTTTTTATAGGTGAGAAACTAGCTAAAACATAATAAAAACTAAAAAAAACCTAAAAACTAAGAAATGGAGAGAAAGAAAGAAGAGAGAAGTGTGTTTTGAGGTGTGGTTTGAAGTGAAGAGAAGGGGGGTATTTATAGGTGAGAATGGAGAGAAAAAGTGGGTGAAAAAATGTTAAAAAATGGTGAAAACGCGGAGTGGAATTATGGAGGTCATTGATGATGTCAGCATGACGTCATGGGGGCGGCTGCACGTGAAAAATGGGGCGAAATGGCGTCAGCACGCGCGGAGGGCAGCTGTGGCGCGCACAGGCACGCTGGGCGCTGGCGTGCACGGGATGGGCTGCTCCGGGCGCGATTTTCTCCTTTTTGACATTTTTGACCTTTTCGACCCATTTTGTCCAATTTTTCCATATTTGTTGACCTTTCCCCATTTATTTATTAATATATTTGTGATGTATTGCTTCCAGTATTCCTTTTTGAGTCTTTAAGTGATGTTTTTAAGCGAAAATACCTGAAAAACAATAAAAATACCCGTGATTCCGAAAAAGACAAATTTATATAAATATATGATAAAACATATAAATATATATATTTTTAATCAATTAATGTGCATAAAATCATGGTAATTTTAGTTCTTTTTGAGCACTCATCAGTCTTACAAAGGAAACCCCCACAAAAATGCAAGGATCCATGTTGTTTCACTATAGCATGCGTTATAGGTAACAATAAATTTGAAAATACTTTGCTAGATATAAGAGCTTAAATTAATTTAATGCCTTACTCAATTTATGTTATTTTGAAACTTGGAACCCTTAAAGAAATAGACATAGTTATCCAACTCATCTAATATTTTAGCTATTCAAGAGGAGCACTTAATCTATGTGTTGAGAGAATACAAATCAATGATTGGCTGCACAATTGTTGTCATTAAGACAATTGGTACCTCTATATACATGCAATGAATATTATTTGAATATCATGCTAAACCAATAAGGGAACCATAAAGGCAATTGAATTCGTTAATGATGGAAATGGTTAAGAAAGAAGTTATCGAGGTATTGGAAGTTGGTTTAATATTGTCAATATTAGATAGTAATTGGGTTAGCCCAATGCAAGTTATTCCAAAGAATTTCGGAGTTGTGCTAATTAAAAATGAGAATAATAATTTGATTCCTACTCAACTTCTAACCAGGTGGAAAAATTATATTGATTTTCAAAAGCTTAATTCTATGACTCCCAAAGATCATTTTCCTTTACCTTTTATTGATCAAATACTTGAGCATTTAGCAGGCTATGTTTAATATTATTTTATTGATGGTTTTTTAGGTTATAATTAGATCGTCATTGCACTAGAAGACCAAGAGAATACAACATTTACTTGCTCTTTTGGAACCTTTGCTTATAGACGCATGCCATTTGGCCTTTGTAATGCTTCCGCCACCCTTCAGTAGTGTATCATAAGTATATTTTTTGATTATATAGAAAGCATTATATAAGTGTTTATGGATGATTTTATTGTATATAGAGATTCATTTGATAACTACCTCAGTAACCTTACATTAATTAGAGAGAGATGCATAGAAACTAACCTCATACTTCATTGGGAAAAATATAATTTTATGGTAAATCAAGGTATAGTTCTAGGACATATGATGTAATCTAAGGGAATAGAGGTTTATAAATCAAAAATAGATCTTATTCATTCCTTACCACCTCCTACTTGTGTGAGAGGGGTTTTTTCTATCCTTGGTCATGTAGGATTCTATCGAAGATTTATACAGGATTTCTAAAAAATGGAAAGGCCTATATTCCAGTTACTCCAAAAGGATGCAATATTTGTTTTCAATGAAGAGTTATGCAAGGTTTATAAATCAAAGATAGATCTTATTCATTCCTTACCACCTCCTACTTATGTAAGAGGGATTGTTTCTATCCTTGGTCATGTAGGATTCTATCGAAGATTTATACAGGATTTCTAAAAAATGGAAAGGCCTATATTCCAGTTACTCCAAAAGGATGCAATATTTGTTTTCAATGAAGAGTTATGCAAAGTATTTAACATATTGAAAGAAATTTTAATCTAAGTACCTATCTTAAGCCACCTAACAATAGTCTACCATTTGAGCTGATGTGTGATGCAAATGACTATACAATTGGAGCTTTTTTGGAACAAAAGAAAGGTAAGCTACAAAATGCTATGTATTATGAATCACGGACTTTAAAATATGCCCAACTCAATTACTTTTTAATAGAGAAAAATATTTTAGTAGTAATTTTTTTCTTCAAAAAAAAATTTTATCATATATAACTGGAACTAAAGTAACTAATTTATCTGATCATGTAGTGCTTAGGTCCTTACTCAAGAAGAAAATGCCAACCCAAGGCTAATAAGGTGGATTCTTCTTTTACAATAATTTGACCTTGAAATCAAAGACAAAAAAAGGAAGTGAAAATGTAGTAGTAGATCACCTTAGTAGATTAATTTAAGAAGAGGAATCAATTCTAATAAGAGAAGACTTTCAAGATGAGCAACTACTTGAGACCACAATGTTTACTCCCTAGTATGAAAATATAATGAACTACTAGGTCACCAAAAATTTCCCACAAGACCTTTGATAACTAGAAAATTCAACCTGAAGAAGTTTGCTAAAAAATGTGTAGGATGACCTTTACCTTTGGAAACATTTCCCAGACCAATTGATAAGAAGGTGTGTACCTAATACTGAGTTTACTTGTATTCTAACTTTTTGTCATTCTTATGCATTTGACAGACATTTTGGAACAAAATGAACCGCTTAAAAATTCTTAGAGAGTGGATTTTATTGTCCAACAATGTTAAAGAATACCTTAACCATTTATAAAACATGTCACCTTTGTCAACAAACAAGTAACTTGGACACTAGAAATCAAATGACACAAATTCCAATTCTTATTGTTGAAATCTTTGATATTTGGGGTATTAGTTTCATGGGACCTTATCCATCATATTTTTTCATATGTATATTTTACTTGATATGGGTCACGTATCTAAATAGGTGGAAGCTAAAGCCACCAGATAATGACTCTAAATTTGTTGTGAATTTTGTGAAGTCTAACATCTTTGCTATGTTTGCAACCCCAAGAGATATCATCAGTGATGATGGATTACATTTTTCCAATAAGATTTTTGAGGCCTTACTTAAAAATTACAATGTTAACCATAGAGTTTCTACCCCTTTTCACCCACAAAAAATTAGACAAGTTGAAGTGTCTAATTGAAAGATAACGTCCATCCTTGAAAATACAATCAAACCTAATAGAAAGGATTGGAGCTTGAAACTAGATGATGCATTATGGGCATGTAGAACTGCATATAAAAATCCAATTAGGATGTCTCGATTTTGGTTGGTTTGTGGTAAACCTTGTCATCTACCAGTTGAGTTAGAGCACCAAGCATTTTGGGATGTGAAATAGTGTAACATAGACTTAGATGAAGTTGGAAGGCACCAAAAATTACAAAGGGATTTCATGACAATATGATATCAAGGAAATAATTCACCATTAGTGATAAAGTCTTGTTATTCCATTCATTCCTTAACCTATTTTTAGGTAAGTTACATTCTCATTGGGTCAATCCATTTATTATTACTAATATTTTTCTTATGGTGCAGTTGAGATACGAAGCCCAAGTACTAATAAAGAATTCAAAGTTAATGGACATAGATTGAAGCCATACTATGAACATTTTTCACCAATCATTATAGATAAGGTGACTCTACATGAACCAACAAATTTGGATAGTTAAAGAAATGCATGAGGCACTTTCAGACTAAGGATGTTAAACCAAGCACTTTGTGGGAGGCAACCCACCAGAGTTTTTTCTACTCCTCTTTTTTTACTTAATTTTACATTGCATATATGCATGTGCTTACATTTAGGACAATGTAAGAATAAGGTAAGGAGGAGTGTTAACACATCAATATTTTTTATTTTTTTATGTTTTATTAGTTATGCATGTTTTATGATTAATACACTTTATATAGCATTGTTTATTGCATTTTTATGATAATTAGGATTAATAGAAGGGCTTAGAGTGTGTCACATATTCTATATTTGTTTTCTAACATTTTTGATAAAATTAGTTAAATAATATTATGTCAAAAAGCATAATAAAATGCTGATAGAGTCTTGACCTTGTTCCTAATTGAAAGTAAATTTATGATAAATTTGCTCAAAACTAACATTCACAATAGTTAAATTGGTGATAGGATAATCTATATGCATGAACTTGTGAAAATGTTATACACCTTTTGGATCTTTGGTGTATTTTGAATGAATAAGAATAGGTTGTGGAAACTTTTCTTTTAAATTTATCAAGGCGAATGCTAAATGAATTTCTTGAAAAATTGTTAAGGCCATAGAATTAACTTTTTTGCCTAAATTTTCTACCCCTAATGTTATTGTTATTTCACGAACAACCCTTTTAGAGACATAATTTGAACCTACATGAACCAATTATTTGTACCCAGTACTCCTTACCCTTTGAACCAAATACATTGGCTATACCCTATAGTTCAAGATTAAATGGAGTTGTACAAAAAGAGAATCGATTTTATGAAAATACTAGAATAAGATTTAAGAGTTTCAATTATGCTATAATTGATTAAATTCCCAACATATAGAAACATCGTCTGCTATAATATGTTCCAAGAAAAAAAGAGAGAGAGAAAGAGAGAAAAGATATATATATAAAATAATAATAAAAGAACAAGCTGAAAAAATAATAAAAAGGACTATGTGTCCTTCAAAAAACAGTGGCATAAATAAAATAAAGGAAGCCAATAATGATATTTGGGGGTCCAAAACAATGAAATTTGACCCATTTTATTGACATGATTGGTTTTATAATAGTATTATTTATAGGTCTCTTTCTCTTATTTCATGGAATCATGAATTTTTGTTTCTCTTTTATTTATTTCATTTGATTGAACCGACAAACATAACCGCATATTATAACCAAATGGAATACCTTTTGATTTTAAGGAATACTTTTGATGAGTGGAGACACAATTTTAAGGAAAAGCCTATGGTATATGATAGCCACACAAATTGTATATGAAATGAATGTGCAAGTATACGTATCACAATAAGTAATATAATGATAAGAAAATATCGTTCTGACGAAGATTATTTTATAAGAAACTAATTTTTAAAACTAAAAAAATAAAAATCAATTTTTTTTTGTGTTTTTTATATTTTAAGGAAGCAAAATTAAAATAACTAAAAGTAAATAGAAATAATCAATTAAATTAGATTTGGTAATTATGAAGATGTATAAGAAAATATCTAGGAATACATAATACCCCAATTTTCTAAATATGTGAATAACTAAAATCCCCCCAATATAATTATCAATTAATTACACAATCAATTGAATCTTACATATCATGTATTCCTCTATCAAGTAAACATGTGTATTCCTCTCTTAAGGAAGAAAAATTAAAATAACTAAAATTAAGTATCAATAATTACTTAAATCAGATTTGGTAACTAAGAAGATATATGCGAAAATATCTAAGAATACTTAATCCCCCAATTTTCTTAACATGTGAATGACTAAAATACCTCCAATATAATTATCAATTAATTACATACATAACAATCATACATCTATGCCTAGAAACTATGCATGTTATTTAATCAAGATAAACAATTAAATAATTCTCTCAAATATATTTAATTACCTCTATAGATAAATTGTTGGCCAAACAATTAATAGCATAAAAATTAGATTAAATAAGATATATAATTAAATTAAAATTATAATTGGGGTAAAATATTAGATCATCACATGGTGAAAATTGGGTTCATAAGATCACTAGATTAATAAATTAACTAGACATAATTGAAAAAGAAAAGAGTGGAAGAAGAAATACAATCAATCTCTTGAATTGTAATACTAATTATCTCTCGAATCTCTACCAAAATTGTATCTCCTCTTGAATATTTCTGTATTTTCTCTCTTTTTAGCTCTAAAAACTTATCAAAATTATGTCATGGTGGCTCATTAGAGTTTATAGGGTGATTAGGTGCTTAAATATAGCTTTAGTGCAAGGGTTGAGATCAAAACAAGAAAAATTAACAACACCAACCAATCATAGTGAAACACGTGTCATAAGGAATTCATTAGGAGAATCCCAGCATGATGCGTGGAAAGGGAGACCAGTCTAAGCCAACATATGCTAAGTCAATGCCATATGGCACAATGTGATTTTTGATCATAAATGGCATGGTGCATGGATGGAATGGCTAGACTAGTACAATGGTGACATGTGGTTGTGTTGTTAGACCACGCTCTGAACTCGAATTGAACACCATACTGACACGTGGTACATGCTGATTTGATCCTCACAAGTGGTGATTTAAAATTTGTTATCCCTGCTTGCATGGTGTCCTTGTGGCTTGCCCAGTAACTCCTATTCTTACGTGGCAGTCCATGTGGTAGCATTGATTGGTCATACATTAAAAATTCATAAAAACTCTATAACAATTCTAAAAAAATCCCCAAAAATTCCAAAAATTATATTTTCATCCATCTTCACTAAATATTTTTAGCCCCAAAAATACTATTTATTGAATAAAACATATAAATATTAAGTAAAAAAATGTGCTATTGACTCAGTATCCAATTCAATTCTAAAAGGAATTGTGATGTTTTTTAAGGAGGAACAATGTTTCAACTTGTTTATGGATGATGATTTGACTATTGCTAATTCATACTACATCATACACACACTTTGAGCATGATTATTGTATAGTAGCTATGACAAAGGGATGACTATAGATAATACGTAACATTTATTAGAATTTGAAATCATAATATTGTTAAGCCTCAAAAATAAAATGTTAGAAAACTTATTCTCTTTGTTAAGTTTATGTTAGTATTGACGATATTCATGAAAAAAAATGTTTAATTATAATTTTAATTTATTGGTGTGTCTTAGAAGAATATTTCAAGCCATAGAAACTATTGCACCTCAATGGTTACATATCAGGTATATTTTTGTTCCTATGCATGTTAGACTACATATTAGACACGATACACCTAGTCGATCAAGCAATGAACTTGATGAATCTAATTTTAATATATGACTAGATCAATCGAGGGACATACTCGATCAATCCACTTGTTTTTAAATATTGGTTAAACATATTTTATATCTATAGAATAGATGTTCAATCGATTCACCAATGTACACAATTGATCGAGTAATTGAGTGGGTCGCCCAAGCATCTAGTTATCTAATTTTAAAACTTATTTCTAATAGGAATTGGATTCTTTTTTACATTGTTGACCTTATTCCTTAAAACTATTTTAACTCCTTTTATGGGCAATATGGTAATTATACTTTAACCTAATGTGCTTTAAAATATTCTTCGAATTAAAACATAAACATACATTTGAAACTAACCATATAGGAGCTATTGTGCTTATTCTCTTCATATTTTATTCTCTTTCTTGCTTCATAAATATAAGATCATAATTCTTTAGGCTTTTTTATTTAGTTAATCTATTAAACATTGGTGGTTGTGTTTGATTGATTAATAAGCCCAATTGGTTTATGATATTTTGATAATATGTTCTTATAGATTCTTTATTATTTTAATTCTTGAATTGATGCATAAAATAATTGTGCATGTCATATCATAATTATTTTATTTGATTATCAATCTTTGAAGAAACTGTCTTTATTGAACTTCTGCTTAAAATGATTGTTCTAAAGTAGCTAGTTATTTTTGACTATCAGATATAATATTTAAATCAACTAGTAAGGGTTGTTCTTTATTGAATTTTTCCTAGGACAAACATTTTCACTTATGTTTATGTGATAATATTTCAGGCGATAGTGGTGCAGGTTCAATTAATCGAGGGACTCGAGGTTGTTGGAATGCTAGTCTAGATCTGAATGCCTATCATGTAGAGACTGTTATCAAAGCAGCGGTTTGTAAGTAGGTTACTTGGGGCATTACCTAGGTGGTTAGTTTGAGTCCTAGCCTTGTAAATGGATGCTTGTTTTTCATAGTAGATAGTTAAGTGGTCTGGTGGAATGGTGGTTTTTGTCTTAGGTCATTAGTGTGGCCGAGGTTATTTCCACCCAAAAATATCATGCGTTGATGTTTTCAATTCCATATTACATTATGTACACATGATTAGCTGATTGGCCATTTACAAAATTTTAATTTACCATACTTTTGTTGACCAAAAAATTAGATCTATAATTAAATAAACTTTCATTTGGTATCAGAATAGCCACTAGATACACTTAGGGCACCTAGGACCTTGTTATTAATCACTTGAGAAAGGGCTTGACTACAGCCTTTACTCCTTACTTTCATGAGTCAAATAACCTATACTAGAAGGCTTGTATGAATACCTTTCAACAGTCTATAGATGAAAGAATCTAGAACTCTATTCTTTATGGTTAGGGACCACCTACGATTACCAAAGATAATGTAGTCACCCTTAAACCTAGGAATAAATTCATCAATCAAGAAAAAAATTGTAGTAGGTGGAATAAAAAAGAAAGTATTGTTATTTTAAAGGCCGTCTATTGATGAGTTTCATCATATTTCACATGTTGAAACTGTTGAGCATGCTTGGGATATTTTGAAGGTTTCCCATGAGGGTACCCCACAAGTTAAACAAACAAAACTTTCCATGCTTAGTCATCAATTTGAAAATATTGGGATGAAAAAATATGAGACTTTTTTCTTATTTCTTTGCTAGATTATGTGATATAATTGAGACCTCTACCAATCTTGGAGAGAAAATTTATGATTTCAGGATAGCTCGAAAGATTCTCTACTCACTATCAAATTGCTTCCTTTTAAAGGTCATTGCAATTGATGAAAGCAAGGATGTACACAATTTTAAAATAGAAGAACTTGTAGGATCACCTTACATCAATGAGATGAGCTTTCAAAATCCTCTAAAGAACAAAATACCACTTTTAAAACTACTATGATTGAAGAAAAGGTCAATAATGATGAATAAATAGAATTCTTAACGAAAAGGTTGAACAAAATCCTCAATAACAAAAATCTTGAAAACATAGGACATTCAAATTTTCAAAAGGATTGGAATCTAAGAGAATTCAAATCTCTGAGTTTTGATGGTAAGAAATCTAAACCCACTGGACCTTAATGTTTTCAATGTATAGGTTTTGGTCACTTTGTAGTTGACTGTAAAGAAGAAGAACCAAATTGGAAGAGATTTCAACACTACACTTTCTGACTCTAAAAGTGATAACATTAATATAGTTGAATTTGGCACAAACTAATTGGCATTTACTACAACTACAGGTGAACAATCTAGTAGTTTGACATTGATTTAGATGATGAGGAAAGTAATGTTGAATTTTTACTCAACAAATTTAATGTCATTAATATTAATAAAGTGTTCACGGATTATGTAAGGTGCTAAAGGAAAGTAGCTAAACTAAATAAAAAATTTAAATATACTGAAACAAATTCCTTAATTATAGAAAAAGAAAAAATTAAATTGTCTGAATGTGATAATGTCTTGAACTCAAGTCTTACAGATTTTAAATAGGAAAACAAGAATCTTGTGTAGGGAGTTGAACAACCAAAATAATTTGTAAAGAGGTTAACCATTGGAGATAAATGGCCAAAATTAATTTTAGATTATGGAAAACCTATGAGAAACAAGAGAGGACTAGGCTATGTAGATGAGGATTCTACCCCATCATCTTCAAAAACAACAAAGTTTGTAAGACCTTCCAACCCTTCTACTTTATTGGATACAAATACAACTTCAACATCAAAGACTACTGTGATAAGGCCTTTCAACCATACTCTTAATGTTACTCATTATACATAAACAATAGTTTCACCTGTTATAGAAAAACCTATTATGTTTATACCTAGCTGTCATCATTGTGGTAGGAAAGTTCATATTATGCCCAAGGGTAGATTTTTGATGAATGCTTCTAAATTTAACACTAATTTCCATGCTTCACATAGTAAGACCCATAACAATCATACATCTATGCATGTTGCATCATATTCTAAGATGAATGGAAATTATATTAACATGTTCAAAAATTATACCATAAAGCATGAAGTTATTCATTCAAAGAGATATATAAAATTCAACACTCACAATTTTAGGAGTAATTACCATCATCTTATAATGCAGTATAATTCATGCTACATTTTCATTTAGGATGAATGAGAAATCCAAGGGTAAGTCCAAGAATATGCCTATGAAAACCATGGCAGTTTCTTGCCAACCCAAAGATGTAAAGAAATCAAAATTCAAGAAAGTAAGGGTTAGAAAGGATTGCCTCTTTCCAATACCCTTACCATTGTTCTTTATTCTTTCACCTAAATACCTTTATTTGAGTGCTTAATTGACCCTAGGTGACCATAATTCGCTTGATTGTTTGTTTTTATTATTATTAATCTTTCTTAGTTTCAAAAAACAATAAGATAAAAAAAATAAAATAAAAGAGGAGGTAAGCATGCTTTAACATTGACAGAATCATTACATACTCTATTCATACTTATTTTGATTGGCTACACATTATACAATGGATATTTTGACTTGTGTATTTATATATTTTTCACATCTGGTGATCGATGTTGACATGAACCTACACACATACTCACTAGACATATAAGTATGTCATGTAAGAAGTTTATAATTAATTATATGAGATTTTAGGGCATGAGATAACCTTGATTTTGAAAATTAAGGTTGAACCCTATCTTTCACTGTATAAAATGCTACTATAGAAAGACACCTAGTTTTGAGAGGGATACGTATTATGATGTGTGAAAGCTAACATAGTGAGCAGAGAGAGCTATCTCACAACTAGTATAAAAGTCATCATACTAAGTATACTGGCTTGTGCATATATCCTTCAAAAAATAATTATAATAATATTAATGGAAAAAGGAAAATACAAAAGCTTTTGCATACATAAAAAGGAAATAAATAAGAAATCTCTCCAAAAAAATGATACAAAAGGGGAATACAAAAAATAATAAATAAATTAGAGTTATCTCTCGATAAGTAAATTTTATTTTGTGCAAGTATGAATTCAACTACAATTGTTCTTATGATAGGTGAAACTCCTTCCTTTTAATCTTTCATAAATGATCATAAGTGAATAGATTCACATCCTATTGTAGTTCCAACACATATTTTACTTTTGTTATTATTGATATGTCACCATATCTATTAGTATATTTTTATGTCTTCTCTACATATATTCATGTTATCAATAGATAGTAACACTTTGAACAAAATTAATTTCATAATATATCTGCACTATTGTAGTCATGTTAAGCTAAGTTTACAACTCTCAATTAAAAAAATTGTATATATAACTTTTTTGTATAATTTTTTATCTATTATAATTTATTTAGAACAATTGTGAATTTTAGGGGGAGTTTAATCATTTTTAGAAAACATATTTTCTATAGCTCTTTGTTTTGAGCTTTTAAGAATGTGTAATCCTCCTTTTAGTCATTAAATGCATTGCTTTCTTGCTTAACCTATTGTCTTTATTTCATGATTATATTATTTATTTGTATGATAAAAAGAGGGAGAAAATTAGACTTTTAAATGAAAAATCTACAAAAAAGGGGAGAGTTAATTATGGGGTGAATTAATTTGAAAATATACTTTGAAAATATTACACATATGGGAGTAATGATTTTGATTTCTATCTAATGATTACTCACTTATAATTATTCTTCACTTATTATATTGTTATATACCTTAAAATAATGAAATATAAGTCTTTTGGGACAAGTTGTTTGGGTATTTGTGTTTTTAACTTTTAATGTTTACATGAGCTTTCAAGAATTAAGTGAAGATGGTTCCATTGGATCTTAGGATAGTACCACTATGTAAAATTTAATTTTTTTATAAGCATTATGTAGTGAGTGAGAGATTTTGTCATATGAATATGCCATATGAAGATATTTTTAGGTTTATGTTAGTATTGGCAATATTCATGAAACAAAACGTTTAATTGTAATTTTTTTTTCTAGGTGTATCTTATAAGAATATTTCAAGCCTTAAAATCTATCATGCCCCAATGATAACATATCAGGTATATTTGTATTCCCATGCATGTTAGATTGCATATTAGACATAATAGGAAAAATATGAATTTGAGTCAGCTAATCGATCGAGTAATAAACTTTATCAATCTGATTTTAATATATGACTAGATCGATCGAGGGATATACTAAATCAATCCACTTTTTTTTAATATTGGTCAAATATACTCTGGATTGATCGAGTGGATGTTTGATTGATCGACTAATGTAGTTGATCGATCAAGCAAATGAGTGGATCAATCGAGCATGTAGTTATCTGATTTTAAAACGTATTTTTAATATAAATTGTGTTGGTTTTTAAAGTATTTTCTTTATTTCTTAAAAGTATTTTAACTAACTTTTTGGACAATATGATATTTCCACTTTAACCTAATATGCTTAAAAATATTCTTTAAATTATTTGAAACAGACCACACAAGATCTATTGTGCTTATTGTCTTCATCTTTAATTCTATCTATTGTTTTGAAAATATAATATCATAATTATTTAGGTTTCTTTATTTAGTTAATCTATCAAACATCTGTGGTTATGTTTGATTGATTAATAAACCTAATTGGTGTATGATTTTTGGATAATATGTTCTTACAACTTCTTCTTTATTTTTGTTCTTGAATTGATGGATTAAATAACTATGCATGACATATCATGATTATTTTGTTTGATTATCAATATTTAAAGAATCTATCTTTATTAAACTTATGCTTAATTTGATTATTCTAGAGTGTCCAGTTGTTTTCAATTTATATTATATATTGTTTAAATTAAATAGTTAGGTTTTTATTTATTGAATCTACTCTAAGACTCACACTTCACTTGTGTTTATGCACTAATATTATATGTGACAATGGTGTAGGTTGGATTAACTCATAGGACTCGAGTTTGTCAAAACACTAGTATATTTTTGAATGCCTATCTTGTCGAGACTATGATCAAAGCAGCAACTTATAAGTAGGTTACTTAGGGGAATTACCTGGGTTAGTAGTTTGAGTCCTTGCCTTGTAACATGATACTTACTTTTCACAGTGGATAGTTAGGTGATCCGATGGATCGGTGGTTCTCCTCTTATGTCATCGGTGTGGTTTAGATTGTTTCCACCTAAAAATATCGTGTATTGATATTTTTGTTTTAGCATTACTTTACCTACATGTGATTGGTTGTTTGGCTACTTGTGAAATTTTAATTTACCGTACTTACACTAACTAGATATTTAGATCCATAACTAAACAAACTTTCCCTCTTAACTTTGAGTATTGACTTTGCTCAAGGACTAGTAAAAAGTAGGTGTAGGGAGTTTGATAAGTGATATTTATACATATTTTTATATATCAATTCTTTCATATTTATATATATTTTTATTATTATATTAAGCTAAATATATTTATTTTTATTTATTGACAAAATATTAATTTTTTGGATTTTTTTGCATTTTTTTGAATTTTTATGGATTTATTGTGGTATTTATTTGACAGGTGGATGTACTTAGCATACCTATGGATATATTTAACAAAATACCCAAAAACATCCCACAAATTGACACATGAAACTTTTTTTATACATCTTAGTGTGATTTGTGTACCCTGTATGCATATATTTCACCTATAATCAATCCTAATATAACTCAAAAATAGATTTTTTTTCAATATAAATATAAAATAACATTCTATAAAATAAGTAGTATCTGAATTGCACAAAAATTAAGAGAAAAACTTAGAAAAAAAATCATAAAATTAAGCTTAGGACTACAATCGAGAAGAAAGAGATTCAAGAAGCTATTAAAGGAACTGAAGAATTGAATCAAAGACAAAAATCCTAAGATTTCTTTCCCTTTCTTTTATTATTTTCATGAATAATTTTTTTAATTTAATTTTTGCAATGATTGATTGTCGGTGATTTCAAATCCTTAGACATGCATTGCTAAAAAGAAGGAAATAAATTTGGCACTCAAGACTACCCAAAAAGGTGTTCTCAGTACTTGAACTACTACCACTTTTATTGCAAGAGATACATCTTCATCCAAAGCCTTAAATTCTACTAAAGCTAATGGTGACTAAAAAAAATGAAACTAATAAGGTGAACAAAGGATACTTGAATAAAATAAGATGCTTTGAATGTGGGTAGCTTAGTCATATTGCTGCAAGGTGTTTTAAAAACAAATCACTTGAACAAGCATGTTTTGAAAGGTAAGGTGATTGTTTCGAATTGTACCAGTAATGATGATGATGATGACACTTATATTTTGGCCTTCATTCTCTATAGTAGTTCTATTAATTTTCAAACTACTGCCTTAGAAATCTCAAGAGGTAACTATTGATAATGATGATGATGATGATGAGTGAGATGAACTTCTTGACACCTGCAATGCTCTCTTATTAGAGCATATCAAGTCCAAAAATAATAAGAGAAGTTATAGAGAGCCTTAATGAAAAATAATGTGAGATTAGCACATTGAATAAAAATCTAGAGCAAATGAAGTCCTTTATTGATGGATAACAACATGATCTCATAAGAATGTATGAGGTCATTCAAACAAGATATGATGATTTGTTGATAAATTTTAATACAAACCATGAGGAAGTTAGAAAGCTTGAGGAACAGTTAAAGGCTCCTACCTTAAACAAAACTATAGCTATTTAATACTCCTTATCTCTCTTCGATCAAAATATCAACACTAAAAAATTGAAAAAGAAAATTATAGTTCTTAAGAGTGCAAAGGAATATATATCTTACTCGTTTAAAAAAATGAATACAAGGTTGAACAACTAAAGGACAAAGTTAGGGTTTTGAATAAATCTATAGTGTATCTTGAAATCTTTCTTAATGAAAAGGAAGAGTTAATTAAAACTTGGAAAGACAAGCTGAATGTCAGTGAGAAGGAACTACCTCACTCTACCTCCATTATCTACAATATGATGACAAAGTCAAAAAAGCTAAATGAAAACCTTATCAATGCATAGTCGTTTAGAGACAAACATTGCATTGGTTACGATGAACGAATTTCTACCCCAATAATTGGTAATATTGAGTTTGTAAAGTCAACTAATCAAGAACCAAAGTTGAAGTTTGGTACTACAAATGTAAAAAGTAAGTTGGTTGTATCATTTAAGTATAATTCATCAAACAATGCAAACCCTTCATCTAAGGCTAACATTTCATGTCACTCCAGTAGTAGTATACTTCATTTTCCTTGTGTCATTCCAACTTATGACCACTATGGGGAGCTTGGACACTTGAGACTACACTATAGGAAATTGACCTCTTATCCACGCCTAAATTTTTATACAAGTTCTTCGCCTTCTTCTTCTTTGTATACTACCTTTTGGAATTAGGGACCCTATTTTCCAACTCCATTGTTTGTACTTGTTATTGTTGTGGTAATGCTGGCCATATTTCTTGGTAGTGTCTTAGATTTGTGAGTAGTAAATCTTAGAGTCCTCGACCTTACTCTTCCACATCTCCTTTTTCTTGAGGTACCTAATGTGGTTTATTTGAGCATATTCATGTAGGTTACATTATACGTTTGAGGCACAAAGTAGAAAGAAATAAATCTACCTCAAAGAGTTTACCTCGTCTGGCTTTATGGATGAATTAAATTTTTTTATAAAAACTATAAAGAAAAAAATTAGAAGTCCCATTTTCCTCTCATGATCATATAAGTCAAGGCCTATCTACTCATTATATTTCTCTTTACAAATTTTTTAAAAAGAGGGATGTAGTTTGATCACTATTTTTGGGTGATTTGTTGGGGTTGAGTTGCTTGGTTTCTTTCCTCTCTTTTTTATTGTCTTTCTATACATGAATATATGTCACTTTGTGTATGTTCATCTTTTTGACACTTTTTCTTGTCTATCTCTTACTGTTTCCTTGGCATGTACAATATGTTATTTTTCATATTTATTACTTTACCTGTTTGACTATTCCTTTACTAGTTTTCTCACTTTCTAGTTGCTTTGATGTGTTTCTTGTAAATGTTTGTCTCATATACTGTATGTTTCTTACTCTATAGCATTTTGTATGCACCTCACCTCACCTCATATGCTCATCATGTATAGTCAAAGTAATAGAATTTTACTTTCTACATATCTATCATATTCCATGAGATATAGATTGCATATCTATTTTTCATGGTTTTAATTTCTTGTACCTAGTATCTTGTTTTTTGGTCCTTTTTCTATCTCATATTAGTGTCTATTCTTATTTTTCCTTATCTTCCTTCTCTTTTGTGGTACTTTCCTCTTCTCCTTAGGCATTGTTCTGAATTATGACCTATCTTGTCATCTCACTCAATAGTTATTGTTTTTGTGTTTCCTAAGTCTGATGGGTTTTCTCCCTACTACACTATTGCATGTAATATGTAGTTTAGGGGGATTATGTTAATATATGTCTGGCATGAATTTGAAATGAATTCAAATGTTGATGTTTTGACATATGTTTTCCATGACAACATGTATGGTTATATTTTTCTTGTTTGTCTAAATGAACTTTTCTTTTACACATGGCTTATCTTTCTAAATTTTTGTGGTTATTTTGAAAAGCTTATGTGACTCTCCTACTTTGATGATTTGGATGCCTATAACAAGATCTAGAATCCATATTTAATGTCTCTCGATGCAAAATCCTAGGTGCTGCTTGGATAGAAAAAGGATTTATTCCATCCTTAAAATCATTTGATCCTTTCTTACCACTAATGTCTCATATCATTAGTCTTCTCACTTTGAGCCTTTATGCTATTCCTTCATTTATTTGTACCTAAATACTGGCTTTAAAAAACATTAAGAATAATATATTTTTAGAGACAAAAGAAGTGAAGAAAGAAAAGGAAAGTTATATCAAATGATGAGGAGTATAAAAAGCGAAGTAGTGCCTAAGTTTTTGAATTTTTTGCAATATTCTCTCAACTTCATTGGTTGACGTTTTAGAGGTAAAGAGAAAATAACCCATTTTTAGGGTATAAGTGTTATGGCTACGAATTTTTCTATTTGATTGGATCAACATAGGTGTGCTAATGCAAAAATGTCTCCTCTCCCCTATCCATTCCTTTTCCTATCATTACAACCTTTGAAAGATATATGATTTCTTTTAGGATGATACTTACATTAATGGAGAGAGAGACTATTTATGGAGATATGAAGCTTGGTTCAACTTAGGTCCATATTTTGATTTACTTGGTTTACATAAGCATATCATGATAACATATAGAGTAAACAAATTTTGCATATCACACATAATGCATGGCATCAAAAATTTAATCATACCCTTACATGACAGCATCATGAATTGATGGACATGTGGATATTTACATTATGTGTATTGACTATTCATTAAGTACCCTCTAATTCATTCAACATGCTTTGTTTGCTTCCTTTTATTTTTATATTTCTTGTCATATATTGTATGTAGATGCTTTGGTGTTGGGAACTTTTTGAAGTAGAATGCATGACATGTTTATTGTATCATATGCATACATTGAGCGGGAGAGGTGTGAGCCTTATGTATGCTATCAAGGGAAGTGTTGTATTTGTTTTACTTCTAATTGCTTGTCCTGTTTTTGAGTTATTATTTTTGTCTTGTTCATGTCTTTGTTTCTTCTCATTATCATCACTTTATATGAATGATGCATAATTAGCTTGTTAGTATGACATGTTGCAACATTGTATGCAATCTCTTGTTTCACATGTACATCTATATGTTTATTTGCTTCCCTATGGTTGTGAGTTATTGCATATTTATTGTATTGCATGATTTTACCACTCTAGTATCTCAGTGTTAATCATTATCTTTTTCATATGATTGCATGTGGTACTTCTTATTACGTTTGCTTTAATCTTGTCTGCAGTGTTGCATTAGTGTTAGGATTATTGCATTTTTGTATGTCTTTTTCTCCCTCATATAGGGGTGTACCTTTAACTTTCAGTGTCAAAAGAGAAAAATAGTGTGCACAACTATATGTTTGTTTCCATTATGTGTGTTGCATGAGTTGTGAGTGTAGGATTGCACTGCATATTTTTGTTTGACTTGCATACATTCAGAGGAAGTGTTGCATGAAGTTAGGGGAAGTGGCGTATGGTTACTTGTGTTTGTGCCTATTATTGTGTAATTGAGTAGAGGTAACACGATAGCATGTGGTTTGAATATGCCATGTTATTTCTACACAATACGTTCATGGGGTATATGTTTCTATCGTGTGTACCATTTACAAATGTAGATTGAAGTCATCAAGCTTCACCTGTTATTTGTGAAGTAGGGTTGAGACCCTCATGTTTCAAAGTGACATAGATTGGATGAGTTTTTTCATGAAATTGGATGGAGCACTCGAGAGGGATGTACATCGAGTAGATGTGCCTTTTGGGTTTTGGTCTATGTCATTATGTTGTTCATAGGAACAAATCACTTTAGGACATCTTCATGATCACCTCATGTTTGATGAGTTTTTGTATCTAGGTGTGTAGTGTTTTGACCCGAAAAGCCAAAGAGGGAGAATGAAAGTATCATTGTACTCATGTTTTTATGTTGGCTTCCCGTGTACATAACATGATGTCTTTTTTATTTTACTTAAAGTTTTGTTTTCTTCTATGTAAAGTTGGTTACTATGGATTAGTAATACACACATGCACATTATTAAGAACACTTTTTTTGCAAGCATGTTTACCTAGACACCACGGGGATGGTTTTCATAGTGTGCATGCTAGGTTGAGAGCTCGCCGATGTTGTCACTTGTGCTTTTAGTTTGTTTCTAGTGTCGGTATTTATGGATAATACTCACCACTACCCTTGGCAAGGTGGCTGGCAAGGTTGTAATCCAAGCTCTATAAATACCCTTCATTTCTCTTATCTTTTACCCATTGTTTATGAGTCGTAACCCTGCCAAAATTCTCACTAATATTTATATCTATTTTTGAAATTATTTTGGAGAGCTTACACTTGAGAGTGGGTCATTTATGGTTATTTATCAAATGGTTAAATGTGTTAGTACGTGGTTTCACTGCATATCTCTCGTACGTGATTTGATGTTTGTAGTGGACTGTGTGTCCTGTGAGGTTGTGAGTTGGTACACTTCCAATTATTGATTATTGGTCACCAATCACACTACATTGGGTGGTTTTGACTGTAGATAACAAATAGGTTCGAGTGTTGAACCAAACAGTTATGGAAATAGCAAGTGAAGAGCAAAAGTAGGTAGTTTGGATGGAGGTCCTCGCTGATAGAGCTTCTCTGTTGTAACTTGTTTACTATTTGGTGAATTATTTACTACATAGTGATTCCCTTAAATAACCCAAGGATGTTACCATATAGATATGATCTCTATATGGGTTTATCATTATATCGATCGTTATGCATGATTTGATGTTGTGTTATTACAATCCAAGTCTAAGGTGAGTATGTTTGAACATACTATAGGCTTAAACTTTAATTAGAAAAAAATTATTATTTACTTGCTTTTTGTTTGATATATAATATATGTGCTTCTGCTATATGAACTATTTAAGCGTTCTACTGTTCTATTTCTTGTGATTAGGTTCAAGTCCTTTAAGAGTCTATATCTCCTTACCCTAGTGGTTGATTGGGTCATGGAATCTTTCAATGATATAACCTACCCTTTTATTCGACAAAAATTATCCTACCCTTTTACTTTTGAAGAGGACTTAAAATAAATACAAGTTTGGTATGGACTCTCTATGAAGAAAAGGTCAAAAGTTCACTAAAACATGACTACAACCTGAAAATATAGAAAAAATAGATTGAGGGTTATATAAAATCAATTTTTAATGTAAAAGGAATGAAAGGTTAGTAATGTATCCCTTTAGTTGTAAAAAGAATAAAAATTGAGAAGAGGAAAACAAAGAAAAAGAGAAAAGAAAAAAAAAAGAAGAATGCCAAAAAAAAGAGCACGGTGATATTTGATACAATGTGAAATTATACCTATAGTATATTTAAATATGGATATGAAGGTAAATATCACTTGATTAAGTTTGGTAACATTTGGAGCTATTTTAGAACTTAAATTGGCGGTGTTTGAAATAAATTAAGTTCTATTATTTTTGTAATTCACCTTCTCATTCTTTCATAACCCTAAACCTTCATCTAATTTTATAATCTTTATAAAGACCTAATGATCTAAAGTAGTGTAACCATTCCATTTTAGTGGAGAGTGAATTTAAAAGTAAACCTATAGGGTTTGTGATTACCATGTACACACATCAAATTTGCATAATCTTGAGACAAAGAAATTTGTTCTATGAATATCATGCACAAGATTATCTGACATGAAGATTATATGTTTCTGGCTAGATAATGTGTATTGAATGTTATGAGGGATGTTTTAGAATAAAGTATAATTGATTCTATAATTAGTATCTTTGTTTATTTTTCTATTTTTATTTTCTTTGAGTCATTTTCATTGAATTTAGTTGTGATGTTTATAAGTATTATTACTAAAAGCCCTCACGAGACTATAACTTGTCCACTAGAATACCCTAAGGGTTTAAAGTCTTATTACATAAGATAAATGCATCATGTCATTCTATGGAAATGATTTAGTTTAGGTTAGGATAGGGTGATTTACACTTCTTTTGAAAGAAACTTTGATAGCTTATCTTGCTAGAGATTAACTAGAAGTAGATTAGAGGTTGTGATACATGACAATAAATCATGAATATATTATGATTTATCAAAATTAGATAGAAGAATTAGGTTTTAATAATGCATTTTAAACTTAAGTAGTTTATAAATTCTATTTTCGGAATCACAGGGTATGTTTTGCAGTATTTCTTTTGGAAGTTAAGATATGCAAATGACAAAGGATTCAATAAATCCCCATAATGAGAGGCATAATTTTCATACATTGGAGGACCTAAATGCAATCATTTACATAGAATTCATCAAGGAGGGGTCAAAACATGAAATTGGGAAATTGAAGGTAGCACCCCAGAATGAGTATATATGAGTTATGGAACAAGCCTCTCGAATTGAATTTCATAGACTACGAAAAATGGTTGAACCGTGACATGGTTCAACATATCTCTATCCAAAGTGTTCCATATTTGTTAGATTATCATTTCAATTATTTTAGATCTCTACAAATCTAATCCTAACTACATTCTAATTCTTTTACTATAAATATATAGCTAGAGTTAACAACAAAGCAGGCAAAGATTGTAGACAATGAATTTACAAAAAATATATAGGTCTGCAGATAAATTGAATGCTAGATGCAAGATAGGAATTAAAGAGGCAATTAATGAGTTAGAGATCTGATGCGTATTTTCACAAGTGTACAAATCGTTCAAGTAATAAAGTGTACAAAAGTATGGATATCGAACCCACAAGGAATGGCATTACTAAGTACCGAAATTGACTAATCCTAATTTTATTTGAAAACCGAATTGTTGAAATTTGTTTAAGAAGCAAATTAACTAAAAACTAAATGCAAATAACAATTGAATGTTGTTCACAAATGATTAAGAACGCTAAGGCATTTGATTTCGCTAAATCAATTCAATCCGATTTCAAGTCATGTTATATGAGAATCAAAGCTAAAAGTGATGGTTGAAAAACCCAAATTTACCTAATACTCTCTCTCGACTTATATTGGAATTACTTATCTATGAAAACCAACTATATTTCTATGAAGATTTAATCACAAACAAGCACATTACGATTTATGGAATTTCTAGAATAACCACATACATCATGCATTAGGTCTCACACTCGCATTCAACATATAGTATTTATCACAAGAAGCATTCATTACACATCTCCTCTCGGTCTCAATATAATGCAGCAAATCCTCTAAATCTTGGCCAGAAATTTAAAAGCATTAAGCATGGAAATAAATACCCAACTTGAAAACAATGAACTCATATAACAATAACAAAAGAAATCAGATTTTCTTGATTCAACTACATCATAGCCTTGCCAAAAATGAATTAGTTCATAATGAAAATAAGAACAAACATTATCTCAATTGAATCCATGAATAACAAATCAGAATAAAATGCATAAAATGAAAGCTAAGGAGAAGAGATGAAAAACACTTGAAGATGAACACTTGGTAGCAACAATGATGATAATCCTTCAAGCTTCTCCAACCTTTCTTCTCCAAACTCAGTCCTCCTCCTCTCTGCCGTCCCCTCTTTTCTCTATGTTATGGTATATATAGATCTAGGGTTTTGGGGGAAATTTTGGAACAAAACAACATAAAAAATGTGTTTATGGATGAAACTTGAAAGCGATGACATTATTCTCGCCACGGCGAGATTTCTGGAAAAATTAAAATTTTGATTCCTCTAATTCTCGCCGGCGGTGAGATTTGCATCTGCCAAAACCCGTGCTCTCTGTAAGATTTTCGTTTGGCTCCTCTAATTCTCGCCGGTGGTGAGATGAATTTTTCCAACGGCTAAATGTGTCTCGCCGGCAGTGAAATAATCTAGGCGGTGGCGAGATTTGCATTTGCCAAAACCCGTGCTCTCGGTAAGATTTTGTTTGGCTCAATGATTCTCGCCGGCGGCGAGATTTGTATCTGCCAAAACCTGCGCTCTTGGTAAGATTTTCCCCATGCTCTCTATAATATTTTTGCCGGCAGCGAGAATCTTCTAGATGGCGGCGGGATTTCCAAATTTTGAACTTTTTTCTTATTCTCACTCAATCCCGATCATTGAAATTTGTCCCAAACTTCTCCAAAATCATGATTTTACCTGAAATTGCACTTTAAACACAAAATACCCATGAAATGACATTTGTGGATTAAATAATCAAATAAACACAATTTTCACACAAATATCAACATTTAAATCATAACAAAAATGCAATAAGTTGACTCTTATCAAGATCAACTATATATATTAGTCCTTAGCTTCTTCTTCTTTTCTATGATTTTAATTATGATTCTTTCAGAATCCATGCCTAACTAATTTATTTATGTAATTGTATGAAATTTTCAAGCCCTAGACAAAAATTTTAAATACTGTAATGTTATGATGGATTTTTTTATTCTATCCTTGATTGTTGATGTGTTTGATTCTATTTTTAAATTCTAAAACTATACATGTATGAATTAGAGTGGCTAACTACTTTATTGCATAAATATTTGTAATGCTAGTCTAAGATGTAAGTATGTAATTATTAATATTCTTATTCAAAGTTGTGTCTTGTTGCCACGTGACACATGTAATAAGTAAGGTTGAAAACCTTCATTAAAGGTTACCAATGGTTGTAATCTTGCCAAGTTTAGTCATCTCCATTTTAGAACTTAATGTAATGAATGGTTTAAATCTAGTAAGCATACCTCTAAGTTTTTATGGTTTAGGTTGGTTAATAAGTCAAGCTTTAATCAATTTTATAGTAAGAAAAAGTGCAATATGAAGTCTAGCCTTAAATGCCTAGATTTCCCAAGTTAAAGTTAAGAATTCAATAATACTTCTAATATTAGTTCATGACATAATTGGTTAGATTAATGACTAGTGGTAAGGGTAGTCTCATAATCATATGTTTCTCTTAATCTATGTTCTCATTGATGAGTGCTTAAAAAACACTAAAATTATCATGATTTAATATACTTTAATTAATTAAATAGATTTATATTTGTATGATATTATAATATATTTTATATAAAATTTTCTTTTTGAAATCATGGGTATTTTTATTATTATTTTAGGTATTTTCATTCAAACATAATTTGAAGACTTGGAGAAAAATACTAGAGGCAATACATCATAAATATGTTCGGAAAAAATAAAAAAATTCAAAAAATGGAAAAATTAGAAAAAATGGGTAAAACTACCTTGTCACGTGTGCATCCCCTGAGTCTCGCATGCACTAACACCTATCATGCCGAGAATCCACCCGCAATCCTACGCATGCCTAGTCATGTGCACCTCTACCCACATGCGTGAAAACATATCCAAAACACATCCAACCCTCATTTTCAATATATATTTTTCCACTTTTGTAGCCTTTTCTACACCTATATAACAACATTTTCACCCATTGTAAAAATCACATCCTATAAACCACAAACCTCTCTCTCTTTCTCTCTTTGTTTTTTTTAGTTTTAAAGTTCTCTTTTTGAGAAGAACTAGTTATGTTTTCATAGATTTCTAGTTTTTTATTCAATAAATGAAAATACAAATCTGTTTGGAGGTTTTCCATCAACAGAATTAGCATCAAAACTCTATAAGGATTCTTTTGAGATATAATTTTAAAATAAATTATTTACAATTATTTTTTATGTTTTATTCTTATATGTTATGTTTAATTGTTCTGTGATTAAATTTAACTTGGCCAGCTGTTTGTAAATATGATATAATAATAACGTTGTTATGCTTACTTATATTAAATATGCAAAACATTTATATAAAATAAATTGATTTTGTTCTTATTAAAGTTTTTATATTAAGGATGTTAGAGATATATTTATTATTTTTCATTACAAACTTAAATCTACAAATTATATTCTAAGGATTAATTATTCTCTCTGATTTAGAGCAGTGCTCTTTTATTTATTGATGTAATCGCCCAATAGTTAGAGTAAAGCTCTATTTCAAAAGTTTTTTTATAAGAACTATTATTCAAAAATGTATTAACAATATATTTTCAGTAATTGTTTTAAAACTTAAAGTTAGTACCCGAATAATTAAATTCTTAGGTTTAATTTGGACACCTTGAATAAAGTCTAATTAATTGACTCCACCTAAAGTTGTGATTAGATGGTTTTCTATTTTCTTATAAATAAAGTTGAAATTTAATACTTAATTACTTAATAGGCCACACCTAAATGATATTAGTTAATTAATATTAAACAAAATAATTTGGGCCTCGCCTAAGGACACTTTCATACATAAAAATAGAAAATTAACAAATATCAATTTATATCTTTGATAACCTAAATAATATGAGCTAGCATAATTAAATTAATTATTATATATATCCATAAATACTCCACTATTATGAATGATAAAACTTTGCATTATTGTTTATTGAATCCATATCTATGTTTATTTTTTAATGTCATTAGATTAGGAAGAAAAAATCAAAATATCTCACAGGATGTTTAGGATTTAATTTTTTTTTTAAGTTTGAATAATAAATTAGAAACCGCATATTGATCAATGTTAAAACCAAAGTATCCTTAAGATCAATGTTACTAACCCGATATTGATCTTTCTATTCATCACTCGTGTATTTTAGTTATTGTTTTATATTTTATTTTTATTTAAAAATAATTTTTAAAATCCCTTGCTTAATTTACTAACATGCTAATAAATAGTGGTAGCTATTGGAACAATCCTTATTGGTTTAACAACCTTCATTCTTAATTTACTCATCACTTGTACAGTTTGATCATGTATACTTTCGTGTTTCCAAGCATACCATATAGGAGTTGGAGGAAAAATGGGCTTTTGCATTTCCTTCAACTCTTTTCCACTTTTACGTGTGACTGCCTTACAATGCTCTTTTTCTTCCCTCTTTAGATTGGTTTTAGTATCACTAGGCAAAGCTCCTTGAGGGTGGTTGTTAACAGCAGTAGCAAGTTGACCCAATTGAACTTAAAGATTTCTAGTAGATGCCGCTGGATTATGAAGAATAGTCTCATTCTTAGCCATGTATTAAGCAAACATATCTTCGAGTGATGGCTTCTTCTTTTGTGGTGGAGCTTGATTGTGAAAACCCAGAGGATATGTAGGCTTCATATAAGATGACAGGCCTTGATTGTTACTCCAAGAAAAATTAGAATTATTCTTCCAACCTGGATTGTAAGTGTTGGCATAAGGGTTGTTTTGATGCCTATTGTAGTTGGTAACAAAACTAACAGATTCATAGTTGTGAGGACATCTCTCACTGGCATGGCTTCCATTTCAAATTTCACCTGCAACAAAAGGACTCTGAATAGAATGGACATATAGAGTATCAATCTTCTTCGCCAAAGTTGACACTTGAGTAGTTAAAGTGGACATAGCATCAAACTCTTGAATTCCAGCCGCTCTCTTAGGCACCATCCTCTTTGATGGCCACTGGTATTTATTGGAAGCCATTTCCTCTAATAAGTTATAAGCTTCATCAATAGATTTTCCCATATGAGCACCACCTACTACAGTGTCAATCATGTTTCTAGTCAAACCCATCAAACTATTATAAAATGTCAAAACTTAAAGCCAATTTGGTAAACCATGGTGAGGACATCTTCTAATTTGATCCTTATACCTCTCCCAAGCCTCATATAACGGTTCTGAGTCAAACTGCACAAAGGTAGTGATATCATTACTCATCTTTGCAGTTTTTGCTGGTGGAAAAAATATTGGCTAAGGTTTTTTGAACCCAACCAACTCTTTGCCTTATCTAAGAGTGAAAAAGGAAAAAGTCTCAGCTTGATAGTATCATCGGTGACTCCATTATGCCTGAAAGTGTCACAAATCTCTAAAAAATGGGATATATGAGAGTTTGCATCATTATTAGGTAAGCCTCCAAAATGAATAGAAGTTTGAATCATTTGAATGATCACAGGCTTAATCTCAAAACTGTTGGCTTGAATCGTAGGTCTTCTAATGCTCGAATGAATCTCCTCATCCATGATACAATGTTTCTACGCTTCTTGATTGTCCTTTTTTAATTTCAAAAGAGTTCTCTCACTTTCTAGATCAAATGGAGGAATGTCAAGACTTCTTGTGCATCACATACAAAGTCCCAATTCACCTGAAAATTAGAAAAATAAATCTAATAAAGTAAAAATAAAAATAAAAATAAACAAATAAATGAAAGGTTTGAACTAAAATTAATTTGATTGGTATTAATATCAATAAAAATAGTAAATCAAATCCCTTGCAATGGCACCAAAACTTATTGGTATCTTAAAAGAACATCAACATGCAAGTATACACGATCACAAGTAGTAAGGGATAAATACGATATCGTTCCCATGAAAATTTATTACTAATCTTTGTTAAGTACTAAAATTTTCTCAACCTGATTTTATCCAAACAAATGATATTTGGATGGAGTTAAACTAAACTAATTCTTAATAACAATATATGAGATTAACACTTGAAGAAAATTCTAGGATTGCAATTTCACCAAATTAATCCACTTGAATCATATTATTTTCTCTTGATTTATGTTCTCGAATTTAATTTTTTCAACCAAGAACTCCTAATTTATCCATATGTCTCTTCCGATAACAAATAAATAAATCTCACTAAATTAATTCACTATATTCTTGTCAAAATTAAATTTACCAAAGTTCTCAATAGTTACACAAACAAGAAAGGTATATTCATATCCCCTATATATATATATATATATATATATATATGTGTTATTCTATCCAAGAGCAAAACACAAAAATGTTTTTTCCAAGTTCATTAGGGTTCACAAATCAATTTATTAATCTTCCAACAATCAAAGGCATTAAGCACAAATGGAATAAACAAATTAAAAGCAACATCCCATAAATCATTCAAATATAATTAATTCAAGCTTCATAATGTAAGCTACATTGTAACCCTAGAAAAAATAAGTTAGTTCAAAGGAAATATTCAAATCACAATCCAAGAATATTTAGACATTTAAGAAAAATTAAATCAATAGACAAAGGGATTAGAAGAAACTCTTTGATGATTCCTCAATCTCCAAGCAATATTCCACTTCAAAGTCTTGCACAATAATCTTCAAGAATGCCCCAATATTCCAAAGTTTCTAACTCAATATTCAACGAAAAATATGTGTGTGTTTCAAACAAAAAAGAAAATGAAAAAAATGAGGGAGAAAAAATGGAGTTCCTCCCGTGCCTTCTTCTTTTCTCTATGTGTGTTCATTCAAAAATACACACAAAATTGGTAAAAAAAAAGAGGCGTGCAATATAATCTAGGCTATTGGAGAAATTTTTTGAATTTTTTTACACTACGCATGACACGTGTCGAGCTTTGATTCACCGATAGGATAATCGGACATGTGGCATATGCAGGTTGGGTGAGACGCAAAGGCGCACGAAGCTTTGGTGGATTGCATCGTAGGGAATTCTACACACTAGGAGGTGCAGAATAGTTAGACCCCACTCCGTGACTCTCTCGCCTGGAGAGTGGAGAACACGAGTGATCTGGACCATTCATCATTTGATCTGATGGTGGGTGATGCGCGTTGTTCCATCTGAGTATGAGACTCATTTTCTGTGCAAAAAAGGTTTAAATTTTCAACTTTTATTATTTACATTTAAGTCTTTTTTAATTCAAATTGTTTCCTTTTCTCTCAAAATATAATTTCTTGCAAAACTAACACCAAATAATAATTTAGAAACTTAAAATTAACTAAAAACCTAAAGAACATAGCATTTATAATTAATAAATTGGAAAAATAACTCTAAAATAGAGAGTTATCAAGTATCTGTTGCATAGGATAGGCTACCTAGAGCATCTTCATATGTGTTTACTTTCCTTAATAGCTATTTAATCTAGAAATATTCTGATATAAAAGAGTAGGTCAATAATTAGCTAATAATATTTTGTAATATTAGGGTCTTTAGCATTATAAATGCCTTTGACTTGATTTATCACTAGCTAAGAGTCACTTTTTATGGTAACTTTTATAACACATAGGATTTTAGTTAGCTTAAGGCAAGTGATATAAGCTTCACATTCAACTTCATTCTTTATTGCTTGGAATCCAAACCTTAAAGATTTCTCTAAGAATCTATTATCTAGCATTTGTATAAAAAAATTCTTCACTCCCTTTTGAACATGAAGATCCATCTACTAAGAGGGTTTAAAGCTTGGTATCTGAGTCACGTTCCCTCTAATTTCTATCAATTATCTTGATAGGGTAGGACCCATAGAAATTATCATATAAGAAATGAAATCTAGTAAGATTTTTTCTTTAATCATTGTTCGAGGTTTATTGATATAGATTTGTACTCCTTTTTAAAACACAAAGGAAGATCATGTGAAAGGAGCGTTATGTCCAATTGGACTACGAAACTCAAGTCTATTAGATGATTAATGGATGAGAAAGTAAGGCTGAGTATACTTCTTCTAAGATTTTGAGTGCCTATGATTGTATATGGAATAAGAGTTATTCTCAGAGTTTCCTTGAAGGTTTAGCATATTTTTAGTTTGAGATTATAATGTTCTTTTATAGGGACTTTTATGAACAACTTTAGATGAGTTTGGAAATGGTCCTAGTCCTTGCTGGGTAGGAATGATAGTTGTTTGAATTAAGATCATATAAGGAGTGAGAATCGCACATAGTTATCAAATTAGGAATAAGGAGGATTTTCTTTGATGATAGAACTCTAGAGAGAATCTTGCACAAGATGTTAGTAGCTGATATGCTCTTATCTAGGGACAATTGCTATGTTGAATAAGTGAAAAATATTGTAAAGAATTCCATTGGCTTAGAAGCTGATCTTTTAGGTCCTTTAAGGTCCCTATGGTAATGGAGATTACTTTACAGGCATATAAAGGTCCTGTCATATATGAAGTAATTGCTCTTGATCAATATATGACTCATGGAAATACTACGAGCTTTCTATTAGCATCTACTAAGCATATTGAGGCTCATCTTGTTCATTATTAGGAGTTATATGATAACTATAAGGAAATATAATGTGATTTTATTAATATATAGGAGCCTCTTAGGAGATCCCAATATGCATTGAGCTTCTTTTTTTAGGATTTTGAGTATTCTCAAGTCCTATAATGGTATGATAGGATGATGGTGATTTTTACCCTCTATAGTTCCCCCCCTACTCCACAGCTTCTCAAAGAGGCTGGGAGGCTAACAAAGCATCTTATTTTGAGGTGATGTGATATTTTGGATTTAGAGAGCCTGAGTTGGGCTATTATTTTCCAACTGAATGTAGTGTATTAGAATATCTATCTATTTCTAGTCGTTGAAAGGACTAGAAGTTAATCAGGAGCCATGACTCATTTTATGGGCATGAAAGTTAGGGTTAAGCATCAGTTTAAGGAGAGAGAGAAACTCAACTTATAAGTAAGGCTTTAGAGAGCCTCTAGAGTTCACATTTCTTACTCTCATTTTTGGAATCTTTCTACAAATTTCAACCTCAACTTTTCTTACCATTTTCCCTTGAATTGTCTTATATTACTTTGTGATTACTCTTCACTTTTCACCTCTCAAATCACGTCAAATGAATGCAATACATCTCCTTCTCTTAAATTTACCACTGGGTAATTGAAACTCTTGTTGAGTCATCGGGATTACATATTTCCTCCCACTATTTGGGGGCTCTTTAACCTGAGTTGACATTACTACAATCTTCAATTAAATAAGAAGATCTTCTAGCTATGAGGAAGAAATAATTGGCTCCTAATTTCATAGTTCTTAGGGATGCATTGCCAGATGAGAAAACATATTAATAGGTTTTTGGGATTTTTTATTTCTAAGATATCACAATGAAGTCTAGTCTCCTTTTTCCATTTCCTTATACCATTAAGAGTGCCTTATGTAAGTATTGTATTTCCCCTTATGAACTCATGCCTAATGGGTGGATAACCCTAATTGGGCTTACTATTGTGATGATTATGGATGATCATCAATTGGGTGTCGATGGGCTAGAGGTTGTTCTCCAAATAAAGCCTGCTCAAGAAAGAGAGCCCTATTACTTGCCCATGGTTCCTAGAAATAGGATCGTGTAGAATATTCCCAAGGAAGATAAAAATTGGAAGAAGATATTCTTCTTTGTTGGAGGTTCTTAGGAGCATCTGGAGGAAGCTTATTCATGAGGACTATTTGTTCCCATTTCATAGGGGGTAACATGTGAGTATTCCATGATTTTTTTTATTTTATTCTCATGATATTTCTTATTTTCATTATCCTTTTTTTAAAATGCTCGTAATATCTAGGAGGGATGCCTTTCCATAGAGAGCTAGGCTACTCTTTTGGTCCTTCGCTCTCAGGAATATAAATCTTTCCTTTTTCTTTGTAAGGTTGCTTGTTTAAAGGCAAGGAGGTTGTGAGCTCACATATATGGTAAATATGATAAGGAACTCTAGATTGACTTTTCTTATTTTACATATATATGCTACTTTTATTTATTATTTTGTTTTGACTTGTAGTGCATCTATCAGTTTGGGAGCTTCACTTTCTGGATGCTCCAATCACCCTAGTACTTCATTCGTAAAGGGTCTATCTACTAAACCTTGTATTTCTGTAGGGAAAGCTAGGCTAAAGGTTATGAATAAGTCAGCTTCCAAGGTGTAAAAAATCAAAGCTTCTATGTGGAATGATGCTACTATTGAGTTCCCTCTATTTTCTAAAGGGAGTAACCTTAGTCATATTACTTGGAGAAAAGGTCTTGGGTGTTATCTTTCGGAGGTGATTCTTTTCCCTCATGGATGTCACCAAAAAGATCGCTTATATGACGAGGAGCATAGTTATTGATAGGTTTTTGAATGCTAAAACTTCATGGAGGTAGTAGCCTTTTTTGTGTATTTATCTATCAGATGGAACTTCCAAAATATGATAAGATACTCTTTAAGAGGGAAAATCTTATCAATTTGTTTACGGCCAACAGGAGAAGTTGAGCTATGTCAATTGCATGTTTTTCATACTTTATTTCTTTTTTGTTGATGATGTTGCCTTTAACCTCTTTATCTTTTGTCATAACTATTAAAAGAGGTGGGAGTCAATTTTGTGAGAGACAGAAATAAAAGCTTACTATTGAGAGTGGTAGAGCACTTAGTACTTCTCTTAATATGAAGCAAAAGTTTGAGGACATAGAGGCACATTGGAATCTCATGATGTAGGATTTCACACAGGTCTAGGGGGAACTTCGGCAAGTATTGAGGGTTGAACCTCTTTCTCCTATGGGGGTTTTTTACTAGAGAGTCTAGTCCTTCAAAGGAAGAATTGGAGAAGATGAACCTTATTTGTACAAGGACGGTGTAGTTGTTGAGGAACAACCTCCTATTAAGAGAGATGATGGTGTGGATCATGTTAACAACACACTCGATGGTCCAGGTCTCTAACCTTACTTTCTATATTTACATTTTTGTTTTGTTTAGATGCCCCCATTTTGGAGTGCTTTTGTAAATAAATATATGACAATTTCTGCCTGGTAGGTACTTCTTTTTAATTTGAATGATTCCTTTGCCTACATCTTTAATCTTCTATATGCAATTTACCTCTTTTCAAATAAGGCTATTTTTCTTTTATGTATATTGAAAATAAATCTATATTGGATATTAGCTCCTAGATTCGAAGCTCTTTTCAATGTAATTCCCTTAGATTCTTACTTCGTTGGGAAGATACCTTAATGGAAATTGTTTTGACTTAGAAGCTATTTTGGTATAATTCACGTAGCTTCAAGATCCTTTAGGAATCTACCTTAAGCTCTTTGATCTTCAAAGCTATTTTAGGTATAATTCTCTTAGATTTAAGATTCTTTGAAAAGTTACATGGAGAGAATATCAAGCAGTTTATTTCAAAGTGATCCTTAGAGACTAGGATTATTTCCTATAAGATTTTTGGACGATCTTATTAAGTGTTGACCCCATCGTGTCGCAAGGAAGTTGGTTCATCATAGCTTTTGAAGCTATGGACTTTATCCAAGAACTTCATTGATGTGTGCTTAAAGTAACCTATTAAAGTAATCCCTAGAGGATAGAAGCTGATCCTAGAACCTTTTTGCAAGATACACTTCTCATTGAACCTATTATAGCTCGAGGGAGTTGGTCCCTTTTTGCATTTTGAAGCTAAGGACTTTGTGTAAAAGCTTCTTTGATGTAAGCTTAAGGTAATGTGTTGAACTAATCCCTAGAGGCTAAGAGCTCATCCTAGAGCCTCTTGGCAAGATAGCTTTTCATTGAACCTATCATGGCTCAAGGGATCTGGTCCCTTTAGATGGACTAAAGCAAAATGAGACTCATTTGGTCTAGGTGTCTTTCCCAAGCATTAGCTTTACATATACTATGGGAGAGGTGATGCAGAAGAACTAGATAGTAAAAATTTGTATTTAATAAAAAGCTAGTGAGTACATGAATCACTTATAATAAACGATAACTATACTCCTAAGGTCAGTCTAAAGAGGAACTACATGGTATTAAATATTTTGTCAAATTTCTTAAAAAATCATGAAAATAAAATCTAAACATTCTATAAAAAAAATTTGTGTTTTCAAAATATTAAGCTTATAATAAAATAATAAAATGAGAAAAGATAGATTTGACTGAAACAAATTCAAGAAAGATATGAAATTAACAATTAGTTGAGGATTAATGAAAAATTTAGTTAGTTCATTGTGCTTATTAGAATTATTCAAGTTAATTAAGTATAAATCTAGATTATTAATTCTCCTTTTTTATACATAAATAATGCCTTTGGTCGGGTCACTATGAATTATTAATCAAACCATTTAATGCATTTGGTCACGTTATCAATTAATTAGATTAAATTATGCCTAATGTTAAGGAATTAACAAATCATATAATTCCATACCTTCGATCGGATTACTAATTTAAACTTCTATTTAAGCCATCTAAATTAGATCCAGATGATGTATCTGTAATCTAATTTTCATATTTTAAATCTATTATGAAATATGTCGTCAATATATTAATTAATAATAAATTTTGTAAAATCTTGAAATAAGAAATAATATTTATTTATTATTTATTAAAAATATTCTCTTGAATAATCTACGTAATCATAGCAATAGAACTAAATTCTCATTATAACAATTAGCTAGACATATTTAATACCAAAAGGAGTTAAGTGGAAATAAATAAGAATACATATTAAATTTTAATATCAAAAGTGGATAAATGGATGTGTCCTACTCCAAAGTTGTGCCCTTGATCTTCACTGTAATACCAAATTTCCAACGACCTTTTAGTATTACTTGATATGGAAAATCGCCATGTTGTTGCCTTTTATTTGTTATTACCTAATCTAAATTGTATATAAACTAATACCTAAACTAAGAACATTAAACCAAGAACACTGCTATTGATGAAAACCTAGAGGCTAAAGACATGGATTTATAGGAAATAGTTGAAAATAGAGGGTTTCAAGTGAATTAAATGAGCATGCTTATGGTCCAGTATTTTTACCAAAGTGGCCTGAGATATGTAGAGCTTCTCTAATGCTATCTTGAGCAAGTCATGCTAGTAAATTTATGTAGATAGGAGTACGTGGTAGCAGACAACAATCCTCGCCATGGCACGATATCTTTAACTTGAATTCTTACCTTGTTAACCTTACATATTGGCTAGTTCTTCATGTACATGCCTTATTATTTTTAGCTTTTAAGGTGTAAATTGAGTGCTTCAAGTGTTGTTATTCATGTATTGATCAATTTATATATTTGAAGCTAACGACACCTAAAATACAATAGAAAATACCCATGATTCAAATCATACAAATTTGCATAAATAATGATATAAAATGCATAATCAAATCCATTTATTCATATTTAAGTACAATAAATTCACAAAATTTTAGTGTTTTTTAAGCACTAATCACAGCCCTTAATTAGCTTATTGCTAGCCTCTAACAAGAAAAGTTATAAAAAATCAAAAATAAATAAACTAAATTAAACTACTATGTTGGCCTGTTGGACTAGTTTAAGTCTTGTAAGGGCTTTCATTGATACTAACCTAAAATGAAAAATTAAAACAAACAACAAACAACAAATGAATAAAACAAAAACTAAAATTAAAAAAAAATTAAAACTAAAACTAATGTAACAAAGTAAAAATTATAATAACAAAACTTATAATGCTTTAGTTTCTTTTCAATAAATGATCAAATCTCAAGCATAAGTTAAATAAATATCACAAAGATTCACAATTTATTGTTCAAATTAGTGCTCATTACAAATTTATGTTTCATTGTAAAAATATATCAATTTTGACTCATCTAATCTTAGTTTTAAAAATCTGAATTCTCTTTGACTCTAACCCTTACAAGACATACTATCAATTTTACACTGATCTTGTCAATTCAAACTCTTAACAAAGATATATGAGAACATAAGTTATGTAAAGAATTGAACTAAAAGGTTTGCATATGATTAAACAAGATAAGCTCAAATGTGCATAACATTGATTTATGAAAGAATCAAATGTTAGGATTTGTGAATATATCACGATACTATTTTCATGCGTCAATTAAAAATCATCAAGAAAATATTTCAAGTATGTGCCTTAATATGAATGAAAATGTATTGACTTTAATGGAATTTAGTTCCTATTTTTATTTTTTAATAACCATGTCACCACTTAAAGAACTTTAGGGGCATAATATTTAATTATAATATTTACTTTTATCTCCTTTTTTACTCTCTTTTTTTCTTCCATTTTTTTCCTTTTTTTAAGAGAGTGAACACACATACAATATGCATGATTTTTTGAGTGGATAATTTGGCTCTTTTTTGTTTGTTTTAAGGAACCCCATATATTTCTATTTTCTTTTCTACTAGAAGTTAAGTATGAATGAAATAGGCACATATTTGAATTCCACTCAAATCATTCAATCCAAGCAATGAAAATACGTACATAATTCTTCATCAAATATTAAAAATCCTAACATTCAATGTCAAACCAATATAGATCATCTTATAATTTGAGATAATAAGAAAAAAAGTTTAAAAGAGTAGAAAAATATTATCACTCAAAATAGAATGATATAGGCTCAAAACATTATCATAAGGTAGTCTCTACTATTTGATTCCTAAACACCAATTTTGGGTTTATCTCAATCTCAATATCTAAACATGAAACACAAATTATGAATAAAAAATAACCTTCACAATATTCCATGACATGCTTAAGACATCAATCAAACAATGCAAAAAATCAATCATTCACTTTAAATCAACTAAATGCATGATAATTTTGCAAAAATTTAAAAACGGAACCTAAATATCCCTAAACAACTAAATTAATTAAATAAATGCAAACACATATTTAATAAAAAAATTAAAAATGCTTAAATTTATATGTAACTATTCTTCCATCCCCAACCTATAATCTACATTGTCCTTAATGTATCAAATATAAATTAAAGAAAAAGAAAAAATGAAAGGAAAATTACCCATTATCTTATCTCAATGTGATCATGTAGTGACGTGGTAATTCATGGTGCATAAATCATCTAAAACATTTTTGTCACACAAACAAAATATTGTGTACTTCTCATAAAACAAATTTTTAACAAATAGTTATAAATCTATCACCCTTAAATTAATTAAACCTAAGTTCACATTAATAGAAAATAAAATAAAGTAAAATACATTAAATGTAAAATAATAGAAAAACTAGAAATAAAAACAACTAAACTAAAATTTCATAAAAACAAAATGCAAAAAAGTAAATAAATAGAAATAACTCGAAAAAATGTTGGAGCTCAAACCTCCATTTCATTTGGTCCTTGATCAAAACTATGTGAGGGCTCAAGTGGTCTAAAAATGAACTCATATCCTGGATTCTAAGGTTCTCCCAATTGGCTTGAATCAACTTCGAGATGAGAATGAGTTAACTATTGCATCTCATGGATATTATGAATATATTCACCATGAACACAATGTCGCATACATGTATATTTAGCATGTTGGGTAGTGTATTCTTGCACATATTTCTTCATATATGTCACCTCTTCTCTTAAATAATGAATTTCATCTTTCATGGAAGCTTTTGAAGAAGAGGCTACCCTTTTGTTCCTTTGGTTTACATTAGTACCTAAGGTGAGCTCACTTATGTAAGTTTGATTCAATAATTAATCCGAATATAATAACACCTCACATTTTGGATAGTTCACCCCCACTTTACCACACAAAGTGGTTATAAGTTGGAAGAAGAAATAACTCAACTAGTGATTGTTTGTAGATAATCTTATCTATTGGTTAATTATTTCTCCAAAATCCATGCTCATTATGGATGTTATTGCAAAGAGTAATGTCGCCCACTCTTTGTCTATAAAATTGTAATGTGTGGTAGGCATGAGTCTAAAACAGAAAAAATATTACCAAATGTGGGGAACCCTTACTTAAATGTTTGGGTTTAAAACCCTCGTGTTCCCCATTTGAATATTTCCATTCACTTGCCTCTACAACTAGGGTTTCTATTACATCTATATAGCCTACATTGTCCAAATAAATATTGTATTCACCTTAGTCCACATCCTTTAAACCATAATAAGAATTTATATTTGATGGGCCAAATGACACTTGCACACAACAAACCATTACCCTATTATTAATACCATCAAGAACATTTTCACATAATTCTTGAACAATGGACTCAATAGCAACTTCTAGGATCTTATTGAACTATCTCCATCCATATGCCACTAATATATATGTATTCCTCTTAAAATGACTATCATTTCTATGTTGAAATTTCATTACCTTTCTACCATAAAGTTTTTGTTAATCTCAACATCCTTGTCAAACCTAAGTTTCGCTATTGTACTAGCGAATTTAGATCTATTGTATTCTATAGGAATTTTCTTTCCTCCCCAATATCACCTCTATTTATTTTGTGAGCTATTAAATCAAGTTCTTAAAAATTAAGGTTTTCATAAATATTCTAGAAATTACGAAAAAAAAATCTAGAAATTTTCCCTAAAAATTCCTTTCACTCTTTTTTAGACCAATTTAGCATTTAGTTCTCTTTAATCCAAAAATCTCAAAACTAATTCACAAAATTTAGAAAAATAATTCATAACTATTTTAGAAATTTTTGGTCACTTGTGATTTCTATAAACCTTTGTTGGAGAAGATGAAGATTGATGAATACCCCTTTTAGAAGATGAATCCTTGAAGAACTTGTGGAAGATTTTGAAAAAAAAGCTTTAAAAATTGGCTAGAAATCACTTAGGAATGAGAAGTATATAAGAAAATTGGGAGGATTTTAGGAAAAAAGGTATGATTTTTGGAGGACTTTGAGTTTTTAGATACAGAGAAAATTAGGTTTCGGTGAGGAAGAAGGAGAGAAAATGAGAAAACTTAGGAGATTTATCTAGATGGGTACTATAAGACCTAGACTTTTAATTGGACCTTAGTATTCATAGTGGATAGTTAGGTGATAAGGTGGACCGATGGCTTTCCTCTTAGAGAATTGGTTTGGCCGAGGTTATTTTCACCAAAAAAACTCATGTCTCAATCTTTATATTTTCACATTACTTTATTTACACGTAATTACATATCTGACAGTCTGCAAAAAATTTAATTTATCATAATTTCGTTGATTATCTATTCACGACTTCTAGCTAATTAGGTCTGTAAAAAAAACTTTCAAATAATAATAAAAAATAATAAATTACAAACAGGTTAATAAAAGAAAAGAAAATACAACATAAAAGAAATATGAGTTAGTAAACTAATAAATAAAATAAAAATTAGTACACAAAAATACTAAAAACGTAATTAAGTTAGTTGTTAAATAAATAACTAAAACAATTAATAAACAAAACAAGTAAAAATAAACAAAAATATTTTTTTTTTTGAATTATTTTGAATTTTTTTCTATTTTTTAATTTTTAATTTAAATAACTCACAAATATTGACAAAAATATCATGAAAAGAAAAATCATGAATATTTACAAAAAAAAAATTAAGAACTTTGATAAAAAAAATTAAAATATTATTCCTTCCCAATAACAACATCAAAAATTTAATGCATGAAAATTTGATAGTCAAATTTTGTATTTAATAAAAAGCTTACAAGTGCACGAATCACTTAAGATAAGCAAAAAGTGTACTTCCAAATTTGGTCTAAAAATTAATTATTTGTTTTTTAAATAATTCATCAAATTTCTTAAAAGAACACAAAATTAAACCTAAATATTCTATCACAATATTTGAGTTTTGAAAATATTATGCTAATGAAAAAAATGATAAAATGATAAAATATAAATTTGATTCAAACAAGTTCAAGGAAAATATAAAATTAACAATGAGTGGACGATTCATGAAAAATTTAGCTAATTGACTATGGTTGTAAGAATTATTTAGGTTAATTAAGTATAAATTCATATTATTGATTATCCCTTTTATGTATAAATAATACTTTCAATCACGTTACTTTTTGTTATTAATCAAAACATTTAATACCTTCGTTCGAAAATTATGCCTAGTGTGAAAGGAATTAACAAACCACCTATTACGGACCTTCAGTAGAGTTACCAATTTAAAATCCTATTTAAGCTATCTAAGCTAGATCTTCATAATAATCCCTAATTTCCAACAACCTTTTTGTATTACTTGATCTAGAAACTTTCCCTATTGTTGCCTCTTATTTGTTATTACTTAACCTACATTATGTATAAACTAATACCTAATAAAAGAACATAAAAACAAGAACAGTGGCTGCTATTAAAATGTTAAAACTAATTATATGATTTTTTTCTATTCTTTGAAAACCTAGAGGCTAAGAACATGAATTTATAAGAAATGGCTGAAAACAAAGGTTTTTGGTTGAATTAAATGAACGCTCACTATAGCCTAGTATTTCTATCATCATGGCTCTAGATACATAGAGCTTTTCCAATGCTATCTAGAGCATGCGATGTAACAGCACCACCCTATTCAGGCCTAGTCATAGAAGTGTAACATGTCCTGTGAATTTATGCAAAGAGAAGTGTGACATGGCATAGAATAATACCCACCATGGCACGATATGTTTTACTAGAATTATTGCCTTGCACCCCTTATATACAAGCTAGTTCTTCATGTAGGACTTACATGCCTTATTCCTTTAATCTTTTAAGGGGATAATTGAGTGCTCCAAGTGATGTTCTTCATGTGTTGATCAATTTATATATTTGAAGCTAAAAATACCTAAAATACAACAAAACAAATCCATAATTTTGAACATATATATTTCTATAAACGATGAAAAAATATGAATAATCAAATCTACTTAATCACATTTAAGTACAATTAAATAACAAAATATTAGTACTTTTCTTGGATTCATCAGTAGGAGCTCATTAATGACCTTCAAAATAGTTTCATTGAAGCTATTTTTTGTATAGGTCTAGTGATTAATGTGTTATCTCGCTCTATAACCCCTTGCATATATAATCCTACTACCTATGGAATACATGTAATAACTAGGGTTCATTGGCTCAGTGGAAATTTTCCTCTCTATTCCTGAATCTTAAAGTGTTGTACCATCCTAGGACTTACCATATGTAGTAGTGTTGTTCACATTCTGCATTTTTCTCTTTTACCAATGTCAAAAAAACTATAGGAGTGATGCATCAACATATTGCTCTAAGGCATTGCCCAAAGGATCTAGCAAATGAGTTTCATGGATAGCAAGTAGAGCTTTAATTTTTAAAACCTCTTGTGTTTCTCTAAATTGCCCCTACTAAAATCTAGTGTCCAATTTTTCTTGACTTTAGAGGAAGCTGATTTTAATAATTTGTTTGCTATAGATGTTGTTTTTATGAAAACACTTTTCTGATAGATGGATAATGGCTTAACTAATGCTTAAATCAAATGGAGAATGATGCCTTACTTAAGGAAATAAAGTATAATTGAATGATAATATTTTCATAGGTAGATAGATTTCTAAATTCTTTCAAGTTTACTTCCTTCAATGTCTTCTAGTTTGTAGGTTCCTTGCCTGGGAATTGAGGTCACTTTATTTGGTCCCTCTTTGTAGCCAATTTACTAGCTTATTTATCTTTTGTATTTTGGAATACTTGGTGTAGAACCCAGTCTCCTATTTTAAAACTCCTGTTATTCACTATGCCTTTCTAGTGTCGTGTTTCTTGAAGTTGATACTTTATTAGATTCAATAGGTTACTATCGTATTTTCTTCTATAAGGTTTAGATTCAAGTGCATAGACTTATTGTTGAGTTCCTATGGATTGAAGACTTTAGTTCTTAAATAAGGAGGTTGAATTTATACTAGTTTCAAACCTTCTATACCATAAACCATTGATTCTAGGTGGAATGAATCATGTGAGCAAGCTGATATGTTCTTGTTAGAGAAAGATGATGTGATATTTAAATGAACAACATTGTAGATATTTCCATTGGCTTGATAAGCCAATCTCTTAGGTTCTTTAAGGTCCCTAAGATAACGAAGATTGATTTGCATGCTTATAGAAGTCCTATGATATGTAAATCAGCTATTCTTGATCAATATATGACTCGTGCAAGCTGTTGGGAGCTTTGTATTAAGATCTAAGCCTGTTAATGGTCATCTTGGGTTATGACTGAGTCAATTACAAAATGTTGTTCATTATTATGAGCTATATGATAGCTATATGGAGATATAATGAGCTTCTATCAGAATCTAGGAGCCTTTTGGGAGCTTTTAACATACACTAAGATTTTGTATAAGGATCTTGAGTATTCTCAGGTCCAATAATAAAGTGGAAAACTATTGGGTATTTTTACTCTTTACAAGGTTGATATTTGATAATGTAGTTGCTCAATTTCAGTTCATATTTCACCATTCTTCCAAAAGCATCTGGTTTATGGAGCTATCCTCTTATAGGATAGGAGTTGAGCACTATGAGAGTGTGAGCTTCGAAGTATGGATAGAGCTTCTCTCCAGTTACTACGGCTAAAGGTAGCTTTTCTAGTATTGGATACAAAAGTTCATCATCTAAGAGAACCTTGCAAATAGAGTATATTGAGTTATGAGCTCCTTTTTCTTCTTTGGCAAACACTACAAACTATTAGACTGATAGATATAATAAACAATCCCTTTGTTTGATCTGGCTTGACCAAGATTGCTAGAAACACTATATACTCCTTGAATTGATTTAAAGCTTTCTCATAGGATTCATTCCACATAGAATTTGCAACTCTTTTCAATATTTTAAGGAAATATTAGTATTTATTAAAGCATCTAGGGATATTGAGAGTTATGATCCTACATATGAGCCTTTTGACCTCTTTATTATTTTTTGGAGAAGGAATTTTTGATTAATGCTCTAATTTGATCTTCATTAGCTTCAATCCCTCTTTCTATGACTAGGTAGCATAGGAATCAACCTAACTTAACTCCAAATTTACACTTCTTAGGATTCAATATTATTTAATATTGTATCGAGATAAATAAATAGCTTCTCATGTCATTGACGTGAGTATAAGCCTTTTTTAACTTGGTGACTATGTCCTCTACATATGCTTCCATGGATTTTTCAAGGAACTTTTGGAACATTTTCTTTACTAGTGTTTGTTACGTAGCACTTGTATTATTCAACCCAAAAGGCATTACATTGTAACAATAGGTGCCTCATTATGTGATGAAAAAGGTATTTTCCTTATCCCCAAGATGCAATCGAATCTAATTGTATCCATGAAAATGAGGAGCTCATGGCCAATAGTGGCATTCACTAAATTTTCTATTCTCGGTAATAGTAAGATGTCTTTGGGTGTTTCTTTATTGAGGTTAGTGAAATAAATTCATATCATGTGACCTTCCCATTTTTTTGTTACCACTACCATGTTGATGAGCGAAATAAAAAACTAAACTTCATCAATGAAGTCAACTTCCTTTTTAATTTCTTACTTCTTTTATTATTATTTCCTTATGTTATGGGTGAATTTCCTTCCTTTTTTCTTGATTGAAGTAAAATTTTGATTTAGATACATCTTATGGAAAGCTTTATCAGCATCTATTCCTAGTATTTCTTCATAAGACTAGTAAAAGAAGTCTCGATGCTCTTTAAGGAAGCTAATCAGCTCTTCTTTTGTCTAAGAGCAAAGCTCAGTTTATATCTTAATAACTTCAGCAACATCGAGAGTATCTATAGGGAATTGTTTGAGCTTCTATTTCTATGGTTGTATCCTTTGAATGCTATCTTCTGTGGTAGGTGCAAAGAAATGAGATTTGATTTTTCTTTTTCTTAGTTTTAGGAAGCCTTATGAGTTCCTTTTATGGAGAGTTAGCTTCATCCTCCAGTCATAGTTACTATAGGGTAGAAGGCATTTTGTTTTTGAGAATGGCTACATAGCATTCTCTTACAAATGCTTGGTCTCCAGAAAGCTCTTTAGTTCTAGCCTCTATTTGATACCTTAACCATATGCAGAGTGAAATGAACTACATTAAGGGCATGAATCCATGGACATCCTAGAATCATGCAATATCAAGAGTTTATGCCAAGGATAATGAATTTTAAGGTCAATGTCCTTCCTTTGACGTTGAATAGAAGATCGATGCTACCATAGGTGGTAGTTGTTGACCTATTGAAGCCAATTAGAGAGTGTTTGTCTTGTGTCATAACTTTTTCCTCTTGACCCAATTTATTGATAGTGTTGAGAAATATGATATCTGATGCATTCCCATTGTCAATTAGCACTCGTTTTACTATATGGTTGGAGATCTTGATGAAGATGACCAAGAGGTCTTCATGTGGAGTTAGGATTGCTACCTGATCAACTTTGTTGAAGCTAATTAAAGCTCATTGTTTTAATAAAGATTCTACTTGGAGGATCTAAGCTATAAGATATCTAGCTTGTTTTATATAAATCTTAAAAAGATGAATTGTTGCTTCCTATGAGACTTTAACCTTTGTGTATTACTTTAATGATGGAATCTGGTTTGGGAATAGATGGTGGTTGTTCACCTATTTTTTTCTTCCTAAGCTCTTTGCTGAGCTTGACAAATGCTTTTACATAGGCTTTTTGTATGAGCTTTTGCAACTTTTATTTGAGAGAAAAATAGTTATCCCTGTTATGATCCCTATCTTACTGGAAAGTACAATAGGAAGCAGTAGACCTTCTTTCTTTGGAATGATTGTTCCTATTTCATGGCCATTGAATATATTCTTTTCCTTCTAGTCTTGGGACCAATTTAGCTAGAGAAATAATCAAAGGGAATAATATTCTGTCACCTGGTCTTGTTTTGTTATCATCTTTATTACTCTCTGGTTTGTAGACTGGGTGTCTTTTCTTTGGAGATGGTGGAGATCTATTTCATTTCTGAAGGGAGCTCTTTAGATGCTCATATTTAGGCGTGTTGGCTCTATATGTTTTAGCATCCCCCACTATGATGATATACTATTTAGATTTTTTGAGGATCTTACCAAGGCTACAAGTCTATTTCTTTGTTGAATATTTTCTAAGGCTTTTCTATAAATTCTTGAACAGAAACATCCTTAGAGAATTTAGATATTTTAATCTTGGTGGAGCTAAATTGTTGAAGGTAGCTTCCTAGGCATTCAGTCTTCTCCTAAACCATTGAGAAGAGAACATGAGCCTCTTTCTTGATCTTTATGCTACTAGCAAACTTATTAATGAACACTTGAGCCAATTGGGGAAAGAAATCTACACTTTCTAAGGGAATTTTATAGAACGAGGTAAGTTCTGGTCCCAAGAGGCTAAATGGAAATATTTTACATATCATTTTATCTAACATCTCAATGGGGACATAGGTGTTTATCTCCTTCTATTTGTATTAGAGTATGTGTTTCATAGGATCATTTGATATTGTATAACTACTAAGCTTCCAAGTAGAGAATCTTCATGGAGGCTTCATTTTAGAGATTTTACATATATGTACAGTCTAAGAAAGTCTATTAAGGTGTGACTTATTTGAACCTAGTTGAAATTCACAGTGCTCAAGATCTCGATATATCCACGCGGGGCTCCTTAGGGTTAATGGTTCTTGACCAATCTAGGACACGCATTTCTTTCACTCTCCCTAGGTTTTGAACCCCGATCCTAACCCTTAAGACCTTATTAGAGAATAACTTGGTACCATCTAGGCTAGTAGTCCAGATGGTACCATGTACTAGGAGGAACACAAAAGGAATGTGTACCCTAGCCACAAACATAGATTTCTTAAGTGCCAAGGGCCCTCACACATATTCAAACTTTATATGATGGTTACAGGTAAAAAGTTCATCTTTTGATATTTGAACCACACCTAGCTCAAAGGAAGCACAAGACATCTCAGGATATCCACATGGGGCCTAAGGTTCTGTAATTGATGCTTCGCCCCAGATGGTACCAGGTTACTTCCTACTATGGTACTTAAGGGCTAGGTACTAGGTTCAAAACCTGGGGAGAGCAAGAGAAACACGTGTGAGGCTATGGCTGCCTCACTGTGAACATAGATCGGTAGGGAGCATTAACACCAGAACATTGGGCCCCACGTGGATATCCTGAGATGTCTTGTGCCTCCACTAAGCTAGGCATGGTTCAAACATTAGGTTTTAGAAATAAGAATCTAAATCTAATTTAGAGTCATACTTTATTTCAAAGATTTTTATAAGAATTATTATTTGAAAATATATTGACGACATATTTTTTGTTATGCAATTTAAAATCTAAAATTTACATTCGGATTCATCCATCTAAAATCTAATTTAGATAGCTTCAATAGAAGTTCAACTTGTTAGACCCGACTGAAGGCGACAAGTTAAGTGATTTTTAATTTCTTAGAAAATTATCATAATTGAATTAAAATTAACTAATAGACTTGACTAAAGGCGTTAAGTGATTTAAATTTAATAAATAGTAAACCCAACCAAAGGCATTCTTTATATATATTAGAAAGAATCAATACATCAGGGTTTATATTCTATTAACATAATTAATTTTACAAAACATAAGCAACTATCTAATTATCCCATTAATTAATTTTAAAACCAAAACTTTGTGACATGATGTGTAGGTTTATTTTTCGTTTTAAGAATTTTGTTGAATTATTTAAAAACCACGTAGTTCCTCTTTAAACCAATTTTAGGAGTATATTTATCATTTCTTACAAAATGATTCATGAATTTACGAGTTATTTATCAAAGACAAACACTCAAGCATCAAGTTTTTGGAGCAGTTGCTGGAGAGGAATAGTTTTTGTCAAAAATCTTAGAACTTTTTGTGTTATAAATATTTGTGGTTTTTTTATTTTCTAGATTAAAAAATTCTTTTCTTTTCTTTTAATTATTTTAATTCAATTCTTTTTAATTTTAATTTTTAATTTATTTTTGTTAAATATTGTTGTTTAATATTTTTGTGTTGTAATTATGTATTAAACTTGTATTATTATTGTTTGTATCATAATTATACTATATCATAAATTATTGTATAGTAATTATTGTATCATAAATTAAACTTGTACTATAATAAGATTGTTTGTATTATAAACTATATGTATCAAACATATTGTATATAGCATTTATGTTGTCTTTTTTATGTTATTTTTAGTTACCTAGTTTTCTTAGTTATATATTCTTCATTTTTCTTTTACTTCTGATAGTAATCATTTTAATATAAATTATGTTCTAACCTTGATTATTATTTTTATTCGAGTATATAAAAGGTAAGAGATATTTGAGGAGCTAGACATTGAAAAACAGGATAACGAGATACATTTCAAGTGTAAGTAGACATGAGTGATGTTGGAAATATGCAGAAAATGATGAAAGAATATGTAAAGCCTATCATTGATAATGCTACTTCCCTATCATTGATAATGCTACTTCTTGCACACAACTGCAAGAGGTTGCAAAGAATTATGAATTGAAAAAGATTCATTATTTCATATTTCCTTCATTTCACTCTATCTCTAAGGAAAACCATTTAAATTTCATTAGAGATTTTTATGTTGTTGTGCAAACATTTCCACTATAGAGAATTGATGAAGACCAACTTAGGATGAGATGTTTTCCTTACACGTTTAAAGATAAAGCCAAGTCTTCACTCATAACTTTACAACCAAGTTCATTAACTACTTGGGAGGTAATCTACAACAAATTTATGGGTAGGTTTTCTTCCCATTAAAATACTATTGACTTAAGGATAAAGATTGCAACATTCACTCAAATGGATAAAGAGAACTTTTGTGAAGTTGGGGAAAAATTCAAAATCTTTTTGATCCAATTCCCACACTATTGTTTTACACTGCAATTACAAAATCAATTCTTTTATGATGGATTGACACAATAGTGTTAGTACATGGTTAATAATGCTGCTGGAGGAGCTATAGGAAAAAAGATAGCATAGGAAACTTATGAGCTATATGAACTATTGGGTACTAATTTCAAAAAAATAGTGCTAAAAGAAGAGTAAGGGTCAATGAAATTAACTCTATCAATGAAATGACCTTGAAACTCGTAGAATTAACTAAGCAAGTGGAAGTCCTCACTACCTAAATACCAAATTAATAATCATGCCAAGTTTGTGGTATAATTTGGCATGATGTTATTGATTGTTCAATCATAGGTGATTCTAGTGGGGATACCTTAGAGGAAGCCAATTTAGTGCAAAGTTATCATTCCAGCACTTACAATCACCCTAACCAAACGTGAAAACCAAACAATTACCCAAGGTATGCTCGAAACCAAACACAAAGGCCATATATAAACCAACTTTACCTACCAAATTAACATAAACTTGAATGCCTTTACCTACCAAATCAACATAAACTTGAATGCCTTTATTCAAATTAGTAGAGACAACTAGATGATGAATAATCAGAGGTTGAATACTGTAGAGGCTTCAGTAAAAAGGTTTGTAGTTAAAAATAGGTATTTAGTATACTGTATGCAAAAGCAAGAAAAAAAAGTTGTCTAAAGCATAACAAGCAAAAGATATCATAATCATTCAAAGCAGTAAAAAAATATCACTTGAGATTTCTAATGATTTACTGTATGCTACAAGTGATAAAGAAAGGGAAATTTTAGCCCTCCCAAGTGGAGAGACAAGTGCCAATAATGACAAACCTTTTCAAGAAAGAATTATGGATTCAATTGACATTCCCAAAATTCAAAAGACATCATAACCATACCCAATACAACTTCCACAATAATTGAAAGAATCAAAGCAAGATAAGTAATTTTTTCATTTTTTTAGTATGCTTTATAATTTAATATAAATTTACATTTATTAGAAGTAATCAAAAATATGCTCTCCTATTGATCGCCACAAAATTTTTGTATGCAATGAATACGCAAATATACGTATCGCAACAGGTAATATAATGAAAAAAATAGCGTTCCCACAGAGATTATTTAATTAGAAACTAATTCTTAAAACTAAAAAAAATAAAAATCAATTTTTTGTGTTTTTATATTTTAAGGAAGCAAAATTAAAATAACTAAAAGTAAATAAAAATAAATAATTAAATCAGATTTGGTAACAAAGAAGATATATGAGAAAATATCTAAGAATACTTAATTTTCTGATTTTCTAAACATATGAATCACTAAAATCTCCCCAATATAATTATCAATTAATTACATGTTCAATTGAATCTAACCTAGTATGTATTCCTCTCTCAAGTAAACTACACATCATATAGTAATTCATTTAATCACACTCTTATGTCAATTAAATAGCATACTATTCATTAAGCTCATCAATTATGGATCACATACATAAGAATCATACATCTATGCCAAGAAATTATGATGTTATTTAATCAAGATAAACAATTAAATTATTCTCTCAAATCTATTTAATTTCCTTTATAGATAAATTGTTTGCCAACCAATTAATAGCATAAAAATTAGATTAAATAATATAAGTAAATTAAAATTACAATTGGGGTAAAATATTAGATCATCACATGGTGAAAATTGGGTTCATAAGATCCCTAGATTAATAATTTAACTACACATAATTGTTGACATGTGGCATATGCTACTTCACTCCTCACACATGGAAATCTATGATATGTTTTCCTTGCTTACATGGCATTTGCATGGCTTACCCAGTCAGCTCTTCTGCTTGCTTGGTAGGCCACGTGGTAGCTTTTGATTGGCCCTACGTTAAGCATTCATAAAAATTTCAAAAAAATCCCAAAAATTATATTTCACCTCTTTTAACTAAACAATTTATATTTTAATATTTTTAGCCTCAAAAATACTATTTATTATATAAAACAAGTAAATATTAAGTAAAAAAGTGTGCTAATGACTGTACTTTCATATAGTCATCACACCCCCAAACTTAACTCTTTGTTTGTCTTCAAGTAAAGCCAAGTATAACTAAATAAAATAACATGGGTAGTATATTCATAAATATACCTCTATTAGTATATGCATATTTCATAAAAACTATCCCTCTCAAAATTTGTACAATCCTATGAGAAGGAGATTCACATATTCATTCATCAATGTTCCATCAATAAGAGGATATGCAAGGTTTTTGAAAAATTGATTCGTGTGTGTGTGCTGCACATGATATCATCCAATGCACTCATGAAATAAACCTATATGAGTATGGTAATCAATTTAATCTTAGAACAAGTCTCATAAGTCTTTTTTCCACATCCCTCTCCACTAATATAAATATGCACTTAGATAAAGATCAATAAGGACTTTACATGCTTGTAATGTTAGGCTTAGGTGGGGATCAATAAATGAAGACATTTAGGCTCTTTCCACACCTTAGCTTTCTTTTTGTTCATCATGCACTTTTTAACTACAATTGAGATTTTACTTGATATTTTAGTGCACCCTCTCTTATTATTCTTTTCACATTCTATTATTCCACATCTTTTCTTTCTTTTTTTGTAACCTTAGAACACCCCCAAACTTATTTTTAATTCTATTTTATTTTTATTTAGAGGCATAATTGTGTTGTGTGTTTTTCTTCTTCTTTTTTTCTCTCTGTTTTTTATAGGGTGCATTACATTTCACCTTACTCTATAACATAACACATTACTGCATTTTTTTTCATTTCATACAAGCTAAAGGTGTAAGGATAAAGGTAATGCATATTGGTTAGGCATAAAATGTGGCTTAATGATATGAAAGGTTCTTTGTTAGGTTCAAATGGGTGACTATGGATATTAACAATGGTTATCTTGAAAGACTCAATCGATCCAAATAAGGCCTAAATCATTTCTCGTGCTAAATACTATTTAGGATTTCACCTTAAAGGATGATCAAATGGATTCTAAACATGGTAGATCTCATTGACTCGCATAAATCACTACAAATTTTCTCTCAATAAGAACACCAAAATCAATCATGAACGTGTGCATAAAACTTTGAATCAATTCAATCAAAACTAGATAGCATATGGCATGATTAATGTAAATATCTTAACAAATATGTTACATTCTTTATCCTAGTCATGACAACCAATTTTTATCATTGATTTCATATGATTCATATCAATCATGCATGCATTTAGTTTCCATATATTTGTTAATTTCTACCCAAATCATGATTAAAAACATCCTAAGAATTCCAAAACAATTCCCTAAATAATTTTAAATTCATAGTAAATACTAATATAGAGAATGAAGTTCCCTCCCCTAAACTTAAATTTCACATTGTCCCTAGTGTGCACATATAAATATGAAAAAGTAAAAGGAAAGAAAACACCCTTAGTCCTGGCACACCACATCAATCATTGAAATGCTCATTCTTGTTGCGCCATTTCTCTCCACATTTATTCACCTATAAAACAAAAAAAATGAAAACATAAGTAAAATAACGTTAGGTTTCCTCCCAACCAGCATCAAACTTAATGTCCTTAACTATACCATCATATCAAGTCCAAAAGCACATCCCTTTGTGTCCATTTACTTTTGAGTTTTCTTGGAAAAAATTTGAGTCTTGATTTGTTCAATAATACTTTATGTTCTCATTTGCAAACACGATGCTTAATTTTCTTCTCATGCCATTTTTTTCTTTTTGAACTTTTTAGCATTACTATAAGCACTCCACCGTAACTCATCGAATTTATGTATTTCTAGCATCTTTTTCACCTCTTTATTAGACTCTTTAACTTTCATACTTGACTAAGGATGGAAGGGTAAAAGTATGAATTCTTAACTTCATGGCCCTTCAATTGATGGTTTGAACTTAGACCTTATCTCAAAAAATTTCATAATTTCCTTTGATACATGCATGAGAGGAACGTCCTCCAAAAAGTTCACACAGTCCATATCAACCTTTGATTCCATACTTTGAAAGTTAAAATGAGTTAAATTGTTTTCTAGTGAGTTTATGTACTTGTTCATAGCATCATGTGCTAAAGTTGTAAGTGTGGGCAACTCAATAGATTCTTTTAAGTTGTTCCTACAATCCTATCCCTAAGCATTCATTAGCACTATCAATATCAGGGGATTTAGATACTTTAAAAACTTGAAATATTACTTGTTCATCCAGCATTCTCATTGTAAGTTCACCTTTTTGTACACCAATGAGTGCTCTTCTGGTTGCCCTTTTTGTACATCAATGAGTGTTATTCTAGTTGCTAAGAATGGATGACCAAGTATGATAGGAATGTCAAGGTCCTCCTCCATGTCTAGCACAATGATGTCTGCCGAAAAGATGAATTTGTCTACTTTTACTAGCACATCTTCTACCACACCCTATGGTCTTTTAAATAACATGTCTACCATCTTCAATGTTACTGAAGTGGGTTTAGCTTTACCAACCCCCATTCTCTAGAAAACTGATAATGGCATAGGGTTAATGCCAGAACCCATATCACATAGTACCTTGCCAAAACAGATGTTCCTAATAGTGCAAGGGATGTCAAAACTACCTGGATCTTTTAGTTTTTGTAGTATTTTTATATCAAGGATGGTGCTACAACCATCAATCAAGGTTATTGTTTCATGATCTCCACACCTCATTTTATTTGATAGTATAATATTCGTGAATTTGGCATAAGACGACATTTATTCAAATGCCTATGAAAATGGTATGCTTATATGTAGCTTCTTGAAGACTTCATATATTTGAAAACTACGTATCTGACTTTTAATTTTGTAATCTTTTAGGGAAAGGAATAATGGGTTTGTAAAGGTTGTTTTCCTTTGGCTAAATTATTTCCTTTTTAGTGCTCTCTTTATCCACTAGTTCCTCATCATCCTTGTTAATTTCCTATTTCTCTTCATCCTTTTTTTTCTTATGTTCCTGTTCTAAAGTTTTATCACTCCTCAAGGCTAATGATTTAAAATGGTCCTTCCCCTATTTTATATGGTTTACAATAGTGTCACTTTGAAGGTTATCTTGAGGCCTTTGGCTTATATAGCCTGAGCAAGTTGTCCCATTTGGTTTGCTAAATTTCTAATTGAAGCCTCTTGAGTGGAAACTTTTGTATTTACTGATTGGATGAAGTCTTTCATCATCCCTATTAAGGGATTTGTATTGTCCTTAGTAGCAGGCTTCTTTTCTTGGGCTTGTAATTATTGCAGTTGTTGGAAACTAGGTGGTGGAAATGATTGATGGTTGACTTGATTACCACCATGATTATTGTTATTCCAAGAGAAATTTTGGATGTTGTCTCCATCCTGGGTTATATGTGTTTGAGTATGGATTATTGTTTTGGTTCATATTACCTACATAGAAAATTGATTCATAATTATTTGGAAAATTATCAAACAAATAGGATCCATCACAAAACACACAAGACACTCTTGAATCTTGGACCTAGTTTATACTCGTTGGTGAGTTTTAAACCTTCAAAAGATTTACCAAATATGAAACTTGAGTTGTAATTAAGTACCATGATATCATTTACCTCATGCATTTCAGCTATCCTTATTGTGGCTATCATTCTATCCATTGACCAATGATAATAATTGTTATTCATTTTCTCAACTATGCTTCTAAAAAAAAATAAAAATCAATTTTTTTGTGTTTTTATATTTTAAGGAAACAAAATTACAATAATTAAAAGTAAATAACAATAATTAATTAAATCAAAATTAGTAAATAAGAAGATATATGAGATGATATCTAAGAATACTTAATCTCCCAATTTTCTAAACATACGAATCACTAAAATCTCCCAAATATAATTATCAATTAATTATATGATCAATTGAATCTAACCTAGCATATATTCCTCTCTCAAGTAAACTATAGATCATATAGTAATTAATTTAATAACCCTCTCATGCAAATTAAATTGAATACTACTCATTAAGATCATCAATTATGGATCACATACATAAGAATCATACATCTCTGCCTAGAAACTATGCATGTTATTTAATCAAGATAAACAATTAAGTAATTCTCTCAAACACATTAATTGCCTACATGGATAAATTGTTGGCCAAACAATTAATAGCATAAAAATTAGATTAAATAATATAATTAGATTATAATTATAATTATAATTGGGATAAAATATTAGATTATCACATGGTGAAAATTGAGTTCATAAGATCCCTAGATTAATAAATTAACTACACATAATTGTGTTCATAAAGCTCATATTTTTCATAAAGAAAGACATAAAAATTGATAAAGAAAAGAGTAGAAGAAGAAATACAATCAATCTCTTGAATTGTAGTGCTAATCTTCTCTTGAATCTCCACCAAAATTGTATCTCCTTTTAAATTTTTCTATATTTTTCTCTCTTTTTAGCTCCAAAAACATACCAATATTATGCTAATAGTGGCTTATTAGGGTTTATTGGGTGATTAGAGAATTAATTATAATTCAAGTGCAATTCCGACCGTCAAATCAACTTTAGATCAAAACAAGCAAAATCAACAGCGCCAACCAATCACAGTGTGACACATGGCACATAGAATTCACTAGGAGAATCAGAGCGTGACATGTGGTAGGGGATATCGATTCGAGTTAATGTATGTTGAGTCAAAACCACATGGTGTAACGTGATTCACTGTAATGAATGGCATGGCCTATAGGTGGAACGCGAGGAACAATAGCATGATGACACATGGTGTGAAGGTTTGATTGCTCTCTAAACTCGGATTGAATTTTGTGCGGACATGTGGCACATACTACTTCGCTTCTCACAATCTTAGGAGAGACTATCCATTTTAAAGTTTTTCACTCATCTTTTCCTTATATCTTTTCCATTAATGAATGCTTTAATGTTGATTTTATGGATATACTTGTTCATAACACTTTTTCATTAGGATAGAATGAAGGACAAACTAGAAATATCTCTTACTGTTGAAAAGATAGAAGATGATTTAGATGAAGAGACTAAAAGGTATCATGATCTATTAGATAGTACTAAAATAAAAAGTGATAGTACACCTTTAGATCTACCTAGAACCCCACATGGGGAAAAGGCTACTCCATTGAACATAGAACTAAAAGATTTACATAAGCACTTTGAATATGTATTTTTATGAGAAAGAGAAACTTATAAACCTATTATTTCTTCCTCTTTGACCAAAATCCAAGAAAAAGAACTTGTTAGGATTCTTAAAAAATTCAAAAAGGCATTATGTTGTAGTATGGGGATTTTTGAGGCATTAGCCTAGCTATATGAATGCAATCATGCAAGATGTGGTTAAAAAAATTTGAAACTCCTAGAAGTAGGAGTCATTTTAACTTATTGGTGATAATAGGTAGGTTAGTCTGGTGCATGTGGTGCCAAAGAAATTAGGAATAATAGTGATTAAAAATGAAAAAAATTAGAGCCCACTAGAATAATCATAGGATAAAGGATATGTATAGAGTTCAAAAAACTAAATTTATATACTAAAAAGGATCACTTTCCTCTTCCACTCATAGATTAGATGCTAGAAAGACTAGTTGGGCATGAATTTCACTTTTTTCTAGATAGTCTTTCAAGTTATTATCAGGTACTCATTGTATCAAAGGATCAAGAGAAGACCACCTTCATATGCTCTTTTGGTACATTTCTTTTAAAAGGATGCCATTTGGGTTATGCAATGCCCCAACTACATTTTAGGGATGTATAATGTCTATCTTCTCAAACATGGTGAAAAAAACATTGAGGTATTTATGGATGATTTTTTTTATTTTTTATTTTTTTGAACCTCATTTGATAATTTCTTGCATAAATTGACTTTAGTCTTAGTACGATGCACTGAATGTAATCTGACACTTAGTTGGGAGAAAAATCATTTTATGGTACAATAGGGAATTGTGTTAGGACATGTAATTTCTAAAAAAAGGAATTAAAGTTGACAAGGCAAAAGCTGAGTTGAATGCAAAATTATCACCCGTACCTCTGTTATAAGGATAAGAATCTTCTTAGGACATGCAAGTTTCTATAGGAAATTTATTAAATATTTTTCTAAAATAAGTTTCTATTTATGTAATTTGATGTCAAAAGATCTCTATTTTGATTTTAATGATAATTGTCTTATCACTTTTAATACTTTGAAAGATAAATTAACATCTACCCTATTATTTTGACACCTAATTGGTCTCTCCCATTTGAAATAATTTTTGATGCTTTTGATTATGCAATAGAAGTAGTTTGGGGATAAAGAATGGATAAGCATTTACATGTTATATATTATACTAGTAAAACACTTAATGATGGCCAAATTAATTATTCCTCCACTGAAAAACAATTCTTAGCTATTGTGTTTTCTTAAGATAAAGTTAGATCTTACTTAAGAGGTTCTAAAGTAATTGTACATTCTAATCATACTACTTTATGATATATGTTATATAAACCTAATTCTAAGCTAAGACAAATTAGGTGGGTTTTACTCTTACAAGAATTTGACCTAGAGATCAAAGATAAAACGAGAGTGAAAATTTAGTAACTCATCATCTGTTTAGATTAATTTCTAAATTCAATTCTCATAAAGGTAAGAGTAAAGAAGAAATTTTTTAAACTTCTTCTAATGAAAAATCATTATCAGTATGTCTAAAGCCATGGGATGTTGACTTGCTATTGGAACTTTTAGACCTAACATTTCTTCTCAGAAAAAGAAAAGGCTTCTACATTCTTCCACGTAACACTTTTGGGATGACTTTTTGATCATCACACATGAAGTATATGCAATTAATACGTAAGTATACATATCATAACAAATAATATAATGATAAGAAAAGATCGTTCACATAGAGATTATTTAATTAGAAACTAATTTTTAAAACTAAAAAAAATAAAAATCAATTTCTTATGTGTTTTTATATTTTAAGGAAGCAAAATTAAAATAACTAAAAGTAAATAGCAACAATTAATTAAATCAAAACAAGAAAAACTGATAGCACCAACCAATCACAATGTGACACGTGGTAGAGGAGATTGGTCAGAGTCAATGCTAGTTGAGTAAGCGAAACACGACATGATTTGATTCGTAGAAATGGATGGCATGGTGCACGGGTGGAACCCGTAAAGAAATCATATATCAACACATGGAAACATAGTTTGACCAAGCCCAAACTCGGATTGAATGTCGTATTGACACATGACACGTATTTTGTACTCCTCATACGTGGCGTAATGTGATTTGATCTCTGTGCTTGCATGGAATCTATGTGGCTTGCCCAGATAGCTCTTATGTTGCGTGGTAGTCCACGTGGTAGCTTCTGATTGGTCCTGCATTAAAAATTCATAAAAAATCCATAAAAGTTCTAGAAAAATCCAAAAAATTTCAAAAATTATATTTTTACTCCTTTTCACTAAAACGTTTATAGTTTAATATTTGTTGCCTCAAAAATATTATTTATTAAATAAAATAAATAAATATTAAGTAAAAAAGTGCGTTAATAACTCCACTTTCATAGAGTTGTTACCTTTATCTATTCAATCTTGGTCAAGATCAAATCATCTAGAGGTGTGTACCTAAAGAGCCTAAAGAAGAACATAAGAGCATTTTGGCTTTTTTCATGATTATAATTACAAGGGCTATTTTGGTGGTACCAAAACAGCCCTTAAGGTATTACAATCGGGATTTTACTACCTACCTTTGTTTAAGGATACTCGTATGTTTTACACATATTGTGATAGATGTCAAAGGATAAGAAATATAAGAAAATAAGATGAAATGCTTTTGACATCTAATTTAGTTGTTGAAACTTTTGGTGTATAGATGATTGACTTTACCGGTCATTTTCCCCCATATTTTGGTTATGAGTATATTTTGGTTATTGTTGATTATCTGTCCAAGTGTGTAGAAGTTATACCTGCTAGCTAACATTGTTGTAAACTTCTTAAGGGATTCAATAATTAGTAGGTTCGAGATACCTAGAGCAATAATTAATGATGGAAGGAGCCATATTTACAACAAACTTTTTGATAGGGTACAGAAGAAGTAGAACATCACATACAGAGTGGTAACTCCATATTATCCACGATCTTTTGATTAAGTATAAGTGTGTAATAGGAAAATCAAAGGGGTTCTAGAATGAATTATGCACCTTTCAAAGAAAGTTTGGGAAAGCAAGTTGAATGATGTCTTATAGGTATACTACACAATATACAAAACACCCATTAGGATGAACCCTTATTGGTTAGTCTTTGGGAACACATGCCACTTACCAGTTGAACTAGAACATAAGGCTTATTGGGAAATTAAAGAGCTAAACATAAATTTAGATAACACAGTAGAGAAGTGATTACTCCAACTCAAGGAGATTAAAGCGATCAGGGATGAAGCCTATGGAAATGCAAAGCTGTACAAAGAGCGTACTAAGTGCTATCATGGCGAGAGGTTGCTTTGTATGTCTTTTCTTCCGAGAATGAAAGTTATTTTATTTTTCTCTCATCTAAAATTGTTTCTAGGAAAATTGCAATCAAGGTGGAGTGGACCATTCATAATTACCCAAGTGTTTCCATATGGAGCAGTAGATGGATCCTAAGACTCAAGGAATTTTCAAGGTAAATGGGCATCATGTGAAGCCTTATTTAAAAGAACACAATATACCAGAAATTGACTGCATATGGATATGCAATACTTGAAACAATTATGATGAAGCATCTTGCTAAGATATTAAACTATGCACTAGATGGGAGGAAACCCATCATTGTAGGTAATATTATTTTTTTTCGTTTAATTTGTATGATTTATATGAGTGTTGGTGATGTTCTTCAACAAAACATATAATTATAATTTTTGTTTCTAGGTGTGTCTTAGAAGAATACTTTTCAAGTTGAAGAAACTATCAGGCGTCAATGATCGCATCTCAAGTATATCTCTATTCATGTGCACGTTAGATTGCATATTAGACACATATGAACAATATCAAAGTACGCTACTCAATCGATTGAATAGTGACTAGATTCATCAAGCTATACTACTTATTGAATTAATTATTTATATAAATTGATTGATCAAGGAATTAATACTCAATCAATTGAGCACTAGATTGATCGAGATAAATATTAGTTCAATCCATGTTTTTGAGATTTAATTCATTGATACATTCGATTGATTGAAAGGACATTCGATCTATCTAGTACTCGACTGATCGAGCACTTGTTAGATTGATCAAGATGTTTGGGCTTTGATTTTAAAACATATTTCTCTTACGAATTGGATTGGCTTTTTACTATATTATACTTTTTCCTTAAAACTCATTTAACACATTTTATGAATAAGATGGTAATTTTACTTTGAGCTAAAGTGCTTCAAAATATTCTACAATAATAAACCTAAGCACACAATTGAAACTAACCACATAAGAGCTTAATTGTGCTTATTCTCTTCATCTTTTATTATCTCTCTTGTTTGATAAAGCTATCAAAGTAGAATTTATCATTAATTTAATTTATCAAACATTTATGGTTGTGTTTGTTGTATCAACAAGCCTACGATAATTGAGATATCATGCTTTTAAAGTGATTATTCTAGAGTTGCTAGTTATTTTCAATTTACCTAGTATATTGTTTAACCTAGTTAGGGTTGTTCATAATTGACTCTGCTCCAGGACACACATTAACACTTGTGTTTATGTGCTAAAGTTTTAGGTGACAACTTCATAGACTTGATTAACTCGTGTTTGTGTTTATGTGCTAACTTTCAAGACAAGTTGTTTGAGTATCCTAGGATAGTACCATAGTGTAAAAATTGAGTTTTCCTATGAGAATTCTACAATGAGAGAGAGGTTTTGTCATATGAACATTTCAAAGGAGGATATTAGAAGGTTTATGTTAGGGTTAGCGATATTATTGAACAAAACATATGATTATAATTTTAATATCTAGGTATGTCTTAGAAGAATATTTTTCAAGCCAAAGAAACTATTGAGCCTTAATGATCATATCTCATGTATATCTCTATTCCCATACATGTTATATTTCATACTAGACATATAGTAATAACGAGAAAATAGGCTATTCGATCAATCAAGTAGTGACTAGATCGATCAAGCTATATTACCTACAGAATTAATTATTTGTATGACTAGATTAATTGAGCAATTAATACTCAATCGATCGAGCACTAGATCGATTGAGATTAACAATTAGATTGATCCATGTATTTAAGAATTAATTGATTGATATACTAATTGATTGAGAGAACATTCGATTGATCAAAGTATGTACTCAATCAATCAAGCACTTGTTAGATCAATCGAGCTACCAAAGCTTTGATTTTAAAATCTATTTCTTTTAAATGGATACTTATTTTTCATAGTGGGTAGTTAGGTGGTCTAGTGGGATGGTGGTTTTCTTCTTAGATCATTGGTGTGGCCTAGATTGTTTCCACCTGAAACTCTCATGTGTTGATCTTTATTTTTTGAATTACATTATTTAAATGTGATTGTATACTTAGCTACTTAAGAATTTTTAGTTTAGAATACTTATGCTAATTAGAAAACAATATCCATAACTAAATAAAAAAACATTCGTTTGGTATCAAAGTCATCACTGGATACACTTATTGTGCCTAGAACCTTGTTATGGGTCACATGAGAGAGGTTTCGTCTACAACACATGAACCTTACTCTGATGTTTCCAATTTCCCCAATTGAAAGGCTTGTATGAGAGCCTTTTATGGTCTATAGATGAAATTACCTGGAATTCTATGTTTTATAGTTAGGAACCATCTACGGTTACCAAAGATAATATTGTTAGTAATTGGAATCAAAATGGTATTAAGGCTATTTTTAGTGTTGTGTCTGTTGATAATTTTTGTCATATTTCTCACGTTGAAACTACTAAGCATGCTTGGGATATTTTAGAGGTTACGTATGAGGAAACCACATAAGTTAAACGAACTAAACTTCACATGCTTGGTAGTCAATTTAAAAATCTTGCAATGAAAGAAGATGAAACTTCCCCTAAATTTTATATCAGATTATATGATATTACTAACACCTCTGCCAATGTTGGAGAGAAAATTAATGATTTCAGGATAGTTCGAAAGATTCTCTGCTCAATACTAGATCATTTCCATGTAAAGGTCACCATCATTGATGAAAACAAGGATGTGGACACCATCAAAATAGAAGAATTCATTGGCTCATTCCAAACCTTTGAGATTAGCTTTCAAAACCATCCAAAGAATTGCTATGATTGAAGAAAGTGACAATGATGATGAAGAACTAGTACTCCTAACTAGAAGATTGAACAAAATCCTCAACAAAATGAATCCTCAAAACAAAGGACAATCAAGTTGTCAAAAGGATCAAAATATGAGAGAACTCAAATTGTGAGTTCTGATGGTAAGTTTAATCCTCTTTTGATCATTCTTCGCTTTTCTATTATTGTATTTACTAATCTAAAGAAAAATGAGTCTTTTGAGACAAGTTGTTTGGGTATTTATGCTTTTGGCTTTCAGTTTAAACATGAGCTTTCAAGATTCAATAAAAGATGGTTCCATCGGATCCTAGGATAGTACAACTATATAAAAATTTAATTTTCTAATGAGCATTATATAGTGAGAGAGAGGTTTTTTCACACGAATATTTCAAAAGAGGATATTGTAAATTTTATGTTAGTATTGGCGATATTCTTAACAAAATATATGATTGTAATTTTAGTTTCAAGGTATGTATTAGAAGAATATTTTTTCCATCGAAGAAAGTATCGAACCTCAACAATCATATCTCAAGTATATCTCTATTCCCATGCAAGTAAAATTGCATATTAGACACATAGGAACAATAAGAAAATAGGCCACTTGATTGATCAAGTAGTGACTAGATTGATTTTGCTATATTACCTATTAAATTAATTCTTTAAATGACTAGACTGATTGAGGAATTAGTACTTAATCGATCGAGCACTAGATCGGTCGGGAATAATGATTTGATTTATTCATGTTTTTCATAATTAATTAAATAATACATTGGATTAATCGAAAAGACATTCGATCGATCAAACTATGTACTCTATCAATTAAGCACTTGTTAGATCAATCTAGCGACTGGGGCTTTGATTTTAAAATCTATCTCTTATACGAATTGGATTATACTTTTACTATATTGTCCTTATTCCTTAAAACTCATGTAACTAATTTTATGGATAAGATAGTGATTTTACTTTGACCTAATCTGCTTCAAAATATTCTATAAATATAAATCTAAGTACACAATTGAAACTAACCACACAAGAGCTTAATTGTACTTATTCTCTTCATCTTTTATTCTCTCTCTTATTTTACTAAAAATATTGAAGTATGATTTTTCATTAATTTCATATAAAACATTTGTGGTTATGTTTGTTAGATTAAAAAGCCTATGATAATTTAGATATTGCGCTTTTAAACTGATTGTTCTAGAGTTTCAAGTTTTTTTTATTTATCTGATATATTAGTTAAATCTACTAGTTAGGGTTGTTCATTATTGAATATACTCTAAGACACACAATTTCAATTGTGTTTATGTGCTAACTTTTAAGATGACATCGATAAGATTTTGATTAACTCGTGTGACTCAAGTTTATCGAAATGTTGGTCTTGATTCGAATGCCTTTCTTGTAGAGATTAGGATGAAAACAATAACTTTTAAGTAGATTACTTGGGGACATTAACTTGGTGGATATTTTGAGTCATGGCCTTATAATTAGATACCTATTTTTCATAGTGGATAGTTGATGAGCAGAATCGGGATCGCCAAAAACTTTGATGCCATCCCCACAACGGAGTCATCCCCGGCAATGGCGCCAAAAACTTGATGAGCAGAATCGGGATTGCCAAAAACTTTGATGCCATCCCCGCAACGGAGTCATCCTCGGCAATGGCGCCAAAAACTTGATGAACAAAAACCGGCATCGCCGATCCTGCCAATACTTTGGTTTTATATTTATAAAAATCTCGCAAGTGCACGAATCATTTCGTAGAAAATGATAAGTATACTCCCAAGGTCGATCTAAGGAAGGAATGTATGTGGTTTTTAATTTATTATTCAAACTTTTAAAAACGAAATTAAATCCTAAACATCCTGTCACGATATTTTGGGGTTTTTGTGTTTTTAATCTAATTACAGAAAATTAAACATAGATTCGATAAACATTCATGTAAATTTTATCTTTTATAAATAGTGGAGTATTTATGGATATAATAACTAAGTTAATTATGCTTGCTCATATTATCTAGGTTATTAAAGATATGAATTGATATTTATTGATTCTCCCTTTTTGTATGAATACCACCTTTGGTGAAGTTAGATATTCTTTGTTAACTAAACAAATCAATTAACACCTATGGGTGGGGTTGATAACTAATTTGGTTAATTAAATTAATTCCTTTTTCTAAGTGATTGAAAATGAACCATTTAAATGCCACCTTTGGTGGGGTTAGAAACGATTTAAACTTTATTCAAGGTGTCCAAATTAAACCTAAAATTTAATTATCAAAGTACTAACTTTCAAGTTTTAAAACCACTACCGAAAACATATTTGTCAATACATTTTCGATAATAATTCTTATAAAAACTTTTGAAATAGAGCTTCACTCTAACTACCCAGGCGATTGTACCAACAAATAAAAGAGCACTACTCTAAATCGAATCGGATAATTAAACCTTAAAATCTAATTTTCGATTTAAGTTTGTAATGAAAAAATAATATATTTCTCTACAACATTCTTAATATAAAATCTTGAATAAAAATAAAATCAATTCATTTTAGAAATTTTTACCTATTTAATATTTATGCAAGCATAACAACGTTATTATTACATCATAATTATAAGCGACTATGCAGTTAAATTTAATCATAGACAAATTAAATATAACATGTAAGAATAAAGCATAAAAATAACTGTAAAGAAAATAAAATCCTTACGGAACTTCGACGCTATTCATGTTGCTAGAAAACCTCCAAGCGGAATTTGCACTTCCATTTATTGAATCAAAAAGCTAATAAATTACAAAAACATAACTAATTCTTCCCAAAAAGGGAAGAACTCTAAAACTAAGAGAACCTAACTAAAACATAAGAAAAACTAAAAAAAAAAACTAAAAACTAAGAAATGGAGAGAAAGAAAGAAGAGAGAAGTGTGTTTTGAAGTAAACGGAAGGGAGGTATTTATAGGTGAGGATGGAGAGAAAAAATGAGTAAAAAAATGTTAAAAAATGTAAAAACGCATAATGGAAATGCTGAGGTCATTAATGACTTCAGCATGACATCATGGGGGCGGCTGCACGTGAAAAATGGGGTGAAATGGCGTCGACGCGCTTGAGGAGGAGGCGGGGCGCGACAGTGCCATGTGAAGACGGCCGCGTACTGCGCGCGTGAACATGATGACAGTGTGCTGCGGCGCACGCGGATTTGGAGGAAGGCGTGCGTGTCTGCCATACTGGCCAGCTGGCTTGTATGGTCAAGCTCGGCGCGATTTTTCTCCTTTTTGACATTTTTGACCTTTTCGACCCATTTTGTCCAATTTTTCCATATTTTTTTACCTTTCCGCATTTATTTATTAATATATTTGTGATGTATTGCTGCCAGTATTCCTTTTTGAGTCTTTAAGTGACGTTTTTAAGCAAAAATACCTGAAAAAACAATAAAAATACCCGTGATTCCGAAAAAGATAAATTTATATAAATATATGATAAAACATATAAATATATATATTTTTAATCAATTAATGTACATAAAATCATGGTTATTTTAGTGTTTTTTGAGCACTTATCAATAGTTAGGTAGTCCGATGGACCATTAATTTTCATCTTAGGACATTGGTGTGACTTAGCTTGTTTTCATCTAAAAATCTTGTGTATTGATCTTTATTTTTCACATTACTTTATTTACATGTAATTTTATGCTTGGCCACTTATGAATTTTAATTTGTCATATTTCCACTAATTAGATAATATATACATAACTAAATAAACGAACTTTCATAATTGTTTTTGTTTTTGTTTATGGATTTTTATTTTGTTTTATTTCATGTCATGTGAACAATGTTTATTATATTTAGAATTATTGAACTATATAACTATTTGTTAAGATGCGTAAGAAGTATATACATTCTATCTGTGTAAATTTAAATATTTGAAATTATGTATACACCTGCATTTGCAACAATACTTGATAATGATCAGAAAATGGGTAACTTTTCTCTTCTTTAATTTTTATCTTTAATTTTCATTTGTTACATTGAGGGGGAATGTAAATTCTAAGTTAGGAGTGAAAAAAGTTACATTACATAAATTTTAGCAATTTTTAATATTTTTTTATTAAACATGTGTTTACATTTTAACTTATTTTTGTTTGTATTTATTTTTTACTTGTTTGCTTTGTTTTTATTTGCTTAGAAAAAGTAAGATTAATTTTTAAATTTTTCTTACAATTTTCATGCTTTTAGTTAATTTTAGGTAAATGATTGAGTCTTTCCACTATTAGATTAATTTCTTGAACATATCATGGAGTAATATGATAATTAGTTTATTTTTGTCATAATTTGTATTTCTTGATAAAATGTTAAAATTGATATAAAATCAAAATTGGTATTTATGAATCAAATAATAGAGACTACCTTGTAAGAATATTTCAAGCTTTTATCTTTCTATTTTGAGTGATAATGTTTTTATACTTCTTTAAAAACTCTTCTTAATTATTATTCAAATTGTTAGATGATTTTTATAGGTTTTGCAATGAATACTAGGTTTTACATCTAATATATTTATTTTTATTACTTAATAACTTAAGTATAAATTGAAAGTTTGTAACTTCTTTATTAATGCATGAGTTCCAACAAAAAATAGATAAATGTGCGTGCGCGTGTGTGTGGGGGGGGGGGGGGGGATTCCCTTAAACCAATACAAAAAAAGAGCTAAATTAGCCACTCATCAAATCATATAAAATATGTTCAAAATATACATGGATCTACTATCTAAAAAAAGGAAGAAAGACAAAAGGAATATACAAAAAAAATAAATATTATAAACTAAGTTCTATGACTCAAACATCCAACAAAAGGTTGAGAAATGGCTATTACTAAAGAAAGATAGGAACTAAAATCTCTTTGAAGTCATTGCATTTTCAATCATTCATTTGATAATTTTACTTGATGCATGAAAATAGTATTTAATTTCTTGATAAATCCTATCATTTGATTCCATTCATGATATCAAATATTACGTACTACTTTAAGCCTTTTCGTCACTAAACACATGTGTACCATTAGCTCATTTATTTATGTAAATTCTATTCGCATATATCTTTGATTGAGTTCTTAAACCCATAGGATCAGTGTAATATTAAGAGTATGACTTGTGAGACTTAGAGTTGAAGTGAATTCGGATTCCAAACACTGAAATTGGATAAATCAATATCGATACATATTTATGTGAACTATAAATTTGTGATTTTCAACTAATTTTTGTCATAAACTACGAATGGTTAGGATATTAATTTAACTTATACTTTAAATTTTAATTATGAACTTAAAATAGACTGAAGCATGAGAAGTTTTGATATTTTACATTTTATTTTATTTTAAATTTTACATTATTAAAACTTTAGTTTTTATTTTTTAATTTTTTATTTGTTTATTTTTGTTATTTATTTTAATTTTTGCATTTTAGTTTGATATTTGTGACTATCATCTCTAGAAGCCTTCACGAGACTTAAACTTGTCCATTGGGGAAACCTAAGGGATTTAAAGGCTCATTGAATACGCTAAATGTAACAGTGTTAATCTATTGAAATAATTTAGGATAATTTAATTTATTTCTTTTAGTTTTAGTTTTTATTTTTACACTTTCCTTACTAAGAGACTAGCAAGAAGCTAGATGGGGGTTGTAACGAGTGCTTGAAAAACACTAAGTATTATGTGATCTTATGAACTTTAATGTCAAAATAGATTCATATTTGCATACTTTTATCATCATTTTAACAAATCTATGTTTTCAAAATTATGGATATATTTAGTTGTTTTTTAGTTATTTCTAGCTTCAAAAATTATTCAACTATTAAATACTTGAAGAATTGTAATTAATAGCACTCAATTGCTACCATAAAAAATAAGAGAATAACGTATGGAAGCCTTACATATGTATCAACCAAATTTAAGAGGGTTGAAATGCAAAAGAAGATGAAGACATGTAGAACAACATGGGCCGTGCTTTAAATATGCCTTAGGGCTAGACAATTGAATTATGATTTAAATGCATATCAAACTAATGCATGCGACGGCTAAGATAAATGTGCGCTGCAATATGTGACCATATGATCCAAATATTTCTCTCTTTTGTTGTGTGCTTCCAAACTATAAATACCCTATCTCCCTTTTTATATCAAAATCATCTGTTAGCTTCTATTTTCTCTCTTTTCTCTTTCCCTTTTCTCTTTTCTTTGTTTTCTATTAGTTTTTTCTTCAAGTTCTTCTCTCCAATTTGTGATTTGATTAATTTTTATGTTATAAACAGTTTAGACTAGGTTATCACAATTAGTGGTAGTAATAAGTAGATTTTTCATATAACAGATTGGTATAGAAGCTATCTATAAAATTATATTGAGGTATTAACTTTATTTGTACATGTTTCTTTAAGAATGTTATTTTTAATAGATTGACCATTTATTAAGTTGAACATGTCTCACTAACTATAATAATGGGATTTTAATTATGTTATTATGCTTGTGTAATACTAAAATAGGTTAATATTTTTAATAATTATTAAACATTATTTTCTATTCAAGAATTTTATAAAATTTATTATTGATCATAATAAATTTAAAATATGAAAATTAGGTTTTAAAAATACGAATCTAGATCTAATTTATAGTTATACTTTATTTTAAATATTTTTATAAGAATTATTATTTGAAAATATATTGACGACATATTTTTCGTAATAGATTTTAATATCTAAAAGTTAGGTTCAGATTCATCAATTTAAAACTAATTTGGACAATTTGAATAAAAGTTTAACTTGTCACATCTAACCGAAGGCAGCAAGTTAAATGATTTGTTAATTTCTTAGAAAATGAACATAATTTAATTAAAATTAATTGATAGATTTGACCAAATACGTTAAGTAATTTTAATTAATAAGAAATAGTAGACCCAATTACCAAATGCCCCATTTGTATATATAAGAAAGAATTAATAAATATGAATTTATATTTTATTAACCTAATTAATTTTACCAAACATAATCGACTAGCTAAATATCTCATTAATTCTCAATTGATTAATGAATTGCATGTCTACCTATAATTTCTATAAACCAATCTATATCTTTTGTTATTTTATGTTATTAGTGTTGATATTTTAAAACCAAAATTTTGTGACAGTGTATTTAGGTTTATTTTTTATTTTTAAGAGGTTTATTTTTTATTTTTAAGAATTTTTTTAAATTATTTAAAAACCACATAGTTCCTCTTTAGACTAACTTTGGAAGTGTACTTATTATTTCTTACAAAATGTTTCGTGTACTTACAAGTTGATTATGAAATACAAAACTGGAGCACCAGCTTTTAACATCAAGGGATCACTTCAAAGCATTACCTTAAGCTATGAGTAAAGAAGATCTTGAACATATTTCGTAGCTCCAAAATATCAAAGGAACTAGCTTTCTTAAGCTATGATAGATTCAAAGCAAAGTTGATCTTTCAAAAAGGGTCTATTATCAACTCCTAACCTCTAGGGATCACCTTAAAGTGTCACCTTAAGCTCATAATAAAAATGCACTTGAACATAGTCCTTAGCTTCAAAATATCAAAGGGACTAGCTCACTCAAGCCATGATAGGTTTAATGCAAAGTTGATCCTCTAAAAATGCTCCTAGATCAGCTCCTAACTTCCAGGGATCACTTAAAAGGATTACAATAATCTTCCAATAAAGAAGCTCTTGCATGTAATCCTTAACTTTTGAATATCAAAGGGACCAGCTCTCTCAAGATAATGATTGGTTCAACGCGAACTTGATCCTCTAAAGAGGCTTCCAAATTAGGTCATAGCCTCCTAAGATCACTTCTAAATGTTACCTTAAGCTCCAAAGAAAGAAGCTCTTGGATATATTCCTTAACTTCAAAATATATAAGGGACTAGCTTTCATGAGCTACGATAGGTTCAATGCGAAGTTGATATTACAAAGAGATTCTAGGATTAGCTCATAGCCTTCATGGATCATGTCAAAGCATTACCTTAAGCTCTCAATAAAAAAGCACCAGGATATAATTTTTATCCCAACATCAACTCCAAATATTGATGCTCAAGGATTAAAACTCTAAGATACAGCCTCTAAACAAGATCAAAACTTAGGAACTTACATCCAAAAATAGTTTTGAAGTTGGTAGCTAATTTTCAATATAGGTTTATATTCAATACGAATCTCATAAAAAGAGTATCATATAAAAGGTAAACTTCATACAAGCCAATATGAAAGATGAAAATAGATAAAAAATTCATTCAAAATTAAAGGCTACCTCCAAACAACAATTATCTTAATGCATTTACTTTATATGGTCTTGATCCACAATCACTAGGTGTGGCATGGATCCATAATTTGGAGGATGAAAAGCTAGGCAGGGTGAGCTAAAAGGTAGCTTATTTGACAGAGCCTAAAAGGTAGTTATCCAACAAGTCTGGTATGGCCTAGGTGGCAGCATCTTGGACTGCGCGGCTTGGAAGGTGGCATTCAAGAAAGCATAACCTTGGATAAATCATTCTAGGAAGTGATAAGAGTCAAATTATTGCATTTTTGTTATGATTTAAATGTCGATATTTGTGTGAAAATTATTTTTATTTCATTTTTTTAATCCACAAATGTCATTTCACGAGTATTTTGTATTTAAAGTGCAATTTCAGGTAAAATCATGATTTTGGAGAAGTTTGGGACAAATTTAAATAATCGGGATTGAGTGAAAATAAAAAGAAAAAAAAATTTCAAAATTTGGAAATCCCGCCGCTGGCGAAAATCTTACTGAGAGCATGGCGAAAATCTTCCCGAGAGCACGGATTTTGGCAGAAGCAAATCTCGCCGCCGGCGAGATTATTTAGCCATCGGTGAGACACCTTTAGCCACCGGCCAAATTAGCTAGCCGTCAGTGAGAATTAGAAGAACCAAAATTTTTGTTTCGAGAAATCTCCCCGCGGCTAGAATAATATCGCCACCGGCGAGTTTCGTCCGAAAACACATTTTTTATGTTGTTTTGTTCCAAAATTTCCCCCAAAACCCTAGATCTATATATACAATATGATGGAGAAAGAGGCCACCGCAGAGAGGAGTAGATCTGAGACATTTTGGAGGAGAGAAGGCAATTTTGGAGAGAAAGTTTGGAGAAGCTTGAAGGATTATCACCATTGTTGCTACCAAGTGTTCATCTTCAAGAGTTTTTCATCTCTTCTCCTTAACTTTCATTTTCTATATTTTATTCAAATTTTTTATTCATGGATTCAATTGAGATAATGTTTGTTCTTATTTCCATTATGAACTAATTCAATTTTTCTAAGGCTATGATGTAGTTGAATCAAGAAAATCTAATTTCTTTTGTTATTATTATATGAGTTCATTGTTTTCAAGTTGAGTATTTATTTCCATGCTTAATGCTTTTAAATTTCTGGCCAAGATTTAGATGATTTGTTGCATTAGACTGAGACCGAGAAGAGATGTGTAATGAATGTTTCTTATGATAAATACCCTATGTTGAATGCGAGTGTGAGACCTAATGCATGATGTATGTGGTTATTCTAGAAATTCCATAAATCATAATGTGCTTTTTTGTGATTAAATCTTCATAGAAATATAGTTGGTTTTCATAGATAAGTAATTCTAATATAACTCGAGAGAGAGAGAGTATTAGGTAAATTTGGGTTTTTCAACCATCACTTTTAGCTTTGATTCTCATATAACATGACTTGAAATCGGATTGAATTGATTTAGCGAAATCAAATGCCTTAGCATTTTTAATCATTTGTGAACAACATTCAATTGTGTTATTTGCATTTAGTTTTAAGTTAATTTGCTTCTTAAACAATTTCAACAATTCGATTTTCAAATAAAATTAGGATTAGTCAATTTTGGTACTTAGTAATGCCATTCCTTGTGGGTTCGATATCTGTACTTTTGTACACTTTATTACTTGAACAATTCGTACACTTACGAAAATACACATCAGGAAGCATAGCCCTCTGAGTGTGACATGTTCTGATAAGCTCTAATCTTCCTTCATGTTTAAATACCTACCCTCTTGGATTGATGTTTGTTTGACCTACATCTATACAGAATTAGTGACATCATCAACGTGGCTATCCTAACTTGATTTCATTAGTTGTCCACCTACCACCTTAAGGAGAGCCATGTAAATCTTATTTAGACATGTATCGTAGATCACAATCATTGTAGGATGATTGATATCTTTGCTTTCTAAAGTTATAAAAGCTCAACGTTAATTGATGTTTGGTAGACTAGGCTAGTGTACCTGGATGCTCTACTTGGGAGTTCTTCCTGGTTAGCCTACCTAACTTGCTACCCTTTATACTACATGCTAGAGTGCATCTTCTAGGTGGAGGACTAGATGCATATTCTAGATGGCCTCTACAAAGGTAGGCTAGTTATGCTCTTCCTAAGTGGCTATATCATCCAGGCAATCTTGGGTGATTCCTATTCTGATGGGATGGGAAGTCTAATTTCTTTATATAGTTGGGTGACTAAAGCATAGTCCAACCTTGATCTTGTTCCTACTTAGATGCTTTAGGAGGTTTCTCATCATGGATCTATGGCTTAAAGGTGATCCGAGTACTCACTGATTAGGACCCAAAGTTAGGGCAACTAAACTTCATATGAAGCTTCCCATTCTCTAAAAGCACGTCAAGGATGGATGGCTATTCTAGGCACCATTTGTATCACTTGCTGTGAAAATGGGACGCCATCGTAAACATGTTGAGAATTCATTTGATTAACATAATGGATCGAACTATTATTTGAAGGAAAATATGGATGAAGAACATGATCAATGTTATGGAGTTTTTCATTAATTCAAATCGATTAGAACACTAAATTTCTTCTCCATAGATGGCACCATATATTGAAGCCAATTTTTGTATTCATAACATTCCTCATACGTTGATGGTTCAAGTCACTAGCAAACATGTTAGAAGGAATGATACCGTGGGATGTCACATCCATTCTAATGTTTAAGTTAATTTTTCTATGAGTGAGTTAGATCAAAGAAGACTTTGAGAGTTTGAGTGTTTGCTTATGTGTACCTCTTTTAGGTGGAGATCACTTATTTATAAACTTGGACTGATGATAGTTTTATAAATAACTTATTCTTATTAATTATTTAAATAAATATAATAATTAATATAAATTATTTGATATATTAATGATACGTGGATTTGATTCATTAATATATATTTTGAAATAAGAATTTTCAAATGTAACGTGGACTAACTAAATGGTGTCATATGTACCATGTGATTTTTACATCCAACATCACATATGCCTTCTTTGTACTTTATTGTTATGTAAAAGGTGAATATGTGAAAAATAATAGATTTTATTAAAGTGTTGTGCATAAGTGAATCACGTATAAGTCACTGATGAATAATTTTATGATGATATTTAATCTTATTATTTTGGTTACAAATTTATATAAGGATTACAATTCTATAATTCTTTTCATTAGAATTGTTAGTGTTTTTCTGCATAGATATGTGTGACATTTAAAAATAAACTATGTTTATTTTAAATAATAATAATGTTTGAATATTAAAAGTTTTATTAATTAATATAATCTTAATTATTTGTACACAATAAAATAGTAATAAAAAACTATAATAATTTTATTATCATCCCTTCAAACAAATAATTTTTTTATTTAATCAATTAGAGCTTTAAAACCTCATCAAATGAGATAAAAAATGAATATACTTATTTCTTCCAATAAAATTTTTAAAATATTTTTATAAGAAAAAAGTTAACAAAATATTTATAAAATTTACATTTTTAGGGTTCTTATAAATTTTTTCCAAAAATAATTCTAGTAATAATGCATCATTATCGGGTAGATTTTTGTTAAGATATATTTATTTTTCTTAATATACTTTAAATACTTATTTTTTTCATTAATATTATTAATATTAAATATAAAAATTCAAACACAATTTATTTCTATGAATATTAATTTTGTTTCTATTAAGTTATTAGTAGTATTAAAATTTAATTACACTTTAATATATAAATATTTTCATATATAGAACTATATGTTTCTCATGAAAGTTTGATTCAAAAGATAAATATTTTCAATAATATTAACATTTATTACCCTTTTACAATAAACTTAATATATTCTATATTTTTGCTCATAAAGTTTTCTAATATGTAACCATTTATTTTATATGGAATAATATTATTACTTTAAGATTAAGTAAATGTAGTCCAATTATAATTTTATATTTTTAATTTTTATAAAACTGAAATGAAAAATTATATAAAATAGATTATTAAAATTTTAATACAACAAATAGTATCCTAACGTTTTAATCATTGCTTATATTTTTTGAATTACTTTAATCACATTTTAAGAAATCATAGAAATTGAAACAATGTGTTTTTAAGAAAATATTATATTTTTTAAAACTAATATAATTTTGTTATATTATTATCAATTTTAATTGTACGGTAACATGAATATATATTGCCTTATATCAATTTGTTTGATATAATATTATTTCCTTTACAAATATTAGTAAATTCAAATTTTTATTAAAAAATTTGATATATTACTTTTGTATATTTTTTTACATTTTTAACTACAATCATATAAGTCAAAACACTGTTTAATTAATAAAATGAAAAATTTAAATGAAAAAATAAACTACAATTTTTTTTAATAAAAACCGACTAAATTGTAATAAAAAAATTGTACTAGGATTTAAAATCGTGTTTGATTGTTTGGTTAATAACAATAAGAATGATAATAACAATAATTTCAGCGTATTAATATATTTGGTTGTACTATTAATATGTAATAAAATATAATACATTTAGAAATATTTATTCCTCTCACACTTCTCGTGAATATATTTAAGTGTTTTATTTTTCTCATATATTTATATAATTATTTATTATTTTATTTAAAAATTAAAAAAACTTATCTTATTATTTTGATTCATTTATAAATTTATAAATTTTATTTGAATATTGATGATAATTTTGATTTAATTAAAAAAACATATATAATTATAATAATATTGTTATTTTTATTAAATTAAATCCTTGTTATTATTCTCATTTCAACTATATTGTTATTCAATTAGTCAAATATTACCCAAGTGTAACCCTATTAAGTTTTAAGCGTCAGTTTTTAGTAACAATAAAATTACACTATAACAAAAAAAAAAGATTATTATAAACTTTATGTATTATTTTTATATTAATGGTAAGTAACTTACAATAATTACAAGTAACTTACTATATTTTGTTTCTTATTTTTATTGATTTTTGTTGCTTATCCGAGAATAAGGCACATGTAGGGTTTTTACTGTACTTGTATTGGAAGTATAGGGCAGACAAAAAAGAGAATTACATGGAGGGAATCCAGAATTAGGTAGTGCCAGTATGTTTAACCTGTCGTGTCTAGTCACACTCAAAATTCGTAGCATTCATGGCATTCATGCAAAGGAAATTCATATATTTACCCATCAATGTATTCAATTTGTCCAGACCTGCTATAAGTCCTAAAAAAAAATTAATTAATTTGCGAGACCATTTATAATTAAAAAAAATGTATTAATAATAAGAGACAATATATTAGGGTCTCACTAATTAGCAAAGAGAAAAAAAATATTAAGATGTCATATTTTTCAAAAATAAAATAAATAAAAAAAGTTAAACTATTAGTTTTGACTCAAGTAAAAAAACTTTTTCTGTCACCTATCCTAATAAAAATAACCTATTCTGACCACAAGTTTATATTATATCCCGTTGTGATAATGACAAAACCATAGCCAAAGTAGTTTCATATTTTTTAATCATTAAGCCACTCTAGTTTCATAAAAACATAATGTTATTGAAGAAAAAAATAAATATCAGGAAGAGACAGATCATATTTTCCTCGTCAAGATAAAATAGGATTAATATATATATATTAATATAAAATCATAAAAAATATAACAGTCCTGCTAACATAAAAAACAAAAGTTGCTTCACAATATATATTAATTAAAAGGCTCTGTAAAGGTAGCTGGGGAACAAGGAAAAATTATATATATATATATATAACACAACACAAAATAGCACTATATATATATATATATATAATAAATACTTCTGCTTGTTCAAAAATAATATTTTAACTTCTATATAGATGTAAAGGTTTTATTCATTTATAATTTATATATTACGTATAGTATATACATATAATATATATAAATTTTATGTAAAAATAATTTAAAAGAGTTGGTTACATTAATAAATAATACATATATTTTTAAGATATATTATTTATGCTTTAATAAAAATGAGCCCATATATACAATAAATTAAATATTGAATGGAATAATTCTACCAATCCTGCATAAATTTGTCTCCTGTAAAACTTTCCATGCTATTTTAGATCCTCATAAAAATAATATTATCAATTGATTTTTATTAATTAAAAGTTATAATTGATAGATAATACACATTATGTTGATAAAAAAAAGGAAGAAATTTACTAAATATATACGTTGAAAACATGTAAGTTCTTATATTTCTTAAAAGATAAAAGAAAAGTATTATTTAATCAATTAATTTTAAAATCGTAATTTTTTTATTTATTAAGATGTGAGTGAATGATGAAAATACAGTCATTTAAATTTTTTTATTAATAAAATTTTTTTAGTTTTTATAAATAAAAAAATTGAATAATATTTTTTTATAAGTAAAAAAATTAATTACTAAGGATAAAATAATATATTTTGTAGTACTACGTACAACACAATAAACTGATAATCAAATCAGACTTGATTGGCCAAATTAAAGGAAGAGGTCAGGGTTGAAAGGATTGACCTGCTTCTCCTTGATCTTGGACCAAATTCAGTGCCCAAAAGGTAAAAATTAAAATCACCAGATTCTCCGAACCTCCCAACTATGAAATTAAATAATACTAAGATTGATTATGACTGATGATCAAATTAAAGCCTAGAGTATTAAGATAATTAATACAGAAACAGAGAGAAATAGAGTAAATTAAAGACCAAAAGGCACATAGAGATGGATCAGCAAGTGCAAATTAAAGGGATTGAACCTAGCTTAGCTAGCTAAAACTGATCACTAGATCTCAATATTAATTTCCTCCATACCACCTTTTCTTCAATATAAAATCATAATTCATGAAAAAGGTATTATATAAAAATTAAAATAAATAGTAAGATCCATGTGTAAAATGAACTCGATCTATCTTAGAATTCATGATGAGAGTGGCGATACATTGTTGAGTCTTCACATCCACCCTGAGAATGAGACCCATGTGATGATCTGTTCATTTGATCTTCCCTATTACTGCTATGATCATCATCACTATCCATTCTCGAATTCAATTGGTTTGACGTTGAATTTGTAGCTGCTCCAAGATTAAGATAAACCAACCTTGAATCCACATTCAAATTTGGAGAATAAATACTACTAGTAGTTGAACAAAGAGATGGTACTGGTACTGGCACTGGTACATTAGTATTAGCATTAATATTAGTATTATCAGCTTCTTCACGAGAAAGAACAAGTGCAGCTGATTGAACAAGCTCAAGACAGAGCCTAAGCTTGTTTGGTTCTATATGAGCTAACCCAGGAACAGCTCCTTTGAATAGAAAATCTGAAGTTAGGGTTCTAAGAAGATCTAAAGGAGTAATTCCATCAATAGTTCTAACATTTGGATCAGCATGATGATCAAGTAATACAGCAACCATATCAGGAGATACCATTTCAGCAGCAATATGAAGTGGTGTTTTACCTGCTGGTCCAGCTGGATAGTTAACATCTGCTGCACCAAGTTCAAGCAGTGCTTTTACAACTTCTCTACTACAATTCTCAACTGCATAATGTAAAGCCAATGCTTCATCTAGATTAAGTCCTTCACCCATTACCATTAATTTCACAAGTTCTACATCTGATGAGTCTAATGCTCTTCTCATTCGTCGGATTTTTTGATCCTCGAGATCGGCTGCAGTAGAGCTGAGATCATGGTGGTGGCGACGGTGGTGGTGGTGGTGGTGATGGTGGTGGTGGTGGTGACCGTGTGGTGACATTAAGGAATTGTGACGAGCAATAGATGTTTTGAGACGAAGCTCTTCAATTTTGGCAACAATGTCAATTGGTAGGTGTTTGGCTAAGACTTCAGGAGGTAAGCCAGATTTAGCAACAAGGTGGGAACATGTTGTCCAGAGTTGGTGCATGTCTTGTTTCCTTGAAGCTAAGAGTACTTTCATTACATCTTCAATTGATGCTTTTTCAACAATGCTTGCCAATTGTTTCTGCGTTGTGATCAAGAAATTACATCAATTAATTAATTAACAAATTATGAGATGAATGTGTATTAGGATAATATTAGTTAATTAGTGTGATTAATCATTGATTACATTTAAGAAATCCTAACATTGATTTTAACTTATAACTGGGTGAATATAATTGAAATATATAGTGTGTGTGGTACATGCCTCTTAAACTAATTAAGCAATATAATAGTTAGACATTAGTCTCCTCTTAATTTCTCAATCTAAAATAATAAATATATTTTCAATTGCCTTATAATGCAATGGCATATGATCCAAGTGGCTACTAAGAAGACTTGATTCAAATCCTATCAAATATAAACGTGTAAGTATAATATGTTACCTAAAAAAAAAATCATAAATATATGGTAGAAATTATGTGTGTTTATATTGGAAAACATAAAATGAGAATAAAATAAAATAAAACAGATTATTTGTTTCCTTTGGATTAATTAGGGAAATAATAAAAGGATAACTTTACTGTGACCAGAGGAGGAAGAACATGGATTGTTGATGTAATTTTTTTTTTTTTTTTTTTGTGGTAGCATGGATTATTGATGTGGAACGATATAATTTTCAAATCAAAGCGTAAAAAATCGAATTTTTATTAAGTTCAACAGTCAAGTAAAAATTAACGATCAAATTAATTAACTATAAGTGGAAATTACTAGAATTAATAACGGTATATTAGATCCAAAATGTAGAAATAATTAATAAAAAAAAATTCATCGATCTTCGACTATTATCGGAAGAAGATGATCAATTAAAAACAGTATTAGCTTTAGAGAGACATAGTTAAAACTCCCAGATAAGCAAGAGAAAAATGGGAACATTGAATAGTATTACCCAAAAAGAAAAGAAAAAAAGAATTTTAGTTATTTTTCAACCCAGAAACTCCAAGTTCCACTTCCCAAAAACGAAACCAACAAAACTTTTTCTCAAAACATAAGACTGATGCAACTTCACACTGACAAAGAGAGATAGATTGATGGAGAGAGAGAGAGAGAGAGAGTATAAGCAACTACATACAATAAACCAAGCTTAGCAAACAATTAACCAAACCTGAGTGAGCAATGCAAGCTGTTCAACGCCAAAAGATCTAGCGGCAGCAAGAGTATCAAGTGCGAGATCAACGGCTGATGTGCAATGAGTATGCCAACAACCTCTCTCCCCACAATTAGGCCTTGGTTCGTGCTTTTGAGGAACTATTGACACTTGACCACTGTACAAAAACTGTAAAAGCAACATGAACACCTCGTAACTAACTGAGTTCAGTGGTATACAAATCTGTGAGCTTCCGGGTCGAGACGACGACGTTGAAGCTCCTGATCCACCACCACCACCACCCGGGTTTAATATCCTCGAACTCATACCCGATTGAGGCGAGTCGGGTCCGCAGAAAAATTTACGAAAGAAAAGGCTTCGGGCTGCGAGGATACAACGATGGGCATGGACTAAACGACCCTCAACACTGAAAGTAACATCGCTGAAGGCTTGACCGTTGATGAGCAAGTTGAGGTAGTCCAAAGACAGAGATCTTAAAGACTCGTCAAGACTACTCATCTCTTTCTTTTTGATCAATCAATTTTCGATTGTAATTTTAGGGTACTTGTAATTTGTTTGTATTATGATAAAAAAAAAGTACTCAAAAGGAGAGAATATGTATAAAAATAATATAAAGGTAGTCAGTTAAGAGCAACGTAGGGATGAAGAATATGTATTTTGTATCCTAATTTGCTCTTATTGTTGTTGTGTTGTTGCTCAAAGGGATGAAGAGAGACGAGTACTGTTGATGTTGTTTTTGTGAGATTCTCTTCTGTGTCTCGATGGAGTGGTGGGGATAATGGTAGATATTTTTAGAGAGAGAGAGACTGAGTAGGGGGCAATTTGGGTGGCTAGTCTGGGCGGCTGAGGTATTTAAAATAAAATATTTATTTTTACAATTATTTTTGTTATTTTAAAGTAAAATTGTATGAAAATTTATTTTTATTATTAATTATAATTTAATAATATATTATTAGATAAAATTATAGTTAATAATTTATAATTGTTTTGATAACACTTTAAGACTTTAATAATTAAGTTAGTAAAAATATAACTACCCTTAATATAAAATAGAATTACTAGATTTATTATTAAATAATAATGTTGGAAAAGGGGAAGAAAATGATGGGAGTTGTCTGTAGGAAATTAATACAGTGTAAAGAAAATATATACATGTATTTAAAGATTATAAATATGCATGATTAGCAGTTTGTGATCTTTACTATTAATGGCCAAATAATATGCTTATTTGAGTTTATAGATAAGATGTTAAGAAAAGAGAATTAAATTTTTAACCTAGAAATGGAAAGAAAGTTAAAGTGACTAAATGCTATAGGCAATATGATGGTGATTTGTTATACTTCATTTTGATTATGCTGACCGCTATTCTTTTAGTCTCTAAACCACTTTTAAAGATAAGCATATTTTTTTTCCTTTTCAATGAAAAAAATATTTTTTATTACTTAAATTTATACGTAACAATTTATCAATAAATAATATCAAAATCACATTATTATCGTTTAAGTTACAATCAATCAAAATATATATACCATTACTCTTTTTATAATTAACTAAGTAATTTCTCTAAATAATAATAATAATAATAATAATAATGATGATGGGATGTAATTATGACCGCTAGTATATTTTTTTATTTTTTCTATCTTTAAGATTAAACCATATCACATGTTACTTTTTTTTTCTCTCCCCAATATTTGCTTTGACAGCTTCATGTCTTGTTTTGATAGACAAACAAATAATAGTTGAGACATGGTACCTCATAAACAATATGCTTCACATACATTTTGTGTAGCATTGGCAAGCAAGAGCCAAAAAGAGATTATTAAATTCTACTATAAATTGATTTTAAATCAAGGAGATTTTAAATTTAAATTCGATGATTCACGTGTTTGAACTCACTTTAAGTTTAAAATCAATTTAACGCGTGAAATGATTTTAAATTCTGTATTTTTTTTTTTACATATTTTACTCATTTTTTATTATACTCAGAACTTGTATTCGATCACATAATAGCAGAATAAAAACCAAAATCTGTTTAAAAAAGTTTAAATACTACAAATAATTGAAAATTTAAATATTAATTAATTATTTAAGAATTAAATTTATTACAAAAAATAATTTACATACAATACATACATGTATATATATAACTTAAATTACAAATAAAATGATATTGTCTCTTTTGTCATGGATTTTGTGATATTTCCACTTTATTTTAAGGAGAAAAAACTTGATTTGCTTAGAATCATCAGCATAGTAACTAAGAAACTAGGCAAGAGAGATAAGATAGAGTTTGAGGAAAAAAAGGTCCATATAACAATTTATTTCCTTAAATACATGAGCACATTAACATCCATCAAACAAGCTGTCCAAACTTCAAAGACAATGGAATAGAGAATTTAAAGCATTATAAAACTACCATGGTGTTGTCCTATGCTATTCAAGATCATTAGATTCTTCTCCTAATTCTTCTTATGATGTTATAATTAGAATCATGTGTTCTTCCCATTCTTCTCGTAAATCATAAAAAATTTGCATATCATAGCCCGACATGTTCCAACCAAAGAACTACATGTATTTAAATTCAAAATAAGAATATAATATCATGAATTAACAAAATATAACTTATATATGTTAAAAGAGTATATTAATAAAAGAGATTACCACATCGACATCAAAGTGATATAATAATAACCTCATCCCTTCGAAATCATATTAGCATTGTATTAATCTTTTATCTATAAAATATAAAGCTATATGGAATCAAGCTGGTATTTTTAATGCTATAATGAGCTCTAAATATGAAGTCAAGTGTAAGTCTGATTTGTTACTTGGGTTGGTTGAGTTTTGGTGCCCATGAACTAATACTTTTATATTTCCTTGGGGTGAAACAATAATTACTCTTGAAGATATGATGATCTTGGTAGTTTTCCTGTACATGGCTTGCCAATGATTACCATGATGTTGTCATACCAGGGAATTAGGCAAGAGAGATGAGATGGATTTTGGGCAAAAAACAGGTCCATATAACAATTCATTTCCCTAAATACATGAGCACATAAACATCCATCAAACAAGCTGCCCAAACTTTAGAAACACAATAATAGAGAAATTAAAGCATTATAAAAATTACCATGATGTTGTCATATGCTATTCAAGATCATCATATTCTTCTCCTGATTCTTCTTGTGATGTTATAATTTGAACCATGTCTTCTACCCATTCCTATCATAAATCATCAAAAATTTGCATATCATAGCCTGACTTGTTCCAACCAAAGAACTACGTGTATTTAAATTCAAAATAAGAATGTAATATCATGAATTCATAAAAAATAACTTATATATGCTAAAAAGGTATATTGGTAAAAGAGATTACCACATCTTTAATTAGAATGTTGATATTTGTGATGATTGTGCTCATGACTCCATCATTATGTTGTGGAACCTACAAAAAACAAGTGTACACATTTTCCATATTCGAACATCTTTATTATTCAGTAGTAAAATTAATTAAATTATTAATATTCACTTGTTTATACCATAACTTTGTTCCATATAAACTTATGAGATTTTTTAAGGGCAATGCCCATATTCTTGTTCCACAGCTTTCATGCCCTACAAAGTTTAAAACAATTAGTTTTTTTATTAAATGTTACAAAGAACAATAGAATAAAAATAGCTAGCTATAACTCTTATATTTCAACAACTACTTTTGTATCTTTACTCAATTCTATAAAAGTTGAGTCACAGTACCAAACATAATTGCCATATAGATCAAGGATTATCAAAATCCAATGATCTTGACCTTGTTCAAAATTTAGTGGCCAAGAGATTATCAAATTTTGATTTCTGTTAAGTGTTAATGCCCTATCACATAACTGTTCAGCTCTGATGCTAACATCATTCTCTTGATATTGATTGACAAATGAATCATCATAGAACATTGCTAAATGTGATGAGTGATTAGCTTGAAGTTGATAATAACATGCCCTATATAAAAAGAAATATATATAAATAATTAGATAATATAAATATAATTATGTATGTTCTACATAAATGAAAGTTATTTACTAATTGAGGACTCATTTTGTCCACACTTGAATTATACTTAAACTGATCATTTGATATTCAAACAACTGCGATATGCACTCGAATGATATATATGTTTGGCCAATGTCTACACCAGAAATTTCTCTAGGAAGTGGCATAGTCCATCCTTCATTTATGCTAATCTTGCTCGCAAAAATAGTCATCAAAGAGCCAAGATTTCTACTAAAGTTTATAGCATAATCATAACTATAGTTTTTTTCATGGCTTCTTCTTGAATGACTTAGTATGCAATGATTGCCCACTAGACATAGATTTACCACATGATACTTACTTTGTATCTCTTAAATGTATCACACTTACTAATTCTAGTATAATAGACTAATAAAGAGGTATTATATATGTTAGTTACAATAAAAGAATAATAATATAATAGAAGTAGTAAAAAAAGTGTTATCTTAATTAAAAATATAGTACATGTCAAAATTTATCACAACTTCACTCGACGGAAAAGCCACATATTTTTCAACTGTTTCTTGAACTATGGTAGCATCAGAAGGCACATATAGTAGAAAATCATGGAGCAATGATTGATCAATTACTATTCTCTAATAATTGGGCAAATATTGATTATGAATCATTCGATCATCGCTCAATTGTTGTACCATTCCAATAGAAACATAATCCGTTGATGATGGATGTTTCAGCAAACATTTTATATTTTGTAAAAAATGTAAGCGTTATATATAATAAATAAAATATATAATAAAAAATAAAATAATAGACTATCTACATAAACTTTAAATCTTACCACAAATTATTCATCAAATATAGGAGGACTCCCATGTGGGGTAGCTATTGGAAGGAAATTCTCATCAAAACATTCATCGCGATGTGGTGGATAGTAAGATTGCATAGATTGCATTGGAGATATTGAACCACTACCTGATTGCATCTGAATTCCTAGCATAAAGGAAGGACCAATAGGATAATTATATCCTATATAGGATATAGATTGGGCATGAGATTGCATGGGTGGCATGACTAGCATGGATGGTTGCATGCCTAGTCAATAGGGCATGCCCTTCTTGTAGTATGTTTTCATGCCTGACATGTGTTGTGATTGATATTCCTCTAAAGTGGCAATCTCACTAAGCATTAAAGCCTTAAATAAGCTAAATTCTTTTTCAATTTTACAGTACTTCTCCTTACTGACTGATCACCACACATGAATTATGTGCAATGAATACTCAAGTATACATATCGCAACAAGTAATATAATGATAAGAAAAGATCGTTCCCACATAGATTATTTTATTAGAAACTAATTTTTAAAACTATAAAAATTAAAAATCAATTTTTTTGTATTTTTTTATATTTTAAGGAAGCAAAATTAAAATAACTAAAAGTAAATAGCAGTAATTAATTAAATCAAATTTGTTAACTAAAAAGATATATGAGAAAATATCTAGAAATACTTAACCCCCCAATTTTATAAATATGTGAATCGCTAAAATCCCCCCAATATAATTATCAATTAATTACATGATCAATTGAATCTAACCTAGCATGTATTCCTCTCTTAAGCAAACTACACATCATATAGTAATTAATTTAATCACCCTCTCATGCTAATTAAATTGCATACTACTCATTAAGTTCATCAATTATGGATCACATATATAAGAATCATATATCTCTGCATAGAAACTATGCATGTTATTTAATCAAGACAAACAATTAAATAATTCTCTCAAATCTATTTAATTGCATCTATATATAAATTATTGGCCAAACAATTAATAGCATGAAAATTAAATTAAATACTATAATTAAATTATAATTATAATTAGGGTAATATCTTAAATCATCATATGGTGAAAATTGGATTCATAAGATCCCTAGAATAATAAATTAATTACACATAATTGTGTTCATAAAGCTCATATTTTTCATAAATAAAGACATAAAAATTGATAAAGAAAAGAGTAGAAGAAGAAATACAATCAATCTCTTAAATTATAGTATTAATCTCCTCTTGAATCTCCACAAAAATTGTGTCCCTTCTTGATTATTTTCTATATTTTCTCTCTTTTTAGCTCCAAAAATTGACCAAAATTATGCTAATGGAGGCCACTTAGGGTTTATGGATTGATCAAGGGCTTAAAAATTCCTCAAGTGCAATCTAGATCGTAATATCAGCTTCAGATCAAGGGCTACGATCAAAACAAGAAAAATAGATAATTCCTGCCAATCACAGTGTGACATGTGGCATCAGAAATTCACTAGGTGAATTAGAGAGCGATGCATAGCAGGAGAGACCGATCAAAGTCAACACCACGCGACACGACGTGATTCACAGAAACAGATGGTGTGGTGACATATGATGGAGCAATGACATGGTGACACATGACGTGTTTCATTCTCCTCACACACGGCGTAATATGATTCGTTGTTCGTGCTTGCGTGGTGCCCTTGTGGCTTACCTAGTCAGCTCATCTGCTTACATGGCATGCCACGTGGTAACTCCTGATTGGTCCTACGTTAAAAATCCATAAAAATTCCCAAAATTATATGTTCATCCCTTTTCACTAAAAGGTTTATATTTTAATATTTTTTTTGCCATAAAAATACTATTTATTTAATAAAACAAGTAAATAAAAAGGTGCGCTAATGACTCTATTTTTAAAGTCATCACTGACCATTTAAGCCTTTTGTTTTAAAATGTTAAAAAACTCCATATAACCATCATATTGGCTTCCTCTCCTAACACGACCAAGATGCTCGTGTCCAAATGCATGATATATAGCATCTTTCCCTAGATTTTTGATTATTTCACCCTTGGCTATTTGTTCTTGAACAATTCTCTATAAATAATAAAGCAAATAAACATATCATATATTATTACATCATTTAGAAAAAATCATAAGGACTTTGAATCAAGTTAAATTACTAACTAAATTATTGTGTTATTCTTCTCCTCCTTTAGTCATTGGTCTTCACTTCTTCATTTTGGGGGTCTTTGTTTCTATATACAATTCAGATCGGATAACCAATCTACCCAATTGAGCTTCCTACATAAATTAAATAAATTTATTAACCATGACATCAACTTAAATTTGAGTAAAATAAATATAAAAAAATTTATAAATTAACAACTTAATAATACCATTCTTTGTCTAACTTCAGGATTTGATGACCTCTAAGTACGATTAGGAAGAATATTATGCATTTGTATATTCTGATGTTCTTTCCTAATAATTTGAAATTCATCTGTATGTCTATAATCCATGAAGTCTTCCATACTTGGGGTTCAATCTAGGGGTGTTCTTAAGGAATTTTGTATAGTTCTACTTCATCAATGGTTCCAAATATGGAAACACATAATTTTTGGCCAATTTGGAAGTTTTGTATTCCTTCCATGCCTTATTTGCAATCTTATAACACTTATTCATCCAAGTATTAGGGAATTTAAAACGATTTTATAAAAACATATATTTTAGATGAGATATAATACAAAAAATATATAATATATGAATTAGTTATAAAATGAAAGAGACTTACACAAATGGTTTTTCATATTTTGTACTTTTTTAGCATCGTCAACCTTAGTCCAATCATTTATATTGATTGATATACTTGACATCACAAGTTTACTAATAAGAGATTTCAATTGTTGGTCATTTTCCCCTAATGGATTACAAGTAGCATAAAATAGAATAGGTACTCTATCATCTCGGTTAAGTGGAGCATCAGATATATTCGCCCAACCTCTTCTTTCAAATGCCCTAATGAATCATTTTGATCTACAATCTCTGGTAACCTAAGATCTATAAAATATCTACAAACAATGATGAAATAGAAATTAATTGACAATTTTAAGTCCAAACATATAAGCATGCAAGAGTTATTAGAATAATATAGAACATACATTATGTTTAATTAGGTTGTTGATAATATATATATATATGTGAAACTCAGAATTTACTCTTATAATTTTCATTCAAAGACACTACATATTTATATACAAAGTTAGGGACACTCTTAGGTGACATACACCTAATACACAACTAAGACACCTAATACACAAATAATATATTCAACTAGTGATAGACATCTAATACACACCTAATACACAACTAACATCTCTAACACTCCTCCTCAAGTTGGAGCATAGATATTAATCATGCCCAACTTGTTCTCCAATCTTCATATATCATGTAGAAATCAAACCTTGTTGAATTTTCTCGTGAACAAAATGACAATCAATTTCAATGTGTTTAGTTCGCTCATGAAACACAGGATTAGAAGCAATATAAAGAGTAGCTTGGTTATCACACCACAATTTCACTGGTATTGAAGTTTTAAGACCTACTTCATCCAAGAGCTAATGTATCCATATTATCTCATATGCAGATTGTGCCATAGCCCTATATTCTGACTCTGCACTCGATCGTGACACAACATTTTGTTTCTTGCTTTTCCATGAGACCAAATTTCCTCCAATGAAAATACAATAACCTGATATGGATCTTCTATCCACTTTGGAACCTGCCCAATCTGCATCTGAAAAAAATTCAATATGAGTGTGTCCATGATTTACATACAAGATACCACATCCAGGTGCTCCTTTCATGTAACACAAAATTTGCTCTAATGCTACCCAATGATGACCTGTTGGGGATGACATAAGTTGGCTAACAATATTGACCGAATATGTAATATCTAGACGAGTCATGGTAAGGTAATTCAACTTTCCAACCACTCTTCGATATCTCTCAGAATATTTAAAGAGTTCCCCATCTCCTGTAAGGTGGATGTTCGAAGTCATTGGAGCACTACAAGGTTTTGCTCCTAATTTTCCTGTCTCAGTTAATAAGTCCAGGACATATTTTATATGAGATAGAAAAATACCTTTTTTACTCCTTATGACTTCAACACCCAAGAAATACTTTAGCATCCCCAAATCCTTTGTGTGAAACTGAGTATGTAGGAAAGACTTAAGATATGAAATTCCAGTAGTATCACTTTCAGTAATAACAATGTCATCTACATACACAACTAAAAGAATGATACTAGCTTCTGATTGTTTGTAGAACATAGAATGGTCAGACTTTCTTTTCATCATACCAAACATTTCTATAGCTTGACTAAATTTTCAAACCAAGCACGAGGACTCTGTTTCAAACCATACAAAGATTTGCGGAGATGACAAACTTGCCTAGACTCCCCCGAGCAACAAAACCAGGAGGTTGCTCCACAAACACCTCCTCTTGAAGATCACCATGAAGAAAAGCATTCTTGATATCTAGTTGATGCAAGGCCAATGATGAGTAGCTACCATAGAAATAAACAACCGAATAGAGGTCAATTTAGCAACAAGAGAGAAAGTGTCAGAATAGTCCACTCCATAGGTTTGAGCATTGATGAGTGCTCAAAAAGCACTAAAATTACCATGATTTTATGCTCATTAATTGATTAAAAATATATATATTTATATGTTTTATCATATATTTATATAAAATTGTCTTTTTCGGAATCACGGGTATTATTATTGTTTTTCAGGTATTTTGGCTTAAAAACGCAATGTAAAGACTCAAAGAAGAATACTTGAAGCAATACATCACAAATATATTAATAAATAAGTGGGAAAAGGTCAACAAACATGGAAAAATTGGACAAAATGGGTCGAAAAGGTCAAAATGTCAAAAGATCTGAATCACACAGAAATTTCACCACACACTAAATTTCAATGGCTTGACCAGCTACCCGGCCGCGCCTGACAGCCAACGCTGCAATAATCTTTGGTACCGCCTGTTGACTTCCCATTCACAAGATCGCCCGTAGCCTTGAATTCAGCCGCTTCGGCTCGCGCTGCCACAACGTTTTCACCCCATTTTTCACGTAAGAGCCCCTGTGGCGTCATGCTAACATCATTGATGACCCTCAAAGATGTCCATTACACGTTTTTTTAATTTTTTAATATTTTTTTAACATTTTTTTACTCATTTTTTCTCTCCATCCTCACCTATAAATACTTCTTCCATTCACTTCAAAGCACACCTCAAAACCACACTTCTCTCTTCTTTCTTTCTCTCATTTCTTAGTTTTTGAGTTTTTCTTAGTTTCTTTCTTAGTTTCTAAGCTTTTCTTAGTTTTTCTCTTAGTTTTTAGTTCAATTCTCTTAGGTTTAGAGTTCTTCTCTTTTTGAGAGGAACTTGTAATGTTTTTGTAATAATTTAGATTTTTTGATTCAATAAATGGAAGTGCAAATTCCGCTTGGAGGTTTTCTAGCAACGGGAATAGCGTCGAAGTTCTGTAAGGATTTTATTTTCTTTACAGTTTATTTTTATGCTTTATTCTTACATGTTATATTTAATTTGTCTGTGATTAAATTTAACCTGTGATAGCCGTTTATAATCATGATATAATAATAACGTTGTTATGCTTGCGAAATATTAAATAGGTGAAAATTTCTAAAATGAATTGATTTTATTTTTATTCAAGATTTTATATTAAGGATGTTAGAGAGAAATATATTATTTTTCATTACAAACTTAAATCAAGATTGACTTTAAGGTTTAGTTATCCTGGCCTAATTCTTTAGAGTAGTTTCTTTTATTTGTTGGTACAATCGCCATTAGTTAGAGTAAAGCTCTATTTCAAAAGTTTTTATAAGAATTATTATGTGAAAATGTATTGACAACATGTTTTCAATAGTGGTTTTAAAACTTGAAAGTTAGTACTCGGATAACTAAATTCCTAGGTTTAATTTCTACACCTTGAATAAAGTTTAAATCATTTCTAACCCACCCAAAGGTGGCATTTAAATGGTTCATTTTCAATCTCTTAGAAAAAGGAATTAATTTAATTAACCAAATTAGTTATCAACCCCACCCATAGGTGTTAATTGATTTGTTTAGTTAACAAAGAATATCTAACCCCACCAAAGGTGGTATTCATACAAAAAAGAGAGAATCAATAAAATATCAATTTATATCTTTAATAACCTAGATAATATGAGCAAGCATAATTAATTTAGTTATTATATCCATAAATACTCCACTAATATAAATGATAAAATTTGCATGAATATTTATTGAATCTGTATTTATATTTATTTTTTTTATTTATTGAATTTGTATCTATGTTTATTTTTTATTATATTTAATTAATCTGTATATATGTTTATTTTATGTTATTAGATTAGGAACACAAAAACCAAACTATCGTGACAGGATGTTTAGGATTTAATTTCGTTTTTAAAAGTTTGAATAATAAATTAAAAACCACATACATTCCTTCCTTAGATCGACCTTGGGAGTATACTTATCATTTTGTACGAAATGATTCGTGCACTTGAGAGAGTTTTACAAATATTAAAACCAAAGTATTTGTGAGAATCGGCGATGCCGGTTTTCGCTCATCAAGCATATCCCTTAGCAACAAGATGGGCCTTTAATTGAGCAATTGACCCATCCGGATTAACCTTAACTATGAACACCCATTTGCATCCGATAGCCTGTTTCCCCAAAGGTAAATCAACCAAGTCCCAAGTACCATTGTCATCCAACGCATTCATTTCCTCGATCATTGCATGATGCCAATGAGGATGAGATATGGCTTTGTGAACATTTTTAGGGATAGAAATAGAATCAAGAAAGGCAATAAAAGAGCAAGAGGAAGACGACAAGTAGTTATACGAAACAAAAGAAGAAATAGGATAAGTACATTGACATTTACCTTTGCGTAATGCAATAGGAAGATCATTGTTCTGGACTGGATCTGATGATGAAGGAGCAGGTGTAGGACATGAATCAGATGATTATGAACAATACCTTTGCTTCTAGATGTACCAATAACATTAGGGAACAAAGTAATGCCCTACTAGGTAATCAAATATGTATAGTGTAGAGAGGAAATTGGAGGAGTATTAGAATGATAAACGATGGTCCTATAGATCATACCTAGTAAATCTATACTCTCACTATTGATAATAGCACAAAGAAAATGACCACGAGGTAGTCATAGAAGTGAAATGAGTGTGAGGATGTGTGACAGTGCTCACAATATCATTGAGATGCCAATAGGGGTAGTAGCATTCAATGAAAGTGCTTAGTCACTATAAAAATGGCCGGGACCTACTAACATGTTTACCATCTTAAGGGTAGTAGCATTTAATAAAAGTGCTTAGTGATGAGTGCTCAAAAGCACTAAAATAACCATGATTTTATGCACATTAATTGATTAAAAATATATATATTTATATGTTTTATCATATATTTATATAAATTTGCCTTTTTCGGAATCACGGGTATTTTTATTGTTTTTCAGGTATTTTTGCTTAAAAACGTCACTTAAAGACTCAAAAAAGAATATTGGAAGCAATAAATCACAAATATATTAATAAATAAATGGGGAAAGGTCAACAAATATGGAAAAATTGGACAAAATTGGTCGAAAAGGTCAAAAATGTCAAAAAGGAGAAAATCGCGCCCGGAGCTTGACCACACTCAGTACCAACTGGCCGCTACGCAGATGTGGCCCACATCTGCATGCAGATGCGGGAGCCTTCCTCCAGATCCGCGCGCGCCACAGCGCGCTGTCACTATTCACGTGCGCGCCCCAGCTGCCCTCCACGCGCGCCGACGCCATTTCACCCAATTTTTCACGTGCAGCCGCCCCATGACGTCATGCTGACATCATCAATGACCTCCATAATTCCACTCCGCGTTTTCACCATTTTTTAACATTTTTTCACCCACTTTTTCTCTCCATCCTCACCTATAAATACCCCCCTTCTCTTCACTTCATAAAACACCTCAAAACACACTTCTCTCTTATTTCTTTCTCTCCATTTCTTAGTTTTTATTTTTTTTAGTTTTTCTTATGTTTTAGCTAGTTTCTTTTAATTTTAGAGTTCTTCCCTTTTTGGGAAGAAGTAGTTATGTTTTTGTAATTTATTAGCTTTTTGATTCAATAAATGGGAGTGCAAATTCCGTTACGAGGTTTTCCAGCTACGAGAATAGCATCAAAGTACTGTAAGGATTTTATTTTCTTTGCAGTTATTTTTTATGCTTATTTCTTACATGTTATATTTAATTTGTCTGTGATTAAATTTAACTGTGCTGGATTTTTGTAAAAATGATATAATAATAACGTTGTTATGCTTGCAAAATATTAAATAGGTAAAAATCTCTAAAATAAATTGATTTTATTTTTATTCAAGATTTTATATTAAGAATGTTAGAGAGAAATATATTATTTTTCATTACAAACTTAAATCTGAAAATTAGATTTTAAGGTTTAGTTATCCGGTCTAATTTAGAGTAGTGCTCTTTTATTTGTTGGTACAATCGCCCGGTAGTTAGAGTAAAGCTCTATTTCAAAAGTTTTTATAAGAATTATTATCTGAAAATGTATTGACAACACGTTTTCAGTAGTGGTTTTAAAACTTGAAAGTTAGTACTCGGATAACTAAATTCTTAGGTTTAATTTGGACAACTTGAATAAAGTTTAAACTGTCTAACCCATCAAAGGTGGCATTTAAATGGTTCATTTTCAATCTCTTAGAACAAGGAATTAATTTAATTAACCAAATTAGTTATCAACCCCACCCATAGGTGTTAATTGATTTGTTTAGTTAACAAAGAATATCTAACCCCACCAAAGGTGGTATTCATACAAAAAAGGGAGAATCAATAAATATCAATTCATATTTTTAATAACCTAGATAATATGAGCAAGCATAATTAACTTAGTTATTATATCCATAAATACTCCACTATTTATAAAAGATAAAATTTGCATAATTTTTTATTGAATCTATGTTTATTTTTATGTAAGTAGATTAAAACACAAAAAATCAAAATATCGTGATAGGATGTTTAGGATTTAATTTTGTTTTTAAAAGTTTGAATAATAAATTAAAAACCACATACATTCCTTCCTTAGATCGACCTTGGGAGTATACTTATCATTTTCTACGAAATGATTCGTGCACTTGCGAGAGTTTTATAAATATAAAACCAAAGTATTGGCAGGATCAGCGATGCCGATTTTCGCTCATCAAAGTTTTTGGAAATCCTGATTCTGCTAATCACTTAGTCACTAAAAGACGATGTGCATATAGATTGTTAGATTGGTTTTTCAAGAATATAAAAAAACAATGTCCTTCTTTACAATATACACCACATGCATATGTAAACTGAGACTACATTTTGAGTTTTTTGTCCCTTATAAATTATTTATTCAATAGAGGGATGTTGTTTGATCACACTTTCTCGTTATCCTTTTTTTCTTTTGAGTATATTGTTTATTTTCTCTCTTTTTTTTGTAGTTCTTTTGTTTGTGTTCCTTTCTTTGTGATTGTTTTTGTTTAAAAAATCATTAAAAATGTTATTTTAATTTCCCTTTTTGCACTCTATTTCTCTCTTTCTTTCCCATCTATTCTTCTTGTTTTTAGTAAAATTCGCCCACCCCTCACTATGATGCTTTCCAAGTGTGAATTTTACATAAGGGGCCAGTTATAACACTCAAGATTAAAATTATCCTGCAAATGGTCATCAATTGTTATGTTGAAACTATTGTAGGTTAAATATATCTTTATTTCAAACGTATATGGTCCAATCCTATACAATCCATTATTGTACAATGCATCCCCAACTATATGTCTCTTCATCAATGACTGTGGAGTAGGGTTACTCCATTCTAAATAAATATGGTCTCTACTAATGACGCAATATGAATTTTCTCACTTATAATTAGATTATTTCACTTAAACTCCATCTTCTTTTGTAAACTCCAATATGCTAAGTTTAAACAAACACAAATAATTAAGGATTTTATGATTTTATTTAATGAAATAAATAATAATATGAATGATTAAATAAATATTTTATTTATTCTAATTTTAGTAAATTAATTACAAATCACATATATGCTTTTAGGGTCAACTCCTAACAATTTCCACCTATAATTTCATTGATGTCAATGTGCACTTTGGAACTCTATATACCTTTTACATTTATCCGCTATATAGGGCCAACCATCATTGAGTTTAGTATTTTTCCACAAGGAATACACATGATATCTAAAACACAAGGTATAGGGAAAGTGTGGCACTTACAAGTGAATCAAAACAAACATTATGTAACTGTTGGCTATACTCTTCTTTGTGATTGAGAATTATCATAAGTTAGCATGTATAGATATCGTGATAATCATTTGGTGATGTTGTGCATCTAATCTATGATCTTCTCCATTGACTTCATACTATCTCCAACTTTGTAAGGCCACTTCACATGTAACTAGGTTAAACCACCACCTCACGGTATAGTTATCAAATACATATTAATAGTATTGTTGACTATGAACTACTCAATGTGTGGACACTTTTTTTTAGAGAAAATAAATAAGTTTGCATGAATCCCTATGTTAAGCACCATGCTACCTATAACTCCCACAATGGAATCATTAATCTAAACAACATTGGAATGATACAAAAATACTTGAATATTGGATGTTTAATTTAGTAATTGGATACATTTATATGTTACATATATATGTACCATATAGCTTTTAGGGCATACCACCCATCAAGAAACATTTAAGACATGGAAGGAGACTAATGGACACATGTTTAATGCACTTATGTAGAATGGAACTTGTCCTTTTACTTGTTGGACAAAGCCTATCAATTGCAAATAGATTTTTAGAGTCAAACTCAATCTATGCGCTATAAAGCCAGACTTGTTATGAGCTTTACTTTACAGAGTGAGAAAATTGATTTCTTAGAGACATGTTTACTTTTTGTCAAGCCAACTATAGCGAAAGTTAGGTTTACTCATGCCTTGCTAAGAGCATGACTGATTAAGGATGTTTATATGAACAACAATTTTCTTAATTTTGGTTTTCTTAAAGATGCATGCATGGAACACCTTTGCTTTCATGTTATCTCAAACATGGTTCTCAAGTTAAATAAAGCCTTATATGGACAAACAAAGGCTTATTTCTTTTATCATTTAGGTTTAAGGCTTCTAAAGCATATAGTTATTTCTTTACTCAAGAAAGTGAATTCTTTATAATGATAATTTTAGGGGTGTGCATCTAATCGAAACAATTGAATTCTAACTCATCTAATCCAATCCAATCATCTAATTGGATTGAATTTCAGAATTTCCATTAGATTTGATCCCATTACTTGTTTTAATCCAATCCAGTCTATAATGTCTTAATTTATGCCCTTTTGGGCTATTTTTTACTATCTACCCTAATGTTTTACGAACAATAAGCATATAAGTATTTGATGTGTAATAAAGTAAAAAAAATCATATTAACAATGCAAATAATATATTTTAAAAATATAACAATCTTAAATTCAAGATGAATATAAAATTAACTCAACAATGTATAGAATGATAACTCAATGAATAACATTGGAATCTTTCATCTACTTTTCCATTTAACTAAATGGAAAAAAAGTGTTTAATAAAAAGTTAGAAATCTAAAAAGAGTGACATATTTACAAACTATAAACATTATTTAATTTTGATTAGCTCGGATCAAATTATAATGAATGATAGATAATGAATTCACCAACCAATTCAATCTTAACAAATTGAGAATTTTTTTCATGTAATCCAATACTATCACCAAGTCTAAACCACTCAAAATTTAACAGATTGATTCAAATTTATTGGGTTCATCAGATTATTAGATTTTTGGCATACCCGTAAACAATTATTGTCTATGTTAATGATATTCTCATAAGTAATCTCATTTACAAACTTGATTTTGATTTTTCTTTAAGGATCTAGGCTTGCTCAACTATTTTCTAAAGGTTGAAGTCACTTAAAATGGTAAGTCAGTCTACTGCATAAAGATAGTTATCTTAGAGACCTCTTGCATGAGACTAGTTTTGACATATCCCAAGAATGCAAATTTATCAATCACATTTTGAAAATTACCTAGAAAAACTAATTGCTTTTGCATCATAGTGAATATCATAGAATTGTTCGTGTTATAAAATACTACACTATATATTACTAGTCATTAAGATCTCATTCAGTGTTAACAAGCAATGTCAAATCATGACACTACTATTACTATTGTTCACTCGCTTATAGTTAAGCATTTACTTAAATATCTTAAGAACATGAAGAGCTATGGTTTGACCTTTTAAAATTGTGCTCACTATGTAATTCATGCATATATTGATGTATATTGTCTTGCATGCACTAACTACAAGCATTTTATATATGCCTTTTCATTTCCCTTGGAGGCAATTTAGTTTCCTAACATGCTAGCAAACAAAAATAGTATCAAGTCCCTTCTTAGTGAATTACCCATTCCAATATTTTCACCTCTTATAATCTATTTTGATAATCTTAATGCAAAGAACTTATACAAAATCTAGTACTACATGCTCATAGCAAATACATTATGCTAAAGCTAATTTTTGTGTTCACCACGTTCTTGCCACATTGATCCTGCAAGTCATTAACAAACATGTCAGAAGGAATGACACCATGGGATGTTATAAATCACTATCATTCTTAAGTCAGTTTATGTATGAATGAGCATATACCAGAGAGGATTTGGAGTTTGAGTATTTGCTTATGCATAACTTTTTGAGGTGGAATGAGCCTATTTATAAACTTAGACCAATGGCAATCTTATAAATAACTTATACTTATTAATTAAACAATTTAAATATTAAATAATTAATAAGATTATTTAATATATTAATGACCTTTCATAAATTTGGATTTGAGTCATTAATATATATTTTATATTAAATTTAAGAAGCTTACCAAAAATGGTTTGTTCTGATTCAAACTGAGTTGACTATGGGTTAACTATACCCATTTGAATTTTAAATGGTGATATAGACTAATCAAATAAGGTTACATGTACTAGGTGATATTTCTATCCAACACAAGCTTCATAGAAGTAGTAGGTCATCTCTAGCATAATAGGTGGTCTAAGGGATCATTTGGGGTGCAACGTCTTAGTGCCATTTGGTCTTGGGATGTCTTGACTGCACTGTGCAACTTGCATCCCAATTATTTTTTATACAATGTTGATCTTGGGGTTATAATATTCCCAACTCCTATTTTGTGTCTCAATATAAGTTCCGACTAAGAAGTTATGATCGATGAAAGTTTGAAAGAAAAAGTCAATATTGGTTATGAATTTGACTTCTTAAATCTGATATCCTCTTGGCTTGATTATGCTAGTTCTCCTTCCTATATGGACCATTATATACTAGTTAATGGAAGGTTCAGATTGAGTCAAGTAGCCTATATATAGATCTGATCATTCTTAGCTTCACCCATTTCATTCTTTAGAGTCAAAGGTTAGAGCTTTGAAGTGAAGGATCCTAAAAGCATAATCTTGCAATAGCATAGCCTATGTAAATGGATCAAAATCCCTTATTTTTTTCAAATTTCTCTTTAGAAAGAGTTGAATACTTCAATGAACATCAAGAACATGAAGAACACTTATATCCTTCTTTTTTACATAAATCTAGAGGTTTTATGTCACACTTAAGTGGATTTGATAGACCTACCCTTATGAGCTACATGCATAGAAATAGGAACCATACACCAGACCTTAAATATTTCTTTTCAACTTATCCTTTATTATTAATATTTATTTTTCAAATATTTTTTATATAGTGTACACTTTGTAGAAAGGGAAATTTTGCATATGTTAGGCATTTTATCAGTTATAACACAATTTTGACACTCTTATATCTTATTCTAATGTTTTCATAGTCTATCCTCTTTTTATGCAATCACTTATTCTATAAATATAGGGCATAGCCAATGTATTTGGTTCAAAGAGTAATGATTTGTTACAAATAATTGGCTCATATAGGCTTAATTTGGTTCATTATGTAAGGATTATAAGTGTTGGCTATTTTCGTGGAAAAAATATCTACCTGTAAACTTATTTTTAAGCTTGCTATCAAGTCTATCAAACAAAGTTGAAGAAACATCATAATTTCAGATAGTCGTACTTCAAGAATATATCAATTATAACTATAACAGAGGATTACACTCACGCATTTAATAGTACATATTTATAAATTTGGAATTATTTTTGTTGCTAAAATATTTATTCTTAAATATAGAATAAGATATATGCTAAAATATTAGATAAGATATACTCTAAATTATAGCTTAAATCTTTAGCTTAAAAGATAACATAAAATATACTTTAAAAAAACTCATTTTTAAATAGTAATCTTCATGATTAATGAATCTATTTTAAAATAACTCTTTTTTAAATAGGAGTCTTCGTAATTAGTGAGTATTACTACTCCTATTTGTAATAGAAAATATATTTATCAATTATATAGGAGTCTTCTTAATTAATGAGTATTACTAATCTTATTTGTAATAGAAAAGATATTTATCAATTACATAGGATTATGGGTTTTAAATTTTCCTATAAATAAAACCCAATGCTGGTTGTTTCAATCAACCACACAAGAGAACTATTCTATTCTTCTTAATTTTTCTCTCTTGTTTTTGCAAATAAAAGTTCATAATTATTTAGGCTTCTTTATTTAGTTAATCTATCGAATATTGGTGGTTATATTTGATTGTTTAATAAGCCTAATTAGCTTATGATATTTTGATCATATGTTCTTCTAGCTTCTTCTTTATTTTTGTTCTTAAATTATTATATCAAATAATTATTTTTGTCATATCATAGTTATTTGATTTGATTATTAATCTTTAAAGAAGTTATTTTTATTAAACTTGTGCTTGATATTTTTGTTCTAGCATTTACTAATTGTTTTGATTTAAGTGACATATGTTTTGAATCAACTAGTTGGGATTATTCATTATTAAATCTATTCTAGAACACACACGGGCACTTTTATTTTTGTGTTAACCATTTTGCAGTTAATTTGGAAACGTATCTGATTGGTGAGAAGTTTATTGGAATGTTGGTATGAAAATTGCAAACGTTAATATTAGAAACTGTGAAAACGGAGCAGGGGCTCATAAGTAAGGTACATTGGGACAGTATCCTATGGAGGGTATCATAAGATCAAGTTTGTACTTGAAAATTTATTGTTCATAGTGGAAAGTTAGGTGGTTCAGTGAACCAGTGGTTTTTCTCTTAGATCATGGTTGTGGCATAGGTTGTTTCCACCTAAAAATATTGTGTGTTATTATTTTATTTTTGCACTTTATTCTTACAAATGAAGCATGCTTGACCACCTTGTTAAGGTTATTAAGTTATAAATTGATAAAAATTAAAAATAAACTATTCACCCCCTCTAGGTTAATTAGGTCCTTATCTTAGAAACTTTCAATTGGTATTAGAGCCGACACTTGATACACTTAGTATTAGTCCTTCGGATTTTTATTATGGATCATTTTATTAAGGATTATAGCTGAGATGAAGAGAAACTTCAATCTTCTTTTCTCTCTAAATATAATGTTGAAAGTTCTAAAGAATTATTTTCTAAATGTCTTAGAGCCATAGAAGAGAATAATAGTTTAAATAGAAAAATAGAAAAATTAAATGAACAACTTTAGGCACATGAAATTTTTTCTAACAAATTAAAAGAAGCGAAAAACATTTTACAAGAACAAAATAATGCTTTGAATTTGATCCTTGTAGGTTTGAAAGAAGAAAATAATAAGCTCGTTAAAGAAATAAAAAACAAGTGCAAGAGCTCAAAGAATCACGTGAAGTAGTGGGGAGACTTACCATTGGAGCTCAACACTTAGAAACAATATTGTGTATTGGTAAGTCACATGGTGATACACATGGCTTTGATTATAAGAATGAGAGTTCCATACCTTCAACATCAAAGACAACATTTTAAGGCCCTTAAACTTCACTCCTACTGTTACTACTTATGCACAAATAACTATTGCACCTATGGTTGAAAAAGTTGTTAAGTTTGTGCCTGTCTATCATCATTGTGGTAGGAAGGTCATATAAGGCCAAAATATAGATTTTTGAGGAATGCTCTTCAACTTAATCATTATTTCTATGTTTCACATAGTAGGACCCATAAGCATCATCCATCTATGTATGCTACATCATATTCAGAGATGAATGGAAATTATTATAATGTGTTCAAAAATTCTACTAGGAAGCATAAAATCTTAGGTTTAAAGAGGCAAGTAAAATTTAGTATTTTTAATGCTAGGACTCATTATCATCATCTTACTATGCATACTATATCTTCATTTGGGATGAATGAGAAAATTACAACTAAGTCCAAGAATACGCCTATGAAACCTAAGTTTGTTGAGTCCCAACCCAATAATATAGAGAAACCAAAATCCAAGAAAATGTGGGTTAGGAAAGGTTATTTTTTCCTGGTCACTTGACCGTCTTTTATTCCTTCATCTAGGTATTTTTGTTAGAGTGCTTAAATGACCCTAGGTAATCAATCTTTATTGTCTTTATTTTATTTATTACTTAAACTTTAAAAAATAAAAAGATAGAGAAGTAGAATGTTTATTTGGCCAATAGGGTATTGGACTTATTCAACACTTACATATTCATAACCTCTTTTTTAGTGACTCAACTTATTTTGATATTTATTGTCTAAATTATTCTACAATTTTGACTTATGCACACACATATTCTTGTACATGTGATGATCGATGTTGATATAAACTTATTCACATAGTCATGAACACACATATATGTTATGCTTGAAGTTTATGAATTTTCTTGAAAGACTCTAGGACTTCAACTAATCTTGATTTCAAAATAGTGTTGAGTTATATTTTTTGCTTACTAAAATTTTACCGTATGGAGGCACCTAGTATTGAGAGGGATACCTACTGTGATGTGTGAAACTACTGCAGTGAATGGTGAAGGCTACCCCACAACTAGTGTGAAAGTCATCATGCTAGGTTTATGGCTCTTGCAAAAAAAAGAAAGATTATGCAAAAAACGACCACTTTTAAATTTTGTACTTTGAATGCACAAAAAGAAAGAGCCAATAAAGGTTAAAAAATGATATCATTTACCTCATATATATAATAATAAAACTTAAGTCCTCTTTTAGTAGATATATTTTGTTAAGTGACATATGTTTTGAATCATCTAGTTAGGATTATTCATTATTAAATCTATTCTAGAATACATACAGGCACTTGTATTTTTGTGCTAACCATTTTGCAGTTAATTTGGGAATGCATTTGATTGGCGAGAAGCTTATTGGAACGTTGGTCTGAAAACCGCAAACGTTAATATTGGAAATTGTGAAAACAAAGCAGAGGCTCGTAAGTAAGGTACATTGGGGCAGTATCCTAGGGAAGGTATCATAAGACCAAGTTTGTACTTGAACATTTGTTTTTCATAGTGGAAAGTTAGGTGGTCCAATGAACCGGTGGTTTTCCTTTTAGGTCATGGTTGTGGCCTATGTTGTTTCTACCTAAAATATTGTCTTTTATTATTTTATTTCCAAAATTTATTCTTACACGTGATTGCATGCATGACCGGCTTTTTTAGGTTATTAAGTTATAAATTGATAAAAATTTAAAATAACCTATTCACCCCTCTCTATGTTAATTAGGCCCATATCTTACAAACTTTCACATTAAAAGGGTTATTTTTTTGTAAAAACAACAACATTAAGGGTGGAAAAATTAGGCTAAAAAAGTTAATCATAATGCCACAATAATTTTTCAAAAAATACTCTATCAGTATTCGCTTTGATAAATTTAAGAAAATATTCTATCAACATAATCATGCTCATTGGAAATAATAACATTCTACGAAATTAACATAATACTTTAAATATTCAAATACATATATTATCATATCACCAATTTAGCTACTTGTGCGTGCAAGTTTTTGACCTGGATTATCACAAAGTATGCCTTCACTTAAAAATAATATCAAGATTCTACTAACATTCTTATCATTCACAACTTTATGTTTTTAATCATCTGTGATCCATTCTATGAGAAAATAAGGATGGAATATGTGATTTATGTTTCCAAGCCTATCTATGCATCCTAACTACCCTAAAAATGAAATAGATAATCTTAAAAATATAAAACTTTATGCTACCTAGAGCATACTAATCTTAAAACATGATAAATTTAATAAAGCATAAAAAATAAAGATATTGTTATTTTAACACTCCTTCATACCTAATTCTTACATTGTCTTCAATGTAAGAAATTTCATATATGTAATATAAAAAATAAGTAAAATAGGAGTAGAAAACAAATCTTGATGGGTTGCCTCCAACAAAGTGCTTGGTTTAACATCATAAGTCGTACTTATCCAACTCTTATCATCCACCATCATCAAAGATCTTGAAATGTGTGATGTCCAATTTTTGAGTTAACAACCCATTATTTACATCTATACACTTTGGTGGCAGTATCTTTTGAAGTATACTAGACACATTCTTTCCCACACATATCTCTTTGTTATCAATAAGCTTCTCCTTGGTAAGAAAAAGTTTGTTAAGGTGATTTTCATACCAAGGAACCTCCTCAATATCTTTCATAAGGGCTATGTTGATTTTCACCTTAGGGAATGTCTCCAAATTTTCCTTTTCCTGATTCTACTTCGTTAAATTGTCAAACCTATTGAAAAAAAAACTAAGTCATCAGTAATTAGGGAAGGTATTGAAACTACCTTTGATGCCATATTGGATTCGTAAGGGTGATGATCTTTTCCTCTTCACTAGTCCCTTTTTTGAATATATCATTCTTAAGGACTTTTTAGGGCTCTTCTTATTGCATATTACTCTCCACAATGATGACATTGACAATCCCTCTAGATTTTGCATCTATTTTGGAAGGGAGCTCAACAATTACCCATGATTCTAGTCTTTCCATGGCTTTGATCAGTTGACCAATTTGAGTCTCAAGGTTTTTTATAGAAGAATTGATTTCCTATTGAAATTTAATATTGTTAGTATCCATTACAACAAAACATTCCTCAAGAGACTTACCTTGAGCGAATGTAGTGGGTTATAGCATTAGGAATGGGAAGCTAGTGTGATGTTGAACTCCTCTACTAAATTTCTCTTTGAAATTTGGTTAACCTGTATCTCAAGATTTATCCTTGAAATTTGAGTTTCCTTGATAAATACTTGGTAATCTTTCTAAACTTTAGATTGTTAGTAGCGATGGTATCTACTAAATCTTCAGGGACTTACCTTGAAAAGTTGGAGTAAGTTGTCGTATTGGAAATGGAAAGCTAGGTGTGATATTGAAATCAACTACTTGATTTCTATATGAATAGCTTGGGTATTGATGATCCCACCATCCTACACTATACATGTTAGAGTATGGATCATACCTAGGCCTTTGGCTTTCAAATCCACTCATAGCATTAGCATAGTCTCAATTGTGGTGTTCAATGTATGGTCCAAGAAATCCATTGTATGTAGGGCATTCTGCATCCATATATGCACCTTTTCCCCCCTAACATTCAACACTTTAAGAGAATTAGTTCATAGAAAGTAAAATATAAAGATATAAAACTCAAAATAAAATAAGATAAAACTAATCCTAAACCTAAAAATCAAAAAAATAACAAAAGATGAAAAACTAAAAATTAAAGTTAGAAAAAACTAGCAATTATGATATTATCTTTACCATTATTATACAATTTAATTAGACATGTCATGAATGTAAATTAGTTTCTTAAGTTCTAAATCATTTTCATAATTTAAAATCATTCTTAAATTCTTAACTTTAACTTTAGAAGTCTAGGTCTGCTTAAGACTTCTTATCTTTTCTTATTGTTTAATTGGTTAAGGTAGTCTTATTAATCAACCTAGAGGTACGCTTACTAGATTTAATTCATTCATTACATTAAGATATAAAAAGATTATAACTATACTGAGGAAGATTGGAACACTTGTCTAATCCTTAACGTATGAACTCAATCCTACTTGTGACAACATCCATAATGTACCACTTTATATAAGAATATTAAAAATTACATACTTACATTTTATACTAGATATAAGCATATCAATAAAATAAACTACTTGTATACCATAATTCATAACATACATAGTTTTGGAATTCAAACATAGAATTGAATACATCAAAAATAAAGAATTGAATCTAAAATTATTCATAACGTTAAATCAATTAAACCATAGTTTAGGGCTTGGAATTTCCATAATCAAATTATTAAATCAGCCATATTCAATCAAAATCAATATTATAATTATAGAGAACTATAAAAAAATATTAAGAAAAGCTTATTAAGATCTCCAAAGTCTCCTTCAAAAGTTTCCCTAGATGTGCTCTTTTATCTCTCTGTTTCCTTGTTGTTATTGTTGTATTTTGAAGACTCTTTGGGTTGTTTATATAAACTATTTTCAAGTTGAATATGAGTTGGATTAGAATTTTCTTAATCCAATGACCAGGATTAAGTTGGTGATGAAAATACCAAATTTGAGTGCTGACTCGATGCCTCAGTCTATTGAGACCCTTTCTTAATCAAAGCTCTATTGATTGATCTATGGCTCAATCAAACAAGACTCCTTCCGAATCAATCCAACCTTGCTTTTGTTCTTTCCTTTGACTCCTTGATTGATTTTATGTTCTATTTACTATTTACTCTAATGCACATTTTTTCCTTTTCTTGCTCATTTGGTCCCTAAATACTTATATAACATAGAATAAACACAAAAAATTCATAAAGAATAATAATGCATTGTAAATATGTGGGAATTAGTGTACAAATATATGTATAAAATTATCCCTATCAAGGAGGTTCTACTATTTTCAAGCGTGATCTTAAGGAGTACCATTACTATGCATTGAGCCCCCATAGGGTGGTGATCATTGCATGAGTTTTGGATAAGATATAACCTTTATAATCCATTTTAGAACCAAGTGACACTGTGCGTTGAGCTTGCATGGGATAGTGGTTGCTACATGGGTCTGAGGGAAGGTGTAGCCTTCCAAATCTAATGTATTCTTAAGTGATACTATACGTCAACCTGACGTGAAAGAATGGTTGCTACATGGATCTAAGGAAAGGTATAGCCTTCTAGATCTAGTGTAGGCCTAAGTGATGGGGTGTACCAAGCCTGTATAGGGTAGTGGTAATTTTATGGATCTGAGGGAAGATATGGCCTTCCAAATCTAAAGCAGGCTTGAGTGACATTATGTGTCTATCTTGCACGAGGTAGTAGTCATTTCATGGATTTGAGTGAAAGGTGTGGCCTACCAAATCAAGTGCAGGTCTAAAACTACAATTCATCATAGTTATAAGTTCCATAAACCTGAATTCTATGTAGAAATGTTTTTACTACTTTATATCGAGGGGTAGGTTCTTTAGACATAGAGTAGAAGACTTAAAGGTGCATAGTAGAGTAAGTGCACAAGTGGCAAGGTGGGTACATTGTTTTCTTCAATATTTTTTTTCAATGATGGTGTTGACATGGCTACATGGGACCTCACCTAACACTTTCTTAAAAGTAAAAAGTAAAAATTTTAAAAGAATAATAACAAATACTATTGGTTCCTCTAATCACATCTTCTAACCTTGATAGATCCCCACTTAGTAGCACTCCCTAGTAAACTTATCTTCTCTTAAGACCATGCCAATTCCCATATCTATCATGAATTTAATTATTAGGTGATAAGTGGATGATACTACTCTAGTAGTATGCAACAATGGTCATCTTAGGATGCAATTGTAGTTGACATACAGTCAACCACTAGGAAGTTAATCATGAGATTCCTAGTGGATTGTTCTTCCACAGTGGTGATTAAGAGCTCAACATTTCCTTCTATGGTGAGAGGTTTGTCAGAAGGGATGTTTTAACTTCATATGTTTCTAGGCATCTATGAATAAGATGTCCACCAACCTTCTAGTGTCTATCAACACCCTATGGATCCTATTATTGGTTACTTGTAAGGTGAAAACTAAACCATAGTAATATGGATGCACTGGTTTTCTAGCTTCCTTTTTTATGAACGTTAAGTTTCCTCCTACCATACTAGTCTCTTTCCCTTTACCTTGACTTCGAATGATGTTAAGAACCTCCAGACTCGCAAAAAGCACCCTATCATGCCCTTTCTATACATGGTTTTTTTCCTTACTAGTTGGTCCTCCCTGAATCATATGGACCTCATTCACTGTTCAAGGTTCACCTTCCTTTACCTGGTTTCCTAGGAAAATAAGGGGAATTCCCCTCTTGGATATCATATAGTCCTTTTCTAGCCCTTTTTAAATAAAATAATCATCTTTTTTTAGTTCCTAATAATCTTTAGTGTTGTGACTAAAGTCACAGTCGAACTTGTAGAATTGGCTTACATTTTGATCAGTTGAAGATCCTTTCATCCTCTTGCAAACTCTAAAGAGTCTAGAGTTCTAGCCCTACATAAATATTTTTTCTTGGGGTGTGCTTAGGGAAAAAACTTCTTGAGTTCAACCCTTGGTCGGGAGTCTCAATTGCCTCATCACTCTTAGACTCTTTCTTTGACTTCTTGATCACTAGTCTCTTGGGCTTATGCTATGTTTTTCTCTTCTAGGTTCAATTTCTTGACCCACCATGGCTATGTCCTCCATATTGATGGTTGATGCCACTATCTTGGTCATATTTTTATATGATAACCTAAGAGGCTTTTCTACTAGTCTATTCTTAAGAACCTTATTTGTAGACCGTGAAGGAATGCATTAACTACTAGATGATCATGGTAGCCTTATACCTAGATCTTTTCATCGTTGAATCGATCGAAGAAGTCTCTTAGTGATTCATTCTCCTTTTGATTCAGCCTCATCAGATGTGATAGGGTCATGAGTACTTTATTCATGGTAGAGAAATGGATGAAGAATTGTCTTTCAAATTCTATGAAATTCTTAATTGTCTTTTGCTTTAAGGTCTTATACCAAACTCGAGCCTTTCCTATTTGTGTCATGGGGAATTCTCTACAAATTATAGCATGGTTGTGTGTATTAGTAACCATAAGTGATCCAATAGGTTGGTGGACCTATTATATGCCCCGATGGTAGGCAGCTTGAATTTTGTTTCTAAAGGAATGGATAAGACCTCTAAAGTAAAGTTAGCCTGAGTAGATTTTGTGTAGTCTTGATAGTTTTTCTCCCCATTTAGTTGTTACTCCAATATTTGGAGTCAATGTTTGAATGCCTCTATTGGTAGGGTAGGCCTAGGATGGTCACCCACTCTTGATAGCACAAATTTTTTTATGGCCAAAATCAGCAATGTCATCATTTAAGCTATCTTAACTAGAACTATCATGATGCTTGACCTTGAACTCAACATTACCTTCTATGGTGAGAGGTTTGCTAAAGAACCCACACATAGTAGTTTTCATTTTGTCGAAGGGGATGTTGTAACTTCATCTATTTCCAAGCATCCATGAATAATATTTCCATCAAACTTCCAGTGCCTACCAATACCATATGGATCCTATTATTGGTGACTTGTAAGGTGATAACTAAAGCATTGTTGCCTAGCTTCATTTCTGGTTAACACTAAGTCATCCCTACAATCTTGGGCTCTTTTCATTTACCTTGACCTAAAATGATATTGAGCATCTCCTGGATGGCAGTAAGCCTTCTATAATGCACTTTCCTTGCATGGTTCATTTCCCCACTGGCTTGGTCCTCCCCGATCACGAAGACCTCATTCATCGTTCAAGGTTCACCTTCTTTTACTTGGTTTCCTAGGATGACAGAGGGAGTGCCACTCTTGGCTAGAATATAGTCATTTTGTATCCCTTTTTGAATCCAATATTCTATCTATCTTTCTAATTTCAAGTAATCATTAGTGTAGTGATCGAAGTCATGGTGGAATTTGATGAATTGGAATTGGTTTCTATCAATTGGGGATTCTTTCATCCTCTTGAGAACTCTAAGATTCCAATATTCTGGACCTACATCAATATTTATTCTTGGGTTGTGTTTACGGGGAAAAACTTCTTATACTTAGTTCCGCATTGGGAGTTTCTAGCCCTTTTGAATGCCTTTTCACTCTTGGATTCTTCCTTTGACTTCTTGATCTCCAAGCTCTTAAGCTCATCCTATGTATTTCTTTTCTAGGTTTGGTTTCTTGACCCACTACTGTGGTGACTAGCCATGTCCTCCACATTAATGGTTGTTGCCACTATCCTGCTCATTTCTTTCTGTGATAGCCTATGAAGCTTTTTTCTGCCAGTCTATTCTTAAGAGCCCCATTTTGGAGATTATGGAAGAACATATTAACTACTATTGAATCTGGGTAGCCTTCTACCTAGATCTTTTCATTGTTTAAGAATGCATTAAGTTAGCCATATCAGATGTGTTAGGGTCTTGGGTATTTTCCTTATGGTAGAGTAATGGATGACGAACTATCTTGTGAATACTGAGAAATTTCTAATTGTCCCTTGCTTAGGACCCTATACTAAACTCGAGCCTTCCTTATTAGTGTCATGGGGAATACTCTACAACTGACGGCATGGTAGTATGCATTGGTCTCTCTAAGTGATCCAGTAGGTTGATGGACCCATTGTATGTCCCAATGGTAGGAAACATAAATTTGATTTCTAAAGGAATGGATAGGACCTCTAAAGTGAAGTGATCCTGTGTAGTCTAGATAGTGTTTCTCCTTATTTTGATGTTGCTCTAATTTTTGGAGTTGATGGTTAAACTCCTCTATTGGTAGGGTAGGCCTATAATGATCGCCCACTCTTGACTGCACAAATATTTTGTGGTTAGAATCAACAATTTCATCAATTAAGCTATCTTGACCATAAGGGAATAAGGCTTGACCTTGATGTAATCCGTTATGTCAATACGTTTGGTACATGCATGCTTTGGGTATAATTGGCACTCACCAATTTGTACAATGATTGTTGGGAGTCTCGAGAATTCGGCATCATCTCCATTCCTATTGATTGGATCCTAAATGCTAGGATCCAATTTGTTGTGGATTGAGGCCTAGAAGCTATTACTAATGCTAGGTAGTACACGTTACACCTCTAGAGTGCTATTCTTAGTACAACCAAGAGGTTGGAAGGTGTTGGTGGTGATACTTGGTTGTGTATGGGGTCTTGTATGGAGCTGCATCTGTTGCTCTAGCATGCTCTCTAGAGATCCTAACCTTTGTTCCATGGTTGGAATTTTGGGTTTGGCACCCTTTTTCCCTTTATTGGTTCTCCTAGGTGGTGTTCACTCTCTCACTTGGGTCTCAACTTGATTTACTTGCATGGAGAATGAGGAAAGTTCTCAAAACTTTGCTAGGAGTTCATCTTAGTGATTTAGTGGATCAAATCAGTTTTTGAAGAAAAATATGGGTGAATAACACTAAAAATACAACAAAGAACACAAAAACATGATTTTTATTGAAGCCAATTTTTTTGTTCACCATGTTCTTGCCACGTCAAACCTACAAGTCATTAACAAATACGCTTGCTTGTGGCATGTCGTTTTCACTCTGGTGCTTATGTTAGCTTTTATATGAATGAGCTTAGATAAGAGAGGATTTAGAGAGTTTGAGCATTTTCTTATGCACACCTTTTTGGGATAAAATGGGCCTATTTATAGTCTTAGATCAAGGGTAGTCATGTAAATAAATTATATTAATTAATTAATATTTATATTAATTAAATTATTTAATATATTAATGACATTTCATAAATATAGATTCAGTCGTTTTATATTAAATTCAATAAGTTTATCCCAAAGAGGCTTGTTCTTAATCCAAACTCAATTAATGATGCATTGATTTACATGTTTGATTTTTCAACGGTGACATAGACTAATTAAATAAAGACACATGTACCAAGTGATTTTTCGATACGACACCTTGAATAGACCCAACATTTTGCATTCGTGAGAGAGTTGCTAAAGGCTTTCGTGTCATCAAACATGTTTCATTTGAGGCACAACTGACTGATCTTTTGACAAAACCTATCCCAGCTCCTCGGTTTGCTTCTCTTCGTACCAAAATCTTCATTCTAAACTCTTAGTTTTGCCTAAGCAATTCGTTTGAGGGTGATATTTTAGAGGCAATTAGGTGCCATATGGATTAGCCTAACAGATGATAGATATTTTGTAAAGGTTCTGCACGTGTAGGTGTAGTAGTAACTAATTCTATTAATAGATATTTTTCGACTCTAGTATATATACGTGTGATCACACAATGTACATATCATTACTCTAGTATAATTTCTTAGCTTCTTAGATACTTTAAGAAGACAACAACATTCCTCTCATGCAAAGCTTCTACTACTCAAAAAGATATAAATCTTATTTTCCTTTGGACAAAGTAAAAATTTAGACACAAATTTTTTTTATTGGAAAAATTAATCTATCATTACATTTGATTAGTATTTTCCCACCATTTTTAAATTTGATTAATTTAGTCAACAACCAAATAATTAAAGCTTATTGAAATTTTTTAAATTAAAGTTAACAGGTATCAATAAGTGTACCAAAACATTCTAATTAAGTTGGAACATCCTTAACACTCTCATCATTCAAACCCTCAACGACTAATACTTTTAAATAAAAAAAATCATCAAAGTAATTTCATACAATAAAAACCTTAACAGAACCTATATATAGATCTATTGTTAGCATCCAAAATAATAAAAGCATTGGCAAATGATTGTACATCCCATCATACAAATGCTAAGAGCCCTTAATGCTATACTATCTTCTATAGTGTTGCCCTCCTTATAGATATTATAGCAGTGAAACTTCATACGAATGACCTTCTCCAAACAATCAACCTAGATTGAGTACTACTTCCATGGAACAGAAAATGATTTAGTATGAAAAATAGTCGTATGTAAGTAGAACCCAAGTTTGACCAAAGCTTTCGCCATCCAAATGTGTTAGCATACATAACAATATGAATTGCGGTTGCTAGCTCAGCCTAAAAAACATGTGAAACACCAAGTATAATAATAAAAAAAACCCTTTGGCAAAGGATCTTGAAGTCTAAAACACCTATGCATATCAAACCCTCCTGAACCAAAAGTAGCACCATCTATGGTGACTTTTTACCAGCCTTGTGATGGAGCATGCCAAGTAACCTCTATAATCTTAAAAGACCATCATGGAATGCCTTAGATGTTAGGATAGAACCCTAAATACAAAAGAGTTTGTATTTAGAACAATGTTGAAATTACAATAAATAAATAGACATATGTTACTATATTCTTTAAATAAATTATTACAAAATCATTTATTGTTCGTGTATGCTTAAAAATCAATATGCTTAATCTTAATATATCAACGTATATACATGTCGATTGGTTTTAAATGAAATAAACAAAGTAGTCTATGACTAATAATTAAAGTTTATAAAAGGATCTTTAATTAAGGGACTAGTACGACACATATTCATTTGAAATGGAGTGACCCTTATGCGGTGTAATTAATGTGGAGATATTTAGTTTGGGTTAATTTGTATAATAGTTTATTATACAAGACTGGACCAGACATATTGAAAACACTATTAATATCCATTTACCCACGTATATTTCTATATTTGTCACTCGATGGCCTTATTAGGGACAATCTTATTTCTAAGTAATTTAGCTACACCCTTGACCTTGGCATTTGACTTACTTGGTTATGCTCGTATTGGTAGGCTAAGATACCTTGTATCTTGGTATCTTGGTATTCATAGTGGGCTAAAAGGTTATCTCATAAGATGTTGAGTCCACTACATCTATTCATAGCTATTAGATAGCAATTTTCTTGTTTAGCAATCAAGAGCTTGAATAATTATGTGTAATATATAATATGATTATGGAGAGTTATTTATACGCGTCGAGGATACTAAAAAAATAGGTAATAGAGGAGATAAAATGGATTTAATGACCTTGATCATATTACGATCTAGTTGTGGAGGATTGAGTTACATTTAATAGCTATATCAATGGATTACCCATATACATAATGCTTAGGAGATAAAATGGATTTAATGACTTTGATCATATTACGATCTAGTTGTGGAGGATTGAGTTACATTTAATAGCTATATCAATGGATTACCCATATACATAATGCTTAGTAAATACCTATTGTGATATTGGAGAATTTAGTCTTAAGTCTACAATGAAAGTGACATTGAGATTAATAAATATTGATAATTAATTAAGGGTTAATTAATATATTAATATTTTATTCAAACTTAAATTCATAGTTCTATCACTTCTCAAATTTACTTCATAATAGCTAACAATGGAATTATATTAGTATATTAATGTTGCTCCATGGATAAATATGAATAATTGACATGGAATTAATTATTTACGTTATCAAAATGTAAATTTGTTTATTAAGATACTTTAAGAATGTCATAAATATCAAATAAATATGTATGGATAAAATGATAATTTGACATTACCACTTACTCCGTATCATTAACTAAATATTATTTAGTTGAATTTAATAATATTTAATTTAATTAAAAATCTTAAAATTTAAATTTAAATACACCATATTCTCCCTATTCATGGTGGGCCAAATTGTCTAATTTTTGATGAAAAATTCGCATATTCAATCTCTAGATTTTTGGGAAAATTTCAACTCAAAGTGTTATTTTTGAAGAAAAATTCACACACAAATAGAGAGATTTTTGAGAAAACTTCAACTCAAAGCCATACAATTCAAAAAAGCATTTCTTGAATCAAGATTACTCTTAGAAAATATTACTATTTATGCATAATGGGGTTTAAGTTGAAGAACTTCAACTAATTTTTTATAAACTTGAAGATTGAAATGATTCCCATAAATCTCGTTCATCTTTGTTCTGAGATACGATTTTGAAACTTGAAGGTCCTAACAATTTTTCACTATCTATAAAAGGTAACTTACATGGATATTTTAATACCTGTTGTGAAAATTTGATTATATTTAAGATATATGTTCATTTTAATTCAAATTTTATATATAAACTCGATATTTTTTAATTAAGATTCAATAAAAATTTTAAAAGAAAAACCCATATTTTGATATGGTAAAAAAATTCATTAAAATTTTTTATTACTAACAATTAATTTATTTTTTATTAGTGATTTTTTCTATAAAATTCATATTATTAATTGTAAAGTGATGCCTCTTTAAAATTGAGTCCTAAATTTGTCATTGCCTATGACTCAAATCCCAACTTCTACATTTTTAAATACATTATATGTTATTAAGTTATATATATAAGCGTAACTAGTGTTAGAAATAAGAAAAATTAAGCATATGCACCTAACCTGTTTCACTGATTTGAAAATGTACGTTTTAGTAAAATCGTTGGTACGTAAGTACTCAGTAAAGCAAAATACATAATAAAGGAAATGGTATCTTAAATGTAACTCAAATTTCTTATATTATTAAAATATTTTATTTTCATATTTTAATTTAAGTATCGGTAGTTTTGTTTTATATTTTTTATAACAATCAATTTTTTTTTAACCAAAATACCTTTTTGGCTGTTTAGTGAAGGATTTCTTTTTTTTTTCATGAAAATTAACTAGAGTTCAAAAAATGATATTTTTGTTAAATGTTGTTCTCAACAATTAAAAATGATTAAATTTCTATCCTTAAAAATAAAAATAACAAAAAAATAAAAATGATTAAATTTCTATCCTTAAAAAACAAATAATATAAATAAGTATGAAAAATATTAACATTCCAACAATTTTATTAAGGCGTGATAAAAAAAATATTCATGATTAATTGATAGAAATAATAATAAAAATATTTTTATAAAAAATTAATTGAAAATATTTGTATTATTGTATGAAAAACATTATGAAATTAACAAATTTTTTATTTTTTTAACTCATGTTAATTGTCAAAAAAAATCCTTCTTAAAAATACCAAAGCTATATTTTGAGTAAAAAATTAATTACTTTTCAAAAAGGATAAAAAGAGTATAATATTTAAATTAAGATTAGAGTAATAAAACAAACAAAATTTAATAATATAAAATATTTATAGTATAACTGAATACATGTGCCGGACAAACCACTCCATATTACAATTATTTTTTTATATAATTATTTTATTCATTTTATTCTATATAGTATCAAAAATTCCAAATACAAAAAAAAAAGAGAAATACTCCCAAGGTTTAAGAAATTTTTAAAAATATTCCAAGGTTTCAAAAAATTCAAAAATATCCCTAAAAATATAATAGAAGTTAAATTTAACAGTTATCAAAAATACTTACGTTTAATAATAATAATAATAAATACATTCTCAAATTGGAAGAAAAAAAATAAATCAAGAAATAATAGACATAGAAACAGAAGACATTTCGGGATGTTTTTCACAAAAAATAGTAATAAGTAAAAAGAAATTTAAAGAAATTCAAAAAGCAAAGTTAAATCTTAAAGAAAGAGATGGATTTAAAGACCCATCATTTTTATTTAAAAAATTATTCCTTAGAAAAAATATAATCTATTACGACATAAGTAATAAAAAAATGAGTATTAAGATTACATATGCAAAAAGAAGATATAATATACCATTAATTGATAAAGAAATTATATTAAACAAGTTATCAAAAATTCCTTCTAAAAATAATGAAAAAATTGGATACATCTATTTAAGAGGAATTCAAATATTAATAAAAGCTTATTTTAAAGAAGGAATAGATACACTAATAAAAATAACATTATTAGATAATAGAATAATAAATAGACATGATGTCTTATTAGGAATGATCCATGGTAATTTAGGATACCAAAAGCTAAAATTTATAGCATATCCTAGATTTGTTATAAATATACATGATAAAAATCTAAATCAAATATTAAGTCTAGCTTATGAATTTGAAAGAGGAGATTTAATGAAAGAAGAAAATATTCCATTTTCAATACATTATCTAGTAGCATATTCTTTAACAAATAGTCATAATAGTTCAATATATGGACAAAATGAATTTATAGAAATAAAAAAAACTTTTAAGGAACTTGAACAAATAACAAAACCAAAAATATTAACAGACTTTGAAATACCAAAAAAATAAAAATTAGATATTAAAGAAAAATCCTTAATAACAGGAAGAAATAGTAATGTTATTAAAACTAATAACATACCAAGATTTACTTTTATAGACCATGAAAGAGAAACTTCTAACCAAGAAGAAGTTAAAAAACTAGAAAATGAACTTAAAATAATGAATGTTTAGAGATAAAATAAAAAATATGTATTTAGAAGTAAATGGAAGCCTAATAGATGCATCAAAAAAATCAAGCAACATTATTTGAAACTATAACAGAGGAAATGAATTTAGTCCAAGAATCAAACACAAAATATTTACAGGAAATAATAGATATACAGAATTACTAAAGGAAATAAAGGAATGTGGTTATAATAAACTATTACAAGATATGCATAAGGAATTTTCAGAACTAAGAAAAGATGTATACAACATACATAGGAATAATGAAATAATAGGTTATAAATATGATCCCTTAGAAGTATTAAGAATTAAACACAAAATATTCACAAGAAATAATAGATATACAAAAAGAATTACTAAAGGAAATAAAGGAATGTGGTTATAATAAACTACAACAAGATATGCATAAGGAATTTTCAGAACTAAGAAAAGATGTATACAACATACATAGGAATAATGAAATAATAGGTTATAAATATGATCCCTTAGAAGGATTAAGAGAAGAACCACCAAGGAGATCAGATTCTTTGATTCCTAAAAATGAGAAAAGGAAAAATGAGGAACAATCTAAGAATAAAGAGATAATTCCAATTTAATGGAATATATAAAAGAATTAGAAAGAAAATTCATGGACCCTGAAAATAGAGATATAGAAACATTGGTTAGTTTATTAACATTAACCAATGAATAAATAGAAGAACATTATAATGAAAAAGTTTGTACTAACAAAGAAGATGATGATATGACAATAATCAATGAAACTGATTCTGAACCAGAAAATATGACCTCAAAAGGTCATATGAAACCAATTTCATTACCAGTTCCTTACCAAGAAGGAACATCTGACCCACATAGAGAAGAAATAAATAGGCAAAGAATAGAACAACTTGATACCACATATAGAAGAAGACAACCACCTAAAATGGAGGAAGGGTTGCATTGGAGAAAAAGAGGTAGTATTCGACCAGAATTCAAACTCCATGATAATTATAAAACTAAATTCCTAAATTTAGATTGTGTAAGAGATAGGAAAAAAAGCCTTAGATGAATAGGCTAGTGGAATGAGTATGCTCATACAAACTTCTCAAACTACCCAAACAAATCCCTCAACTTGTAGAGTGCTTATAGCACATAAAATGACAGGAAATGTTAAAGTTTGGTTTTCAAACTTAACATATCAACAAAATTTATCAATGCAAGGAAATGCTTCCACGGGAAGAGAATACTTGGATAATGTAGTAAATGAAATATACAAAGAATTTATTGGAAAAGATAAAGGAAAAACTATCATTGAATCTAGTAAAAATGAAATCAATGAAGCTAAATGGCATCTAACAAATATGGAAATTTCTAGCATATGTAAATAGATTCTTTTATTTGTGAATATGAAATGTATTACCATAAATTACTACTCTGTATGCAAACAACTTATAAAGAAATGTTTTTTTCAAAAATTAGCTAGCACACTATATAAAACTTTAACAGAAAATTAGGAACAAAGGAATAGAGAAATTATACCAAATACTCTAGGAGGAAGAATAAGAACCCTTAAATATTGGATCATTATTAAATTCTAAGAAAGAAAATAATATAAACAAATAAGAGGAAATGATAAAATCTATTGTCATACAAAAGATTTTAGAATACTAGGAAAATATGGATGTAATATAAAATTTTATAAACAAAAATATAAATTAAAAAAAATTCCAAAAATATACAAAGAGATTTAATAGAGAAAACTACAAGAAAAGATATTTTAGAAGAAAGAATTATAAACCTTCTGAAAAAAGGAATTATTACCCTTTAGGAAAGAAAAAATGTAGATGTTGGATCTGTAATGAAGAAGGACATTATGTTAACGAATGTCCAAGCATACTTCAATATAAAAAGAAATTTCCACAAAAAGTAAAAATCTTAGAAGAAGCTTTTAAAATGGAATTAGAACCAATCGATAAATCTGATATAGATGATACTTATAGTATCTATCTATTGGAAAAAACTGAGGAAGGAATAACTAACTGAGAATATGAACACTCAAATTATGAATATTCTTCATCAGAAGATGAATGATTTGTATAGTATTACAAATCCAAATAGTCACTACTCCAAAAATTGGTATTTATGTTGATTTAAAGTCGGTATTTGAAAAAAATCGACTTATAATAAATTTAAAGTCGGTTCGATGTAGAACTGATGCTATCCACGTAGGATGTAGCGTCAGTTGACGTGTCGAACCGATGCTATGTCACACATAGCGTCGGTTCCAGGTGTCAATCGACGCTATGCTACGTGGATAGCGTCGGTTCACTACGTCAACTGACGCTACGTGGACGTGTTGAACCGATGCTACACGTGGACGTAGCATCGATTGATGTGGTGAATCGATGCTATCCACGTAGCGTAGCATCGGTTGATACCTGGAACCGACGTTACGTCCACGCATAGCGTCGGTTCGACACGTCAACCGATGCTACATCCTACTTGTATAGCATCAGTTGACACCTAGAACCGACGCTATCCATGTAGCATAGCGTCGGTTGACACGTGGAACTGATGCTACACACGTGGATAAATTCTTTTCTCTTCTTTCTTTCCTAGACAGAAACTATTCTAAGTGTTGCATAATTCTCAAAAATCCAAAACCTCCTCCACTTCTCCTCCATTCTTTCTCATTTTCCGGCCACCTATAACTACCAATTCCAGCACCGGTTAGTGGGTTTTCTTCCTCTCTAACTAATATTTTAGATCCCCTATTTTTTTGAGCAAAATACTAAAAAAATTTATACCCATTTCTCACTTACAAATCACCATTTTTTCTTCCTTTCCTTCATTTTGTCACTTCATTTACTTTTGTAAGTATTTCTATTAATTTTACGCACTTATTATTCACATATTGTTTTCTGTTATTATGTGTTATTATTTATGTGTATAAATTTTTTGTATTATATATGTAGATTTGTATTATTACATCAGAAGAAGAATATGATGATCTTGAATAAAATAGAACAAAACCCTGGTAATTTTTCTGCTATTAATTAATATTTTATTTTTCATATATTTGTATTATTTGAACTATTTACTAAACTGATTTTGGTTTTTTTTTGCTCGAATACAAGTTTTTATTTGAGTATAATAGAAAATGAGTAAATTTTTTTTGAAAAAAAAAATTAAAGTCGGTACAATGCGTGAACCGACTTTATGCGTAAAGTTGGTTCACCGCATGAACCGACTTTAAACGTAAATTTGGTTCATCGCGTGAACTAACTTTAAACATAAAGTCAATTCACACGTTGAATCGACTTTAAATGTAAATTCGGTTCACGCGTTGAACCGACTTTAAATTTTAAGTCATTTCATTTAAAGTTGGTTTTTAACCGACTTTAATGCCCTTTTTTGTAGCAGTGAGTACTTACATTAAAGTAGGAATAAAATTTAAAGGCTACAACACTTATCATTTATATGCATATATAGATACAAAAGCTAGTATGTGTGTAGCCAGTAGATATGTATTTCCAGAAGACAGCTGGAAACAAGCACCAAAAGATTTAATTGTAAGAATTGCTAATAATACTACAATAAAACTTAATAAAGTATTAAAAGATACTGATATAATGATATGAGAAGAAAACTTTCACATTCCTACCATACATCAACAAGAAACAGTAGTAGATTTGTTAATAGGAAATAATTTCCTAAACTTATATCAACCTTTCACACAACATTCTGACAAAATAAGTATCACAACCTTAGAAGAAGATACCATCTATGCTTCTAAAGTAAGAAAAGCTTTAACACTCTCAAACCCAACTTTTATGCAATAACATAAAAAGCGAAAACATGGTGAGATAAAAGACCAACAAAAACCTTATTTAGAAAATATTTCATTAGATATAGAAGAAAAATAAAATTCTTTTCTCAATGAAATACAAGAAGACAAAGCCCTAACAAGCATTAGAAAACTATTAAAAATAGTTAGTTCAAAAAATCCTTTGGATCCAAAAATAAATAAATCTAAAACAATAGTCAATGTAAAATTAAGAGATCCTAACAAGATCATAAGAGTAAAACCAATGATTTATATTTCAGAAGACATGATTGAATTTGAAAAACAAATTTAAGAATTGTTAGAATTAAAAGTCATAATACCAAGTAATTCACCTCACTCTAGTCCAACATTCTTAGTCGAAAAAAAGTTGAGAAAAGAAGAGAAAAAAAGAGAATGGTAATAAACTTTAAAGTACTAAATAAAGAAACCATTGACGATGGATACTTCATTCCAAAAAAGGAAGAATTACTATCATTAATAAAAGGAAAGATATACCATTTGGATTAAAACAAGCTGCAAGTATTTTTCAAAGATATATAGATGACATTTTTAAGAAGTTACAAGATATTTTTTGTGTTTACATAGATCATATTTTGGTTTTTAACAATGAATTAAATAAACATTATTTGAATATTATCAATATTGTACAAGAATGTAGAAAAGAAGGCATTGTACTCTCTGAAAAGAAAGCAGTACTTGCTCAACTAAAAATAAAATACTTAGGGTTGGAAATTGAAGATGGAAAACATAATCTACAACCCCATATACTAAATAATATTCAAGGTTTTCCTAGTGAATTAAAAGATAAAAACCAATTACATAGATTTTTAGGATGTTTAACATATGCAGAAACATACATCAAGAAACTTGCAGAAATGAGAAAACCATTACAAGAAAAATTGAAAAAAAATCATATATTGAAATGGACAGAAGAAGATACTCTATATATGGATAGAGTAAAAGCAAAAGTAAAAAACTTTACCAACTTTATACCATCTAGGACCAGATGATAAGATGATAATTGAAATAGATGCTTCACAAGAATATTGGGGAGCAGTTCTTGAAGAAAGAGTAGATGACAAAAATGAATATCTTTATAGATATACATTGGGATCTTTCCAAGATTCAGAATTAAATTATCATAGTAATGAAAAAGAATATTTAGTTGCTAAAAAAGCTATTAAGAAATTTGTAATATATGTTATAAGCTCTAGATTCATTGTTACAACAGATAACAAGAATTTTGGTTATTTATTAAGAACTAATATTGTAGGTGATTACAAACAAGGAAGATTAGTTAGATGGCAACAATGGTTCAACCATTATAATTTTGATGTTGAACATCTTCCAGGCCATAAAAAATAATTTAGTTGATGCACTTACCAGAGAATTAGCACCTCTAACTATTTTTATGTTTTTAGGAATGGAATATCTTAATATAAAAATCAAGATAAAAGAAAAGGAAATAAAAATCCTACAGGAATAACTCGAGTTGCTATATCTCGAGAAATCTCTTATGGAGATAGGAAAGAAACATAAAGAACTTAATTGTTCAAAACAACTTCTAGAGACCAGAAGCTCAAACGACGAATCTCTATTAAAAAGGACGAACCTAACAATTCACAAAAAAATTCTGAAACCACAAAGCTCAATTGGGAAGATGAGGTAGAAAAAAAGAACAGAAAAAGTTTATGTGGTCTATAATGGCCCAAAACTAGGAATTTATAATAACTAGGCAGATGCTAGCAAATCTATTCTAGGAATTAGTGGAGTAACTCGTAGAGTCTTCACTAACAGAATAGAAGCTGAAGGTAGTTATGCTAACTACAAAACACCAAAACTAATAACTTTAGAGGAGATAGTAAGAAATTATTCTGCAGCACTACAACAACAACCAACAGCTCCAAGCAGATTGACAAATCTTGGAAAGATAGCAAGGCCTCCAGTGCTATTTAGAGAAACATCTCCTTTAGAGACATCAAAAATAGTAAAACATTCAGTACTATTTAGGGAGACATCTCATAGAACTACTCCAATCATTGAAGATGAAAAAGGACAAATATAGAAACCTCAGCAAACCACAATGGTTGAGTCTCTATAATTTGGTCAAAAAATCTACCCAAGAACATATTGAAGATATGAAATTCTATACTATACACAAGGAATTTCCTACAGGAAGTAAAATCAATATATTGGAATGAGCTGATCCAATATTTGTATATAAAGTATTTCATGCCGGACTAATAGAAAATATATATCCAATAATTAATTTAAGTGAGTTAAATTATTTCCTAGAACATTTTAAAAGAGCCATCAAGAATTTCAGAAGAAAAATTAAAACAGGTGATAAATCTATTTATCTTAGATTTTTTAGTTAATTAATGAACTGCAATAAGAAAGGAAGTATTAGTCCCTACCACTTCATCAAGATAGGGATTTCCAACACAAACATAGAGGTTCCTACCAATGAGACTTCTATAAAAGGAATTCAACATAGAAGAACTCTATGTATTAAGAAGTCAAATGCTAATCCAAATTTACAATGAACTCAGGAAGATTGGCAATTCTACTAAGATTAAAGTAAATTATTCAACTAGTAAAGTCATCATTATTTCCCACAGTAGCGTGGCTCTGTTAGAAGAAGATAGTGAAAAAAATCATCAAATATGAAACCAATTTTAATTGTAATAACCTCTAAATTGGCTAAGAAACAAGGAAGGTATTCTGCTTTTATGCCAGAAAAGCCACCAAAGACCACAAATACATTCTCTACATCAAGGACCGAGAAGATGGATATGTTTCATCATCAAAGGAACCGTCGGTAGAAAATGACAAGGTTCTTAGTTGGCCTTAAGTTGTAATAATTATTATACTATGAATAAAATGGAGTTCAGTTACTCTTCTTTAGTAAGTCAACTATTAGACACCATTTACGTACGAACGTAGAAGGCTCACCATTTGTAGGAGAGGCATTGAGGTTTGAGCAAAACTGAGGCATAACATATGTAACAAAAGAAAACAAACAAAAGGGAAGACCATGGTAGACCCATCAAATTCAGCTATAATAATTATAAATTTAAGCTAGTTAAGAATCTTGAATGTTTAAATATTTGCTTACAACAAGATTGCTAAAATAGGAAAATGTAAATTATTTTTAGAAATAAACAACTAATAATTCCAATGGAAATCAAAGATAAAAATCTAATTATATTAGAAACATTTGATAAATGTTATCTTTATCATTTAAATGAATATTTTAAAAATGAAAATTATGAAACTTGTCTTGAAAATTTTAAAAGATTTAACACTTTATTAGATATCTATACAGATTATATTAAAGCTATTACAAGCATCATAGACCATCCTGTTTCAATGACATTAAAAGACTATTTTAGTCAAAAATATGTGAGAATAGAGGAAGAATAATTCAACAACTTAATGTTTGGATATTACTTATTTGAACGTACATAAGAAAAATCTAATTGTATACTACGAATAGGACAAAATAATATACATTCAACACATATGATTTATCAAGATAATATTCTATGAACATTGAATCATTAGTACATAAATTAGAATTATTAGATTTAACAAATGAAAAAGTAATTTTTAATTTTAAAAGACAATTAATAGATTCAAGATTAGAATTAAGTAACCAACATAAAAATGCAATTGTAATGAATATAGAAGAAAATTAGACTTATACAGCAAAATAATAAATTTTTTAAACAAATTATTACCTTCAATAAATAGATAAAGATCATCAACTAGACCAATATTAACTCCCGATTAAAAATTGTATAGATTATCTTAGAGATTAGTATCAGAGCCTAAGAATAGTAAACTAAATATTAATAGATAAAAAATTAACACCATTAAAATATAAAAATATTTGTGATATTTTATAAAGCTTATGTACATAATTGAAGATACGTGAAATCTCATATTTACTCCTAATACATTTCTTTTTACAAATATCCAAGGTCAACGACAGTAAAAAATCTCCTTCATAGAGTATTTACGAATAACCTACAAATTCGTACACGCTTTTTTAGTAGAAGAAATTAAGTGATTTTTTTTTCAAATAAATACATTTAAATATTTTTATTTTTATTTATAAAATTAATTATGCCACAGCTAATTTAATATTTATAGGCAAAAAATCAACATATTTAAATTAAAAGACGTGACCACTAGTTACTTATCGAGGTTGCTCCTCATTCTAACACAAAAAATGATATTTGGACTAAATAGCTTTGAAATTGATAAAAAAAAATAAATTAAATAGCTATGAATTTTGGTACTCCGAATGATATAAAAGTAGAAAATAATGATAGGATATGAATGGATGGTGCTTGTGCATTTAGTCACGAAAAGGGACCAAAATTTGAATGATAAGTTGGTTCAACCAAAAGAGAGAGATGGCTAAATTAGTTAATTTATATGTGTTAAATTAAAAAATTAGTAACAAATTATTTTTTTAATGAACTAAGTGGATTCAATCATAAAAATAGGGCTCTAATATAATCAACGAGTTGAGAAATATCAATAAATAAATTTAAAGAAAAATCAAGTTGAGAAATTAATTCATTCCATTAAAAAAACTTCAAAACTAAATTAGTTTTATTAATTTTGGTTGGCTCCAATTATTTCAATATTTTTTTAACTTTGGGAAAGAGATTCCAATGTTTTTTGTTACATTTAATTTTTAAATTATTATAGCTCGAAATTATTTTATTTTAGGTACGTTTCTTAGTAAATGCTTTCGATTATGTATTATAATATATATATATATATATATATATATATTAGAATGTTATGTTAGTTAGATTAACAATTATCATTCACACCAACTCAATAATTACATGAATAATAATAATAATATATATAAAGGTATAATTATTTTTCAATAATTTAAATTTTTAGAAAATTTAATTTTCAAAAATTTCTTACAAATAAAATACATATTTTAATTATAATAATTATGTTAGCAAACCGTACCTTTTTCCCCCCATTTTCTTTTTATGGTTTTAGTTGGTTTTGGAAGCGTGGAAAACTTTCTTTATCCAATACGTAGCCACTTTCAAATATTGTGCACCAACTAAAACATTCATTTCAATTTTCAATGGAAAATAAAGTTGACCAAAAGAAAAGGAGGAAATAAGCACTTGGGTAGCACTATATATAAATCAATGGTTAAAGTTTATTCCTTCTATTGATGGGCAAGTGGTCTTCGAGATATGACTCTTTGATCTTAAAAAATGTTTCTCTTTTTTTTTTTTTTTTTACTTATTTTTTCTATTGAATGCCCAAGGGCCAAATATGCAGCATGTATCTTGGAACCATATGTTAATATTTACCCCCTTACAGATTTACAAATTAAAGATAAACTACTACACATTTCTACTTTAGATGAGATTAAAGTCACCAAGTTGAAAAATACAAGCTACAAATGCCATGCGTTCTTAGAAAGAATAGTTGATATATATGTGGTATATCCTTATAAATAAATAGTTTCTTAGATTTTTTTATTAAATTATTTATATCTTTTAATCTATTATATTAAAAGTAATATTAGTTACTTTAAAAATATATAATAATACGTTTAAGGAAAAAATATTTTATTTTAATAATTTTTTTCTTTTTTCAAGTGATTAAAATATGAAACTTTAACAATAATGATGTAAAAAATATTATAAAATAATTTTAAAAATATTTTATTTTAATATTTATTGGTTGTTATTTATCACTATTTTATTTTAATATTTTATTAATTTTTAAATTTTAAGAGAAATTTGAAATATACATGTTTAGAGAAAATTTTCCATAGTTAAATGTCATTGTTTTAATTGTGTATTAATTATTTAACATGAAAATAATTAATAATATAATTTATTTTTAATTGATTTTTATTTTTTTAAAATAATGAAATAAAATGATATCACTTTTAAACTACTACTTAAACTAGATAATTTGAAGTTTCCGCTACAGATGTATATATATACAGTAAGTTAAATATAATTTTTAGTAAAATTTAAAGAGCAATGAAGTAGGGGAAAAAGTTAGTTTATAAAAAATATATATACTATCTCTTTCCTATTTTGAATTATAAATTTGAATCATAATTATAATTTTAATTTTTGATTGAAAATATTAAGAAGTAAAAGAAAAAAATTTGATAAATAAGATAATTATGGATGATAACACAAGTTTTTTAATTATATCAAGTAATATAATTTGTTTCTTTTTTAATCTTTTGTATCAGTTTAAATTTTTTGTTTTGAAAAAATAATAGGACAATAATAAGTGATCAATTTTTTATTTTATTTTTATTTTTCTCATAATTTTTCGATTGTTATTGAGATATCAATTTTATGAATTTTCTTTAATAATATACAAAAATAACTATATAATTGATAAAAAAATAAAAATTACTATACATAACACCTTAAAAATTTATAACAATAAAAATTATACTATAATTAATATTGAATAAGGTATAATTGAATTACATTAAACCTTGAATGGATACAAATTATCATATTTTAATTAAAAAAATATCCAATTAAATGTCATTTAAAATGAAATAGTGTTTTCGATTTTTTTAATAGTAAAAAAAAATATGAAGTGTATATAAATCATATTATTTTTATATTACAAGTTTTAAAGATATTATCTTTTATTTATTTTTTAAATTTTAAAACTTATCTTTTTTTGTATGCTTACTTTTTTATATTAAAATAATGAATAAATTATTAAAAAAAAATAAAATTAAAATTAAATTATTTTTCATATTTGTCTCCCAAGTAGAGAGAAAGAAGTAGATGATAAAATAAAATAAAAACTCTTCACAAGAGCAATGGATTCTAACACCTAACTTCTAAATATCAATTAGTATAGGACCTAACAAACTTGACTGTGATTACTGATGATCTACCTTTGCAAATGTGATATGATCGGAACAAACTAAGTTGACAAAAAGAATTACATAAACGACGTACCTAACTGTAGAATTTCTCTGTCAACATATATACCAAAATCTAAATTGACGGACAAAAGTTTTCTACTTAGTGTATGCGGAAAAATCACCCGTATTAATAAAATAATATTGAAATTAAAGATATTATAATCATTTAATTATATAATTGTTACATTGAGTAACAGATGTCTTATAATTTTTTTTTTAAAATCTTACAAAAGTATTTTTATTACGTGTAAATAAATACTTTAATATCATATTTTCAAGTTTCGTGTCTGTATTTATCCTATTATTTATGAAAATTAAACACTACAAATAATCAATTTTAATAATTTTAGATAGAATATAAATATTTATTTTAATAAATTATAGAAATAAAAATATTTACTTTGTATAATAATATAAATGGTAGTATTTAACTTATAAATTATACTATTAAAATTCTTATTTTAAATAATTACAAGATTTATCTAACCTAATAATTACGAGAATAATATAATTATTTAATAAAAATTACTAAAAATCTTCCAAATTTTACTAATGCTTGTGTCATTACTTTTATAAATACTATTTGTAATTGTATTATTAAAGTTACATATTTAAAGAAAATTATGTAAATTAGTATATAATTTTAAAAAAATTAGATTATATATTTAATTTTTTAATTTTATATATTTTTAATGTTTTGATTTTCATAATTTATTTAAAATATATGATATTAAGTGTTTTGAAAAATAAACCATATACAGACTTTACTTATTTATTAGAAAAATAATTAGCTAGCATTCTTTATAAAAATAAAAAACTGTGCGAAATAATTTTTTTTTGCTTCGGAATTATATTTTTAAATGTTATAATTTTTAGCATATAAGTAAAAATATAAAATTAGAGGAAATTTTTTGATTAATTAAATTCTAATATTTTATTAGTTATTTTATAGTGTTCTTAAATTTATAATTGTTAATTATATAATACTGCCGGTTATCAAATTGCTCCTAATTTTTTTTTTATTTTAGAATATAAAAAGAAATAAGAAAGCTTTTAGATATAATTTTCTGTTGCTTTTATTTAAAAAAAAAGTAGTTGAAAATTTGATGTTATAATTTTATAAAAAGATTAGGAAAAGTTATAATATTAAAAAATAGATTATTAATTTTTATTTTAATGTATAATAAAGTTATAATAATTTTTATTTTATAAGTAATATATATGATAATTTTTGAGAATCACTTACAATTTAAACACAATATAAATATAATTTATTTGACAAGTTATTGATATGCACTACTTAACTCCATTTAATAGATCTGATATTTCGAGTAGATTTACTTAATGAATATTTTTATTATTATTTTAAAAATTAATAATATTATAAATACAATTTAATTAAATTTAATAAATATTTTTTTATTTAAAAATAATATATATTAATTTATTATTTTTAACTTATTTTGTCATGAGTTCAACAATAAAATCATAAATTTAACATAAATACATGATAAGTTCATAAATATATTGAGTGTTAACTCATTCATTAAATGGATAAACATAAAATGCATGAATTATCATCATTATTGTCAAAGATTATTTGTGTAACAATTATTATATGATTTAGTTTCAATTTTAACTCTCTTTAATACAAAAAAAAATATATGTTTATTTAAGTACTTTAAAATAACATATATTCATTTATTTTTTTTAAAAATGAATATTTGTTTTCTAATAGGAGTAAAAAATGAAACTATATATATAAAATAAAGTTATATCATGCTATTAAACCTTAAAATAATTATTTAAGGGTATTAATATAAATACATTATACAATAATTAAAGTAATTATTCAATAGCAATAATGCAAATAGAATATACAATAAAACATCAAAACATTAAAATAAATTTATTTATAACAATAAAATATATTTATTATTATAATATTTTAATATTTATTAGTATAAAAAATTAACGATAATTAAAAAATATATATAAATAAAAAGAAAGTTAAAAAACCCACAATAACCAACAAATTATTGTAGCTTTTTATATTGAAGATAGTGAAAAGAGTGACTATATTTATTATCACTATTTTATGAAAAATGCATTAAATTATGATTAGTAATAGAGTTGAAATAGACATTATAACAATATAGTATTACGGGTAAAAAGATTATGAAAAGATAGAGTTCGAAAGTTTATCAAACTCAACTTTTTCTTTAATATACACTCTTAAGAAATGTAGGGGAAAAAACTAAGAAGAACATCGGGAGGAAATTGATAGAATAGATAGCTTTCATTCCTAAATATCTTATTTTAATTTTTGTCAAAATATTTAAAATTAATAGTATTTAATTCTTTTGAAATTAATTTTTGTCTTCATCACGTTCTTGTCATGTCGATTATACAAATCACTAGCGAACACGTTAAAAAAATAAACCATAGGATATCATATCCACTTTGACACTTAAGTCAATTTTTGTGTGTGAGTTTCGATCAAAGAGGATTTGGAGAGTTTGAACGTTTGTTTGTAGGCATCTTTTTTAAGTGTATAGGGTTTATTTATAAACTTGTCAATAACAATGGTCATATAAACAACTTATATTTATTAATTAATATCTAAATTATTTATATTAATTTAAATATTTAATAAATAATATATAAATTATTTAATGTATTAATGAAATTTTGTAAATGTAGATTTGAGTCATTAATATATGATAATTTTATTCGTTGAAACAATTGCACAAAGATCAATTGAACTTTTGACTCATATAGGCAACTAAGACCAACATGGAGTGGATACACCAACCCATGGAAACTTTTCGCTAGTATCGAGGATGATATGATTTAAAGGAAGAAACTAGAGCGATGTTTTGAAATGGGAGTGAATGATTTTAATTTAATATCAGATTCGTAAATATATAAGACATTATAAAGACACATGTCGATTATATAGGGGTACACATCACCATATGTTATAGGGCTATAATAGTAAAAGTATAAACTACTCTAAGCACGATCACATTGTGAAACCAAGCTGGTGGTCAAACCTTTGGTGCTTCAAATGGTGAGGTTGCTTTAAGCATCCATCTTTAAGGCATGAGCATAACCTAAGGCCAGGGTACTGTGTCTTATGTCTCGGGCATTACAAAGGTCGGACAGTAGCTTGTACCTTATACTCAAACATCAAGTCCCCTTACTCTATCAACTCAATTTTTTAATCAAGATGGAAGAGTAAAAGGCTAGGTAAAGGAAATGACACAAATGGAATCTAAAATAGTTTTACACTCCCTAATAAATGCTCTAGAGACCTTTTGACTTGTCAATTATTAGATAGAGAAAATCCAAACCTTTATATTAAGGATGAGGCAAGGTATTCATTATCATAATTCTCAAAAAATCAAACCAATTCTCTCAAAAAAGCTCTGTTACAATACCTCATGCATTACAGTTTTCTTACTTAACTAGTAAGATAATCAGGTCATGCTTTTAAATATCCTTGCTTAGTTCTTAATAATTCATCCCCATCCTCGTAGAGTGATAGTAAGTGAGAAATAGGTAGAGTGGTCCTTCCTTCACCCTCCTCGGGTTCTTCTTCTTCTTAGGAAAACCCCTAATATCCCACATACTTAAATGAAGAGGAAAGTATGAGCATGAGATCAACCATTGATGAACACGTCCTTAAAAAAGGAAGAGATGTCAAGTGTCTAACTTGATATTCCTACCACATCTCAACCACACACTACCCTAACTTTTAGACTGAGTGTCCCTCGCTAAATAATATCTACTATAAGAGAGTGGAGAAAAAAGTTGCATAAAAGAGGGATAAGGTAGCCAATAGGTCAAAAAAAGGTTGGAATGTTGAGGAGGAAACTTATTACATACCCAACCATCAACAAACTGATCTCTGGCCTGGATGCACTAGATAATGATCCCCTAGAGGCTTGGATGGATTTTCATGAACATCTTTATGGCTTGGGATCAGGTTTCTTTTGTATCCATTCATAAGGAAATTTCTAATAAGGACACAGTTCACACCCAGCCAATTATTACCAAATAAGTGAAGGTTTCTTCTTTACCTTACTATAATATATAGAGAGCTTAGGGTGGATTTGGAGATACCCAAGTTTAATGAAGCATACATATTGAAAAAAAACCATTGACACAAGGAGAGTTTACATGTTAGCCAAACAAGACAAGGGTTTGAATGTCATGCTTCTCAAGAATGAGAAGAATTGGAAGTAATATTTTTCTATGTCTCTAGCCAGTGGGAGACCGATGAGAATAAAGAGAGGCTTGCAAGAAGTTCTTGGGCTGACATGAAGCTCATGATTAGAAACATGAGCACATACAAAATTACCTTGAGCCCTAAGGCCATGGAAAAGTTAGCATGCATCCAGAACTATCTACCCGAGCCTATACCCCAGAAGAAAATTTTAACAAAACCGTGCTTTATAGTATATGGACTAATGAGACCAGGCTCTATCCGTCTTCCAACTAGAATTATTCATAAACCTAGGGCACCAACTCGGCATAGGACTCCACATGGTGACTTTGGAATGGTTTTTAAGTAGTGCAAGATGATGGTGGTATCTATTAGCTTGTTCATTCATTAGCTCGCACCCACTTAAAGTTCTTTTCTTTTTCTTGATATTCTAACAGGCCACTAATTTCTTTTTGGAATAATGGAGTTTTATCCAAAGGTGATGCTTGCACGGTTTAGCAACTAGAAAAGCGTGGGCATCTGGAAAAGTGTGGGCTTCTCAAAGGGTAAGAAAAAGAGCAAAAGCTCGAGTGAAAGTCCTGATGTTCCAAACCAAGCCAAGAGAAAGAGGGGCTTAGGCATTTCTATTGAGGAAAATATTCCTTCCCAAAATTTGGAGGTTATGACTAGACCTTTTCCAGTCTCCCTAAGCCAGCACACAACCGTGTCGGTCTTTTCAGGCCAATAGACACCACCTTCTCACACTTGAGAGTAGGGGAAAGATGTTATCGAGGACTCAACCTAGAGTGAGCTCGATGGTGTGGTTCCAGACTACATCGACCATTTTGGCCAATATATCCCATACATAGCCTTAGAGAGAGAGCTCGATGCATTATTTAAGGACATTTAGAATTCTCTTTTGTTAGTAGGCTCCTATTTTAGGTAAGAAAAAAAGTCTCTCTTTATACCTTTATTCTCTTTGCACCTTTAGTTTATTTATCTTACCTTCACCCTTTTCTTTTCTTTTTATTTTTTTAGGCTCAATTGGTGCACGAAGAAATAATAAAAATCAAGGAATAGTAGAACTAGAAATAGAAGACATCTCCGGATGTTTTTCATAGGAAATGTTAATAAGTAAACATAAATTTGAAGAAATTCAAAAAGTAAAATTAAATCTTAAAGAAAGAGATGGAGTTAAAGATTCATCATTTTTATATTTAAGGAAATTATTGCCAAGAAAAGACATAATTTATTATGGAATAAATAATAAAGAAATAAGCTTTAATATCACAGATGCAAAATGAATGTATAATATACTATTAATTGACAATGAAATTATATTGAATAAACTATCCAAAATTCCTCAAAAGGATAAAGAAAAAAATTGGATACATTCATTTAAAAGGAATCCAAATATTAATATAATCTCATTTCATAGAAGTAATAAATACACCTATAAAAATAACATTGTTAGACAATAGAATAATAAATAGGAAAGATAATTTACTAGTAATGATCCATGGTAATTTAGGATACCAGAAGCTAAAATTTATAGCATATCCTAGGTTTTCTATTAATATTCATGATAAAAACTTAAACAAAGTATTAAGTTTAGCTTATGAATTTAAAAGAAGAGAATTAATAAAAGAAGGAAATTATCAATTTTCAATACACTATATAGTAGAGTATTCATTAACAAACAGTCATAATAATTTAATGTATGGACAAAATAAATTTATAGAAATAGATAAAACCTTTTAAGAACTTAGACAAATAATAAAATCAAAAATACTAACGCACTTTGAAATACTGAAGAAATGATACCTAGATATCAAGGAAAAACCTCTCATACTAAGAGGAAAAAATAATGTGGTTAAAAAAATAATATAACAAGATTTACTTTTATAGACCATGAAAGAGAAACTTTTAAAGAAGAAGTTAAAACACTAAAAGATGAAGTTCAAGTAACGAAAGCACTAGTTCATAATGTCATACTAGGAACATAATAATGTTTAAGAAAAAATTAAAACATATACAGTTAGAAATATATGGAAGCCTAGTAGGTGTAGCAAAAAATCAAGCAATATTAATGAAAGCTTTGACACTTTTAATAGAAGACATTGATTTACTACAAGAATAAAACACAAAATATCTACAAGGTATAATCGAAACACAAAAAGAATTATTAAAAGAAGTAAAGGAATACGGTTATAATAAACTATACTAAGATGTATATAACATACATAGAAACAATGATATCATTGTTTCTATGTATGTAGAATTTACAAAACTAAGAAAAGATGTATATAACATACATAGAAACAATGATATTATAAGTCATAAATATGATCCCTTAGATGGATTAAAAGTAGAACCACCTAGGAGATCAGACTCCTTGATACGTAGAAATAAGAGAAGAAAAAATGAAGAAAAATATAACGAAAAATATATAATTCCAATTTAATGTAATATAGAAAAGATTTAGAAAAACAATTCATAAATCCCAAAAATAGGGATATATAAAACCTAATTAGTTTGTTAACACTAACTAATGAAGAATTAGAATAACGTTATAATGAAAAACTTTGTATAAACAAAGAGGGAGATGATATAAAATAATCAACGAGACTGATTTTAAACTATAAATCATGACCCCAAAGGGTTATATAAAATCAATTTCACTACCAGTTCCTTACCAAAAAGAAACATATGACTCACTTAAAGAAGAAAGAAATAGGCAAAGGTCAGAAGATCCTGACACTACTAATAAAAAAAGACAACCATCCAAAATGAAAGAAGGGTTGTATTGGGGAACTAGAAGTAGTATCGCACTAAAATTCAAACTCTATGAAAATTATAGATATGATATCTTAGATCTATATTGTATAAGAGATAGAAAAAAAAGCTTTAAATGAATGGGCTAGTAGTATGAGTGTGCTCATACAAACCTTTCAAACTACATAAACAAACTCTTCAATCTGTATGATGTTAGTAGCTTATAAAATGATAGGAAATGTTAAAGTTTGATTTTCAAGTTTAACAAACCAACAACATTTATTAATAGAAGGGAATGCGCCTATAGGAAAAGAATATTTAGATATAGTTGTAAATGAAATATATATACAAAGAATTTATTGGAGAAGATAAATAAGGAAGAACTATCACTAAATCCAGTGAAAATGAAATCCATGAAGCCAAATGACATTTAACAAATATGAAAATCTTTAACATGTGTTACATAGATTCTTTTATTTGTGAATATGAAATATATTTCCATAAATTTCACCCTCTAACATTATATAAGATCTTAACAGGAAGTTGGAATCAGAGAAATAGGAGAACTATACCAGTCACTATAGGAGGAAGAATAAGAAGCCTTAAAAGTTGGACAATCATGAAATGGCAAGAACGAAAGGAATATAAGCAAATAAGGGGAAGTGATAAAATCTGTTTTGATACAAGAGATTTTAAAATACTTGAAAAATATAGATGTAACATAAAATCTTACAAATGGAAATATAAAAAAATATAAAAATACAAAAAATTTAAAAGATAAAAATTCAGAAAACAAGATTTTCAAAAATATAAAAGAATATTTAATAGGAAAATATACTTTAGAAGAAAAAGGTATAAATCTCTTGAAAATAAGAATTATTGCTCTATAAGGAAAAATAAATGTTGATGTTGGATTTGTAATGAAGAATGATATTATGCCAATGAATGCCCTAATAGGCTTCAACATAAGAAAGAATGTAAAAATGAATTTTCACAGAAAGCAAGAATCTTAGAATAAGCTTTTAAGATAGAATTAGAAACAATTGAGAATCAGATATAGATGATACTTATAGTATTTATCTATTAGAGGAAATCGAGGAAAAAATAACCGACTCAGAATATGAACACTTAGAATATGGGTACTCTTTATCAAAAGATGAATGATTTGTGTAGTATTTCAAATCCAAATAGTACCTATATTAAGGTAGGACTTAAATTTAAAGGCTATGCTAGCTATCTGTCATTTACATGTATATATAGATATAGGAGCTAGTATGTGTATAACAAGTAAATATGTGTTTCCAGAAGAACACTGAAAACAGGCACCAAAAGATTTAATTATAAAAATTGCTAATAATACTACAATAAATCTTAATAATGTTTTAAAAGATATAGATATAATGATTAGAGGAGAAAATTTTCATATTCATACCATATTTTAACAAGAAACAAGAGTTGATTTATTAATAAGAAATAATTTTCTAAACTTTTATCAACCTTTTTCACAATATATAGACAAAATTAGTATAACAACATCAGATGGTGATACAATTATGTATCAAAGATAAGAAAAGCTTTGACCGTATCAAACCCAACTTTTATACAACAACATAAGAAGTGAAAATGTGGTAAGATAGACACAAATCAACAAAAAACCTTATTTAGAAAATATTTCATTAGATATAGAAGAGAAACAAAACTCTTTTTTAATGAAATAGAGGAAGATAAAGCCCTAGTAGGTATTAGAAAATTATTAAAAACAATAAGCTGAGAAAATCCTTTGGATATAAAAATCAATAAATCTAAAACAATTGATAACATAAAATTGAGAGACCCTAATAAGATTTTTAAAATAGAACCAATGATTTATACTCTTGAGGACATGATTGAATTTGAAAAACAAATTCAATAACTTTTAGAACTAAAAGTCATAATAACAAGTAATTCATTTCACTCTAGTCCAATATTTTTAGTCAAAAAAGTAGTTGAAAAAAGAAGAGGAAAAAAAGAATGATAATATACTTCAAAGCATTAAATAAATAAACCATTGATGATTGATACTTTATTACAAATAAAGAAGAATTATTGTCATTAATAAAATGAAAGAAATACTTCTTAAGTTTTGATTACAAAATTAGATTTTAGCAAATAAAACTAGATGAAGAATTTCAAAAATTAATGACATTTAGTTTTCCCTAAGGACCATTCCAATAGACTGTTGTACCATTTCGATTAAAACAAATTATATGTATCTTTCAAAGATATATGGATAGCATCTTTAAAAAATTACAAAATATTTATTTTCTATACAGATGATATTTTGGTTTTTAGCAACAAACTAAATAAAAATTATCTAGATATTATTAATATTCTCAAGATTGCAGTAAAAAAGACATTATACAAGTGATATGAACTGATACATCATTCCTCATTCTAGTTCATTAGTGAATTAAAAAATCTAAGATAAACAAGTTTATCACTTACTCTTCTCTTCTTCCTAAAGTTCTTAATTGATATTTTGAAATTTTTTGAGAAATAATTTAATTTATTTTTACTAATTCTTAGATATATGTTTTTTTATTAATCTTGCATGGAAAGTTTTGTAAACAAATATAAGATCAACTCTTTTCAAAATATTAAATTTATTTCCCGTAAGAAGTTTCGTTTTTATAGTGTAGAACTTCATATCTTCTTCTATGTGTTCGTAGGTAGATTTTTTGAACAAATTATAAAAGCCCAATCATTATAGTTTGATGAGAATAAATAATAAATAATAATACAAGAATGATTTATTTACTTAATCTTATAATTTAATTGGAAAAGAAAAACCCTAATATCGCCTTAAAAAAAGCGTATTTTGTGGTTTTAGCATTGGACTGGGCAGCTCTTGCTTATCCAATGCATTAAATCATTATCATTTCTGGTCACAAATAGTATTGTCAAACAAACAGATACATACTATTCAATATGTTAATTCAAACTCAGCTCTAGACCTGGACTCTTTGGCTTTATATCAGAAATAAAAAATAAAAAGAAAAAAAAGTTTGTCACGACAAATTCAATACAACAATTCTCAGTGACAGATCCGGTGGAATTTTTCGAATGGACGAAAATGCAAAAATGTTGTAGCACCAAGCAATAGTGTTTTACATATATATATAAAAAAAAAAGAGTAAAAAAGGAAAAGTAAATAATGGAGTGTAGGGAAGGCATTATGGAAAAGTGTGTCGGCTGGGTTTAGGGGGTTCAAGATTCACGTATTGGGACTGGCGCCAAATGCCAAAATATGGAGTATACAAATTTACTATTAGCAAAAACAAATTAATAAAATATATAAATTTCAAACAACATCGATATTGTAAACAAAAATAATTTATAAATAATATTATAAATAATTCATAAATTTTTATTATTATAAAAATAAAAATAATAATATAATTAAAAATTAAATAGAAATTATTAATAACCAAATATGTGTATTGGTTGGAAAAAATTGTTTAAAATGAAGAAATGATTTATTTAATAATAATATTTTTATAATTAAATAAATTTATTATAATAATAAATTTTAAAAATATCCTTATCTAATAATAATATTAGTAATATGTAACTCATATTATAAATAAAATAAATATTTAATATATTTCAATTATAATAAAAAAAATTAATAATATTATTTTCACAAAAGTAATATGCGGTACACTATAATAGGTACGATTAATTATTAAATATTTTTTATATCATAAATAATAGTTTATAAGAATAATTAATATAATAAATAATTATTAATTAAAATAATAAAATTTAATTTTTTAACGTATATTTAATAGTTATATTAGTTATTTTAATAATATAACTTATAATAAATAACTTTTTAAATATTTGTGTTTTAGGTAATAAATGATGTATTATTGATCAATTAAATGAATTTATTAATAAAAATAAATAATATAATTGATAATTATTTTTTTATTTTTTTATAAATAATATTAAATTTAATATAAATATAAATATGTGTATAAAATTCAATTTTGTTGTTACTGGGTAACCGTGTTTATTATACTTATAAAAAAGAAACGTAAGTGTCCATTGCCCCTAAATTGAAAGGAAAAGAAGAAATCAAATCCTTTTGATTGACAGCACAACCCACTGACTGTCTTATGATTTCAAAGACTCCCGATTTGACATTTGACTTGTCTTTTCAATTGTCCCCACCACCCTTCCTTTCTGTTGCGCTCTCTCTCTCTCTCTCTCTCTTATCTGCAAATTGCATTACCAGACATCACAGGTTTTAACCATTTTACTGTACGTATTTATTAAATTCTAGAAAATCAGTTGGATGGAAACAGCAATTTGAATCGCATATGATATAATTAAATTTGAAGATTTTTAATTAAAATTTAATTAAATGATGTAATTAATTTGAATTAATTTAGTTAAAAATATCTGTTTTTTTAGATTATATAATATTGAATTAATGTTAAATTTATTTATTTAATTTAAAATTTATGTTTAATTTAAAATTTAAAATTTATATTTAATTTTAAATTAAAACATAGTTTAATTTAATTATGTTATATATAATGATTAAATATCACCTGTTATAAAATAAAATAAAATAATATATATTTATTTATTAATTTAATAATAATTTAATTAAAATTAGATTATAACATATTATAAAATATATTAAAAATTTATATATTTTAAAATCCAAATCTATCGATAAGTCATGTAAAATTTTTTAATTTAAAAAAATTCATCCAATTATTTATTATATGTACTTATTTGTCCCAGCTCCTCATTTATTATAGACAATTCTATCCACATTTACTATATCGCTTGACCATTTACAATTAAAAAAGGAGAATTATTATTTTTAAAATAACAAAAACTATTGCAAAGAGAAAATTATTTATTTTTAAAATTAAAATTTTTTACTTTAATAATAATATTTATTATTATTATTTTAAAATAAAGGTTAGTATTAAAAAGTAATTTATTTAAGTTTTTATTTTTTTTCGTAAACAATGTTTTTAATGTTTTTTAAACATGTCATATAAGAATAAAAATAATTTTCTATATAATTTTTCATTAAATATGATAAAATAGTACATGTAACACATATATATTTGTTTTTCAATGGACATATATCTTATAAAAGAATTTTTAATTTAAAAATTACTCAAATTTTTAAACAAAATCTTTCTATCAAACTTAAATAAATTTTTTATTGTCTAATATGTGACTTTGAATATTAGATAATAAGAATTTTGTTTAAGTTTTTCTTTTTTTTAATTTTGTTTATGTTTGAAAAAAAAAATTCATAAAAAATTTGAGTCATTTTTTTAATTAAATATATTTTTATTGTATATACCTAACAAAAAATCTATATATTTGATATTTCATTATATTTATGAAAAAATGTACTTGAATTAAAAGTTGGATGTTATGTGTATAACAACTTCAAGTACTCGAATATTTTAGATTTGTTACTACGCCTAATATGTACTCTCTTGGATCTACGAGTGAAAAAATCTTAGAAAGTTGAAATTTTTTGTTTCCAATATTGTAAGTTTTGAAAGTTTTTTAGTCTTTGTTGGCATTCCCATAAACAAAACACAAAGTTTGCTTTGTTTACTCAATGTTTCGTCATCCTTTTTGTATGATTAGTTACTGATGGTCAATACTACATACACTCATGTAATAGTTATACTTTTGTATGTTTGCATGTTTTTACCCACACCATTGGGATTGATTTGTTGGTATTCATGCTATGTTGTTTCATGTTTTTGTTTATGTTGTTTTGTAGGTATTTGTGAAAAATTACTTGGTAATTTTTAAAAGTATAAAATGAAATTTTTTGTGTGCTTACTATGGTCTGACCACCCTATTTCCACCTTAGTCACCGAGTGTGTAATGGCTATTAACCAACGGTAGCAAGGAGGGAAGCTAGGGCAAGTGAGCTACCTAATTACTCAGATTTCTCTATATAAATACCCTCTCTTTTAATTGTTCCATAATTATAAAAACGTGGAAAAACTTTGGTAAATTTAAAATGTGATTTTCAAAAGTAAAATTGTTTTCAAATTCTGGATTGCTAATACCTCAAATGTCACTCATATTATTGCTTCATTTCGGGAGCATGTATTTGTGGAATTTACTTGGCATTTTTGGAAATGAAAAAAATATCTTTTTCAAGCACCATGCCATCAAGCTCACCACCACCTTTGGCAAGGTGGTTAGTGAGGTGTCCATTTGAAAGATCTATAAATACCCCTCAATTTTTTCTTATTTGATATAAAAAAAAATGTAACAAAGCTCTATCAAATTGATATTTTGTTTTTCTTTTTTTTTGAATCACTAATACCTCGAGTGTTGTTTGCTATTAGTGATTCGTGATTGTGTGAGAAAAATCGTGCTTGTGAGATGTGTGTGCTTACCTTACTTACTAACTTCTTCTGTGGTTCTTTACACGTGCATCTTGTCATAGTAGTGTAGAAGTTTTAGGATTTTATTTTTGTACTGTTGTCATTCATATATCATGCCATGTAGAATGCATCCCACCTATTTTACGAGGGTCTTATTTCTTGTACCTAGTATGTGTGTGTTGGATCTTTATTAGTCTTATATTGGTTTTTATTCATCTTTTTCTTGCACTTCATTCTCTTGTGCTTTAGATGTGTGTTTGGAGAATTCTGAGGTGTGTTAAAACTTTGAATACATGAGTGTTTATCTATATTGTGCTTATTCAGGTTTTCCATGTGCACTTGTATGTTATATAGATTATTTACTTGTCTTTAAGACCCTTGACTTATATGCATTGTAGTCACTAAACTTGTGTGTTTAGTTAGCATTTTGGGTGTTTACCCTTTCTAAGCATGTCTCTTTTTTTGTGTTGAAACCTGTGCCTTTCTCACATGCTTTGATATTTTGGTAGAATCCCTTGTTTCTTCTTTCTCTTAGGGATGTTACCTATGTTGCTCATTAATTAGTCAATTTCTTTTTTTTTCTCTTGACTAGTGATGATGTGAGTGTTGTCGATGATCTCATTTGAGGCAACTGTGTGCAGTTTGTCACCTTTTCTCCCTCCAGTGGAAACCCTGTGCAAATAATCTCTCTTGATGTACTTCCTTACCCTTTCGATCTATGATCTTCTTTCAGGCCATGCTTAGCATCTTAGTTGTTTGTTGTTATGTTACTTGTCTATTTCTCTAAACTCTGTTTACCTTCCTTTACTACTTTAAAAAAATTTAAAAAATATTTTTCTATGATCGGTTGACATTCTCCTTTTATCTTTTCTCTCTTTTCTTGAAATTGTTCTACATGTTTTTTTCTCCTCCTAATTTTCTACATGTGAAATGAACTTTGTTTTGAGGGACCATTAACGTTTTATGGTTGGCATACCTTTGACTTAAATTGAAATATGATTGTTTTGACTTGTGTATTTCTTGAGCGTTTGCATGGCTAAAATTTTGTATTCTATTTAAAATGAACTTTTTCTCTTACACATGCCATAACTCTGTGAATTTATATGGTTATTTTGAGAGGTTTGTGGGAATTTCTACTTTGATGATTTGTACGTCTCTAACAAGTTCTAGAATCCACTTTTTGTGTCTCTTGAGGCAAAATCCTAGGTGCTACTTGGATAAAAAGAGTATTTAGGCTGTCTTTGGATCGTTTGAAACTTTCAAGCCACCAATTTTTATGTCCTTCTTTACCCCTCTTTGAACCTTTATGTTAATCATTCTTTTCTTTACACATGGTTATTATCCAAGCCCAAATGATTATCCCATTTATCTTGTACACTCTTTATTGGACTTGTATATTGGGAGGATGTCTGCTTTATCCGTGTGGGTTATAATATATTAAAAAAAGGAAGAAAGAGATCGAGAAAAGAAAAAGAAAAAGAAGTGTTGAGAATGTAAAACAAAACAAAAAAGGAGGAAGGGAAAGAGAAGAAAAATAAATTGAAATGATGATAAATTTGAAAAAAAAGAGGTGCATAAATTAAAATGTACTATTCTCCTTATATCTTTGTTTGTGAATGATGTTTGCAAAGTGAAGAGTAAAAAACCCTTGTTTGAGGATATTTTTTATGTGGATTTGTACCTATAGGTTTGTATTTGGTTTGTCAAAGATGTGTTTGAGCCTAAAAATATCATTTCTCTTTTACCCTTACCTAAACCTATCAATACAAGTATTGAAAGACATTGATTTCTTCTGAGTTATCACTTACATTAGTAAAGAGAGAGACTAATTGTGGACTTATGAAGTTTGTTATTTTTTGAGTCTATGTTTCTATTTGATTGGTTCACATAAGAATTTCTTGATGGCTTATAGAGCAAACAAGTTTAGGACAACATATATTGAGCATGTAATCAAATATTTTGTCATACCCTTACATTAATGCATCATAGATTGATGGCCATATGGATATTTAAGTTGAGTGTATTGTTTAATTTAATGATACTCTCGTTCTTTGAACTTGTTCAATTTTCTTTCCTTTTTCTATATTGTTTGTTTTCTACATTATGTAGATGCTTCTATCTTGGGTGGGTTTTAAGATTGTAGAATGCATAACACGTTTATTGACTCACATGCATACTTTTAGGAGAGATTGTGTGTAAAATGCATGTTGGCAAGTAGAGTGTTATGATTGTTTTGCATTATTGTCATTTGTTCTATTTATGTGTTTATATTATGTGGTTGTGTTTTGGTAAGGATATCTTCTTCTTTACATCACTTTGTATGAACCATGCATAAATAAGACTATTAGCATGACTTGTTGCATGCATTATTTACAATCTCTTGTTTCACGTGTCCTTCTATGTGTTTACTTGCATCCCTATTGTAGTGAGTTATTGCATCTTTATCGCTTGTAGTTGATAGCCTGGTATTTATCATGGGAATGCATCACATATATTTTCTTTGGTAGACTGTGATGTCTTTTTGTATATGTGTGTATAGTATGGGGTGATATTATAGGGTTGAATACACCCAAGTGTTATTAGGATAAGATCTAGGAGTGTGTCAACTTGGAAGATAATTAGATTCCTAGTCAACCCCTTCTTAGAGATTTGTTGACACATTTAAGTGGTTTTGATGTTTGGGGAAAGATTGTTGAGTCACTAGGAGTGTTTCAACTTGGAAGATAGTTGGACTCCTAATCAAAGTATTATTTCAGATTCGTTGACACATTTATGTGCCACTGGTGTTCGACCAGCCATCCTATCAATGTATTGTATGCACATTATGAACCCCCTTATACCCATCCATAACATGTATAGATGTGGGGCTTCGTGCTATGTATTGCATTAGAGATATATTTTCTATATGCATCTTTTTTGGTTTGTCTATGCATTCAGGGTGTGGTTTATTGCCTACTTTTACCAAGCTATTGTCTCAATGTTGTTCTTTATATTTTTCACTTGACTGCATGTGTTGCTTCCTTTTGTGTTTGCTTTAATCTTCTTTATTGTGTTTATGAGTGTTATGATTATTTCATTTCTATTTGACTTCACTCCTTCATATATAGGTGTCGTATATTGCATATTGTGTGTATGCTAGCTTTGACTTTCCATGTTAAAAAGGAGAAGTATGCATAAATTGTGTTTGTTTGTGCATTGTATTTTTTTGTTAGCATGCTATTTATTGCATGGAATGATGAGTGTAGTTTCCATTGCACGATGATTATCTAATATGTATACACTTACAAGGAGTATTGCATATGTTTAGGGGCAATTTGCACTTTTGTTTTGCATATAGATTGTGTTTATTTGTGCTATATGTTGACTGTGATTAACCTATCATTGTTCATCTATGTAGGGGTAACACGATAGTAAGTGGTTTGAATATATATTGTTATTGCATGATACATTCACGGGGTATGTGTTTGTTTTGTGTATGTAGGTTATAGGTATAGAATGAAGTCTTCATACTTCAATTGTGTTTTGTACAATGGTGTTGAGATCCTCATGTTTCATAGTGACAGAGTGGATGATATGTTACATGAAGATGGATGGAACACACAAGTTGGATGCACTTGGTTTAGGTGTGTTTTTTGAGTTTGGGTGTGTATCAATGTTTTTGTTCATGGAAAAACATCTTTAGGTCATAATTGGATCATCTCATGACAGATTTAAGTGAGTATGTATTTAGTTATGTAGTGTTTTGACATGGAAGCCAAAAGGGGAAGATTGTAAGTCCAGTTATACTCATATCTGTGAGTTGGGTTTCTTGTGTATAAAACATGATGTCTATGTTATTTTACTCATTATTATGTCATCTTCTGTGTTAGGTGATTACTATGGATTAGTAGTGCACACACAGACACATCTAGGAATACTTTGTATATGAGCATGTTTACAAACACCACGATGTTGGTTTTCGTTGTATGCTTGCTAGGTAATTATTGGTTTTTGACTAGCAAGCGTGCGAGCAAGCTAACATTTTAGCTCATGTTTTTGTTTCATTATGGGTGTGGTTATTTGTTGAATTTACTCCACATTTTTGGAAACAAAAAAATATCTTTTTTTAGCAGCTTGGCACCAAGATCACTAGTAAGCTCACTACCACCTTTGGTGAGGTGGCCATCTGAGGCTCTATAAATACCCCTCTATTTATTCTTATTTTGTATCCAAAAAATTGAAGCAAAGTTCTATCAAATTAACATCTCTTTTTTATGTTTATGTATCACTAATTCCTTGAGTATTGTTCGATATTTGTGATTCATGATTGTATGAGAAAAACCATGCTTATTATGTGCAAAAAGAGATAGGTTGTTTAATTTTTAGGGTGATCCTCAAGATTAAAAGTTGTTACATTTCTGGTTACTGATATGTAGTTATTGATCACACCACATTGGATGGTGTGGGCTTTGAAGGAGAGTCAAGTTCGTGTTTCGGACAAGGTCATTGCAGAAGTAGTAAGCAAGAGCAGCAATAGGCAATTCAGAAAAAGGTCTCGACTGATAGAGTTGTATTACTTGTTGCTGAATGGTTGCTTAATGTTACCAAATAGACAGAGATTCTATGTGGGTTTACCTCATTATATCATGCCCTGAAAAATAGGTACATGAAATAGAATAGGGTAAAATTTAAATTATTTTTAAAGGAAATTTATTTAGTAATCATAAAAAATTCAATTTAAAAATCAATGTCGTAAACAATTCGGGTACCCTTTATAAATTTTTTATTCAAAAAGTAAAATTCATTATAAAGTTAAAAATTCATATCAAATACATTTATTAAATTAAGTACAATTTATCAGAGTAGTCTTACCCTACTAAATCATAAATTATAATAACCAACAAAAGAAATAAGGTTTTAAGTCAAACCTTGTAACGTTGAAATCCTCCATTCATGATTATCATATTTTCATCGTGATTATCTTGAACAATATAACTGGTTATAGAGGGAAGAGTGATGGGTGAGATACACATAGCTAAATAGGAGTCCACTCTAAGTATTATTTAAATAAACATTTATTCATGACGCATTTTTTTATTAGTAACATTTCATTAATGATAATCATTATCATTATTCATTGTGGGAAGATTTCAGTCATAAACTTTGGGTATACCTATACCTCAACACTTTCGAGGAAAACAAAGGAAAGTATAATCTAGGTATCCTGATGCATGAGTATACAATAAAATATCCTAAGATATAAATCCAATGCATGAAATGCAATCTCATAAATATTGGTCATCCAAATACATAGGAACATATACGGTCCAACTCCGAGACATATATAGGCCCACCTTTGACCCTATATATGATCACAATACATGAGGCATATGTACCTATCATATCATGTCATATGGGCCCTTTTCTATAGGTAGGTCAACTCCAAATTCAATGGGGGATCCAACATTGAAGCCTATGTGCAGTCAATGAAACCACAATAGATGGCCAGCTCCAAACACAATGATGGGTATCTAAGGCCACTGTGCAAGCAAGAACCCATAGTCAACAATCAACGACCACAATAATTTGGAAAAAATTCATGACCGCAATAATCCTCAGCCACATATAGACACCATATATGGATAAATCACCGAAGATACATATGTATGCGATGTGTACCTATAGTTTATCGAAAATTATTTGCTACAATCGGTAACTCATTGATAATATACTCTACAAGACAACATAGAGGTAGAGGTGTACTACCCACATATAAAATATTCTCATGAAGCATGTAAAAAATTCTCAAATGCCATATCATATTTTTAATTTTCATTTCATATCAACATTTGATAGTTGTTTATTTCTACAAAACTTGATCAATGTAAGCTTAATAAAACATTTATGATAAGTATCTCATTTTAAACAACATTTGCTACATTATAATATCAATTATAAAATAATGGCATATGATTTTTCATTTTTATCCATAATATATGATGTATGACATTTCATTTATAAAAACAATGCATGAATTTAAAAATTTAGAGTAAGAACACCTACCTCAAATCCTTGACCTAAACTCCTTGATATTTCATTCTTAAGATGCCCTTCAAAATGTGCCAAAAAACCCAAAACATTTAGAGAGATAAAGTTCTAGAGAGAGAGAGAGGGATAAGCGAGGAAAATATGTGTGTGAAAAATGATGGAAGACCTCCCCTTTTATAGCCATTATGAGGAGCTTATTAGTGAGCTCACCACCTAAAGTGGCGAGGTGGTAGAAAGGTGGTAGTGGCAAGGTGGTGAAGGTTATACCCAATTTTCCCCATTTGATTAGTTTTTTTACACAAAATATTCCTGATACATCCCTACATTGTAAAACATTATTGAATTTTGATTGAAATGAACAGATTTCATAAGAGGATCAAGAATTACCTAAATGGAATCATGATCTTGAGAGGAGCATGGTTTTCCTCGTATGAAATCTATGGTTATGTCATCCCATTTCCATTCCGGTACTTACAATGGTTGCAATAATCTTGCAAGTTTCTTATGCTCTACTTTCATTTGTTGACATATCACATATTTGACTACAAACTGTGCAATATCTTTCTTCATTCCCTTTCACTAGTAGGTGCTCTTGTTTTAAATTTATGTCGGCAGGTACCACAATCTTTGCATGGAAATGAATTGTTCCATCTCCAAAAATTCATCCTTCTATCATCTCATTTTTAGTCATTCTTCACCATTCTTTTAGGATGTACTTTTCCATTCTTATATGTTTTTACCCATTGGTCCTTGTATTTTATAGAGTCTTCATTTGAGACTGCTATCTTCTCATGAAAAAATAACATTCCAATAATGAGAATCTTTACCCACCATTTCTTCTTCTTCTAATAATCATCACCAAGCTTTGAAAAAAATCAGCAATTGTTAAATTGATCATTGCTTTACGAGGTTGAGCATAAATGTATTCTTTTTGTCTATTTTCCTACAAATTCAATTTGTAATCCCTTTATCATTCAAGTGTTTTCATCATGTTCTAATATCCTTTGTGTGAAAACTTTGACTATAAACTTAAGAGTGTCTGATACTTTCTCAATGTGAAATCGTAATTCTTTAAAGACACATTTCCCTTATTTTTTTACTTACGATCCTTCTCCACTTCTCCATATAAAATATAAAATTGTTTTAGATCCTTGCTGTGAACTTATGACCTGACGATTATATTATCAAATTCTCCAAATGTTGTGCTACTTTGCTATCATTGCAAGTTGATTGATGTATTCTCAATTGATCCTCCTTAGTTTAATCATCGTAATTTCTCAATGTTGGTGTCCCTTAAATCATGTAGATTCCCATCATCTTTCTTTACAAAAAAATTACATTTCCTTTCAAAAGAGATTATGTTTCATGTTTTAAAAGATGTCCCAACTACAAATCATTTTCATAGATCATTGTGTAAACATTGAAGTGCGTCCAAATCCTTTATGCGACGTTATAGTGAAAATTATGTGTGATGCTTCATTAATTGATATGACAATTATTGAGGCAATCAATAGTCACACTTTCAATTCTTATAGGGGTTCTTCTGTGTTCACGTTCATTGTTTGATATCAATCAATGTGCTTTTCAATCAGCTATGTTACAAGGTATTGTAATCTCCAAATTTCATTTCTTGAATTTTCACATAAATCCATTGGTATTTTATTAGTTCAAAGTAGTGCTTCCACGAGTTCCTCATTCTTTGAGAGTGATTTCTCTAAGCTTGGAAGGTAGTCTTGATACGTTCAATACTCTTAACTTGTAAGTTTCAATGTCTAACTTTGAAACCTTGCGTCTTTAAGTTGGTCAAATTATCCTTCTAATGCTGTTCTGATGATACATAAATTAGGACATACATCCTTCTTCTGACTAACATTTCACAAGGTAGCAATCTTGGCTAAACAAATCATTTTGACAATAATTCATCCAACTATTCCCCTAACTCTTTTCTCTATTGGTGTCTGATCGCCACATACGAAGTGTATGCAATAAATACACATATATATGTATTGCAATAAGTAATATAATGATAAGAAAAGATCGTTCCCATAGAGATTATTCTATTAGAAACTAATTTTTAAAACTAAAAAAGTAAAAATCAATTTTTTTGTGTTTTTATATTTTAAGAAAGAAAATTTTAAATAACTAAAAGTAAATAACAATAATTAATTAAATTAGATTTGGTAACTAAAAAGATATATGATAAAATATCTAGGAATACTTAATCCCTTGATTTTCTAAACATCTGAATCGCTAAAATCCCCCTATATAATAAAAATTAATTAAATGATCAATTGAATTAAACCTAGCATGTATTTCTCTCTCAAGTAAACTACACACCATATAGTAATTAATTTAATCACACTCTAATGGAAATTAAATTGCATACTACTTATTAAGTTCATCGATTATGAATTGATAAGAGTCAAATTATTACATTTTTGTTATGATTTAAAGGTTGATATTTGTGTGAAAATTGTGTTTATTTGATTATTTAATCCACAAATGTCATTTCACGGGTATTTCGTGTTTAAAGTGCAATTTTAGGTAAAATCATAATTTTGGAGAAGTTTAGGACAAAGTTCAATGATCAGGATTGAGCGAAAATAAAAAGAAAACAAAGTTTCAAAATTTGGAAATCTCGTTGCCAGCGAAATTCTTACAGAGAGCACGGCGAAAAACCTTCCCAAGAGCACGGATTTTGGCAGATGCAAATCTTGCCGCTGGCCAAATAATCTCATCGCCGGCCAAAATCAAAGAACCAAAAATTTTATTTTCCAAAAATTTCGCCGCGGCGAGAATAATGTCACCGCCGGCGAGTTTCGTCCGAAAACACAAATGTTTTGTTGTTTTTTTTCCAAAATTTCCCCCAAAACCCTAGATCTATATATACTATAAGATGGAGAAAGAGGCCACGGCAGAGAGAGCAGATCTGAGTCATTTTTGGAGGAGAAAAGGAAAATTTTGGAGAGAAAGTTTGGAGAAGCTTGAAGGATCATCACCATTGTTGCTACCAAGTCTTCATCTTCAAGAGTTTTTCATCTCTTCTCCTTAGCTTTTATTTTCTGCATTTTATTTAGATTTTTTATTCATGGATTCAATTGAAATAATGTTTGTTCTTATTTCCGTTATGAACTAATTTATTTTTGCTAAGGCTATGATGTAGTTAAATCAAGAAAATCTGATTTCTTGTGTTATCGTTATATGAATTCATTGTTTTCAAGTTGAGTATTTATTTCCATGCTTAATGCTTTTAAATTTCTTGCCAAGATTTAGATGATTTGTTGCATTATATTGAGACCGAGAGGAGATGTGTAATGAACGCTTCTTGTGATAAATATCGTATGTTGAATGCGAGTGTGAGAAGTAATGCATGATGTATGTGGTTATTCTAGAAATTCCATAAATCATAATGTGCTTGTTTGTGATTAAATCTTCATTGAAATATAGTTGGTTTTCATAGATAAGTAATTCTAATATAACTCGAGAGAGAGTATTAGGTAAATTTGGGTTTTTCAACCATCACTTTTAACTTTGATTCTCATATAACATGATTTGAAATCGGATTGAATTGATTTAGCGAAATCAAATGCCTTAGCATTTTTAATCATTTGTGAAGAACATTAAATTTTGTTATTTGTGTTTAGTTTTAAGTTAATTTACTTCTTAAACAAATTCAACAATTCGGTTTTCAAATAAAATTAAGATTAGTCAATTTCAGTACTTAGTAACGCCATTCCTTGTGGGTTCAATATCCGTACTTTTGTACACTTTAATACTTGAACGATTCGTACACTTGCGAAATTACGCATCATGAATCATATACATAAGAATCATACATCTGTGCCTAAAAACTATGCATGTTATTTAATCAAGACAAACAATTAAATAATTCTCTCAAATCAATTTAATTGCCTCTATACATAAATTGTTGGCCAAAAAATTAATAGCATACAAATCAAATTAAATAATATAATTAAATTAAAATTATAATTGAGGTAAAATATTAAATCATCGTATGGTAAAAATTGGGTACATAAGATCCCTAGATTAATAAATTAACTATATATAATTGTGTTCATAAAGTAATACATAAAAATTGATAAAGAAAAGAGTAGAAGAAAAAATATAATCAATCTCTTGAATTGTAGTGTTAATCTTCCCTTGAATCTCCAACAAAATTGTGTACTCTCTTAAATTTTTTTTGTATTTTTCTCTCTTTATAGCTCCAAAACTAACCAAAATTATGCTAATGGAGGCCACTTAGGGTTTATGGAGTGATTAGGGGATTAAATATAGCTCTGGTATGATTTGAACTGTCAGATCAGCTTTAGATCAAGAGCTACGATCAAAACAAGCAAAACTAACAAAGCTAGCCAATAACAACGTGACACGTGGCATTTGAAATTGACTAGTCAAAGTCAACGCTTACTTAGTCAGCGCCACATGGTGAGACATGATTCGTGGAAATGGATGGTGTGGCGTATGGGTTGAATGCCAATTGGGTATTTACACATGGCAAAACGGGTTGACTAATCTCCGAACTCAGATTGAACGCTATGCTGACACGTGGTGAGCAGTTAGTCCTCCTTACATGTGACGTAACATGATTCTCTGCTCTTCTTGTGTGGCATCTGTGTGGCTTGCCCAGTTAGCTCCTTTTCTTGCGTGGAAAGCCACATGGTATCTCATGATTGGCCATTAGTTAGAAATTCATAAGAAAATCCATAAAATTTTAGAAAAATCCCAAAAAACTCCAAAAATTATATTTTTACCCCTTTTCACTAAAAATTTTACATTTTAATATTTTTGGCAATAAAAATACTATTTATTGAATAAAACAAGTAAATATTAAGTAAAATAGTGCACTAATGTCTCTACTTTCATAGAGTCATCACACCTCCAAACTTAACTCTTTGCTTGTCCTCAAGTAAATTCAAGTATAACTAAATAAAATAACATGGGTAGTATATTCATAAATATACTTCTATTAGTACATGCATATTTCACAAAAAACTATCCCTATTAAAAGTCGTACAATCCTACGATAAAGAGGTTCACATATTCACTAATCAATGTTCCATCAATACAAGGACATGCAAGGTTTTTAAAAAATTGATTCATGTATGTGTGTTGCACATGATATCATCCAATGCATTCATGAAATCAACCTATATGAGCATGCTAATCAATTCAATCTTAGAATAAGTCTCATAAGTCTATTTTTAACATTCCTCTCCACTAATATAAATACGTACTTCGCTAAAGATCAATAAGGAATTTACATGGTTGTAATGTAAGGCTTAGATGGGGGGTCGATAAATGAAGACACTTAGGCTCTTTCCACATCTTAGCTTCTTTTTTTTTCATTATGCACTTTTTAATTGTAATTGAGCTTTTACTTGATATTTTAGTGCACTATCTTTTGTCATTATTTTCATATTCTTTTATTCCATATCTCTTTTCTATTTTTTTTGTAACTTCACAACACCCCAAACTTATTTTCAATTCTATTTTCTTTTTCTTGTGAGGGATAATTGTGTTGTGAGTTTTGGTTCTTCTTCTTTTTTTTAGTGAATTACATTTCACCTTCTTCTATAGCATAACACATGATTGCTTTTTTTTCTTTTCATACAAGCTAAAGGTGCAAGGATAAAGGTAATGATTATTCATTCGGTATAAAATGTGGCTTAAAGATATAAATGGTTATTTTTTAGGCTCAAATGAGTAACTAAAGATATTAACAATGGTTATCTTGAAAGGCTCAAATGATCCAAATAAGGCCTAAATAATTTCTTTTGTTAAATAATATTTAGGATTTAGCCTCACGGGATGATTAAATAGATTCTAAAACTTAGTAGATTTCATGTACTAGCATAAACTACTATAACTTTTCTCTCAATAAGCACACCAAAATCAATCATGAGCATATGCATAAAAATTTGAATCAATTCAATCATAACTAGTAAGCATATAGCATGATTAATGTAAATATCTTAACAAATATGTTACATTCCTAATCATAATCATGACAACTAATTTTTATCATTGAGTTCATGTGTTTCATATCAAGCATGCATGCATTTAGTTTCCATATATTTATCAATTTCTACCCAAATCATGATTAAAAACATCATAAAAATAAAAAAATATTCCCTAAAAATTTAAAATGCATGGTAAAAGAAAAATGTATAGAATGAAGGTCCCTCCCCCAAACTTAAATTACACATTGTCCCCAATGTTCACATATAAATATGAAAAGAAAAGAAAACTCCCCTAATAATGACACATCGTATATTTCGCTGAAATTCTCATTCTTATTGCACCATTTCTCTCCATATTTATTCACCTACAAAACAAAAACAATGAAAATATAAGTAAAATAGCATTGGGTTGCCTCCCAACCAGCATCACGTTTAACATCCTTGAGTAGAAGGTCATATTAAGTCCTAAGGAACATCCCTTTGTGTCCATTTACTTTTGATTTTTCCTGGAAATAATTTGAGTCTTGATTTGTTCAATAATACCTTATGCTCTAGTTCATAAACATGGTGCTCAATTCTCTTCTCATGCCATTTTTTTTTCATTTTGAACTTTTTGGCATTCTTATAAGCACTCCATCATAACTCATCCAATTTATGTATATCTAATAGCTATTTCACCTCTCCATTGGAATCTTTCACTTTCATACTAGATTGGGGATAAGAGGGTAAAAGTGTGGGGTCTAAACTTGGTGGCTCTTCAATTGATGTTTTGAGCTTTGATCCTATCTCAAAATTCTCCATAATTTCCTTTGATACACATATGAGAGGTGCGTCCTCCAAAACGTTCACACAGTCTACAATATCAACTTTCGATGCCATACTTTCAAAGTTAAAACAAAATGAGTTATTTTTTGGTGAGTTTATGTCCTTGTTTATAGCATCACGTGTAATCAACTCAATAGATTCTTTTAAGTTTTCCCCACATTCAGTAACATTTACCCTTAAGGATTTATTAGCACTATCAATGTCAGGGAGTTTAGATGCTTTAAAAACTTTAAACATTACTTGTTCATCTTGCACTCTCATTGTAAGTTCACCTTTTTGTACATCAATGAGTGATCTTCCAGTTTCTAAGAATGGATGACCAAGTATGATAAGAATGTCACGGTCCTCCTCCATGTCTAACATAATGAAGTTTTCCAAAAAGATGAATTTTTCTACTTTTACTAGCAAATCTTCTACTACACCTTGAGATCTCTTAATTGATATATCTACTATTTGTAATGTTATTGAAGTGGGTTTGGTTTTATCAACCCCCAATCTCTTGAAGACTAATAATGACATAAGGTTAATGTTAGAATCTAATTCACATAATGCTTTCTCAAAGTGGATGTTCCCAATTATATAAGGAATGTTAAAACTATTTGGATCTTTCAACTTTTGGGGTAGTTTTCTAGCAAGGATAGTGCTATAACCTTTAGTTAAGGTTATTATTTCATTATCTCCAAGCCTTCTTTTCTTAGATAAAATTTCCTTCGGAAATTTGGCATAAGAAAACATCCGTTCAAGTGCATCCACAAATGATATGTTTATGTGCAACTTCTTGAAGACTTCTAAATTTTTTGAAAACTGCATATACAAATTTTTCTTTTATAGTCTTTGAGGGAAAGGAATAGTGGGTTTGTAGAGGTTTCTCTTTTTCAACTAAATTATTTCCTTTCCATTACTCACTTTATCCTCTAATTCCTTCTCATCCCTTTTAGTTTCTAGTTCCTACTTATCGTTTTGGGTCCCATGTTCCTCCTTATCCTTTTTAGTCTCATAGTACTCTTAGGCTTTTGATTCTTATTTTCTTGCCCTAAATTTTTACCACTTCTCAAGGCTAATGATTTACAATGGTCCTCACCTTCTCTTCTTGGGTTTACAATTGTGTCACTTGGAAGGTTACCTTGAGGCCTTTCTCTTATAGCTTGAGTAAGTTACCCCATTTGGTTCTCCAAATTTTGAATATAGCTTTTTTGAGTTGACACTTTTGTATTAAATAATTGTTTGAAGTCTTTCATCATCACCATTAAGGAATTTTTATTGTCTTCAGTAGGAGGATTCTTTTCTTGAGCTTGTAATTATTGTGGTTGTTCGAAATTAGGTGGTGGAAATGATTGATAGTTGAATTGATTACCACCCTAGTTGTTGTTAATCCAAGAGAAATTTGGATGTTGTCTCTATATTGGGTTATATGTGTTTGAGTATGGATAATTGTTTTGGTTCAAATTACCCATATAAAATATCTATTTAGGATTATTTGGACAATTATCAAATAAATGGGCTTCATCACAAAACACACACGATACCCTTGAATCTTGGACTTGATTTATACTCGTTAACGAGTTTTGAACCTTCAAAAGATTTATCAAAGATGACACTTGAGTTGTAAGTGCCATGATATCATTTACCTCATGTATTTCACCTACTCTTCTTGTGGTTATCATTCGGTTCATTGACCATGGATATTGTTAGCCATTTTCTACTCTATGCTTCTAATAGCACTAAAGAATATGTTTAAAATTAAAAATAAATAATAAATAAAAATGAAAAAAATAACCAAATAAATAAATTAAAGTGAAAATAAATAAATAAAAGAAATTAACTAAAATAAATAAATAAGTCAGTAAAATAAAATAAGTAAATTAAAATTAAAATTAAAGTAAAGAAAAATAAATAATAAAAAATAACTAAAATATAAAAATAAAAATTATTAATTTTTAATATTTATAATCCTTGACAACGACGCCAAAAATTTGATCGCCATACACGAAGTGTGTGCAATGAATACGCAAGTATACATATCGCAACAAGTAATATAATGATAAGAAAAGATCTTTCCCACGAAGATTATTTTATTAGAAACTAATTTTTAAAACTAAAAAAATAAAAATCAATATTTTTGTGTTTTTATATTTTAAGAAAGCAAGATTTATATAACTAAAAGTAAATAACAATAATTAATTAAATCATATTTGATAACTTAAAAGATATATGATAAAATATCTAAGAATACTTAATCCTTTAATTTTCTAAACATTTGAATCGCTAACATCACCCCAATATAATAACAATTAATTAAATGATCAATTGAATCTAACCTAGTATGTATTACTCTCTCAAGTAAACTACACACCATATAGTAATTAATTTAATCATACTCTAATAGAAATTAAATTGCATACTACTCATTAAGTTCATCAATTATGGATCATATACATAAGAATCATACATCTTTGCCTAGAAACTATGCATGTTATTTAATCAAGATAAATAATTAAATAATTCTCTCAAATCTATTTAATTTCCTCTATAGATAAATTGTTGGCTAAAAAATTAATAGCATACAAATTAGATTAAATAATATAATTAAATTAAAATTATAATTTGGGTAAAATATTAAATCATCACATGGTGAAAATTGGATTCATAAGATCCCTAGATTAATAAATTAACTACACATAATTGTGTTCACAAAGCTTATATTTTTCATAAAGGAAGACATAAAAATTGATAAAGAAAAGTGTAGAAGAAAAAATATAATCAATCTCTTGAGTTGTAGTGTTAATCTTCCCTTGAATCTCCAACAAAATTGTGTACTCTCTTGAATTTTTATGTATTTTCTCTCTTTTTAGCTCCAAAACTAACCAAAATTATGCTAATGTAGGCCACTTAGGGTTTATGGAGTGATTAGGGGCTTAAATATAGCTCTTGTACGATTTGGACCGTCATATCAGCTTCAGATCAAGAGCTACGATCATAACAAGCAAAAACTAACAAAGCCAGCAAATAATAGCGTGACACGTGGCATATGAATTCATTGGGTGAATTAGAGTGTGACGCGTGGTAGGGGAGATTGGTCAGAGTCAACACTTGCTAAGTCAACACCATACGGTGAGACATGATTCGTAGAAACGGAGGGCGTGCCGCACAAGTGGAACGCTATGAGCAATTGGGTGGTGACATATGGAATGTCGTGATGACATATGGCAAGCAGTTAGTCCTCCTCACACACAACGTATCATGATTAATTGCCCCTGCTTACGTGGCGTCTAAATGGCTTGTCCAGTTAGTTCTCTACTTGCGTGGGAGGCCACCTAGTAGCTCTTGATTGGCCCTAAGTTAAAAATTCATAAACAAATCCTAAGAAATCCCAAAAAATTCCAAAAATTATATTTTTGCCCCTTTTCACTAAAAAGTTTTATTTTAATATTTTTGGCCATAAAAATACTAATTATTGAATGAAACAAGTAAATATTAAGAAAAAAGGTGCACTAATGACTCTATGAAAGTATAGTTATGAGTGTCATTTGATAGGAAGAGATAGTTATTGATGTTGTTCCAAGATACATCTTGATTATAAAATTACTCTCAAGGTGGGAAAGATCCAGGTAATTTTTCATAAAGTGAATTCAAATATTTTTTCACCACTAGTAGCCATGTCAAGCTCTTTTTGTCATTAGTATTCATTTCCTTGGAATTTTAGAGGGACTACATCTATATGATCCAGTCTTGCTTCAAGATTATGCTTAAGTAAAATATTGAAATATTCACTCCTTGCATCAAAACGTTGGACTATTATAGATATAATGGATATCTGAAAAAAATCCAAGTGAAATTTTTTAAATAAGGGGGTTTATAAGATTTAAATATGAGAAAAAGGTTAAAGAAGTGAAAAAATGGGTGACATAAGTTTCAGAATGAATTTGTATCCAAGAGTTATGTAATGAAATCAAATCATCATTAATTTATGATTCCTCTTGTCAAATATCATGAAGACTAGCTCTTATGATCCTTGTCCTAGAGTTATGATGCTTATGCCCTTATCCTTTTCCTCTTACAAATTGATGCTTGATTAAGGATTTATGAGGGATTTTATTTTTCTTTAGAAAGGTTATCAAATCCACTGATAGGATTGGAAGGACATTTCTTGAAAAGATTGTATTGGTTCTAAAAAAATTCAATCAACTACTAACCTAACTGTTGACTTTGACTTGTGAAATTCAATCGAGTATTTGATGCTCTATAGTAGAATGCATTCCTCATCCTTTTTTTATCCAATTATATAAAAAACTTATTACACTTAATATGTATCATCTCATGGAAATATTGGTAGTATAAGATCTAATCATTAGGTTGAGACTTTGAAAAACTTGTTTCTGGTTTAACTTTTTCAACCCAATGAGTGACTACTATAATTCGTGAGAAACTTCTATGCCTTGACAATGAACGTTGATAATTGCTCCCATAATTGGTTTATAAAACATCCAACTTCTCTAGCACTTCAAGTTACGACTAATGCGAATCCATTTAGAAGGTAGATTGTATGTTCTTTCTTTCAAAACCATCTTGTAGGGATAAAAAAATTCATCATTCCTTTCAAAGTAAAGAAAACGAGTCCTTACAACTCTTCATGGTAGTAAATTCTATCTTTTTGCCTTAATATCTTCCCGAGTTCAATCATTTCTTAGTGTAATAAATTTGCACACATTTCTTATTGGCCATTCTACAAGTAGGTAGTTAAGATAAAAACACTCCTTATAAAGTAATTTTATTCCTGGGAGATCTACCATGCTCTAATACCAAACTGTCATGCCCTAAAAAATGGGTACATGAAATAGAAGGTGATAAATTTTAAATTATATTTAAAGAATTTTTTTTAATAATAATAAAAAATTCAATTTAAATATCATTTAAAAATCAATGTTATAAACAATTAGGGTACCCTTTATAAATTTTCTAATAAAAAAGTAAAACACATTGTAAACTTATAAATTCAGATAAATACATTTATTAAATCAAGTAAAATCTTTCAAAATAGTCTTAGCCTACGTTATCATAAATTATAATAACCAATAAAAGAAATAAGGTTTGAAGTCAATCCTTGTAATGTTGAAATCATCCATTCACGATTGTCTTGTCTTCCCCGTGATTATCTTGAACAATGCAGGTGGGTAGAGAGGAAAGAGTGAGGGTGAGCTGCACATAGCTTAGTAAGAGTATACTCTAAATATTGTTTTAATAAACACATATTCATGATGCATGATTTTATTAATAACATTACATGAATGGTAATCATTATCAATATTCATCGTGGGGAGATTTTAGTCATAAACTTTACGTATATCTGTACCTTTTCCCTTACGAGGAAAATGAAGGAAAGTACAATCTAAGTATCCCAATGCATTCCTATACAATAAAATATGCTCTGATATAAATCCAATGCATGAAATGTAATCCCATATGTATTGGCATCCAAATACATAGGCACATGTGCGGTCCAACCTGAGATGCAAGTGAGTCCACTTTAGATCCCATGTATGATCACAATATATAAGGCACATGTACCCATCGAATCACATTATATGGACCATTTTCAATGGAAAGTTAGACTCAAAACACAATGAGGGTCCAACTCCTATGCCCATGTGTAGTCAACAAAACCACAATTGATGATAAACTCCAAAAACAATGGGGGGATTTGAGGCCCATGTGCGAGGAACAATCCATGGTCAATAATCAATGACCATAATAATTTGATCACAATTCAAGATCACAATAATATGTGGTCACATATAGACACCATAGACAAATAAATATCCAAAGATACATATGAATGTGATGCGTATCTGTCGTTTGTCAAAATATTTCTACTATAACTACTTACCCATGGGTACCTTACTTTACAAGACAATGTATAGATGTACTTCCCACATATAAAATTTCTCATGGTGCATTTATAAAATTCTTGGATTCCATATCATATTTTCAATGTTCATTTCGTATCAACATTTGATACTCATTTTGTTATACAAAACCTTTTCATTATATATAATAAAATATTTATGATGAGTATCTCATTTTAAACAACATTTATAATGTTATAATACTAATTATAAAATAGTGGCATCCAATTTTTCATTTTTATCCATAATATATGATGCATAAGATTTCATTTATAAAAACAATGTGTGAATTTAAAAAGTTAGAGTAAAAACCCTACCTCAATAATTGACCTAAACTACTTCATATTTCATCCTTGAAATACCCTCCAAAATATGCCCAAAAACCTGAACAAATTAGAGAGAAAAATTTCTAGAGAGAGCAAAATAAGAGAAGAAAATATGTGTGAAAATGAGTAAAGCTTGCCTCTTTTTATAGCCATTCTGAGTAGCTCACCAAAAGCTTGCTAGGGAGCTTACTAGTTATACTAGTGAGGTGATTGTGGTAAGGTGGTGAAGGTTGTGCCCAATTTTTTCTATTTGAACCTATTATTCCCGTGAAACTTTCCCGTCACATCCCTATATTGTAAAACATTATTTATAATTATTTATATTGAAATTATAGAGTTTTATAGTTATATCTATTATTACGCATGATCTTTTATTATGATAGTATAATCTGATTTTATATCATGTATATTTAAACATACTACATTTAGACTCTAATTAGAAAGCTTATTTGTTTTGTGTAATTGCATGCTTTCTTTCCTTCCTTGTAGCATGCCTATCAATTTCTAATTATTACTTTTGATTTATGATCACATATTTTTGGTTTGAGTCTTTAAGGAGTTTATATCTCCTTACTCTCATAATGTACCAAGTGTTGGACAATTTATCATGGTTTGTTAAGTAATGTATGATTGCATGTTGTAAAATTACAATCATTATTTACCGAATATGTTCCCATAAATGAGGTCTTAAAGAGATTCGAAATCCCTTATAGCTTTTTTGTATATATGACTTTTTCATATGCTATGTGATGTTTGCTATGTTTATGCATACTGTTAGCTTGGATAGGAGCTTGTGAGTCATACCGTCACTAGTATATTCATTACAGAGTCCTCTTTCTTACTGTAGGTTATGTTAGTTTTGTGTTGAATTGAAAATGTTTTTTTATACTTCCACTATGTTAATTGCTCAATTCAAGTTGTAAGGCATACTTGGAATAATTTATATAAAGCTCACAAAGGATTCCATGGGTTGGAATTTCCACCATTTATCTAGGTCTTGACTACTTATATGAGTTGGAAGAACACTAAAACACTTATTTTCTTATAGTATTATGTTTATTTTAATCTGTATTACCTTATCTTTCTTTTTCTTAGGTTCAAATCCTATTTAGATTAAATTAAACTGCCTATATTTTGTTTGATTTATTTATACCGATACCTTTCTTTTGTTTTACTACTATGTTTTCTTTATTTCTTTACTTCTATTGCATGCAAGTTGGGGGTTAGTCTCCTAGAGTTATCGACTTCTTACCTTGTTTGTTTATTGGGTTATGGACTTTCCCAATTGGTGTCAGAAGTGGTACACTCTTTTAGGTTTTACCACTACTATGTTCATTTGTTTGACTTACTTTTCACACATGCTCACTTTCTATAGATTGGATTATGGAGAAGGAGGAAATGTAAGTAGATATCATTTATTTAATGCATATAACTTTACTAATTGGAATTCCCAAATGTAGGCTTTCTTATGGTTGCTTGGAGACCATTTTTGGTTTTTTACTATGAATGACTGGACGTTTTCAACCAAAACCCTTGCTGAAAAAAATTTCATCCCTAAGCTTATGATTGAATGGAAAAAATAAGAAAGTAAGGAGCCCAAATTAAATAGAAAGGGGCCATATACCATTACAAGAGTTGTCAATCCAAATGAGTATCGGATGATTCATAGCTGCCATACTTCAAAGGAAACTTAGAAAACTCTAGAAACTACATATTAGGGAACCTCTCCATTCAAGATATATAGAATCATAAGACTCAATAGAGATTCTAAGTTGTGCCAAATAGAGAAGGATGAAACATTTGACAAGTGTTGTGCTCATTTTTTAAACATCTTCAACTTTTCTCAAAACCTTGGTAGGCCTATTGAAGAAGAAAAACAAGTCAAGAGTTTCTCATTGGTCTCTATTTTTGTTTGCATGCTAAGAATATTGCATTAGAAACTTACATTAAATTGGTCTCATTAACTATTAACCACCTTCTTGGTGATCTTTAGGCCTACAAGATGCACCATTTTCTCCCTAGAAAAGGTCAACTTACTTTTGATCGAGGAAAGAGCATACTTTCAAAACTATGAAAGGAAGTGGTAGTAGCACACTTATGAGCAAAGTTGTAGCTAGTGATGAGAATTCTAGCCCAGATGAATAAGAAATGGTGTTTCTTACTCAACACTTTACAAGATTCTTTAGAAATAAAAAGAATCCATATGGGGATTCAAAAATGATATATAGAGAGCAAGAAAGACTCGAGGTATGGTAATAAAAAATATTTTGAAGATGAGTCTGATTGTCAACCCAGTAGAAACTATGTGAATTAGATAAAATTCTTTGAACATGGAAATCTAGGTCATATTATTACCCACTACCCTTAAAAAAATCACTTTGTGAAATAGGCGATGAAGGCCAAGGTTATTATTTCAAAAGTAACTTTAGTCTTGCTGAGGAGGAGTGTAATTTTATTTCCTTTATGGATTTTAAGACTTTGGAAGATCCTTTAGCTACAACCTTATTGGGCCATTGAGGTTTCAAAGATGATGAAGATGAACACCTTGAAACTTATAATGAGTTCTTCAAGGAGCTTGATAAGAGCCAAATTATTGCATTTTTGTTATGATTTAAATGTTGATATTTGTGTAAAAATTGTGTTTATTTGATTATTTTATCTCCAAATGTCATTTCATGGGTATTTCGTGTTTAAAGTGCAATTTAAGGTAAAATCATGATTTTGGAGAATTTTGGGAAAAAGTACAATGATCGGGATTGAGTGAAAATAAAAAGAAAACAAATTTTCAAAATTTAGAAATTCCGCCGCCGGCGAGAATATTATCGCCGCCGGCGAAAATAACACGTCAAAATTCTTCCCGAGAGCACGGATTTTGGAAAATTCATCTCGCCTCCGGCCAAAGTAATCCTGCCGCCGGCCACATTCATCTCACCGCCGGCGAGAATCAATGGAACCAAAATCGTAACTTTTCCAGAAATCTCGCCGCGGCGAGAATAATGTCGCCGCCAACGAGTTTCGTCCGAAAACACATTTTTTATGTTGTTTTGTTCCAAAATTTCCCCCAAAATCCTAGATCTATATATACAATATGATGGAGAAAGAGGCCACGGCAGAGAAGAGTAGATATGAGACATTTTGGAGGAGAGAAGGAAATTTTGGAGAGAAAGTTTGGAAAAGCTTGAAGGATTATCACCATTGTTGCTACCAAGTGTTCATCTTCAAGAGTTTTTCATCTCTTCTCCTTAGCTTTTATTTTCTGCATTTTATTCAGATTTGTTATTCTTGGATTCAATTGAGATAATGTTTGTCCTTATTTCCGTTATGAACTAATTTATTTTTGCTAAGGCTATGATGTAGTTAAATCAAGAAAATCTGATTTCTTGTGTTATCGTTATATGAATTCATTGTTTTCAAGTTGAGTATTTATTTCCATGCTTAATGCTTTTAAATTTCTGGCCAAGATTTAGATGATTTGTTGCATTATATTGAGACCGAGAGGAGATGTGTAATGAATGCTTCTTGTGATAAATACCGTACATTGAATGCGAGTGTGAGACCTAATGCATGATGTATGTGGTTATTCTAGAATTTCCATAAATCTTAATGTGCTTATTTGTGATTAAATCTTCATAGAAATATAGTTGGTTTTCATAGATAAGTAATTCTAATATAACTCGAGAGAGAGAGAGTATTAGGTAAATTTGGGTTTTTCAACCATCACTTTTAGCTTTGATTCTCATATAACATGACTTGAAATCAGATTGAATTGATTTAGCGAAATCAAATGCCTTAGCATTTTTAATCATTTGTGAACAACATTTAATTGTGTTATTTGATGAAATCCCGATTCTGCTCATCATTATTTGCATTTATTTTTAAGTGAATTTACTTCTTAAACAATTTCAACAATTCAGTTTTCAAATAAAATTAGGATTAGTCAATTTCGGTACTTAGTAGCGCCATTCCTTGTGGGTTCGATATCAATACTTTTGTACACTTTATTACTTGAATGATTCGTACACTTGCAAAAATACGCATCAGAGCTTAACAAATATAAAAAGTAAGAAAATAAGCTTTGGAGAGCCTCATGGAAAAAGAAAAAGAGTTAAGCATGTTGAAGGCTGGTTTTAAGGAAAGGAAGTCCTCATTTAGCTATGATTATAGTGATCTCACAAAACAAATGTGAGGATATTTAAAAAGATACTTTGATCTTTAAGTGGAGTGTAATGCTAACCACTCTAGAATGAAGCATTTGGAGGATGAGCTAAAGAAACTTGAGTCCAGTGAAGTGCGTCACAGTTTATCAATTTTGATCCATCTAATGATCTAACTGACCAAATTACTTGTTTTGAAAGAAAGAGTAAATGTTCTTGAAAGTGATAAGAGTATTTAGTTTATACTCTTTTTGAAAAGAAAATAGAGCTGAAATAACTACAAGAAAAGGTTAAGAATGTCAGTTATTTTTCTATTTTTATGAAGTATTCAATTTAAGAGAAAGATATATAAGTTTTGGGAGAAAATCTCTTGAAGTGACAAGAAGAATTGGTTCACTCTTTGAGTACAGTTTGTAAGCTTAGGATAGGGAAATAGAAGCTAGATAAGATCCTTTGTAGTAATAAAGCCTTAGAAGACAAGAAAGGTTTTAGGTTTGAAGATAGTTCATATATTCCCAATGGTTTAGCTCTAAAGTTCATCAAACCTTTTGCTACTGATCCTAAGTTAAAGTTTGTCATAGTTGCTTTGAAAGCTAAGGTGGTTTTTGCATCCTTGCTCCTTTTATATAGTAAGGTGATCACTTCACCTCCTACTATCTCTTCTCAGTACATTGAGGATGGTATTCTACCCGTACCTACATGTTTTTCTCTAGATTTTAATCACTGTGGAGAGTATGGGCTATATCAAATTACTGGCCATATTTCTAGGTTGTGTCCTAGTTATGTTTAGAGCACTACCAAGACATCCCTTCTTCGCTCTTCTCCCTTTATCTTCTTCAGGTGTAGCAACTATGGTTTGTATGAACATGTTCAAGTTAGGTATGTCACACACTTGAGATGTAGTATGGAAAGAAGTCGGCCTGCCATGTGTAAATGGATCGTTTGAGTAGTTTTTCAAGAGTATCAAAAGAAAAGGTCCTCATGTATATACACATATGCATATGTACACTAAAAATTGCATTCTGAGTTTGTTTCACCACATAAATTCTTTACTAAATGGAGGGATGTAATTTGATCACACTTTCTTGTAACCATTTTTTCTTTTGAGCATCTTGTTTATTTTCTCTCTTTTCTTTTAGTTTCTCTATTAGTTTTCCTTTCTTTGTATCTTTTTGTGAATAAAAATTTACAAAAAGTGGTATTTTAAATTTATTTTGGCTTTTTTGACTCTATTTTTTTCTTTTCTCAAGTTATTTGTCGTGTTTTCACTTAACCTCTCTCTCTCTCTCACACACACTATAGGTTCACCAAGTACCCAGGAAAGGTGGCAGCGAAGGGTCCGTGTACATTATTCCTATTTAAATCCCTCTCCCCTAGTTTTTTCAAACCATAGAATTTCTAAGCACTTTCCTACACTCTAAACACTTACCTACTTTTTCCTTCTCTTAATTGCCCACAAGGGGAACTAGAAGAACCCAAAACAATGATGAAGATCAAGAACAATAACTCAAAAATATTGGTCCCTCTCACTCTTTGGCTTTGATCCACTATGAGCATTCTATGTAGATAGATGAGTTTCCACTCAACCAAGAAAGGTTTGCATACTTTTCTTGGCTTAATTAGTGTTCCATTACTTATAGGTATGATACCACCTTGGTTCAATATTTTTATTCTACTATCACTCCATATTGTTCTACTCGTTTCTCTTCCATCTTTCACCCGAGAAGGTGTAGGGTTAGGTTTTCTCAAGATGATATCTGATATGCTTGAAAACATGCAAGTATACTTCATAAAATTGTACAAGTGATAAGTAATTTAAGAGGAAATGTTGTCGATCCCATGTGATTGCTAAAATAAATACCACTATTTATTAGCTTGTTTATTAATTAGTAAAAGGGGTTTTTGAAAATTATTTTTAACTAAAAGCATAAAGTAGTAAATAAAACACATGACATATAGATTAAAAGAAAAATGTGAATATGAGACTATCCTACTCACTAGCCTATTATCAACCAATTATACCATGAATTAATATTATAACTATCATTGAATTCTTAATTATAGGTTGAGAAATCTATGCATATTTGATACTTTTTATTTGAAGTAGAATATCATCATAAATCAATCCTAAATCAAAACATCTTAGTCATAGCTGCTAGATAATTCATTCATTGCGTTACATTCTAAAAAAGAGATGACTAAACTTTGTAAGCTTACAATTCTTAGTAAACTTTAACGAAGGCATCAACCATACTTGTCATTTTATTTCAAAGCAATAAGATACCAATTTGAATAAAAATATTAGTAATTACATAATAGATAATAATAAATAAAATTCTATTTACTCAAATAATAATCTAGTAACATTTTAAACTAGCATTACACATATACATACAATCAATTATTTAGCTACTCTAATTCATACATGCATAATTATGGCATTTAAACATATAGTTGAACACATCAAGAATCAAGGATTGAATTTAAAAATCATCATAATATTTTATTAATTAAAATCATAGTCTAGGGCTTGGAAAGTACCCATAATCACATAATTAAATTGGTTTGACATGGATCAACAAAAGAATCATAATTAAAATTATTTGGTCCTTTGTTATTTGCATCTTTTAAATCCCAAAGTACCTAAAATATATCAAAACATATCCTTTGATTTTGAAAATATAATTTATAAAACAATTAGGTTAAAATGCAATATTAAAGCTAATTCATCTTTAGTTTCAATAAATCACAAGATATGATTGCTTTTTAGGCACATATTAATGTCATTAGGATATTGTCTCTTTTGGATGTACAAAACCCTTCATTTCCTATCATTCCCTTTGAGTTTCAAAATATCGTCTCATTGGACCTTCCCCACGAGTTTTCAAAAATTTATTCTTACGTTCTCACTGAGATGGAAAACATGTTAAAAGGTCCTAACCATCATTATAGTTACTGTGCAGTTTCATTGAGTGCTACTTCCCCTAGTCGATGTCTCAGTGATATTGTGAGCACTGTTGTGTATCGTTGCACTCGTTTCACTTCTATGAATGCCTCTCATTGTCACTTTATTTACGCTATTCTCAATTGTGAGACTATAGATCTTGAAGGAATGATCTATAGGATTGTCATTTATGGTTATAATATTCCTCTTCTTTCCTTTCTCCACTATCATTTTTTTATTACTCAATGGAGAACTCGTTTGTTCCCTCATGTTGTTGGTACTGCCAAAGGCAAAGGTACTATTTTTTGATTTTCAATTTTCTTTGGAGTGTGATTCTATCTCTAGATGCTATACTAATTCTTCCTCTTCATCTCAACATCTCAATCTACTCCTTGTCCTTTTGTTGTTGTTCATCCTTGTTCTTATTTTGAGACTTCTCCTTGTGAGATCATCTTCTTTGTCAAGATCTTTCCTCCTTCTCTCAAATCGTGTTTTCCATTTTTAGGGATTGTTTTTCTCGTACAAGCTTAAAACTATCTACACAGTAAGCATCTTTTATGACCCAACCTTCTACCCCCCATATATGGTTCTCCTTGCTCTTCTAGATCTATATCCTATATCAGACCTGCTATTTATAGCTTTCATGGTGCCTCTACTTATTTTTTAGCTACTCCCTAAGTCTCCTCTTCTTAGACTTTGGTGGTCTTGAGCCATTCAGTTCTTTTGACAAGTCTCTTTAGACCTTCCTTACCTAATAAACCCTACCTCACCTCTAACAGTATATACTTTCGTGGTTCTTCTCGTAGTACAGCTCCTGATGATGATGGAGATGGTAGAGAAGAGTGGTGATTTTATTCTTATTTTACTTCTTTATTATACTTATTCTTTTTAATTTTAAAAAATGTAAAATGCTCCACAAAAACTTTTAATGAAAAAATTTGTGTTGGTGTGTTAAGCACTTTATTTTCTTATTAGTGGTTGTTGTGTTGTGTGTTCTCTTGATATTATTACTTTAATATTCTCTATTTATTGCATGAGTTTTAGTATTATTTTATGATTGAATGCCTTTTATCCCTTATGTAGGTGTGTTCCTTTACCTTCTATGTTAAAAAGGGAGAAATTTGTTTGCACAACTTGTTGTTTGTTACTTTTCAATTTTTTGCCTTGGTTTTCAATGTAGAGTACACAAAATTTTAGTTGCTTGACTTGAATACATGTGTATAATGAAGTCAGGGGGATTTGGGTAAACCATTGCTTATCTATTGCATGTTTGTTTATATTTAGCCTATTGGTGTTTACCTGTGTAGGGGTAACATGATAGTTCTTCTTGTTAGACTACACAAAGGTATGAATAATGCATTCATGAGTATTTGTTGTTTCATTTGTGTAGGTCACATGTGTATGTGAAGTTCAAAAATGCAACATGTATGTGTCAATTCATGGAGATGGTTGGAGAACAACAATACAGATGCACTTGGCATAAGTGTGTTTGGGAGTGTTTGGGTTATGCATCGTTGTTTATTCATTGGAACAAACTTCTTTAGGCCATCTTACATGATTGTCTCTTGTTGCGATGAAATTCTTTCATTGTGCAATATTTTACCACAAAAAGTCAAATGTGGAGATTGTAACCTTGTAAGTTCTTAAGTCTTTATTGGAATTCTACGAAGTTTGTTTTGATTACTTAGTATTTTATCATCCTCTATGTAGGGTTAGTTACATATGGTCAATACTATACATAATGATGTAATTGGTTACACTTTGTATGTTTGCATATTTTACACACATCATGAGGTTGGTTCGTTAATATGAATGCTTGGTTGTTTTTCGTGTTTTTGTTTAGTTATTTTATAGGTATTTATGAAAAATTACTTAACAATTTTTTCAAATAAAAATGAAATTTTTTGTTTGCTCATCGGGGGTCTTAAGACCCCTTTAGAGCCTAGTCGGTGAGTTTGTAATGGCTATTACCCTTACCAATTTTGACGAGGGAGATGTGGAGCTGGTGAGCTACCCGAACAACTCTAATTTTTCTATAAATACCCTCTCTTTTAATTGTTTCCATAGTTACAAAAAAATGGGAAAGCTTTGGCGAATTTGAAACTTGTGGTTTTCATAATTAAAGGTTTTTTGATTTTGGATTGCAAATACCTCGAGTGTGGTTTTGATATTAGTGGCTCGTGAGAGTTTTTAGCAATTACTTTTTTTCAAGAGTTAGGTTTATTAAATAGTTAATTAACACCTGATATATATATATATATATATATATTGGTTTAAGGTTATAGTTCTTGATAATCCTACCTTTAAGATTCACACATATTGACTGTTGGTGACTGATTGTACCATCAGGTAGTGATAGGATTTAGGAGGAGAACATGATCCAACTTAGATGAAAGTAGTTGCAAAGGTAGCAAGCAAGGGTTGCATAAGAGAAGTGAAGGTAGGTATCATGACTGATAGAGGTATTTGAGGTATATTTCTTTCAAGTTGTGTATTGTTTTGTAATGTTAGTGGATTGTTTACTTTGAATGGCCGCCATAAGGAACCCAAGGATTTTACCCCATAGGTAGGGGTCTATGGGGGTTTACCTTATTATATTAATGTTCTTGTAAGGATTCCATACATATGAAAAATTACAAGAAAGTTAATTATTATTCTAACTAAAATAGTTAATTGGGACCTAGATAAGAGACGTAGATTCCAACCAATGACATATTTTCTTGATCTCTATAACAATTGGAGTAAGTTGGCTTCGTGAGTGTGAAATAAGCAAATAACATAGTGGATGTACCAAAAAAAATGCTCAATTCAACACACAATAAACACAACCAGTAGTAAGAAGGAACTAACTGCGATAAACACACTAGTGACAATGTGCCTCACATGCTTCTGTTTAAACTAGCAACAAGTATAAGCATGGTAAACAAGAAACAACATATGAGATAAGAATGCATATTGGAACAACAAAGGATTTCCAATCACTCTAATCACCCAGCAGATAACTAGGGTAAGGAAATACAGACTCCTTAAAGACTTATACCAAAATCACATGAAAATAAAAGATAGAAGCAATATAAATTAATCATGTAGCAGGTAGATTAATTAATATCGCAAAAGTAATAATAAAAAAGCTATAGGTCTATTATATGAAAAATGAAAGAAAGCATGCAACTATAAAAAACAAAAAGTTTTCTAATCAGAGTCTAGATTTAGTATGTTTGCACATGCACAAAAGAACTTAGATTATCCTAATACAATATACTAATCATGCATAACAACAATGAAGGAGTCCAATACCCAATACATAATCAGGTTAAGGAGATACCGACTCCTTAAAGACTCATCCCAAACATGCAAACAATAGAGTGATAAACACTTGATAGATGATCAAGGTAGCAAGTAATACTATAAAGTAGATGCAATATTCATTAATCAGAAAGTAGGCAGTATATAATAAAATCTTTCTAATTAGATCAAGCATAACACCAAATATAATGAGGTAAACTCATATAGAACCTCTGCCAATGTGGTAACATCCTTGGGTTGCTTAGGAAAACCACTCGATATCAAAAAAATCTAGTAAGTAATAAAACAATTATAACCCTGATAGATATAAAACTCCCATTACATCTATCAATAGTGACCATTGTCCAAACTATCACTACTCTCATTTATTGCCTCCACAACAATCTGGTTTGACACATGAACATAGCTTTCATCCAAAGCCAAAACCATCCTATGTGGTGTGATAAAAAACTAGAAGATTAGAACTTAGTAAGGTGAACAATAAATAGAACCATCCTTAAACACAAACACTAATGAACTCAGTGGGACATATAGTCAAGCCATGAACCACAGATCATATATGGGACATAGAGTCAATCCACATATTGCACACAACCAAATATATGAGAATTTAAACAATTTAGCTCAACCCATTCTCATAATTTTGTTCTCACATAAGAAAAAGTTGAAAGAAGGAAACTACCACCCTATACACTTTTCATAGCCTCACAAGCTCTACACATAAGAAAAGGTTGTACGTGCATGTGCAACTGCAACAATCACTAGGCTCACATCCACATAGGAACCTTACATATTCACTTGCAAGCATAGCCTCGATTACTTACCACTTAAGAGCACAGTTTTTCCCACGCTATCATGAATTACTAATACCAAACAACACTTACGATAATAGTGATCCAGAAATAGAAAAATGAGATGTCAATTAGATAGTGCTCCACTACATTTATTTTGGACTGTAAACACAAAAAGAAGGGGGTAGTAATAAAAGAATGCCAATTGTTGAACCACCTTACCACGGCTTTTCCATGATCTTTTTCAATCACCTCACCACAGCCTTATCGATGGGTGTGGCAATGCCCTTGTCGAAGGGTGTGGCAAGGTGCCAAAAATCATATTTTTTCATTCCAAAAATTGTTGAGTAATTTAAATAATACCCATAATATAACCAAACCAAAATCTACCACTCCTAGCCTAGCATGAATACTAAACAACGAACCCTATGGTGTGTGAAAAACATGATTTCAATCATAGTGTTTCTAACTATGTATGTGTACATTACTGATCTGCAGTAACCGACCTTACATTGAAGAAGGTAAAAATGCTGAATACAATAAATAGACTCTATGTTTTGCACATGGGAAGCCAACACACAGACACAAAGTACAATATGACTTACATTCTCCCTATTTGGATTTTCGTGAAAAAAATAGTGCACAATTAAGTATAGAGGAGCATCGACTATGAGATGATCATAAAGATGACCAAAAGGTGTTTATTCCCATGAACAAAACATTAATACACACCCAGAAATATGCCTAGTCTAAGTGCATCCATCTTATGTGTTCCATCAACTTCTCAGATCATCTCATCCATACTCGTGATAGTCTAAAACATGAAGCTCTTAACACGTCTGCACACTATAATTCTGAATCTCAATGACTTCAATCTATACTTGTTACATGCACACATAAAAAAACACACACCTCATGAAAATATCATTAAGAAACAATGTATAGTCTATCCAAATACTATCGTGTTATCTCTACATAGGTACACACTAATAGGCTAAATACAATAACCATGCAGGACAAATTAACACAATTTACATGCAACATAAATATGCAAACTCCCACTGAATATGCAACACTTCTCTTAAGTTTATGCATATAAAGTAATCATGATACAGTACAAACTACACTCATATCTTATGTACCAAATAACATGTTAATAAACAAACACAATGCAAAAAAACATAAGTTGTGCATACTTATCCCTATTTTTGACTTGAAAATTCAAACCAAGCATATACATAATATACAACATACCACATTATATGAAGAAGAGAAGTCAAATAGGAATGCAAAAATCCTAACACGCATGCAACACAATAGAGAAGATTAGTGCAAACACAATGAGAAGTAACACATACAGTCGTACAAAATAGAAAAAGAGCAACACCGAGGCAACAACAAGGTAAAAATATACAACAAAAAACAAGTTGAATGAATAGACAAATCAAGAGAAGTGCAGATAGAAAACATCTCCTTAATGAGATACATAGTATAGAGCCATACATCTATATATTGTGGGATGGCATAAGGGGCTTCATAATGTGCTTACAATACATCAGCAGGATGGGAAGTCAAATACTAATGCCACATAAATGTGTAAGGGAATTTAAAAAATAAGTTGACTAGGAGTCCAACTATCTTTCAAGTTGACACATTCCTAGTGACTCAACTATCTTTCCCCAACAATAGTTGATGTATTCAATCCTACAACCTCACCCTATACTATGCACACACATATGGAAAGACATCTTAGTCTCCAAAGAAACCATATGTTGTGCATTCTAATAGAAAATACCAAGAAAAGAACTATATATAGGAAACATGCAATAAATTACTACAAAACAAGAATGCTGCTAAGTGATGAGTGCTCAAAAGTACTAAAATTACCATGATTTTTTATGCACGTTAATTGATTAAAAAAAATATTTATATGATTTTATCATATATTTATATAAATCTGTCTTTTTCAGAATCACGGGTATTTTTATTGTTTTTTAGATATTTTCGCTTAAAAAAGTAACTTAAAGACTCAAAGAAAAATACCAGAGGCAATACATCGCAAATATATTCATAAATTAAATGAGAAAATGTCAAAAAATATGGAAAATTGGACAAAATGGGTCAAAAAGAAGGAAATCGTGCACCCAGCCGTGTCGAGCAATGCGCGTACCACGCAGCACAACGCCTAGTCCGCGCGTGACTTCTCTCCTTTCTGCAAAACTTGAGCAGAATCGTGATCGCCAAATACTTTGATGAACGAAAACTTGATGAGCGAAAACCGGCATCGCCGATCCTGCCAATACTTTGGTTTTATATTTATAAAACTCTCACAAGTGCACGAATCATTTCGTAGAAAATGATAAGTATACTCCCAAGGTCGATCTAAGGAAGGAATGTATGTGGTTTTTAATTTATTATTCAAACTTTTAAAAACGAAATTAAATCCTAAACATCCTGTCACGATATTTTGGGTTTTGTGTTTTTAATCTACTAACATAAAAATAAACATAGATTCAATAAACATTCATGCAAATTTTATCTTTTATAAATAGTGGAGTATTTATGGATATAATAACTAAGTTAATTATGCTTGCTCATATTATCTAGGTTATTAAAGATATGAATTGATATTTATTGATTCTCCCTTTTTTTGTATGAATACCACCTTTGGTGGGGTTAGATATTCTTTGTTAACTAAACAAATCAATTAACACCTATGAGTGGGGTTGATAACTAATTTGGTTAATTAAATTAATTCCTTTTTCTAAGAGATTGAAAATGAACCATTTAAATGCCACCTTTGGTGAGTTATGTTGATTTAAACTTTATTCAAGGTGTCCAAATTAAACCTAAGAATTTAGTTATCCGAGTACTAACTTTCAAGTTTTAAAACCACTACTGAAAACATGTTATCAATACATTTTCACATAATAATTCTTATAAAAACTTTTGAAATAGAGCTTCACTCTAACTACGGGCGATTGTACAACAAATAAAAGAGCACTACTCTAAATCGAATAGGATAACTAAACCTTAAAATCTAATTTTCAGATTTAAGTTTGTAATGAAAAATAATATATTTCTCTCTAACATTCTTAATATAAAATCTTGAATAAAAATAAAATCAATTCATTTTAGAGATTTTTACCTCTTTAATATTTTGCAAGCATAACAACGTTATTATTATATCATTTTTACAAATAGCTAGCACAGTTAAATTTAATCACAGACAAATTAAATATAACATGTAAGAATAAAGCATAAAAAATAACTGCAAAGAAAATAAAATCCTTACAAGATACTTGACAGCTATTCCCGTTGCTAGAAAAACTCCAAGCGGAATTTGCACTCCCATTTATTGAATCAAAGAGCTAAAATATTACAAAAAACATAACTAGTTCTTCCCAAAAAGGGAAGAACTCTAAATCTAAGAGATATTAACTAAGAAAAACTAAAAACTAAGAAAACATAAGAAAAACTAAAGAATCCTAAAAATCTAAGAAAAGAGAGAAAAGAATGTATTTGGAGGTGTTTTTAGGTGTATTTTGAAGTGAAGGGAAGGGGGGTATTTATAGGTGAGGATGGAGAGAAAAAATGAGTAAACAAATGTTTAAAAAAATATTAAAAAATTAAAAAACGTGTAATGGAAATGCTGAGATCATCAATGACGTCAGCGTGACGTCACAGGGGCTGCTGCACGGAGGGGCGGCTGCTGGGCGCTGCACGCGCGCATTGGGGCTGTCACTGCGCGTATCTCGGCGCGCGTGAACAGTGCCCGCGCGCAGTGATGCGCGCATGAACAGTAACCTCGCGCGCGCAGTGCTGCGCGCATGAACAGTAACCCCCGCGCAGTGTTTCGTGCATGAACAATAACCCGCGCGTCTAGCCGCGCGCATGAACGCAGTAACCCGCGCGTTGGGGCGGAGGAGTCTTTGGGGCACGGCGGCTGGGAGGCGCGGCGGCGCGTTTTTCTCTTTTTTGACATTTTTGACCCATTTTGTCCAATTTTTCCATATTTGTCGACCTTTACGAATTTATATATTAATATATTTGTGATGTATTACTTCCAGTATTCCTTTTTGAGTCTTTAAGTTGCATTTTTAAGCCAAAAAACCTGAAAAACAATAAAAATATCCGTGATTCCGAAAAAGACAAATTTATATAAATATATGATAAAACATATAAATATATATATTTTTAATCAATTAATTTGCATAAAATCATGGTTATTTTAGTGCTTTTTGAGCACTCATCACATGCCCCTGCTCCTTTCTATGCACCCCTACTCCAGTCTGTGCCCAGTCCACGCGTGCCGCTGCGCCCATCTTCCCCATCTGCACGCACCAACTCGCCCCACATCACCATGATTTCAGCAGTATGATGCTATCATTCACTACTCCGCATTTTCTCCATTTTTAATCAATTTTTAACCCACTTTTCTTTCCTCTTCTCACCTATAAATACCCCCATTCTCTTCACTTCAAATCACACCTAAAAACACATCTTCTTTCTCTCAATTTCTTAGTTTTTTGTTAGTTTTTTTAGCTTTTCCTTAGTTAGTTTTTCTTAGTTTTAGAGTTCTTCTTCTTTTTTGTAATTTATTTGTTTTTTGATTCAATAAATGGAAGTGAAAATTCTGTTTGGAGGTTTTCCAGCAATAGGAATAACATCAAAGTACTATAAGGATTTTATTTTCTTTATAGTTATTTTTTATGCTTTATTCTTACATGTTATATTTAATTTATCTATGATTAAATTTAACTTTGCTGGCATTTTGTAAACATGATATAATAATAACGTTGTTATGCTTGCGAAATATTAAATAGGTAAAAATATCTAACATGAATTGATTTTATTTTTATTCAAGATTTTATATTAAGAATGTTAGAGAGAAATATATTATTTTTCATTACAAACTTAAATCTAAAAATTAGATTTTAAGGTTTAGTTATCCGGTCTGATTTGGAGTAGTGCCCTTTTATTTGTTGGTACAATCGTCTGGTAGTTAAAGTGAAGCTCTATTTCAAAAGTTTTTATAAGAATTATTATATGAAAATGTATTGACAACATGTTTTGAGTAGTAGTTTTAAAACTTGAAAGTTAGTACTCGGATAATTAAATTCTTAGGTTTAATTTGGACACCTTGAATAAAGTTTAAACTATCTAACCCTACCAAAGGTGGCATTTAAATGATTCATTTTCAATCTCTTAGAAAAAGGAATTAATTTAATTAACCAAATTAGTTATCAACCCCACCCATAGGTGTTAATTGATTTGTTTAGTTAACAAAGAATATCTAACCCCACCAAAGGTGGTATTCATATAAAAAAGAGAGAATCAATAAATATCAATTTATATCTTTAATAACCTAAATAATATGAGCAAGCATAATTAACTTAGTTATTATATCCATAAATACTCCACTATTATAAATGATAAAATTTGCATAAATGTTTATTGAATCCATATCTATGTTTATTTTTATGTTCTTAGATTAGAAACACAAAAACCCAAATATCGTGACAGGATGTTTAGGATTTAATTTCATTTTTAAAAGTTTGAATAATAAATTAAAAACCACATATATTCCTTCCTTAGATCGACCTTGGGAGTATACTTATCATTTTCTACGAAATGATTTGTGCACTTGCGAGAGTTTTATAAATATAAAACCAAAGTATTGGCAGGATAAAGGATGTCGGTTTTGCTCATCACTAAGTATACAATATGACATGTGAAATAGTAGAATGCATACTATGCATGTTACATGTTATACTTATGGTCTTATTTATGCATGGTTCATACAAAGTAATGTCAAGAAGAAGGAAACATCACAAGGATATACATCATAACATAAACTCATAAATAAGACAAACACCAAGGATGCAAGAAAAAACATAACACTCCCCCCAACATCACGCAACAAACACATAACTCTCCCTTTAAATATGAGCATGTCAAATGGTAACCATGTTATGCATCCTACACTCTCGAACTCCCCTAAAGCTTAAGCTTCTACAGGTAGTAGAACATTGATAATATAGAACTAAGGAAAGTATACTAAGAAAGTTAAGAAAAACTCATAAAAGAGAAACATGTTAGCAGAGAGTGCAACCTTCAATCTCACGAAACACAACAACAATAACAAGAAAGTGAGATGACAAAGATGGCTTCAAAGGAGACATTAGGCCAAAACACAAGAATGTGCCTAAAGAGAGATCATCAGCATAAACCATACAATGTTGCCTCTACAGACATCATCGACAACAAACTATACACTATTTCCTCAAAAGAAATCATTGGCAATACTCACATCATCACTAGCTAAGAAAAGGAAAGAAACTGACCAAATAGAGAGCAATACAAGGAACACAACAGAGAAAGAAGAAGAAAAAATGAAACAAAAAACATCTAAGCATGTGAGAAAGGCTCATGTTTCAACACCAAAACAAGAGGCATTCTTAGATAGGGTTAACACCCTAAACACCAAGAATGCTAGCTAAACACACAAGTTTAGTCATAACGCATGCATGTGAAGAGTCCTAAAGAAAAGTAAATAATATAAATGACATATAGTTGCACAAGGCAAGCCCAAACAAGCACCGTATAGAGAAAAGATAAGAAGCACTCATGTACACAATCTTGTAACACACCAAATTTTTCTCAAAAATGACATCTTTTCACAAGAGAAGGAAGATCAGATAAACAATGAACTTTAAACAATAGGAAACAAATAGAGAGCCAGCACATAAAATTTAGGTATAAGAAAGATGAACCTTGTAAAAAAGGTGAGATGCATTCTATATGACATGGCATATGAATGACAAGACTACAGATAGAAAAATCCTAATTCTATGAAACTATATAATGAAAAATGTGATGATACTTATGCAAACAACCACAAAAGAAGAAGTAAGCAATAAACAAAGCAAATAGAAAAATAATGTCAAATCAACTAGTAGGGGAGAATACTAATAATGGATCAAATAATTAATATACTATGCAAGGCAAGCAATGAGAATGAGATATCAATGAACAAGAAAACAAGGAATATGCAAACAACAAAAGTTTATGGAGATAAAGAACCTCATAGAATAACAACAACCTACATCAACGGTGATAAAGGTTACAAATATACAAGGTGAGAATATGTGTTGATAGAGCTTTAGGGACCATGCATGTGATTAAGTCTAAATAAGGGTGCCCCATTTGATACCAATTGAAGATTCCATATGTAAGAAAAATTACACAAAGGTAAATTATTCTTCTGACTCAAATAGATAACCAGGACGAAGGTAAGGGGTGAAGATGTCAAACAATGAAATCTCTTTGTAACTTGCATTCCAATTTGGCCAAGCAAACCTTACAAGCTTGCATTAAGAAAATAACAGAGCAAAAGTACAAAACAACATGCTAAATTGAACACACAACAAACGTAACCAACATTAAGAAAGAACAAGCTTCGATAAACATACTAGTAATGGTATGCTTCACAGGGTCATGTCTAGAATAGCAACAAGCATAATCATGGAAAACAATAAGCAACATGTGAGACATGAATGCATACTAGAGCAACAAAGGATTTCCAATCACTTTAGGACTTCATATGTGAGAACATAATCATTAGATGATAATTATACTCTCATAGCATACGATCATATAAAACATAGAAAACAAAATAAAGAGTCTAACAATCTATACACAACTAGGGTAAGGAGATACAGACTCCTTAGAAATTCATACCAAACTCACATATAAATAAAAGATAGAAGCTATATAAATTAATTAAGAAGTAGGTAAATTAATTTAATATAGCAAAAGCAATGAATAGAAAGTTATGGGAATGCTACAAGTAAAGGAAAGAAATCATGTAACTAATGAAACAAAAAACTTTCTAATAAGAGTCTAGATTTAGTATATTTTCACATACTTATAGAAATTTAGATTATTCTAACACAATAATCTAATCATTCATAAGGATATTGAAGAAGTAAAAGCCTTGACACAAAATCAAGTTACAGAGATACTGACTCCTTAAGGACTTGTCCCAAACAATCCAATAATAGAGTGATAAACACTAGACAGATAATCACAATAGCAAGCAATATTCAAAAAGCTTGTAATAAGTAATAAAAGCTTTCTAACTAGAGTTTAAATCTTCATATGTAGGGAAATACATAATTTAAACTCTGATTGTACTAGCCAAACATTAGAGCATGCATAGCACTAGATATAATGAGGTAAAATCACATAGAACCCTTGGCTATATGGAAACCACTTGAAAGCAAACAAATCCATAATGTAATAAACCAATTACAACCCTAATAGAAGTAAAACATCCATTACCTCTATCAGTCGGGACTACTATTAGAACTGGCTATTATTTCCCTTGCTTGTTACCCTCACAACAACCTGGTTTAACAAAGGGAATGGACTATGATAGAAGACATGAACTTGCCTATGGAGAGAAGAAGTTGGTGGAACAGGAAATAGAGGGGTGGTGGCTCGTTTCATGGCTCTTTTCCAAAGCCAGCACCACCATATGTGAGGTAACCCAAACACATAATAAACTCCATGAGGCACATAGTCAAGCCACAAACCATAAATCGTATACATAGGGTGTAGTTAATCCATTTATTATACACAATCAAATATATGAGAACTTAAAAAAGTTCAACTTAACCCATTCTAACATTCTTGTTCTCATATAAGAAAAAATCGTACGGAGGAACTACCAGCTAACACACAAATCATAGCCTTACAAGCCCTATTTATGAAAACATTTCCATGAGGGCAACTACCAATGGTCATATGGCTCACAGCCATACAAGCTCCTCATATAAGTCACTTACAAAACACCACCTTGAGTACTGACCAATCAAGAGCTTGGTTTTTCCCACACAATCATGAATCACTAATAGAGAGCAACGCTTAAGGTAATAGTGATATGTAAATAGAAAAAAATGAGATTAATTTGATAGTGCTCCGTTATATTTTTTCTAGATACCAAACATAAAGAGACAGATATTTATAAAAGAATACCAATGACCAGACCATTTCGCCATGGTCCTTATGACCATCTTACCGGATCCTTATCGAAGGATATGGTGAGGTCCTTGTGGCAGGGTGTGGTGAGGTGCCAAAATTTATATGTTTTTGGTTCCAAAAATGGCCTAGTAATTTTCATTAATACTAACAAAAAATTGAACAAAAATTCACCATTTACTACCTAGCATGCATACTAAACCAACCCCATGGTGTGTGAAAATCATGATTTCAATCATAGTATTTCTAACTATATGTGTGTATGCATTATTAATACGAGGAACCAATCTTGCATTGATGAAGATATAAACACTAAGTAAAATAAACAGAAACTGTGTTTTGCACATGGGAAGCTAACATACAGACATAATGTACAACAAGACTTACATTTTGTATGCTCTTGTGTTTTAGCTAGTACAAGTACAATTCTATTTAATTATCTGCCAACATATGGGGATTCCGTTGTGATTAGAAAACACTTCTTTACTTATCGCATGCTATTTATTTTAGTTTGTATTTCTTTATCTTGCTTCGACTTAGGTTCCTATCATCTTAAGATTAAATTAAACTACCTAATATTCTATTTGATTTATTTTTGTCTCCACCTTTCGTTTGTTTTACTATTATGTTTTTTTACTGCTTTACTTATGCTATGTCCAAGTTAGGGATATTTTGCTAGAGTTGTTGAATCCTAACCTTGGTCATTTATTGGGTAGTGGACTTTCTCAAATATGTTTTTATAGAGACTCCAATACCCGATAAATAATCAAGGAAATGAGATATAGATTCTTGGGGACTTTCCTCTAACTCACAGGTAGTAGAAATAGTAAATAGAGAGAAAGAAACAATTACACAGATACACGAAGCAGCATACAAGAAGCATAACAAGTGGTTTAATATAAAGTAGAAAGAAAGGCATAAAAGAAACAAAAAAGTGAGATAGATAGGGAAGAATAATATCCAATCACAATCGGCTCCTTATATGCACAAGCAGATTTAGCTCTAACCTGATTGTACTAACACTCCAAGTAAGCATACAAACAAAAAGATATAATGAGCTAAACCCACATTGAAACCCTATCTATGTGGTTACATCATCCAGTTTCTTATGGCCATTACTCATCACCAATAATTTACTAAGGTCAATAAACAATTTACGACTCTTTAAAAGTATAACTATAAATACTTTTACTAGTTGGGAACCTTATTGTAACTTTCCTATCCTACTCATGCACACTATCTCTGCATCAAATAATGATCCTTAATAAATATGTCTCTCCTCTAGAGCTCCACCACCACATAATGTGATAAGTCACCAATGATCATTAGGGTGAAAACCTAAGGTATGAAAAATTTATACACATAAACCTAAATATGCAATCTAAGTCTTGGTTTTTAATTCAATTTTTAATTAATTCTACACAATAATTTTTGTAAAAAGAATTATGGATCATTAGTATCAAAATTCCCTCAAACTATTAATGATCAAGAATTAAGAAAACAATTTTGAATATGAAAATTCAAGTTTTAAAATCAACAATATTTCCCCGCATTTTTTTTATTTAAGGAATCATTTTTTAAAAGGGGGATATTTATAGAAAATCCTTGGCGCCTCGCCAACCACGTAGGTGAGTAGGCTAGCAAGCACCAGAAAAGTCAATTTTTGTTTCAAAAATAAGTAGTTTTCACACATACTCGTAAAATAACACTAAAACAAAACAAAACAAATGCAACCTAGAATGAATAGTACATGAATCAACCCCACGTGGTGTGTGAAAACATGTGGACATAAAAAGTGTTATAACTAAGTGAATGTGTGCAATAATGAATTATAAGTAACTATTCTTACTTAGAGGAAGAGACAACATTAAGTCAAAAAAACAAACTCTGTATTTTGCACACGGGAATGCCAAGAAATATTTGGAGGACTTATAGAACTTACATTTTTCATAATAAAAATTACATTTTCAATAATAAAAATAGAACCTTTATTATAATAGCAGAAGATATTAGTATAGGTAGGGTAGATTTAAAAATTATACGTAAGGATTCTTATGATATTAATAATTTAACCAATTAAAGATAAGTACTTTGATACATTTGAAGTAAGAACAAAGTTGACATTATGCCCTTCCAAGCCCTTCTCTCAACAGATCACTTAAAAATATTTGAGTTTCCTTATAGAACACGCAGATCAAAAAGCTTCAACCTTTATCCCTAAAAGTCTTTTTATACACCACCTATATTTCTTCATCAAGATCACATCACAAGACCTAATCAGAAATTTGTCATGAAAATCTCGTAAGTATTATTTTCTTTCTCTCAATGAAGAGTAGGATCTTCCCCCAAATTCTAATAGAATTGAATAATTCTTATTCCCATAAAGTGGCACATTAATAGAGATTTTATAGGTGGGTGTCTACTAGCACAACTTGAGTAGGAAACAAACTACCAATTCTACTCAACTTAAGTATTTTGGTCACATCCAATTTGTGTTGAACCAATTTTCTCGCCAACACTTAGTGATACATGACTAAAAACACACATTTTCTTGTGATTTATTGGAATTAAAAGAATGAATTAGCTTTTTAATATAAAATTTTAATCAAGTATTTTATAAATTGTGTTTTTTAAAATCACAGGTATGTTTTTATGTATTTCATGTATTTTTGGACATAAAAGATTCAAATGACAAAAGACTAATCAAATCTCAACACAAGGGGTATACTTGTCATATATTTAAGGACCTAAATGCAAACATTTATACAAGATACATCAAAGAGGAGTCCAAATATCGAAGTGTAAAATTTAAGGATGTGCTATGGCATTGACACATGTTCATCGTGACACAAAGCTCTCAGGTTGATTTGTAAAGAATTGGAATTAGATTCATGCCATGAAATGAATCTATCTATGCCGTAACTAATGAACTTGGATTTATAGTCAAACGCCTGATTACAAGCTCATGTTTATCCAAATAATTCTAGATTTGTTTTAATAGCATTTTAATTGTTTTAAACTTCTTCATCCTTATCCTATCTATATTTTAATCATATGTAAATCTTTTAGTATAAATATGTAACTAGGGTTAACTACAAAATTAGCCATAGATTAAGTTACATATAATGTAGACATAGAAATATGCAGAAAATATGTAAGTCAACAGAGAAATTAAAGGCTAGAGATAAGATAGGAATTCAAAGAGGCAATTAAGGAGTTGTAATCAGCCATTGATATCAATCATAAGCTTCTTCATCTTCTTCTTTATCTTATTTGTTATTTTCTATCTATTTTAATTATGATTTAACCAAGCTAATTTATTTATGTGCTTGTGGGCAATTTAAGCTCTAGAATATGATTTAATTGATAAAATGTTATGATGATTTTTAGATAACATCCTTGAGTTTTTTATGTGTTCAAATCCATGATTAAATTCCAAGACTATGCATCCATGAATTAGAGTAATGAACTAAATTACTTCATGTGTATGTTTAATGCTAGTTTAAGATGTTACTATATTATCCTAAGAATATATATGTTTTCTTGTGTGACACTTGGGAATACTTACTCCTATTTATTTCATTAGTTATGTTATTCGCTAATATTCTTATTTGAAGTGGTAATTTATTGCTTTGTTCGTATTGCAATTAGAGTTGACATCTTCATTAAAGGTTGCTAGGTATTGTGATCTTGCCAAGTTTAATTATCCTTTTTTTCATACTTAATGCCATGAATGAATTTTATCTAACCATATATGGGTTAGAAGTCATTGCCGACTAGTGCATAGGTTTCACAAGCTATTGTTGTTAAATCAAGGATAATTATAATATTGATTTATGATATAATTCGTTAAATAATAAGCTGGTAGTAAGAATTGTTTCATAATAACATATTTCTCTTGATATGGGTGCTCATGTATCTTATTTATTAATTTATATTTTATTTGTATTTTAAAACTATTTTAAAAACCCTCATTATTAATTTATTAATAAGCGAATAATTATTGATATTTATTATAGCATTCATCGTGGATTCGATAATCTTTGATCTTCAATTACTCATCACTTATATAGTTAGATAATGTATACTTATGTATTTTTAAGCATATCAAGTTTTTAGCACTATTGTTGGTGATTTATTTTATTCTTTTGTCATTAATTATTAATTTTTTAAAAATAAAAATAAAAAATATATAATTTTTTAGTTTATAATTATTAGTTTTATTTCTATCTTTTTATTTTATTTTATTATTATGTTACTAACTTCTTATTTTATTCTGTCTTTTTATTTTATTATTTTCTTAGATTTTATTGTTTAGAATTGTATTTCACAAACTTAACTTCTTTGTAGATTTTTATTTATATATTTGTATTGTATTTTAATCAAACTTCTTTTTATTTATTTCACTAATTTCACTTATTTTTAGAGTTTTATTTTAACTTAACTTCTTTTTATTGTTATGTTACTTTGTTTGTCTTTTATTTATTTTTATTATAGTTTAACTTATTTTTAGATATTTGTAGTTTAATAACTTTATTTTTCCTTCTATTTTCTAGGATTTGAATGCAACAAAGATATTCCTTTAACCTATAGTCAAAATGGTCACTACAACTAGATACAATAGAGTTCATTTCTTCAAGTGAATCTGAAATTGAATACAAAGAGTTGGCAATAGTAGACCCAACACTGAAAGAATTAGCTGTCCCCGAATTAGAGCATCCATCCTTATGCATTGTGTATTCAAACTTGGAGATAGGATTAGAGCTTAGATTTGGACTAATTCATCTTTTACCTACATTTAGGGGCTTATCAAGAGAAGTCCCTAATAAAAACTTAAAAGAGTTTCATGTAGTGTGCTCTACTATGAAACAAGTTGGGGTAACTGAAGAGAAAATTAAATTGAGAGCATTCCCCTTCCCACTTATTGATAGTGCGAAGAAATTGCCATATTATATCCATTTACTTACTCTCTCTACATGGTATAACATGACCAAATTATTGTTGGAAAAGTACTTTTCATCTTTTAAGACCACACAACTTAGAAAATAAATTTGTGGCATAAGATAAATAAACCCTATATGAATATCAGGAGAGATTTAAGAGGTTATGTGCAATCTGTCTTTACTAGTAAGTGAGAAATTGCTTCTCTGATATTTCTATAAAGAATTGATGCCCATGGAATGCAATTCTCATCAATTTGGCATCCATGGTAACCCATAATGAAAGGTAAATGGAGTAAGAACCAACCCTACTCTTGAGGTTTTAGCTAATAATTTAACTAATTTTGTGCAATAGTTAACTAGTGGATATGTTAAGGCTTGTGGCATATGTTCTTCAGTGGGATATCACATTGATATATGCCCTACTCTTCAAGATAATAATTTTGAACAAGCCAATATTATTGGAGGCTTTAACCAACAGAGGCCCAAATATGATACCTATTCTAACAAAGATAATGCAATATGGAGGGATTATCCAAATTTTAGCTATGCAAATAACAGGTCTACTACATTCCCAGCAACTAACAATGTCCACTTGGATTCCGAATTTCTAATCCATCTTAGCAGTACCAACCTTAGAAAGCACTTGAAGGTAAGTTTCTAGAGGATATGTTTCTTGCTTTAGCTAATCATAATTGAAAGATATATGTGAGTGTTGGCGATATTTGTGAACAAAATACTTAAGTGTAAATTAGTCCCTAACCATCATGATCCCTATTTAAATTTGAATAAAATTTTGAGCATCAAGTAAATATATTTCAAGCATATACTCATCCTTATGCACGTTATAATATGTGTTATATACTTAGGAATATTTAGTATATACATTAGTTGCTCAACAAATTATTGGGTTAATTGATTGAATGGGTTAGATTAATCAAGCATCGATCTAATAGAACCTATGTCCTTCCAAATTGATTTACAAATTAGGGTAGATTGATTGAGGGATGGATCAATAAAAGTATGATCGAATATGATATACATGTTATTAAGTTCATTTTATTTTTTACTAAATCAATTGAAAAGGATTTCGATTACACGACCTTATAATCTGATTGTTTAAACAAGCCAATTTGTTCTTTTACCATATTATCCTTACTAATTATTGGCCTACAAATTATTTTATGGACGTATTGGTAATTAGACTTTAACCTAACATTAGCGTTCCATCTTTCCTATGTAAAGAACCTAATGCTCCATATTTTTATTGACCACATTCATTATATTTTTCTAATTATTTTTGCTCTTTCTCTAATTATTTTGTAAAAACTAAATCATATTTTGTTTAGACTTCTTTCTTTAATTAATCTATCAAACATTATGTGGTTATATATGACCGATAAATATGCCAATTTAATTTATGATTACATGTGTTTGTATAGATTCTTCTTATTTATGTTCTTGAATGTTTGGATCAAATAATTTTGTGTGTGATAATACTTATTTGATTTGACTACTTAATTTTGAAGAAGCTATCTTTATTGAACTTGTGCTTAACTTCTATTATAGGGTTCCTAAATGATTAATTTTTTTATTTATTCTTGAATCTTCTAGGTGAGGTTTTTCATTATTGAATCTACTCTAGGACACACTTTTCACTTGTGTTATTATGCGGACTTTTTAGGTACTAGTTGAATGAGTTTGATTGCTCGTGTGACTTGAGTTTATCAAAACATTGGTTTAGATCTTTACACCTATCTTATGAAGACTATGAAATATGGAACAACTTATTAGTACATTATTTTAGGGGCATTATCTTGGAGGGTAATTTATGTTCTAACATTGTAATTGAATGTTGATTTTCATAGTGGATAGTTAGGTGATCCGGTGGATTGATGGTTTTTCTCTTTGGTCATTGTTGTGGCCTAGGTTGTTTCTACCTAAAATGGCTTGTATCAAGTTCTTATTTATTTATTTTTTATATTATTTACACTAGATTTCATGTCTAGTCACTTGTGGTTTTTTAATTAATGAATTTAAAAAATTACCTACTCACTCCCTCAATTTATTTAGATCTATAACTTTAAAACTTTTAATTGGTATAAGGGCAAGTCACCAGATATACTTAGTGTTTTCCTTGGACCTTATTATGGATCATTTAAGAGAAGCTTTATCTACAACCTGTGCACCTTTCTTTGATGGGTCTAACTTCCCATATTGGAAAGCTCATATAAGCGCCTTTTTACGTTCTATAAATGAGCGTGTGTGGACTACAGAAGATAATATTGTCACACTTTATCCTAGGAATGAATGCAATACTAAAGATAAAACTAGTAGTAATTGGAATCAGGAAGGAACTAATGCTATCTTTAGTGCTGTGTTTGCTGATGAGTTTCATTGTATCTCTAATGTTGATACTGCTAAGCATGCATGTGATATTTTATAGGTTTCCTATAAGGACACCACCCACGTTAAAAGAATCAAATTTTGTGTGGTAGGCAATAGGTTTGCAAACCTTAGGATGGAAGAAAATGAAACCTTTTTCCAAATTTTATGCTAAATTATGTGATATTGTTAAAACCTCTTTAAATCTTGGATAGAAAATTGAGAAATTTAGGTCAGTTCAAAAAATTCTTTGCTCATTACCATATTGTTTCCATGCAAAGTTCACCACCATTGATGAAAATAAGGATGTAGAAACATTACTTTCATGAAACAATCAAATTCATCAACTAAAAATATCAAGTAATATGCCTCTTAAAAAATGTAGGAAAATGCAATGACTTCTTAAGGAATTACTTCCATATTATTTTTCCCATTAAACCATTTTTCACAGATATTTAGGCTTTTTGGGTCATAGTATATAGATTATACTATTCATTTTCCTCTTCTTTTTTTTTCTATTTTATCCTTTCACTTATATTCTTTTTTTATAAGAGAATCCATTTTTTTAAAGAGTGGACCTATGTATAGATTGTACATTTTTTATATGCTAAGGTGAGTGGTTAATATTTGGCTTTTATGTTTGTATTTTTATAGGTAACCCTAAATATATCTCTTTTTTAATAGAAGTCATGCATGAATGAAGAAATACATGTACATTCAATTTTTACTTAAATAATTTAATTTAAGCAAATGAAAATAAATTTATAACACTTTATTAAGATGTAAAAATCTACAAATTTAATTCTAATAAGTCTTATAGAGATTATCTAATAATGCCAAAAAAATAAGAAAAGTGTTTAGAGTAGAAAAATTAATATTGATCACTTAGAATAAAGAATAATGGGCTCAAAATATTTCTCACAGGGGTAGTCTCTATTATTTGATTCCTAAATACCAATTTTGGGTTTAATATAATTTTCATACCTTATCAAGAAACACTAGTCATGATAAAAACTAACTAATTACTATATACTCCATGTTATGTTTTTAAAAATTAATCTAACAGTGCAAAAGACTTAACTATTTACTTAAATTTGATTTAAAGAAACATTAAATTTTTGTGAGTCATGCCCTATGGATTTTCAAAATTTTATTTACTTAAAACTAGGGATATGATTGTGAGTTTTAGATAACCAACTTCTTGGTGCAAGGTAAATAACTAAGGCATCAAAACACATTTGTACCTAGATCTAGCAAAGAAACTACCTCCATTTATCATATATTGTAATTAAAAACTTTGAAGTTTTGGAGATAGCTTCAGATTTTTTTTAAAACTAATCTAACACTAAGTATTAAAAATAAGTACTAAACAATAAAAATAAAAAATGTTGGTAAAATAAAGAAAAGAAAAATAGAATAAAATAATTATATAGATTTTACAATACATATAATACAAACAACTTTTATATAAATTTTTATACATATAATTATACATACGTAAACTATACATATTTATAATACACTCTATATATCATATAATACAAACACATTTTTTTGACAAATAAATATACATAATTAAATTATATAGAATAAATATTTATAATACACTCTATCTAATATATAATACAAACATATTTTTATACAATAAATATATATGATTAAATTGTACAAAATATAATATACTCTATTTAATATTTAATATAAACACGTTTTTATACATGCTATAACATTCTATATTTACTAGTTAGTACAAAGAAATACTATATAATAAATAAAAAGGAATAAACTAAAATTAATACAATCGAACAAGTTAGTTATTATTAAGTTAATCTCTAAGTTAAATAACATAATTATTATTAACCAATAGTGCTTCTTATAAAGAATGGTGGGGTAAAGCCTTCTAAGAAATCATCCTCCTAGACAGAGTAACTTTCACAGGAAAGACAAGTAGCATAAAGACTTCCAAGAACTAGTCTCTTAGACAAAACTTAGATCTTTACTTTTCATGGTATTAAATAGTTAGTTTTTTTAAATTAAAATTAAAAGTAAAAGTAAAAAATTAATTAATTTTTTTTTCTAAATTTTTAAATTTTTTAAAAAATAAATTTATAATTAAAATTTAAAATTAGAAGAAAATTAAAACATAAAAATTAAAAGTTAATTTTTTTTTAATTATTTTAATTATTATTTTTTACTAAAAAAATCACAACTATTTACAACACAGAAATTTTTTAAACTTTTGATAAATAATTTGAAAATGCTATTCCTTCCTTGAAAATGACGCCAAAAACTTGATGAGACAAAATCAAGTCTCTAACAACGACGCCAAAAACTTGATTAAACAAGACCATCATTGATTTAACAATACTGATCTTGTAGATAGATTTGTTTTATATTTGTAAAACTCTCATAAGTGCACAAATCATTTTGTAGAAAATGACAAGTATACTCCCAATATCTATATAAGGAAGGAATATATGTGATTTTTTAATTTATTATTCAAACTTTTAAAAACAAAATTAAATCCTAAAATCCTTTCACGATATTTAGATTTTTTGTGTTTCCTAATCTAATAACATAAAAAATAAACATAGATATGGATTTAATAAAAAATAATACAAATTTTTTTTATTCATAATATTGGAGTATTTATGGATATAATTATTAAGTTAATTATGTTTGCTCATATTATTTAGGGTATTAAAGATATAGATTGATATTTATTGATATTTTTCTTTTTGGTATGAAAGTGTCCTTAGGTAGGGCCCAAATTCTTTTCTTTAATATTAATTAACTAATATCTTTCGGTGGGCCTATTAATAAATTAAGTTTAAAATTTTATATTTATTTCAAAGAAAATTCAAACTATCTAGTCACAACATTAGGTAGAGTTCGTTAATTAGACTTTATTCAAATGTCCAAATTAAACCCAAGAATTTACTTATCAGAGTATTAACTTTAAGGTTTTAAAACCATTACTAAAAATGTGTCATCAATACATTTTGAAATAATAGTTTTTATAAAAACTTTTGAAAAAGAGCTCCATTCTAACTACTCGGTGATTGTACCAACAAATAAAAGAGACATACCCTCAATTAGACAAAATAATTAAACTTTAAAATCTAATATTCAGATTTAATTTTGTAATAAAAAATAATATATTTCTCTCTAACATCCTTAATATAAAATCTTGAATAAAAAAATCAATTTATTTGGTAGAAATGTTTTATCTATTTAATATTTTGAAAGCATAAGAACTTTATCATTATATCATATTTACCAACAGCCAGACATGTTTAATTTAATCAAAGAAAATTAAATATAACATACAAGAATAAAACATAAAAATAATTGTAAAGAATTCATTTAAAATTGTATCTCAAAAGAATCCTTACATAATTGTGATGCTAATTTCGTTTATGGAAAACCTCCAAACAAATTTGCATTTCGGTTTATTGAATGAAATACTAGAAATTTATAGAAGCATAACTAGTTCTTCTCCAAAAGAGAAGAACTTTAAAACCAAAACAAACTAAAAAATCTAAGAAAGCTTTCTAGAGAGAGAAAAAGGGATTTTTAGGGATGATTTTTACAATGGGGGAGAGAGTCCTCTTAGAGATGAAGAAAAGGCTAAAAAAGATAGGAAAATATCTCAAAAATTGTTTTTGGATGCATTTGGAAAGGTTGGCATGCATGTGGGGGGTGAGATTTGCGATAGACGGTCATTGGCGCGTGCTTGAGACTCGATCCGCGCGTGTGTTGGCTATGCACATGACTTGACATTTTTTTATTTTTGACTGTTTTGGCCCATTTTTTCCAATTGACTTTTTTCATTTTATTCTCAACATATTTGTGATGTATTTCCTCAAGTATTTTTCTTCCAGTCATTTAGTTATTTTTAAACAAATATACCTGAAAACCAATAAAACTATTTGTGATTCTGAAAAGAAAAATTTATATAAAAATATGATAAAATCATAGAAATATAATCTATTTAATAAATGAAAGTACATTCAATCATTGTAATTTTAGTGCCTTTTAAGCACTCATCAATCATCATCTTCAAAAGAAATGCAATTTGTAAAACTTACTAACCCCCTTCTTTAAATGCAACACATACACTTTGAGCATCAAAGATTGCATTTGTATGGCCTTCTAACTCTACTCCTACTATTACTTATTCACAAAGAACCATAGTACTAATAATATATATAAATATTAAGTTTATGCATTTCTGTCATCATTATGGTAGGAAATTTCATATTAGAACAAAGTGTAAATTTTTGTTGACTAATGCCCATGACATTAACCATTTACTTGCTTCTAGTTATAGGACTCATTATTATCATCCAACTATGAATTTTATGTCAAATTATTCTACTAGAAATTATGATGTTGTTAGTTCAAAGAGACAAGTCAAGTTTAACATATTTAATTCTAGGAATAATTGTCATCATCCTACAATGCATGTTGCATTTTCAATTAGGATGAATGTGAAATCTAAAAGTAATGCTAAGTCCAAGAACATGTCTATGAAAACTAAGGTAGTTGAGTTCCAACTCAAAGATATAAAGAAGCCAAGATTCAAGAAAGGTTGGGTTAGGAAAGATTGTCTCTTTTTGGCCACCAGATTGTCCTTTATTATTCACCTTTGTACTTTTTATGAATGTTTAGTGATGACTTGTAAAATTTGGCATAATTTATCACTTCTGAACTTTAAACTTTAGTCTAATTTTATTTATTTTCTTTGAATTTAGACTTCATTAATATTATTTAAATTTTATTACAGATTTGAAGATAATGAAGATCCAAAATTTTAGAAGTATATCATTTTAGGACTCTCAAATTTAAAGTAATATATATATATATAGAAAAGAAGAATAAAAAAAGAACAAGTTATATTATATATATATATATATATATATAATATAGAAAATGGTGTGGGAGAGAGATATTAATATATAAAGCAAAATGAGAAAGAGATATACATACATACATACATACATATATACATACATATATAGATACATACATACATACATACATACATACATACATACATACATACATACATATATATATATATATATATATATATATATATCTAAAGAGAACAAAAAAAGAGAGGAAAAAGATGGCGTCAATAGAGAAAAAATAAAAAAAAGAAACAGGAGTAGAGCAAAATAACATAGGAGATGGCCACAGTTTGGAAAAGAAGAAAACAAAATAAAAAAAAGAAGCAGATGAAGTAACAGGGTGAAACACAAAAATTGGGAAAAGGAGAAAGAAAACGCAGGAGAAAACATGAAAGCAGATTCTTTTTTGAGTCAATTTTCTTTCAATTCTTCTCAGAAAATTATGGTGAATTTGTTTATGTTTAATTTAATTTTTAGCATGAACTAATTTATCTTTATTCTATGAAAAATATGTAATTTAATTATAAAACTATGTTTGATTTTCTATGTTAATTTGAATTATTTCTCTTCATGTTTATCTGATTTATTCTAAGTTTAATGCTTTTAATTAATTAGCCATTAATTAAATGATTTTAGTCTTATGATTTACTATCGAAAGAGGGAATTATAGGATAGATCTGGAATATTTCTGCATAGGTAAATATAAAGATCGAAAGACTTGTATGAACCTGTGTAGTTTTAAAAATCTTTGATCTTAATGATTTCTTGCTTTATTAAATTGTATATTCTTGTGAAATTAATGAATAAGATTATTTCCAATTGACTATCGAAAAAGGCTTTTGGAGATTTTTGGAGATTGCTAACAAACAAAGAGAATTAAATTCAATTAACTATGTGAGTAAAGCATAGAGATGGATTAAGTGAGATCGATTTCCTAGAATTTTTCTTCCAATTAATTTGATCTTTGAATCATATCATTATTTTCTTTTGTACATATTTCTTTAAATTAATTTTATTTTAAATTTCAATTACAAAAACTTGAGTAACTTCTCTAGATAGAATTAAGATTAATGTAATTTTGGTATTTTTCAAAAATGAGTTACCAATCCTTGAGGACGATACTCTTTTTATCACTTTATTATAAAACTACGATAGTGCGCACTTGTAGTTTTTCACATATCATGTTTTTGGAAACGTTTCCAATGATTGATTTTTTCTTATTTTTGTCAGTATCGATACAAATTAATCTTGGTTTTAATTTAGAATTATATTTTATTTTTATTTTACTTTTTTTATTTCTAAGTGTGTTTTTGAGTTTGGATGTGCCGTGCTAGAATTCGAAATATTATTCCTTTTGATCCAGATATTGAAAGAACCTTTAGATCATAAAGAAAGAAGAAAGTACTAGCCATGCCTAAAGGAGAACAAAACACACAACCATGCACCTTGATGGATTATGTAAGGCCAATTGTGAATGAAAACTACTCAGGTTTAAGACACCAAACCATTAATGCCAATAATTTTGAGTTCAAACCAGCATTGATCAACATGGTACAACAAGCCCAATTTAGCGGATCGCCACTTGATGATCCCAATATTCATTTGGCGATGTTCTTGGAGATTTGTGACACTGTAAAGATGAATAGTGTTACTGAAGACACCATTAGACTAAGATTGTTTCCTTTTTCATTGAGAGACAAAGCTAGATTTTGGCTACAATCTTTACAACCGGGAAGCATCACTAGTTGGCAGGACATAGTGGAAAAGTTTCTTGCTAAATTCTCTCCACCTACAAAAATAGCCCAACTCAGGAGTGGGATTGGTCAATTCAAACAAAATGATGTTGAGACACTCTATGAAGCATGTGAAAGGTATAAAGATATGATTTGGTATTGCCCTAATCATGGATTTCTGGATTGGTTGCAAATTCAAATGTTCTATAATGGGTTAAATGGGCAAACTAGAACCATAGTTGATGCTGCTTCATGTGGAAATTTGATGTCAAAAAAACCTGAAGATGCTACTTCTCTTTTGGAAGAAATGGCCTCAAATAACTATAAATGGACAACTGAAAGATCTATGGTTAAGAAAGTTGCTGGGATTCATGAATTGAAGTCGTTTGCTGTCCTTTCAGCTCAAGTAGCTTTTCTATCTCATCATATTTTTACCTTGACAACTCAAAGAATACCACAAAGTGCAGAATATGTTTCAGCTTCAAGTATGAAAGTTCCGATGAATGAATCTAGTCAAGAATAAGTTCAATACATCAATAATCGGAACTACAATTTTCATGGTGATCCTTTGCCAAATTACTACCATCAGGGGCTTCGAAATCATGAAAATTTGTCTTATGGAAACGTAAAGAATGTGTTGCAACCTCTTCCAGGGTTTAATAGTCAACCATGCGAAAATAATATGTCACTTAAGGATGTCATGGTTTCCTTTGTTGAGGAAATCAAAGGAAGGTTTAAAAAGAATGATTCACGGCTAGATAACATTAAGACTCATTAGAACAATATGTGAGCCACATTAAAAAACCTTGAAGTGCAAATTGGGCAACAAACAATGGAATAATGCAATGCCATGCCATTACACTTGGGAGTGGAAGATAAATTGAGAGATCACCATAAAAAGAAACTTAGTCCACCCCTATAGCTCCAAACAATGGCCAAAGCAATAATAAAGTAGAAGAAGAGGAGATTGTTGAGGATATACTAATAGAGGATGACATGTCTCCATCAATTTCATTTCCTAACAATCTTCCTATTCTCTCTACTCCATTTCCTAATCCTCAACGCTTTAAAAAAATTAGATAAGCATTTTTCTAAGTTTTTTGATATTTTTAAGAAAATTAACATAAATATTCCTTTTGTAGATGCTTTGGACTAGATGAAAAATTATGCCAAATTTCTAAAGGACATCATTTCCAAGAAGAGAAGGTTGGAGGAGTTCGAAATAGTGAAGCTTTCTGAAGAATGTAGTGCCATTCTGCAAAAGAAATTGCCTCAAAATTAAAAGATCCAAGGAGTTTCACTTTTCCTTGCACTATTGGAAATTCATTTTTTGAAAAAGTTTTATGTGATCTTGATGCTAGAATTAATCTTATGCCACTTTCTGTTTATAGGAAATTAGGACTTGGAGAGATGAAACAAACAACAATTTCTTTGGAAATAGTAGACTGACCCATCAAGTATCCACGTGGAATCATAAAAGATGTATTGATAAAGGTGGATAAATTCATTTTTCCTACTGATTTTTTTATGTTAGATATGGATGAAGACCAAGATGTCCCATTAATTCTTGGTCGACCATTCTTGGCTACGGGAAGGGCTTTAATAGATGTTCAAAAGGGTGAGTTAACATTAAGAGTGAACAAGGAAGAGGTTACATTCAACATTTATGAAGCCATGATATTTTTAGAAGATCCAGGCACTTGCTTTCGAGTAGATATCATTGAACAATTTGAAATAGAAGCCTTTCAAGAAGATATACCAACTGATCACCTAAAACGATCATTGCAGTAGGGTACATCATTTATCATAGAAGTGGATAGGTTAGAGTCAATGGTTGCAAAGATGGATTTTGTAATCTCTATAGAAAAAGTGCAACAAACTATAACTCCAGAGTTAAAGCAATTGCTTGATCATCATTGTTATGCATCATTGGGTGATGATTACACCTTTCTAGTGATTGTTATGGCATCACTTACACCCAAAGAAGAGGAAAAATGACTTTTTCAATTGAATGAGATGGATGAGTTCCAAAATGATGCTTATGAAAATGGAAAGATCTATAAAGAATGCACAAAGAAGTGGCATGAGAAATAGATTCTTATGCATGAGTTTGCTCCAGTACAATAGGTTTTGCTTTTCAATTCACGACTAAAACTCCTCCCGAGTAAGTTAAGATCAAGATGGACATGTCCTTATACAATTGACAAAGTTTCCACTTTTGGATCAATAGACTTGAAGGAAAAGACATGGAATATATTTAGAGTTAATGGTTATAGATTAAAGCACTATTATGGAGAACAAGTGTTTAGGAATCGTGCATTTATTCCTTTTCGAAATCCTGATTGATGAAGATTGAAAAGTTTGGCTGTAGACTATAAAACAAGCTCTTATGGGAGACAACCCATAAAACTTTATTTTGTTATTTTATTTTATTTTTTATTACTATTTGAATAATTTGGATTCTGATGTTGATTTATTTTGTAGGAATAAAAAGCTAAAAATTACTAACTAATGCGGATCCACCATAAAACCAGGGAAGTTCCTTTCATTTTTTCAATCTATCTCACTTTTAAATTTACAATGAGGACATTGTTTAGTTTAAGTTTGGGGGTGTCAACTCCTATAGTCTTGAGTTGTTGAATTATCTTATCAAGCATGTATTTGAGTATGATTGAATTCACTATGATTATGAAATTTGTGATTGAGGATAGGTTTGAGAATTTTTTTCAAAATCTGCTATTATGTTAGTCAGAGTTTTTTTTTGTATTTTGATTTAAATCTTTATCCTTGAAAATAATTGAGAACATAGTAAATTTTTCTCTACTCCATTTTGCCTATATGAAGAGGATTTGAATTAATTGGGTTAGGAAAATTTTAATTTTGCTTTGCTCTAGAATCTGTTAATGGATCCTTGAGGCGAAATCCTAACTGATACCAAATATTAGAGAAATGATCTAGGAAATTTTTTTTCACAACCAAAAAGCTTTTCCAACCGTCCTAATTATCACGCCATAATTGCATGGTGTATTCCCATAGTCAACCCCCTTAAGCTTTATTTTATATAAGTCTTAGTTGTTCTTTTAACTATATAAACCATTCACATTCTAAGTCTGAAAAACCATGAACTTACCTTAAATTTTGAGAAACTATTTTGGTGGAAATTTGCATTTAAAAGAGAATGTTAATTCAAATTAAAGAATTCACATTATCTTTGTTCTATTTGATTAAAGTGTGAATAAAAAGAAAAAAAGAAATTGAAAGGTAGGAATCAAAAAAGGTTTAAAGTGGTTGAAATTAGTAAAAAATATGAGTATAAAAAAACAAAAAAAGAATAAGCACTCTACTTATTGAGTATGACAAAATTATTGTCATTAGAATGAGTATATTGTCGAGAAAGAGCTATGATGTAAACCCTGTGGATATTCTTTTTTTTTTTGTTTCTTTCTACCAAGTATTTTCCCAGTTTGCTTTGATTTTTCATATCCATTTCTTTCTTAGCCCTCACCCTATGGTCTATCATTACAACCTTGATTAAAGACCTTTTGATCTCTAATTTTGGCATTTGATTACATTAGTGGAGAGGATTTATGAAAATTCGACTTATGGAGTTAAGTTTTGAGAGAATTCTTTTGACTTCTGTTGTTCTACTTTTATCTGAATTTGCTGGTTGTTTGGAGTTGAATTGACTACTTCACACACACACTCAAGGACCTAGCTTTAGGTTGAAGTAAATGCTTAACTCTTGCTTGACAAATTTCAAAATTTTGATTAATTTTCTTGCTATCTTTGATGCAAAAAGAGTAAATTATTAGTGATAAAATATAAATTCAAATCATGACTTGGTGAGTGATGGTAGTTATCTATGGGGTCTTGTTGACACTTTCTATAATTGTCTTTTCTTTTATTTTCTTTTTGTTTGAGGACAAACAAATTTTTAAGTTTTGTGGTATTTGATGACTTGCATAATTTGTCACTTCTAACCTTTAAACTTTAGTCTAATTTTATTTATTTTCATTGAATTAAGACTTCATTATTATTATTTAAATTTTATTGCATATTTGAAGATAACGAAGATCTAAAAATTTAAAGGCATATTAAAGTAATGGAAAAAGGAAAAGAGGATGTATGATTTGAATATATATAAAGAAAATAAATAACTTTTGATGAAGTTCTATATTATATATATATATAATATAGAAAATGGTGTGGGAGAGAGATACTAATAAATAAATATATATAAAGGAAAAGGAGAAAGATATATATATATATATATATATATATATATATATATATATATATATATATATATAAGAGGCCAAGAGAACAAAAAGAGAGAGGAAAGAGACAGCAGCAATACAGAAAAAAGGAAAAAAAGAAAAAATAGCAAAGTAGAATAACAGAGGAGACGGCCACAATTTGGAGAAGAAGAAAAAAAATAAAAAAAAGGAAGCAGATGAAGTAAGAGGGAGAAACCCAGAAACTGGGAAAGGAGAAAGAAAACGCTGGAGAAGACACGAAAGTAGATACTTTTTGCGAGTCTATTTTCTTTCAATTCTTCTCAGAAAATTATAGTGAATTAGTTTATGTTTAATTTAATTTTTAACATGAACTAATTTATATTTTTTTAAGAAAAATATGTAATTTAATTCCAAACTATGCTTGATTTTCTATATTAATTTGAATTATTTTTCTTCATGTGTATCTCATTTATTATGAGTTTAATGCTTTTAATTAACTAGCCATTAATTAAATGATTTTATTCTTGTGATTTACTATCGAAAGAGGGAATTATAGGATAGATCTTGAATATTTCGGCATAGGTAAATATAGAGATCGAAAGACTTGTATGAATCTCTATAGTTTTAAAAATCATTAGTCTTAATGATTTCTTGCTTTATTAAATTGTATATTTTGTGTAAATTAATGAACAAGATTATTTTCAATTGATTATCAAAATATGATTTAGGATATTTTTGGAGATTGCTAACAAATAGAGAGAATTAAATTCAATTAATTAGATAAATAAAGCATAGGGATGGATTAGGTGAAATCGATTTCCTAGAAGTTTTCTTCTAATTAATTTGATCTTTGAATTATATCTTTATTTTCTTTTGTGCATCTTTCTTTAAATTAATTTTATTTTAAATTTCAATTACAACAACATGAGTGGCTTCTCTAGATAAAATTGAGATTAATATAATTTTGTTATTTGTCAAAAATAAGTTACCAATCTCTGAAGACGATACTCTTCTTATCACTTTATTATAAAACTTCGATATTGTGCACTTATAGTTTTGCACTGATCATTTAGTTGATCCTAGATAAGCATCTTTAGAATTTTTGTTTGTTTGTTTGTTGCTTATTTTTATTGATATTTCTTTAGTTTTAATAAAATAAAAAAGGGGAGTTGATTTGTTTTAACAATGAAATAGACCCTACATACTACTTTTTTGTTACAACTTGATTCATTCAAATTGCATATTTACTGAGTAATTGAGTATTTTGACTTGTACATTTACATAATATTTTTCATCTTGGTGATTGTTGTTGCTTAGAATTTACTCACACACTCATTGAACATATATGTATATGATAACTCTATGAAGGTAGAGTCATTAGTGCACTTTTTTTACTTAATATTTACTTTTTTTTAATAAGTAGTACTTATAGGGTTAAAAATATTAAAAGATAAATGATGCGTAATTTCGCAAGTGTACGAATCGTTCAAGTAATAAAGTGTACAAAAGTACGGATATCGAATCCACAAGGAATGGCGTTACTAAGTACCGAAATTGACTAATCTTAATTTTATTTGAAAACCGAATTTTTGAATTTGTTTAAGAAGTAAATTAACTTAAAACTAACACAAATAACAAAATTTAATGTTGTTCACAAATGATTAAAAATGCTAAGGCATTTGATTTCGCTAAATCAATTCAATCTGATTTCAAGTGAGGTTATATGAAAATCTAAGTTAGAAGTGATGGTTGAAAAACCTAAACTTATCTAATACTCTCTCTTGAGTTATATTAGAATTACTTATCTATGAAAACCAACTATATTTCTATGAAAATTTAATCACAAATAAGCACATTAGGATTTAGGGAATTTCTAGAATAACCACATACATCATGCATTAGGTGTCAAACTCGTATTCAACATATGGTATTTATCACAAGAAGCATTCATTACACATCTCCTCTCGGTCTCAATATAATGCAACAAATCATCTAAATCTTGATCAGAAATTTAAAAGCATTAAGCATAGAAATAAATACTCAACTTGAAAATAATGAATTCATATAACGATAACACAAGAAATCAAATTTTCTTGATTTAACTACATCATAGCCTTAGCAAAAACGAATTAGTTCATAATAGAAATAAGAACAAACATATTCTGAATTGAATCCATAAACAAACAATCTGAATAAAATGCAGAAAATAAAAGATAAGGAGAAGAGATGAAAAACTCTTGAAGATGAAGACTTGGTAGCAATAATGGTGATGATCCTTCAAGCTTCTCCAACCTTTCTCTCCAAAATTTCCTTTTCTCCTCCAAAAATAACTTAGATCTGCTCTCTCTGCCATCCCCCTCTTTCTCCATCATAATGTATATATAGATCTAGGGTTTGAGGGGCAATTTTGGAACAAAACAACATAAAAAATGTGTTTTCGGATGAAACTCGCTGGCGGCGACATTATTCTCGCCGCGGCGAGATTTATGGAAAATAAAATTTTTGTTTCTTCTGATTTTGGCCGGTGGCAAGATACTTTGGCCGGCGGCGAGATGAGTTTACCAAATTTTTGTGCTCTCGGGAAGATTTTCGCCATGCTTTCTATAGGATTTTCGCCATGCTTTCTTTAGGATTTTCGCCGGCAGCGTGATGAATATGGCCGGCGGTGAGAATCCTTTGGCTGGCGGCGAGATTCACTTGGCCAAAATCCGTGCTCTCGGAAAATATCAATCCCGATCATTGTACTTTGTCCCTAACTTCTCCAAAATCATGATTTTACCTGAAATTGCACTTTAAACATGAAATACCCGTGAAATGACATTTGTGGATTAAATAATCAAATAAACACAATTTTCACACAAATATCAACATTTAAATCATAACAAAAAGGCAATAATTTAGCTCTTATCAATAAACTTTCAAGTGAAAGGGGAGAAAATATATTTTTGGGATTGTTTTTGGATTTTTTAATGCAGTAGCAATTAGAAGATGCCTTGTGGAAACCAAACAAATAGAGTTGACTAAGCATTCCATATGGACACATGCAAGAAAAGAGGACGAATTGCACAAAGCTGCATTCCATACATTATCACCTAATTTGTCCATTCTTCCCATTAGGGCGTCAAACAATAGATAACCACAACCAGTCCACCCATGCCATGCCTCGTGTGTTGATATGCCTAGTAAATTCCCATGCAAGCTGTTGTATTTCTATTGGCCATTGCCTTTAATTTTCCTTTTTTTCATCTCAACCCTTGATATGAAGTTGATCTCGTGGTCTAAATTTTACCTGAACTTAATTTAACTCTTTAATTTCCCCCACAGACCCTAATGAGTTGAAAATTACCTATTTTAATCATTTTTTGGAGTGAAGAAGTGAGAAAAGTATAGAAAAATTCAAAAAAATATACAATTTTGGTGGAGATTTGATGACTTGAATTATTTAGCTTAATTTATCACTTCTTAACTTTAATTTTAGTCTAATTTAATTTAATTTTTATTGATTTTATACTTCATTATTTTTATTTAAATTTTATTGCAGAATTAAAAAAAATAAAGATCCAAACTTTTAGAAGCATATTGACTAAGGACTCTCAAATTTAAAAGAAGATATATATATATATATATATATATATATATATATATATATATATATATATATAGAAGCTAAGGAGTGTGGGATAGGTTTATATATATATATAAACAAGGGACGCCGTAGAGAAAAAAAGGGAGAAAAGGGAGAAGGCAACAAAGAGGAGAATAAAAAAATGGGAAATAAGAGTAGTAGAACGGGAAATAAGGAGAAAAAAAGAAAAAAGTTAGGAATGAAGACAAAAAACTGAGAAACAAGGAGAGCAGAGAAGAAAAATCTGGATGTTTTTTTTTGGAGATTGCTAACAAACAGAGAGAATTAAATTCAATTGGCTAGATGAGTAAAGCATAGTGAGGGATTAGGTGAAATCGATTTATTAGAAGTTTTCTTCCTATTAATTTGATCTTTGAACAATATCTTTATTTTTTTTTGTGCATTTTCTTTAAATTAATTTTATTTTAAATTCCAATTGCAACAACTTAGTGATTTCTCTAGATAAAATTGGGATTAGTATAATTTTGGTATTTTTCAAAAATAAGTTACTAATCCCTGAGGACGATACTTTTCTTATCACTTTATTATCAAACTACGATACTATGCACTTGTAGTTTTGCACCGATCAAGCTTTTGGCGCCTTTGTCGGGAATTGAATTTTTCTTATTTTTTCCAATATCGATACAAAGTAATATTGGTTTTAATTTAGAATTATATTTTATCTCATTTATATTTTTATATTTTTTATTTTATTTTCATTTTTTTCTAGGTGTGTTTTTGACTATGAATACGCCGTGCTAGAACTCAAAACATTGTTTCATTTGATTCAAAGATTGAAAGAACTTTTAGATCATGAAGAAAGAAGAAAGTACTAGCCATGGATGAAGGAGAACAGAATGTACCGCCGCACACCTTGATGGATATGTAAGGCCAATTGTGAATGATAATTACTCATTTGGAAATGTTTTTGGAGATTTGTGACATTATAAAGATGAATGGTGTTACTAAATACACCATTAGACTGAGATTGTTTCCTTTTCAATGAGGGACAAGGAAAGACGTTGGCTACTGTCTCTGTAACCAGAAAGCATCACTAGTTGGTAGGACATGGTAGAAAAGTTTCTTGCTAAATTCTTTCCACCTACAAAAATATCCCAACTCAGGAGTGAGATTAGTCAATTCAGACAAAATTATTTTTAGACACTCCTTGAGGCATGAGAAAGGTATAATGATATAATTCAGTGTTTCCCTCAACATGGATTGTCAGAATGATTGCAAGTTCACATGTTCTATAATGGGTTAAATGGGTAAACTAGAACTATAGTTGATGTTGCTTATGGTGGAACTTTAATGCCAAAGACAGTTGAAGGTGTACTTCTCCTTTGGAAGAAATGGCCTCAAAAAACTATCAATGGCTAACTCAAAGATCTATGGCTAAGAAAATTGTCTCGATTCATGATTGGGAGCCATTTGTTATCCTTTCAGCTCAAGTTACTTCTCTATCTTATCAGATTTCTGCCTTGACAACCTAAAGATTACCACAAAGTGAAGAATATGTTGCAAACCCAAGTATGATAGTTCCCATGAATAAAGTAAGTCAAGAATATGTTCAATACATCAACAATCAGAACTACAAATATCGTGGTAATCTTACGCCAAATTACTACCATCCATGGGTTCGAAATTATGAGAAATTTTCTTATGGAAAAACAAAGAATGTGTTGCAACTTCTTAAAGGTTTAATTGTCAACCAAGCGAAAAGAAGATGTCACTTGAGGATGCCATGGTTTCCTTTGTTGAGGAGACCAAAACAAGGTTTAAAAAGAATGATTCACAGTTGGATAACATTGAGACACATTGTAGCAATATGGATGCTACTATGAAAAATCTTGAAGTGAAAGTTGGGCAACTAGCCGTGATCATCAATGCTTAATAAAGAGGAACTTTTCCTAGCACTACAAAAGTGAATCCAAAGGAACAATGCTAGGCCATTACACTTAGGAGTGGAAGATAAATTGAGAGGTCACCATTAAAGGAAATCGAGTCCACCCCTACAGCTCCAAACAATGGCCAAGCAATCATAAAGTAGAAGAAGATGATTTTGTTGATGATACACTAAGAGAGGTTGTCATGCCTCCATCAATTTCATTTCCTAACAATCCTCTTATTCTCTCTACTCCACTTCCTTATCCTCAATGCTTTCAAAAAGAAATTAGATAAGAAATTTTCTAAGCTTTTGGATATCTTTAAGAAAATTCACATAAATATTTTTTTGTAGATGCCTTGTGCCAAATTTTTGAAGAACATCATTTGCAAGAAAAGAAGGTTGGAGGAGTTCAAAACATTGAAGCTTTCTAAAGAATGTAGTCCCATTCTTCAAAATAAATTTCCTCAAAAATTAAATGATCGAGGGAGATTCACTCTCCTTTCCCTATTGGAAATTCATTTTTTGATAAAGTTTTTTTTGTTATATTGGTGCTAGTATTAATCTTATGCCACTATCTATTTATAGGAAATTGGGATTTGGAAAGATGAAACAAACAAAAATTTCTTTGCAACTAGCATACCGATCCATTAAGTATCCAAGGGGAATCATAGAAGATGTATTGGTAAAGTTGGATAAATTTATTTTCTTGTTGATTTTGGGGTGTTAGATATGGATGAAGACCAAGATGTTCTACTAATTCTTGGCCAACCATTCTTGGCTATGGGAAGACCTTTAAATGATGTTCAAAAGGGTGAACAAGGAAGAGGATACATTCAGCAACTACGAAGCCATGAGATTTCCAGAAGATCCAAGCACTTGTTTTCGAGTATATATTATTGAACAATGTGAAGTAGAAGCTTTTCAAGAAGATATGTCAGTTGATCACCAAGAAAGATGTATCACCACTTCATCTCATGCTTATGATCTTAATAATTCTCCTGTTTGTAAATTTGATTTACCTTTTGTTATAGAATAATTTCTCCACTATGTATTTGCCTTAGAAGCATTGTCACAGGTTAGATCATTTAGCAAAGAAGTGGAGAGGATGAAGCCAATAGTAGCAAAGATGGATTCTATAATCTCTATAGTTGAAGCAAACTATAACTCTAGAGTTGAAGCAATTGCTTGAGCATCTTCACTATGCATTCTTGGGTGATAGTTACACCTTTCTAGTGATCACTACAACATCACTTACACCCAAACAAGAAGAAAAATTGCTATGTGTGGTAAGGGAGCATAGAAAAGATTTGGGATGGACTATATCTCACATAAAAGGTATAAGTCCTTCCATTTTCATTCACAAGATTCTAATGGAGGAACTTTACAAACCAAAAATTGAGCCCCAAAGAAGATTAAATCCAACAATGAAGGAAGTTGTGAGATTTGAAATTTTGAAGCTTTTCAATGCTGGAACTATTTATGCTATTTCAGATAACTCATGGGTAAGTCCAGTGTACGTTGTACCAAAAAAGAGTGGAATGGTAGTGGTGAAAAATGACAACAATGAGCTTATTCCTATAAGAACAATATTGGGTTGATGTTTATGTATGGATTAGCACTAGTTGAAGAAAGCAACAAGGAAGGATCATTTTTCACTTTCATTGATTGATTGGATGGATATCCCTATTATTGTTTCTTAAATGGTTATTTGGGGTATAATCAGATTGCCACAGCCTTTGAAGATCAGGATAAAACTACATTCACATGTCCCTATGGAATATTTGCTTATAGAAAGATGCCCTTTGGATTGTGCAAAGCCCCATCAACATCTCAACATTGTATAATGGCTATCTTTTCATATATGGTGGAAGATATAATGGAAATTTTCATGGATGACTTTTCAGTTGGAAAAGCATGTCATCTCCCTATTGAGTTGGAACATAAAGCTTATTAGGCTATAAAGAAGTTTAATTTTGATTTGAAGGAAGCAGAGGAAAAGAAACTTCTTCAATTGAATGAGATGGATGAGTTTTGAAATGATGCGTATGAAAATGAAAAGTTCTACAAAGAATGCACAAAGACGTGTCATGAAAAACAGATTCTTAGGCATGAGTTTACTCTAGAACAATAGGTTTTGGTTTTCAATTCATGATTTGTATGCTAAGATCAAGATGGACAGGTCCTTATACATTTGAATTTTTTTTTCACTTTTGGAGCAATAGACTCGAAGGACAAGGTAGGAAATATATTCACAGTTAATAGTTAGAGATTGAAGCACTATTCTTGAGAAAAAAGTGGGGAGGAATTATGCATTTATTCCTTTTTGAAATCCTAATTGATGAAGATTGAAAAGTCTGGCTTTAGACTATAAAATAAGCGCTTATGAGAGGCAACCCATAAAACTTTCTTTTATTATTTATTTTATTTTATTTTTTATTACTATTTGAATAATATGTATTTTGATGCTAGTTTATTATGCAGGAATAAAAAGCTAAAAATTACACACCAATGCAGATCCACCATAAAACTAGGGAAGTTCCTTTCATTTCTTTTATCTATCTAAGTTTTGAATTACAATAAGGACATTGTTTAGTTTAAGTTTAGGGGTGTTGCAACACCTATAGTCTTGAGTTGTTGGATTTTTAATTGAGTATGATTGAATTTACTATGACTTTGAAATTTGTGATTGAGGATGGGTTTAAGAAATTGTTTTTCAAAATTCGCTATTATGTTAAGCCGACTTTTGTGTGTACTTTGATTTAAATCTTCGTCCTTGAAAATAATTAAGCACATAGTAAATTTTTTTCTACTCCATTTTGCATATGAAAAGAAGGAATTGAATAACTGGGTTATGAAAGTTTAATCTTGCTTTTCTCTAGAATTCGTTAATGGATCCTTGAGACAAAATCGTACTTGATACCAAATATTAGAGAAATGATCTAGGCAATTTTTTTGTCATAACCAAAAAGATTTCCCATTCTTTCTAATTATCACACCATTATTGCATGGTGTATTTCCATAGTCAACCCCCTTAGCCTTATTTTACATAAGTCTTATTTTTTTTTAACTATACAAACCATTCTCATTCTAAGCTTGAAAAACCATGAACTTACGATAAATTTTGAGAAAATACTTTGGTGAAAATTTGCATTTAAAAAGAAAGTTAGTTCAAATTAAATAATCCATATTACATTTTCTCTATTTGATTAAAGTGTGAAAAAAAATGAAAGGCAAGAATCAAAAAAGGGTTAAAGTGGTTGAAATTAGTAAAGACTATTAGTGTCAAGCAACCACTTCTTTAAAAGGAAAAAAAGCACTCCATTTATTTACTATGGCAACAATTTTGTCATCAATATGAGCATATTGTCAATAAAGAGCTATGGTGTTAATCCTGTAGATATTGTTTCTTTCTACCAAGTATTTTCCCAGTTTTGCTTTGATTTTTAATATCTATTTCTTTCTTAGCCCTTACCTTATAGCCTGTCATTACAACCCTAATTAAAGACCTTTTGATCTCTGATTTTGGTATTTGATTACATTAGTGGATATGATTTTTGAAAATTGGACTTATGGAGTTAAGTTTTGAGATAATTCTTCTGATTTTAGTTAAATTGACTATTTCACACACACACACTTAAGGACCTACCTTTAGGTTGAAGTAAATGCTTAACCCTTGCTTGACAAATTGTAGTATTTTGATTGATTTTCTTGCTATCTTTGATGTAAAAGGAGTAAGCTATTAGTGATGAAATCTATATTCAAATCATGGCTTGGTGAGTGATGATAGTTATCTATGGGGTCTTGTTGACAATGTCTACATTTGTCTTTTCGTTTCTTTTCTTTTCTTTTTGTTTGAGGACAAACAAAGTTTTAAGTTTTGAGGGTGTTTTATGACTTGCATAATTTGTCATAATTTATCACTTCTTAACTTTAATTTTAGTTTAATTTTATTTATTTTTTATTGATTTTATACTTCATTATTATTATTTGAATTTCATTGAAGAATTGAAAAAAAATAAAGATCCAAAATTTTAGAAGCATATTGACTAAGGACTCTTAAATTTAAAAGAAGATTTATTTAAATCTAATTTAAATTTAAATGAATATTTTTCAAAAATAAATAAATAAATATGTATGTATGTATGTATGTATGTATGTATGTATGTATGTATGTATGTATGTATGTATGTATGTATGTATGTATGTAGATATACATATACATATATATAAACAAGGGACGGTGCAAAGAACAAGAGGGAGAAAATGGAGAAGGCGGTAGAGAGGAGAACGAAAAAAAGGAAACAAGAGTAGTAGAACGAGAAACAAGGAGTAAAAAAATAAAAAAGCTAGGAATGAAGTAAAAAAACTGAGAAACATGTAGAATAGAGAAGAAAAATCTAGAACACATTAATGTAAAAGTAGATTCTTTTTGCTAGTTAATTTTCTTTCAATTCCTCTTAGAAAATTATGGTGAATTCATTTATGTTAAATTTAATTTTTAGCATGAACTAATTTTTCTTTATTTTAGGAAAAAGATGTAATTTAATTCCAAATTATGCTTGATTTTCTATGTTAATTTGATCAACCATATATCTTTAATGGATGATAAGGACAAAGCTATGAATGAATACGTATTACCTTTGTTGGAAGGTCTAAATCCAAGTATTACAAGGTCAAAAATTCAAGTTGATCAATTTTAACTAAAGCTAGTGATATTTCAAATACTAGAAACAGCTAGACAATTTAGCGAATTACTAACAAAGGATCCTCATTTACATATTAGATTTCTTATTGATGTTGGAGATTCATTTAAATTCAGAGGTGTGATAGAGTAGGCATTTAGGCTTAGATTATTCCTATACTCTTTATGAGACCATGATCAAGCTTGAATAAACTCTTTACCACCTGATTCAATTACAACTTGGAATGATTTGGTGGAGAAATTCTTGATGAAATAATTCCCACCAACAAGGAATACCAAGCTTAGTAATGATAGTTACCTCCTACCAATAGTATAAAGGGGAATCTTTATAGTAAGCATAGGGAAGGTTCAAAGAATTGCTAAGGAAGTTTCCTCACCTTGGTATCCCTCATTAGATCCAAATAGAGACTATCTACAATGCTCTCAATGCTCAAACAAGAATCATTTTTGATGTATCCGCTAATGGATCCTTGCTAGAAAAATCTAACAATCAAGCTTATGATTTAATTGAGAAAATGGTTAGCAATAATTATCAATGGTCAATGTATAGAAGGACAGCCACAAGAATAATAGCTAGAGTGCATGAGGTAAATTATATAATGACATTTATAACTCAAGTTTCATCTTTAGTGAATCTTTTGAAGGCTCAAAACTTGCCAACGAGTATAGACCAGGTCTAATATTTAGGGGTGTCATGTGTCTTTTGTGATGGAGCTCATTTGTTTGATAATTGTCAAATTAATACTAAATAAACATTCTATGTGGGTAATGTGAACCAAAATAATCCATACTCAAACGCATATAACCCATAATGTAGACAACATCCAAATTTCACTTGGAATAACAACAATTAAGATGGTCATTAATTCAATCGTCAATCAGTTCTATTACCTGATTTTCAATAACCACAATAATCACAAGCCCAAGAGAAGAGGACACCTACTAAGTACAATATAAATTTCATTGGGATGATGAAGGAGTTCAATTAGTCAGCAAATATAAAAGTGTCTACTCAAGAGTCTTGAATTCAAATTTAGAGAACCAAATAGGGCAACTTGCCCAGGCCATAAATCAAAGACCTCAAGTTAACCTTGCAAATGACACAATTATAAACCCAAGAAGACAAGGTAAGGAGCATTGTAATGCCATAGCCTTGAGGAGTAGTAACAGTCTAGAGTAGGAACATGAGACTCAAATAGATGAGGAGGAATAGGAAGCTAAAAAGGATGAAGAGGAACGAGTGGATGAACATATCACTGGAAAAAGAACAATTCAAGAAAAAGAGAAAAACCTCTATAAATCCACTATTCCTTTCCCTCAAAGACTGCAAAAGTCTTGGTAGTCTTTAAGAAGCTGTACATAAATATACCATTTACAAATGCACTTGAACAAATTCCTTCTTATTGCAAATTTCTAAAGGACATGTTGTCTAAGAAAAGGAGACTTGGAGATCATGAAACAATATCTTTACTGAATGTTATAATTCCATCCATGCTTCAAAACTACCCCAAAAATTGAAAGATCTAGGTAGCTATGACATTCCTTGCACAATTGCGAACATCCACTTTAAGAAAGCAGTATGTGACTTAGGGTTAAGCATTAAATTTATGTCATTATTGGTCTTCAATAGATTGGGGGTTGGTAAAGCCAAACCTACTTCAATAACATAACAAATTGTAGACATATCAACTAAGTGACCTATGGGTATGGTAGAAGATGTGCTAGTAAAATTAGACAAGTTTATATTTTCGGAAAATTGTATTGTATTAGACATGAAAGGGGAATATAAAATTCCTATCATACTTGGCCATCCATTCTTAGCAACCAAATGTGCACTCATTGATGTACAAAAAGGTGAGCTTACAATAAGAGTTCAAGATGCAAAATTGACATTTAAAGTTTTTAAAGCATCTGAACCCCCTAATATTGATAATTCTAATGGATGATTTAGGATAGATGATAACTTAAAAGAATCTATTGAGTTGCCTACACATAATACTATTACACATGATGCTATGAACAATGAAGTAAACTCACTAAGAAACAACTTAATCTATTTTAATTTTGAAAGTTTGGAATTTGTGATTGATATTGTTGATTTGTGAACTATTTGGAGGCTACACCTCCCACATGTATACCTAATATATTGTGGAGAATTTTGAGAGAGGATCTAAGCTCATAACATCTATTGAAGAGCCACCAAGGTTAAACCTCATAGCTTTACCCTATCATCCCCAATCAGTGGGCAAGCAAAAGAGTACAATAGAGAGGTGAAAAAGATGCTAGAAATACATAAATTAGCACCATGTTTTTAAACCAAAACATAAAGATGCCAAAAAGTACAAAAAGAATACAAAAATATGGCATGATAAGAGAATTTAGCACCAATTTTTTAAATTGAAACATAAAGTATTATTGAACAAATGGAAACTCAAACTATTTCTAGGAAAACTCAAGAGTAAATGGAGATAAAGAGATGTAACTTAGGGTGATCCATCCATATCATAGAGTGATCGACTCCGCTATTGGAAAATAACCTATTTCGTCCTTTTTGATTCATTTTTTAATCCTAGTTAGCAGCCAACTACATGTAAAATTGTGACACATCAAATGAGTGATGCTTTTCTCTTTAGGTTTTCTATAAATATATTACTCATCTTTCACAATCATATACACACAACTATATAGTAGTTTTCTAAAGCACAAGACTTTTACATTTAGTTTCTCTACACTTTGCCCCTCTTCATTTAGGCTTAATTTCATTATCTCATCTATCATATTTACATGATAATTTTTTCTTATATTTTTTCCTTTTTATTAATTTTGGATCCTTAATTTTGGAAGTCTGCTTATTCTAATTCTAGGGTCTTGCTATGCTTTTTGTTTGGATCTACTTATCTATTTGGAACATATAATAGGATTATTCTATGAATTATTACATCTACAAAACACATAGAAGTTGTGCTATTTGTGATAACATTTCATCTTAATCCATGGACGAGTTTGATTGCTTGAGGAGGGTTGATCAAAATGTTAGTCGACATTTGTTCACCTAACTTGGAAATATCGTGAAGAAGAGAATGGAAAATTTGTAAGTAAAGTACAAAGAGGCATTGTCATTGAAAGAGTAGTCTAAGACCTCTTGTACTGGAACATTATTTTTCATAGTGCATAGGTTAGGTGGTCCTAATGGACTGGTGGTTTTCCTCTTAGGTCGTGCTCACTAGCAAGAATGAGAAAAAAATAAAAACAAAAAACTAGAAATTAAACTATCCAAAATCATTTCCTTAGATTAACACAGTTGCATTTAGCATGTGCAACAAACAAATAACTTACAAACAAATGAAGTCTAACAACAAAGTAAAAAGAATAATAAAAAGAAAACATCTCATGCTTTAAAATTTCATTTTAGTCTAAAATTAAAATCTTTAACATAAGTCATTTCAATATTCTATACATCTATGATTTATTATAATGGTTAGTTGAAAATCACTTTCATATTCAAATAAAAAATATATCAATATTAATTTATCCAATCTTTGTGTAAGAAATTTTAATTTGCTTCAACTCTAACATTACAAGGCGGTATTCTCAATAACAATGATCCTATTGATTCAAGTACTCATTAAAATCTTTATGCGAATAGAGTTTATATATAGAAATGAAGTAATGGGTTCCCATATGTTTAAAAGAATGAAAAACTAAAGGTAATGCATCATGTTGATATCATAGAAAGGAATCAAATGAAAGGATTTATAAATAAATCACATTATTTTCTTACATCAATAAAATTCAATAAATAAAAATCTCAAGTAATATGCCTTTTAGGTGATGAAGAAAATGAAATGATTTCTTAGGGAATTATGTCATATTATTTTTCTTTCTTTTTTTATTCAACTACTTTGAAGATAATAGGTTATAGTATATAGTTTATACTATTTATTTTTCTCATTGTTTTTCTATTTTCCTCACATTTTCTCTCAAACCCTACATTTTCTCTCCCCCTAACACACTTAATTCCTTAAAAACTCCCACATTTCTTCAATCTTTTTCACAAAATGTTTCTAAAAATCATTTTCCTAACCAATTTCCACCATTCTATCAAGAAATTTTCAAAATTTTCATGTTCCATCAAGATGCTCATCTTCACAAAAGGGGTGTTCTTCATATTCTTCAAATCTTCAACAACAAAAATAGTAAGTCTTCATCATTTTTGGAATTTAATTCTTTAATTTAAATTTTCTTAAATTTGTAAAGTATTTATTGTTATTAGATAGTAAGTCCATTTTTGGATTAAAAGTGTGTAGTTGAAATTTTTTGTGAATCCCTTTTTGGATATTGTGGTAAAAAATTTGAAAATAGCACCTACGAGTTCTAGGAAAGGAAATAAGGTTTCAATTTTTTGAGATTTTGATGAATCAAATTTTTTTGTTTTGATGCTAAAGTCCGCTTTGAAAAAGCGACGAAAATTAATAACATTTTATTCTATAAGGAGGGATGGAATTTAACGATTGACCTAAGGGGATTACTAATGTAATAAAAGTCCTAGGATGGAAACTTTTTGGTAAAGAACAATAGGTTGCTACTGAATCATTAGTTTTGGAGTTTTATCCAAATTTCCCCAACACTATTGATGATAAATTTATGGTTAGGAATGTACTAGTTCCATATGGACCTAATGATATAAATGCTCACCTTTATTTAGTATATGTTGGAGAAGGTGAGTATAAGCAATATCTTAGTCATGTAGATTATACTATAGTATTAGAAGCCTCGATTATACAAGGTACTGAATGGATAATTGTAGGTGGTAAACAAAAAGGTTTTGAAGCCAAGTATTTGGAAAAAATTTCAAGAATTTGGGGATACTTTGTTTATTCTAGGATGATGCCTACCGAGATTATAACACTGTTGATAGAGAGGGAAATTTTGCTATATGTAATTGCATCTAAGATGCTCGTGGATGATGGAACAATAATTCACTAAAGAATTAAACTGTTTGAAAGTGTTCATCGTATGGGTTTCTTTTTTCCCAACCAATAACTACTTTATGTAAGAAAGTGGGGGTATCCCATTCAAAATGTGTGGTTGTTATACAACCATATGAATTATTGAAGATGACTTATTTTAATGAGCTTACTTCGGCTATGAACATCATTCAAAGAGAAAGGAGAGCCATTCCTCCATCAAGAGTGTCTTTAAAGGAGATATTTCATAATTTTTGTGAGAGAATGACCTATATAGAAGATTACCAACAAGCTTATTTTACCCAACAAGTAGCATTCCTAAATAACCGGCATTGTAATCAAGTGAAACATAATCAATTAATGTATGAAATGAACCGATTATAGTTAAGTCATCTCAAGATGGATACAAGTCCCTTAACAATACTCGAATATGACTTTAATTTTATACCACCAAAAGAATCATGACAACAAAAACCTGATGATCATGGATTGGATGACAAGGAGAAGGAGCTCTAAATGATCTAGAATTTTATTTCTTTTTATGTGATTTCTTTATAAATCCTTTTATTTGATTTCTTTTATGAGATCAATATGATGCACCACTTAGATTTTTTTTTATTTTGAACATATTCAAACCTATTAGTTCATTTCCACACATGAACTCTATTTGCATATGCCTTGTGAGGTTGGAGTTGAAGTGAATTAGAATTCCTTAAGGTTAAATTAATATTCATACATTTTTTATTTGAATATGAAAGTGATTTTCAATTAGTTATTATAATAAATCATATATCACTACTACAAAAAGGGGTATTTAAGTCGCTATGTAAAGTCAGTTTTTGGAAAAAACTGACTTATAATGAATTTAAAGTCAGTTCGGTGTAGAACCGATGCTATCCACATCGGACGTAGCGTCAGTTGACGTGGAGAACCGACGCTATCCATTTTGTCCAATTTTTCCATCTTTTTTGACTTTTCCTCATTTAATTGATGAATATATTTGTGATGTATTGCCTTTGGTATTTTTCTTTCAGTCTTTAAGTTACCTTTTTAAGCGAAAATACCTGAAAAACAATAAAAATACCCGTGATTCCGAAAAGAAAGATTTATATAAATATATATATTTTTAATCAATTAACGTGCAAAAAATCATGGTAATTTTTGTACTTTTTGAGCACTCATCAATACTATCCATGCAATTTAAATTTTTTTTTTGTCAATTATTATTTTATTTAAACTATGCATATACGTACTATAGAAAAAGAAAAAATAATAACTTTACAATAATATTTAATTAAAACATATACAAAAAATTAAATAAAAATATATATTGTACGTACATATATAAATTTAAATATCCAAAAAAATAAACAAAATTATATAATTTTAAAAACTAATTGTCTAAAAAAAAGAAAAAAATATACTAGTTTTAAGATAGTTTAAATTCTAGTTCTTGTTTTCAATTTTTTCCCATTTTTGCTAAGGGATTTGTAAGAAGCTGGTTAGGGGTTGTGATAAGTGCTCCAAAACACTTAATATATTGTGATATTATGCATGTTTAATGATTATATATATTTTTATTTTCTTGTTTAATATCATTTTATGCAAATCTATCTTTAAAAACACAAGTATATTTTGTTATTTTTAGGTATTTCTTGTATTAAATAAATCAACTTGAATAATTATACTTGAAACACTCCATTACAACTTGGAAGATTAAAGGAAACATTTGTGAAATATTATGTATGTTTTGAAAATTTTGAAAAGAAATTACATGGAACATTAGAGTTCCATTGATATAGTTTGAAGTGTACCACGTCATGAAAACTTTGTAAGCCACAACACTAAGGCCAAAGGAAAAGATTAATACATCCCAAAATCAATGTTGATCGTAGCGTGAAAACTTTGTGTGTAGCAACGTGAAAAGAATGGATTGTGCTCAAACTATGTATAGGTTTTGTATGATGCGGAATAAATAAAATGTGTGATGTGGGACCAAGTAATAAATTTTGCCTTTTACTCATTCCCTCACTCTATAAATAAACCTTATTTCTATTATAAAAATATAACCTAAAATCCCACAATTTTATGTGAAGTTATTTCTTAGCTTTCTTTATTTTTTTTATTTTTTTAAGTAGTTTAAAGTTCTCTAGTTTGGGAGTTGAACAAATTTATTTAATTTAATAGCTTTAGTTTCAAATCAATAAATAGAGTAGCAATTCTGCTTGAAGGTTTTCCATAAGCAATTCTAAGAATATTTTTGAGGTATATTTAAATTAATATTCTTCTTAGAATATTTCTTAGAGTATTATTCTTAGAATATTCTTCTAAGGTTTTCCATAAGCATTTCTAAGAATATTTTTGAAGTATTTTTTATCATTTATTAAACTATGCATGTCTGGATATAAATATTATAGGATATTAGTAATTATGTTACGCTTGTGAAATATTAAAATAGGTTGACAATTTTATAAAATGAATTAAATTTTATTTCTTCATCAAGATTTAAATAAAGTTTTTTAAAAAATATATATTGAGAAAGTATTTTTCATAATAAACAAGAGAGTTAGATATAAAATTTAAATTATCTGAATCTGATTTAGAGTCAACTCTTCGATTTTGGATTTGATTAATTAAATCTTTAGAGAAGTCTATTTCAAATATTTTTATAAGAATTATTATTGAAGATATATTGACGATAAATCCTTCAAAATAATTTGAAAATCTAAAAGTTAGTTTTCATATACTTATCAATTTTTTATGCTATTACCACTATACCAATCAACGGTGCCAAAAACTTGATGTATCAAAATTAGGCATACATATTTTGTATGATTTATAAAATAGCTCCTAAGTGCACAAATCACTTATAGAAAATGAGAAGTATACTTCTAAGTTTGTTCAAAAGACAAATCATATAGTTTTTAAATAATTCAACAAATTCTTAAAATGAAAATAAAACCTAACCATTCTATCACAAAGTTTTGGTTTGCAGATCTAAACTAATGACATAAAAATAAAGATAGATTCAATAAATATTTAGGTAATTAAAATTTTACCATACATTTGAGAATTTATTGGATACATTAGCTAGTTAATTATGCTTCCCCAATATTAAGTATGTTATTAAAAATATGAATTAAAATTATTGATTCTTCCTTTTTTATAAGAAATTATCTAAGACATGAATCAATTTTGTTATTAATCAATTATCAATTAAAGTCTTTTGGCCAGAATAAGTAATTGATAGCTAACTAAATTATGTGTTAATCCATAAGAACTAATAAACCATTTTATTGATGTTTTTGGTAGAGCTATCAATTTAAACTTTCATTAAGTTGTCTAAGTTAGGTTAATAATTTAAGTACATGAAAACTAACTTTCAAATTTTAAATCTATGATAAAAAAAATTATCGTTAATATTTTTTTCCAATAATAGATCTTATAAAAATATTAAAAATATAGTTCTCTAAATTAGATCTAGAATGTTTCATCTAACATCTAAGAGTTGACTCTAAATCAAATTCAGATAATTAATCCTAAATCTAACTCTCTTATTTATTATAAAAAATATTTCTTCAATATATTTTTTTCTTTTACAAACATCATTTTAATCTTGATAAAGAAAAGAAACTTAATTCATTTTATAAAAATGTTTAATCTACTTTAACAATTCACAAGCATAATAAAATTATTGACATTCCATATTCCATAACATTTTAATAAATGATTAATAAATTAAACATAGGATGTAAAACTATACATAAAGATAATTTGAAAATAATACATTATACCTTAATAGAATCTCATTATTGTTTTTGTTATGGAAAAACTCTAAACAAAATTGTCAAAACTGTTTATTGAATTGAAACTAGAATTATTACATAAACTAAAGTTATTCAACTTTCAAATGAGAAAAAAACTTGAAAGTACAAAAAGAAAAACTAAGAAAGCTTTAGACACTAAGAAATTAGCTTAAGAATGAAGTTGAGGGATATGGATTACAATAGAATTTGGTTCCTAATTATAAGTGTTGGAAAGAAGAAAAGTATGGATCAAATGACTGACACCATCGCACACGATTCTTTCACATTGCGGCATACATAGCTTGTACATGTTTTGGAGCTTGATCCACAACACTTATGTTGTAGCATATAACATTTCTATGTCGCAACCTGCATCAATTATGGGATGTGTGATTCTTAATCTAGAAAAAAATAACAAAATATGTATGTGACTCCAAAAAGATATATTTGTTTAAAATTATAGTAAAATTAAGAGAATAAAAATCTAATTAATCATATAATGTGCATAAAATCATGATATATTAAGTACTTTTGAGCACTCCTCACTACCCCCAAAAAGCTTCTTGCTAGTCTCTTAGCAAGAATGGTGAGAAGTTAAAAATAAAAAGTAGAATAAAATTAAACTTTCCAAAATCATTTTCTTAGATTGACATAGTTGCATTTAACATATACAACAAGCTTTTAAACCCCTAGGTTGCCCCATGGACAAGTTTAAGTCTCATGAGGGTTTTCAGATATGATACCCATAAAAATCAAATTTAAAACGCAAAAATTATAAATAAATAAACAACACATAAACAAATAAAATTAAAAAGAAATTAAAAAAATAGCAAAATAAAAAGAATAACAAAGCTTCTCATGATTTTTAATCTCTTCTGAGATTACAATTAAAATCTAAAGCTTTAGTTATTTTAATATTCTAAACATTCATGATTTACTATAATAATTAGCTAAAAATCACTTTTATAGTCAAATCAAAGCTGTATCAATATTAAATTTACCCAATTTTAGTGTATGGAATTCAAATTTGCTTTTACACTATCCTCACAAGGCATACTCTCATTAACACTGATCCTGTTAGTTCAAGCACTAATTTGAAGGTATATGCGAATAGAGTTTATATTTAGAAATGAACTAATGGGTTCACATATGTATAAATAATTAAAGGTTCAAAGTGATGCATAAATATTGATCCCATGAAAGGAATTAAATGAAAGTATTTTATAAAAAAAAATCACATACTACTTTCATGCATCAATCAAAGTCATGGAATAAATATCTCAAGTAATTTTCCTTTATGAGGTGAAGAAAATGCAAATGACTTCTTGAGAAATTATTTCCTATAATATTATTTTCTATTTAACCAATTCTTACAACTTTGAAGGATATTAGGTCATAATATTTAGTTTATTCTATTCTTTTTTCTCTCTTTTTTATTTTTGTTTTTGTTTTCTCTTTTTTAGAGAGAGGATCCATATACAGAATCTACATATTTTTGTAGGGAAAAAAATCAAAAATACCCCTAAGGTTTTCATTATCTTCAGAAATATCCTTAACGTTTACAAAAAAAAAGCTACAATACTCCTGAGGTTTAAGGTATCTTCAAAAATTCCCTTATTATTTAACAGAAGTTAAATAAACCATGAAAAATCAGCAATAGTAGCAAAAAAAGTCTATTCTACCCCTGCCTATATAGCTTTTTGAATGTTACCGTTGCAAATATTCATCAAACATACCATTGCTACAATAATTAATTTACCTTCATTAAAAATACCCTTGCTACAATAATTAATTTACCTTCATAAAAAATACTCCTACTTCTCAATAACATGATATAAATATTTTTCAAAACTACCCCTACTTAATAACATGCTATAAATATTCATCAAAAAACCCCTTCACTTTAAATCCAAAGTACATTATTAAATACATATCATACATTCATATCCATATTCACATACCATATTAACCTGCTCAATGACAGTTGATATTCACATTTCACGTTCACATTCCATACTAACGTACTCAATAATAGTTCACATCCACATTCATAGTCTATATTACAATCTAAATTCTTACAATATCTAAGGGAGGGACACCATAAATGAGTTTAAATACACAAAACCTACAAAGTTCATGTAATGTCCCCCAAAACTGGTGTATACATGAAGTTTGAGTTACAAAATATTTCCTTCCAAAATCATATTCATTGTCCTATTTACTTACATATTTTAAACTAAAAAATATAGAACAAATCAAAGTTCCATTTCAAAAGGCTCACTTTGAATTATTGATTCTCCCATCTTTTACTTCTTGTTGATTGCATCACCACTATCTATCACTTGATTTATGAACAGTAAATTAATTTATTGTATAAGACGTAATGCATAATGAATATGTTATCCAATACATTACCCGAGTTTGATTAGTTCTTTTGAATTTTTTTCTTGACCACCTTCTTTGAAGTTGTTTCCTAAATACAATTTAAAGTTAAATATAATCAACCAAATATATTTAATAAATGAATAGTTACAATTTTACCTGAGTTTTATTAGTTCGATTCTTTAACTTCTCCTTACATGTCCTCTAATTATGACCAAATTGATTGTAATACCCACATTTTAGTCTTTGCGAACTCTTATGTTTCTCTGGTTCAATAACTTCACTTCTTTGGTTTATAAATTGGTGGAAGTATTTGTTGCTCACCAGGCATCATAACCCATTCTTTTTCAAATGGAATGGGGTGAATCAATGAGAAATATGTCTTCAAATATGAAGCCTTTATAAAATATGGATGTAAATAGTCTGCAATCTTATATCTTTTATCGATAATACAAGCAACACCACGCTTACAAGATAAACCACTCAATTACTACCCATAACAACTACATGTCTACTTATTTAAATTAACCAACATGTTTCACCCATCCAATACTTCAAATATTCCATCTCCAGTATACAAGACCTTTAAAACTCTTCCTTCCTCTTGTCTTTGAAGAATGTATTTCATTACATTTGGTGGAAAAAAGATTTGTCCACTTCAAAGCCTCTTCATTTATCTTCACTATTAGTTGCATCAATTTTTTCTAACCTCCTCAAATAACTCCACAATAGGTCTAGACTTCACTCTTTTCAACCAATTTTTAAAACTTTTAGTCATGTTATTAGTCACATGCTCAACCATTACATTATCATCAAAAGAATGTCTACTACAAAGTGAAGCTTGAATCTTACTTAAATAATCATATGCTTCAGGCTCTTATTTCTTAATTTCATTAATCAAATCATGAAATTAAATTATTCTAGTTGCTTTAGATGCTGTGTAGAACAATGATATCATTTTCATGCTTGGATGCTTACATTTCAAGTTGGCATAAATATGCATAGCACAAAATCTGACATGTGCAGTTGGGAAAAACTTATTGATTGCTACAACAAGACCTTTTTGTCTATAAAACGTGAAGCACATCCTTCTATTTTCAAACTCCCCAATATATTGGTCCAATAAAGCCATAAACCATATCCAAGTTTCACTATTTTTGGATTCATCCCAAGCAAGGGTAATTGGAAACAAACCTCTATTAGCATCCAATCCAATAGCAGCCATCAAGACATCTTTATATGGACCCTTTACAAAACATCCATCCATACCAAAGAAAGGCTTGTATCCACTTAAATACCGTTGTTTTGATGCAGATAAGCTAATGAACATCTCCTAAAAAAAGAGCTAGCATTTGGTATTGGAATATGAGTATCAACAACTACAATTGATCATGGATTGGTTCTTAAAATTGTATGACACTATTGCCTTATTTTTTCAAAACTACCAATATGGTCACCCAATTCTCCTGCACAAGCAATTTTTCATGTCCTATACATTGTCAAGTCAGGTACAAATATACCCCATCTTCTTTTACACTCAGCAGCCAATACAAGGATACTTACATTAGGGTTTCCTATGACTAAGTCCTTTAATTGAGAAGCTATCCAAGAGGATGTTGTAGATCTTTGTTTTTCAACTTTTTGACAATAATGTCCCCCTTTATTGTTTGCTAGCTCAAGTGTCTTAACCATAAAGGTTTTCTTATTAGTTTCAATAGAAGCGTCTATCCTCCAACCATAATCATGTGCTTTACACTTTGCAGTTACTCGAGTTTTGTCAACTTTAACCTTCTCACAATGAAAATTAACTTGAACAATGTACTTTTGTAAGATATCTTTAAATTATTTAGCATCCTTAAATGTATCTCTGAATTTGAAGTCAATGCTACCATCACTTCTTCTCTTAAATTCCCTACTTTATATTGGCTGTTGACTTTTCTAGCACTTTTTCCTTAACAATCTTCTAAGTCAGTATCATTGATATGATGGGCATTTTCATCCCCTAAGTCTTCAAAACTATCATCAATATCATAAATTTCATCAACATCTTCATCATTTCTAATATCACCATGGCAATTAGGATCCTCCTCATCATTGCTCAAAAAACATTTATCATCTCCATTATAATGTTCATCTTCAACTTTAACAACTATTCCTACTTTATAATTTTTCAACCTTTCACAATTCCCTAAAGGTTCACCCTCGTTTTAGCTATGAATTAGCTCAAATGAATCAAGGTTAAGTTCATCAATGTCAAATTGAGGTGGTTCATTTGTTGGTTCAAAAGGTGGTTCACTTTGTGATTGGTTTGGTAATATAGCTGGTGTTCCCTTGAAACTCTGATAATCTAACATGGCGGGTGAGAAAACCACTTCCAAAGGATTGAATTCTACAAACAAGTCTAGCCTTTTCTTTCTATTATCCCTATAATCCTTCATCAATTCTTCTAATTCATTATCCATTTTTAATACACTTCGTTCATCATTATTAAATTTATGTGCTTTAATCCTAAATTCTTCTTTTTTTAAGCGTCAACCCCCATTCATAATAGCCATTTTAGCATCATGGAAGCAATAAATGAGACTATATTCATCAACAAGTATATGACCAGCCCATCTAACTTCATCAAATAGATGGACATACACACTATCCTATTCATTCATTTTTATCGCCTTATATAAGAATCAAAAGTATTTTCAAAAAATGTTTTACTTATGAACATTAACACATAATATCAAACATATGATCATGAACTTGATACAAAACAAAGCACACAATATTATATCCACAAGCTTCCATTTTCCTCATTTTGGTTATTTCCCTACTATCATATTTTTGTTTCTAAGCATTATTATGTTAAATCATAATTGTTGAAAGGATAATCCCATAATCTGATTTTTTTTTATATTTCATCCCAAAACACAACACAAAAAAGATAAAACCTAAACAATATTATGGTCATAAATCTAAAAACTAATCAGCTAGCAAACAAAATAACCACACAACTAGAGTATCAGAGCAAACTACCACACAATAGGTTCCAAAATACAGATCAAAAACCAGATTATACTTCATTAATATAAGTAGAATATTGTCAAACAATGGGTTCTAAAATACAAATTAAAAGAAGATGAAATACATAATCAAATATGGTGAAATGATATTCCGCTCCAATACATGCAAGTGTGCTTAAAAACCATATTTTTATCCAAATGAACCAAATACAGAATATATATGAAATAATAAGAAATCAGTTAGCTTATACTTGTTATTCTAGAACGATGGGTTCAGATGGAACGATGGGTCACAATAGGGCAGTAGGTGACATGTTGTATTTTCACGTGAGGATGGGTAGCGTAATGGATATGGTGAAATGATGAGTTTGTGTCTAATGAGGGTAAGAGTAAGGGTGGTTTGCAAGATAGCTGTGAAGGTGGTTCATAGTGGTATTTATGATAACAGTGAGGGAGTTGGTGAGTGGAAGGATATCCATGAGGTTCAGGAAATGGGTGACTGGAATGAGTCGTTCGGTGAGGGAGTGGGTGATTGGAACAAGGTGAACGGTGAGGTTGGAAGAGTGGTAGTAAGGTTGAGAGGCGTGTGAGTGATATATACAGGGGAGATTAATATTTTCCCTAATCTTAAATGGTGATATAACATTAATAACGTTGGAAGGAATTTTTTATATTAATTAAACGTCTGGAGTAATTTTGAAGGAAAAAAAACCTCAGGGGTATTTGCGATAATATTCCTATTTTGTATGATAAAACGAGGGGCTAATTGGCCTTTTCATTTATTGGTTTAAGTAACCCCAAATATGTGTCTTTTTCTAGAAGTCATGCATGAATGAAGAGAATGGCATGTACTTTCAATTTCTATTCAAGTCATTCAATTTATCTAATAAAATAAATATATGATACTTTATTAGATGTAAATATCCTAAAATTTATTGTAAAGATCTATAGATATCATCTAGAATTTAGAATTTATAAGAAGAGTATTACAAATAGTAGAAAAAATATCATCACTCAAAATGGGAAGATAATGGCCCAAAATATAGTTTCACAAAGTAATCTCTACTATTTTATTCCTAAACATCAATTTTGGGTTCATCACTCAACATTTTATCATGAAATACTAATTATGACAAACACTAACTAATTATTACATTACTCCCTGAAATTGTTTTGAAAATAATCCAACAATTTCTTAAAATTTACTAAAAGACATAATAATTTGTAAGAAAAAATTTTAAAATTGACTAAAAATTACTAATCCAATAAAAATAAATTAAAGCACACAAAAAAAGTTAAAATAAAACAATATTAAAATGTGAACATGTGAACATACAAATATTTCAATTTAACACAATTTTAAAATGTAACTTTTCCCACCAATGTAACAATTGTAAATTATAGATAAATAGTAATGGATAGAAAAGTTACCCATTTGTAGATCATGTCCAAGAGTTGGTATGAAATTTTAGGTATATCCATCAATCCAAAAATTTCAATTTTACACAGATGAAAACTGTGTACTTCTTATAAATTTCAACAAATAGTTGTAAAATTAACAATTTCAAATAAAGGTCACATGATAGGAAATAAAATAAAAATAATAATTAACATAAAAATGCAATATCCAAAGAGAATAAAAACTAAAGTTCTTAAATAAAATAAAAAACAAAAATGCATAAAAACTAATAAAATTTTGGATCAAATTTAGAGCTTCTCCTTTATGTCATTCAAACCTTGCTCTTTAGGTTTTTGTTGTGATCTTTATGGAGGTACAAAAGCGAAATCATAACGAGGATACTCAAGTCTTACTAAGCGGCTTGTATCCATCATGAGATTATTTAACTACAACCAGTTTATGCCATACATTAATCGATTATGTTACACTTGATCATGATATTGTTGATTCAAGAATGCAACTTGTTGGGCACTATAGATTTGTTGGTGTTCTTTTATATAGCTAAATACTTCACTAAAATTATGAAATTTTTATTTCATCGATTTTTTTGAGAGAGGAATGGATCATCTTTTCTTGGAACAATATTCATACTAGAAGTGAGCTTATCAAAGTATGTTATGTTCAATAATTCATCAGGTTGTAAAATAATTTCACTTTTTGTGTAAGGTACCCCTACTTTCTAACATAAATTAGTGATTAACTGGGGAAAAGGAAACTCCAATGGTGACTATTTATAGATAACTTAATCCTATGGTGAATTATATTCCCTACATCCATAGGCATCTTGGATGCAATTAGAAATAGTAAAATTACCCTTTCTCTATCAGCAGTGTTGTAGTGTCTTGTGGGCATCAATCTTGAGAACACAAAGTATTTCCAAATAAAAGTAATTTTATCCAAATACCTTGCTTCAAAACCCTTATATTTATCACCAACCTATTTCCATTCAGCTCCTAGTATAATTAAGGTTTCTAAAATATTCATTCAGCACCTTGCTCACTATTACTAGATGTACTAGTATAAGCCAAATTATTTAAATAATGCTCATGCTCACCATCTCCATGATTTAATAAACTTTAGTGATCATTTATATAATTAGGCCTTAATGAGACTAGTACATCCCATATAGAAACATGATTATCAACAAGGTTAAAAAAGTTTGCATAGAAATCTCGAACAATATATTAAATAGCAAGCTCTGATTCTTTACAAACTTTTTCCATCCAAGGCTTCTATGACATATTTAATCCCCTCAGGCCCAACATTAAATTCCAACACACTCTCAAGAATATCTATTAACTTCTACTTTTTCAAAATGAATTTTTGCATCATAAGTAGCAAATTTAGACCTATCATATTCTTCAATGATTCTAGCTGCTAGCATACAACAAACTAGGGATTTTGATACTATTTAGTTGATGATTGGTATTGGAAATTCAATAATATCAAGATCAATTTCTCAAACATCAAAGAGATAGAGATCCACCTATATATGAACAAGTGTTGTAGGTGTTATAGATGATATTTTCGGAGATCTTGAAATGGAAAATATACATGCTTTTAAACCATCTCATCAAGATTTATTTGAAAATGATATGCAAACAAGAATATGAAACTTGGAACAAAAAATAAAAAATATGAATGAACATCAAGAAGTAATGTTTTTGATAGTTTGTGTTTTATCTGTATGTTACTTATTTTCTTGAGTTTTCTTTGAGATTTTATGTCCAATTTAATTGAAAATGCAACATTTTTTTTGTTTATTCTTATGACAAAAAGAGGAAGAAAAATATGAATATTAAATTTGGAATTTCTTTATGAAATATTACACACAAGGGAAGTAGTGTATTTTAGTTTCTAATTTATGATTACTTACTCTTATAAATATTCTCAACTTTTTCTATTGGTATACATAATAAACTAGTGTACACATGACCTTTCGAGATTCAAGCGGAGATGGTTTCACCATATCATAAAATAGTACCTCTATCTAAAAAAATTATTTTTCCTATGAGCATACACTACTACAAAATGGACTATTAAAGTCGGTTCAATGCGTGAACCGAATTTACGTTTAAGTCGGTTCAATGCGTGAACCAACTTTACGTTTAAAGGGTGTTCACGCGTTGAACCGACTTTAAATTTTTAATTTTTTTTAATAAAATTTACTCATTTTCTATTATACTCAAATTAAAATCTATATTCGATCACTACATAATAGCAGGAAAAAAACCAAAATCTATTTAAAAAATAGTTTAAATAATACAAATAATTGAGAAATAAAATACTAATTAATAGTTGAAAAATTACCATGGTATTGTCCTATGTTATTCAAGATCATTATATTCTTCTCCTGATGTTATAATACAAAAATTTATACACATAATAACAAAAAAATATAAATAATAAGTGTGTAGGATTAATAGAAATACTTACAAGAGTAAATAAAGTGACAAAATGAAGGAAATGAAGAAAAAATGGTGTTTTGTAAGTGAGAAATGGGTATAAAAAATTTGAGTATTTTGCTCAAAAAAAATAAGGATCTAAAAGATAAGTTAGAGAGGAAGAAAACATATTAAGCGGCTCTGGAATTGGTGGTCGTAGGTGGCTGGAATTGGTGGTTGTAGGTGTCTGGAAAATGAGAAAGAGTGTAGGAGAAGTGAGGAGGTTTTGGGTTTTTGAGAGTTATGCAACACTTGGAATAGTTTCTATGTGGGGAAGAAAGAAGAGAAAAGAATTTATCCATGTGTGTAGCATCGGTTCTATGGTCAATTGACGCTATCCACGTAGTTCGTAGCATCGGTTAACATGTCGAACTGACGCTACACGTGGACGTAGTGTCGGTTCTACGTGTTAACCGACACTATCCATGTAGTTCGTAGCATCGGTTGAGGTGTCAAACCAACGCTACGAACTACATGGATAGCATTGGTTCTACACCAAACCAACTTTAAATTCATTATAAGTCGGTTTTTTTCCAAAAATTAACTTTACATATCGACTTAAATACCCTGTAGTAGTGATATGTAGTGAGATTGTAAGGTTTATGTGCGTGTTGACATTATTTGTTAACAAAACATACACATGTACCTTTAGTTTCTAGGTATGTCCTTTAAGAAATATTTTCAAGAAAATATCAAGCTCCAGTGATAACAATTTTAGTATATCTATGTTCTTATGGAAATTTGTTTTCATATTAAACACAAAAGAACATTTGAGATTAGACTACTTAATCAATTGAGACATGACTAGAACGATCTAGCTATGAAGATTGATCGAGAATCGATCTACTCGATTTCAAAAGAGCTGGATTAATTTTTTCATTGATGGATATATTGAGAATTCATTGGATTGATTGAGCATATGTTAGATCGATTGAGCAACTAGGGCTTTGATTTTAAAACCTTTTTTTAGCTTGAATTGAATTAGCTTTTTACTATATTGTCATTTTCCTTTAAAACTCTTTTAACTAATTTTATGGACAATATATTAATTTCACTTTAACCTAGTGCTTCAAAATATACTATATATTAAACTAATCAAACAACTTTATTTAACCACACAAGAGCATTATTGTGCCTTATTAAGCATTATTTTCTTTATCTTATTCTCTCTCTCTCTCTCTCTTTCTTATTTTTTGAAAATTATTCAAGTAGGTTTTTTTCGTTCAGTTAATTTGTCAAACATTTGTGGTTGTGTTTGATAGATTAATAAACTTACAATATTTTTGATATTGTACTTAAAATTGTTTCTTCTAGGGTTCCTAGTTGATTTTGATTTATCTTATATATTTGTTAAATAATCTAGTTAGGGTTATTCACACATTTGCACTAGTGTTATTGTGCTAACTTTTTAGATGCCAGTTGTACGAGTATGATTAACTCGTATGAATAGAGTTCATTGGAATGTTTGTCCATATCCAAACACCTTTATTATAGAGACTATGATGAAAGTAGTGGCTTATAAGTAGATTACTTAGAAGCATTATCTTGGTGGGTAGTTTGAGTCCTATCCTTGTAATTGGACCTTCTGTTTTTATAACGGATTGTTAGATGGTTCGGTTTACCTGTGGTTTTTCTCTTTGATCATTGATGTGACCTAGGTTGTTTTCATCTTAAAATATTATGTGTCAATCTTTATTTATTTTTGCTTTAGTTTATTTACACAAAATTGCATATCTAACAATTTGCAAAAATATTAATTTATCATATTTTCCTTGATTATGTTCACCTTTCTTTAGATAATTAGACCCGTGACTAAAAAAATAAACTTTCACCTATCAAGTAGAAAAATAAAATGATAAAATAAATATAAAAATTACATGTTTTTAAATAGAATTACTAAATACATAGTAAAAAATAAATAACATGATGATATACATGTTAATGAAATAAAATTAATTATACAAGAAACTATTTATTATACAAAAATACTAAACAAATAGTAAAAGAAATAAAATAATCAAAGTGCTAATAAATAAAGAAAAGAAAATTAAAAATAAACAAAAAATGAATTTTTTTAAAGAAGAGATTTTTTTAAAAAAGAAAACTTTTAACTTTTATTTCAATTTTTAATTTGTTTTTCTTTTGTTATTATTTTTCTTTAAATAAAAGAAAAAAATTAAATATCTAAAATTAATTAATAACTTAGATATTTTTAAATTTTAAATAAATATCATAATATTTACAGCAAAAATTGTTTTTATGATTTTGATAATGACAATTTAAAAATGTTTTTCTTCCCCGACAACGGCACCAAAAACTTGATGCTTGGAAAGATTATTTAGTTTTTAGTGTTGTTATTAGCATACCTAGCAATGAAGCCAAATTTAAGTGTATAAATCACTTATAAAAAATAACAAGTATACTTTCAAGGTCTGTCTAAGAAGAAATCATGTGATTTTTGAATAATTGAACTAATTCTTAAAAACAAAAAAATAAAACCTAAAGAATCTGTCACGAATCTAAACTAATGATATTAAAATAAAGAAAGACTCAATAAATATTTAGGCAATTAAACACTTATCATATATTGGAGAATTCATAAGATACATTAGCTAGTTAATTATGCTTGTTCAATATTAAGTATGTAATTAAAATATGAATAAAGATGATTGAGTCTTCCTTTTTTATAAGAAATTATCCTAAATCAGGGATTAATTTCTTTATTAATCAATTATCAATTAAAGCCTTTTGACCAGGATGAGTAATTGATACTTAACTAAATTATGCTTTATTCCAAATGAATTAATAAATCACTTAATCAATGTTTTTGACAGGACTATCAATTTAAACTCTCATCAACACATATAAGTTAGGTTAATGATTTAAGTATTTAGAAACTAACTTTCAAATTTTAAATCTTTTATGAAAAATATGTCATTAATATATTTTTCAATTATAAATCTTATAAAAATATTTGAAATATAGTTCTATAAATCAAATCTAAAATATTTTATCTAACATATAAGAGTTGACTCTAAATCAGATTTAGATAATTAAATCTTAAATCTTACTCTCTTGTTTATTATGAAAAATACTTCATCAATATATTTTTATTTTACAAACTTCATTTTAATCTTGATGAATAAATAAAACTTAATTCATTTTGTGAAAATGTTTAATTTGCTTTAATATTTCACAAGCATAACAACACTACTAATATCCTCATATTATTCATAGTCAAGCATGCACATTTTAATAAATAATCAATAAATTAAACATAGCATGTGAAACAAGACATAAAGATAATTTGAAAATAATACATTATACCTCAATAGAATCTTATTATCATTTTTGGAAAAGCTCCAAACAAGATTACCAACACCATTTTTTGAATTAAGTTTAGAATCACTACATAAACTAAAATTGTTCAATGGTCAAATGAGAGAAGAACTTGAAAATAGTAAAAGAGAATTTAAGAAAGCTTAAGAGACTAAGTAATTAGCTTAAGAATGAAACTATGGGATAAGGATTGCAATTGAATAAGGGTTATATAAATATGAATCAGATGACTGGCACTACAACACATCATGCAATCGCATACGCAAGCTATACAAATTTTGAAACTTGATCCACTACACTTATGCCACGGTATGTGATAAGCAAAACCGGCATCGACGATCCTACCAATACTTTAGTTTTATATTTATAAAACTCTCTCAAGTGCACAAATCATTTCATAGAAAATGATAAATATTCTCCCAAGGTCGATCTAAGGAAGGAATATATGTGGTTTTTAATTTATTATTCAAACTTTTAAAAACGAAATTAAATCCTAAACATCCTGTCACGATATTTGGGTTTTTGTGTTTCTAATCTAAGAACATAAAAATAAACATAGATATGGATTCGATAAACATTTATGTAAATTTTATCATTTATAATAGTGGAGTATTTATGGATATAATAACTAAGTTAATTATGCTTGCTAATATTATTTAGGTTATTAAATATATAAATTGATATTTATTGATTCTCCCTTTTTTGTATGAATACCACCTTTGGTGGGGTTAGATATTCTTTGTTAACTAAATAAATCAATTAATATATTTAGTTAACCAAATTAGTTATCAACCCCACCCATAGGTGTTAATTGATTTATTTAGTTAACAAAGAATATCTAACCCCACCAAAGGTGGTATTCATACAAAAAAGGGAGAATCAATAAATATCAATTTATATATTTAATAACCTAAATAATATGATAAAGCATAATTAACTTAGTTATTATATCCATAAATACTCCACTATTATAAATGATAAAATTTACATAAATGTTTATTGAATCCATATCTATGTTTATTTTTATGTTCTTAGATTAGAAACACAAAAACCCAAATATCGTGACAGGATGTTTAGGATTTAATTTTGTTTTTAAAAGTTTGAATAATAAATTAACCATTTAAATGCCATCTTTAGATGGGGTTAGAGTATACTTATCATTTTATTCAAGTTTTATAAATATAAACCAAAGAATTTAATTAGTTTTCGTTCATCAAGTACTAACTTTCGAGTTTTAAAACCATTACTGAAAACATGTTGTCAATACATTTTCAAATAATAATTCTTGTAAAAACTTTTGAAATAGAGCTTCACTCTAACTACCAGGCGATTGTACCAACAAATAAAAGAGCACTACTCTAAATCAGACCGGATAACTAAACCTTAAAATCTAATTTTCGTATTTAAGTTTGTAATGAGAAATAATATATTTCTCTCTAACATTCTTAATATAAAATCTTGAATAAAAATAAAATCAATTCATTTTATAGATTTTTACCTATTTAATATTTCGCAAGCATAACAACATTATTATTATCTCATGTTTACAAACAGCCAGCAAAGTTAAATTTAATCATAGAAAAATTAAATATAACATGTAAGAATAAATCATAAAAAATAACTATAAAGAAAATAAAATCCTTACAATACTTTGATGTTATTCCTGTTGCTGGAAAACCTCCAAACGGAATTTGCACTCCCATTTATTAAATCAAAAAACAAATAAATTACAAAAACATAATTAGTTCTTCCCCAAAAGAGAAGAACTCTAAAACTAAGAAATGAGAGAAAGAAAGAGAGAAGAAGATCTTTTTTTAGGTTTGTTTTGAAGTGAAGAGAATTCGGGTATTTATAGGTGAGGAGGGGAAGAAAAGTTGGTGAAAAAATGATTAAAAATGGAGCAAACACGGAGTATTGAATGATGACATCATATTGTTGACATCATGGTGGTGTGGACACGGCGGCACATGCAGATGGGGTAGATAGGCGCAACGCAGACGTGCGCGGAATGGAGTAGGGGCGCGCGTGGACACGGTGGCACATACAGCTGAGCGCGCTGCGCGTGTTGGCTGGCGCGACTAGTGCGATTTCCTCCTTTTTGATATTTTTGACCTTTTTGACCCATTTTGTCCAATTTTTCCATCTTTTCTTACTTTTCCTCAATTAATTTATGAATATATTTGTGATGTATTGCCTGATGAGTGCTCAAAAAGCACTAAAAGTACCATGATTTTATGTACATTAATTGGTTAAAAATATATCTATTTATATGATTTTATCATATATTTATATAAATTTGTCTTTTTCAGAATCATGGGTATTTTTATTGTTTTTCAAGTATTTTCGCTTAAAAACGTAACTTAAAGACTCAAAGAGGAATACTGAAGGCAATACATCACAAATATATTAATAAATAAACGAGAAAATGTCAACAAATATGGAAAAATTGGACAAAATGGGTCAAAAAGGTCAAAAAGGAGGAAATCGTGCCGTCGCATCGCCCAATCGTGCGTGCGCCGCTGCCATCTCGTCCCATTTTCGGGTGCAGCCGCCCACACGTCATGCCGACGTCATCAATGATGTCAGCAATCACCATTCCACGTTTCCACCATTTTTTAACATTTTTTCACCCACTTTTTCTCCCCATCCTCACCTATAAATACCCCCATTATCTTCACTTCAAACCACACCTAAAAACACATCTTCTCTTCTCTTTATTTCTCTCATTTCTTAGTTTTTTTTAGTTTTTCTAGTTTTTCTTAGTTTTTAGTTTTTCTTATATATAAATATATGATAAAATCATTTAAATATATATATTTTTAATCAATTAACATGCATAAAATCATGGTAATTTTAGTACTTTTTGAGCACTCATCAATATGCAATATTTTAACATCGTAGCTCATATCAATTTTGGGATACGTGATTCTAAATCCTTTCGCCCCACATCACAACATATAAAACTTCTATGTTGCGGCCCATGTTGTTTTGAAAACTTGGAATCCTTATATTTTTTGTACATCTTTTTCATATTTTGGAACATATGTAATGTTTTACATATGTTATATTTTAAGCTTTTAAAGTTGTAATGAAATCTTTCATATGTATTCTTGAAGTGTTTGGTCAATTAAATCTTTTTCAAGCTAAAATACTTGAAAAACAACTAAACATACCCATGATTTCAAAAAATATATTTTTTTATAATGATAGTAAAACTAAGAAAGTAAAAATCTTTTTAATTATTTGTTTATAATTATGAGTGTTGGTGATATTTGTGAATAAAACTTTTAAATTTAAACTAGTTATTAGGCATGTTTTCTTACCTACTAGTCATGCCCAATAAACATTCAAATCTTCAAGTTAATATGTTTTAAGTTTATACTTATTCTTAGACATGGTAGAATACATGCATATTATTCACTTAGGAACTTTGGTATATATACTAGTCGATCGATCAAATTTGTAGGTCAATCGATTGAAGTGGTAGGTCTATCAATCGAAGTGGTAGATAGATCTAGGATTGATCGTGTATGATCTATGTTCTCTTAGATTGATTTTGAAATTGGGGTATATCAATTGAAGTTGTGTTCAGTTGATCAAGAGTCTATATTGATAGAGGATCGATCGTGTTTGATCTACATGGTCCCAATTTTTATTAATCTTTGCTAGATTGATCAACCTTATTGGTTCGATCGATCGGGCTTAGACTTGATCGATTTACAATGTTGGTTCGATTGATCGAGCTTAAACTTGATCGATTGAACACATAAGTTTTGAACTTCAAATCTATTTTTTTTACTCAAGCCAAACTATTGTTTTAAAATATTTCCCTTGAATCTATCATTAAGGTTTCATTTCCACTATATAAATAACAAAATGCTCATTGATTTAAACAACCAAAAAGTTTCTATTCTTCAATTTTTTTTTGCTTTCTCTCTCAAATGTTTTTATAAAAACTGAATTATATTTTGTTAGGCTCATTCTTGAATTAATTTATCAATCATTATGTCGTTATGTTTGATTGCTTTGAAAAAGTCTATAACCTGGTATGCAATAAGGTAAGGAGATAAAAACACCTAAAGGACTTATCCTCTCAAGTTGTAGAGAAATAAAATAATAAAATAGATTAACCAAAATTAGGTGATATATAAAAAATTCCAAGCATAAGAATTAATCATAATGCAGAGTAGATTGTACTTACAAGTCCCATTGTACACGTGTTAGTGGGTTGACTTTTCTTATACAAAACACAGTATCTATTTTATTTTACTTGGTGTTTTGTTTTCCTCTATGTAAGATTGATTGCAGTGGAACAGCAATGCGCAAACTCAAATATTTAGGAACACTTTGTATGCAAGCATATTTACACATACCAAAGCATTTCTTTTTGTAGTATGCTTTCTAGGTTGAAAGTGTTGATTTTTTATGGGCAAGCTTATAAGAAAGACGATGTTGTCACTTGTGCTTTTGGGTTATTTCGAGTGCAGGTATTTATGGTTTCTACTCGACAATTTTTGGAATGAAAAAATGTGACTTTTATCACCTCAATATGGACCTCGCTATCACCCTTACCACTACCCTTTACGATTTGGTTTCTAAGATGGCAAACAAGGTGGAAATTTTGAGTGCTATAAGTACCTCTCATTTCTCTTATTTCTTACCCACATTTTTATTACCAAAATTTATACTGAGATTTATATCTATTTTTGAAATTGTTTTGAAGAGCTTATATTTAAGTGTGGGTCATTTAGTGAGCTTAGTTATCAAATCATAATCTATGTGTATATATGGTTTAACTATGTGTCTCTTGTACAAGATTTGACATTTATGGTGGATTCTGTGTCCCACAAGGTTGTGAGTAGTTACACTTATTATTATTGATCGAGGGTTACCAGTCCTACACATTGGGTGGTGTAGGCTCTAAATGAGAGTCAAGTTCAAGTGTTAAATCAAGACATTGTGGAAGTAGCAATATGCAGTTAGGAGAGAGGTCCTAACTAATAGATATAATAGTGATTTTATTTTCTAATAGAGTTGTAATTATTTTATTGTTTAGTGGATTATTTGCTACTGAGTGGTTACCTTAAGTAACCCGAGGATGTTACCACATACATATGGTCTCTATGGGTTTACCTCATTACATCACTTCTTATGCATGATCATATATTGAGCTTGATGCGTATTTTCACAAGTGTACGAATCGTTCAAGTAATAAAGTGTACAAAAGTACGGATATCAAACCCACAAGGAATGGCGTTACTAAGTACCGAAATTGACTAACCCTAATTTTATTTGAAAACCGAATTGTTGAAATTGTTTTAAAAGCAAATTAACATAAAACTAAAGGCAAATAACAAAATTTAATGTTGTTCACAAATGATTAAAACGCTAAGGCATTTGATTTCGCTAAATCAATTCAATCTGTTTTCAAGTCATGTTATATGAAAATCAAAGCTAAAAGTGATGGTTGAAAAACCCAAACTTATCTTATACTCTTTCTCAAGTTATATTATAATTACTTATCTATGAAAACCGACTATATTTCTATGAAGATTTAATCACAAATAAGCACATTACGATTTATGTAATTTCTGGAATAACCACATACATCATGCATTAGGTGTCAAACTCGCATTCAACATACGGTATTTATCACAAGAAGCATTCATTACACATCTCCTCTCGGTCTCAATATAATGCAACAAATCATCTAAATCTTGATTAGAAATTTAAAAGCATTAAGCATGGAAATAAATACTCGACTTGAAAACAATGAATTCATATAACCATAACAAAAGAAATCAGATTTCCTTGATCTAACTACATCATATCCTTAGCAAAAATGAATTAGTTCATAACGAAAATAAGAACAAACATTATTTCAATTGAATCCATGAATAACAAATATCAATAAACTGCAGAATATAAAAACCAAGGAGAAAAGATGAAAAACTCTAGAAGATGAAGGCTTGGTAGCAACAATGGTGAAGATCCTTCAAGTTTCTCCAAAATTTCCTTCTCTTCTCCAAAAATTCCTTTGAACTCTGCTTTCTACCGTCCCCTCCTTCTCCATCATAATGTATATATAGATCTAGGGTTTTGGAGGGAAATTTTGGAACAAAATAGCATAAAAAAATGTTTTCGAACGAAGCTCGCTGGCGGCAAAGTTATTCTCGCCGCGGCGAGATTTCTGGAAAACTTACGATTTCGGTTCTGCTAAATCTCACCGGCGGCGGGATTATTGTGGCCAGCGGCGAGATACACTTGGCCGGTGGCGAGATGTATTTGGCCAGCGGTGAGATGTACTTGGCCGGCGGAGAGATGTACTTGGCCGGCGGCGAGATTGCTTTGCCAAAATCTGTGCTCCCTATGTGATTTTCAACATTTTCTCGGTAAGATTTTCACCAGCGGCGAGAATATTCTCGCCGGTGGCGAAATTCCAAATGTTGAACTTTTAATTTCTTTTTATTTGCACTCAATCCCGGTCATTGAAATTTGTCCCAAACTTCTCCATAATTATGATTTTACCTAAAATTGCACTTTAAACACGAAATACCCGTGAAATGACATTTGTGGATTAAATAATAAAATAAAACGCAATTTTCACACAAATATCAACCTTTAAATCATAACAAAAATGCAATAATTTAACTCCTATTAGAGCTAGTACAATTTAAGTATAAAGTGTGTATGTTATTGATTAGCGTTTAAACAGTACTAAAATTACCATGATTTACTGTATTTTTAATTGATTTAATAGATTTATATTTGTATGATTTTATTATATTTTTATATAAATTTTTCTTTTCAGAATCACGAATATTTTTATTGTTTTTTAGGAATTTTCATTCAAAAATAATTTAAAGACTCGAAGGAAAATATTGGTTGCAATACATTATAAATATGTTGAGAAAAAAATGAGGAAAATTCAAAAAATGGAAAAAAATAAACAAAATTGATCAAATTTGTCACACGTATGCTCAGTCTGTCTTGCATGCAGTCGCGTTCATGCCATACCGAGATCCACACCCCTTTCTAGGCCCATCCACACGTGCCAACGCCCAGCCACACCTAACTCTACCGACACGCAATCCATCCTATTCGTCACACATATAACACCTATTTTCAAGATAATTTTCCACTTTTTTATCCTTTTTCCTCACCTATAAAAGGACCATCTCCCCTATTGTAAAACTCATGCTTGAAAATATCAACTCTTCCCTTTCTCTCTCTAGAAATCTTTCTTAGTTTTTTCAGTTTTAAAGTTATTCTCTTTTTGAGAAGAAATAGTTATGCTTTTATAAATTTCTAGTTCTTGATTCAATAAACGGAAATGCAAATCCGTTTAGAGGTTTTCCAAAAACAAAATTAGCATCAAAGTTCTGTAATGATTCTTTTGAGGTATAATTTTAAAATGAATTCTTTACAATTATTTTTATGTTTTGTTCTTATATGTTATATTTAATTTTTCTGTGATTAAATTTAACATGGATAGCTGTTCGTAAATATGATATAATAATAACGAGTTATGCTTGCAAATTATTCAATAGGTAATATATTTCTATAAAATAAATTAGTTTTGTTTTTTTTTCAAGATTTTATATTAAGGATGTTAGAGAGAAATATATTATTTTTCATTACAAACTTAAATTTGAAAATTAGATTTTAAGGTTTAATTTTCCTGTCTGATTTAGAGTAGTGCTCTTTTATTTTTCGGTACAATTGCCTTGTAGTTAGAATGAAGCTATATTTAAAAATTTTTTATAAGAAATATTATTCGAAAATATATTGACATCATATTTTTAGTAATAGTTTTAAAACTTGAAAGTTAGTACTTAGATAATTAAATTCTTAGGTTTAATTTGGACACCTTTAATAAAGTTTAAAATGTCTAATCACACCAAATGTGGCATTTAAATGGTTCATTTTCAAACTCTTAGAAAAAAGGAATTAATTTAGTTAACCAAATTAATTATTGACCGCACCCATAGGTGTTAATTGATTTTTTTTAATAAACAAAGAATATCTATCCCCATCAAAGGAGGTATTTATATAAAAAAGAGAGCATCAATAAATATCAATTTATATCCATAAATACTCCACTATTGTGAATAATAAAAATTTGCATAATTGTTTATTGAATCCATATCTATGTTTTTTCTTATGTTATTAGATTAGGAAACACAAAAAAAGAATCAAAATATTGTGATAGGATGTTTATGATTTAATTTTGTTTTTAAGAATTTGAATAATAAATTGAAAACCACATATATTCCTTCCTTAGATCAACCTTTGGAGTATACTTGTCTTTTTCTATAAAATGATTAGTGCACTTGCAAGAGTTTTACAAATATAAAGCCAAAGTATCTGTAAAATTGATATTACTAACCCGATGCCAATTCTTTTCATTATTTACAACATACTATAGCTCAAACTTTGATTAGAAAGCATTTACTATTTTCCTTATATCCACTGATTATATAATATTTTTTGCATTTAGTCATCTGCTTAACTAATATTATATATTTTATGCTTCTACTGTATTATTTGTTTTAGTGTGTTCTTTTCTATTTATATGAGTTGGAATTTAGTCACTAAGGGGTCTGAATCTCTTGAATCACCTTACCCTAGTAGTGTAACACGTCATGGACTCTTTCAGTACTCAAAAAATAGCTTATCATACAAACAACTTATCAAGTAACGATGTAAACCCATATAGAACTACTATTTATATGGTAGAATCCTTGGGTTACTTATGGAAACCACTCGGCAATAAATAATTCACTAATTAATAAACCAATTACAACTCTAAAAGAAATAAAACCACAAATACCTCTATTAGTTAGGAATTTTGTCCAAACTGCCTATTGTTGTCTTGCCTTGTTGCCTCCATAATGACTTGGTTTGACTCATGAACCTGAATCTCCTTCAAAACCAACACCATGACTTCTGTCTAAACTTCCTATTGCTGTCCTCACTTTCCACCTCCGAAATGACATGGTTTGACTCATGAACCCGACTTTCCTTCAAAACCAACACCACCCAAAAATGGGATGATTTTTAACTATAGATCAGTAATGTGTAGAGTAAAGTACCCCAACCCTTAAGAACCACTCACACAGAGATATTCTCAAAAACTTTATAGAAATAGTCACTCACAGTATTTGAAGCTCACATAAATGTATGACAATTATTGAAACACTTTAGTTTAACAATTTTTGTAGATTTCTTGAATTAATTAAAGTAACTAGTATGGGTATAAATAGTACATTAACAACCATCGAGCCACATTGTCCACCACCTCACTATGGACTTGACTAGCCATCTTGCCAGGGGGTGTGGCAAGGTGCCAAAAATTAATTTTTTTTATTTCAAAAATTGACAAGTAATTTCCACAAATACTGATAACTGTATTTTATATAGTTATTTTTATCGATTTTATTAATGATAATTGCTATGTTCTTTACATTTTTGTTTAATTTTAGTTAAATAAATTAATATTTACCTTTTATGTGTTAAGAAATACATTTGTAATAAAATTAAATAATTTGTATCGAAAATGTACTTAATTTCATATTTATGTCCACAAATATAATTTCAAATAATATAGTTCTTAATTACAATTTATAAAAATCGAAAATATAATTTAAATTGAATTTGGGCTTAATTATAATTATTAAAATTTTAAAAATTTAATTTAAAATTAGCAAAGGGCTTAACTGTAATTTAAGAAAGTTCAAAATGTAATTTGAATTAAATTTGTGGGTCAAAATACAATTAATTGAAGTTTAATTTTTGCACAGGAGAGACAAAGTCCATGCGCAAGATCACACTCGCCCAACGTGGACCCACGTGGGCAGCCGCTGTTCCCCACCTTCGCGTGCCCTTTTTCCCCTGCGGTCGATCCACGTGCGCCTGGTTATTCCACCAACCAGAATCTGCCCCGTGTCCAACTTTATCTATCAGCCAATAAATTTATGACACGTGTCAAGTTTCGGTGAACGCAAAAGCGTAGAATCTCGGACGTGTATCAGGAGTTGTCTCCCATGTTTCTCGCGCCGCAATCGGGTGCGACAATTCTTCGTGAGCCCGTCCTTGCTTCCTTGTTATTTGTTGCCACGTGTCACACCAATCTATTCAGCAAATCAAACGCTGACACGTGGCACGCACAATGAATTAAAAAAATGCAGAAATGGCTCCCTGTCTCACGCGTGAATTAAAATGGTTTCGATTTTCGATAGACCTCGTATTTTAAGGAGAATGTCGGGGTGTTATTTTCGATACAAATTGTTACGCGTGTATGATATTTTAATATTTTTGATGTATTTTTTTGGTGCTATAAATAGGTGAAGTTTAATTTAGAGTTTAAGTTTTTTTGCAGTTTAGAATTTTTGTGGTATTAGGGGTTGGACGGTGGAACACGCAGAAGCCATTTTTGGCTTCTGTTGTGTTCCATTTGTGCCAAATATTTTTGTTTTTCATGTTTTAATTTTCCTTCTTCTTCATCTTATTTTTCTGTATATGTTGTAATTTTTATTTTTAATTTATGAAGTAATTTAATTTTTCTAGGGTTGCATGTGAGCTAAATTTATGAAGCTTTGATTTATTTATTTTTTTGATAAATTTATAAGACGTTCGATTTGTTCATTCTATTTTGTGCTTAATGCTTTTTGATTATTTACGAATCTTATGAAAACGATCCGTGGCACATAAATAAACTTGGAAGAGGCATTTGTGTGTGTATTGCTCGTAAATAGAATGACATGTACGATGAAGGATAAGAATATACCCTAATTGTATGTGTGACCATTTGAAAACTTAAAACGTAATGAATCTTGGTGAATTTAATTCTCATAGAGATATAGTGAATTAATTTAACGAGGTGTGTCTATACGGAGCTCGGAAGAGATGTATGGATAAAAATAGAAGTTTTCGGTTGACAACTTAAATGTACTAAAAAATATAAATCAAAAGAAAATAATATGATTGGAGTTTATTAGTTTGGTGAAAATTTGCAATCCTATATTTCACCGAAACTTGATACATGTCATAAAGTGGGACAAGGAGCAGATTCTGGTTGGTGGAATAACCGGGTGCACGTGAATCGACCGTAGGGGAAAAAGGGCGCGCGAAGGTGGGGAACAGCGACTGCCCACGTGGGTCCACGTTGGGCGAGTGTGATCTTGCGCGTGGACTTCGTCTCTCCTGCGCGAAAATTAAACTTTAATTAATTGTATTTTGACCCACAAATTTAATTCAAATTACATTTTGAACTTTCTTAAATTACAGTTAAGCCCTTTGCTAATTTTAAATTAAATTTTTAAAATTTTAATAATTATAATTAAGCCCAAATTCAATTTAAATTATATTTTCGATTTTTATAAATTGTAATTAAGAACTATATTATTTGAAATTATATTTGTGGACATAAATATGAAATTAAGTACATTTTCGATACAAATTATTTAATTTTATTAAAAATGTATTTCTTAACACATAAAAGGTAAATATTAATTTATTTAACTAAAATTAAACAAAAATGTAAAGAACATAGCAATTATCATTAATAAAATCGATGAAAATAACTATATAAAATACAGTTATCAACACCCCCAAACTTAAGTTTTTGCTAGTCCTCGAGCAAAAGGAAGGAAATAAAACAAAGATAACTGCATTAAAAATAGTGATTTTCAAAATATTTCTTTTTAAACATTCTAAATAACATAACTCAAGGAAATAAAAGAATTTTATCTAAGTATTAAAATTAATTTAAAAATATATTACATTTTCACAATAAATTTTAATGTGTGTATGTCAAGTCTTTTCATATTTAATCGCATGAAATCCAGATCAGTTTATACATATATAAAATCAAACAAATTTTAATGAAATCACAAATCTCATAAGTTTATTTTTCATTTCTCTCTCTACTAATGTAGACAAACACAAAACACCAAATCAATAGGACTTTATTAAGCTTGTAATTTATGGCTTAGGTGAAGGTAAGATAAAAGATAATATTTAGCACAAAATTTCCTAAACACATCATTTTAGGATTGAAACAAGAGATCTTCTATCATCACATCCAAACTCAATTTTTTTTTTCATTTCTGTATTTTTTTTCTTTTTTTTTTTTGCTTTTTTTTCAAAAACTATTTTTTTTTCTTTCTTTTTTTTAGAATCTGTTTTTTTTCTTCTTTTCTGCTATTTTTTCTTTTTTTAGTAACCTCTTTTTTTTCATAATATATCTTTAATTATTTACTAACCACTGTAAATGTTAGAGAGATAGGAAAAATAGATATATCCACACACACATATATTTTTTTTGGTAGGCTTTTGAAATGAGAAAAATATATATATAAACTTTGAAGCTCAAAAGGGGTATACTACGGATAATGTATGTGAAGGTAGATAGAAAGGCTCAAACGATCCAAAGATGGCCTAAATCATTTTCTTAGTTAAATGTTATCTATAATTTCGCCTCGAGAGAAAATCAAACAAATTCTAAGAACTGTAACACCATAAAATTCAATCGAATTCCATACTCACATAAACCTTCTCTAAATTATTATAGCAAATCAAAAATCAAGACTAGTGCTCATGAATATTTATTCTTGTAAAAATGAAATATAACGTAAAAATCATACATCACTTGGACAACATTCAAATTTTTCAAAGAGATATGCATCATTTAAATCGAAGAAACAAAAATAAATCACTATTCATAGCAAAATATCTTCAATCAACCAAACAAACAAAAAAAATTTCACAAGCAAGAACATCCAGAAAGTATTTCAATTACGTTCAATATATCTATCACCCCCAAACTTAATATACACATTGTCCTCAATGTGTTAGAGTTGAACATATGAGAGGGATTAAAGAAACTTCCTGGTTTGGTTTGAATGATTAATCCCAATATAGCTTCACTTCCTCCAATTTGCACCTACGAAAGAAAAAAAATAACATAACAAAATATAAAAAGTAATACATGCAAAAAATTAAAAAAAAATAAAACACATGGGTTGCCTCCCAAGAAGCGCTTGATTTATAGTCTTCAGCTTGACTTCTCAATTTGTTTTTCTGTTTGTAAGTTAAGATTTGTGTGTCAAAAAAATCTCAACTTACGAGAAAATTGAAAAATAAATTAAGAAACAATAACCATAAAATTTTTTATTTTTATTTTTCTGTGTTTTTTTTTCTTTTTGTGAATTAATATTTTGTGTCAAACAAAATCTCAACACACGAGAAAATTGCAAATTATAATAAAAAAAACAATAAGCAAAAAAAAATTTATTTTTCTTTATGTGAGATAAGATTTGTGTGTCAAACAAAATCTCAACCCACGAGAAAATTGAAAAATAAATTAAACACGCAACAAAATTTTTTTTAATTAAAATCAGATTCATTGGTATTAATATCAACAATGAAAATAGTAAAACAAATCCCCGGCAAAGGCGCCAAAAACTTGTTGTCTCTTTTGGAGAACATAAAAACGTGCAAGCATACACGGTCACAAGTAATAAAGATTTATAAGTAAAGATCGTTCCCACGGAGATTTGTTACTATAGTTTGTTGAGTACTAAAATTGTATCTCTCTAATTTTATCCAAACTAATCGTTGATATGGAAAAAATTAAGAAAAAGGTTTAATAAGAAAATAAAAGAAATCTAGGATTGCAATTTTTCACCAAACTAATCAACTCCAATCGTATTATTTTCTTTTGATTTATATTATTTAGTATATTTAATTTGTCAACCGAAAACTTCTATTTTTATCCATACATCTCTTCCAAACTCCGTATAGACACACCTCGTTAAATTAATTCACTATATCTCTATGAGAATTAAATTCACCAAGATTCATTACATTCTAAGTTCTCAAATGGCCACACATACAATTAGGGTATATTCCTATCCTTCATCGTACATGTCATTCTATTTACGAGCAATACACACACAAATGCCTCTTCCAAGTTTATTTATGTGCCACGGATTGTTTTGATAAGATTCGTAAATAATCAAAAAGCATTAAGCACAAAATAGAATGAACAAATCGAACGTCTTATAAATCTATCAAAAAAATAATTAAAATCAAAGCTTCATAAATTTAGCTCAAATGCAACCCTAGAAAAATTAAATTACTTCATAAATTAAAAATAAAAATTACAACAGATACAGAAAAATAAGATGAAGAAGAAGGAAAATTAAAACATGAAAAACAAAAATATTTGGCACACATGGAACACAACAGAAGCCAAAAATGGCTTCTGCGTGTTCCACCGTCCAACCCCTAATACCACAAAAATTCTAAACTGCAAAAAAACTTAAACTCTAAATTAAACTTCACCTATTTATAGCACCAAAAAAATACATCAAAAATATTAAAATATCATACACGCGTAACAATTTGTATCGAAAATAACACCCCGACATTCTCCTTAAAATACGCGGTCTATCGAAAATCGAAACCATTTTAATTCACGCGTGAGACAGGGAGCCGTTTCTGCATTTTTTTAATTCATTGTGCGTGCCACGTGTCAGCGTTTGATTCGCTGAATAGATTGGTGTGACACGTGGCACCAAATAACAGGGAAGCAAGGACGGGCTCACGGAGAATTGCCGCACCCGATTGCGGTGCGAGAAACATGGGAGACAGCTCCTGATACGCGTCCGAGATTCTACGCTTTTGCGTTCACCGAAACTTGACACGTGTCATAAATTTATTGGCTGATAGATAAAGTGGGATACGGGGCAGATTCTGGTTGGTGGAATAACCGGGCACACGTGGATCGACCGCAGGGGAAAAATGGCACACGAAGGTGGGGAATAGCGGCTGCACACGTGGGTCTACGTTGGGCGAGTGTGATCTTGCGCGTGGACTTCGTCTCTCCTGCGTGAAAATTAAACTTCAATTAATTCTATTTTGACCCATAAATTTAATTCAAATTACATTTTGAACTTTCTTAAATTACAGTTAAGCCCTTTGCTAATTTTAAATTAAATTTTTAAACTTTTAATAATTATAATTAAGCCCAAATTCAATTTAAATTATATTTTTGATTTTTATAAATTGTAATTAAGAACAATATTATTTGAAATTATATTTGTGGACATAAATATGAAATTAAGTACATTTTCGATACAAATTATTTAATTTTATTAAAAATATATTTCTTAACACATAAAAGGTAAATATTAATTTATTTAACTAAAATTAAACAAAAATGTAAAGAACATAGCAATTATCATTAATAAAATTGATGAAAATAACTATATAAAATACATTTATCAAATACCTTAACCCAAAACAAACCAAAATAAGGCACTCCCAGCCTAGCATGCATACTAAACAACCAACCCTGTGTTATGTGAAAAACATACTCAATCACACTATTCCTAACTATGTATGTGTGTACATTATTGATCTATAGTAGCCAACCTTACATATAGAAAGACAGAATACTAAGTAAAAAAAATAGACATTGTGTTTTACACAAGAGAAGCCAACACACATACACGTAGTACAAATAAAATTACAATCTCCTCCTTTAGCTTTCTATGTCAAAACATTGCATAAATGAGTATAGACCCACGTCAAATGTGAGATGATTATGAAGATGAGCTAAAGATGTTTGTTCCTATGAACAAAATATCGATTTATACCCAAATCTAAAAAACACACCTAAACCAAGTACATCCATCTTTTTTGCTCTATCCATCTTCAAAGACCTAACTAAAACACAAGGGCATCAATACAATAGCACACAACATATCCAAAGCTAGATGAATTCAAACGACATCTATAAATTTCATACACTAAACAAACACATACCCCATGAATATGTCATATAGAAATGCAATGTATTTGATCCACATACTATCGTGTAGGGAAACACCGATAAGAAAATCACATGCAAAATACACAACTCTCCCTGACTTCATGAAACACTTCCCTAAGTGAATGCAAGTTAGGCAATAAGATGATATGCAATTCTGCATTCACTACCCAGGCAACACATAGTATGGAAATAAACATTCTAGATGTGCACATAAACTTCTCCCATTTTTGACATATAAAGTTAAACAAACATACCCTTAAATGAGAGAGAGAAGGCATATGAAAATTGTATAATCCAAACATTGACATAAATAATAAAAATATGAAGGAAAATAACAAAGCACAAAATTTTCACCTCTCTATTAGACTCTTTCGCTTGCCTACTTAATTGGGGATGGGACCATAAAAGTGTGAAGTCTAAACATGGTAGTTCTTCAATTGATGGTTTGAGTCTAAATCCTATCTCAAAATTTTCCATAATTTCTTATGAAACACACATGAGAGGCATGTCCTCCAAAAAGTTCACACATTCCACAACATCAACCTTTCATTCCATACTTTCGAAGTTAAAATTGGTTGAGTTTTTTTCTGGTGAGTTTATGTCCTTGTTCATACCATTATGTGTTAAAGTTGTAAGTGTGATCGACTCAATAGATTCTTTTAAGTTTTCCCCATATTCAGTAACATTTATCCTTAAGCATTCATTAGCACTATCAAAGTTAAGGGGTTCAGATGTTTTAACAACATAAAACATTACTTGTTCATCTTGCACTCTCATTATAAGCTCACCTTTTTGCACATCAATGAGTGCTCTTACGGTTGCTAAGAATGGATGACCAAGTATGATAGAAATTTCATCGTCCTCATCCATGTCTAGCACAATAAAGTCTGTCAGAAAGATGAATTTTTTCTACTTTTACTAGCACGTCTTCTACCACACCTCGATGTCTTTTAATTGACTTGTCTTCCATCTGCAATGTTACTAAAGTGGGTTTGGCTTTACCAATCTTCAATCTCTAGAAGACCGATAATGGCATGAGATTAATGTTGGAACCCAAATCACATAGTGTTTTGCCAAAACCAATGTTCCCAATAGTGTAAGGGATGTCAAAACTACTTGCACATTTCAATTTTTAAGGTAGTTTTATAGTAAAGATGGAACTATAACCACCCGTCAAGGTTATAGTGGGTTTGTAGAGGTTGTTTTTCCTTGGTTGAATTATTTTCTTTCGATTACTCTCTTTATCCACTAATTCCTTCTTATCCTTTTTAGTTTACGGTTCCTCCTTATTCTTTTGAGTCTTACTTTCCTAGTCTAAAATTTTACCAAACCTCAAGGCTAATGATTTACAATTGTCTTTCTCTTCTCTTCTTAGGTTTACAATTGTGTCACTTTGAAGGTTATCTTGAGGCCTTTGGCTTATATCTTGAGCAAGTTGTCACATTTGGTTCTCTAAATTCCTAATTGAAGCCTATTGAGTGGAAACTTTTGTATTTACTAATTGGATGAAGTCTTTCATCATCCCCATTAAGGGATTTATATTGTCCTCAATAGGTAGCTTCTTTTCTTGGGCTTGTAATTTTTGTGGTTGTTTGAAACTAGGTGGTGGAAAGATTAATGATTGAATTGATTACCACCCTAATTGTTGTTATTCCAAGAGTAATTTGGATGTTGTCTCCAACCTAGGTTATTCGTGTTTGAGTATAGATTATTGTTTTGATTCACATTATTCATATAAAATATTGATTCAGTATTATCTGGAAAATTATCAAACAAATGGGCTCCATCACAAAACACACATGACACCCTTGAATCTTGGATCTGGTTTATACTCACTAGTGGGTTTTGAACCTTTAAAAGATTTACCAAAGATGACACTTAAGTTGTAAGTGTCATGATATCATTTACCTCAGGCATTCCATCTACTCTTCTTGTGGCTATTATTTTGTCCATTGAACATTGATAATTACTACTAGCCATTTTCTACGCTATGCTTCTAATAAAATTAAAGAATATGTCTAAATTAAATATAAAAATAAATAAATTAACCAAAATAAAGAAATAAATAAGTCAGCAAAAGAAAATAAGTAAATTAAAATTAAAATTAAAGAAAAATAAATTATGAAAAATAATTAAAATAAAAAATAAAAAATTAATTATAAGAAAATATCGTTCCTACGGAGATTATTTTATTAAAAACTAATTTTTAAAACTAAAAAAATTGTGTTTTTATACTTTAAGGAAACAAAATTAAAATAACTAAAAGTAAGTAACAATAATTAATTAAATCAGATTTAATAACTAAAAAGATATATGAGAAAATATCTAGGAATACTTAATCGCCTAATTTTCTAAAAATGTGAATAACTAAAATCTCCTAATATAATTATCAATTAATTACATGATCAATTGAATCTAACTTAGCATGTATTCCTTCCTCAAGTAAACAACACACCATATAGTAACTAATTTAATCACACTATCATGAAATTTAAATTGCATACTACTCATTAAGTTCATCAATTATTAATCACATATATAAGAATCATACATCTCTTCCTAGAAACTATACATGTTATTTAATCAAGACAAACAATTAAATAATTCTCTCAAATCGATTTAATTGTCTCTATAGATAAATTATTGGCCAAACAATTAATAGAATAAAAATCAGATTAAATAATATAATTATAATTAGGATAAAATATTACATCCTTACATGGTGAAAATTGGGTTCATAAGATCCCTAGATTAATAAATTAACTAGACATAATTTTGTCCATAAAACTCATGTTTTTCATAAAGAAAGACATAAAAATTGATAAGGAAAAGAGTAGAAGAAGAAATACAATAAATAGCTTCAATTGTAATACTAATTTTTTCTTGAATCTCTACCAAAATTATATATCGTTTTGAACTTTTTTGTATTTTTCTCTCTTTTTAGCTCCAAAAACTAATCAAAATTATGCTAATGGCAGCTCATTAGGATTTATGGCGTGATTAAGGGCTTAAATATAGCTCAAGTGCAATCTGGATTATCAAATCAACTTCAAATCAAGGGTTGATATCAAAACAAGAAGAATTAACATCAACCAATCACAGCACGACACGTGGCACACATAATTTATTGGGTGAATGAGAGAGCAATGTTTGGCAGGGGAGACTGGTCCAAGTCAACACTTGCTGAGTCACCACGACACATTATTGGCGGTAATGGGTGGCATTGCATACGGGTGGAAAGTTTGGATGAGTAGATTGGCGACACATGGCACATACTACTTTTCTCCTCACACGCAACAATTTAAGATTTTTTGTCCCTACTTATATGGCATCCACGTAACTTGCCAAGTCAGCTCCTTTGCCTACATGGCAGTCCACATGGTAGCTTCTGATTGGTCTTGTGTTAAAAATTCATAAAAAATCCATAAAAATTGTAAAAATTATATTTTTCACCCTTTTTTCACTAAAAAGTTTATATTTTAATATTTTTAGCCCCAAGAATACTATTTATTAATTTAAACAAGTAATTATTAATTAAAAAAGTACGCTAATGACTCTAGTTTCATAGAGTTATCATTTACTCTTGGAGTAATTTTTGGATAATCAAGCTAAACTCTAATGGCTAAACCCTAGCAAAACTCGTCCTTTTGTGGTATTCTCTAGGTGGTTGATTCTAATTTTTGGAGTGAAAGTTTTCATAGATTCTACTCATTTGGAGCTGAAGTAGTTACTAACCCTCAAGGTGGGAAGTAGTAGTCTGAAAGGTGACAATCTGAAGCTAATGTGGCTACCAACTTTCTCGAGTTTTCTCTTTGTAAAATATATTGTAAGAAGCAAGATGTTGGATCATCTCATACAAAGGATGTTTAGAATCTACTACATAGTAAACACTTACTTCTAGATTCCATTTTTAATTGAGGACATCAATGTGAAGTTCTACCCTACTTAAGGGTGTCTATATCTAAACGAGTACAAGAGTGCTCTAGTTCTTTGGAACTCGAGATGTTGAGGACACCAAGTTGATGTGCTCTAGAGGTAATATTTGACCATGCTTTTAAGATTAATATTTATAGATCTAGGACGCTTCCTTGATTATGAAACATTCTTTTTATTTGTTGGAGAGATGAAGCTAAATTACTTCTTTATTTTCTTCTAATCAATAGTTGATTTCTAGAAGGATTGGTAAATCATATTTTTGGAACTCCAACTTCGAGAAATTTAGGGATGGGTGACCCCTTAGATAGTGCCTCATTATGCTTCTAATCTAGATGCAATATAGGTCACATCTCTTACAATTGTAGCAATAAGTTGCTTCTAGCTTTGCATAACCTAGATAGTAGTGACCTAGTATACTCATCCTAGAGACAATGATTGTAGATGTTGTCGCTCGATAAGCAGTGTATTTGTCCCATTAAGTATGGCTAGATCCATAGTTTGGAGAACGTCAAGCTAGGTAGTGCAACCTAGAAGGAAGCTTGTCTAGATAGCACAACTAAGAAAGTGGCAATCCATCAAGTTCGATGCGGGTTGAGTGGAAACATTCTGGATTATTCATCCTAGATGGCAGTGTCCTAGAGAGCAAAATCTTAGGGGCGATGATCTGGATAGAATAGCCTTTTGGATGCGATATTTCTTGCTAAGGCCTAATCTTAGATAAATATACTCTTTTAGAGTTATAGAAGGTCAATACTAGTTTAGGTTTGGTAGACTAGGCTATTCTGCCAAAATGGTCTACCAAGATGGTTTACTTGAGTATTCTACCCTGGTCACCTACCTAGCTAGCTGACCAAATGCCTATTTTGGGTGGCTTTACCCAAGTTAGGTTGATCAAGCTCCTCTTGGGTGGCTATGTCTTCTTAATGCACAATAGGTGCATATGAATTTTTGGTCTTCTCTTTCAGCTTAGTTATTGGAATGTCCCTCATTATGGGGTCTAGCTTTTGCCAGGGCACCACAGAGATTGTCTCGTTGGGATCTTTATGTTTTCTCATGATCTGGGCGGCCATTATTGGTGGTTCCATCATCTAGAAGCATGTTAGGCATGAGTACTGCTCTCGAAAGTTGATTGGCTCCTTCAAACGTAACAGTTGTGGGAAGTTGTCAAACACATGTTGTAACTCATTGTAAAATCTCAATGGATCAACGAGATCAATAGAAGGAAAAAGGTAATGAACGCAATGAATAGAATGAAGAATGTGAATAACACTATGAATGGTTTTAGTTTGTTCGTTAGCTTAGATGAGTTAGAACATCAAATTTTTTCCATAAACTACAAAAAATATTGAATTTGATTTATACGATCACTAAATTTATTAGTCGAACTGTTGATTTGGATCCTAAAATAGATGAATATACTGTAAGAATGAACAACCCAAGAGTATCATATCCATTTTTATGTTTAAGTCAATTCTTAAAAGATTTAATTGAAGAAAAAGTCAAAAAAGATATAAGTTTTTAGTTGGAAGGCATAGAGGGCAAACCTTGAAGTATGAATGGAGGTGCATATTTATAGGCTTGGATTAAGGGATATTAACGTAATATTGTATTGATTTTTAATATATAAATAATATATTATTTTGGTAATAATAGATATATTAGCTATTTTTAATATACAAGATAATAAATCATTAACATAATGATTATATTTAAATTAAAAAATAATTACTAATAAATACTTTCCACCCCCTACTGACATCCATTGCTGACAATATATATTTGAATATTCAAATATGCCGTTTGCCGATCAAAGGGTGTTGCGCCTATTCCTCCAACAATAAAAACCTTACAAAATAAACTTTTTTTTTACGAGAAACTGAACGAAAACTGAAAAATCATGAATGATTCACCAAGCATGGCCTAATTGCTAATGATAAACGAAAAGACTTTTATTGATTCAGAATAGTGAAGATAAATGAGAATACATCTTAAATATTTCCACAAGTGATCAAGTTCAATTAAAAATTTATTGGAACGTCGGAGGAATAGCAGCTGGTTGATGGATTCAAGGGCTCAATAGGCCTTAAGGGTCCAGAAAAATTCAACTGGCTTCCTAATATGGCCAGCATAATCCTAAGATGATTTATGAGATTTAAGGCTTAGTTGATGGTGAAAAATTGGAATTCCGGAGATTTTTAGGAGATTTTGTCTATTAATGAAAATATCTCATATAATAGTTTAAGAAAAAGTTAAAGCGTGATGAGTCTTTAAGAGGTTATAATTTAACTATTTTTAAACTAAATCAACGATGAGTCTTTTTTTAAATTATAGTATTTAATATATCCATTGTGAACAAAATCCCGATTTTTAGGCTTAGGAGGCCTAAAACTAAAGATAATTTTTGTATAACGTTTGAGAATTGAGATTGAATTGTTACTGTATTTTTTTTAGAAGGGAAATGGTAACTATTTATAGGTGTAGGTAGGGCATGGGGTTTCTCAATTTTTTTCATTTAATTATTTTGATTTTTAATTATATATACTAATTATTTGTCTAGTCAATACTTAATAATTTGGAATAATCTCCTCGTATTTTCCTATAGGAAATGTATTGGATATTAGCTCTTAATTCAATGAATAAATCAAGGACCTTAATTCAAGGAATAAAACAAGGACCTTAATTCAAGGAGCAAAACAAGGAGCTTAATTCAAGGAGCAAAACAAGGAGCTTAATTCAAGGAGCAAAACAAGGAGCTTAATTCAAGGAGCAAAACAAGGAGCTTAATTCAAGGAGCAAAACAAGGAATCCTTAATTCAAGGAGTAAAACAAGGAATCCTTAATTCAAGGAGTAAATCAAGGAATGCTTAATTCAAAGAGTAATTGAAGGAGTAAAATTTCCTTATAAATAGCTATACAATTGTAATGAAAACATGAAGAAAATAATAAGAGCTCTTTTGTGTAAAGTTATTTCTTATTTTTCTTGGTTATTCATCTACACAAAAGGGATATAAGTGTTATGATCCCCAACTTAGGAGATTAATTGTGTCTAAAGATGTTCGATTTTATGAAACTAACCCTTTTTTCAGCAAGTCACATGAAATCACAAGTCAAAGTGGATGACATCTTGGATGTGTTTCCATTACCAAGAATCGAACTCGAGGCTCTTACAACAACAAGATCCCACCATGTCAACATTGATACATCTCTCACCGAAAGTAACAATGGGCGGTCTCTTCTTAATGGTACACTTCATGAAGATGGTGATAATCAAGATGATCCTCACAATATGGTACAAGATGTGAACGAGTACGAGATAACTCCCTCCTCGCTCCACGACGTAATCCAATGCGTGTTAGCAACCTCCCACAAGACTTCAAGACTTTTTCACCTACAAACCCACACATCCCATCTCAAATTACGTGTCATATAAGAGAGTGACACCAACCTACGCCGCATTCCTCAAGACTATATCGAGTTACAAATGTAGCCTCAAAACTTTCATGAGGCCAATAGCGCAAGAGGTGTGGAAGGAAGCCATGCAAGAAGAACTTAAAGCCCTAGATCAACACAACACACGGAAAGATCACCAAACTTCCAAAAGGCAAGAAAGTCGTAGGTCGTAAAATGGATTTATAAGCTAAAATTCAAGTCGATGGATCAATCGAGTAGGTATAAAGCAAGATTGGTGGCTTCTGTGGATTCACTCAAACATTCGAGGTGGATTACAAAGAAACATTTGCACCCGTTGCAAAAATGAACACAAAGAAGGTTAGTGCTACGTCTGCTGTAGTTGTAAACAAGCGGTGGTCCATGCATCAAATGGATGTGAAGAATGCATTCTGTAATGCGATCTCAAAGAAGAAGTCTATATGAAATTTCCACCCCGGCATCCTCAAAGCAATGAACCGGATTTAGTGTGAAAATTGCACAACCATTTATGGTTTGAAACAGTCCCCACGAGCTTGGTATGCCAAGCTAAGCTCGCTCACTAGTATTGGTTTCAAAAGTAGCAATCGCCGATTCTTCACTATTTGTTCGCACAAGAATCCATGTGGAAAATTGGTCAGGTTGATTTACGTAGATGATCCGATAATTACAGTGATAATGTTGACGTAGATTTTCAACCTCAAACAAATCGTACAAAGGTTTGCAATTAAAGACCTCGGGATATTGAAGTACTTTCGTATAGAAATGGAAACCTCGCACAAGCGGACTCTTTCTTAACCAAAGGAAATATGTCCTAGATTTGCTCAAAGAAGCTAACATAGTGATGCTAAACCAGCCATTACCCTCTCGACAAAGAACTCAAACCTAGCTCAAGTGGCACACCACTCACGCGATATAAGTTATTACCGCCGACCGGTTGGTAAGTTGATCTACCTAACAATCACCAGACTTCGACATCACATATTCCGTAAGTATTGTGAGCCAATTCATGCACTCCCCAACACTTCGAGCATTTGACCCTTGTTAAAAGGATCTTACGCTATTTAAAAGGATCAAATGGTCAGTGGGCATCATCGCGAAGAAGAATGACAACACACAAATCATGTGGTATCATGCCGATGGGCGGTGGAATGCAATCGATCGCAAGTCCACCACCGGCCATCCGTACACTATTGCTTCGGGGAAACATGGTCACACGGGAAGAGTAAGCTAAGCAACCGTCATCGCTAGATCAAGTGTCAAGCCGAGTATCGCGGTAATGGCTTCAACCGCGTGTGAGTTGATATGGCTTAAAGGTCTTCTACGTGATTTGCGTGTTCCCACAACTCTTCCTATGTCCTTATTTTGTGACAATCAGTGCCATGCATATAAAGATCCATGCATATAGCATCAAACCCGGTTTCACGAGGACGAAACACATCAAGTTGATTGTCATTACATTCGTGAACAAGTTCAATCACAAGTGATTCAGACACATTATACGTTAAGCTTCACCAACTGGCCGACATCTTCACCAAGCTCCTCGGCTTCGAAAGCGTTAATCGAGATTGTCAAAAACTTTGATGAGTGAAAATCAAGATCGCCGATCCTCGCCAATACTTTGGTTTTATATTTATAAAACTCTCAAGTAGTGCACCTAATCATTTCGTAGAAAATGATAAGTATACTCCCAAGGTCGATCTAAGGAAGGAATGTACGTGGGTTTTTAATTTATTATTCAAACTTTTAAAAACGAAATTAAATCCTAAACATCCCCGTCACGATAGTTTGGTTTTTGTGTTCCTAATCTAATAACATAAAATAAACATATATATATTAATTAAATATAATCTAAAAACATAAAAATAAACATGATACAAATTCAATAAATATTTATCTAAAAATAAATATAAATACAGTATTCAATAAATATTCATGCAAATTTTATCATTTATATTATGGAGTATTTATGATATAATAACTAAATTAATTATGCTTCGCTCATATTATCTAGGTTATTAAAGATATAAATTGATATTTTATTGATTCTCTTTTTTGTATTTAATACCATCTTTGGTGGGGTTAGATATTCTTTGTTAACTAAACAAATCAATTAACACCTACGTTGATAACTAATTTGGTTAATTAAATTAATTTTTTTCTAAGAGATTGAAAATGAACCATTTAAATGCCACCTTTGGATGGGTTAGACGCTTTTTAAACTTTATTCAAGTGTGTCCAAATTAAACCTAAGAATTTAGTTATCCGAGTACTAACTTTCAAGTTTTAAAACCACTATTGAAAACATGTCATTAATACATTTTCACATAATAATTCTTATAAAAACTTTTGAAATAGAGTTTCACTTAACTACCAAGCATTGTACCAACAAATAAAAGAGCACTACTCTAAATTAGATCGATAACTAAACCTTAAAATCTAATTTTCAGATTTAAGTTTGTAATTTAAAAATAATATATTTCTCTCTAACATCCTTAATATAAAATCTTGAATAAAAATAAAATCAATTCATTTTTAGAAATTTTCACCTATTTAATATTTCGCAAGGTAACAACGCTATTATTATATCATGATTATAACAAATGAAGACGCTTAAATTTAATCACGGATAAATTAAATATAACATGTAAGAATAAAGCATAAAAAATAACTCAGAAAGAAAATAAAATCCTTACGTAACCTTCGACGCTATTCCCGCTAAGCTAGAAAACCTCCAAGTCGAATTTGCACTTCCATTTATTGAATCAAAAAATCTAAATTATTACAAAACATTACAAGTTCCTCTCAAAAGAGAAGAACTCTAAACCTAAGAGAATTGAACTAAAAACTAAGAGAAAAACTAAGAAAAGCTTAGAAACTAAGAAAGAAACTAAGAAAAACTCAAAAACTAAGAAATGAGAGAAAGAAAAATGGAAGGGGGAATTTATAGAGGATGGAGAGAAAAATGAGTAAAAAAATGTTAAACAATTTTTCCATGTTTGTTGACCTTTTTCTCACTTATTTAGTAATATATTTGTGATGTATTGTTTAAACTATTCAACGATGAGTCTTTAAATTGCGTTTTTAAGCCAAAATACTTGAAAACAATAAAAATACCCGTGATTCAAAAAAGACAAATTTATATAAATATATGATAAAACATATAAATATATAGTATTTTTATATCAATTAATGAATAAAATCATGGTTATTTTAGGCTTTTTGAAACGATTTTAAGCTTGGATCCATAAACCTTTTGGATCCAACGTTGAGGAGAGTATTGGATATTGAATTTCTTAATAATCCTTAATTCAACGAGTAGAAAATGGAATCCTTAATTCAAGGTGTAAATGAAGGGATGCTTAATTCAAAGAGTAATTGAAGGAGTAAAATTTTTATAAATATATACTAATTGTAATGTCTAGAAAAAATAATAATTTGGAATAATCTCCTCATATTTTTCTACAGTAAATGATATATCTCAACCATTTTATACGTGACATGTGTAGTACCCTTTGCCAACCACATTTCCAAGAAATAATCTTGTTTTATTCTCTATTTTTAAAATTTTACGCCATTCTTTGAGCTGGAACTACTAATAAAATAGTGAAAATCATATTTCATAGACTTAACACACGAGTATGTGCTTGAAGTGTAGAAATAAAGATTAAGAAAATATAAATAGTATAGTTGTTTACCAAGTGTACAGGTGTTATCAGACCATGAAATAAGATTGCAATGGCTTTTCTTTTGATGAGAAAACTGTCTCAAAGTCTTAAAAATTGTTGGGAAACAACCAACTATCAAAAACTTAAAAATTCTTCGAATGCCAGTCAATAATAGAGAATCAAAAACAAAGCATATTGAAATCATTGTGGGTTAAAGAAATGACATCTTTTCAATTACCTATTAAAACGTGAGCATTGAAACTTTTATCATCAGATAAAACAAAACAGTAGCATCAATAACCAAAAAAGAGGTCCAGCCATAATGGTGTTTAATGTCCCTTTCTCCCCTTGTACTCTTTTACTAGTTCACAATGCATGATCTAAAAATTTAGTACCATTCTCTCACTCACAATGATAACTATAAGCATCAAACTCAAATTACCTAAGAAACATTTTGGCTAATACAACTAAAAAACAATTGACTTATTAGTCTACAACAACAGAATTCTTCTATTGCTGTTACACATTTCCTCTTCAAGATCAACAATTTCGAAAGAATTCCACCAGCATATATGTTTATGTCGGACAAATTATCAAAATATAAAACTAAAAACTAAAAACGAAGAATGAAAATCATGCCCAAATTGCAAGAGTAGACATCAATCCAGCTCCAAGGAAGAGCATAAAGTAAGAAACTATTTGAAGCCTAAAATTACAGCTCATCCTTTTACTCAGAAAATCAGCAGCAATTAGATCCACTAATGCCATGTACACCAGAATTCCAGCAGACAAACAATCCAAAATACCTTCGATGATCAGAGCCCCCGAGCTGTATGGGTTGTAAAATGAAGCAACAGCAGTCCCAATGGCAATTCCCACCGGAGTGGTAATGGCAAAAAAAAAGGCCATTACTGAGGAAGAGAAATTGTTGAATTGAGCCTGGGAGATGCATCCTCCAAGTGCAAATCCTTCGAAGAACTGATGAAAGGATAATGCAGCAATCAAAGGTTCTATGGTACATGGACTTTGTGAAACTCCAAGTGATAGCCCAATTATCACTGAATGTGATACAATCCCAAGTTCCAGAATCTGCACAAGAAATTCAGAGAAAAGAAATCCTGGCCAACATTCTTAGTTACTATAATATCAAAGGAGATCATATCTACAATGAAAAATGCATATCATGCATGACTGGCTAACGACTATATTATGTCAAAAGCATCGAATTCACTCTTTGAAAAATTATTTTCAAACGATGTCCAAGAGTATGGGAGACAATCCAACGTCAAACTCGCATTTTGAATCTAGTTAGACTATCAAGAGCAAATTAACAAGCAGGAAGGAAAAGATCATAGAGAAAAACAAAAGTTGACACGACAAAATTTTATTAAATTTTGTCTATTTAAAATGGAAAGAAGTAATAGAATCTTTAACAATATGAAAAAATTATTGATTAATTCCAACTAAATTTTTTAGTCGGATCATGTCGTAGTTGACACATGAAAAAAGTTAGTTAATTTTATTTGGTGTAGTCAATTTATAATAATAAGAAATAACAAGATTTCTAAGAACATAAAAAAATTTATCACAACTTTTTAGTTATATCCTGTCGTATTGTCATATCAAAGATTGCAGACCCCCTATTAAAAGTATCAAAATTGACAACACTTTCAAGCGAAACTTTTAGAAGTTGGGACATTTAGCATTTTTCTTACACCTCTTACATCAACATCTTAAAATTTTGAAATTTTGGATATTATAAATTTATGTGATATATCTTAAATAATGTGGTAGAATTTGATTAAATAGTCTATTGTAGGAAATAAGTTGTATACGTGATATGTTCATATAAAGATAGAATGTGATAAGCATAAAAGTAAAAATCCCAGTTGACATAGCGCCCCAATTAAAAACAATAATTAATAAAGAAACAAAAAGCAGAAACGAAACCAAAAAAGAAAGCGCCAAATACAAACGAGAAATTACCTGTGAAACGACAAAATGTCGTACGCTTCCATCTTCTTCCCCATATCCAAACCCACAAGAATGTACATGTTCATGCCCATCTCCTTGAGCTCGAGTTTGCTCACTCACTTGACCAGCACATGCACCCTGTTCATGAGGATGGTTGTGTCTATGGTGCGCCACGTGCGCATGCATTCCTACAATGTGCATTCCTCCACTTTCCTCTTCTCCAAACACTTTCACATTCCATTCCTTACGTTGAGCAGGAACAATACCCGACTCTGAACCCGTATCGTCCGACCCAACCCGAATTTGTTCCTCATTCGACCGATTCAACCCTTGTTTCCTCTCAAAGTACTGAGTGCCCACAAAGTCAACCAGCAAAGTTGCAAGTGCGGCCATCATTACGAAGAAGCCTGAGAATGGAAATTTGGACCAGGGGTTTTCGGGTAAACACGGGTTGGATAGAGCATCCGACCCGCTCGGTAACATGTGAACAAACCCGGTTGCTAGAATTACGCCGGCGGCGAAAGCTTTGGAAGCGACAAAGAGACTGCCATCTGTCCGAAGGAAGCGTCGGTGTCTCCCGACAAGTGGGATTGCGACTCCGATTGCCCCAGCGACGAGGATCGAAACTATGGCGACGAATTTGAGACCAAATGCTGCCGATTCGTCTCGGCAAGCTTCTAACTCGGTGCTTTCACAACTTGTGCCGTTCATTGAGTCTGAGATTGCCTGCAAAATGGAGTCTTTTGCAGAAAAAGAAAATTTCCAAATTCAGAATAAATCGTTGTCGATGAACAGCCAAAGTAAAATAGTAATTAAATGCGAAATCTGAAAAATTATCGAATTATAAGCAATATAGATAAATACCCATAATTTCAAATCCCAGAATTCGTATACACTAAGAAAAATTGGAGAAATACCTGATAAAAGAGGAGCCTTGGCTCGAATAGAGAGCACAGCCCAGATATCCTGAAAATACAAAAATAACAAAAATAAAAAAGAGCAATAACCATCAATCTAGGAAACTCTTAAAAGATTTTGCAAAAGATAATATCAAAGTCTGGTATCAAAAATCAAACCTCCAGGAATAACATGGAAAATAAAAAGGGAAGATGAGAGGTTTTTGATGTTATTTGAAAAGGGTTTGAAGTATACAAGAGAATAACAGGAATAGGAACATAAATATATACATTAGTCTATCCATACAGCGCTTATTATCTTTTTAAGCAAACCTCCCAAGTTCCCCCCTCCATACGCAGAGAAAAATAGAAAAAAGGAGGATGAAGAGATAGTGTCGACATTTTTTCAAGATATAGAATGCAAGTGTGTAACGAAGGATGAAAGTTTCATAGACAATGTCTTGAAGATGTACTCCATTTTCATTATATTATTCTTAGAGAAATACATATAAATTTTATTTTCTTTTATACGTTAATTTTACTTAAAAATATAAAAAAATTGTAAAATTTACACATATTAAAAATAATATAAGTAAAAATATATGTATAATTAAAAGTTTTTTATTCGTATCTTGAAAATATTTATATTTCAATAAAAAAAATATAATCAACTATTATCTATAAATAAAATGGGATTAATTTTATCTAATTAAAATAATTAACCATTAAATCTCTTTATTTAATGGATCAGATCTCTTTAATAATTAAATTAAATTTGATTATTTTTAGATAAAATATTATAAATTATGTTATTATAAAAATTAAGTAAATTTAATTTTATTATTATTAAAAATTAATATTTTAATAAATAATTATTTAAAAGCATGTATTTTAAATCTAGAAATAAAATACACATCTTATACTAAAATTTTTTATTTTTATAAATTAAAAGAATAAATTAATTAACTCATAAATAAAAAAAAGTTAAATCGAATAATTTTATATAATAAAAATAACATAAAATCATTATCTCTTTATTTAATTATTTTTTTTTTGATATTTTTTTAATTAGAATAATTTCTAGATGTATTTAGTTTTATTATCATAATAATTATATAATTATATTTTTTAATAATTAGTATAGTAAATATTTTAATTACTCCATAATTTATAAAATTATTAATTATATATATATATTATATATATATATATATATAATTATAAAATTATGAAAAATTATATATCAATAAAATTTTAATAAATCTTTAAAATTATTAAAATAATTAATTTATTATTTTTTGAATAAGTATATATATATATATATTAAATAAAAAATTATTTAAAAAATAAATATTTAATTATTTTAATATTTTTAAAGATATATTAAAATTTTATAATTTAATGATATATAATTTTTCATAAATTTTTAAATAAAATTTAAAAATATCTTATATTAAAATTTAATTGTGAATACTTTAAGGATAAAAATTCTTACAATTTCATAATTTTTTAAAATAAATATTTTAATATCATAATTTGTTATTCAAGTACATAATAACTAAACACATTTAATTATATGATTTATTAAAATAAATATTTTTAATTTTAAAAATATTAAAAGTTAATATTTATAATAATTAATTTTAGATTATAAGTAATTAATTTAAAAATTACGAAATTAAAATATTTTTTTATATATAATAATAGGATTGTCATAATTTTTTTCAAAATTTAATATAATAATTATTAAATTTAACTACTTAATTTTGCAGGTTAACTTCTAATATTTTAACAAATACCAATATTTTAATCCTTGTGTGTAACTCGGGAGTAGATGTTCTAAGTGCGACTTTTTGGCACCAAATGAGCGCACAAATGTCGACACCATATTTCCATTTCGTTATACCACTTTTTATATATTTGTTTATTATTATTATTATTTTGCTAATAATATCTTCTGACAACTTTTTTATGGTTTTACATGCATTAATTGGATTGAATGATTGTACATAAGTAAGGAGGATAATGATATTGGGAGTGGATTGGATTATTGCTTGATTTTTCTTTTATGCATCTTTTGTTAATTTTAAATTTAAATTTTTAAACTTGATTAAATATATCAATAATCCACATTATTATAGACTATTAAACAAAATTTTTAAAACTCATAAGAAAAAAATATATCAACAGAGAAAAATAATTAGAAGATCCACTCTCAATTAAATTAGTAAATTCATATTTCCAAAGCAAAAAATAAAAATGCTAGAATATTTAAATATTTTATCACATATTTTAATGCTTTAAAAATTTTAAAAATATAAATATTGTATTAATATTAACAAAATTTGATATGATAATAGAATACACTTTATATTATTGTATTTGATAATGAACTAACATTATATGTCAAGTATAATTACCAGAATGCTTGATTGCAAGATTTTGATCAGGAATTCATTTCATATTTAATACAGTTTGTAACTTTATTGTTATTAATAGATTTTTTGTTTTAAATATTTATTTAGTTATTAGTATCTCATAATAACAACAATATATACACTACTAGATTAGTAGAGAGTTGTGTTCTTTAAATGAGACACGGTAGGTTGTGGTTTGGCTTCAAAAATTTAGTAGCTTTTAATTTAGATATGGTTACTAAGTAATGTTAGGGATTAATTAAAAATCTTGAAACTTTGTTTGCACAAATCTTCAAGCATCGGTATTTTAAAACGAGTTCTTTCCTCACGGTCGGTATCGAATCCTATCCTACTTGGCTTGGAGGTGTTTCTTGGATGCTCATTCTCTTCTATTAGCTAGTGCTCAGTGGTTAGTGGTTAGTGGTTAGTTAACACAGAACATGTAATTGATATTTGCGACATTCCTAAACCACATGCTTTTGTGTAGGGTGTCCCAAATTATTAATGTTGATCAAGGGGTGTTAGAGGTTCTCACTTATTAACCAACTTTTTGGATAGAGTGATGGACAATAGGATACTTGGGGATAAAAATTTCTCCCCGTATAGATTGTGAGCTTGTTTAGAACTATAGTTAAATTTTGTTAGCTCGTATTAACACATAGACTTACAGATTATTAGAAAACTGCTTTAGAAGACATTTAAAGATTTTGGCAAATGAAATAAATATAAATAATTATTATCGATTAATTAATATAAAAATTATAATATTTAAATATTAAATTAATTAAATATACTTATTTAGAATACTAATGATCTTTCATAAATATGAATTGAGTCATTAATATTTATTTTAAATTAAATAATAAAATATATACTTGATTGTGAGAAGAATGTATCTATTTGACTTTTTAAAATCTACATGGACCAATCAAATAGGGTCATATATACCTAATGATTTTCCTATCCAACACAAGCCATCTAGGATGCGTAGGTCACTTTTGGTAGGATAGGTAGTCTTGTTAACTCGTCGAGGTAGTACAACTCAATGACAGTTGGTTCTAGAGCATCTTGATTGAACTGTTCAACTATTACCCAAAATATTTTCATGCTTAATAATCTTGAGGTCACAATCTTTCCAACGTTACTTACCATGCTTAAATTAAAGTTTCGATTAAAAAATTGTAGTCAATCAAAGTTTGGGAAAAATTCAACTATAGATTTGTAGGTTTGACTTCTTAAATCTGATATGTTTTGAGCCTGATTCAACTAGATCCTCTCCTCATCTATGCCCTTAGATCACTAGTTGATGGGAGTTAAGACTAGACTAGCAAGTCTATATATAAACCCAGTTACTCTCGGTTTTTCTCACAACTTTATTCTAAGCTTTGTGGAGGAGGATTGAGAAGAGTTTTCTACTTCAACCAACTCTTGGTGAGTGGATGAAAGTCTTTGTTTTTCTAACTCTTTTCTTCAATTGACCTTGAATATTTGTACGAACTCTTGGAACTTGAAGAACACCAGTACCTTTAGATTTTTTTCCTTTTCTTTCTTTATAAATCTAGATTGGTAGACTAGAAAATTTTTCGAAGAGTTTTTATTTTATTTCAAATGCTAGCAATCCATGTCCCGCTTCTATAAATTTTATAAGTCTACTCCTTGGAATACCATGATTAGCAATAGGGCACATACACATTATCACAAAATATGATCCATGAAAGATGATCAAAATGCAAGGAATTTTGGCACCAAGAGTGCATACCCAAATGAAAGTGGCTCGTAGCACCAAGGGCACGACATAAGGATCCCAAATATTGTCCAGGATATGACAAAACAAAAGAACCATCGGAAGCTAAGATAGTGAACCAATAAAGAAATACACCATCAAAATAATTAAGAAGCAAAGAGACCAGGAAAGCAACCTAGCACAACCTGTGGATAGGAGGTTTCACTAGCCATCCACCCAGGTGACTAGTCGGGTAGGTTGTGTGGAGTTTTCTACAGCTCCCTTTGTTGGCCTTGGTGGTGGAATCTGGTCTAGCTCCCCTCTTCCTCGTAACCCCATCATTTTCATCGGTAGTTCTAGTTCTATTTTTGAACCTAAGTCTAAACTTAAGTACAAGGTTGACTCCTTAGTGGAAATCACTATAAATCCATTGTGGATAAACTAAGGGAGATGTTTGAGATTCCCGATGACATTGGGATCTTTCTTCCAAAGTGTGATGTTAATCCTAGCAATATCACTTCTAGAGGGTTCATAATATTTGTTGATCAACTTTTTACTAATCTTCGGATCCCATTTCTACCATTGGTCTGGGAATTTCTTTGTAGAATAGGTGCACCCTTAGGACAATTTCCTCTTAATTTTTGGAAAAATATTATGTCTTGCTATATCTTGTGATAAGAGCATGGTAGAGAGATGACTCTAGAGAAATTTCGATCACTAGATTATGTACAAATTGGGAGTGGATGTTGGTTCAATATCAGACCATATGACGATCATAGATTCATTAACGATTTTCCCAAGTCTATCAATGGTTGGCATCTCACATGGTTCATCACGACTAGCATTTATGATGTGGCATGACCAAACTTGGCATTACGAGGTTAAATGAAAATTCTAGGAGACTTAAGATTGATTTTGAAGAATAACTTATTAAATCCTAAACTTTTCTTGATCCCATGGAAGATGTTGCCTAGGTCACCATATCTGAAAGGGCCTAGGCCTTAGTCCACTTGAGTTAGCTTAGGAATACAACTGATGGATTAACAATGCATTAGAGAACATTAGCTAGGCCTATAAAGCTATTTATAAGGCTCTTGAGGTTACCAAGGGTCAATTCTAGGAATAGTTAATCAGAAAGAATTCTAAATTATAGGGGCTAGGTTCCAAGATCCATATGCTAACTTCCTAACTCAAAGTATTGATTGAGTTGGCAATAAATGAGTACCTTTTTGATTCCATATTTACTTTGCAATTTTTGTTTTGCTTGTTGATACAGAACCTATATATCCCTTGTAACTGACTTGGCATTCATTTGTTGAACTTGGAAGAAGAGCGTACCATTAGCACTTATGTAATCCTCGTATAACATAATAAGTGCTTGAGTGACCTTGAAAGGTCACACTTGTTATTTTTATGAACTTGGGAGATCACACTTGTTATTTTTGAGACCTTGGTAACAATTGACGAATACATTAAAGAACTTAGTTATCTTGGAACTTAACAAGAAAAACTCAATATTTATTGGAAATTCCTCAGGAGTAAAATTATGGGACCAAAATGAGTTAGCCCTAAATATCTTGGACGAAGTTGGAAATAACATTTAGTATAGATCTAAGAGAGTCTCGTAAGGAACTCTACGAGATGGGAAGTAGTGGAGGCAGGATTAAGCATGTGCAATGCAAGATGAACGATAGACCAAAATGTTGGTTAGTAAGCTAGTTGGCACCTACTTATCAATGATCTGGAACAAAAAAACCCATGGAAGGGCATAGGGGCACAAATTCACAAGGTGGATATGGCATGACAAATGACCGATTGGGCTACTGATTAGTTGGTCAGCCCCACCAACGATTTGATCTATGGCAACTACATCTTGGCAATGGATGGTTGGAATTTAGGTGATTTATTAGGTTCTATGGGATGTAGCCACGGTGAGCAAGCTGACGATCTCTTCTTTTCAATACCACAATGTCTCCCTAAACTCTAATGTTTTGATATTTTTTTACCTACCCTAACATTTTTCACAATTCCAAATTTTTTTATTCCTCTTTTTGTGAATCCAAATTTTTATAAAACTAACTTTCTTTCAATCCAAAATATTTTGAATCCAACTTTCTCTAAATCCAAAATTTTTCTAGATGCTTTGTTATTTCCCAACCTTTTGGAATTTTCTAGTCTTCCAAAATTCTTAGAAAGTCTTCTAATCTTCCCAAGTTCTAGGAATTTTTCAGGTCTTCACAAGTGCCTTAAGAAAATTTTTCGTCTTCCTAAGTTCTAAGGAACATTTAAAGTCTTCCTAAGTGCCTTAAGATTTATTTTAAATGGTACATCTAGACTCCCAATCTCTTTGCCTTCTTGCTTCGCAAACTTCATGAGCGAGTGAAGCAATGACCATTGTCTAGATCCCACTCTTGGGATGGTGTGGCCTCCATTGTTTTCCTTAAGAAATTGTATTAGTTTGAGTGATCTCATCACAAGTCCCACATCTTTGGAATTGTAGGCATGTTTTTAACTCATGCGAAGGAGTTTCCCTTCTGTTTCAGAGATTGTGCCCCATATCATCCCTTGGTTAATATTTCACATTTCTAATGTCTTAATCCTAGACTATGATTGTTATGAGTGCCGGAGGGGTTATTTCCCAACTCTATTTTGAAAGTTTTTAGTTACAAATCTAATTAACTAAAAGGGAGTGAATAGGTAATTAAAATAAATATGCCAAATTAAAATTTCATAAACGGCTAGACATGAAATCGCATGTAAATAAAATAATTTTAAAATATAAATTGACATATGATATTTTAGATGAAAAAAACCTAGGCCAAATAACAACCAAAGAGGAAATCATTGCTCCACCATACCACTAAGCTATCCACTTTGAAAATATGTTCAATTATAAGAGTAGAACTCAAACTACCCATCATAGATAATTCTCCCAAGTAACTTACTTACAAGCTTTCATTTTCTTTCACAATCTCCAAAAGAAAGGTGTTTGAATTTGGACCAACATTCTAATAAACACAAGTCATATGAGTTAACAAACTCATTCTGCTGGAACCTAAAAAGTTAGCACAAAGACATAAGTGGAAGGTGTGTTATAAAGCGAATTAAATAATGAACCAATCCTATCTATATGATTTAATAAAATATAAGTTAAATCAAAATCACTAGAAAACACTAAAATAGATGATTAATCATATGATCACAAATAATGTTGGCTTGTTAATCAATCAAACATAACCACAAAGTGATTAAAAGACTAACTAAAGAAAGAAGCCTCACAAAGTGTTGGGATTTGGATTTTTCTTTATAGCTTCAAAAGCATTAAACTTTGAATGAAATAATATCAGCACTTCTCTTTGGAATTTTTTTCATTCCATATTTAATTTGCAATTTTTGCTTTTCTTGTTAATGTAGAACCTATTTATCTCTTGTAACTGACTTGGCATTCATTTGTTGAACTTTGGATAGGATCGTATCGTTAGCACTTATGTAATCCTCATATAACACACTAAGTGCTTGAATGACCTTGAAATGTCACACTTGTTATTTTTGCAACCTTGGGAGATCACACTTGTTATTTTTGAGACGTTGGTAACAATTGGCGAATACACTCAAGAACTTGCTTATCTTGGAACTTAACAGGAAAAACTCAACATTTATGGGAAATTCCTCATGTGCTAAATGATGGCACCAAAATGAGTTAGCCCCAAATATCTTGAACAAAGTTGGAAATAGAATTTAGTGTAGATCTAGGAGAGTCTTATAAGGTACTCTACGAGGTAGGAAGTAATGGAGGTAGGAGTAAGCATGTGCAATGCAAGATGAGCGATAGACCAAAATGTTGGTTAGTAAGGTAGTCGGTAACTACTGGTCAATGATATGGAGCAACAACACCCATTGAAGTGCATAGGGGTACAAATTCATAAGGTGGATATGGCATGGCGAATGACCGGTTGTGCTACTATTTAGTTGGTCAGCCCCGCCAACAATTTGATCTATGGAAACTACATCTTGGCGATGAATGGGTGGTATTTAGGTGATTCATTGGGTTCTGTTAGATGTAGCCATGGTGAGCAAACTGAAAAATCTCTTCTTGTCAATTTCGCAACGTTTCCCTAAACTCTAATATTTTGATATTTTTCTACCTACTCTAAATTTTTTCACCATTCCAAATGTTTTTATTCGTCTTTTTATGAATACAAATATTTCTAAAACTAACTTTCTTCGAATCCAAAATTTTTCTAGCGGCTTTATTATTTCCCAACCTTTTGGAATTTTCTAGTCTTCCAAAATTCTTGGGAAGTCTTCTCATCTTCCAAAGTTCCTTAAGAATTTTTTGATCTTCCCAAGTTCTAGGAATTTTTTAGGTTTTCACAAGTGCTTTAAGAAAGTTTTCCGTCTTTGTAAGTTTTAAGGAATACTTATAGTCTTACCAAGTGCCTTAAGATTTTTTTAAATGGCTGGTCTAGACTACCAATCTCTTAGCCCTCTTACTTCACAAGCTTCATGAGTAAGTCAAATAATGACCATTGTCTAGTTCCTATTCTTGGGATGGTGTGGCCTCCATTGTTTTCCTTAAGAAATTTTATTTGTTTGAGTGATCTCATGACATGTCCCATATCTTTGGAACTGTAGGCATGTTTTTGACTCATGCAAAGGAGTTTCCCTTGTGTAAAGGAAGTTGTGCCTCATATCATCCCTTGGTTAATATTTCACATTTCTAATGTCTTAATCCTAGACTATGATTTTTATGGGTGCCTGAGGGGTTATTTGTTAACTTTATTTTGTAAGTTTTTAGTTACAAATCTAATTAAATAAAAGGGGGTGAATATGTAATTAATATAAATATTCCAAATTAAAATTTCATATACATCTAGACATGCAATTGCATGTAAATAAAATAATATGAAAATAAAGATTGACACAGGATATTTTAGATGGAAAAAACCTAGGCCATAATGACAACCAAAGAGAAAATCATTGCTCCACCGGATCACCAGGCTATCCATTTTGAAAATATGTTCAATTACAAGGGTAGGACTTAAAATACCCATCGAAGATAATGCCCCCAAGTAACTTACTTACAAGCCTCCACTTTCTTTCATAATCTTCACAAGAAAGGTGATCGGATTGAGACAAACATTCTAATAAACTCAAGTTATATGAGTTATCAAACCCATTCAGTTGGCACCTGAAAAGTTAGCACAAAGACATAAATGGAAGGTGTGTTATAGAGCATAATAATTAAAATGGAGACCAAGTAGATGAAATTCGATCATACCTCGATCAATCTAGTCCTTGATTGATCAAAAACAAAAATTTGATCGATCTACCCCATATTAAAATCAATTCCGATAGGACATTACTTAATTCATCAAATAACTGATCACTTTATGAAAGTAGAGTCATTAATGCACTTTTTTACTTAATATTTACTTGTTTTATTCAATAAATAGTATTTTTCAGACTAAAAATATTAAAATATAAACTTTTTAGTGAAAAGGGGTGAAAATATAATTTTTGAAATTTTTATTTTTAATGCATGATTAATCAAATGTTGCCACATGGCTTACCATGTAAGAACATGAGCTGAATAGGCAAGCCATGTGGATGCCATGTAATCAGAGAACATGAATCATAAATTGTCGCATGTGAGTAGTGATGCAATGTATGACATGTGTTAGCATAAAGTTCAATCCGAGCTCGAAGCACGGTCAAACAACACTACCACGTGTCCTCACACGATTGCTCCTAGAAATCCATTAGTATGCCATGCCATCTGTATCCAGGAATCACATTGCATCGTGTCGCGATGACTCAACATGCGTTGACTCAGAACGTGGTCTCCCCTACCATCTGTCGCGCTATGATTCTCCCAGTGAATGTTTTTATGCCACTTGTTGTACTTTGATTGGTTGACGTAGTTAATTTTGCTTTTTTTATCTCAACCCTTGATCTGAAGCTAATCTGATAGTCCAAATTCCACCTGAGTTATATTTAAGCCTCTAATCACCCAAAAACCCTGAGAAGCCATCATTAGCATAATTTTGGTAAGTTTTTGGAGCAAAAAAGAGAGAAAAATGCACAAAAATTCTAAAGAAAATATGATTTTAGCAGAGATTCAAGAGGAGATTAGTACTACAATCGAAGAGATTCATTATATTTCTTATTCTACTCTTTTCTCTATTAATTTTGATGTCTTTCTTTTTGAAATATATGAGTTTTATGAAAACAATTATGTGTAATTAATTTATTAATCTAGGGTTCTTATGAAACCAATTTTTACCATGTGATTATATAATATTTTACCCCATCTATGATTTCAATTTAATTAGATTATTGAATCTGATTGCTATTAATTGTTTGGCCAACATTTTATCTATAGAGGTAATTAAATAGATTTGAGACAATTATTTAATTGTTTGTCTTAATTAAATAATATGCATAGTTTCTAGGTAGAGATGTATGATTCTTATGTATGTGATCCATAATTGATGAACTTAATAAGTAGTATGCAATTTAATTGACATGAGAGTGTAATTAAATTAATTACTATATGGTATGTAGTTTACTTGAAAGAAGAATACATGCTAAATTAGATTCAATTGATCATGTAATTAATTGATAATTATATTAGGAGAGATTTTAGTAAATCACATGCTTAGAAAATTGGGGATTAAGTATTCTTAGATATTTTCTTAGTTATCCAATCTGATTTAATTAATTATTTCTATTTATTTTTACTTATTGTAATTTTGCTTTCTTAAAATATAAAAATACCAAAAATATTGATTTTTATTTTTTTGTTTTAAAAATTAGTTTCTAATAAATAATTTTCGTAGGAACGATATTTTCTTATCATTATATTATTTGTTTCGATACGTATACTTGTGTATTCATTGCACACATTTCATTTGTATCACGATCAAATTTTTGGCGTCGTTGTAGGAGATTATAAATATTAGAAATTAATTTTTAATTATTATTAATTTTTATTTTAAATATTTTTCTTAGTTTATTTTTCTTTACTTTAATTTTTTTATTTTAATTTACTTTTTTTACTAATTTATTTATTTATTTTAGTTATTTTATTTTATTTATTTTTTAAAATTTTAATTTATTTATTTATTTTTTTTTTTTTATTTAAACACATTATTTAGTACTATTAGAAGCATATTTGAGAAAATGGCTACCAATAATTATCGATGGCCAATGGATAGAATGATAGCCACAAGAAGAGTAGTTGAAATGCATGAGGTAAATGATGTCATGGCGCTTACAACTCAAGTATCATCTTTGGTAAATATTTTGAATGTTAAAAACTCGTTGGTGAGTGTAAACCAGGTTCAAGATTCAAGGGTGTCTTGTGTGTTTTGTGGTGGAGCCCATTTGTTTGATAATTGTTCAGATTATCCTGAATCAAAATTTTATGTGGGTAATGTGAATCAAAACAATAATCTATACTCAAACATATATAACACAGTACAAAGACAAAATCCAAATTTCTCTTGGAATAACAACAATTAGGGTGGTAATCAATCCAACCGTCAATAATTTCCACGACCTGGTTTTAAATAACCCAACAATCACAAGCCTAAAAGCCATATACTAAGGACAATACAAATTCTTTAATGAGGATGATGAAAGACTTCATCTAATCATTTAATACAAATGTGTCAACTCAAGAGGCTTCAATTCAAAATTTGGAGAACCAAATGGCCTTAAGATAACCTTCAAAGTAACACAATTGAAAACCCAAGAAGATAATGTGAGTCTCATTGTAAATCATTAGCCTTGAGAAGTGGTAAAATTTTAGAGCAGGAAAATAAGACTCAAAAGGATGAGAAGAAATAGGAAATTAACAACGATTAAAAGGAACTAGTGGATAAAGAGAGCACTAAAAAGGAAATAATTCAACCAAAGAAAAACAATCTCTACAAACCCACTATTGCCTTCCCTCAAACACTACAAAAGCAAAAGTTAGATGTGTAGTTTTCAAAATTTCTTGATGTCTTCAAGAAGCTGCATATAAAAATACCATTTGTAGAGGCACTTGAAAAAATACCGTCTTATGCCAAATTCATTAAGTGTATACTGTCAAATAAAAGGAAGCATGGAGATCATGAAACAATAACCTTGACTGAAAGGTTGTAGTGTCATCCTTGATAGAAAACTATTACAAAAACTGAAAGATCCAAGTAGTTTTGACATCCCTTACGCTATTGGGAACATCCATTTTAGCAAGGCATTATGTGATTTGGGTTCCAACATTAACCTTATTTCATTATCGGTATTCAAGAGATTAGGGGTTGGTAAAGCCAAACCCACTTCAGTAACATTACAAATGGTAGATAGATCAATTAAAAGACCTCGGGGTATGGTAGAAGATGTGCAAGAAAAGTAGACAAATTCATTTTTTCGGTAGACTTCATTATGCTTGTCATGGAGGAGGATCGTGACATTCCTATCATACTTGGTCATCTATTCTTAGCAACCGAAAGAGCACTCATTGATGTATAAAAAGGTGAAATTGCAATGAAAGTGTAGGATGAACAAGTAACATTTAATTTTTTAAAGCATCTAAACCCACTAACATTGATAGTGCCCATGAATACTTAGGATAAATGTTACTAATTGTAGGGACAACTTAAAAGAATCTATTGAGTCACTCATACTTAAGACTTTAACATATGACACTATGAACAAGAACATAAACTCACAAGAAAACAACTCAACATGTTTTAACTTTGAAAGTATGGAATCAAAGGTTGATATTGTGAATTGTGTGAAATTTTTTGAGGACACGCCTCTCATGTGTGTATCAAATGTGTTTGTGGAGTGTCTTGAAATAAGCTCAAGGTTGAAACCATCCATTGAGGAGCCACCCAAATTAGAACTTAAACCTTTACCATCTCATCTTTATATGCATTTTTGGGTGATAATGAGACACATCCAGTCATAATCTCGACTAATCTAAGTATAAATAAAGTGGAAGAAATACTAAAGGTGATAAGAAACTTCAAAATAGCTATAGGTTGGTCTATTGTTGGTATAACATCTATATGCATGCACAAAATCTTGCTAGAGGATAGGGCTAAACCCATCAGGGATGCACAACACCACTTAAATCCCATTATGAAAGAAGTGGTGAAGAAGAAAATTGTCAAGTGGCTAAACACGGGCATTATTTACTCAATATTGGAGAGTGAATGGGTAAGTCCAGTCCAATGTGTACCAAAGAAAGAAGGAATCACTATGGTGGAAAATGTGTCCAATGAGTTAATACCTACTAGGACTATCATGGGATGAAGAGTATGTATGGAGTTTTGTAAATTAAATAAAGCTATAAGGAAGGATCATTTTCCTCTCCCTTTCATGGATCATATTCTTGACTAATTAGCTAGGCATTCATTCTTTTTCCTTCTAGATGGATACTCTGGTTATAACCAAATTGTTTTGGCACCTGAAGACCAAGAAAATGCCACCTTCATATGTCCTAATGGAACTTTTTCTTTCAAGAATGTTATTTGGATTATGCAATGGACCTACTACATTTCAACGCTACATGATGGTCATTTTCTTAGACATGATGGAAAAGAATCTAGAAATCTTCATGGATGATTTTTTCAGTCTTTGGAAACTCATTTGATGAATGTATACACTATCTCTCCCTAGTGCTACAAAGATGTGAAGAAATGAATTTGGTTTTAAATTGGGAGAAGTGTCATTTCATGGTACATAAGGGTATATTCTTGGGCCATAAAATTTCAACTAATGGTATTAAGGTGGATAGAGTTAAGACAAAAGTGGTTGATAAACTACCACCACCTACCAATGTACGAGGAGTAAAGAGTTTTCTTGGGAATGCAAGTTTTTATCGTAGATTCATAAAAACTTTTTCCCAAATCTCCAAACCCTTGTGCAATATTTTGGAAAAGAACATGCCTTTCAAGTTTGATGATAGCATTTCAAGTGCTTAAAGAGAGACTAGTGTCGGCACTAGTTATAGTCACACTAGATTAGAGCAAGTCCTTTGGGTTGATGTGTTACACAAGTGATTTTTCTATGGGATTTGTTCATGGATAGTGAAGAGACAAATGTTTTGTTCTATATACTATGCAAGCAAGACACTGAATAAGGCCATTGTATATGCCTTTGAGAAATTCAGATCTTATTTGGTTGGCACTAAAGTGATTATCTACACTGATCATTCTACAATAAAGTATCTAACCAAGATTGATAAGATGTGTGCTCCTTCTACAAGAATTTTACTTGGAAGTTCATGATAAAAAAGGACTAGAAAATTAGGTAGCAAACCATCTATCTCGACTAGAAAAGGAAGCAAAAATGGATGATAATATGGTGATTAGGGAATCTTTTCCAAATGAGAAACTATTTTCTATAGCTTAAATAGAAGTCCCATGGTATGGAGACATTGCAAATTTTCTCACTACCAACATTCTTCCATCAGACCTCACATGAAAAAAAAGTTCTTCCATGACATTAAACAATATTTTTGGGATGACCCTTACCTTTATTAAAACTTTGGGGATGGTATTTTGGAAGGTGTATCCCTAATGATGAAGTTGAAAGTATTCTTTACCATTGCCACAACTATGACTATAGTGATCACTTTGGGAGCACAAAAAAAGCAACTAAAGTTCTTTAATCTGGTTATTTTTGGCCCATATTGTTTAAAGATGCTTACAATTATGTAAAGATGTGTGACAGATGTCAAAGATAGGTAATATTTCAAAAAGAGATGAGATGCCTCTACATAGTATACTTCCAGTGGAACTATTTGATGTTTGGGGCATTGACTTTATGTGACCATTCTCTCCATCCTTTGGTAACCAATATATATTTGTAGGAGTGGATTACATGCTAAAATGGGTAAAAGCTAGTGCCAACAAAAAATGTGACACCAAAGTTGTCATGAAATTTTTGAAGAAAAATATTTTCACTAGGGTTGGAACTCCTAGGATCATTTTTAGTGATGCAAGAAGTCACTTTCAATAAAACAATTTAATTCCTTATTTTCTAAGTATAGGATTAAGCATAAAGTGTCTACGCCCTACCATTACCAAATAAGTGGGCAAGTAGAAGTATCCAATAAAGAAGTGAAAAGAATTTTGGAAAAAACTATGAACATCTCTAGGAAGGATTGATCATCTAAGTTGGATGATGCTTTATGGGTGTACAAAACTACATTTAAAACACTAATCGGTACCATCCTATATAAGCTAGTTTATGGAAAGGCATGTTACTTACCACTAGAATTGGAACACAAAGCATATTATGCACTAAAATAGTTGAATATGTCCATAGATGCAACTGGTGAGAAACGAATGCTTCAAATAAATGAATTGAATGAATTATGGTAGAATACTTATGAGAATCTCAAGCTTTAAAAAGAAAAGACAAAAAGATGGCATGATAAGAAAATTATGCATCGTATTTTAGAACTGGGTTGAAAGTGTTACTGTACGACTCAAGACTTATATTTCTTCTAGGAAAATTAAAGAGTAGATAGTCATGTCCATCCATCATCACTAAGGTAACCAACTATGAAGCCATTGAATTAGAAAACAAAGATAAAGAGCGATTTATGGTTAATAGGCATAGGGTGAAGCACTATTATGAAGATCAATTATCAAATGAAACATTTGTGATAACCTTAGTGGATGAAACTTAAGACGTGATATGACTGTATAGTTAAAGATGTTAAACGTGATGTAGATTGAGAGGTAATCCAATGTTGTTTTACTTATATTTTCATTATTTTTGTTTTGTATATGAATAAATGTGAAAATAAATGGCACAACAACAATGAGAATTTCAACGACATATATGGTGTGCCATGATTAAGGAAGTTTTCTTTTCTTTTACCTTTTCATATTTATATGTGCACAATGGGGACAATGTGTAATTTAAGTTTGGGGGAAGGAACTCTATTCTCTATATTAGTATTTACTATGCATTTTAAAATTATTTAGGGAATGTTTTTCTTAATTCTTAAGATGTTTTTAATCATGATTTGGGTTGAAATTAACAAATATATGGAAACTAAATGCATGCATGCTTGATATGAAACATATGAAATCAATGATAAAAAATGGTTGTCATGACTAGGATAAGGAATGTAACATATTTGTTAAGATACTTACATTAATCATTTGATATGCTTACTAGTTCTGATCGGATTGATTAAAATTTTTATGCATATGTTCATGATTGATTTTAGTGTTCTTATTAAGAGAATTTTGTAGTGAGTTATGCAATTTGATGAGATCTACCAGGTTTTAGAATCTATTTAATCATCCCTTGAGGCAAAATTTTGAATAGTATTTAGCAAAAGAAATGATTTAGGCCTTCTTTAGATCGATTGAGTCTTTCAAGCCAACCATTATTATATCCGTAGTCACCAATTTGAGCCTAAAAAAGAACCTCTCATATATTTAAGCCATATTTTATGCCTAACAATTAAACATTACCTTTATCAATCAGAAGCTACCACGTAGCTTGCTAGTAAGCAATGAGTTGACTCGGCAAGCCACTCAAACACCATGAAATTAGGGACAACGAATCATAGATCACCGAGTGTGAAAAGTGATACAACATATGACACATGTTAGCATGACATTCAATCCAAGTTCAGAGCTTGGTTAAACAACACTACCACATGTTGTCATACGATTGCTCCTTTCGATCCACCAATGCACCATACCATCTACATCCGCAAATCACATTATACTGCGCGGAGATGACTCAGCATGCTTTAACTCAAAATGTGGTCTCCCTTTCCATGCATCGTGCTTTGATTTTCTCAGTGAATTTTGTGTGCCACATGTCGCGCTTTGATTGACTAGCACATTTAATTTCGCTTGTTGTGATATGACGATCCAAATTCCACCTAAGCTATATTTAAGCCCCTAATCACCTTATAACCCCTAATGAGCCATCATTAGCATAATTTTGGTCAGTTTTTGGAGTTGAGAAGAGAGAAAAATACAAAAAAAATCAAAAGGAGATACAATTTTGGTAGAGATTCAAGAGGATATTAGTACTATAATTCAAGAGATTGATTGTATTTCTTCTTGTACACTTTTATTTATCATTTTTTGTCATTCTTTTTGAAAAATATTAGTTTTATGAACATAATTATGTGTAGTTAAATTATTAATCTGGGGATCTTATGAACCCAATTTTCACCATATGATGACCTAATATTTTACCCCATCTATGATTTCAATTTAATTATATTATTTAATCTTATTTTTATACTATTAATTATTTTTTCAATAGTTTATCTATAGAGACAATTAAATAGTTTTGAGAGAATTATTTAATTGTTTATCTTGATTAAATAACATGGATAGTTTTTAGGTAGAGATGTATGATTCTTATGTATGTGATCCATAATTGATGAAGTTGATGAGTAGTATGCAATTTAATTGACATGATAGTGTAATTAAATTAATTACTATATGGTATGTAGTTTACTTGAGAAATGAATATATGCTAAATTAGATTGAACTGATCATGTAATTAATTGATAATTATATTGAGGAAGATTTTAGTGATTCACATGTTTAGAAAATTGAGGGATTAAGTATTCCTAGATATTTTCTCATATATCTTCTTAATTACCAAATCTGATTTAATTAATTATTTCTATTTATTTTTACTTATTGAATTTTTCTTTCTTAAAATATAAAAACACAAAATATTGCTTTTTTAAAAATTAGTTTATAATAAAATAGTCTCCATTGGAATAATATTTTCTTATCATTATATTACTTGTTGTGATACGTATACTTATGTATTTATTGCATAAACTTCATGTATGGTGCTATAAGTAACCTATATACTAAGTGTTCCTATTTGTTTAATATGAAATCTAATGTGTTTAAGAATATAAGTATACTTGAGATGTGTTCATTTGATGCTCAGTAGTTTTTTTGGCTTGAATAATGACAAGGAAGGATGTGCCTAAAAACTAAATTATATTTAAATGTATTGTTCATGAATATAGCCAACACTTATAAACCTTACCATCTCCCACTTTAGCATATTCATGTGACAAAACTTCTCTCTCATTACATCACACACATAGAAAAATACATTTTATATAGTGCAACTATTTTATGATCTGGTGAAATTATCTTCGCTTGAATCTTAATAGCTCATAAGTACACTAAAAGATAAAACAACATAAATAGACACATAACTTATCCTCAAAGACTCATTGTTTATTAGTTCAATGTATATAATAATAATATTAATAATAATAATAATAATAATAATAATAATAATAATAATAATAATAATAACAAAGTGAATAAAAAGACAAAAGTGATAATTAAGTAATAATAGATAGAACTTTTAAGTACTACTCCGTGAATAAACTTGAACACTCAATGTGTTCTCCCATAAACGTAATATCACCTAAAGAAAATTTTCAATTAATAACTCTGTGCCATTAAATATTTTTATTTAATGATTAATAACTCTCTTCCTCTTTTTTGTTAAAAAAAATAAGTAATACAATAAAGAAGTAATGACATTTCTTTTTAATCGAGGGTAGTAGACTTAGTTAAACATGAGTACAATGGAACATAAAAATGATGAAATCCATTTTGTTCAGAGTATGATTATCCATTGACAATATAAATATATGTAGACAAGACACACAAATTTACTAACATATATAGTGACATATTAGCAATTGCTCAAAATATAATACAAGTTTGAACTACAATAATATGTTAATTTATTCATTTATAATCAATGAAGGAGGTTTCAAAGGAAAGAATATGACCTATCATGGGAAATTATAGTTGAATCCTTACTTTCAAAAAATAATTTTTTTTTATCAAGAGAGAACTTAATTAACCTTTTTCTTTTATTCCCTCTTATTATTTATTATAATATTTTGTATGAAAAATTGGTTATTTTTTTATATAAATATTTATAGCTCTTTCTTTTTGTGAATTCAATTACTTTTGTATTTTTCTTCTTCCTTTAATTTTATTTTGTTGAGGAAATATACACAAGCCAAAAAACCTAGTATGATAACTTTCACACTAGTTGTGAGGTAGCTCTCTTTACTCACTACGGTTGCTTCACACATCATAGTATATAGCTCTCTCAAAACTAGTTGTCTCTCTATAGTAGCTTTTTATAAACTGAAAGATAGAGCTCAAACACAATTTATCAATCAAGTTTATCTCAAATTCTAGAATCTCACGTAATTAATCATAAAATTTAAGCACGACATACATATGTGTCTAGTAAGTGTGTGAGTAGATTCATGTCAACATTAATCATATGTCAAAATATCTATTTTCATAATATAAAGTCAATCAAGATCATTAGAATAGTATACGAGTAGTATGTATAGTTTATGTCAATTTCAAAGTAGGTCTACTTCTTTTTTTGTTTTTTGAGAAATAAATGAACAATAAAACAAAACAAAATTAGAAAAAATTTACTAAAGAAAATTAATCAAGAGTACAGATTCCTAAGGCACTTAAAAGATATTCAAATTTTTGGGTATCAAAATCCTTAGTGAATAAATAAGCTAATTGATAGGCACAAACTCAAGGAATAAAATTTTATCTTCTACTAGTTCCCTAATAAAATGATGTCTAATGTCTATATTTTTTGTCTTTAATGCAGAACATGATTTTTGGAGATACATATAGCACTAGTGTTATCATAGTAAATGGGAATAGTACCTTGTACAAATCCTTATTCCTTAAGCATATTTTTCATCTATAGAAGTTGTGTATAGGAGTTTCCAATAGCAATGTATTCTATCTCTAAGGTGCTTTTTCTTACATCCTTATTTCCTGCCTAATCTGCGTCTCATAATCCTCTTGACATGTTCAAAATGTGAATCCTTAGGATCTAACTGATAGCAAGCACAAATACCAACACTAAAGAAAATATCAAATCTACTAGTTGTGAGGTACATCAAGCTTCCTATCATGCTTCTATATAGTATTTGATCAATGCTCTCACTTGACTTGTCCATAGAAATTTTGACACTTGTACTTATAGGGGTTCTCAAATGATTACTTTTCTCAAGTCCAAATTTTTAATTAGATTACATGTATACTTAGTTTGAGAAATAAAGACACCATCATTTAGTTTCTTAATTTGCAAATGAAGAAACCATGTAAGCTGACCCATCTTAGACATTTCAAATTCACTAGTCATTATATTCATAAAATATTTGACAAGAAAGGTGGAGGTTGACCCAAAGACTATCATCGATATATATTTGAGCAATTAATATATCCTATCTGGTCCTTTTAAAAGAAAAAAAGAGTCTTATTAACTCCCCCTTTAAAAAAATTCCTTATCCAAGAGATAAGGTGTAAGTCTCTTATACCAAGATCAAAGAGCTTGTTTCCAACCATAAAGGGCCTTATTGAATTTATAAGCCTGCTTAGGGAATTATGGCTCAACAAAACCTTATGGATGTTCAAAATATACTTCTTTATCAAGTAAACCATTTAGGAAAATAGACCTTACATCCATTTGAAAAAGTTGAAGTTTTCATAAAACATGCAATAGAAAGTAGGATCCTAATTGATTCTAACTGAGTTACTTGAGCAATGATTCTAACCTAGCTACATGAGCAAATAATTTATCAAAATCAATTCTTTCAACTTGTTTATACCTTTGGGCAACTAGTCTAGCCTTGTTTCTAACCATAACATCATGCTTATCAAATTTATTTTTATATACCATTTAGTTCCTATGATATTTTTGTCATTTGGGCTAGGTACTAGTGTCCAAACATCATTCGTAATGAATTGAGCTAACTCATTCTGCATTGCATTTATCAAAAATTCATCTTTTAAGGCATCATTAACATTCTTTGGCTCTATTTAATAGACATAGAAAAGATGAGTTACCTCACTTACCAATCTCCTTCTTGTTACCATGCTTGAATTTGGATCACTAACGATATTCTCAGTTGGGTGGTCTTTGGCAGTATTTGATGGCTTATGAATTTGAGTGTTAGGCATGGAGTCCTCATCATTTAAGACCGACTCTTCATCTATCTTAGATTCTACCTTTTCAATGTTAGGTTTTTCATCGTATTGACTTTCAGTTGGTAAGTTTGTGCTTAAAGGTTCATATTTGTCATTAGTGATTAGAGTTATAGTACCTTATCATCTATAACAACATTGATGGACTCCATCAAAATGTTAGTTCTCAAGTTGAAAACTCTAAAAGCATGACTTGTTAATAAGTAATCTAGGAAGATACCTTCATCACTTATAGAATCAAATTTTCATAGATTATCATGATCTCTACGGATGTAACATTTACTTCCAAATACATGTAGATGCTTAAGATTAGGTTTCTTACCTTTCCATTTCTTATAGGGTGTTTGGTTTGTACTTAGGCGTAGATAGATGCAATTCACTATGTAATAGGAGGTACTTACCACTTCATCATAAAACTTCTTTGGAATGTCCTTTGCATGTAGCAAGAATCTTGCCATCTCTTGTAAAACTTTATTTTTCCTTTTAAGTATCCCACTTTGTTGTGGAATGATTGGTATAGAAAACTCATGTACTATTCCATACTACTTGTAAAATTTACCATATCTTGAGTTTTCAAATTCCTTCCCATGATCAATCCTTAGTCTCATTATGTTAATTATTCTATTACCCATTTCAATATACACTTTAAGACAAAAAGAACTAGATAAATCAAATGCATTAGATTTTCTTTTAGATAACCTACCCATGTAAAATGAGAAAAATCATCAATAATAACAATGATATATTTCTTGCCATCCAAACTCTCAACTCTCATAGGATCGATGAGGTTAATGTGAATTGACTCAAGTATTTGACTTGTATTAACTCCTTGAATTTTCTTATGAGAAGAGTGAGTTTGTTTGCCAAGTTGATATGGTCCATAAAAAGTTTTTCCAGTTTCAAAAAGTATAGGTAGACCACGCACAATTTCCTTTTTTCTTAAGTTAACAAGATCTTTAAAATTGATATTTTCCATCTTTTGATGCCACAAGGAAGCAGAATAATTATTGGCAAAATTGCAAGTAGTTCTAGAGCCTATATCATTGTAATAACAACTATCATGAGACCTAGTTCCTCTAAGTAAACAAATTCTCTTTTGAATCAGTTATAATATAATGATTGTTGATAAATTGAATACTATAGTTTTTGTCATAAATAACTTATGCTTATCATATTGGCTTTAAGACCAACAAAATAAAGTACATCATCAAACCTAAGTATGCCTTCAAATTGAATTGTACCTTTACCAACAATCCTAGATTTATTTTGATCACCAAAAATTAACTATTCCTTCATTATAATCTTTAGAAGTTTTAAAGAGGGAACGATCACCAATCATGTGTCTAGAACAACCACTATCAAAATACCAAGTAGTAGTAGATTTAACATTATAATCTTTAGAAGTTTTAAAGAGGGAACGATCACCAATCATGTGTCTCAAAGCATGACTATTAATTCTTAAACAAAGTGCATGCATGTTATCAACACAATTATAGAACATTAAGAATCTACACCTATGTCAAATGTATCCCTTTCTATATAGTTATGGCATGTAGGGATGGATTTAGAAGAAGATATATGAGATGTAAGTGAAGAGTAGGGATCATAAGGTTTTACAAATAGTGTTGTTCTAGAAGAAGATGAAGTAGTGTGCTCATCTACATGGTCTAGCCCTTTCTTATCTATAAACGTTTTTCCATAATTAAGAACCTTGTTTAGCCTTCCAACTCCAATGGTTAACCTCTGTACTACTTCCTTAGATTGTTCAAGTTCTTGCACTAGATTCTTATTTTCGTGTTTTAAACCTATAAGACTTAAATACAGATCATTAATACGTTCATACAAATCAAATTTTTTTTTCTTTTTCTAGCATCAAAGAATTTATTACATGGGATTTTAGTTTCTTATTTAATTTAATTACTTCTATAAGTAACCTATCATTTTCTTTCTTACATCCTACTAAATCTATAAACAATTTATCAAGGCGATTAGTATTAAATTTGCTCCATAGGAATTGATAGTCACTTTCCTCATTGTCTAAACCAATATCAGACTTACTAGAGTTTCCACTAGCTATTACAGTAAATGCTAGATATTTAGTGTCATAATTTTTTTATTCAACTAGGTTATCCTATCAAAAGTCAATAAGTGTAGCATTGAAGACTCTTATTGTTTTGTTCTTCTTTTTGGCATAGTTAGCTACAAAAGGACCATAACCTATACATTCAAAACACTAAGGTCCAGTAGGTTTAGATTTCTTACCTTCAAAAATCATATGTTTGAGTTCTCTCGGGTTCTGATCATTTGGGTGACTTAATTGTCGTTTCCTTTGAGGATTATTTTTGTTGAAGATTTTCTTTAATATTTTGGCTAGGTGTACCAATTATTCATCGTAATTGTCACCATATTCAATCATGATAGTATTGAAAGTAAAACATTTGGTCTTTGTAGGAGTTTGAAAGATCATCTTAAAAGTGAGAAGGGAGCTAGTAGTTTCTCAATTTTGATAGTGCTTTGGTAAAGAATAGAAAATATTTTGAACTAATCTAAATTTCTCAATTTTCTTACCAAGATTTGCAAATGAGTTGGAAATATCACATAATTTAATATAAAATTCAAAAAAGGTTTTAGACTCTTCCATTCTAATATTTTCAAACCTAGTACCTCGTATTGGAAGTTTTATTCTTTTAACTTATGTGGTACCCTCGGGCAACCTCTGAAGTATCTGAGGCACGCTTTGCAATTTTAACATTAGATATATGATGCAATTCATCAGTAGACACAACATTAAAGATAGAATTTATAGCTTTTTATTCCAGTTGCTACCAGTCTTATATTCAGTGGTCCATTCCTTCCTAGGCTTAAGAGTGACAACATTATCTTTGGTAATTGTAGATGGATCCCAATCATCAATAATAGAGTTATAGACACTCTCATATATAGAATGTAGAAAAGGCTCTCATACGAACTTTCTAGTATGGATAGTTAGACCCATCAAAGAAGGGAGCATGGGTTGTAAATGAGACTAAGTGTATCTAGAGACTCGCTTTGATACCAATTAAAAGTTTTTAGTTACTGATCTAATTAACTACAAGGGAATGAATAAATAATTAATGCAAATATTCCAAATTAAAATTTCACAAATAGCCAAACATGTAATCGTGTGTACTAAAATAATGCAAAAATAAAGACTGACACGTGATATTTTAGGTGGACACAACTTAGGCTACAATAATGAACTAAGAGGAACACCACTTGTCCACTACACCACCTAACTATGCACTATGAAAATATGTTCTATTACAAGGCTAGGACTCAAAATATCCATCACAAATGATGCCCCAAGTAACCTACTTATAAGCCTTCGCTTTCTTTCACAATCACCATAAGTAGGGTATTTAGATTATAACCAATGCTTCGATAAACTCGAGTCATATGAGTTATCAAATCCATTTAGCTAGCACTTAAAAAGTTAGCACAAAAACATAAGTGTAATGTGTGTCCTAGAGTGAATTAAACAATGAATAATCTTAACAAGATTATTTAATAAAATATTAATTAAATCAAAATCACTAGCAAATCCTAGAACAGATGATTAAACGTATGATCATAAATAATATAGGCTTGTTAATCAATCAAATACAACCATAAAATGTTTGATAGATTAACTAAAGAAAGAAGCCTAACAAAATATGATTTTGCAAAACAGATTTAGAGAGAAAGCTTAAATTGCAAAAGTTGATGCAATTATGCTTAAAGAAAATAAGAGGTGGTAGGTTTTTTAAATAGTAGATATTGAAGCCCTAATGCTAGGTTAAGGTCCAAATACAAATTTTTCCATTTAACAATTCATAAAGTAGTAAATAATAAGGATAATATTTTAATTGACAAGTTTGGCTCCAGTAAAAAATTATGCTATAAGTTGATGCCTTCACTACTTGATTGATCTAGATGAAGCTTGATCAATTGAATCAATAAGGTTGATTGATCGAAACCTTTTTTGATCAATATAGAAAATGATTAATAATACCTAATACTTTATAGGTCAAATTTGATCATACCTTGATCAATCTAGTCCTTGATTAATTGAACCAAAAATTTTGATCGATCTACCCCATGTTAAAATTAATTCTGAAAGGACTTAGACTATAGTGGATTGATTCTTGATCAATCTACCTCTTTAATCTATCCAGATGTTACTCGATCGATCAAGTAACCTATATACTAATTTTTTCTATATGTCTAATGTGAAATCCAACGTGCATAATAGTAGAAGTATAACTAAAATGTGTTTATTTCATGCTCGATAGTTTCTTCAAATTGAAGAGTGACATTGAAGGATAAGCTTAGAATACAAATTATATTTAAATATTTTGATAATGAATATCACTAACACTTATAAACCTTGCACATTTTTGCACAAGATTTAGTTCATTAAGACAATAGTGTCCTTATTTCGAATTGGCCAATGTTGTGATCCTAGATCTTAGTCATTATGAGTGTAAGAGGGGTTATGTCCTAACTATATTTTTTACATCAAACTTAGTATATTAAGACATTGGTTTTATGATTTTGAATTGTCATGATGCTAGACCATAGTCATTGTGGTGTTTAAGGGGTTATGCCCTACCTCTTTTTTTCGTACAAGACTTGGTTCATTAAGATAATGTTTGGTAGTGACATCGCCTTGATTCTAGTTACTATAGGTGTTGAAGTGTTTTATTTTTCATTTTTGTTTTCGTATAGGAAGTTATCTATTGAAGTGATAGAGACATTATCTAGATCTTAGGTCATAGTTTCTATGGGTGCTTAAGGGGTATTGAGCCCACTTTTGTTCTTACATAAGAAGTGATCTATTAAGAGAATGGAAGACACTGTCTTGATCTTGGATAAAAGTAATTGTAGGGGTTGAAGGGCTGTTGAATCTGCTTTCATTTTTTCACAAGAAGTGACCCATTAAGATAATGGTTTAGTGTTACCGCCTTAATCCTAGATAATAATCATTTTAGGTATTGAAGAAGTTTTTGGCGTTCTCATTTTTATAGAAGAGGTGAACCATTAAGGTGATGAAAGACACTGTCTTAAACTTAGGTCACAATCACTATGGACGTTGAAAGGGTGTTGAGCTTTCTTTTACTTCCCTATAGAATGTGATCCACTTAGAAAATGGTTTAATGCTAAGTAGGCCACTTCCTTGATCCTAGATCACAATTGCTATGGGTGTCGAAGTGGTTTTTATCCCACTCCCATTTTCACACTGGAAGTGATCCATTGAGGAAATGATTTGACAAAGATAAGTGAGCCTGTTTAGATCCTTGACTCAAGTCGTTATTAGTACCAAAAGGGTTTTAGGCCCACTTCCTTTCCTACAGAAGACTTTTTACATTAATATGATGGCTAAATGATGTCATGCATTAGTGTCCCTATAGGGGTGGTGGTTGCTACATGATTTTGTAGGAGTAGCCTCCCCAATCTAGCATGCAAAAATAGTCATCTCAACATGTCATTGTAAGTTGAGGGCTAATCGATTACCAAGAAGTTAATCATAATGGTTCTAGTAATGTAGCCTTCATTCATCATTATTGGGAGCTCAACACTGCCATCTAGGGTGAGAGGTTTTCTAGAGAAGTTGTACAAATGAGTGTTTACTAGCATAAGGTACCCAGTAAAGACCAAGTCTTCCTTAACCATATTGGGTTCCTTATCTATTCCATGGTTTTGAGTGATATGTAACACCTTTTGGTTGTTTCCAATCCTCTAATATGCACCTTTATGGCATATTTGGTAACTCCGCTAGTTAGGCCTCCCAATATAGTGTGAACTTCATTCAAGGCTTAAATCCTGCATTTCTCTACTTGGTTTCCTGGGGCCACTAGGGATGAGTCACGTTTGGATACTACAAAGTATTTACGTAATCTTTTTGCATCTAATACTCGATTTCCCTCTAGAGCTACCAATAATCATCTATTTTATGGCAAACATTTTGATGGAACTTATAGTACCAATTATAGTTCCTATTGGATAAGAAATCGACCAATTAACTAAGAGGCTTGCGGAGCCCGAAGTCTTCAACTTATATCAATAATTGTTCTTGGATAGTGTTTAAAGGAATAAACTTTCTAAAACTATACTTGGGTTGTGAGTTACCAATCTTTTTGGGACCTCTTCTTTTATGTTCTCTATCTTGGGCTTCTTATTTTGAAAGTTCTTATTCTCTTTCTCAATTTTCCTCTTCTAAGGGTAGTTATTTGAACCATTTCTATGGTGACTGTCCATATCTTCAACATTTATCACCATAACCAAAATCCTAGTAATCTCTTTATATGAAAACAAAAGAATTATTTTTGATAGCTTAGGCCATAAAGGTCCTATGTGAAGACCATAGAGGAATGCTTAACCTAAATCTTCTCATTATTGAAGTGATGAAAGTAATCCTTGAGTCATCATTTTTCTTCTTAGTCAACCTCATCAAATGTGTTAAGGTCATTGGTAAACTTCTCTTTGTTGAGAAGTGAGTAAGAAACTAGCTATCTGGAAAAATCTAAGAAGTTCCCAATTGTTCCTAGCTTGAAGATCCTATACTAGACTCTGGACTTCCCTACCAATGTTATGGAGGATGCTCTACAGCTAATAGCATCACTATGTGCAAAAAGATTCATCCAATCTCTGAATAAGTCAAGGTGGTCTAGTGGGTTAGAGGACCGATTGTAAGTTCCAATGAATGGTTGCTTGAAAATTTTCCCTAGTGGAGTAGATAATACCTGTAAAATGAAATAAGCCTAATTATAATATATGTAGTCTAGATCCAATTCCTCATCCTTTAGTCTTTTCTCCATCATATGGAACCAATATCCTAAGTCCCCCATTAGTCAGGTAGGAATAAGATGATCGTGTACTCTCTATGCCACTTTTTTGTTATAGACAAAATCAATGACATGCTAGATAAGATTTCTTGGTTAGAGTAGGCATGGAATTTTGCCTTGAGGTGATTCCTCAAGTTTGTATATTTGATGCACAGGTGTTCCAAGTCCAGTTGGCCTTTATCAACTTGGCCACTAATGGCTAAGTGTATTAGAAGTAGATCATAATTTCCATTCCCATTGCATGTATCTAGATCTTATGGATTCTAAATGCAGGGACCCAATCTACTTTGGACTAGGCCCTTTATATTGTCACTAGTGTTGGAAAGTTGATGTTTCTCTCTTGGAGTGCCATACCTTACCGGTCCCAAACATGATGAGTGGCTCACTAAAGCACTAGGTTGTCTCTATGAATGCATATGGAGCTATACTAGTTGCTCCATCATGTATTCCAATGTTCCCAAACCTCCACCTACTACTCATCTAGTAGGGGTGGTGGTGAGTTTTAAGAATTTTTTTGGGAACTCATTCTAGTGATTCAATAGATCAAACATGTTGTTAGTATAAAATTGAATGAAGAATACAAAAAATAGATCAAAGAACACTTTACAAATCACTAGAAAACCATATCAAAAGGGACGCCAATGATGGGTGTATATCCACTCTGATGCTTAAGTTAGGTTCTGAGAGAAAAGCTAAGATTAGATGGAGTTTGAGAGAGTTTGAGTGGTATGCTTAGGCATTAGATTATGCATTTATTTTATTTTTATTAGGACCTATTTAATGGTTTCGATTAATGAAATAATCATAAATAACTAATATCGAGGTTGGTTGTTGAGCTTGGGTGATGTCTATAAATATCCCTTTCTATTTATTTTTTATCCAGAAAATATGTAGTGGTGCTCTATCAAATTGATATCTCATTTTTATATTTTTGGATCACTATTACCTTGAGTGTTGTTAGGCATTAGTGCTCCATGACTGTGTAGGCAAATGTTTTCTATTAAGCAATGAGTACTCAAGGTGGTGTTTGTAAGTGGATTTATTTGAGAATCCTATGTGGCTGTGAGCCATGTACCGACTGGTAGTTACCTTATTGTAATTTTTTCTTATGTTAGAAAAAATCTATAAGAGGGGGTTAAACTAAATTGTTTGAGTTTTCATATCTTTGTTTATGTGCGATAAATGGTGGATGATGTATCCCACTTTAGTTATGTGAAAATCCTAGATTGATTGTGTGTCCTATAATGGTTATTAGTTGTTCATGATTTCAGGTACTCTACATGTTAGATTATTCTCATTACATTTTATTGATCATTGGTAGTTGATCACACTATATCGAGTGGTATTGGTTTTGGAGGAAAACTGAGTTCGTGTATTGAACCAAGTCTTTACGGACGCCGTAAGTGATGGAAGTAATAGGCAATTTAGACATTGATCCTTTCTAATAGAGGTAATGGGGTTTAAAATCTATCAGGGTTGTAATTATTTTTTTGCTAAGTGGATTTGTTTGCTACTAAATGATTGTCATTAGAAACCCGAGAATGTTACCACATATATAGGGATTCTATATGGATTTGCCTCGTTATATCTATTGTTATGCATGATATGTTATTGTGTTAGTATAATTTATATTTCTATTCTGTATGTACTAACATATTAGATTTCGACTTTGATTAGAAAGTTTATTTGATTTGTATTATTGCATGGTTTCTTTCTTTTCCTTTCCTTATAGCATGCCTAAATCTTTCTAATTATTGCTTCTACTTTATGATCATGCATTTTTGGTATGAACCTTTAAAGAGTCTATATCTCCTTACCTACCAAGTGTTGGACTCTTTAATATGGTATGTTACATAATGTATGATTGCATGCTTTGAAAATACAATCATCATTTACCAAATATGTTTCCACATATAAGGTCTTGAAGTGATTCTAAATCCTTTATAGTTATTCTGTATGTATGACTGATTTACATGCTATGTAATGTTTACTTTTTTATATATGCTGCTAGCCTAAACAAGAAGCCTATGAGTCACACTATCACTAGTGTGTTTATCGCAATTTGTTCTTTCTTACTACTAGTTACATTTATTGTGTGTTGAATTAGCCATGTTTTCTTGTACTTTCATTGTGTTATTTGCTTAATTCATGTTTATAAAGGCCCGCTTGGCTAAATTGGTATAGAGCTCATAAAAATATTGTATGGGTTGGCGTTTACCTATTTAAGTAAGAAGAACAATTAACCTTCATGTAATTGTTCCTACGTATAAAATTCTTATCTTTGTTAAAAGCTCGTATTTTAATCGCATTTTAATCGCATTTTAATTACTTGACAGAAAATAATAATATTTTAATAAAACATCATTAAAATAATATAATTTATCCTTAATTGGCTCTTTTTACAATGTTAAGGGTCTAAATGACATATTTTCTAATCTTAGAAGCTAAACAACATAAATCACCTAATTTAACCTAATTTAAGTGACTTATGTGGCACCTCATCCTAAATAAAATTCAATATCTTATCATTTTAAAAAATTAGTAAAGAAAAAATTAGAGTGAATAAAACAATTAGGTAATATAATTATAATTAGTAAATTAATTATTAAAACTTGATCATTTAAGAGTAGTATAGTAATGGCTAAGTTCTCGTACCTTCCTTCTCTACATTGAATCACAACCTAATGCATGAATTAGTCAAATTGATAAATATATATAATTTTTTCTTATTACTAACTAATCTCAAAATGGTAAAATCTAACTGTCTATCTTTCTTTCTCCTTAGAAAAACGTAGCCGTCTATTGTTTTCGTTTCTCATCGAAATGAGAGCTCTCTTTGGTAGGTATTTTTTTTTGTTTGTTTCAATAAATACAAATTATAATATGTGAATTATATAAGCATAGTTTTTTTCACTTACATTTCAATATAGTGGTGATTTTATACATGTTTTGTTATATATTAATTTGTTTTGTTTCTAGATTTAGATATAGATATTCTTGTTTAAGTATTTTTGTAATTTAAAATGTTAATATTTCAAGACATGAAATGATCAAGTTGGATTAAAGATATATAATTTTATCAATGAAAAAAGTCATACATATTTGGAGAATTGAAAGAGACCGAGAAAAAAATTCGAACCGTGTTATAAATAATTTTTATTTTTTATGATTATTTTATGTATTTTATTTTATTTATTTGATTATTATTATATTTTTTATTTAAATGAATGAAATATTAATTATTCAAACAAAATTAATATTACAATTATTTCCATATTTTTTTTTCAATTTAACATCTTGAACCGTCAATCATTTGATACATAAGTATATATTAATTAATTAATAAATCTAAATATCTATAGTAAAGCATAACCATTGAGGACACTCTAATTAAGCAAACTAATTGTACTTTTTTTCCCTTTCTTATAACCCAAAATTTACTTGAATATAATTAACTGGTAAAAAGTAATTTTAAAGATACCGAATGTGGTATAATTCAAGACTAATTCTACTACTCTGTTGCTTAAAAAAAGATTCTACAGCTCGCTTAGCATGAATATTTCAGTGCAAATATATTAATGTTAATTAATGAAGCGAGGCAAATAACCAATTAAAAAGAAATATACGCCCGTCTAAGAAAAAAAACACAAATGTAGTAGGTATATTAAAAAAAATATTTTTTATATAACAGATTTAATTATTAAATATTAAACTAATGTAATTAAATATCATTTAATATTAAATATATATATATATATAGTTAAATTAAAATAAATACAAAGGTAGTTATATAAAACTAATATTTTTACCATTATAAATTTAAATATATTATTTTTTAAACACTTTTTTCAATTTTATAAATAGGGAAATTTCATTTCACTTTTATTTTACCATGTTACTCTTTTTTACCATTAGATTCGTTATACTTTATTGGGTAAGATTTAACAGGATTCAAGGTGCTTTTTCTCTCTACTCACACGTGCACCAACAATTTTATATATCTTCTCTTTTCTATTATTTAATTAATTAAAGGGAGAGGTATCCTGTAACTTTGACTAAAAAGAGTAAATTATTTCAATATTTTTCAACTAAGTTATTGTATTCTTAAAATAATACATATTAGTTCTAAAAATGATAGAAATAAATCATATAATTTAATAATAAAATATATAATTTTTTAAAATTATTACACTAAAATACTACAATTAAAAATAATAAAACTAAAACCTCCTTTCTATAAAACTTATAGGATTTCGGGTATCTCTCATCATTGAATAAAATATTCTATCACTTCCCTCTTGTTGAAAATCACTTGCCTACTTATTTCTCCGATGAAAAACTTGTTATAATCAAATTATTTATTCATCAGTTATAATTTGAGTTGGAGTTTGAAGCCGGAAGTTTTGTTATTTTTTTTAATGTGTGGACAAATTTAGCACGTTATAGTTTAATTACATTTTATAGGCAACTTATCAAATTAATTATAAATATATTTAAACGTTTATTTAATTGTAATTACACCAACAACATGCTTATAATGATAAAAAAATTTATATTGCATATAATTACAAATTTAACATGTCCAACATACACTACTACAAAAAATGGTATGTAAATTGATATGTAAAGTCAGTTTGGTGTAGAACCGACGCTATCCACGTAAGACGTAACGTCGGTTGACGTGTTGAACCGATGCTACACGTGGATGTAGCATCGGTTAACGTAGTGAACCGATGCTATCCACGTAGCATAGCATTAGTTAACACTTGGAACCGACGCTACGTCCACATGTAGCGTCGGTTGGACACATCAACCAACAATATATACGTAGATAAATTATTTTCTCTTCTTTCTTCCCCAGAAAGAAACTATTCCAAGCGTTGTATAACTCTCAAAAACCCAAAACCTCTTCTATTTATCTTCCACTCTTTCTCATTTTTCGGCTACCTACGACCACCAATTCCAACGCCAGTTAATTGGTTTTCTTCATATCTAACTAATCTTTTAAATCCCCTATTTTTTTAGCATAATACTCAAATTTTTATACTCATTTCTCACTTACAAAACACGATTTTTTCTTCATTTTGTCACTTCATTTACTTTTTGTAATATTTCTATTAATCATACGCACTTATTATTCATATTTTTTCTGTTATTATGTGTTATTATTTATGTGTATAATTTTTTGTATTTCTATTATTATGTGTATAGATTTTTGTATTATATATGTAGGTTTGTATTATAACATCAGGAGAAGAAAATGATGATCTTAAATAACATAAAACAATAACATGATAATTTTTCTACTATTAATTAATATTTTATTTTTTAATTATTTGTATTATTTAAACTATTTGTTAAACTGATTTTATTTTTTTCTGCTATTATTTAGTGATCATTCACAAGTTTCAATTTGAATATAATAGAAAATGAGTAAATTTTGTAAAAAAAAAAAATTTAAAGTTAGTTCACGCGTTTATACCCCTTTTTATAGTAGTAATATTTTTATATTTATATGTTTTTTTAGCATAATTGTAAATTTAAATATATTTAATGTTTAATATATTATTATTATTATTTATATATTATCCATATAATTATAACTAAACATTTTAAATATATTTACTATTGATGTTAAACTTTGTGTGTTTAATTAACCATTCTTTTCTGCCGATGAAAGATTTATTACATTTTATTCTTTTATTAGTTCAATGTAAATGATAAAAATACTTGTTTAAAGCACAAAATCTTTTACTCGATTGAATCATATATAGGTCACAACCTGAACGGGTGTTGAAAATTTTGACGTGATTACTTAATTGAATTTTCATATTTGGTTTACAACACACTCTAACAAGAAAGACATGTACTTACCGTTATACTTTAAAAATTAATATTAGTTATACCTAAAAGCTTTTTCGTATACAATACTACAATAAAAAAACTTCTAAATCAATTAAAAGCTAATTTAAAATGAATTAATTTAATCCTACAACGACTTAAAATTTTAAGTTGATCATTTTTGTCGATTAATTTTAAATTTTAAGTTAATTTAACGTATTAATTAACTTAAAATTTTAAATAGATTATCTCTTAAAATTGACTTAAAATGATATAACTCTTAAAATGTTTTTTGGTTATTTTCTGTTAATCTCTTGCATGTTTTAAATCACGTAGCGATAGAAAACTACAAAAATATGTTTAAAATTATTTTTAAAATCTTTTATTCATTTAAAAGATTGCATGTTAATTACTTAAGAACCAACTTATAATAAAAAATAATTTACATACAATGCATATATATATAAATTTAACTTAATTATAATATCACTAAATATTATAAGCATTTATACATATGCATGGTATATTAAATACGAAATTGTATATATATATATACACAAGATAAACACATAATAATATATAAGATACATATGCTATTTCATATTATCATATTCTTATTTTAATTTTTCTTATGACCTTATAATTTAGAGTATGTGTTTAGCCCATTTTTTTCGTAAATTTTCAAAAATTTGTCTATTGTAACCCCTATTCCAACCAAAGAACTGCATATATTTAAATTTAAAATAATAATTTGACATCACAAATTCATAAAGAAATAAATTATATGTTAAAAGATTAGTATAATATATATATATGTTTAACAAGTATAAATGCAACATATACCTCACTGTTCTCATGGTCTTAAATGAAGAGGCTTAAAAAATCAACATAGGTATGTGAAATATTAAATCTATAATATTTGAGGATAACAAATTTAAAGTATGATTATGAAACAAGTGAGCATATTAAATAGCACCTAACAAGTATTACGATTCCAAAAACATAAATGAACTAAAAACTTATTTCATAATTATTTTGAATGTTGAACAAATTAATCAAATAACTACATGTATTTAATTTCAAATTATTATTTAACATTATAAGTTCATTAAAAACAACTTATACATTAATAGAGTATATTAGTTAATGAGATTACCATATTTTATAATTAATATGTTGCTATTTGAGATGATCTCGCTTATAAACTTCATAATAAAGTAATACCAAAAATAAGTATACATTGTTTATCAATTAGAGCATCTTTATTAATCAATAATATAATTGATTAAATTAATAAAATTCATTATTAATATTCACTTACACATACCATAATTTGATCTTTATTAATCAATAATATAATGAATTTATGTGATTTTATAAGGATGATTCCTATACTCTTATCCACATCTTTCATGCCTTATCATAGTTTAAAAGAAAGTATTTTCATCTTTATTCGATATTATAAGGAACAATATAAAAAAAATAGCTAGTTAGAAATTTTACATTTTAACAACTGTTTTGTATCTTTATTCAATTCTATGGAAGCCGAATCACGATACCATACATGATTACCATATAGAGCAAGGATTACCAACATCTAAGGATCTTGATCTTCTTCACTCTTTAGTGGCCAAGAGATTATCAACTTTTGATTTCTCTGAATTGTTAATGCTCTATCACATAATTGTTTTGCTCTTATGTTAGCATTTCGCTCTTTATATTGATTCACAAAAGATGAATCATAAAACATCGTTAAATGTAATAGGTGATTAGCTTGAAATCGATAATAATATGCCATGTATAAAAATATATAATTATTTAGATAATGTAAAGATAATCATATGCACTATATAAATGAAAGTTATTTATTGATTGATGACTCATCTTGTCTATATTTGAATTATACTTAAATCGATCTTTATATATATAATTAATTAGATAATATAAAGATAATCATATGCACTACATAAATGAAAAACTATTTACTGATTGAAGACTTACCTTGTTTACATTTGAATTATACTTAAATTGATAATTTAAAAATCAAATAATTGAAATATGCACTTGATCGATATATAAGATCGTCCAATCAATCTCTTGAATTATAATACTAATATCCTCTTGAATCTCAACTAAAATTGTATCTCTCTCTGAATTATTTTGTATTTTTCTCTCTTCTTAGTTCTAGAAATTAATAAAAATGATGTTAATTACGGCTCATTAGGGTTTATAAGGTGATTATGGGTTAAATATAGCTTAGGTAGAATTTGGACTGTTAGATTACCTTCAGATCAAAGGTTGAGATCAAAACAAGAAAAATTAACACTGCCAGCCAATGGGACCACGACACGTGACACATGAAATTCATTGGGTGAATCAGAGCATGACGTATGGAAAGGAAAGACTAGTTTAGTCAATGCATGCTGAGTTAGTGCCATACTATGTAAAGTGATTCGGAGTTATTGATGGCATGGCGCACGGGTGGAATAGCTAGACGAATCAAGTGAAGACATTTGGCCAACATGTTGACCAAGTGGGACGAGGTCAAGCTGAACGTTGTGCTAATATGTGGCATGGTGCTACATCACTCTATACAAGAATCTTTGTGTGATTTGCCTACTTCAATTGTGTGGAATCCATATGTCTTACTTTGTTAGCTCCCATGCTTACGTGACAGCTTCTGATTGGTCTTGCTTTAAAAATTCATTAAAAATCCATATAAATTACAAAAAATTCTCAAAAATTATTTTTTCACTCCTTTTCACTAAAAAAATTATATTTTAATATTTTAAACCCTAAAAATACTACTTATTGAATTAAACGAGCAAGTATTAAGCAAAGCAAAAGTGCATTGCTAACTCTACTTTCATAAAGTCATCACACCCTCTAACTTAACTTTTTGCTTGTTCTCAAATAAAGCCATGTCTAAGTAAATAAAATGACATGGGTAGTATATTTATAAATATATATCTATTAATACATGCATATTTAGTAAAAAATATCACTCTCAAAAGTCTTACAATTCTATGATAAAGAGGTTCACATATTCATCAAATAACGTTCCATCAATATAAGGATATGCAAGGTTTTTTGACAAATTAATTCGTGTGTGTGTGTGTTGCACATGATATCATCTAATGCACTCATGAAATCAACCTATAATGAGCATGGTAATCAATGCAATCTTAAAAAAAGTCTCATAAGTCTATTTTTTACATCCATATCCATTAATATAAATATGCACTTAGCTAAAGATCAATAAGGACTTTACATGCTTGTAATGTAAGGCCTTAAGTTAGGGTTGATAAATGAAGATATTTAGGCTTTTTCCACACCTTAGCTTTATTTTTATTCATCATGCACTTTTAAACTACAATTGAGCTTTTACTTGATATTTTAGTGCATCTTATCTTATCATTCTTTTCATATTCTTTTATTCTACATCTTTTTTTTGTAACTTCACAATACCCCAAACTTATTTTCAATTTTATTTTCTTTTTTTAGAGGGATAATTGTGTTGTGAGTTTTTCTTTTTTTTCTTTCTCTTTTTTTAGGGTGCATTACATTTCACCTCACTATATAACATAACACATCATTGCATCTTTTTATTTTTCATACAAGCTAAAGGTACAAGGGTGAAGGTAATGCTTATTGGTTAGGCATAAAATGTGGCCTAAAGATATGAAAGCGTCTTTCTTAGGCTCGAATGGGTAACTAAAGATATTTAACAATGGTTAACTTGAAAGGCTCAATCGATCCAAATAAGGCCTAAATCATTTCTCTTGCTAAATACTATATAAGATTTTTCCTTAATGGATGATCAAATAGATTTTAAAACATGGAAGATCTCATCAATTAGCATAAATCACTACAAAATTTCTATCAATAAGAACAAAAAATGAATCATGAACATGTGCGTAAAAATTTGAATCAATCTAATCAAAACTAGAAAGCATATCACATAAATAATGTAAGTATCTTAACAAATATGTTACATTACTTATCCTAGTTGTGACAACCAATATTTATCATTAAGTTCGTATGTTTCATATTGATGAGTGCTTAAAAAGCACTAAAATTATAATGATTTAACGTACTTTAATTGATTAAATAGATTTATATTTGTATTATTTTATATAATTTGTTTTTTCAGAATCACAAGTATTTTTATTGTTTTTCAAGTATTTTTGTTCAAAAATAATTTAAAGACTCGAAAAAAAATACTAGATGAAATACATCACAAATATGTTAAAAAATGAGGAAAAGTAAAAAAAAAGGAGAAAAGCACAAAAATGCCCAAAACCCACGTTAGAGCCCACCTATGCTGTGTTAGCACCTGTGCACACCATATCACCTATGCCCTACATGTGCCATGCCGTGTCAGCGTTTGTCCCTACGGTGCCATGCTATGCCTATGTTGTGTCAACGCCCCCACCAACTTGCCATTTGTTTTTCAAGTGCATGCAAGACCATATTTTGAGATATTATTCCACTTTTTTTTAGCTTTTTTCTCACCTATAAAAGGACCTTCTCTCACATAGTAAAAAACACACCTAAATATCAAATATGTTTTCTCTCTCTATATTTATCTCTCTAAAAAACTTTCTTAGTTTTCTTAGTTTTAAATTTCTTCTCTTTTCGAGAAGAACTAGTTATGTTTTTGTTTTTGTAAATTTATAGTTCTTGATTCAATAAACAGAAATACAAATCCGTTTAAAGGTTTTTCAAAAACAAAATTAGCGTTAAAATTCTATAAGGATTCTTTTGAGGTATAATTAAAATGAATTATTTACAGTTATTTTTATATTTTATTCTTATATGTTATATTTTATTTTTTTGTGATTAAATTTAACACGGCTAAGTGTTTGTAAATATGATATAATAAGAACGTTGTTATGCTTGCGAAATATCAAATAGGTACAAAATTTCTATAAAATAAATTGATTTTGTTTTTATTCAAGATTTTATAATAAGAATGTTAGAAAGAAATATATTATTTTTCATTACAAACTTAAATCTAAAAATAAGATTTTAAGGTTTAATTATCCGGTCTAATTTAGAGTAGTGCTCTTTTATTTGTTGGTATAATCGCTTGGTAGTTAGAGTGAAGCTCTATTTCAAAAGTTTTTGTAAGAATTATTATTCGAAAATGTATTGACAATATATTTTCAATAATAGTTTTAAAACTTGAAAGTTACTAATCAGATAAATAAATTCTTAGGTTTAATTTGGATACCTTTAATAAAGTTTAAAATGTCTAACCCCACCAAATGTGACATTTAAATTGTTTCTTTTCAATATCTTTGAAAAAAATGCATTAATTTAATTAATCAAATTAATTATCAACCCCACTCATAGGTATTAATTGATTTATTTAAATTAACAAAGAATATCTAACCCACCAAAGGTGGTATTTATAAAAAAAAGAGAATCAATAAATATCAATTTATATTTTTAATAACTTAGATAAAATGAGCAAGCATAACTAACTTAATTATTATATCTATAAATAATCTACTATTATGAATGATAAAATTTTCATAATTTTTTATTTAATCCATATCTATTTTTTATGTTGTTAGATTAGAAAATAAAAATCAAAATATCGTGATAGGATGTTTAGGATTTAATTTAGTTTTTAAAAGTTTGAATAATAAATTAAAAATCATATATAATCCTTCCTTAGATTGACCTTGTGAGTATACTTATCATTTTCTATAAATAATTTGTGCACTTGCGAGAGTTTTACAAATATAAGAGGCAAAGTATTTGTAGGATCGATGTTGCTATCCAAATGTTGGTCCTGCTCATCACATATCAAGCATGCATGCATTTAGTTTCCATATATTTATCAATTTCTAACCAAATCATGATTAAAAACATCCTAAAAGTTGAAATCAAATTCCTTAAAAATTTAAAATGCATACTCATGAACGAAAACCGGCATCGCCGATTCTGCCAATACTTTGGTTTTATATTTATAAAACTCTAACAAGTGCACGAATCATTTCGTAGAAAATGATAAGTATACTCCCAAGGTCGATCTAAGGAAGGAATGTATGTGGTTTTTAATTTATTATTCAAACTTTTAAAAACGAAATTAAATCCTAAACATCCTGTCACGATATTTTGGGGTTTTGTGTTTTTAATCTAATAACATAAAATTAAACATAGATTCAATAATCATTCATGCAAATTTTATCTTTTATAAATAGTGGAGTGTTTATGGATATAATAACTAAGTTAATTATGCTTGCTCATATTATCTAGGTTATTAAAGATATAAATTGATATTTTATTGATTCTCCCTTTTTGTATTTAATACCACCTTTTGGCGGGTTAGATATTCTTTGTTAACTAAACAAATCAATTAACACCTATGGGTGGGGTTGATAACTAATTTGGTTAATTAAATTAATTCCTTTTTCTAAGAGATTGAAAATGAACCATTTAAATGCCACCTTTGGCGTTGTTAGACAGTTTAAACTTTATTCAAGCGTGTCCAAATTAAACCTAAGAATTTAGTTATCCGAGTACTAACTTTCAAGTTTTAAAACCACTATCGAAAACATGTTGTCAATACATTTTCAGATAATAATTCTTATAAAAACTTTTGAAATAGAAGCTTTCACTCTAACTAAAGAGCGATTGTACCAACAAATAAAAGAGCTGATACTTAAATCGCATCGATAACTAAACCTTAAAATCTAATTTTCAGATTTAAGTTTGTAATGAAAAAGAATATATTTCTCTCTAACATTCTTAATATAAAATCTTGAATAAAAATAAAATCAATTCATTTTAGAGATTTTTACCTATTTAATATTTCGCAAGCATAACAACGTTATTATTATATCATTTTACAAACAAAGTACAATAAATTTAATCACAGACAAATTAAATATAACATGTAAGAATAAAGCATAAAAAATAAGCGTAAAGAAAATAAAATCCTTACAAGATTGATGCCATTCCTTGCTAGAAAACCTCCAAACGGAATTTGCACTCCCATTTATTGAATCAAAAAAGCTAATAAATTACAAAAACATAACTAGTTCTTCCCAAAGGGAAGAACTCTAAAACTAAGAGAAATTAGCTAAAACATAAAAAAAACTAGTTAAAACATAAGAAAAACTAAAAAAAACTAAAAACTAAGAAATGGAGAGAAAGAAAGAAGAGAGAAGTGTGTTTTGAGGTGTGGTGTATGAAGTGAAGAGAGGGGGTATTTATAGGTGAGAATGGAGAGCAAAAGTGTGAAAAAATGTTAAAAAATGGTTAAAACGCGTAGTGCACATGGCGAGGTCATTGATGACGTAAGCATGACGTGGGGCGCTGCACGTGAAAATGGGGCTTAAATGGCGATGGCGGGCGAGGTATGTGCCGGGCGCTGCGACAGCAGCGCTTGTGGAAGGCACCTGACAGCCGCTGCGGTGCGCGATGCTGGAGGAAGGCGCGCCCATACCATTTGCGCACGGCACCGTATGCGTCTTGGGCGCTACCGATGCCGGGCGCCATGGGCTACCCGGCGCGATTTTCTCCCTTTTGACATTTTTGACCTTTTTGACCCATTTTGTCCAATTTTTCCATATTTGTTAACCTTTCCCCATTTATTTATTGATATATTTGTGATGTGTTGCTTCGAGTATTCTTCTTTGAGTCTTCAAGTTACGTTTTTAAGCGAAAATACCTGAAAAACAATAAAAATACTCGTGATTTCGAAAAAGATAAATTTATATAAATATATGATAAAACATATAAATATATATATTTTTTAGTCAATTAATGTACATAAAATCATGGTTATTTTAGTGCTTTTTGAGCACTCATCACAACCCCCAACCAGCTTCTTGCTAGTCCCTTAGCAAGAGAAGCGATAAAAACTAAAAATTAAACTATCCTAAATCACTTTCGTGGATTGAAACGGTTGCATTTAGCCTATGCAACAAGCCTTTAAACCCCTAGGTTGCCCTAGTGGACGAGTTTGAGTCTCGTGAGGGTTTTCAGTAATGATACCCACAAACATTGAACTAAATGTAAAAACAAAAGAAACAATAAAAAAAACAACTTAAAAATTAAATTTACTACAAAATCACAAATTAACAACATCTCACAAAAATGTCTCATACTTTTTAATCTCCTTTAAGATCATAATTAAAATCTCAAGCATAAGTTATTTTAATCTCTTTAAACAATCATGATTTATTATAATAATTAGTCGGAAATCATTTTCATATTTCATGTCAAAAATGTATCAATTTAATTTCACCCAATTTAAGTGTCATGAATAAGAATTCGCTTCGACTCTATTACTCACAAGTCAATACTCTCAAAACACTGAATCCTATGGGTTCAAACACTCATACTATTTTATATGCGAAAGAGTTGATGTATAGAAATGAACTAATATGTTCGCATATGTATAAAGAATAAAGGCTCAAAGTGTTATTTTAACATGGATATCATGAAAGGAATCAAATGTATAAATTATAAAGATATCATATATAAAAATTATTTTCATGCATAAATCAAAATCATTAAGAAAGAATTTCAAGATATATGCCTTTTACAAATGAAGAGAGTGCAATGACTTTTTAGGGAATTATTTCCTATATCTTTCTTTTGTAATTAACTTTTACTCACAACTTTGTAGGCAATGTGGGTTATAGTATGTAGATTATACTATATATTCTTTATCTCTATTTTTTCCGAAGATATTTCTCAATATATGTATTTTAGTAGAGTCAACCCATGTATGATTGTACATTTTTTTTTTGGATTTTGGTGAAAGTGGTTAATTTTGTGGCTTTTCTGTTTGATCTTGGTTTAGGTAACCCCATATATGTCTTTTTTTGTAGAAGGTCATGCATGAACGAGATATAAGCATATACTATCAATTTCTACTCAAATCATTTAATCTAAGCAATAATAATAAAAAATATATGATACTCTATTAAGATGAGAAAAAAATTCATACATTCAATGCTAATACCTATAGAGATCATCTAAAAATTTGAAGAAATAAGAAATGTGTTTGGAGTAGAAAAAATATATATTTCACTCTGAATAAAGGAAATTAGGCTCAAATTATATCTCACAAAAGTAGTCTCTAATAAAAAAATTCATAAACACCAATTTTGGGTTTAATATAATTTCTACATCTTATCAAGAAATACTAGTTATAACAAAAACTAACTAATTATAAAAAATAATTACAAAATATTTCATGATATGTTTTCAAAAATTAATCTAACAGTACAAAAGACTTAACTATTTACTTAAATTTGATTTAAAGAAATGATAATTTTTGTGAGAATTTGTTTTTTCAAAAATTACTAAATCACACAAAATAGAAATAAAACCAAACACAAAAAAAATGAAAAAGTATATTTTTTATTTTTTTTATTTTTTATATATATTTTTTATTTTTAAATTGTTAAAACTTTTTTTTAATTAAGCATGGTAACTTTTCACCACCCCCAACCTAGAACTTATATTGTCCTCAATGTAACAACTGTAAATTAAAGATAAAGAGAAAAGAGAAAAAAGATTACCTATTTCTTGAGAAAGTGCAAGTAGTAATGGAAAATGCAGGTGCATCCATCATATTCATCATTAAAGTGTATACTGCATGCATCGCGTGAACTTCTAACATCTCAAAAAATATTTTTAGTTTTAACAATTTAAAAATTATTCACATGTAATTAAAATGAAATAAATAATAAAATTAAGTAAATAAAAGAAATAAAAGAAAATTACCTAAAATGATGGGTTGCCTCCCATCCAGCGCTTAGTTTAACGTCTTAGCAAGACGTAACCTGGGGGTTGCATTTTAAGTAAACTCAATGTCCCCTCATCATTGAGTCAATGAAACCTTCCAGGTAAGACAAGGTTGTCTACTTATACTTTTTCACTACGCCTCTATTGATTTTCGGATTTCTTTCTGTACTTAAAACTAGAGCCATACTTTGAGTTTTAGATAACCCACGTCTAGGTACAAATCAAATAATTAAGTCATTAAAACACAATTGTACCTAGATCAAACAAAGCAACTAACTCCTTAGATTATAATTAAAACTTTAAAATTTTGGAGGTAGTTTTGCACTTATGTTTTTTTTTGTTTTTAAGAAAAAATAACATAATCAAGATAACCAAGAGTGCTCCCAGGAAAGAATGGTGGTGCAAAGGCTCCTTAAAAACCATCCTCCCAGACAACAATGCTCCTGGAAAGCTAGTCACAAACAGGCTTCCAAGAACTAGTCTCCTATACAGAACTCCCTTAGATCTTTACTTTTCATGTTATTAAGTTAAATTAAATAAAAATTTAAGTTAATGAAAATCTAAGTTAATTAAGTTTAAAAAAAAGTTAATTAAGTTAAGTGAAGTAAAAAAAATCTAAGTTAATTAAGTTAAAAAAATTAAGTTAAGTAAAAAATCTAAGTTAATTAAGTTAATGAAAATCTAAGTTAATTAAGTTAAGTGAAAAAAAGTTAATTAAGTTAAGTGAAAAAAAATTAATTAAGTTAAGTGAAGTAAAAAAAATCTAAGTTAATTAAGTTAAGTTAAAAAAAATCTAAGTTAATTAAGTTAGTAAAAAAAAACTAAGTTACTTAAGTTAAGTGAAAAAAAATTTAAGTTAATTAAGTTAGTAAAAAAAAAACTAAGTTAATTAAAGTTCACTCACCCAAACTTAAATTGCACATTGCCCCCAATGTTTACATATAAATATGAAAAATTAAAAGGAAGGAAAGCTCCCTTAGTCTAGGCACATCACATCTATCATTGAAATGCTTAATCTTATTGCACTATTGCTCTTGATGACACTTAAAATAAAGTCATTAGCACATTTTTTACTTAATATTTATTTATTTTATTCAATAAATAGTATTTTTATGGCCAAAAATATTAAATATAAACTTTTTAGTGAAAATGGGTGAAAATATAATTTTTGAATATTTTTGGATTTTTCTATGAATTTTTAACGAAGGACCAATCTGGAGTTGCATATGGAATCCCATGCTGGTAGAGGAGCTGATTGGGTAAGCCACGTAGACACCATGCAAGCACGGAGAGCGAAACACGTTACTTCGCATGTGAGGAGGATGAAACGCTTGCCACATGTCCGCACAACATTTAATCTGAGTTCAAAAATTGGTCAATGCACCATGCCAAGTGTCGCAATGCCATTGCTCCCCACGTTCCATCCGTACGCCATACCAGCCATCACCGCGAATCACATCATGCCGGGTGTCATTGACTCAGTAAGTGTTGATTCTGACCAGTCTCTCTTACCACGCAATGCTTCCTGATTAGCCTAGTGAATTTTTGATGCCATGTGTCACATTGTGATTGGCTAGTAATGTCAGTTTTGCTTGTTTTGATCGTAGCCTTTGATGTGAAGTTGATTTGTCAGTTTTGATCACACTTGAGCAATATTTAAGCCTCTAATGACTGCATAAACCCTAAGTGGCCTCCATTAGTATAATTTTGGTCAATGTTTGGAGCTAGAAAGAGAGAAAAGTACAAAAAATTCAAGAGAAGACACAATTTTGGTGGAGATTCAAGAGGAGATTAATTCCACAATTCAAGATATTGATTATATTTCTTTTTCTACTCTTTTCTTTATCAATTTTTATGTTTTTATTATAAAAAAATGAGCATTATGAACACTATTATGTGTAATTAATTTATTAAACTAGGGATCTTAGAACCCAATTTTTACCATGTGATGATATAATATTTTACCCCATTTATAATTTTAATTTAATTATATTATTTAAACTTATTTGTATGCTATTAATTGTGTGCCAACAATTTATCTATAGTGACAATTTCATAGATTTGAGAAAATTATTTAATTGTTTGTCTTGATTAAATAACATACATAATTTCTAGGCAAAAATATATAATTCTTATGTATGCAATTCATAATTGATGAACTTAATGATTAGTATGCAATTTAATTAGTATGAGAGTGTGATTAAATTAATTATTATATGGTATGTAGTTTACTTGAGAGAGGAATACGTGCTTAGTTAGATTCAATTGATCATGTAATTAAATTGATAATTATATTGGGGAAATTTTAGCAATTCCCATGTTTAGAAAATTGGGAGAATAAGTATTCCTAAATATTTTCTCATATATTGTTTTAGTTATCAAATTTGATTTAATTAAGTATTTCTATTTACATTTAGTTATTTTAATTTTGTTTCCTTAAAATATAAAAAAACATAAAAAAAAATTGATTTTTATTTTCTTTAGTTTTAAAAATTAGTTTGTAATACAATAATATCCGTGGGAACGATATTTCTTATCATTATATTACTTGTTGCTATAGTTGATCTTGTGTATTTATTACACACACTTTATATGTGATGATCATGTTCTTGGCGCCATTACAGGTAATTATAAATATTATAAATTAATAATAATAATAATTATTATTATTATTTTTTAATTTACTTTAATTTTAATTTACTTTAATTTATTTTAGTTAATTTATTTTATTTAATGTTTTTACTTTAATTTATTTATTTAGTTGTTTATTTTTTTTATTTTTTTAGTTTTTTATTTAGACATATTCTTTAGTATTGTAGAAACATAGTTAAGTAAATTGCATGAGAAGAGTTCATGAGGCGGAAATCTTATTTTTAGATTTTAAAATTGAGTGTGCTTTGAGATCAGTTTGAAAACAAGTTGTCACTCAAGAGGAAAAAATAGCTAATCCATTACAAATAAACAATAATGAGCTAAACTTGAACAATCAAATGCTTTTAGTGGATGATTGAGATAGTGCTATGAATGAATATGGAATACCTACATTAGAAGGATTGGAGCTAAGTATTACAAGGCCAAGCATTCAAGCTAATCAGTTTGAATTAAAGCCAATGATGTTTCAAATGCTACAAATAATTGGACAATTCTACGTTTTACCAACAAAGGATCCTCATCTCCATCTCAGATTATTTATTGAAGTTGTAGATTCATTTAAGTTCAATGGTGTGACAAAGGAGACATTTAGGCTTAGATTATTCCCTTACTCTTTGTGAGACCGTGCTCGAGCTTGGCTAAACTCTTTGCCACCTTATTCCATTACAACTGGGAATGGTTTGGCAGAGAAATTCTTGATAAAATACTTCCCACCAACAAAGAATTCCAAGCTTAGGAATGACATTACTTCCTACCAACAACATGAAGGAGAATCTCTATATGAAGCATGGGAAAGATTCAAGGAATTGCTAAGGAAGTGTCCTCATCATGGTATTCCTTCTTGGATTCAAATGGAGACTTTTTATAATGGTCTTAATGCTCACACAAGAACTATTGTTGATGCATCTGCTAATGGAGTTTTGCTAGCCAAATCTTACAATGAAGCTTATGATTTACTTGAGAAAATGTTTAGCAATAATTATCAATGGCCAATGGACAGAATGACAACCAAGAGAAGAGTAGAAAGAGTGCATAAGGTAAATGATATTATAGCACTTACAACTCCATTTTCATCTTTGGTTAAGCTTTTGAAGGCTCAAAACTCTCCAGTGAGTCTAAACTAGGTCCAAGATTCATGAGTGTCATATGTGTTTTGTAGAGGAGCTCATTTGTTTGATAATTATCCAAATAATCCTGAATCTATATGCTATATGGGTAATGTGAATCAAAACAATAATCCATACTCAAACAAAATATAACCAAGGATGGAGACAACATCCAAATTTCTCTTAGACTAATAACAACAGTGAAGGTGGTAATCAATTCAACCATCAATCATTTTAACCACTTAGTTTTTAACTATCAAAGCAATCACAAGCCCAAGAGAAGAAGCCATCTACTGAGGATAATACAAATGCTTTAATGGGGATGATGAAAGACTTAATCAATTCAGTAAATACAAAAGTGTCTACTCAAGAGGCTTTAATTCAAAATTTTGAGAACCAAATAGGATAACTCGCTCACGCTATAAGTCAAAATCCTCAAGGTAACTGATAACTGTATATTATACAGTTATTTTGTCCATTTTATTAATTATAATTGCTATGTTCTTGTTATTTTTAGTTAATTTTAATTAATTAAATTAATATTTACTGTTTATTTTTTAAGGAATATATTTTTAAGAAAATTAAAGAATATGAATCGAAAAAGAACTTAATTACAAATAATAAAGTCTAAAAATATAATTAAAATTAAAATAGGGCTTAATTGCAATTAACGAAAGTTTAAAAGTTAATTTAAATTAAATTAGAGGGCTAAAATGCAATTAAAAAATATTTGTTTTTCTATACAGGAATAGGAGGACCACGCATGCCATTTTACACGCGCACCACACACGGTTAGATCATCCAATCAACGGTCAGGATCAGGCGCGTGGAAGCCAAACACTACAGAATCGATTAGACCCCATTTTTCTGGATGGCGTGCTGTACGGAGCACTGAGTGGGGCCTACTTTCTACGAATGCCGGTGTGTAGGGTGGGACCCAGGTGTTTGCCAAAACAAATGGTCCCGTGTGACGTAATCTAGAGAAACATCGCGCTTCCTACCATTTCAACGAATAAAACAATACCATGTGTCTCCAATATTCTTTCACCAAATCAAGAGCTGAAACGTGGCATGTGTTGGTTAAAATAAAAACACAGAAACAACACGCATTTCTAGTAGCTTTTGCATGCCCCACGTGTCTTCGAAGGCACTTCTCCTATGCGACGCGATCCTCGTGCGCCCTCTTTTCATAGTGAATGCAAGGCTACCATGTGTCTCGCTATTTTTTGCAACCAATCATTTACTAACATATGGCATGCGTAAATTGAAATAAAAAATTCGAGAAATGCACACACTGTCCTTGGTTTTTGATTGCATAATATTTTAGATGTATTATTTGTCCCCCACGTGTGTTAAAAAAATATATTTTATGATGTATTTTTTTTAGAGTGTGGAGCTATAAAGAAGGGATATTTGTGATAAATTAAGGAGATTGGGTTGGAGAGTTTTGGAGTGTTGGACAGTGGTACACACAGAAGCCATTTTTGGCTTCTGTTGTGTTCTACATGTGCCAGAAATTTGGGAGTAGAAACCTCTAATTTTCTTTGTGTTGTTATTGAACTAATATTCCTTAAATTCTGTAATTTTAATTTTTGTTATGAAATAATTTAATTTTTCTAGGGTTGCGTTTTAGCTAAATTTATGAAGCTTGGATTTAATTATTTTTGAACGATTTATTAGACTTTTAATTTGTTTATTCTATTTGTGCTTAATGCTTTTGATTATTGAAAAATTTATCAATTGATCTGTGGCACTTAAATAAACTTAGAAGAGGCATTTTTGTGTATATTGCTCATGGATAGAATAACATGTATATATGAAGGATAGGAATATACCTTTATCGTATGTGTGACCATTTGAGAACTTAGAACATAATGAATCTTGGTGAATTTAATTCTCATAAGAATATAGTGAATTAATTTAGCGAGATATGTCTTTACAGAGCTCGGAAGAGATGTATGGATAAAATTAGGAGTTCTCGGTTGACAAATTAAATTTACAAAAAAATAAATCAAGAGCAAATAATATGATTCGAGTGGATTAATTTGGTGAAAACTGCAATCCTAGAATTTTCTTATTTATTGTTATAAAAAATCAATTTAGTTAATCAAACTTTTTGATCATTTGGATAAAATCGGATTGAAGCAATTTTAGTACTCCACAAACTATAGTAGCAAATTTCCGTGAGAACGATAATCTACTTATCAATTTTTATTACTTATGACCGTGTGTACTTGCACGTTTTTATGTTCTCCAAAAGAGATAACAATATTTTGGTGCCGTTGCTGGGGATTTGTTTACTATTTTTTTGTTGATATTAATACCGATCAATCTGATTTTAATTAAAAAAAATTATGCTTTTTGTTACTTGCTTAATTTATTTTTCAATTTTATGGTAAGTTGAGATTTTGTTTGACACACAATATCTTAACACAAAAAGAAAAAAAATTGAGAAGTCAAGGTGACGATTTTAAATCAAGAGCTTCTTGGGAGGCAACCCATGTGTTTTACTTTTTATTTTATATTATTTAGTTTAGCATGTATTAGTTTTTATATTTTTTTATGTTGTTATTTTTCGTAGGTGCAAATCGGAGGAAATGAAGCTATTTTGGATTTTAATCTTACAAACCAAACCAGGAAGTTTCTTTAAACCCATCTTATATGTTCTTTAATTTTGCACACTGAGGACAATGTGCATATTAAGTTTAGGGGTGGTAGGGATATTAAACTTAACTGAAATATTTTTTGGGTATTGTTGCTTGTTGCTTTATTTGTTTGGTTGATTGAAGATATTTTGCTTTTAAAGGTGATTTATTTGTATTTCTTTGGTTTAAATAATGCATAGCTCCTTGAAAAATGTGAATATTGTCTAAGCTATGAATAATTTTTACGTAAAAAAGGATGGAATAGAAATTAATATTCACAATTTTAACTCCAAACATATAAACAAGAGTTATTGCAATAATATACAATATAGATTATGTTTAATTAGGTTGTCGATATATATATATCCCATCAGAATCACTTTGAATCCATGATAAAGAATCATCATCATTAACTAGATCATCACGTATATTAGGCAATTTATTTGATAAATGACTAATATTTGATAACGTATCAAGCATGTCATCATCTTCTGAAGCATCATAATGGTAGAACTCTTTTTTTGGAGGCCTTATCACAACAAACCATCTCGTGTCAATTTGATTGCTTTTGTAGAAGACTTATTTTGCATAAAGTGCTAACATGAAAGGATTATCGGTATGGCCTATCCTGGATAAGTTTATAAGGGTAAATACAAAATCATCTATCTTATATCCAACATTTATAGTGTCTTCAATCCAATCACTCAAGAATACTATTTCATTGAAGACCTCATAATTGAGTTCCCAAATTTCTTGAATTATACCATAATACATTACCAAGTTTGTGCAACCTTCTTAACACCACTATTCTAGTTTATTTGGATCTTGTCCCTTACTTGTGTTGTAAACCTAGAACCATTAATTATGAAACTATAATGTGATTTGACATCAAATTTAGACCATATGCAAGCCATTCTAGTGTTTATGTTATTTTATGGTTGGTTTTGTTGAGTTCAACTGAAATTTATGCATATAAAAACATGAAATGTGTTTAAAACAAAATTGTAAAATATTAATTAGATGCACTAATGAATTATTGTATGTGACACTTACATGGTTGCGAAACCAAATAATAAGCTCTTGTTTATTTATGAGTGCTTAAAAAACACTAAAATTATCATGATTTAATGTACTTTAATTGATTAAATAGATTTATATTTGTATAATTTTATCATATTTTTATATAAATTTTTCTTTTTAGAATCACTAGTATTTTTATTATTTTACATGTAGTTTCCTTCAAAAATAACTAAAATACTCAAAGAAAAATACTGGAGGCAATACATCACAAATATGTTGAGATAAAAATGAGAAAATGTAAAAAAATGGAAAAATTGGACAAAATGGGTCAAACTGGTAAAAAATGGCAGCTCCCATGTGTCGAGTTCCGTAAGCAGCCAGAACACACCTGGTAGACTCCAGCACGTAGCTAGCACATTCCCAACACACACTCGAATCATTCCTGCGTGTGCTTGTGCAAACGAACGCTTGTCTGTCATAAATCTCACCCTCCCCACATGCGTGCCAACCTGTCCAAAATCAATATTTGAGATATTTTTCCCACCTTTTTGGGCCTTTTCCTCGTTTATAAAAGGACCTTCTCCCCCATTTAAAAAATCACCCCAAAAATCACAAACTTCTCTCTCTTTCTCTCTCTAGCTTTTTCTCTCTAGAAATATTTCTTTTTTATTAGTTTTAAAGTTCTTCTCTTTTTGAGAATAACTACTTATATTTTTATAGATTTTTAGTTTTTGATTCAATAAACAAAAATGTAAATCTGTTTGAAGGTTTTCAACAATAGAATTAAAATCAAAGTTCTGTAAGGATTCTTTTAAGGTATAATTTTAAAATGAATTCTTTATTGTTATTTTTTATGTTTTATTCTTATATTTTATGTTCAATTTGTTTATGATTAAATTTAACATGGCTAGTTGTTTGTAAAGATAATATAATAATAATGTTGTTATGCTTGCGAAATATTAAATAGGTAAAACATTTTTATAAAATAAATTGATTTTATTTTTATTCGAGATTTTATATTAAGGATTTTAGAGAGAAATATATTATTTTCTATTACAAACTTAAGTGTGAAAGTTAGATTCTAAGGTTTAAGTATTAGTTAATTAATATTAAACAAAAGAATTTGGACCCCGCCTAAGGACACTTTCAAACCAAAAAGATAAAATCAATAAATATCAATTTATATATTTAATAACCTAAATAATATGAGCAAATATAATTAACTTAATCATTATATCCATAAATACTCCACGGTTATGAAATATTAAAATTGTCATTACTGTTTATTAAATCCATATTTATGTTTATTTTTATGTCATTAGATTAGGAAACAAAAATCAAAATATTGTGATAGGATGTTTATGATTTAATTTTGTTTTTAAACGTTTGAATAATAAATTAAAAGCCACATATATTCCTTCCTTAGATTGACCTTGGGAGTATACTTGTCTCATCAAGTTTTTGGTGATGTTGCCAGGAAAAGAATAACGTTTTAAATTATTTATCAAAATTTTGAAAATTTTTTGTGTTGTAAATAATTGTGATTTTTTATATTTATTTTGTGTTAAAAAAATTAATTTCTGATTTTTAATTAAAAAAATTAAAAATAAAAAAAAACTAACTGTTTGATAGCATGAAAAGTAAAGATCTAAGATAGTTTTGTTAAGGAGACTAGTTCTTAGAAACCTTTGTACCACTAGTCTTTTATGGGAACATTGCTCTTTCTAGGAGGATGGTTTTAAGTTGGCTTTGCCCCACCATTCTTTCGTGGGAGCACTCTTGGTTAATACTGATTATGTTATTTAACTTAGAGGCTAACTAAATTTGTTTTTTTTAGTATTTTTGTATTAAATACTATGTATATTTTCTCTAAATTTTTGTATAGTTATTTTATTATTATTTTCCTTTTTCATTGATAGGTGTTTTAAAGTTACGCTTTCACTAGTCTATGCATGGTAGGAGATCCGTAGGAAACCCTCTTACACCATACATAAATAATATTCATAGATTTAAACAACTGTACATAAGGCTGGATACTAACCATTAGAGTATTTTTGAGCCAAACACAAAACCAAGCCTTAATCCTCTTACGGAACCAATAGAAATGGGAGAAAACCCACTTATTAGGAAAACCACCATAAAGGAGTTTCACGACCAGTAATTGGCACCTCAATTGCCTCTATCTAGCTGGATGAGGTTGATTGGAATTATAACTTGAAAAACATTCATTTTTCCATGATTCTTTCATTCTATGGGCTGCCTAATGAAGATTATCTTTCCTTCATTAGGCACTTCTATGCCACAATCCAAACTTTCCCCTTTGGTATTTTGCAGGAGGATCAGCTTAGAATGAAGTGTTTCCCCTACACCTTGAAGGACAAGGCCAAAGCTTAGTTGATGTCACACTCTCTAGATTCTTTGATAACCTGGGAGGATGATTACAACAAATTCATTAGAAATTTCTATTCCCACAAAAAAAATCAGAGTTGAGAGCAAAAATTGCCACTTTCTCTCAGATGGAAGGAGAACCATTCCTTGAATCTTGGGATATGTTCAAACAATTCCTCCCTCAAGTCCTTCATCATAGCTTCCCTTTGTAGATGTAGAACCAATTCTTTTATGTTGGACTTACGTAATAATTCCAATTCATTATCAACAACATTTCCGAAGGAGCTATGAGAGAGAAGAAAACCTCAAATATACACAACCTCTTTGAGATGTTGAGTGTAAATTCCCAACAGAAAATCTCACGAGTGGGAAGAGCTAGAGTTCATTAAATGGATTCTAGTAATGAAGTTCAACTAAAACTTGTTCAATTGACCAAGAAATTTCCCTTCTTACTACGTAAACCAACACCAAGAATGAACATTGTGGTTTGTGTAGCAACATAGGACATGGTACTGAAGCTTGTCCATATCAAGGAAAAGCACCAGCTAGACTTGAACAACTTAATGTTTTGGGAGCATATCAACGAGACCAAGATTCGACCTTAATTCAAATACTTACAATCGTAGGTGGAGAAATCATCCCAACTTATCCTAGAAGCAAAAAAAACCCTCATTTCTCCCAAAGCTCAAATCAGCCAGGCCAACAATTGCACCAGCCCATTCCAAAAAGCCTTCCCAGTAAACAAACCTTGGAGGACAACTTAAATTCTTTTATTCAATTATATAGAGATAACTAGTGTAAAACCAATCAACGATTGGACTCTGTTGAATCTTTAATAAAAAAAGTGGAAGTCTAAGTGGAATAGTTATATAAGCATTTGCAAAAAACAAAGCAAAGACTAACTGAATGGTCAAATTGGATCAAATAAATTCAATAAAGAGTAGACATTGAGTTTGTCATTCTGAAATCTCCAAGAAACATATTACTAGAAGATGATAAATTTTAGTCCTAAGTGAGAGGTCACCCATTATTGTATTTTCCTTTCTTTTAGTTTGTTTTGTTTTTATTTTAAAAATGTGTGTAATAAAATTCAAATGAAATAATAAAACTAATTTTTTTAAATGCTTTGTCCATTCTTTAAATTTAGCATTACAAAAAAAAACTCAATTAACTTAGATTTTCACTAAAAAATTAAAAATTAAAAAAATAAAATTTTAGGCTCCCTCCGTCTTTCATCTTCTTTAAGCCTATACATTTTTTCAAGTGAGAAATAATTCTTAGAGAATTCTACTTTTTTCAATTTAGGAGCGAGATGTTGATATGCAAGAGAAGGAGGATCAATTTCAACTACAAGTAGCCATGGGAGATGCTGGAGATAGGAAGAAAATGATGAAGGACTATACAATGCCAATCATTGGATATGCAACTTTTTCCATACAACTTTAAGAGGCTACAAGGAACTATGAATTGAAAAATATTCATTATTCTTTGTTTCCTTCCTTTTATGGTATCCTTAATGAAGACTCTTTGCATTTCATTAGAGAATTCTACGCTATTGTCCAAACCTTTCCACTGAAGAGAATTGATGAAGACCAGCATAGGATGAGGTGTTTTCCTTACACCCTCAAGGATAAAACTTGGTCATGGTTCATTACTCTACAACTAGGTTCTCTAACAACTTGGGAGGTAGTCTATGAAAATTTTATGGGTATGTTCTATTCCCATCAAAAGACTACTAATCTAAGGATGAAGATAGAAACATTTTCTCAAATAAATGAAAAGCCTTTTCATAGAGCTTGGGTAAGTTTCAAACTCCTTTTCATTGAATATTATTATCATAGCTTTCCATTATAGCTATAAAACCAATTCTTTTATGATGGATTAACACTACAAAGTTAATATATGGTTGATAATGTTACTGGAGGAGCTGGAGGAGAAAAGGCCATAGAGGAAACCTATAGTTTCTATGAGTTGTTGGGTTCTAACTCCTAACAAAGAAGTACTAGAAGAAGGAGAGAAAGAGCTAATAAAGTTGGCTCCAGTATTGAAATGACCATGTAACAAGTTGAATTGACTAAGCAAGTGCAACTTCTCACTAGCCACCAAATTCCAAATTAAAAGGTGTATGATGTGTGTTTTTCATTTAGGCATGATGCCCGTAATTGTTCATATACTTATGGTTCTAGTGTGGATGCCATAGAGGAAGCCTATTCCTTTCAAAGGTATCATTCAAACACCAATAATCACCTTAACCATCATTGGACACCAAAAAATTACCAAGCCTACACCCAATGTCAAACACTAAGGCCAAATAAAAACCACCATTACCCACCAAATCAATCTTGTAAGACAACCTTATAGAATAGCTTGAATGCTTTTATTCAAGTTAGTCACGACAACCAATTGATGAATAATAAAAGGTTGAGCACCATAGAGGCTTCAGTTAAAAGGATTGAAACTAAAGTTGGGCAACTATCTGAACAAATGCAAAGGCAAGAACTAGGAAAGTTACCTAGTCAACCAGAATAAGAGAAGGATGTAAGAACCCTTTGAAATGGTAAGGTAGTCAATACTAGTTTACCTACAATCTCTAAAGACCTACCTTGTAGTTCAAGTAACAAAGAAAGTGAAATTCTTGTCTTGCAAAAAGGGAAGACAAGTGCTAAACTAGACAAACCTTCAGAAAAACTCATTGGGGAGTCATTTGACATCCCCAAAATTAAAAAGACAATAGAACCACACCAGCTGCAAGTACCTTTTCCACACCAGCTAAAAGAATCCAAACAAGATAAACAATTCTATGATATTTTTAATATGCTTTCTAAAGTAAATAAAAATTTACCATTATTAGAAGTGATCATGAATGTGCCCTTCTATGTTAAGTTTTTCAAAGAGTTGAACACTACGAAAATGTGGTATAAACTTAATGAGTGAGTAGTAGTATCCAAAATTTCTAGTGCTATACTTCAACACCAACTTCCTTCTAACTTGAAAGATCTTGGATGTTTTATCATAAACATAACTATGGGGGATAGAAAGGTCAGTAAAGCAATGCTTGATTTAGGTGTTAGTATAAACTTGATACCCTACTCTATATTCTTACAGCTTAATTTAGGAGATTTAAAACCCACAACTATTTCCCTTTAACTTATAGATAGATCTCTTAAGTGTTCAAAAAGAATAGTTGAAAATATACTGGTATAGGTAAACAAATTGATAATACCTATTGACTTTGTGGTTCGGGATATGCAAGAAAATCCATCATTGGATAGAGAGAACATAATACTATTTGGTAGACCATTTATGGAAACTACCAAGATTATTATTGATGTCCAAGATTGAAATTTGACAATGATAGTCTTAGGAGAGACTGTTCATTTTAAATTTTTTTGAATCTTCACATTTTCTTTCTATTTCTACCATCGATGAAATATTCGATGTTGACCCTTTGGATAATCTTGTCCAAAGCACATTTTCCCAAACTAGAATAGATTACAAGCTTGAAACCACTCTTATACTTTAAGGAAACTAAGGGGTACCTTGAACAACGAGATAGTGATGAACTAATTAGTAAAGAGGCCAATCTACCTAAATTTGAACTCAAAGACTTACCTAAGCACTTAAAATATGTGTTTATGGGAGAAGGAGAAACTTATCTAGTGATAATTTCTTCAACCTTGATCATAACCCAAGAAAATGAACTTATAAAAGTGCTTAAGAAGTTTAAGATCAACTTGGAGGTATTAGTCCTACCACATGTATGCATAAGATCAACTTGGAAGATGGTACCACTATGCCAAAATAGAGCTTTTAAGTCGGTTAATAGCAGACTTAAAAGTTGTTTAAAATCGGTTAGGTGAACTGACTTAGAAAAATGAGACTTAAAATTTAAAGTCGGTTCTCACTCTAAACCGACTTTAAATTTTGTTTTTTTTACATATTTTAGTCATTTTCTGCTATACACACAACCTATATTCGATCACATAATAGCAAGAAAAACCAAAATCTCTTTAAAGGAGTTTTTAAATATTACAAATAATTGAAAAATTAAATATTAATTAATTAAATTTATTACAAAAAAATAGTTCATCTTCAATAGCATGGAACATATTTTCTGTCCGTACATTATGATAAAATGTATGTAATCCACTCAAATTCTTATCTATCTCTTCCCATAAGTATTATCAATATTTTTTCCATGATAATACCAACATTTATAACTCAAAATAATACAATCACAGATAAGGTATCCTTAATCTCATCAACATCTTGAAATTTTTCATTATTACATTTAACACATGGCATCGAATCATACTAATTTTATTATTACTATTTCTACAAGAAAATTCTAAGAAACTTTCAACTCCAGAAATGTAGTCCTTCTCAATTCCACACTTTGACATCCAAGATTTGTTCATTTTCTATTAATGAAATTAAGCATATTAAATATGTATCCAACCAATATATTTAAGATATTATTATATATGAATTTCCTAATTATTATAATAAATATATATTAAAACATCTTATAAAAATAAATACATAAAAAACAAACAATTAATAATAAAGTCATAATAACATTAACAAATATATAATATATAATAATATATATATATGCATGTAATTAATAATTATAAATATTTTATACATATAATAATAATAATAATAATGAATATTAATGAACCCATTATACATTATATACATATAAAATATATTTTATATTATATATATATTTCATGTACATGTGAATAATTTTCAAAGTTTTTAAGTTTAAAAAAAATTAATATATATCAAAAACTTAAATACATAAAATTATTAAAATAAATAAATGAATAAAAATATCTTCTTCTCTTACAAGTTTGAATAAAAATACACAATCTACATATATAACACAAAACTTCATACACGTAAATAATAACACATAATATACAAAACAAATAAAAAAATATGAATAATGAGTGTAAAATAATTCATAGAAATATTTACAAGAGTAAATGAAGTGACAAAATGAAGGAAATGAAGAAAAAATGGTGTTTTGTAAGTGAGAAAGTGAAGGAATATTGGTATCAAGAATTTGAGTATTATGCTAAAAACAAATAGGGGATCTAGAAGAGAAATTTGAGAGGAAGAAAACCAAGTAAATAAATCCAAAATTGGTGGTCGAAGGTGGCCGAAAAATGAGAAATGAGGGATAGCGTTAGTTGACACGTAGGACCGATGTAATTGTTTTTAATTTTTTAAGTCAATTTTTAAACGTACCGACTTAAAATTCATTGTAAGTCAATTTTCCTCAAAAATTGAATTTAAATCTCGACTTAAATACTCCTTTTTATAGTAGTTTACTAAACCCATACAAGAGGCCCAAATAAGACTAAACCCAAACATGAAAGAGGTAGTTAAGAAATAAATTCTTAAATTGTTAGAAGAAGGAATTATCTACCCTATTGCCGATAGTAAGTGGGTTAGTCTAGTGCATATGATACCTAAGAAATCTGGGATAATTGTTGTTAAAAATGACAAAAGTGAATTAGTGCCCACTAGAATAATCATTGGATAGAAGATGTGTATAGATTTCAGGAAACTAAATTTATATACTAAAAAGGATCACTTTCTTTTTCCATTATTTATCAAATGATAGAAAAATTAGTTGGGCACAAATTTTACTATTTTCTAGATGGATTGTCCGGATATCATCAAGTACTTATAGCCCTAGGAGATCAAGAAAAGACAACATTTACATGTTCTTTTGGGACATTTTCTTTTCGAAGAATGCCATTTGGGTCATGAAATTCCCCCACCACGTTGCAAAGATGTATGATTTCTATCTTCTCGAACATGGTGCAAAAATTCATTTAGGTTTTCATAGACGATTTCTCTGTCTTTGGAAACTCCTTTGATGATTTCTTGCATAAATTGACTTTGGTTTTAGAAAGATGCATTGAATGCAATCTAACCCTTAGTTGGGAGAAAAGTCATTTTATGGCTCAATAAGGGATAATGTTAGGCCATGTCATTTCAAGCAAAGTTATTAAAGTTGATAAGGCAAAAGTTAAATGATTTCCAAATTACCTCCCTTTTAAGGAGATAAGAAGCTTTTTAGGACATGTAGAATTTTGTAGATGATTTATTAAAGATTTCTCTAAAATAAGTCATCCCTTATGTAACCAGTTATCAAAAGATTTACTACCATATGATGAATTTATGAAAGTAGAGTGGTTAGCATACTTTTTTACTTAATATTTACTTATTTTATTCAATAAATAGTATTTTTGGGGCCAAAAATATTAAAATATAAACTTTTTAGTGAAAAGGAGTGAAAATATATTTTTTGGGATTTTTCTAGAATTTTTTATATAGAGACAATCAAGAGCTACCACGTGGCATGTCAAGCAAGCAAAGGAGCTGACTGGGTAAGACAGTAGATGCCATGCAAGTAGGGACAACGAATCACATTACGCTATGTGTGAGGAGGGCGAATCACACGCAACGTGTCAGCACCACGTTCAATCCGAGTTTAGGATCGGTTAAACGACCCTACCATGTGTCATCATGCCATTGCTTCCTACTTTCCACCCATGCACAATCCCATTCATTTTTAGTGAATCACGTTGCACCATATAGCATTGACTCAGTGAGTATTGACTCGTACTTGTCTCCACTACCACGCATTGTGCTCTAATTCACCTAATGAATTTTGTGTGCACGTGTCGCATTGTGATTGGCTATCACTATCAATTTTGATCTCAACCCTTGATCTGGAGCAGATCTAAAGGTCCAGATCACACTTGAGCTATATTTAAGCCACTAAACATCCTATAAACCCAAAGTGGCCATCATTAGCATTTTTTGGTTAGTTTTTGGAGCTAAAAGAGAGAAAAATACAGAGAAATTCAAGAGAGGACACATTTTGGTGGAGATTCAAGAAGAGATTATCACTACGATTCAAGAGATTGATTGTATTTATTCTACTTTTTTCTTTATCAATCTTTATGTTTTTCTTTATGAAAACAATTATGTGTAGTTAACTTATTAATCTAGAAATCTTATGAATCCAATTTTCACCATATGATGATCTAATATCTTACCCCAATTTTAATTTAATTATATTATCTAATCTAATTTTTATTGTATTAATTGTTTGGCCAACAATTATCTATAGAGGCAATTAAATATATTTAAGAGAATTATTTTATTTAGTTATACTTGGCTTTACTTGAGGACAAGCAAAGACTTAAGTTTTGGATGTGATGACTCTATGAAAGTAGTCATTAGTGCCATTTTTTACATAATATTTACTTGTTTTAATTAATAAATAGTATTTTTTGGGCCTAAAATATTAAAATATAAATGCTTAAGTGCAAAAGGGTGAAAATATAAATTTTGAAATTTTTTGGGATTTTTCTAGAAATTTTATTGATTTTTAACGTAGGCTCAATTAGGAGCTACCACATGGTATGTCATGTAAGCAAAGGATCTTACTGGGTAAGCCATGTAGATGCCACACAAGCAAGGAAAGTGAATCATGTTACATTGTATATAAGGAGGACGAATCGCGTGCCATGTGCCAGCACAACATTCAATCCAAGTTTGGAGATCGGTCAGAGCACCCTGCCATAGGTTTTCACAAAATTGCTTCCTACCTTCCACCCGTATGCCACGCCATTCAATTTTTTGAATCACATTGCGTCGTGTGGTGCTAAATCAATGAGCGTTGACTCTGACTGGTCTCTCCTACCATGCATTGCAATCTGATTCACCCAGTAAATTCTATGTGCCATATGTCATGTTGTGATTGGATATCGTTATCAGTTTTGCTTGTTTTGATCTTAGCCTTTGACCTGGAGCAAATTAGATGGTTCAGATCATACTTGAGCTATATTTAAGCCCTTAATCACCCCATAAACCTCAAGTTGTCGTCATTAGTATTTTATTGGTCATATTTTGGAGTTAAAAAGAGAGAAAATACAGAGAAAATCAAGAGAGGACACAATTTTGGTAGAGATTCAAGAGAAGATTATCACTACAATTCAAGAGATTGATTGTATTTCTTCTACTACTTTTTTTTATCAATTTCTTATGTTTTTCTTTATGAATACAATTATGTGTAGTGAATTTATTAATCTAGGGTTCTTATGAACCCAATTTTCATCATGTGCTGATCTAATATCTTACCCTAATTTTAATTTTAATTTAATTATATTATTTAATCTATTTTTTATGTTATTAATTGTTTGGCCAACAATTTATCTATAGAGGTAATTAAATAGTTTTGAGAGAATTATTTAATTGTTTTTCTTAATTAAATAACATACATAGTTTCTAGGCAGAGATGTATGATTCTTATGTATATGATCCATAATTGATAAACTTAATGAGTAGTATGTAATTTAAATGGCATGAAAGTATGATTAAATTAATTACTATATGTTGTGTAGTTTACTTGATAGAAGAATACATGATAGGTTAGATTCAATTGAACCTATAATTAATTTATAATTATAATGGGGGGATTTTTGTGATTCGTATGTTTAAAAAATTGGGGGATTAAGTATTCCTAGATATTTTCTCATATATCTTTTTGGTTACCAAATCTGATTTAATTAATTATTACTATTTTCTTTTAGTTATTTTAATTTTGCTTCCTTAAAATATAAAAACACCAAAAAAAATTGATTTTTATTTTTTTTAGTTTTAAAAATTAGTTTCTAATATAATCTTGGTGGTAATGATCTTTTCTTATCATTATATTACTTGTTGTGATACATATACTTGCGTATTCATTGTATATACTTCATGTGTAGCGATCACCTTATTGCCTTTAATACCTTGAAAGAGAAACTAACATTTGGCACTATTATCGTGGTACCAAACTGGTCTTTACTCTTTGAAATAATGTGTAATGCTTCCGATTATGCTATCAGAGTAGTCTTAGTATAGAGAGTGGATAAGAATTTTCATGTCATCTACTATGCTAGCAAAACACTTAATGATGCCCAGATGAATTATACCACCACTAAAAAGGAATTCTTGGCTAGAGTCTTTTATTTAAGCAAATTTAGGTCTTATTTAGTAGGATCTAAAGTGATTGTGCATTCTCATCATACTGCTTTAAGATACCTATTAATTAAACTGAATGCCAAGCCAAGATTAATTAGGTGGGTCTTACTCTTACAAGAATTTTACCTAGAAATCATGGATAAGAAAGGTAGTGATTTCTAACTTCAATTCTCTTAAAGGTGAGAGTAATGAAGATATAGTTGAAACCTTTCCTCATGAACGGTTATTTTCCATAGGTCCAAACCCATGGTATGATGATATTGTAAACTATCTTGCCACTATTATTTAGGACCTAACACTTCATATTAGAACCAGAAAATGTTCTTTAAAACTATCAAGGACTATATCTAGGATGACCTTATTTATACAAGATTGGTCAAGAGCATTTTGACTTTTTATCATGAACTTCATTATGGGGGCCATTTTGGTGGCGAAAAGATAGTCCATAAGGTATTATGGATTCTTTTGGCCTACTCTTTTTAAAGATGCTCGTATATTTTGTGTACAATGATAGATATCAAAGAACAAGAAACATAAGCAAAAGAGATGAAATGCTTTTAACATTTAATTTATGTTGAATGTATGAAGGATTGACTTTATGGGTCCTTTTCCCCCATCCAATAGTTTTCAATATATTTTGGTTGTTGTTGATTATGTATCCAAGTGGGTAGAAGCTATCCTCACTAAAACCAATGATGCTAATGTTGTTTTAAAATTCATGAAGGATTCAATATTTAGCATGTTTGGAATGCACCGTGCTTCCTTCAAGAAAGAACTGGGCAATCAAGTTGAATGATGCCTTATGGGCATACCACATATCTTACAAAACACCTATTAGGATGAGCCCTTATCAGTTAATCTTTAGGAAAGTGTGCCACCTTCTTGTTGAACTCGAACATTGGGAAATTAAATAGCTGAACATGGATTTAGATAAAGCATAAGAAAAACGGGTTCTCCATCTTAATAAGTTGGATGAGATTAGGAACGAGTCTTATAAAAATGCAAAATTATACAAAGAGCATACTAAACACTATCATAACAAGATGCTAGTTCCTAAGTCTTTTCTTTATGGAATGAAATTTCTTTTATTTAACTCTCGTTTGAGATTATTTCTAGGAAAATTGAGATCAAGATGGGATGAAACTAACACAATTGTCCAATTTTTTTTCGCTTGAAGCAATAGAGTTATTGAATCCAAAGACACAAATTACTTTTAAAGTCAATGGGCACTGTGTAAAGCCTTATTTAGAAGGAGAAAATAACATGGCTGACATTGATTCCATATTGATAAATTGATCCTCAACACCATGATGATGCGTCTTGCTAAGAGGGTAAACTAAGCGTTGGATGGGAGGCAACCTATCATTGAAAGGTTATTTTATTTTATTTTAAGCAATTAAGTTTGTTTTTGTTAATTTGTTTTATTTTATTAGAACTTTATTTATTTTATTACTTAAACAATTTCTTGTTAAAATGTGTTAGAGTACCTGTTTGTATGATTCAAATATGATGTTGGGATTAACTAATGTTTTCCATCAAAATCCTTAACACATAAAACAATTTGATAACTTTTCTATCTCTTATCTTTTTACAATTTGGATTTGTTACATTGATAATAATGTAGATTTTAAGTTAGGGGTGGTAGGATTTAAAAGTTACACAAATTAGGCAAAAAGTATTGTTTTTATAAACAATGTGCCCTTTTATATGTGTGTTATTTTTTTTATTTGTGTGTTTAGGTAAATTAGAGTAGTGTTCAAATTTTAGTCACAAAAATAATCATGTCTTAAAAATTAAGTTAAGTAATGATTAGGTCTTTTTGCATTCTTAGCTTAATTTCCAACAAACATATCATGGAGTAATATGATCATTAGTAAGTTTGTGTCATAACTAATATTTTATGATAAAATATTGAAATGAAACGTACCCAAAATGGGTGTTAAGGATTCAAATAGTGGAGACTTTGAGATATTATTTGAGCCTTAATTTTCTTTATTCTCACTGAAATATTTTTTTATACACAAAACACTTATTCTATTTCTTTAAAATTTTAGACGATCTCTATAGGTATTAGCATTGAATGTATGAATTTTCTCATATTAATAGAGTATCATATATTTATTTTTCATTTTCTTAGATTAAATTATTTAAGTGCAAATTGATAGTATATGTCTTTATCTCATTCATGCATGACTTATACTAAAAAGGGACATATCTAGGGTTACCTAAACCAAAATGAAACTAAGAAGCCACAAAATTAACCACTCACTAAAATCCTACAAAAATGTATAATTTGTACATGGATCCACACTAAAAAGAATGTTGAAAAATGTATTTAAGAAAAGATAGATTTAAAGAATATATAGCATAATCTACGTACTATAACATTTTTAGCCTTAAATAGTTGTGAGAGGTGGTTAATACAAAAGAAATATAGGAAATAATTCCCCTAGAAGTCATTGCATATATTTTTCCTACAATTCTAAAAGGCATATATCTTGAAATTATTGCTTAATGAATTTGATTGATGCATGAAAATAATATATATGATATCTTTATAATTTATACATTCGATTCCTTTAATGAGATCAAAGTTATGCACTATTTTGAATCTTTATTCATTTATAAGTATGTGGACTTATTAGTTCATTTCTAAACATAAATTCTATTAACATATGCCTTAGTATGAGAGGTTGAACCCATAGGATTCAATGAATTGAGAGTATTGACTTGTGTGGAGTAGAGTTGAAACGAATTTGGATTCCTAACATTGAAATTGGGTAAAGTGAAAACAAAATTTTTTTGATTAAAATATGAAAGTGATTTTTGACTAATTATTGTAGTAAATCATTAATGTTTAAGAAGTTATAATAATCTATGCTTAAAGGTTTTAATTATTAAACATAAATGAAATTTTAAGCATAAAATTTTTTGTGTTTTATTTTACTTTGTTATTTTACTTGTTCTATTTTTTATATATATTTTTTTATTTTAAAGATTGTTTTTTTTGTTCAATGCTTGTGAGTATCATTATTATAAACCCTCATGAGACACTACGCCAAAACTAAGCACTAGACTTAAATTTGTCCACTATGGCAACCTAGGTGTTTAATAGTTGTTGCATATGCTAAATGTAACCATGTCAATCCATGAAAGTGATTTAGGATATTTTAATTTTTATTTTTTTATTTTAGTTTTTACTACTTCTCTTGCTAAGAGACTAGCAAGAAGATGGTTGGAAGTTGTAATGAGTGCTTACAAGGCACTAAAATTACTATGATTTAATATATTTTAATTGATTAAATATATTTATATTTGTTTAATTTCATCATATTTTTATATAAATTTTTCATTTAGGAATCAAGGGTATTTTATTGTTTTACAGGTATTTTTTTCAAAAATAACTTTAAGACTCGAAGAAAAATACTGGAGACAATACATAACAAATATGTTGAGAAAACGTCAAAAAAATGAAAAATTGGACAAAAACTCCTAGTATTATGTGTGCCAGTGCCCGCCCGAGCTCGACCAACCATCATATTTCTAGGACACACCTAGCATTCACGTGCGAGCAGCCAGCACATATCCACGGCAGTTAGCACACACCAATGTGTAGCCAACAAATGGCCAGTAAATGCCTGCGCCAAGTCCCGTGCGTGCCAACACAGTTCCGTGCCTATCCCATGCGTGCCCACACGTACCAACGTCTTTCTACCACCAATCTCGCCCCTCTATAAGCATGCCAACCTATCCAAATGCATCCAAAACTAATTTTTGAGATATTTCCCACCTTTTTTGGCCTTTTTCTCATCTATAAAAGGACCTTCTCCGCTATTTTAAAAATCATCCCAACAATCACAAACTTTCTATCTTTATCTCTCTAGATTTCTCTCTCTAGAAAGCTTTCTTTTGTTTTTTAGTTTTTCTCTTTTTGAGAAGAACTAGTTATGATTTTATAGATTTAAAGTTTTTGATTCAATCAACTGAAATGCAAATCCGTTTGGAAGTTTTCCCTCAATAGAATTTGCATTAAAGTTCTATAAGGATTCTTTTAAGGTGTAATTTTAAAATAAATTAGCATCACTTTATTTTATGTTTTATTTTTATATGTTATGTTTAATTTATCTATGATTAAATTTTTTTGGCTAGCTGTTTGTAAATATGCTATAATAATAACGTTGTTATGCTTGCGATATATTAAATAGGTAAATTATTTTTATCAAATAAATTGATTTTTTTTTATTCAAGATTTTATATTGAGGATTTTTGAGAGAAATATATTATTTTTCATTACAAACTTAAATATGAAAATTAGATTCTAAGGTTTAATTATCCTGTTTGATTTAGAGTAGTTCAAATATTTTCTTATAAGAACTATTATTCAAAAATGTATTGACAACATATTTTCAGTACTGTTATGAAAATTTGAAAGTCAATACTTGGATACTTAAATTCTTAGGTTTAATTTGGACTTTAATTTGGACACCTTGAATAAAGTCTAATTAACTGACTCTGCCTAAAGCTGTTAGATGGCTTGCTATTTTCATAGAAATAAAATTGAAATTTAATACTTAATTAATTAATAGGTCTCACCTAAAGACTAATTAATATTAGAAAAAATAATTTGAGCCCTGCCTAAGAGCACTTTCATACCAAAAATAGAAAATCAATAAATATCAATTTATATTTTTAGTAACCTAAATAATATGAGCAAGCATAATTAACTTAATTATTATATCCATAAATACTTCACTATTATGAATGATAAAAATTTGCAGTATTATTTATTGAATCCATATCTATGTTTATTTTTTATGTCGTTAGATTAGGATATAAAAATCAAAATATCGTGATAGGATATTTAGCATTTAATTTCATTTTTAAAAGTTTGAATAATAAATTAAAAACCACATATATTTCTTCCTTAGGAGTATATTTATCATTTTCTATAAAATGATTCATGTACTTGCGAGAGTTTTACAATTATAAAACCAAGGTATTTTCAAGTTCAGTATTGCTAACCCAATGTCAATCTTGTCTCATCATTTATGCTTATTATACAACCATTTTTCTCCTCATTTTTATAATGAGAATCGGTATTCAATAAGTTCAAGTTCATTCTGTGATATTATGAAAGATATATCAATTACATATAATTAATATTTAAATGAATAATAATTTTATTTTATATGAAAAAGATGGAGATGATATGCATTGTCATTACTTACTCTATATACGTTTGTGCCTCATTATTATTTTCCAAAATGATTTGGTGTGCTTTTTTTCATCGAGTGTGATCAATAAAAAATTTCTTACTTTCACCAAACATAGGTTTACCTACTTGTATTATGTCACTTTCTAAGAATAACTTGTGCATAGGATTCCCAATTTTAGTGCAACCATTGAAGTATTCTGAATAAAAGTAAATAGCCTATTTAGTGATGTAATGTTCTGCCATGCATCTTACATGATGATTTTTATTATTTACATATCCTGTAAGGACTTGCATATATCTCTCAAAAGGATACATCTACATTAAGTAAGTACGAACACACAATTAAACCTCTTGAACTAAATAAGCACACAAGTGAATCATTATATAAAAAAAGAAGGAAAATATCTCTCAAGTAGACACAAATTCTCCACATCTTTATATAAAGAGTTTAACTCGCCAATTGTTATAGATTTCTTTCATATTGAATTGAAGAATGAAAAAAGATGAATTATTTATAATCAAACATGTTTTGAAAGAATTGACCTAATAGCAACTGGTAATAACTATTGCATTAATATATGATAGTCAAGTGACTTCAATCCATAATGTTTCTTATTGGTCATAAACGCAAAATTTCTAATGAGTAACCATTAGGAACCTTCACACTTACCAAACCTTAATAAAACACATCATTCTCTTTTGTCAAAAATATATATGATGCTGGGGAAAGTATGTTCGATTCTTAGGATTTTTCACCCTTGGTGCTAATTCAGGTCATATACCTAATTTCTTTAAATCCAATCTTTCTTTAATACCATCCTTTGTTTTTCTAGGTATATTAAGCAATGCACCAATCAAGCTTTCACATACATGTTTTATTGTTTGAGAAAAAATTTCATTTTATCCCTTTTTATTAGTTGAACTCTTTCGTTTCCCTTCATCATGAGCATTTTTTCATATCATTTGAATGTTATACCATTCAATTGCCTTAATATCTTAACCTTTCGCAAAGGTATTGGTGTTGAATTATGCTCTTCTTCAGCATCAAAAGGTTTCTTTTGGTATATAAACTTGTGTCTAGATGGAAAAAAATATTCTGTCTTTTTTAAGACATCTTTTGTCCATTAATAAGATGAATTGTAGAAGTGTCATAACTACATATATGACATCTTATATAACCTTTTATTCCATATTGTGTTAAGTTTTCATAGGCAAGAAAATCAATAATTGTCTATAAAAGAACCCCACAAAGTTAAAGTATTATTCCTTATATACATCATAAACATTAACACCATCATTTTGTAATTTCTTTAAGTCATTTATCATAGGCTACAAATACACATCAATATCAAATTTAGGTTGTTTCGGCCCTGATATCAATAGTGTTAGCATTATAAATTTCCTTTTCATACACAATTAAGAAGGAAGGCTGTATGTTACCGTAATTGTTGACTAATAACTATATCTACTACTAAGGGAATTGTGTGGATTAATTTCATTAGCAGCAATAATAAGATGAAGATTGCACATATTAGATGCAAATTCAGGGATAAATTGTCTACTATTTTCCAATTTGAAGAATTTGAAAGGTGACGTAACATCCCATCATCAGATCAATTTTCTAAATTCCAAGTCAACATCTTTTATGTCTCTTTACTTTTGAATAACCTTTGAAAGTGAGGAATTGGAGGAAAGTAATAATGAACATTAGTGGCCATACCTTTTTTAGGTGTTATCTCATTTGTAGCATGCTTCCATCTTAGTTCTTTACACATCGGAAAATCATATAATGTCTCCTATTCTCTTCTATAAAGAATGCAATCATTTCGACAAGCATGAACTTATGATATTCCATGCCAAATCGACTAAGAGATTTCTTCACTTTATACATTGAAGATGTCAATTACCCTTAGGAAAAAAATCATTTTTTACCTTCACATTGTATAAATAAACCAATCTTGACATTTTATTGTATTCTTGTGATCTATATACAATAGCTTTTTGGCATCTTTGAAAAGTTTTATAAAAGTTTTGGGACCATCCTCATGTAGTTGATCATCCACCGCATGAAACATATTTTCCATATGTACATTATATCTAGAATGCTTATCCTGATAGGATGTATCTAATCCACTCTTATCCTTATTTATCTCTTAAGTATTCTTAATCTTTTCTCCATAATAATACCAATATTTATAACTCAAAAAATTATCACAAGTTGATACTTAACCTCATCACTATCATGAAATTTCTCATTTTTATATTTAACACATGGGCATCAAAGCATATTAATTTTACTATTGCTATTTCTACTAGCGAATTACAAGAAAGTCTCTACTCGAGAAATATATTTGTGCTCAATTCTACACTTTGACATCCAAGATTTATCCATTTTCTATTAAGAGCGTTAAACACATTAAATATGTACCCAATATATATTAATCATTAATATATTTCAAAATTTATTATATGAAATTTATAAATTATTAGAATATCAATCAAAACTTCATATAAAAATAAATACACAAAATCCAAATAATTAATAAATTCATTATAACTTTAAAAATATATAATACTCGTTTCACATATAAAAAATCTAATAATATAAATTACAATAACCTAATAATATAAATTATAAACATCTAGATAAAAATACAATAAATAAATATATCAACATAATTAAAAATATGTATTATTTAATACGTGTAAGTATAAGTTCAAAAAATACATTATATATATATATATATATATATATATATATATATATATATAAACATGAAATTAGTTAAAGTAAATAAATAAAAAATTACCTTTTTATTTTTTAAGCTTGGACAAAAATGAACAAAAAAATATATAAATAATCAATAACACATGATATACATAAAATTTATAAAATTAAACTTTAAATTGAAAAAAATAAAAGAAAAATATAAAAAAATGAATAATAAGTTCAAAATAATTCATAGAAATACTTACAAGAATCAAACAAATGAGAAAATGAAGAAAAATTGTGTTTGGTAAGTGAGAAACTATAGAAAAATGGTAAGGAATGTGTAAGAAAATATTGAGTGTTAAGCTCTTAAAAGGGGTGGATCTACATAAGTAAGTAGAGAGGACAAAATTCAAGTGATATTGCTAAAATTGATGGTCAAAAAGGGCCAGAAATGGACAACATATGAGGGTGTCACACAAAGAGGGAGTGAGAAAATAGGAAGAAACAACGAGAAATGTTTAGGGGAGATGGGAAGAAGAAGAAAGGAAAAAGAAGCCAATTATCATTGATCCTATGTGTCAATCGATGCTACACATGGCACGTAGCATTGGTTGTACATGTCAATCTACGCAATGCCATGTATAGCATCGGTTGATGGGTAGAATCGACTCTACATTCCACTTGGGCATCATTTGACATGTAGGACCGATGCTACATATGCCATATTGATAAGTACTCAAAACCACTTAATATATCATGATTTTATGTATGTTAAATGATTATATAGATTTATATTTGCTTAGTTTTTCTATTATTTTAAGCAAATTTATCTTTTCAAAATCATGGGTATATTTTGTTATTTATTAGAAATTTCTTCTATTTAAAAGATTTACTTTGAAAACATTTTCTTTAAGAATTTCATTATGATTTTGGAGCTTAAAAATATAAAATATGTAAGGCATTACATATGTTTCAAAATTTGAAAGAAGATTTTACAAGAAAAAAAGGGTTCCAAGTGATACAGATTCAAGTGGGTCATGGGATGAATGTTTTGAATGCCACAACATGAGGCAAAAGGAAAGAATCCAATGCATCCCAGTTATGATGTGAGTCATAGAGTGAAAACATTGTGTGTTGCGGCGCAAATATAGTCGATCATCCCCGAACCGTGTATAGGTTGTATATGCCGTGACACCATGCTAAAAATTCCACATTTTCCTCCTTTCATCACCCTATAAATAGGATCATATTTCTATTGTAAAAATAATCCCTTCATGTTTATCCCTTATTGCTTAGTCCTTTACATTTTTTAGTATCTTAAACTTTTCTTTTAAACTTTATTAGTTTAAAGTTATTCTCTCAATTGAGAATTGAACAAATTTAGTTTATGTAATATCTTTTAGTTTCAATTCAATAAACAACACATCAATTCTATTGGAGGCTTTCTAGAATAGAATCAATTCTAAAAGAAATATGTTAAGGTATATTTGAATGTAGTCTTTTCAAATAATCTCTAAGTGTTGTTTTACATGCTATATGTTTAATTTATTGATCATTTATTCAACTATGTATACCTGGCTATAAATAATATGAAATATAGTAATGTTATTATGTTTGTAAAATATTAAAGTACATTAAACATTTTTTTATAAAATGAATTAAATATTATTTTTTCGTCAAGATTAAAACAAAGTTTGTAAATGGAAAATATGTTGCTGAAGTATTTTTATAATAAACAAGAGAGTTAGAATTAAGATTTAAACTATACGATTCTGATTTGGAGTAATATTTATGAATATTAGTCAATTGCTGTCTAAATTTATTTTGAAGAATGCTTTATTTCAAGGATTTTTATAAGAATCATTATTGAAGATATATTGATGACATATCTTTCATAATAGTTTTTAAATCAAAAAGTTAATTTCATATACTTAAATCATAAAACTAAATTTTGACACCTTGAATGAAAGTCTAACGTATATGCCTAGCCTTAGACAAAAATTAGATTATTTATTAATTTCTTAGAAATAAATTAAAATTTGATAATTAATTAATTGGTTCTCCCGCGCCTAAGATATTAATTGGTTTGTTATTAACAAACAAACAATTGATCCATGCCTTATGATAGTTTTTTACTAAAAATGGAAAATAAATAATATTAATTCATATCTTTAATAACCTACTTAAAATTGAACAAGTATGATTAACTAACTAATTTATCCTATAAATTCTCCACCACATTATAAATGTTTAATTGCTTAAATGTTCATTGAATATATACCTATTTTTGTGCCAGTAGTTTAAATACTCAACCAAAACAATTGTGACAAGATCTTTATGTTATTAAATTTTTTTTTAAGAATTTGTTGAAAAATTTAAAAATCACATGAAAGCTCGTTAGACCGATCTTGAAAGTATACTTATTATTTTCTATAAGTAATTCATGCACTTGCGAGTTATTTTATAAATCATACAAAATTTGTACACAATAATTTTGGGCATCAAGTTTTTAGCACTGTTGTTAGCAAACTATTAATAACATCAAAAATCAAATGCACAAAATATTACGTACAAATTTGATGAGCTTACATCAGGTATAAGCATTATTCCAAGAAAAAGAAGAGCCATTTCTCTATCAAGAATGTTTATAAAAGAAAATTTTCATAATTTTGGTAAGAGAATGAGCTAGATGGAAGAAAACCAATGTGCTTATTTTACCCAACAAGTAGCATTCCTAAATCAGCAGTATCATGATCAAATGGAACATAATAGGTTAATGTATGAAATGAATTGATTACAATTAAATCATCTTAGGGTGAATACAAGTCACTTAATAATAACCGGGTATCCTCATTATGACTTCAATTTTATACCTATATAAAGATAATGAAATTAAGAACTTGAAGATCAAGGTTCGGATGACATGGAGGAGGAGCTCTAATTGGATCCGAAATTTTATTACTTTTATGTATTTTTGTTTTGTTTTATTTTTAAACTTTATTTGATAATTATTTTGGAAATTGTATTTGTTTTTATTTTTATGTTAATTATGTTTTTTTATTTTATTTCATATTTTGTAAACATTATTTAGAAATGTTAACTTTATAACTGTTTGTTTGAATTTGTAATAAATACACATTTGTGTAATGTTAATATGTTTGGAACGATGGATTCACCTACAATTTCATACCAATTCTTGAATGAATTCAACAAATGGGTAACTTTTCTTTCTACACTCTTTATCTTTAGTTTATAATTATTACATTGAGGGCAATGTAAGTTCTAGATTGTGAATAAGATAAGTTACATGATAAAATATTTTGCTAAATTAAAAATTTTATATTCACATGTTCAAATTTGTATATTTGTTTTTATTCACATTTTTGTGTGATTTTATTTATTTTTATTGAATTAGGAATTTTGGTTTATTTTAAAATTTTCTTACAAAATTATCATGTCTTTTAAAGTTAATTTCGAGAAAATGAATAAGTTTTTGCATTGTCAGATTAATTTCAAAAATATTTCATAAAGTAATGTGATAATTAATTAGTTTTTTCATAATTAGTATTTCAAGATAAAATGTTGAAATTGCAATGAACCAAAATCAATGTTTAAGAATTAAATAGTGGAAACTACCTTATGAGAATATATTTTGAGCCATTATCTTCTCATTGGGAATGATGATATTTTTCTACTCTTTAAAAACTCTTCTTATAAATTCTAATTGTTATATGATTCTTTTAGGTTTTTACGTTGAATTTTAGGAATTTTACATCTAATAAGTGTCATATATTTATTTTTATTACTTAAATTGAATAAGTTAAGTAGAAATTTAAAGTACATGCCATTCTCTTCATTCATTCATGACTTGTAAACAAAGAAAAATAGAGAGACATAAATGTAGTTACCTAAACCAATAAAACAAAAGGGCACAAATTGACTATTCACTCTATCATATAATATATATACCATCTATATATTGGTCATTTCTCTAAAAATAAGAGAAGAGCTCTAAACAAATAGAGACAAAAGAAAAATAGAAAAAAGAGAATGATTAGTATAAACTAAATACTATGACCCATTATCTTTCGTAGTTGTGAGAATTAGCTAAATACAAGTGTATATATATATATATAATAATTCTCTAAGAAGTCATTTGCATTTTCTCCATCTCTTAAAAGACATTACTTGATATTTTATTTGATGAATTTGATTGATGTATGAAAGTAATATATGATTTCTTTATAAAATTCTTTCATTTGATTCCCTCGTGAGATCAATATGATGCACCACTTTAAGCTTTTTATTCTTTATACATATGCGAACTTGAAATGAGTGCTTCAACAAATATCATCATTTTTATTAAGAGTATTGATGAGTGCTCAAAAAGCACTAAAATTACCATGTTTTTATGCATATTAATTGATTAAAAATATATATATTTATATGATTTTATCATATATTTATATAAATTTATCTTTTCGGAATCACGGGCATTTTTATTGTTTTTCAGGTATTTTTCTTAAAAACATAACTTAAAGACTCAAAGAGGAATACTGGAAGTAATACATCACAAATATATTCATAAATAAATGAGGAAAAGTCAATAAATATGGAAAAATTGGACAAAATGGGTCAAAATGTCAAAAAAGAGGAAATCGCGCATGTAGCTGTCTAACAACGCGCGTGCCGCGCTAGCACAATGTCCAGTTTGCACACACCCCTACTCCATTCCACGCGAGCCTATGCCCATCAGCGCCCAATCCACCCGTGCCAGCTTCCATCTACGCCCTGTCCGCCTACGCTGTCGCCCCCTACATCAGCATGACATCATCAATGATGTCATCATTCACTACTTCGCGTTTCTACCATTTTTTCACCCACTTTTTCTTCCTCTCCTCACCTATAAATACCCCCATTCTCTTCACTTCATACCACACCTAAAAACCCATCTTCTCTTCTCTTTCTTTCTCTCATTTCTTAGTTTTTCTTAATTTTTAGTATTTTCTTAGTTAGTTCTTCTTAGTTTTAGAGTTCTTCTCTTTTTGAGAAGAACTAATTATGTTTTTGTAATTTATTTGTGTTTTATGATTCAATAAATGGGAGTAAAAATTCCGTTTGGAGGTTTTCCAGCAACATGAATAGCATCAATGTACGGTAAGGATTTTATTTTCTTTACAATTATTTTTTATGCTTTATTCTTACATGCTATATTTAGTTTTTCTGTGATTAAATTTAAATTTGCTGGCTATTTTTAAATATGATATAATAATAATGTTGTTATGCTTGCGAAATATTAAATAGGTAAAAATCTCTAAAATGAATTGATTTTATTTTTATTCAAGATTTTATATTAAGAATGTTAGAGAGAAATATATTATTTCTCATTACAAACTTAAATACGAAAATTAGATTTTAAGGTTTAGTTATCCGGTCTAATTTAGAGTAGTGGCTCTTTTATTTGTTAGTACAATTGCCCGGTAGTTAGAGTGAAGCTCTATTTCAAAAGTTTTTATAAGAATTATTATCTAAAAATGTATTGACAACATGTTTTTCAGTAGTGGTTTTAAAACTTGAAAGTTAGTGCTCGGATAATTAAATTCTTAGGTTTAATTTGGACACCTTGAATAAAGTTTAAACTATCTAACCCCACCAAAGGTGACATTTAAATGGTTCATTTTCAATCTCTTAGAAAAAAGGAATTAATTTAATTAACCAAATTAGTTATCAACCACACCCATAGGTGTTAATTGATTTGTTTAGTTAACAAAGAATATCTAACCCCACCAAAGGTGGTATTCATATAAAAAAGAGAGAATCAATAAATATCAATTTATATCTTTAATAACCTAAATAATATGAGAAATCATAATTAACTTAGTTATTATATCCATAAATACTCCACTATTATAAATGATAAACTTTGCATAAATGTTTATTGAATCCATATCTATGTTTATTTTTTATGTTCTTAGATTAGAAACACAAAAACCCAAATATCGTGATAGGATGTTTAGGATTTAATTTCGTTTTTAAAAATTTGATTAATAAATTAAAAATCACACATATTCCTTCCTTAGATTGACCTTAGGAGTATACTTATCATTTTTTATGAAATGATTCGTACAATTGCGAGAGTTTTATAAATATAAAACCAAAGTATTGGCAGGATCGGCAATGCCGGTTTTGCTCATCAAGAGGTGAATAGGATTCTGGAAAAGACAGTAAATCCTTCTAGGAAGGATTGGTCTAAGAGGTTGGAGGATGCACTTTGGGTATACCAGACAACATACAAGACACCCATTAGGTTGTCCCCATATCGGTTAGTTTTTGGAAAAGCTTGTCATCTCCTAGTTGAATTAGAGGACCATGCGTATTGGGCAATTAAGAATTAAAATTTTGACTTGAGAGCTGCAGGCAAAAAGTACCTTCTACAACTCAATGAGATGGTAGGATTGGCGATGCCGGTTTTGCTCATCAAGTTTGCCTTGTGAGGTTAGAGTTGAAGTGAATTCGAATTCCTTACACTAAAATTAGGTAAATTTTCTAGTGAAACATTTTTTATTTGTATATGAAAGTGATTTTCAACTAATTATTATAATAAATCATGAATGTTTAGAATATTGAAATGACTTATGCTATAGATTTTAATTGTAAACTTAAAAGAAATTTTAAAGCATGACAAGTTTTTTTTCCTTTTCTTTTGTTATTCTCTTTTACTTTATTTTTAAATTTTTATTTGTTTATATGATATTTGTTTGTTTATATTTGTTTTTAATTTTTGTTTTACTTTTGATGTTTGTAGTTATCATTTATAAAAACCCTCACCAGACTTAAACTCATCCACTAGGGTAACCTTGGGATTTAAAGGGTTGTGGCATACCCTAAATGAAACCATGTCAATATATGGAAAAGATTTAAGATAGTTTAATTTCTAATTTTTTGCCATTCTTGCTAAGAGACTAGAAACAAGCTGGCTAGGGGTTGTGATAAGTGCCCAAAGCACTTAATATATCATGATTTAATGCATGTTAAATGATTATATAGATTTTTATTTACTTAGTTTTACCAAAGTTTTAAACAAATTTATCTTTTCAAAATCACATGTATATTTTATTATTGTTCAAGAATTTCTTGTGTTCAAAAGATTTAATTTGAAGAAATTTACTTGAAGCCCTTCATTACAGTTTTGGAGCTTAAAAGATAACATATGTACATTATTATATATGTTTCAAAATTTGAAAGAAGATTTTACAAGAAACAATGGTTCCAAATGATGTAGATTCAAGTGGGTTGTGGCATGAATGTTTTGTATGCCACTACGCGAGGCAAAAGGAAAAAAATCAAATGCATCCTAGAAATGATGTAGGCTATAATGTGATAATATTATGTGCGATGGCGTGAATATACTTATGTTTCAATGACAGGTAAGGTGGTCAAGCTACCCAAACCATGTTCAGGTTATTTATATGATGGCTTGGAAAAGTTGTATGTTGCGGTGTCAAGCTAGAATTTTCATATGTTTCTCCTTTCCTCACCCTATAAATATGACCCTATTTCTATTGTAAAAATAATCCCTTATTTCTAAGTCCTTTACATTTCGTAATTTCTTAAGTTTTTCTTTTATTAGTTTAAATTTCTTCTCTCAATTAAGAGTTAAACAAATTTAGTTTATGTAATAGTTCTTAGTTTCATTTTAATAAACAAAGTAGAAATTCTATTTGGAAGTTCTCCAGAATAGAAAGAATTCTAAAAGAAATCTATTGAGGTATATTTAAAAGTATTCTTTTCAAATAATCTCTATAAGTGTTGTTTTACATGTTATATGTCTAGTTTATTGAAAATTTATTAAACTATGCATATCTGGCTATAAATAATATTGGGTATTAGTAATGTTGTTACGTTTATAAAATACTAAAGTAGATTAAATATTTTTGTGAAATGAATTAAATATTATTTCTTCATCAAGATTAAAACAAAGCTTGTAAATTAAAAATATACTAACAAAGTATTTTTCATATTAAACAAAAAAGTTAAAATGAGGATTTAAATTATTTGACTCTAATTTAGAGTAATACTTATGGATATTAGTCAATTGCAATCTAAATTTATTTTGAAAAATGCTCTATTTTAAGGATTTTTATAAGAATTATTATTAAAGATATATTGATGACGTATCTTTCGTAATAGTTTTTAAACCTCAAAGTTAATTTCAGATACTTAAATCATAAAACTAACTTTGACACATTTAATGAAAGTCTAACTTATATGCCTAGCATGAGACAATAATTAGATTTTTTATTAATTCCTTAGAAATAAATTAAAATTTAATAATTAATTAATTGGTTCTCTAGGACTTAGGATATTAATTGGTTTGTTATTAACAAAAGAATTTTGATCCCTGTGTTAGGATATTTGTTTTACTAAAAAGGGAGAATCAATGATCTTAATTCATATATTTCATAACCTACTTAAAATTGAATAAGCATGACTAACTAACTAATTTATCTCATAAATTCTATAGTTCATTATAAATGTTTAATTGCTTATATATTTATTAATTCTATAACTATTTTTATGTTAGTAGTTTAGATACCTAATTAAAATAATCGTGATAGGATGTTTGGTTTATTAATTTTATTTTTTAATAATTTGTTGAAATATTTAAAAACCATATGATCTTCGTTAGACCGATCTTGGAAGTATACATATCATTTTCTATAAGTAATTCATGCATTTGTGAGCTATTATATAAATCATACAAAATTTGTACACAACAATTTTGTGCATCAAGTTTTTGGGACCATTGTCAGGGAACTAGAATTAGCATAAAAAACTAGCTAAATTTTGTATTATCATGGGTTAGTTCTACATGTCAACCGACACTATACATGGTATACCATTGGTTGACTTGTACAACCAATACAAAGCCATATGTAGCATTAGTTGGTATGTAGGATCAAAACTACATGAAGCATCGATTGACATGTACAATCAAAACTACACGTGGCTTTGCATCAATTGAAATGTAAAACCAATGTTATCTTCAATATGTAGCATCAGATGTACACATCAACCAACACTATCTATTGATATTTTTGATATTTTTACATTTCAGTTCATTTAAAGTCAATATTTTACAAGAACTAACTTTAAATTTGAAGGTAGTTTATAGTCATACTGACTTAAAATTCATTATAAGTCATTTTTTTCTTAGAAAGAACTTTAATCCCCAACTTAAATGCCTTTTATTGTAGTAGTGATACTTGAGTACAATTTTTGCATGTGTCAGTTTAGGTACAATCAATGAGTGAAATATGATGTAACATTTTTTTTCACATTTTTGGAATACCTTTAGATAGAGTTACCTAAGGCTTTACTTTTAGGTAATTTTTCTTTAATAATGAGGACAAAGAGATCCAAAATATGCAAGAGGGATAATGTCTATCTTGTGGACAGTACCCTCTTTATTGTGTATATAAAGGACCATTACAATACATATGTCATTATATTATTGGATACATACATGACTAATTATTAGTTAGAGATATACCTCTAACTCTTATATAGTCATCCATATCATTGCTTGCGAATGATCATAGTGCGTACACACTAACTTACAATATTAGGTGCTATGCTAATATTCAAAACAATAAGTCCCACTACTTTTTTATTTTAATTCCACCATTAAAGTGAAAGAGTACAATTGGAAATTTCTTTTACCCAAAATCACCTGATTTTGATTAATATTTAATTTTTTTACCAAAATCATTCAGAGGTAAGGCTTACTATAATAGTAATAAGCCTTACTTCAGAGAAACTTTGGTTAAAAAAAATAGAATTAGTGGTAAGGCATTTGCCTAATGGTGGAAGGCTTATCACTGACATCTAGTGTCGTAGTAATGCTTACCTTAACAAGGAAAAGCTTTACCATAATAGTGGTATGCCTTATCTTAGAACAATTTTGTAAAAAAATGGAATTCCTAGTAAGGAATTAGCCTAGTATGAGAAGTATTGGCCTAGTATGGGAAGGCTTACCACTAGCATCTAGTGTCATGGTACGACTTACCACGATAAGATAATATTTTACTATAATAGTGGTAACCCTTATCTTGGGAGTGATTTTGGTAAAACAAAAATATAATTTAACTCAAATGCCCTACTAGTGTGGTAAATCATTTGTAAAATTAACTTGCATCCATGTTGTCATTGCCTTGTGTCCAGGCTATCAAGCTGTATAGTCACTTCATTTACTTTGTTTCCAATTTGTACAAGATAATCCAACTTGATCTAGAAAACATGTTAAGCTATATAAGCAATTTGAAAGTAATGATAATGAATTCAAAACTTATTAACGTGATATTGGGATGATGTGTGTGACTCTTTGCTTTTTCGACCATGTTGTTTTGAACTCCTTTTTTTTAGGAGTAGTTAATGACAATTAATTTTTGAAAAAATGAAAAGGCTTTACTACCCTATATATAGGGCTCCCATCATTTTACTAATTTTTTTACCAAAGTGTTTAAGATATTTACCTCAACTTATTTTTATATTGGCTCATTTCCTACGACAACAATAATTTTTCTTAGTTCGTCGACCTTTGTCACTATTACAAAAAAGGATTTTAAGTTGATTAAAAATTGACTTAAATTGGTTTTGAAGTTGGTTTAGACAATCAACATAGGATGAGGTGATAAAAAATTTACGTCGGTCCTAAGTGTCAACTAACTTAGAATTTTGAGTTAGTTCTATATGGTGATCGACTTAGAAATTTAAATTTGATTAATAGGTAGGATCAAATTTAATATTTTACTTCAGTTTCCATATTGGAACGTCTTAAAATTTTTATGTTGATTATACATTAGAACCAACTTGAGATTTTCTAAGTCATTTTTTTCCTAATGTTGATTTAAAAACCCTTACCCCCTAAAACAATTTCTTTTTAGCCTCTTGCACATTTTGATAATCATATAGCAATAGAAAACAACCAGAATATGTTTAGAAGGGTTTTTATAACCTTTCTTCATTCTAAGATTTTAAAAACTAGATATTAAATACTATCAAATCTATATTAGAATGAAAAATAACTTACATATTAATTATCTAACAATAGTAAAGACTATCAAATCTAACTTAATTACAATATCGCAAAAAAAAGTACAAGCATATATACATATGGTATATTTAAATATTGAATTACATATATCCATCACTCGATGTCTTTATTGACTAGATTATCACATAATAACATTGTTACTTATTCCATAATATCATCATCATATTCTTTTGTTTTCCTACAACCTTATAATTTCGAGGATATGTTTCCCCATTCCACTCATAAGTCTTCAAAAAGTTTCTTATCATAGCTTATTTTACTCTAAACAAAGAACTTAATATATTTAAATTCAAATTATTATTTAAAGTGAGAACTCTATTAAAAGATTAAAAAATATACATGTTACTATAGTAATTAGTTAAAGAGATTATTGTATCGTTAATTGTCATGTTGAGATTTCAATTGATTTTTCTCATGAATTTCATCGCATAATGTCTAAACAAGACTCCATTGTATTATTATGGAACCTACAAAAATAAGTATATATCTATATCATTTCAAAAATATTTATTATTCAATCATAAATATCAACAAAGTTGATAAAATTTCTTTATTAATATTCATTTATACATACCGTGATATTATCCCATACAAGATTTAGTGACTTATCAATAACAATATCCTTACTCTTATTCATCATCTTTAATTCCCTATGAAAGTTTAAAAGATTTAGTATTTTCATCTATTTTCATACATAAAGAACAATTCAAAAAACTAGCTACTTATGAATCTTACATTTCAACAATAGTTTTACGATCTATATTCAATGGTATAGAAGTTGAGTCACAATAGAAAGCATGATTATGAGGTGGATTAAGGACTATTAAGATCCAACGATCTTCACCCTCTTCAAACATCAATGGCCAAGGAATTATCAACTTTTGATTTTTTTGAAGTGTTAGTGCCCTTTTACATAATTGCATTTCTCTTATCTTAAAAGATTTCTCTTGATAAGGTTTCACAAAAGATGAATGTTAAAATATAGCTAAATTTGGCATGTTTAAGTCAATAATATCATGTTCTATATTATATAAATATAAAGTTAATTTAGATATTATAAAGATAAGAACATGCTCTACATAAATACAAACTACTAATGACCAAGGACTCACCTTGTCTACATTGGAATTATACTTAAGTCGATTATTTGAAACTCAAATAATTACAATATGCACTTGATTGGAATGAAAGATTGTCTAATGGCAATACTATATATTTCTTAAGGAATGATCACTATCCATCTATCATCCATAGTATTCTAGCTTGCCACCTTCATCATCATAAAACCAAGATTTTTTCTAAACTTTATAGCTCAAACAACCAAGATTTTTACTATATTTTATAGCATATTCATAATTATACTTTTTCTATGGCTCCTTCTTGAATGACTTGGTCCCTAATAACCTACTAGAGTATATTTACCATGAGAAACTTCATTTGTATCTCTTCAATTTGAGGCATTTACTAATTTTTGTATAATAGACAAAATATAATCATATTAGTAATAATAAAAGTATAACATGAAAAATAAAACTAGGTAATAAGTTTCACTTTAAGTAAACATAAATAATACCTTGGAATGAGCTCTTATTGGTTAATATTTGAGAAAGTGTGCCACTTACCCATAGAATTGGAACACAAATATTTTCGTAAGACTTTCTTCTTGGAATCAAAGTTCATTTATTTAATTATCATCAGAGATTATTTCTAGGAAAATTACAATCAAGGTGGAGTAGACCGTTCAAAATTATCCAAGTATTTCTACATGGAGTAGCAATATTGATGCATCCTAGCTAAGACTAAAGATATACTCAAAGTAAATGGGCATCGTGTGAAGTCTTATTTAGAAAAATAACACAACATAGAAGTAATTGACTACATATGGATATGTAATCCTTAGTACAATGATGATGATGCATCTTGTTGAAACATTAAACTAGGAACTAGATTGAAGGCAACCCATCATTGTAGGTAATATTATTTTTTATAATGTATTTGTTTTGTTTTTATTTTAATTATTTTGTTTCCTATTTTCTAAACATTATTTAGAATTATTAATGTTATAACTATTTGTTAAAATTTGTGGGAAGCATATAGTATTCTTTCTTTGTAATATTTTTATATTTGAATTGATAGATGCACTTACAATACCAACTCTTGAACAAGTTCTACAAATAGGTAACTTTTCTATTTCTTTACTCTTTATCTTTAAGTTATAATTGTTACCTTTAGGGCAATGTAAGTTATAGATTGAGGGTAGGAAAAGCTACATTATAAAATTGTGTTAAATTAAAATTTTTATGTTCACATTTTCATTTTGATTACATTTTTACTTGTTTTTATTTACATTTTGTGTGCTTTTATTTATTTTCATTAAATTTGGAATTTTTGGTTTACTTTAAAAAGTTTCTTACAAAATTCTAATGTCTTTTAAGTTAATCTTAAGAAAATCAATAAGTCTTTGCATTTTTAGATTAATTTCAAAAATATTTCATAGAGTAATGTGGTAGTTAGTTAATTTTTGTTATAATTAGTATTTCAAGATAAAATGTTGAAATTGCAATAAATACAAAATCAGTGTTTATGAATCAAATAGTAGAGACTATCTTGTAAAAATATATTTTGAGCCATCATCTTTACCATTCTAAGTGATAATCATTTTTTCTATTCTTTTAAACACTCTTCTTATCAATTTTAAATTACTAGATGATCTTTATAGGTCTTTACATTAAATGTTAGAATTTTACATCTAATAAAGTGTCATATCTTTATTTTTATTGCTTGAAATGAATAAGCTAAGTAAAAATTGAAAGTATATGCCCTCCTTTTCATTCATGCATGACTTGTTCAAAAGGGATATATATGATTTACCTAAACCAATAAAATAAAACACCACAAATTACCCACTCACTTTATCATATAGTGTATGTAAAATCTATATATGATTCCTTTCTCTAACAAATAATATCTCTGAAAAAGAGAGAGAGAAAAATAAATAGTATAAATTAAATACTATGACTCAAATGTATCTTATAAAGTTGTGAGAAATGGTTAAATAAAAAATAAAAATATAGGAAATAATTTCCAAAGAAGTCATTTGCATTTTCTTCATCTCCTAAAGGCATATTACTTGAAATTTTTATTTGATGAATTTGATTGATGTATGAAAATAATATTTGATTTCTTTATAAAATATTTTCATTTAATTCCTTTCATTAGATCAATATTTGATGCCTTTGAACGAGTGCTTGAATCAGTAATAAGATTAGTATTACTGAGAGTATGCCTTGTGAGGTTAAAGTTGAAGCAAATTTGGATTCCTTACACTAAGATTAGGTAATTTAATATTGATACATTTTTTATTTGAACATAAAAGTGATTTTTATCTAATTATTATAATAAACCATTAATGTTTAGAATATTAAAATAACTTATGCTATAGATTTTAATTGTAATCTTAGAAGAAATTAAAAAGTATGAGAAGTTTTGTTATTCTTTTTATTTTGTTATCTTTTTTACTTTGTTTTAAATTTTATTTGTTTATGTGTTTTTTATTTATTTATTTTTTTTAAATTTTTGCATTTTAAAATTTAATTTTTGTGAGTATCATATTTGAAAACACTCATGAGACTTAAACTCGTCCACTAGGATAACCTAAGGGTTTAAAGGCTTGTTGCATACACTAAATGCAACCATATTAATATGCAAAAATGATTTAGGATTGTTCAATTTTATTTTAGTTTTTGTTTTTAATTTTTCACCACTTTTGCTAAGAATCTAGCAAAAAACTAATTGGGGGCTATGATAAGAGCTCAAAAGCACTCAATGTATTGTTATTTTATGCATGTTTAAAGAATAAATAAATAGATTTATATTTGCTTAGTTTTACTACATTTTAAACAAATCTATCATTTTGGAATCATGAGTATGTTTTGTTATTTTTAATGTATTTTAGCTTCAAAAATGATTAAATTGATCAAGTACTTGAAGAATATGTCTGAAGATTCCCATATGTGGGAACAATTATATGAAGGTCAATTGTTCTTCCAACTCAAATAGGTAACTGGGACTTAGATGAGGGATAGAGATACCAACCCATGGAATCTTTTCACAAGCTTTATATTAATTAGATGAAGTTAACATCACAATCATGAATTAAGAAACTTATATAGTAGAAGTATAAATCAAGATACTCAATTCAACACAAAACTAAAATTCTCTACAGATATGAGAACAATAATCTGCAGTAAACACACTCGGGATATTATGCCTCATAGGCTCCTATCTAGACTAGCAAACACATATGAATGGAAAATAGCATATGAGATAGGAATGTATACTTAATTAACAAAGGATTTTGAATCACTTCAAGACTTGATATATGGGAACAAATTCTATAAATAATGATTATATTCTCATAGTATGCGATCAATCTAAACATAACAAGCCAATTAAAGTGTCCAACACATGGGATGTACTAGAGTAAGAACATATAAACTCTTTAGAGACATACAACAAACTCACATGCACATAACATACATAAGTAATATAAATTAATCAAGAAGCTCGCATATTAATTTACTACAATGTAACTAATGATAAAAAAGCTATAGACATACTTCATTGAAAGAAAAGAAAGCATGAGAAAACTTATAAGTAGCACACTTTCTAATTAGAGTATACATCTAGTATGTTATAACATATATGATAGAAACTCAGAAGATGCTATCATAAAAAAACTAATCATGCATAACAAAATGAAGGAGTACAAGAAATATGTTAAAGAGATATTGACTCGTTAGGGACATAACTCAAAGATACAAATCATAAAGATATAAAAACATGATAGATAAACATCAATACAATACATATACTTAAATATAGGCAATATAATAAAGCAATAGATATAGAATAAAATGAATAAAAAAGTAGGTGATAAATAACATAAGCTTTATAATTAGAGCTTAAACTTTATTATGTAGGAACATACTCCATTTAAACTTTTATTATACTAGCTATACATTCGATCATGCATAAATCTAGATATAACAAGGTAAGCCCACAGAGCAACCATATCTATATGGTAACATCCTTAGGTTGCTTAAAGAAATCACTCAGTAATAAAAAAATTATTAATCAATATAACTATTACAACTCTAAAAGAAATAAAATCAATATTACCTCTATCAACTAAGACCTCCATCCTAACTATATATTGCTACTCTTGCTTGCTACCTTCCCAACAACTTGGTTTGATACATGAACCCAACTCTCCTCTAAAGCTTACACTACCCAATATGGTGTGGTTAATAACTATAGATCAATAACTAGAAGTATGACAACACTTAATCTTAAGGACTAGCCTCAAACTCAAAACAACCTATCTCTTATTGCACACAACAAGAGATATAAGAACTCAACGAATTTAACATAGATCACTCTCTCAATTAGGTTCTCACAAATAAACAGTTGCATCTAAGAAACTTCCAGCTACCACATGACTCACACACAACCTACTTGGAAACACCATCTTGAGTACTCAACACTCACAAGCCCGATTTTTCCCACATAATTACGAATCACTAATATCAAACAATACTTAAGGTATTAGTGATCCTAAAATAGAAAAATGAAATGTCAATTTGATAGAGCTCTATTCCATTTTTTGGATACCAATTAAGAAAAAATGAGGGTATTATAGAAATCATATTCATCACCTCATTAACACCTATGGTAAGGTCCTTGGTAAACTTGGTGGTGAGGTGGTAAAAAGTCACATTTTTTATTCAAAACATTTTCAAGTACTTTTCATAAATACTTGCACTCGAAATGAACCAAAAACACAAATGAAAATGTCAGCGATCGAAAGCCAACGCCATGGTATGCATAAACATGTTTGCATAAAAATCATTCCTAACTATGTGCGTGTATGTATTACTGATCTATAATAACCAACCTTATATAGATAATGATAAAAACTGAGTAAAATAAAATAGACACAGTGTTTTGTATATAGGAAGTCAACACATAGACACAAGAATAATGGAACTTACAATATCTAAAAGCACTTCATTACAATTTTTAAAGATTAAAAAGATATTATATGTAAAGCATTACATATGTTATAAAACTTGAAAAAAAATGATATAAAAGAAACAAGGGTTCCAAAGTGTTGGAAAACAAGTTAGGCCGCGACATGAAAGTTTTTATGCCCTGCACTAAGGTAAATGGATTGACATCAATGCATCTCATATACGATGTGGGTTATGGCATGAAAATATTAAATATTATGACAAAAATGTTATGGATCAATCCCTAAAACAATATATGACCTATGTATGCCACAACGTGAAACATTTGTATGCAACAACCCCAATCTAAATAATCCAGATTTCTCTCTCCTTTCCTCCACCTATAATTAGGACCAAATTCTCTTGTAATTGATATTCCATAGCTTCATTCTTAAGCTAATTTCTTAGCCTTTTAAGCTTTCTTAGGTTTTCTTTTATTTAGTTTGATGTGAGTTTAAATTGTTAGACCCAATCAAAGGTAATAACTGAATGGTTCATTAATCTCTTAGATAAAAAGCATAAATTAATTAAATTAACTGCTAGACCTAACCAAAGGTGGTATGTGCTTTTAATTAAGAACAAATGGTATACTTAATTAATCTTATATTTGTATATTTAAGAGAAAATTAATAATTTTAATTCATATTCTTAATAACTTACTTAATATTGAGCAAACATAATTAACTAGCTAATGTATCCCTTAAATTCTCTATTGTATGATAAATGTTTAGTAGCCTAATTTATTGATTGTATCTTTATTTTTATGTCATTAGTTTAAATTTTCAAACCAAAAATTGTGACAAAATGTTTAGGTTTTATTTTTGTTTCTTTAGAATGTTTTTTTGAATAATTTAAACACCATGTTATTCCTCTTTAAACCAACCTTAGAAGTATAATTATCATTTTCTATAAGTGATTTACACTTACAAGCTATTTTATAAATCATACCAAATTTCTACAAAATAATTTTTTGCATCAGTACCCCTCCATTGAATTCATTTATTCTTGACTAGTACATATACATAGGAATCAACAACGAAAGGACAATTATTAGAATCATGCCCATAAGTACTACAAACTCCATATACATCTAGAGTTGACTCATTTTTGAAGGCAAGGAGTGTGAGTGGCTTTATCAACTCTACAAGCTATATAGCCAACTTTTTCCTAGAGTTTACCCCATTCAGTCCAACTGTTCCTACTCTAGAACTTTTCTACTGGGAATTAGCACCTAATATCTCATGGAACTCATAAATTTCATAAGCAACCTTTTCTCCTATATCTCTGCCTACAACATTTTATACTATAAACTAACATTGTTGGGTCAACCCATCATAGAAAAATATGTTTTGTAGCTACAATGGGAAGTATAATATGGGCACTGATTGGGAAATAACTTGAATCTATATCAAGTCTCATGAAATTTCTATACTTCTATTTGAGAAAATGTGGTAATCTTGGTTCCCAAATCAAAAGTCTTTTGATGGGAAATATAATTTTCCCATGAATTTATTATAAACTCTCTCCCAAGTTGTTAACGAGTTCGATAGGAGAGTCATAAGCCAAGCCTTTACCCTATCTTTGAGCATATATAGGAAACACCTAATTTTGAGTTAGTCCTCACTAAGGCTTGGTAAGGAAATGTCTATATAGTTTAATAGAAATCCCTAATGTAAATCAAAGGATCTTCATTATGAATTTCATAGAAGGAGGGCAACATGAAATAATGAATATTTTTCAATTCATAGTTCCTAGCTGCATCCCAAAACTGTATATATTCAAAATAATAGTGCTAATGATTTGCCTTGCATACTTATTCATTACCATCTCCCTTGTAAAATCATCATCCATGTTTATTGGATCTTGTAAAGGATTTTATAGTGGCTCTTGGATTTTAGTATTGACAAGTGCTCAAAAAGTACTAAAATTACTATGATTTTATGCACATTAATTGATTAAAAATATATATACTTATATTATTTTATCATATATTTGTCTTTTCGGAATCACGGGTATTTTTATTGTTTTTCAGGTATTTTCGCTAAAAAACGTAACTTAAAGACTCAAAGAGGAATACTGGAGGCAATACATCACAAATATATTCAAAAATAAATGAGGAAAAGTCAACAAATATGGAAAAATTGGACAAAATGGGTCAAAAAGGAGGAAATCGCGCACGCAGCCGTCCATCCGCGCCGAGCAGCCGCCGTAACATGCTCATTCCGTGCGCGCTTGCACCTAGTCTTGCGTGCGCCTACACCCAGTCCCGCATGCACCGCGGGCACCCTTGCTGCTTTCTATGTGAGCTTGTGCGCACCACTACTGCTTCCACATGCGCCTGTGCGCGCCCCTGCTCCTGTCTGTGCGTACCGCTGCCCATCTGCGCCCCAATCCGTGTGCGCCACCTACCTGCTGATGTCAGCTGACATCATCTTCCCCTACTACACGTTTCCTCCATTTTTAATCATTTTTTCACCCACTTTTTATTCCTTTCCTCGCCTTTAAATACCATCATTCACTTCATAATTAAGCACACCTCAAAACACATCTTCTCTTCTCTTTCTTTCTCTCTTTTCTTAGTTTTTAAGTTTTTCTTAGTTTTTAGCTTTTCTTAGTTAGCTTCTCTTAGTTTTAGAGTTCTTCTCTTTTTGAGAAGAACGAGTTATGTTTTTATAATTTATTTGCTTTTCGATTTAATAAATGGGATTCCAAATTCTATTTGGAGGTTTTCCAGCAACAGGAATAGCATCAAAGTATTGTAAGGATTTTATTTTCTTTACAGTTATTTTTTATGCTTTATTCTTACATGTTATATTTAATTTGTCTGTAATTAAATTTAACTTTGCTTGTTGTTTGTAAACATGATATAATAATAACATTGTTATGCTTGCGAAATATTATTTAGGTAAAAATCTCTAAAATGAATTGATTTTATTTTTATTCAAGATTTTATATTAAGAATGTTAGAGAGAAATATATTATTTTTCATTACAAACTTAAATTTGAAAATCAGATTTTAAGGTTTAGTTATCCGGTCTTATTTAGAGAAGTGCTCTTTTATTTGTTGGTACAATCGCGTGGTAGTTAGAGTGAAGCTCTATTTCAAAAGTTTTTATAAGAATTATTATCTGAAAATGTATTGACAACATGTTTTCAGTAGTGGTTTTAAAACTTGAAAGTTAGTACTCGGATAACTAAATTCTTAGGTTCAATTTGGACACCTTGAATAAATTTTAAACTATCTAACCCCACCAAAGGTGGCATTTAAATGGTTCATTTTCAATCTCTTAGAAAAAGAAATTAATTTAATTAACCAAATTAGTTATCAACCCCACCCATAGGTGTTAATTGATTTATTTAGTTAACAAAGAACATCTAACCCCACAAAAGGTGGTATTCATACAAAAAAGGGAGAATCAATAAATATCAATTTATATCTTTAATAGCCTAAATAATATAAGCAAGCATAATTAACTTAGTTATTATATCAATAAATACTCCACTATTATAAATGATAAAATTTGCATAAATGTTTATTGAATCCATATCTATGTTTATTGAATCCATATCTATGTTTATTTTTATGATCTTAGATTAGAAACACAAAAACCCAAATATCGTGACAGGATGTTTAGGATTTAATTTCTTTTTTAAAAGTTTGAATAATAAATTAAAAACCACATATATTCATTCCTTAGATATACCTTGGGAGTATACTTATCATTTTCTAAGAAATGATTCGTGTACTTGCGAGAGTTTTATAAATATAAAACCAAAGTATTGGTAGGATCGACGATGCCGGTTTTGCTCATTAAGTATCCAACCTACTCTAGTGCTCCTTTGGTCTATCGATGTTGTCTATGAAAAGTACAAATTGATTCCCAAGGGATGTCCTACCTTGAATATAATAACAAAAAATAAAGAAATCAAAGAACTAGTAAATATAACACTCAAATCAAATAATAAAATGAGAAATAAAAGTAGATCAAACAAAAATAATTGAAATAACTAAACAAAAACAAACATTAACAAAATCATATAATAAAAAATAAAAAAATCACAAGAATAAAGATATTACAAATACAAACTAAAATGAAAACAAATAAATAATTTAAAACACCAATTTCCTGACAATGACACCAAATATTTGATGCACGAATTTTAATTGCTCATAAGTGCATGCATCACTAGCATATTAATGATAAGTCTACTTAAAGGTAGGTCTCTAAAGGAATTGGTAAGTATTTTAAAAAGTTAAATTATTTTCTAAATTAGTTAAACAAAAAATCCTAAACATTGTAATAATGGTCTCTTGTGAGAGATTATAAATTCTAAAATTTTATAACCAAATTAAAGCTAGAAAATTATAAACGAATTAAGATATATGGACGAATATGGGGAATTAGCTAGCTATCCATTCATGGAAAGAATGACTTCAATGATTTTTATAAATTTTAGAATTATTGATTTTTTTTCTTTTTAAATAAATGAACCCCCAATTATCATGGTGAACCCTTACAATTCTCAATTACCAATAAAATTCTATATCATGCTTAAAATCAATTAATTGGTAAACATAATAGAAATATATAAATCATCAAAATTAAAATAAATAAATGAAATTAAATTAGATTTTTATTTATAAATGCACAATCAATTACAAATTATGTGTCTAATGCTTAGTTCTAAAATATTCATTTATAATTATATATATGAAAAATATGAATAAGAAATAAAACAAATTTTATTAAATCATATACAAAAGTTAGTCTATTATAATTAAATTAACTAAAATGAATTACAAAAGATATTAAGATTACAAAGATAAAAAAGAAGATCTAACAATAAAAATAGAAAAAAGAAGATCTAACTGATAAGTGCTCAAAAAGGACTAAAATTACCATGATTTTATGCACATTAATTGATTAAAAATATATATATTTATATGTTAAATCATATATTTATATAAATTTATCTTTTTCGGAATCACGGGTTTTTTATTGTTTTTCAGGTATTTTCTCTTAAAAACGTCACTTAAAGACTCAAAAAGGAATACTGGAAGCAATACATCACAAATATATTAATAAATAAATGGGGAAAGGTCAACAAATATGGAAAAAATGGACAAAATGGGTCGAAAATGTCAAAAATGTCAAAAAAGAGAAAATCGCGCCCAGATAGACCAACCTCGCACGCGCTGCCCAACCAAGGCCGAGCCACGCGTAAAGATAGCCCACGCCGCGTTGTAGATCGGCCTTATCAACGTTTCATGCTAGGCCGGCTGCCGCTTTCCGCACACGCACGTGCACGCCCAGCTCCCCTCCGCGCGCGCCGACGCCGTTTCGCCCCATTTTTCACGTGCAACCGCCCCATGACGTCATGCGATGTCATCAATGAACTCACCATATGCCCTACGCATTTTCACCATTTTTTACCATTTTTTCACCCACTTTTTCTCTCCATCCTCACCTATAAATACCCCCATTCTCTTCACTTCATACAACACCTCAAAAAGCACTTCTCTCTTCTTTCTTTCTCTCCATTTCTTAGTTTTTAGGTTTTTTTAGTTTTTCTTATGTTTTAGCTAGTTTCTCTTAGTTTTAGAGTTCTTCCCTCTTTGGGAAGAACTAGTTATGTTTTTGTAATTTATTAGCTTTTTGATTCAATAAATGGGAGTGCAAATTCCGTTTGGAGGTTTTCCAGCTACGGGAATAGCATCGAAGTACTGTAAGGATTTTATTTTCTTTGCAGATATTTTTTATGCTTATTTCTTACATGTTATATTTAATTTGTCTGTGATTAAATTTAATCAGATCTTGGCTGTTTGTAAAAATGATATAATAATAACGTTGTTTTTGTTTTGAAATATTAAATAGGTAAAAATCTCTAAAAATGAATTGATTTTATTTTTTATTCAAGATTTTATATTAAGAATGTTAGAGTAGAAATATATTATTTTTCATTACAAACTTAAATCTGAAAATTAGATTTTAAGGTTTAGTTATCCTGGTCTAATTTAGAGTAGTGCTCTTTTATTTGTTGGTACAATCGCCTTGCAGAGTTAGAGTGAAGCTCTATTTCAAAAAGCTTTTAGAAGAATTATTATCTCCGAAAATGTATTGACAACACGTTTTCGCCAAGTGGTTTTAAAACTTGAAAGTTAGTACTTGGATAACTAAATTCTTAGGTTTAATTTGGATACCTTGAATAAAGTTTAAACTGTCTAACCCCACCAAAGGTGGCATTTAAATGGTTCATTTTCAATCTCTTAGAAAAAGGAATTAATTTCATTTTTAAAAGTTTGAATAATAAATTAAAAACCACATACATTCTTTCCTTAGATCGACCTTGGGAGTATACCTATCATTTTCTACGAAATGATTCGTGCACTTGCGAGAGTTTTATAAATATAAAACCAAAGAATTGGCAGGATCAACGATGCTTGCCATCAAAGTTTTTGACAATCCCGATTCTCGCTAATCAAGTTTTCATAGGCTGCTGAAGGAATAGCGTTTTTAATTTATTTATCAAAATTTTAAAAATATTTTTGTGTTGTAAATAATTGTGATTTTGTTTTTGTAAAAAAATAAAAAAATAAAAAAATAAAAAAATAAAAAAAATTAATTATAGCATAAATAGTAAAACAATTTAGAAATTTGAAATTTGAAGTAAAAAGTTTTTACCGTTCATGAATAGTAAAAAAAAATTCAAAAATTTTAAGTTAAAAAAAAACAAATTAAAAAAAAAATTATATTGTAAATAGTAAAATAAAGTTACCATTCATAAATAGTTAAAAAAAGTTTTAAAAATAAAAAAATAAAAATAAAAAAATTCTAATTTTAAATTGTTTAATAAATATAGTGTTAATAGTAAAATAATTTTGGAATTTGAAATTTCGAAAAAAAATAAAAAAAAATAAAATAAATAAATAAAAGTTTTTTTTACTTAACTTAATTAACCTAGATTTTTACTTTAATTAACTTAGATTTTTATTTAATTTAACTTAATTAACTTAGATTTTCATTAACTTAATTAACTTAGATTTTTTTACTTCACTTAACTTAATTAACTTTTTTTTTTACTAACTTAATTAACTTAGATTTTTTTAACTTAACTTAATTAACTTAGATTTTTTTAATTCACTTAACTTAATTAACCTTTTCTTTAAACTTAATTAACTTAGATTTTCATTAACTTAAATTTTTATTTAACTTAACTTAATAACATGAAACGAAAGATCTAAGGGGAGTTGTCTTGGGAGAGTACTAGTTCTTGGAAGCCTCAGGCGACTAGTCTTTCCTGGAACGTTGTTTGCCTAGGAGGATGGTTTTTAAGGAGCCTTTGCACCACCATTCTTTCCTGGGAGCACTTCGTTAATACTGATTATGTTATTTTTTTTCTTAAAAACAAAAACAAAAAAAAAAACAAAAATTTCTGAACTATCTCCAAAATTTTAAAGTTTTAATTACAATCTAAGGAGTTAGTTGCTTTGTTTGATCTAGGTACAATTGTGTTTTAATGACTTAATTATTTGATTTGCACCTAGAAGGGGGTTATCTAAAACCGTCAAAGTATGCCTCGAGTTTTAAGGACAAAAAGAAATTTGAAAATCAATAGGGCATGACTGAAAAAGTATAGGTAGACAACATTGTCTTACTTGTAGGTTTGATTAACTCAATGATGAGGGGACATTGAATTTACTTAAAATGCAATCCCCAAGTTACGTCTTGCTAAGAGGTTAAACTAAGCGCTGGATGGGAGGCAACCCATCATTTTAGGTAATTTTCTTTTATTTACTTAATTTTATTGTTTATTTCATTTTAATTACATGTGAATAATTTTTAAATTGTTAAAACTAAAAATATTTGTTGAGATGTTAGAAGTTCACAGCGATCTGTCTGTATACACTTTAATGATGAATATGATGGATGCACCTGCATTTTTCATTACTACTTGCACATTCACAGGAAATAGGTAATATTTCTTCTCTATTCTCTTTATCTTTAATTTATAGTTGTTACATTGAGGACAATGTAAGTTCTAGGTTGGGGGTGATGAAAAGTTGCCATGCTTAATTAAAAAAAACATTTTTGACAATTTAAAAATAAAAAAAAATAAAAAAATAAAATATATATATATAATAATTTTTTTATTTTATTTTTATGTTCACATTTTCATTTTTTTGTGTGTTTGGTTTTATTTCTATTTTGTGTGATTTAGTAATTTTTGGAATAAAAAAAAACTTTTCTCACAAAAATTTATCATTTCTTTAAATCAAATTTAAGTAAATAGTTAAGTCTTTTGTACTGTTAGATTAATTTTTTAAAACATATCATGAAATATTTTGTAATTATTTTTTGATAATTAGTTAGTTTTTGTCATAACTAGTATTTCTTGATAAGATGTAGAAATTATATTAAACCCAAAATCGATGTTTATGAATTTTTTTTTAGTGGAGACTACCATGTAGATATAATTTGAGCCTAATTTCCTTTATTCAGAGAGAAATATATTTTTTTTTCTACTCCAAACTCATTTCTTATTTCTTCAAATTTTTAGATGATCTCTATGGGTATTAGCATTGAATGTATGAATTTTTTCTATCTTAATAGAGTATCATATATTTTTTATTATTATTTTTTCTTAGATTAACTTATTTGAGTAGAAATTGATAGTATATGCTTATATCTCCTTCATGCATGACTGCTACAAAAAAAAGACATATCTGGGTTACCTAAACCAAGATCAAACAAAAAGCCACAAAATTAACCACTCACCAAAATCCAAAAAAACAAATGTACACTGCATACTGGGTTGACTCTCTAAAATATATATATTGAGAAATATCTTTAAAAAAAGAGAGATAAAGAATATATAGTATAATCTACATACTATAACCCACATTGCCTACAAAGTTATGAGTAAAGGCTAATTATAAAAGAAGGATATAGGAAATAATTCCCTAAAAAGTCATTGCACTCTCTTCATTTGTAAAAGGCATATATCTTGAAATTCTTTCTTAATGAGTTTCATTTATGCATGAAAATAATTTTTATATATGATATCTTTATAATTTATACATTCGATTCCTTTCATGAGATCAATGTTAAAATAACACTTTGAGCCTTTATTCTTTATACATATGCCAACATATTAGTTCATTTCTATACATCAACTCTTTCGCATATAAATTAGTATGAGTGTTTGAACCTATAGGATTCAAAGAGCTGAGAGTATTGATCATGAGGAATAGAGTCGACTCGATTCATGACACTGAAATTGGGTAAAATTAAATTGATACATTTTTGATAGGAAATATGAAAATGATTTTCGACTAATTATTATAATAAAATCATGATTGTTTAAAGAGATTAAAATAACTTATGCTTGCGATTTTAATTATGATCTTAAAAGAGATTAAAAAAGTATGAGACATTTTTGTAATATGTTGTTTTCTTTGATTCTTAAATTAATTTTTGATTTTGTTGTAATTTTAGTTTTTGATTTGATTGTTTTTATTTTTACATTTAGTTCAATGTTTGTGGGTATCATTACTGAAAACCCTCACGAGACTCAAACTCGTCCACTAGGGCAACCTAGGGGTTTAAAGGCTTGTTGCATAGGCTAAATGCAACCGTGTCAATCCACGGAAGTGATTTAGGATAATTTAATTTTTAGTTTTTATCGCTTCTCTTGCTAAGGGACTAGCAAGAAGCTGGTTAGGGGTTGTGATGAGTGCTCAAAAAGGACTAAAATTACCATCATTTTATGCACATTAATTGATTAAAAATATATATATTTATATGTTTTATCATATATTTATATAAATTTGTCTTTTTCGGAATCACGGGTATTTTTATTATTTTTCATGTCTTTTCGCTTAAAAACGTCACTTAAAGACTCAAAGAGGAATACTGGAAGCAATACATCACAAATATATTAATAAATAAATGGGGAAAGGTCAACAAATATGGAAAAATTGGACAAAATGGTTCGAAAAGGTCAAAAATGTCAAAAAGGAGAAACCCTCGCCCAGCGCAGCCCCCCCCCCCCGCGCGCGCCAGTGCCCAGCTGCGCCGAGCCACGCGTGCAGCATGGCCCACGTCCGCGCGCAGATCCCAGCGCGATATCACTGTTCACGCGCGCCGTCGTCGCTTCTCTCGCACGCACTGCGGCGCGCCCAGGCTGCCCTCGCGCGCGCCGACGCCATTTCTCGCCCCATTTTTCACGTGCAGCCACCCCCATGACGTCATGCTGACGTCATCAATGAACTCACCATTTGCACTACGCATTTTCACCATTTGTTAACATTTTTTCACCCACTTTTTCTCTCCATCCTCACCTATAAATACCCCTTCTCTTCACTTCATACAACACCTCAAAACACGTTTTCTGGTTTTTTAGTTTTTCTCTCCATTTCTTAGTTTTTAGGTTTTTTAGTTTTTCTTATGTTTTTGCTAGTTTCTCTTAGTTTTAGAGTTCTTCCCTCTTTGGGAAGAACTAGTTATGTTTTTGTAATTTATTAGCTTTTTGATTCAATAAATGGGAGTGCAAATTCCGTTTGGAGGTTTTCCAAACACTACGGGAATAGCATCGAAGCATCGTAAGGATTTTATTTTCTTTGCGCTTATTTTTTATGCTTATTTCTTACATGTTATATTTAATTTGTCTCGTGATTAAATTTAACCTGTCCGGTCATTTGTAAAAATGATATAATAATAACGTTGTTATGCCATTGAGAAATATTAAATAGGTAAAAATCTCTAAAATGAATTGATTTTATTTTTATTCAAGATTTTATATTAAGAATGTTAGAGTAGAAATATATTATTTTTCATTACAAACTTAAATCAAAAATTAGATTTTAAGGTTTAGTTATCGGCCTAATTCTAGAGTAGTGCTTCTTTATTTGTTGGTACAATCGCCCATAGAAGCTGGGAGTGAAGCTCTATTTCAAAAGCTTTTAGAAGAATTATTATCTCGAAAATGTATTGACAACACGTCAAAGAGTGGTTTTAAAACTTGAAAGTTAGTACTCTGGATAACTAAATTCTTGTTTAATTTGGACACCTTGAATAAAGTTTAAACTGCCTAACCCCACCAAAGGTGGCATTTAAATGGTTCGTTTTCAATCTCTTAGAAAAAGGAATTAATTTAATTAACCAAATTAGTTATCAACCCCACCCATAGGTGTTAATTGATTTGTTTAGTTAACAAAGAATATCTAACCCCACCAAAGGTGGTATTCATACAAAAAAGGGAGAATCAATAAATATCAATTCATATCTTTAATAACCTAAATAATATGAGCAAGCATAATTAACTTAATTATTATATCCATAAATACTCCACTATTTATAAATGATAAAATTTGCATAATTTTTTATTGAATCCATATCTATGTTTATTTTTATGTCAGTAGATTAAAAAAGACACAAAACCCCAAAATATCGTGACAGGATGTTTAGGATTTAATTTCGTTTTTAAAAGTTTGAATAATAAATTAAAAACCACATACATTCCTTCCTTAGATCGAACTTGGGAGTATACTTATCATTTTCTACGAAATGATTCGTGCACTTGCGAGAGTTTTATAAATATAAAACCAAAGAATTGGCAGGATCAGCGATGCTGGTTTTCGCTCATCAAAGTTTTTGGCAATCCCGATTTTGCTCATCACTAACAATAAAAATAACCCTTTGATATGTGATTTCAAATCTCTAATTTGTTGATCATCTTCTTCATATCCTTGAAAATACTTCACAATTGAGATTTTTTTCTCTATTTTCTGTGTTACGAATGGTAGATTAGGACTACAGGTAACTATATGGGTTTGTTTAAAAGGTGTTTAATGTGTATTAATAGGTTAGGTTTTGGGTAAAACATGTGTATTAGGGTTTCTAACCAGTTTTGACACTCAAGACACAATATGCTTATATCTATGTTATAGCACGCATAGAAAATCAAAGCATCAGTTGCAAACTGAGAACAATCCATCGTGACACTTTTTTCTATGGCCCGATGAGTTTTGAAGTTCATGAATAACCAAATTCCACCCAAACACACTTTTCCATGGATTGGAATATGTTTGGGCTGGGACATGCACTTTTTTCCTAGTTTTTGATATTCTAGTTCTATTCAACTTGTCTAAGTTACCATTTATCACCTTGTTTTCACACTTTTTGCTCATGTTCGTCAAGGATTCTTTCAAAATAATATTAATCTATAAAACACAAAAATACCCTCCAAAAAAAGATAATCCTATAATTAAAAAAAATTAACGCTTAAAAGCATAGTAAATTATAGGTCAAAATAATCTTTATTAGTTAAATAACTTTGAACACTTTGATACTTATCAGGAGTAACAACTCTAATGACAGCACAAAATCCTTACTATTCCATTCAAACTCTTTACTATCTTCCTTGGTCTACTTAATCATGGGCTTAGAAATGGTCATGTTAATAGCAAGGGTTTTGATTAAATAATCTAGTCATTTTCAATGAGATATTAGACACGGTCTCTAAGAGAACATAATAAAGCCTTCATTTGGGAATTCTATTAGGCATAGTTATTCCTATTGAATAGAGGAGGTCTACCTATATTTCTTCCTTCTCCATAACATCTATATAGAGAGTGAGTATATGATAAAAAGTAGTCAAATAAATCAATACCAGAGAGGTTAAGCCCAAAAGGGTAATCAACCAAGGTCCTTATTGACTCCTCTAGACTCACCCCTTACTTGCAAGCAATGAAAAAAATAAACTGAGAGAATGTAACACACAGAAAAAAGCATGGTAGAGATAAGTTAAATAGTTCAATAAATAGAAGAATTTAACGTAAAGAAGATATCATGCTAAGTAGATAAATCAAAAAGCAGGGTAAAGTGATAAAGCATGATAGTAGGAAAACAAAGGCATGCGATAGGTAAAAAGAAATATTTTCCAATCACAATCAAATCTTCATATGTTGGATCATATTTGGATAGAATGCTAATTTTACCACCGAAACATAAGATTATACAAACACAGTAATATGATGAGTTAAACCCATTTAGAAATATTAATGTAAATACCTTTATCAGTCTATATATCTTCCCTAATTTCACCTATGTTTCACTTTCTATCTACCTCCACAACTATTATGATCTAACACATAATCTGACTCTCTTCTGGAGCCCTAACATTACACAATTGTAATAGCAATCCCTAATCTTTAGTATGAAGAAAAATCCTAAATTTTATGCTTATCTAAGCACATATACCTTACATGTAATCTAAGTTATAAGTGCTTATCCAATTTTACTTAACCGCAACCAAAAATAGTTTTTATACAAACAATCTCGAATCACTAATATCAAAAAACCACGCAAAGTATTAATGACATGGAACAAGAAAACAATTTTCAATCTTTGAAAAATGAGTTTTAAAATCAATTGAGTGTTCCAAAGTTTTCTAATTAAATAAAATAACTTAAAGAAGTGGTATTTATAGAAAATTCCAAGCTACCCGAATATCTCATCAACCACTCACAACCTTTCTTGTTGAATATATCATCGACAATATGGTGGACTTGGTAATAGGTATACCCTAACGAAGGTAGTAACCATTACACAATTATAGGCCCAGGGTGGCAAGCCCACAAAAATTTGTGTTTTGTTTTCGAAAACCAACTAATTTTTCATTAATATTAGAAAAAGAAACAATGAAAAAAGCAACAAACATAACTTAGCATGCCTACTACAAGAAACAACCTCGTTATGTGTGTAAAATTCTCATGTACAAAGTATTTCCATCTAAGTGAGTGTGTGCCATACTTAATCGTCAATCACTAACCTTACACAGAGAAAGACAAAACACTAGGTAAACCAAACAAGCTTCATGTTTTTACACATGAGAATGCCAACAAAGACTAAAAGGAAAAACATGACTTACATCATCCTCTTTCTTTTTATAGGTATCTTAATCTTCACTTTTCAACTTATTTCTTTTGAATTTGTAGAGCAATAATGTTTCCTAAGTAGAAATGCATACTAAACAATTATATTTGAGAGATAGCAAGTCTATTGATAGAGAACCATCATCTACTAGCTCAACATCATATATTAGAGGTGATGAAATTAAGCTTGGGATCCTCATGCACTTCCTCAAACTCTAACTTATGATCTAGTAGAGGGAACCACTATGCCAAAAGAGACTATTAAAATCAATTAGGTGAACCGATTTAAAATTTAATGTCGATTCAACCTAGGAACCGACTTTAAATTTTGTTTTTTTACATATTTTACTTATTTTCTATTATCCTCAAAACTTTTATTTGATCACATAATAACAGAAAAAACCAAAATCTATTTAAAAGAGTTTAAATACTACAAATAATTGAAAAATTAAATATTAATTAATTACTTGAGAATTAAATTTATTATAAAAAAATAATTTACATACAATATATATATAACTTAAATTACATTATTACTATATCTACAAGCAAATTCCAAGAAATTTTCAACTCCAGAAATGTAATCCTACTCAATTCTACACTTTGACATCCAAGATTTGTCCATTTTTTATTAATGATATTAAGCATATTAAATATGTATCCAACCAATATATTTAAGATATTATTATATATGAATTCCATAATTATTAAAATATCTATCAAAACCTTATATAAAAATAAATACATAAAAACCAAACATAACAAATGCATAATATTAACAATATATAATATATAATAATTTATATATATAAATGTATGTAATTAATAAGAATACATATTTTATACACATATATAATAATATATATTAATAAACCCATTATACATTATATACATACAAAAATATATCTTATATTATATATATATATATATATATTTTATGTACATGTAAATAATTTTCAAAAATTACTTGTTTAAAATAAATTAATATATATCAAACACCTAAATACAAAAAATTATTAAAATAAATAAATGAATAAAATACCTTATTCCCTTCTAGGATACAAAACTTACATAACATAAAAATTTATACATATAAATAATAACACATAATATACAAAAAAATAAAGAAATTTGAATAATAAGTGTAAAATAATTCATAGAAATACTTAAAAGAGTAAATGAAGTAACAAAATAAAGGAAATGAAGAAAAAATGGTGTTTCGTAAGTTAGAAAATGGGTATAAAATATTTGAGTATTATGCTAAAACAAATAGAGGATCTGGAAGAGAAATTAGAGAGGAAGAAAACCTACTAAACGATGTCAAAATTTGTGGTTGGAAAATGAGAAAGAATGGAGGAAGGAGTCATCGTTTTAGGGATAAAGTAGCTGAAAAATACGTTCTGCTAGAAAATGGGGGAGAAAGAAGAGAAAAGGAAAATAAAAATGTGTGTAGCGTCAGTTCTACATGTTAACCGACGCTACTATTTTAATTTTTTTTTAATTTTTTATGTCAATTGACATGTAGAACCGACTTAAAATCCTACATGTAACGTCAATTCTACGTGTCAATCGACTCTACTATTTTTTTATTTTTTAAGTCGGTTGACATATAGAACTGATGTTACACGTAGGAGTTTAAGTTGGTTCTACCATGTCAACCAATGCTACTATTTTATTTTTCTTTAATTTTTTAAGTCGGTTGACACGTAGAACAAACTTAAAATCCTATGTGTAGCGTGGGTTTACACGTAGAACCAACTTTAAATCCTGACTTAATTGCTCCTTTTTGTAGTAGTGAACCCTCCACCTCATCCTCCTTCTAAAATAATGAAACTGAACAATTAATTACCTTTGTGAGATAACAAGTTTATTGATAAAGAATCATCATCTACTAGCTTAACTTCATATAATATGGATGACGAAAGCTTGAACTCCTTATGCTTTTTGTTAGACTCTCACTCAAGATCTTGTAGAGGGAACCCTCCATCTTAGCCACTCCTCCTAAGATAATGACTAAGAAAACTAGAACCCTTCATTTATTGAAAAGTTTAAGGGAGCTAAGTAGTACCTCAAGAACTTTCCAAGAATCTATGATGGCTCATTGTTCCCCTCAATTGTCGATTAGTATCTCTACATCTTAGCCTTCAAAAAAATCCAATAGAAGTAAAGGGAAAAGATAATTGATTGAAATGAGAAGAAATTATTGATGTGCCCTATAGCCATACAGTCAGATCGAGGCCGATATTTTACGGATAAGGGAAGATTACCACATCCCTTCATATATTGATGTAATGTTACCCGTGGTCAATTGATTTGATTCCACAAAGCCTCATTCGAGTTGGATGACCTTTCTTGAAATTCCTTTATATATCGATTTAAGGTTCCTAATTTTAAATGTTTTATGACTTCATCGGGACCATATCATTGGCTACTAGCCAAACTTTTCCTAAAGGTTGGAGGTATCTCCAATCCTTGTCCCTTATTTGCCGAGAACTCAACATTGAGTCTAGATGTCACTACTACAAAATGTGACATTTGAGTCGATATATGAAGTCAGGTTTTGGAGAAATCTGACTTATAATCAATTTAAAGTCGATTCGGTGAAAAACTAACGATTCAAGTAGCATCGGTTTTATGTGTAGCATCGGTTCAACACGTCAACCGACACTACATAATTAATTTTTTTATTTTAACATGCAGTTTAAAATTTAAATTAAACCATACAAATTTTTTGGTCAATTATTATTTTATTTGAGCAATTTAAAATTGAATTTGGATATATATATATAGTATAATGTTTTCTTCTTTTCTTTTAGTCAATTTGTTTTTAAAATTATATAATTTAAAGAATTTTGGGTATTTTTTTGGATACATACTTAATTTTATGTACATATTTACAATACAAAAAAGTTTTCAAAAGAATATAAAAGGTCTATAGTTAAAATCTTAAAAAATAAATTACCAAAAAAATAAAAAAAATTATATAGTTTAATTTCAATTTTAAAAACTGTTAAAATAAAAAAAATTAATGCATTTTACGCAGCGTCGGTTGACACGTAGAACTGACGTTATCTATGTGTATTTTTTCATTTCTATTCTCTCATCTCCATCAGATACATCATTTTTAATTTGCAACACCCAAAAAAACTCAAAACCGAGCATTTTCCAGCCACTCTTTTGCATTTTCTGGCCACCTCCGACCACCATTTTCAATGTCATGTAATAGGTTTTCTTCCTCTCCAAATTATCTTTTAGATCCCCTATTTTTTTTTAATGAAATACTCAAACAAAATTTACCAATTTTCTCACTTACAAAACACCCTTTTTTTCTTCATTTCCTTCATTTTGTCATTTCATTTACTCTTGTAAGTATTTCTATTAATCCTACACACTTATTATTCACGTTGCATTATTTTTTGTATAAATATTTGAATTATGTATGATTTGTATTATGCTTGTTATTATTTGTTTGGCTTATTTTCTATGAAAATAATATTTGGATGTTATGGATTTGAGGGACTACTAGAATATTTACCGTATGTGGATAAATTTATTTACATATAAAATATAAGTAAAAGTAATACAATTTTAAAATGATTAAAATGATAATTTTTTGTATTATGTATGATTTGGTATATATTCTAATAATTAGGGAATTCATATATAATAATACCTGAAATATATTGATTGGATACATATTTAATATGCTTAATGTCATTAATAAAAATGGACAAATCTTGGATGTCAAAGTGTAGAATTGAGAAGGACTACATTTCTAGAGTTGAAAGTTTCATGGAATTTGCTTGTAAAAATAGTAATAATGAAATTAGTATGATTCAATGTTCATGTGTTAAATGTAAAAATAAGTTATTTCATGAAGTTGACGAGGTTAAGTATCACCTTATCCATAGTGGTATTATTTTGAGTTATAAATGTTGGTAATATCATGGAGAACATATTGATAATACTCATTGAGAAGCGATAAATAAGAATGTGAGTGGATTACATACATCTTATCATAATGTACAGACAGAAAATATGTTTCATGGTTTTGAAGATGAACTACATGAGGATGATCCTGAAACTTTTAAAAAACTTCTAGAAGATGCCAAAAAACCGTTGTATCCAAAATGTAAGAAATACACTAAAATTTTGGGATTGGTTCATTTATACAATATGAAGGCAAAACATAGTTTTTCTGACAAGGGATTCATAGAATTACAAAATCTACTAATAGATATCTTTCCTGAGGGTATTGAATTTTCATCTTCAATGTATGAAGTGAAGAAATCTGTTAGTCAATTTGGCATGAAATATCATAAGATTCATGCTTTTCCAAATGATTACATTCTTTATAAAACAATATGAGACATTAGATGATTGTTCAACATGTAAAGAATTGAGATGGAAGCATACTACAAATGAGACAACACCTAAGAAAGGCGTGCTCGCAAAGGTTCTTTGGTACTTTCCTCTGATTTCTCGCTTTCAAAGGTTGTTCATAAGTAAAGAGACATCAAATATGTTGATTTGGCATTCAGATAATCGATATGATGATGGGGTGCTACGTCATCCTTTTGATTCTCCAAATTGAAAGTAGTAGATAATTTATCCCCTCAATTTGCATCTGATCCCTACAATCTTCATCTTGTCATTGTTACTGATGGAATTAATCCATATAGTTCCCTCAGTAGTAGATATAGTTGTTAGCCAGTAATTATGGTAACATACAATCTTCCTCCATAGTTGTGTATGAAAAGAAAATTCATGATGTTAACATTATTGATCTCAGGACCAAAATAACCTGGTATTGATATTGATGTATATTTGTAGCCTCTGATAGATGATTTAAATACATTGTGGAATGATGGTGTAAATGTTTATAATGCACATAAATAAGAACACTTGGACTTGAGGGGGGTCCTTTTATGGACAATTAATGATTTTCCTGCCTATGGGAACTTATCAAGACTTGCACCAAAAGGTTACAAGGGATGTCCTATATGTAGTGATGGCACTTCTGTAACTTATCTTGTTCATAAATGAAAGATATCTTATAGAAGGCATAAAATATTTTTTCCATCTAGACACGAGTTTAGATACCAAAAGAAATCATTCGATAGTGAAGAAGATCATGATCATGCACCTCGACCTTTGCGAGGTGATGAGATATTAAGGTAATTGAATGGTATGACATTCAAATGATATGGAAAGATGAAAAAAAAGAATACTCACTAAGGTAGGGAAATGAAAGAAGTCAACTAATAAAAGGGGTAAAAATGAAAATGTTACTGAATCAGTAGACCATGGTTATTGGAATAAAAAATTAATATTTTGGGAATTACCTTATTGGAAAGACCTACACATCTTAGATGTCATGAAAATTGAGAAAAATATATGTGAGAGGTTGATTGGTACATTGCTTAATATACCCGGAAAAGAAAAGGATGGAATTAAAGTAAGACTGGATTTAAAGAAACTAAGCATACGACCTGAATTGGCACGAAGGGTGGAAAATGATAAGAAACGAACATACTTTCCACCAGCATCATATACAATTTCAACAAAAGATAAAGATTTATATTTTAAATTTTTTGCGGGTGTGAAAGTTCGTAATGGTTACTCATCTAACTTAAGAAATTTTGTGTCTATCACCGATAAGAAACTTTATGGATTGAAATCACATGAATATCATATCTTAATGAAATAGTTATTCCCAGTTGCTATTAGATCAATTCTTCCAAACCATGTTCGATTATCAATAATTTGTCTTTGTTCATTCTTCAATACAATATGCAAGAAATCTATATCAATTGGCGAGTTAAACTCTTTACAGAAAGATGTTATAGAGACTTTATGTGTAATTGAAAAATATTTTCCTCCTTCTTTCTTCGATGTAATGATTCACTTATGTGTTCATTTATTACGAGAGGTTCAATTGTGTGGTCCTACTTACTTAAGGTGGATGTATCCTTTTAAGAGATATATGCAAGTCCTTAAAGGATATATAAATAATAGAAATCAACCTGAAGGATGCATGGTGGAACGTTACATTGCTGAAGAGGCCATTGAGTTTTGTTCTGAATACTTTAGTGGTTGCACTGAAATTGGGAATCCTATTCACAAGTTCTTCTTAGAATGTCATATGATCCAAGTAGGTAACCCTATGCTTGGTGGAAGTAAGAAATTGTTTATTGATCACACTTGATGGAAAAAAGCACACCGAATCATTTTGGTAAATAATAATGAGGCACAATCGTACATAGTGTAAGTGATGTTTAACCTTTCCATTTATGCAAAAATTATTTTTTATTTAACTATTAATGATGATATCTACTTGATATATCTTTAATAACATTACAAGATGCATTTAAACTTATTAAAGATCGATCCTCATTATAAAAAAAAGGAGGATAAAAATGGTTGTATGATGAACATAAGTGAGAGATTATTAATTGGTTTTGCAACCATGTAAGTGTCACATATAAGAATTCATTAGTACTTCTATGCAATGTTTTAAAACTTTTCTTTAAACACATTTCATGTTTTTGTATACATAGATTCAAGTTGAACTAAACAAACCCAATCATAAAATAACAGAAAGTTTAGAATACCTGTTCCAAAATTCAATGTCAAATCATTTTCTTTTTTCACAATTAATGGATCGAGGTTTACGACTCAAGTTAGGGACAAAGTCCGAGTAAATCTGAATAGTGGTGTTAAGATGGTTGCACAAACTATGAAATTTTTCAATTCAAAAGATGGTAATCCTATGCTTTCTAATAGAACATATTATGGTATAATTCAAGAGATTTAGGAACTAGATTATGAGGTCTGTCATGAAACAATTTTCTTGTGTGATTAGGTCGAAGATGTTATCAATGTTGGATATAAAATAGATGATTTTAGATTTACCAGTGTAAAATTATCCAAGATAAGTCACACTGATGATCCTTTCACGTTAGCACTTTATGCAAAACAAGTATTTTATGTGAGCGATCAAATTGACACAAGATGGTCTGTTGTGTTAACACCTCCACAAAAAGGATTTTTACCATTGTGATACTTTAGAAGATGATGACCCTATGCTTGATATATTATCCAATATTAGTCATTTCTCAAAAAAATTGCCTAATGTATGTGATGATCTAGTTGATGACAATGATTCTTCGTCATGGACTCGAAGTGATTATGAAGGAATATATGTATAGGATTAATAACCTAATTAAACATAATGTATGTTCTATATTGTTCTAATAAATCTTGGATGTTTATATATATGTATGTTCCTAAAATTGTTAATTAATTTATATTTTTTTCATTGTTTTTAGTTATTTCATGGATCCTAGGGTAACAAATCTTGTAGATCCAAATGATCCATTGGGTCATTTGAAAAGAAGGGTTTGGGGAATATACCTAATGCTCCACCTAACCCAGATGATAGAGTACCCATTCTATTTGATGCTACTAATAATCCAATTGGGAAAAATGGCCAACAATTGAAATCATCTATTGGTAGACTTGTGAAGTCAAGTATACCAATCAATATAAATGATTGGACTCAGGTTGACAAAGTTGAAAGTTCAAAATATGGAAAACCATTTGTGTAAGTGCCTTATATTTTATAACTAATTACATATATTATATCTTTTTTGTATTATATCTAATCTTTTGTAGTGTGTTTTTACAAAATTGTTATAAAGTTGATGACACTTGGAAGAGCAAGTGTTATAAGATTGCAAATAAGACATGGAAGGAATACAAAACTTCCAGATTGGAAAGAAATTATGTGTTTCTATATTTGGAACCACTTGATGAAGTAGAGCTCTACAAAATCCCTGAAGGACACCCCTGAATTACACCTCAAGTTTGGAAAGACTTCATGGATTATATATGTACGGATGAATTTTAAATTATTAGGGAAGAACATTAGAATATACAAATACATAATATTCTTCCTAACCGTACTAGGAGGTCTTCAAATCCTAAAGTTAGATATAGAATGGTATTATTAATTAGTGTTAATTTATAAATATTTTTATATTTATTTTCCTCAAATTTAAGTTGATGTCATGGTTAATAAATTTATTTAATTTATGTAGGAAGTAGAATTGGGTAGACTGGTTACCCAATCTAAATTGTACATAGAAACAAAGACTCCCAAAACGAAGAAGTCACGACCAATGACTAAGCGAGGAGAAGAACAAATAAATAAGTTAGTTAGTAATTTAACTTGACACAAAATTCATATGATTTTTAATAATTGATGTAATAATGTATGATATGTTTGTTTTCTTTATTATTTGTAGAGAGTTATTCAAGAACAAATATTTAGGGGTGAAATAATCGAATATTTAGGGAGAGATGCTATATATCATGCATTCGGACGCAAGCATCCTGGGCGTGTTAGGGGAGGTAGCCAATATGATGGTTATATGGAGTATTTTAACATTCTAAATTAAACAAAAGCCTCAGATGGTCAGTAATATTAAAGAAGAACTAAACTCCTTTAAGGTCTCAATGTTAAGTGAGATTGCCACTTTAAAATAATATCAATCACAACACATGTCAAGCATGGTATCATACTACAATCATGCCATGCCATATTGGCCAGGCATGCAACCATCCATTCCAAGCATGCCACTATCCATGCCAAGCATGCCACCATTCATGCTAGGCATGACACCATCCATTTCAAGCTTGCAACCATCCATGTCAGGCATGCAACCATCCATGCCAAGCATGTCACTATCCATGCCAGGCATGCCACTCATGCAATCTCATGGCGCTTAACCTATATCCAGTATGGTGGTCATCCTATTGGGCCTCCCTTTATGCCAGGAATGTAGATGCAATCAGGTAATGGTTCATTTTCTCCAATGCAATCTGTGCATTCTTACCATCAATCATATCACGATGAACGTTTTGATAAGAATGTACTTACAATAGCTACCCCATATGGAAGTCCTCTATTTAATGAATCATATGTGGTAAGATTTTAATTTTTGGTGTAGATAATCTATTATTTTTATTTTTTATTATATGTTTTATTTATTATATATAACACTTAAAATTTTATAGAATATGAAATGTTTGTTGAAACATCCTTCATCAATGGACTTTGTTGCTATTGGAATGGTACAACAATTGAGCGATGATGGGATGATTCATAATCAATATTTTCTAAACCATTGGTGAATAGTAATTGCTCAAGCATTGCTCCATAATTGTCCACTACATGTGCCTTCTGATGCTACCACAGTCCAAGAGGCAGTTGGATAGTATATGGCTTAGCCGTCGATTCAAGTTGTAATAAATTATGACATGGTACAATTTTTTTACTTAAAAGATAACACTTTTTTACTACTATTATTTTATTATTCTTGTATTGTTACTAACATACATAATACTTCTTCTTTAGTCTATTATACCAGAACTAGTAAATGCGGCACATTTAAGAGATACAAAGCATGTATCTCATGGTAAATCTATGTTTAGTGGACAATCATCATGCATGATAACTGTATTTTATATAGTTATTTTCATCAATTTTAGTAATGATAATTGCTATGTTCTTTTCATATTTAGTTAATTTTTGTTAAATAAATTAATATTTTCCTTTTATGTGCTAAAAATACATTTTTAATAAAATTAAATAATTTGTATTGAAAATGTACTTAATTTCATTTTTTTTGTCCAAAAATATAATTTCAAATAAAAGAGTTATTAATTGCAATTTAAAAAAATTGAAAATATAATTTAAATTAAAATCAGGCTTAATTTCAATTATTAAAAGTTTAAAATTTAATTTAAATTACCAAAAGGGCTCTATTGCAATTAAACAAAGTTGAAAATGTAAATTGAAATAAATTTGTGGGTCAAAATATAATTAATAAAAGTTTAAATTCTGTGTAGGAGAGAAGAAGGCCACGCGCCCTATTCCAAACGCGAAACGTGGACCGTCCGATCAAAGGATCAAAGGATCAGATTCGCGCGTGTTCATCAAGCCCGACCAAGGAGAGTGGGTACGGAGATCTTCCTTCGCACGGCTCGGCGTGCTAGTGGGCCCCACCTGTCGCGCAGGCCAGCGTCAGAGTGGGACCCACATGTCGGCTACGCAGATTTCCCCGAGGTGCATCGCTGACCGTTGGATCTCTTGAACGGTCCAGATTGAAGCGCGTGGAACCAAGTTGTCGTGCACTGAACCGTTCGTGTAACAATCGTGTGTGACGCCGGTTATGGTAGCAGTGTGCATCCTCAGTTTTTACAGAATAAGAATCTGCCACGTGTCCCACTAATATTTAAGCAAATCATGTTCCGACACGTGGCTATTTACAAGGAATGCGAATGCACAGGATCAAGTCCTCGTTCCAGCTATTACCTCACTTTCTCGGCACCCCAATCTCGTGCTTCAGTTTCTGCGTGCGCCTGTTCCTTTCAACGAATGAGATGCGGCCATGTGTCCCACTATTTGTTTCAGCGAATCAGACGCTGACACGTGGCATGCATAAAAAATTAAAAAAATGCAGAATCGGTGCCCCTGTCTCACGCGTGAATTAAATAACATTTTCCGATACGAAAATCGATACGCGTGATTTTTGTTTTCGATAAAATTATTACGCGTTTTTTATAAAAAAATAATATAAAAATGTAATATTTTAGATGTATTTTTTTAGCTATAAATAGGTGATATTATGATAGAGTTAAAGAGTTTTTTTGTTTTAGAATTTTGGTGGTGTTCGGTTTTGGACTGCAGAACACGCAGAAGCCATTTTTTTGATTTTAATTATTTTTGATAGATTTATAAGACGTTCGATTTGTTCGTTCTATTTTGTGCTTAATGCTTTTTGATTATTTACGAATTTTATCAAAACGATTTGTGGCATAAAAATAAACTTGAGAAAGGCATTTTTGTGTATATTGCTCATAAATAGAATGGCATGTATGATGAAGGATAGGAATATACCCTAATTGTATGTGTGACCATTTGAGAACTTAGAACTTAATGAATCTTATTAAATTCAATGCTCATAAAGATATAGTGAATTAACTTAAGGAGATGTGTTTGTACGGAGCTCGGAAGAGATGTATGAATAAAAAAAAGAAGTTTTTGGTTGACAAATTAAATGTACTAAAAAATATAAATCCAAAGAAAATAATATGATTGGAGTGGATTAGTTTGGTGAAAAATTGCAATCCTAGATTTCTTTTATTTTCTTTTATTACCTTTTTGTGAAATCAACGATTGTTTTGGATAAAATCAGAAAGATACAATTTTAGTACTCAACAAACTATAGTAACAAATCCTCGTGGGAACGATACTCTACTTACAAATCTTTATTACTTGTGACCGTGTATACTTGCATGATTTATGTGTGTTGCAAAACACACAACAATGCACTAAGTCATTCAAGAAGAAGCCTTGGAAAAAGTATAGTTATGATTATGCTTTAAACTTAGCAGAAATCTTGGTGCTTTGATGACTATTGTTGCGAGGGCATCTAGCATAAATGATGGATGGACTGTGCCACTTCCTATAGAATTTTATGGTGTAGACATTGGCCAAACATATATATCGATCGAGTGCATATTACAACTATTTAAATATCAAATTATCGATTTAAGTATAATTCAAGTGTGGACAAGGTGAGTCCTTAATCAATAAATTTATTTCATTTATGTAGAACATATACAATTATATTTATATTATCTAATTATTTATATATATTTATTTTATATATAGCATGTTATTATCGACTTCAACTAATCACTCATCACATTTAGCAATGTTCTATGATTCTTCATATGTCAATCAATATCAAAAGAAGGATGTAAGCATCAAAGCTAAACAATTATGTGATAGGGCATTAACACTTAACAAAAATCAAAAGTTGATAATCCCTTGGCCACTAAGGTTTGAACAAGGCCAAGATCATTGGATGTTGGTAATCCTTGATTTGTTCAATAATCATGCTTGGTATTGTGACTTAGCTTCCATAGAACTAAGTAAAGATACAAAGAAGTTGGTGAAATGTAATAGTTATAGCTAGCTATTTTTCTTCTATTATTCTTTGTAATATTTAATAAAAAACTAATCATTTTAAACTTTGATAGGGTATGGAAGTTGTGCAACAAGTTTGGGGCATTGCCCTTAAAAAATCTCATAAGCTTATATGGCATAAAGTTATGGTATATACAAGAGAATATTAATAATTTTATTAATTTTACTATTAAATAATAAAGATATTTGAATATGAAAAATCCTATATACTTGTTTTTTGTAGGTTCCACAAAAAAATGATGGAGTCATGTGTGGTTATTATGTCATGAAGTTTATGAGCGAAATCATCACAAATATCAAAATTCCAATTGAAGATGTGGTAATATCTTTTACCAATATACATTTTTAACATATATGAGTTATTTTTTGTGAATTCATGAAATTACATTCTTATTTTGATTTTAAATACATGTAGTTCTTTGGTTGGAACAAGACAGGCTATAACCCGCAAATTTTTGATGATTTACGAGAGGAATGGGCAAAACAAATAGTTCAAATTATATCATCACAAGAAGAATCAGGAGAAGATTATGATAATCTTGAATAGAATATGACAACATAATGGTAATTTTTATAATTTTTTATTTTCTCTATTCCTGTGTCTGAAGTCCCTTGTTTGATGGATGTTTTGTTTGATGGATGTTTATGTGCTCATATATTTAGGGGGAATGTATTGTTTTATGGACCTCTTTTTTGCCCAAACTTCATCTTATCTCTCTTGCCTACTTTTCTTATGACAACATCAATGTAGTCACTAGCCAGCCAAGTATAAGAAAACAACCAAGAATCATCATTCCAATGTAATATCATGAATTCACAAAAACTAACTTATATATGTTAAAAGATTATTAGAAGAGATTACCACATCGACACCCGAGTAATATAATAAATACCTTATCCATTTAAAATCATATTAGCACTTTATGAATCTTTTGTCTATAAATATGAAGCTATCTGGAATCAAGCTGGTATTTTTAATGCTATAATGAGCTCTAAATATAAAGTCAAGTGTAACTCCGATTTGTTACTTGGCTTGGTTGAGTTTTGGTGCCCATAAACATATTACACAGTTGTTCCATACATTTATGGGCACCAAAACTCAACCAACCTAAGTAACAAATCGAAGTTACACTTGACTTCATATTTAGAGCTCATTATAGCATTAAAAATACCAACTTGATTCCAAATAGCTTCTTATTTATAGACAAAAGATTAATAAAGTGCTAATATGATTTCAAAGGGATAAGGTTATTATTATATCACCCGGATGTCGATGTGGTAATCTCTTTTACTAATCTTTTAACATATATAAGTTCTTTTTGTGAATTCATGATATTACTTTCTTATTTTGAATTTAATTATGTATATTTCTTTGGTTGGAACAAGTGGGGCTATGATATGCATATTTTTGATGATTTATAAGAAGAATGGATATAACACTTTCTTCAAATTGTAACATCAAGAAAAGAATATGATGTTCTTAAATAACATAGGATAACACCATGATAATATTTATAATGTTTTAATTTCTCCATTCATATGTCTCTGAAGTTTAGACTGCTTATTTGATGGATGTTTATGTGCTCATGTATATAGAGGAATGAATTGTTATATGAACCAACTGTTTTTTGCACAGTTTTCTTATCACTATGTTGGTGATTCTAAGCCAACCAAGCTTGTTATCCTTGAAATAAAGTGGGAATATCACAAAATCCATGACACTTTGACGACATCATTTTATTTATAATTTAAGTTAAATATATATATATATATATATATATATATATTTAACTTAAATTACAAATAAAATGATGTATATATTGTATATAAATTATTATTTTTATAATAAATTTAATTATCAAGTAATTAATTATATTTAATTTTTTAATTATTTGTATTATTATTTTAACTTTGTTAAACAGATTTTGGTTTTTTTATACTATATGTGATCGAATACAGGTTATTAGTATAGTATAAAATAAGTACAATATGTAAAAAAAATTAATATATATTTTAAAGTCAGTTTACGTGTTAAACCGACTTTAGGTTTAAATTTTTTCAATTTAAAGTCGGTTAAAAACCGACCATTTTGTAGTAATGTGTCTAAGCTAAGTGGAGTCTACAACTTTACTGAGCGCGATTGCATATATATAAAGGGATTGTGGTATAAATGTAGATATTCAAGATACTAATAAATACCGGAAGGATGTGTTCTTCTTGGTGGGAGGAGGTTGCACCCAACATCCCATTATGTTTACATGGGGGATCCCAAGGTGATTTTGAAGAACAACACCTTCTTCATTACTAATTTGACTAGGGAGGTGATAGAGAGGCATCACAAAGATCCAACAATACCTCTTCAAACCCACTCCTTGGAAAAATTTCCTTGATGTTGAGAGGCTAGTGGGAGCCAGACTATGGAAGCCCAGAATGAGCAAGATATGTACGTTTCCAATTAGCCCTAGGAATGCAACCATAGTGGAGTGGACACCAAATGTTTCTTAAGAAAACCATGACAAAGAGATTCAACATGTGTGGGACAGATAATGGCTATCTTATGGATAGTACTCTCTTTATTGTATATTTATTGGACCATTACAATACACATGTTAATACATTACTGGCTTTAAATATGACTATATATAAGTGAAAGGTAGACCTCTGTCTCTCATATTTGGGTACATATGACTGCTTGTGAAGCTATAATCTAATTCAATTTATTTATATATTAAATATATCATATCTTTTAATATTATTGTAATTAATTGTGAAAATAGAACCTAATTAGTTATGATATTTGGATGAAAGAATACGAAGAGTATGAGTCTATACCATGGTGTCATCTTTAAAGTTCATAATTTGAGAATGATAATATGAGGAAGAGAAAAGGTCTCTGTAATATTTAATGCATGTAACTCTGATTAAATTTCATAATTAATTATAAATTTAAAGAATACTAAAAGATATATATGTGTGTTGAATACATTGATATACACATTATTTGTCTGCTTCTTATTTCGTCCTCTAAACTTTTAAGATTATTGTAAGTCAGTTTTGAAAAATAAAACAGCAAAATTCATTTAATAACTTTTTATTATAGCTATCTTTTTCACTTTTCTTTTATCATACATATTACAATAATGGAGTGTGATGACATAATTAATTATATAATATTAATATCACGCAAATTAAACCAAAAATATAATGATTTAGGAAATTTAATGCATGTACTCATAACTAGTTAGATTTTTATAACTACTTAGAAGTTAAGGAAATCCAAAAGGTGGGATACGTTTAATATATACAATTAGGTTATAAGAAGAAAATTATTAATAGTTGAAATAAAATAATTTAGTAAATATCTTGTTAGCCAAAAAATTTCATTTATTATTATAGTATATTCAATTTATTTTGAGGTTCTCTTATCCATAATTTTTTGATGGTGTGTGTTTCTCTCATAATTTTTATTATTTGTTCACAATTTAGATTATTGTTCACTCTTTTATTACAAAGATAATTATACTAGACACATATATTGATAATCTTATAACTATTCTAAATCTATGAGTTTGGATGTTTAATAGAAACATACAATAATATTCTTAAAATGAATTTTTGACTTTCTTAAAACCTAAAACAATGATATATCAATTGGTTACTTTTTTCTAAATTTTTATTTGTGTATATTTATTGTTCATTCTTATTTTAAATTTATATGTTTTTAATAGGAAAATATTCTTTGTGAAATAATAAACAACATAATTAACATTAAAGTAATATTACAAAAAGTAAATATTTCAATGTATAAAAAATCAAATAACCACGTTATCATAATTAAATTTTATCATTGGTTCACACTTAGATTTTTTTCCCATCGAATTCAATAATAGGATATTACATAGTAGTAGATATTAGACAAACTTGAAGGATTGGATAGTCATTTCATACCAATCAAAAACATAACATAATAAGTCATTAAACAACACAAGAAACAAAATAAAATCGAGAAAATGCTTTATACATAAAGAGTATGTGTATGTTCATTCAACATGAAGAAACTATAGATCTGTTGAATCAAAATAGAGACCTTGAATCAATGATTTTTAAAAACCCATTCAATCCTTAATTTGCATTTATTCCACAAGCTATTATGACTAAGGAAATATGATTTTTTTCTACCCCTTTCATGTGTTGTAACAAAAAGTCAAAACTCTAAATAAAAGAAAAAAAATATTGAACTTTTTAACAGCCAAAGATAGAGCTGGGTGAGAGAAGATTCCCTTGGTGGAATTACATCCAAAGAATAAGTGTTGCACCATCTCATTTTTAAGATGGAAAATATGAAAAACATTTGGACCTTATACTGCCTTGGTAATCAAAATGCTCTATACAGGAAGGATGTTATTCAAGCATTTCCAAAGAAATAATTTTCGCTTGCTTGGTAGCTTTAACTTCCAAATCATTTTCTATGTCTTGGCATTCACATTGTTTGCTAGTTATGTAAAAGAAGTGCATAGCCCAACATTGTCTACTTTACAAAAAAAAAGGTACATTACTATGCAATTCAGTAACAACTTGATAACCTCACTTGATCGTGTAGGGAGAGTGAGAGTTCAAATGCTAAAGTAGTTTGTCTCTTACATCACTAATAGGAGCGTTTAAGATTGGTTCGACATTAATAGGCCATAAGACACTTTTTACCTTACCTAGGTCAAAACTATATCCTTCTCTTGTCATAAGGTCTTTCACAAGGAGCACTTTTCCATTAGGTATAATAATAGGCTTGCATCTCACATGATCATTCAACCACGTGTCTTTCCAAATTTCAAGAAGGCTATTTTTCCCATCACTCCACTGTAAACCTTCTTTTAAGAGTTTACTGGCTTCAAAAATGCTTCTCCAACCCCACAAAGGCACCCAATTTAGCCTCTAAAATCTCAAAATCAGAAAAGTATTTATGTTTGAGAATTTGATAAAGAAGAGAGTCTGAAGTAGTACAAAGCCTCCAAGCCTATTTTGCAGCAAGATTGAGGTTGTATAATCTTAGATCTTTAAAGCCGAGTCCTCCTACTAGCTACTTTCCTTGGAGCTTTGACAATACCATCAAACAAGATTTAGTATTTTTTTTATGGCTCTTATATTAATGAAGCTGAAAGGTTTGACTCTACCATTTCCATTTAAGGATGGAAGTCATAATTACATATCCATTCCTCCCATATATGGAATGGAAATAACCTGCATAAGATTTTCTCCAAAGTTGTTTAGGGTGTTTGAGGTAAATAATATTGAAGACTTTGGGTATTAAGCTCCTAGTCTAATGCCTTCCCATATACACCAAGTAGATACTTGGCATGTTCTAGTTAGTCTAGTTGATGATATAAAATTTATCTAGTTTTTTATTCTATTACCAATTCCCCGACAACGGAGTCAAAAAATTGATGTGCCAAAACTTGGTGTACAAACTTTATATGATTTATGTATGATTTATAAAATAACTTGTAAGTGCATGAATCACTTATAAAAAATGATAAGTATACTTTTAAGGTTAGTCTAGAGGGAAATTATATGATTTTTAAATAATCAACAAATTCTTAAAAATGAAAATAAACATAAAATATTTTGTCACAAAGTTTTGAGTTTTTGAAGGATCTAAACTAATGACATAAAAATAAGATAGATTCAACAAATATTAGGAAAATAGCATTTATAATCAGTGAGAAATTTATGAGATATATTAACTTGGTTAATTATGCTTGCTTAGTATGGATTACATTATTTAAATATATGAATTAATATTATTGATTATCTCTTGTATATACTAATAACGCCTTCAGTCGGGTCTACTATTTATTATCAATTAAAATCACTTACTACCTTCAGTTGAATCTAATAGTTACTTTTAATTAAATTATTATTTTTTTAATAAATTAATAAACTACTTAATTGTCGTCTTTGGTTAGGTCTAAAAATTTAAACTTCATTCAAGATGTCAAAGTTTGATTTAAGAATTTAAATATTTAAGAACTAACTTTTAGATTTTAAAATTAATGCAAAAAATATGTCATCAATATATTTTTAATAGTAATTCTTGTAAAAATATTTGAAATAGAATTTATACTTCATGTATACATATAAACCAAATCAAAGATAAAAGAACAATACTCTAAATTAGATTCAAATAATCAAAGCTTAAATATAATTTTCATAATTTAAGTTTATTAAAAACATTCTGGCATTACTATATTTTTTGTGATAAACTTTGTAGAATTCTTACACAAAGAATGATACTTAACTTTGTATTTAGATTTTTCAAGCACTTGTCCCAAGATGACCTGTATCCATCCCAAGATGACTTGCTTATAATTGGTTCATTTCATACATTAATTGGTTATATTCCACCTAATCATTATATTGTTGATTTAGGAATGAAGCTTATTGGTCACTATAGACTTGTTGATATTCTTCCATATAGCTCAATCTTTTATCAAAATTATGAAATTATTTTTTCATGGAAAATCTTAACGAATAAATGATCTTCTTTCCCTTGGAAAAATATCCATACCAAAAGTAAGTTCATCATAGTATGTTAGGTCCAATAATTCACTAGGTTGTATAAAAATTTCATTTTTTGAGTAAGGTACCCCCACTTTCTTACATAAAGTAGTGACTAACTAGACGAAAAGGAAATCTAGACAGTGACTATTTGTAGATAAATTTATCCTGTGATGAATTAAATTTCCTACATCCATAATCATCTTGAATCCGATTACATACATTAAAATTTCCCTATCTCTATCAATAGTACTGTAATGTTTGGTGGGAATTAGTCTTAACACACAAAGTATTGCCAAATATGAGTAATCTTATCTAAATACTTTACTTCAAATCCCTTATGTTTATCACCATCATATACCCATTCAACACATTGTATATTTAATGTCTCTAATATATCATTTGGCTCAAACGAGACTAGTACATTATTTACTAAAGTTTTATCATTGATAGTGTCAGGAATATTTGCATAGATTTCCCAATCAATGGATTGAATCATAACATCGGGTTTTTTACAAATTTTTCCAATGTAGAACTGTTATAACATCCATAACTCCCTTAAGTCCAGCATCAAATCCCATCTCCCTCGTAGGTATAAATCCTATATTCATTTCTACTACTTTTTCAAAGGGAATTTTGGTTTTATAACTTGAAAATTTAAACCTATCATATTCTTTAGAAGTGGAAACCTCTTTTCCCTTACTATTCCTATCTCTTTTTGTTGTCATTTTCAAAAATTAAACAATACCTAACTAAAATTTACTTTTGTTGTTGTGAATTGAAGAACACCCATCTTTGAAGATGAAAATTGCTACATATTGTTGAAAGGTTTTGAAAATTTCTTTGTGGAATAAGTAGAAAATGGCTAGAAAAATGGTTTTTGTGAAAAGCTTTTAAAGATTATTGAAGAAATGTGAGATTTTTGAGAGTTTTGAAGTGTTTGGTGGGAGAGAAAGTTTAGGTATTGTGTGAAAAATGTGAGAAGTGAAAGAAAATTATAAAAATTTTATATGGGGAGGCTTTTGTGTATAGAAATTGTACGCGGGCTACAACACAGGAAAAATCATACCGTTGTGCCCATTTTTAATTCAGTAACCTCATGCTGCAACGCAATAAAAAACATGCAAGAACATTATTGAAATATTTTTGTGAGGGGTGGAAATGCCAACCTATGAAATATTTTTGTGAGCTCTATACCAATTCAGCCAAACAGGTCTTACAAATGCGAATTATGCAAATAATACAGTGAAAGTACAAATCGACATGGTCAATTCCAAACACAATAGTGATGTAGTGCCTCAAAGGCTCCTGTCCAGATTAACAACAACCATAAACATGATAAACAACTTACATCATGTGAGGAAAGAAAGTATACTAGAACCTTAAAGGATTTCCAATCACTTAAAAACTTCATATATGAAAATATATTCAATGAATGATGATTGTACTCTCACAGCATGCGATTAAACAAAACATAACAAATCATGATAAAAAGTCCAACACCTGGTACACTACCAGGGTAAAGAGATACATACTTCTTATAGACTCAGAATAAACTCGCATGCACATAATAAACAGAAGTAATATAAATTAATCATGAAGTAACTAGATTAATTTAATCCAGTATTAACAATGATTAAAAAGTTATAGGCATGCTACATAGAAAGGAAAGAACTTATTCATTCTTTGCTTAACTTTTGCATGAAAAGATTATGTGTTTCAATCACTTTCCTATAGCCGCTAAATATTAGATTTTTGGGCCCAAAATTTATTGTCTTCTTTATAGGCTTTAGCTAATTTAGATAAGAAGCCTTGATACAAAGCAAGGTCAACTAATTCTTATTCCTCTAGATCATGAAGTTGACTTTTAAATATGTAAATTTAGGATCTTAAATTCATCCCATTTTGACTCCAAGATAATAATGCTTTTGTAAACAGACTTAGATTCAAAATGAACTAAGCTAACCTCTCTAGTTTGATTTGGGGCCTTGAATTCACCCCATTTTGACTCCAAGATAATAATGCTTCCGTAAACAGACTCAGGTTCAAATCAAGGGTTAAGATGAAAACGAGAAATTAAACAACATTAACTAATGGGATAGTAACATGTGATACGAGAGAATCATAGACGAATCAGCACGCGATGCATGGTGGGACAAACTGGTCAAACGCGAATTAATGACTTTAGTTTCATAGAATCATAAATTTATGCTCTTGAATTAGAATTACATTCTTGATTCAAGCAGAGTATTTCTCGTCTGCAATTGCTTAGCTTCTGATTAACAATATACAAAGATGGAACATGAAACATGAATATTCACGTTCCAGGCTCTTTGAATTAGCTTTTCACAATCCTTTAATTTAATCCAACGATTTCGGAAGACAAATCTACTCTGCAATTTAGGTACATCTTTAGCAAGAGGAACATAAAGCATTTTGTGGTCAGCCATCCACGAGGCTAGTGCTCTATCCAGTCATTCTTTAATCATAACCTTATCGATTCAACGTCTTTGCCAAGTGAAAGGAATACCAATAAAACCCAAATCAATCAAGTTATTGACAAAATCATTAAAATCTTCTAATGATGATTCAGTTCGAATGTTGCCACCTACTTTCTCCTGATTTCCAAGAATATCATTAAAATCTCCTAGAACCAACACCCTTTAATGCTCTTGGATCACCTCACTAAGGATTTACCATTGTTACCTACGCAGTGCCATTTATCGAAGCATATAAAGCAATGATTTCCCAAGAAAAAGAGAACCAGGGAGAGAGATAACAGCTTCTATGAAGTATCTTGCATGTCTGCGTAACTCAACTTCAATGCTGTTTTGCCACATCAAACTGCAACTTCTTTCTCGCTTCAACAATGAAATATTCTGGATTTAATATTTCCAATAGGACAAGTAACTTAAGGGAATAGAGGCGACCAACATCCTAAGTTTTCAAAACCGCCAAGGCATTCCGTAAGCCTCGACAGTTCCATGAGACTATCATCGAAAGGGAGGAACAGACAATGGAGATGAAGATGACGAAGAGGAAAAGGGTCAAGAGTTACATGAGCTCTGCGTACCTGCTAAGCTACCACATCGTCTTGCTAAGGTTTTGAGATTGGGTTTTTTCACTCGGCCTACTTAAAGCAGAAGAAGGTTTATTTAATAAGTGGAGACTCACTCATGGTTTCCTCTTCAAACTCGACAATGGGCTCTATTTGTTCCAGTTTTCTCTTAGTCTCCACATTATGTTTGTTATTATCAGAGCCCAAAATCTCTTGAAGTCTAGTGTCATTAAGATTCCTCTTAAGAAAATTTTCTGCTAATTCACTAAAGCTTTTATTCGCAAGCCCATTTAAGAAACAGTCCATTTCAGACGTGGCTAAACAAACACGTTTTTAAAGCCTTGGACCCAATCTTTAATGTTTGTTGCAGAGTGTTACTATTTCAGCCATTTCATTTAGAATGAGAGACGTTACGACATTTTTTGCTAACTAGTGCTCCATATCTTGAACAGACCAAAATCCACGATTGCAACTCGTGGATAGTGGGTAGCATTTTCAGTTATTTCTTGGTTGACAATGGAAAGGGCCGAGAAGATTAATGAAAACTGTGGTTCATTCTCACCCAAAGATAACCCCCCTTGTGTGTCTATTGTGCTTGAATTGATTGGCACGTATCAGAGCCTGCATGACAATGGCCACTAACAATGAGAGAATTAAAGAGTTGGAAGTTGGGCTTGGTGAAGTATAAGACGGGTTATACAGGATGGAACTTGACATGGTCGACATGCTTTGTCATGTAGAAGAAACTCTCAACCGTCTCACCGATGTCTTGTATGCAAACCATGAGAACCCCAACCAGGAAAACCATCACCGAGAAGGCAACAATGGTGGTTGGTTGGTTGTATCCTCTAAAACAATGAAGTTTGAATTTCCTTGATTTTCAAGAAATAATCCGACGGAGTAATTCAATCATATGAACCAATTTTTTGAGTTTCAGGAGTAAAAGTCCAAAAAGTTTCTTTGGCCTCCTACATTTGGAAGGAGAGGCCAACTAGTGGTGGCAATGGATCCGTAGGACTTTCTAAGAAGAAGGACGAGTTGTCTTGTAGGCAAATTTCGAAGACAAACTTTGAGCTCGTTTTAGGCCTTTGGAGTGTGAAGATTTTGATGAAGCACTTTCAAGGATACAATAAGATGGTTCTTTGCGAGATTACCATTCGAACGCTTGGGAAATCGGGTACAAGGTTGAACGCAAAGGGCTCTTGTGGAAACATTTATGGGTGGCTTAAAAACAAACATTTCAAATGATATTCAAATGTTTAAGCCTCATACATTAAAAAAGGTTATCAGTTTCGCGCGAATGAAAGATGATCAACTATCGAGACAAGGAATATGTGTACATCCTCCACCACCAATGAAAATCCCATTAGCTCTTCTGCCAACTACTCGAGCAACACTAGCCACAGTTGCTTCTCCGAATCGACGACTAACTTGGGATCAAATGCAGAGGAGGTGAGCTCAAGGTCTTTGTTTTAATTGTAATGAGCATTTTACTGCAGATCACCAGTGTCAAGAGTCACAGTTGCTCATGTTAGAAGGACACAATGATAGTGGCAACTTTATCTGTGAAGCTGCACCCATACCAGCAGCAAACAAACTTCAAAGGGGTTCGGCTCCACCAGAAAATGGTTAGACAAGAAAAAAAGAAAAAAAAAAACTAAAAATGTTTCCAACTGTAGACCTTGAGGACAAGGATCCAATGATGAGGGAGGTATTAATAGGCTACGATTGTAACTGGTTTGCTATTTTCTTTTCTTTTCGTGTAAGAGCAATTCTAAGTAGGGGGTGGAGCAGTTCCACAATTGTAACTCGTGGATAGTGGGTTATCATTTTTAAGTTGTTTCTTGGTGTATAAATAGGAAGGAAGACAATGAACAGGTAACAGAAGATTAATGAAAATTGTGATTCATTCTCACCCACGGAGTCTTGGTGCTTGAACTGATTGAGACCTATCAAGTCCAAGTTTACACCAGTTGTGTCAGCAGTGTTTGAAGGCTTTTGTTGTATTGGGCTAAGAGCCAAACTGTTGGAAAATTATGGATCAAAGCTCTCAAAAACTCAAGAACACTCAAGAACACTCAAGAACACTCAAGAACACTCAAGAACAATTTTCTAGAAACACTCAGAAATTATTGAATTTTCGTTTCTGATTTCTTTTACTTGATTATTACATTGCTAATGAGAGGTATTTATAGAAACAACAAATAAATCTAAGCCATACAATCTAAACCTACCAAAACAATCTAAACCATACACTTATCTTCTTACCTAACCCATTGATTTTTCTTCTTCTCACCAACCATGAGCTGTATCCTTATCAATCCAGATCATCACCATAGAAGCTTCCACGAGCTGGACTTCAAATGGGCTAGAATGTTTCAAATTTTGTTTTTGATTTCTTTAGGCTTGTAAACAAGTTTACAAACCAACACTCCCCCTTAAACTTGTTTTATGATGCCGAGCAAATTTCTCAATTTGACAAAGTCTTCTTGCTTGAGTGGTTTAGTGAAGATGTCGGCAATTTGATCTTGTGATTTTACATACTCGAGTTGTACATCCTTTCTTGTGATGCACTCCCTGATGTAATGATATCGAGTATCTATGTGTTTGCTTCGATCATGGAAAACAGGATTTTTGGCTAAGGCAATGGTTGACTTGTTATCGACACAAATTTTGGTTGGCTCTTCTTGTGTCAAACCTAGCTCCTTTAACAAGTTTCTCAGCCAAATTGCATGGCAAACACATGAGGTAGCTGCTACATATTCTGCTTCACAGCTAGACAAGGTGATAATCGGTTGCTTTTTTGACATCCATGTAAAAGCAATATTTCCCATGAAAAACACAAATCCGGAGGTGCTTTTTTGATCGTCTATATCTCCACCAAAATCGCTATCACTATATCCAACAAGCTTGTATTTATTAGAAGCTGAATAAAACAAGCTAAAATTAATTGTACCTTTTAGATAGCGTAGGATTCTTTTTGCAGCTTTGAAATGGGTGATTGTCGGTTTCTCCATATAGTGACTAATCAATCCAACGGCATACAGGATGTCAGGCCTTGTACACGTGAGATAACGCAGACTTCCAACTAAACTTTTGAAAAATGTTGGATCCACATTTTCACCATCTTCATGCTTGGATAGTTTGATTCCACATTCCACTGGTGTGTTGATCGGCTTGCAATCGTTCATCTTGAACTTCTTTAGTATCTCCTTTGCATAGCTTTCTTGAGAGATGAGGATACCTTCTTCCTTTTGCTTCACTTCAATTCCAAGGTAGTATGCCATTAACCCAATATCTGTCATTTCAAACTCTCGGGTCATCACCTTCTTAAAATCTTCAAATAGCTTTGGATTACTTCCGGTGAAGATGAGATCATCTACGTATAGACAAACGATTAGAATATCGCCATCTTCAATCTTGATGTAGAGTGAATGTTCATAGGGACACTTGATGAAGTTGTTCTCCAGAAAGTACTTGTCGATGCGGTTATTCCATGCTCTTGGTGCTTGCTTTAAACCATAAAGAGCTTTCTTCAACTTCAATACCTTGTCTTTGTGACCTTTTGCTTCATAGCCTGATAGTTGCTTAATGTAGACTTCTTCTTCAAGGACTCCATTTAGAAAAGCAGATTTTACATCCATTTGATGTATCTTCCACTTATTTTGAGCTTCCAAAGAAATGATTAGTCTTATAGTTTCTAATCAAGCAACAGGAGCAAATACCTCATCATTGTCAATTCCAGCCTTTTGACTATATCCTTTTGCTACTAGCCTCGCCTTGTGTCTTTCAATCTCTCCCTTAGCATTCCTCTTTGTCTTGTACACCCATTTGACACCTATTGCCTTTTGCCCTTTGGGAAGTGAAACAAGTTCCCATTTGTCGTTCTTCTCTATAGCATTGATTTCTTCGTCCATCGCATCTCTCCACTTCTTCTCTTGTACAGCTTCTTGAAAGCTCACTGGTTCACAATCAGCAAAGAGACAGAATAAGGTAAGATTATCTTGTCGTTCTGTTACCTCATAAAGATCTTGGAGATTTCTTGTACGTGTCATGGCTCTTTCACTTCCACTCGAAGATGATGACGAATCTTCATGAGTGGTTGGCATTGGTGAAGTAGGTGGAGTCATTGGATCTTGTTGAATTTCTACGGATTGCTCCCTCATTGTCTGCTCATCTTCTTTAAACTGAGGAAAGAAATTGAAGTTATCTACATGGGATTTAAAATCCCATTCTCCTTCTTCGTCGAATACCACATCTCGACTAATCACAATCTTCTTATTGTGTGGGTTGTACAGCTTATAGCCCTTTGAATTAGTATCATAACCAATGAAGATAAAACTCTCGCTTTTATCATCAAGCTTTGTTCTTCTCTCATCCGGTACATGAACATGGGCTATACTTCCAAAGACTCTTAGGTGGGAAATACCAGGCTTTCTTCCACTCCATGCCTCTTGCGGTGTCTTTCCCCATACACTTCTTGTTGGAGATCGATTTGACAAGTAAACTGCACATGCTACTGCTTCTGCCCAAAACTCTTTGGGTAGTTTCTTGCTTTTGAGCATGCTTCGTGCCATATTGAGGATTGTTCGGTTCTTTCTTTCAGCTACACCATTCTGTTGGGGGGATCTTGGCACTGTTAAAGATCTATGAATTCCATTTGCTTCACAGAACTCTTGAAACTCCTTGGATGTAAATTCTCCACCTCGGTCTGATCTCATGGCTTTGATTTTTCTACCACTTTCTCTCTCCACTGTAGCTTTGAACCTCTTGAATACTTCAAAAACTTCTGATTTCTGTTTCAAGAAATATACCCAAGTTTTTCTTGAAAAATCATCAATAAAAAGAAGAAAATAGTTACTGTTACCGAGAGAACTAGGCTTGATCAGTCCGCACACATCAGTATGGATTAGCTCGAGTGGCTTCTTGGCTCTTGAGTCTGACTCCTTTGGAAAGCTTTTCCTGAATTGCTTCCCGAGTAGGCACCCTTCACAAAGTTGATTAGGATGGTTAATGCAAGGTAGTCCATTCACCATCTCCTTCTTAGACAACAGCTCCAATCCTCTAAAATTGAGATGTCCGAATCGAAGATGCCATAGCCACGATGCATCTTTATAGCAGGCTTTCAGACACTTTGCAATGTCATTTTGTATGTTGATCAAGAACATTCTATTCTTTGACATTGGCACGTTAGCAATGAGGTTATTCTTATCATCTTTTATAGAAAGATTACAATCCTTCATATGAATATTATAACCTTTCTCTAACAGTTGTCCTAAACTTAAAATGTTACTTTTCATATTTGGGATATAGTAAACATTGGAAATAAATTGATGTTTCCCATCTTTTAAACGAATAAGAATGTTACCTTTTCCTTTCACTGCTACGTTTGAATCATCTCCAAATGAAATATTTCCACTTACTGACTCATCTAGTTCCACGAACATGTCTTTCCTTCCACACATATGGTTGCTTGCTCCGCTGTCAAGATACCAGGCATTTGGTTGACTACTATTACCCTCCTTTCGTGCTAGAAAAAGAGTTTCTTTCTCATCGGTCTTCTCCTCTATGTAGTTGATTTTCTCATCTACTCTATTATTGGGAGCTCTACATTCTGAAGCATAATGTCCAAATTTCTGACAATTATAGCATTGAACTTGAGATTTTTCATACCTTGAGTTCATATTACCTCTTCCTGGACTTTGTGTTGAGCTTTCCGCTCTTTCAAAGTTCTTGGAATTGTTGTTGTAATTCCAACTTTGTCCACGACCGTGGTTTCCACCTCGTCCACGGCCTCTACCTCTACCTCTACCTCGGCCACGTTGGTTTCTGTCATTGCTTTGGCTTTCATGCTTATCCTTGAATTGCATCTTGAAGAGTTGCTCAGTGATCCCTTGCTTCTTCTTATGCTTTTCTTCATATGCTTGTAATGACCCATTGAGTTCATCAATGGTCATTTCTTTCAAATCTTTTGTTTCCTCAATCGTCACGACGATATGTTCAAATTTGGAATCTAATGAACGAAGTATCTTCTCCATTATTCTAACATCTCCCAACATCTCACCGTTTCTTTTTAATTGATTAGAAACAACTGCGACTCTTGAGAAATAGTCGGAAATAGATTCGGAAGCTTTCATATGTAGAGATTCAAACTCACCTCTTAGTGTTTGGAGATGAACCTTCTTCACTTTCTCGGCTCCTTTGAAAAAACTTTGAAGCTTATTCCACGCTGCTTTGGAAGATGTTGCATCTGAAATATTCTCAAACCCATCATCATTTAAGGCTTGATAGATAAGAAAAAGAGCTTTCTTGTCTCTCTTTCTCAAATCTTTCAAAGATTCTTTTTGCACTTGCGTTAGAGTAGCTTCATCGTCTGGCTCACTTAAGCCTTTCTCTACGACTTCCCACACATCATGTGCACCCAAAAGAGCCTTCATCTTGATACTCCAATTATCATAGTTGTCGTTATTGAGTGTCGGGACTTGAAACGATGACATACCTCCATTTGACATAACTATCAATATAGTGAGAATTTGTAAATTCTGATCGCACAGATGGATTCAGAACGTCAAAAAACCTTAAGAGGAACTCCGTGGGAAAAACTGATTTTTTTGGTCAACGGTCAAAGTCAACGATCAAAGTCAACTATCAAAGTCACCTTTTTTTTTGGTCAACTGTCTCGGCTGCTCGGTCAAACGGCTTGACGGCTCAGTCAAACGGCTTGGTGGCTCAGTCAGCGGCTCGGTCAACAGGCTTCACGGCTCGGTCAACTCGGCTTGGTGGCTCAGTCAGCGGCTCGGTCAACAGGCTTCACGGCTCGGTCAACTCGGCTCCAACTCGGCTGACTCAGTGAGTTAACTCACTTTCTGGCAGAAACTTCCGGAGAATCGTGGCGGCGCGTCCGAACTCCGATCTGGATGATTCTTGCGGCGTCGGATTTGTCTCGTCGAGAGCTTCGATTTGATATACAATAGTGTATATTTATATTTCCAACTACAGCTCTGATACCACTTTGTTGGAAAATTATGGATCAAAGCTCTCAAAAACTCAAGAACACTCAAGAACAATTTTCCAGAAACACTCAGAAATTATTGAATTTTCGTTTCTGATTTCTTTTACTTGATTATTACATTGCTAATGAGAGGTATTTATAGAAACAACAAATAAATCTAAGCCATACAATCTAAACCTACCAAAACAATGTAAACCATACACTTATCTTCTTACCTAATCCATTGATTTTTCTTCTTCTCACCAACCATGAGCTGTATCCTTATCAATCCAGATCATCACCATAGAAGCTTCCACGAGCTGGACTTCAAATGGGCTAGAATGTTTCAAATTTTGTTTTTGATTTCTTTAGGCTTGTAAACAAGTTTACAAACCAACACAAACTTGTTGAGGGAGTTTCATTTATACCCCTGTCAAAGGCTTCCTGTTTAGTTAACAATGCATGACTCTTGAGGATTCCAAAACTTGACTGAGAGATGGGATTCAGCTTTAATCCATGGCTCGTATAATCGAACTCGCACACCTAGCGGTGTATGCATCCTCGGTGAAGGAGCACTGTTGGGTACAATGTCCTCCGACACACCTAATCCCCTTCCACAAACTTCAACATATTCTAGGTCCATTTTATTCAAAGGCAACCCAGTAATCTGAATCAAAAAAGCTGCAGTGGTAAAATCAAGTTCAACTAAAGTTTTCTCAGGGGGCCACTCTTTGATTAGCTGCAATGCTCCTTTCACATTCCATGGCACCCTTTTTAGGATTCCTTTCCTTTTTTATTTCTCAGAGTGAAGATAAATTTATTTTCTTCAACCCATTGAACCAGTAACTTACAATCAAGAGCTCAAGGCTTCCTAAGTGATTCCTCCATTGTTTTAGCACTGAAGCTTCCGCTGAAGAAGACTTTTCCAATTAGAACTCTGTCAAAATCATGAGAGAGATCTTGTTATGTCCCTTGACTATCAAGTTGTTGTAAAGCCATGCTTAGCCGGTCCGATCTTATGCTTCATTTTAACTGTAGTGCTAGATAGTAAATACACCAACACATCTGAGCTGACTGTTATTAATGTACCCACAAGGAGATGTGAGAGATGTAGTAACTCACTACAGAAATGATAACACTAGTTTAAACTCAAATCTTTTCGATTGAAGACTTTAGTTAAAAGAGACCCAAGAGAAGGGTACCCATAGATGGTTCACTTTCCTAAGTACAACAAATTTGAAAATGAAGTAGGTACGAACAGACGCTACAAAAGCGACACAACTACAATGAAATGCAAACTTTAGATTATCATTACTCAGATCAGAGAAGCAAGCATTGACAAAAACTGAGTTAGCAGTATAAGCATAAATGGTATGGAGATGATGATTCCTTTGCATTCTTTGCTGCAATCTGATACGTATAGAAATTGTTATGGGCTGCTGGTGGGCACAGTGTCGAGCAACATGTTGCGCACAGGTGCAGGACGTGGGAGCAAGGCACAAGAGGCAGGTTGAACGCGTGACTGGGGAACCATCGAATTGGGTTGGAGATGTCAGAAATAGTTAGTCTTGGTTATGCTATATATGTAGCTAGATAATTAAGGGGAAAAAGGAGAAATTATTAAGAAATCAGTTCCCTCTTTACCTCTGTCTTCTTCTTTCCTCAACCCCTCCTTTGAAATTCTATTCCTATCAATAGTATCAAAGCCGGTTCCAACCATGGTCGATCGGAACCGATTTAACACAGAAACCTCTGATGAGGAATCTAATTTCTTCGCGCGATTTAGGTCCAGATCCGAGCGATTAAACGTTGTCTTACAGGCAGTGCAGATCAAACTGAGGGCTCTTCGCACCTCCCACAGCTCACCGGAACCACATCAGCTTCCATACCTTTGTGTTGAGACCTTCGAGAAATCTGAGGTTCCAACCATGGGATTCTCTATCTTTGGTGATGGTTCGGAGAATGACAAGAGAAAATCCCAACCTGTAGAGGACCACTTGGTTCTTGAGTTAACAAAAGAAATGGCGATGACGTACTCCAAGACAGAGCTGCATTGTAACGGGTCACCACCGTCTGGGCCTCCAGAACTGATCCATAACTCAAGTTCTCTTTCTCCAGCCTATGGGCTTGAATGTGGGCTATTACCTAGGTTTATTGTTCCAACCCATAAGGAAAAGCATCCCCAAATGGTAAGGTTAGTGATGAAAATTCCAATTGGTTCAGAGGCTTAATTAATTGCGATATCAGACTCGCGAAATCTCGCTTCCCACACGTTGTTAGTGATGGTGCTCGCAAGGGTGCTTGGAGAACTATTGGGAACAAGGGTCGAGGTAGTCATATGTTCGATCCAGGTAAGATCTAGCATCGATAGCACTATAAGACTAATTAGCAACGATACGCTTTGGTATTGGCTATGGCTGCCTCTGTTATCCTATCTCTGGTTATGGCTCGTGGTCATAAAAGTGAGTCTGCTCCGAAAATGGCCATTGACATCAATGACTCAGCTGAAGGTGTTGAGAAGATTTTGGCAACAATTAAGGTTCTGAAGTATATTAGAGTTTTTGTTGAAGTTGAGAATGCGAAGAACAGTAACTCCATCTCATGAACAGTTGAAGAAGTGATGCATATGGAGGCAATTTTTCTTGTCTCTACTGATGTGAGTTTTACTTCTAGTTTGTTCCCTAAGTATAAATTAGGAGCTAATAATTAGATTCTAGAGGAGCCAAAGAAGGATCAAATTGGCCCATCTTTAAAGGAGGTTGTTGAAAAGGAAAATTCCTAATCCTCGGATCAGCACAAATGTCTCTCAGTTGGGGAACTTGCCAGTAAATTTGACAAGAATTTGTCTGCTGGTGCTAATACATCTAAAGAGGCTGAGTTAAAAGAAGTGGCTTCTTTAGAAGGGCATGTTCTTCTAAAGAAACTTAGAGATGCACTAGAACATTTGAGAGGGCGATTGGTTGAGAGGAATAAAGAGGATGTGGAGAAAATTATTAAACCTAGCTCCTCATTCTCCGTGCTATTCTTCAACCTTCCTCTGAAATTCAACCATAGCAAGCAAAAGCCTAGCTGGATGAGGAAGCCAAAGGAGATTACCAAGGAAGAGTATTCTTCTTTCTATAAGAGTCTTACCAATGATGGGGAAGAGCATCTTGATGTGAAGCAATTCTTAGTTGAGGGACAATTGGAGTTTAAGGCTGTCTGTTTTGTTCTAAAGAGGGCTCCATTTGATTTCTCTGACTCAAAGAAGAAACCCAACAACATCAACTTGTACGTTCATTGTGTTTTCATTATGGATAACTGTGAAGAGTTGATGCTTGAATATCTTAGCTTTGTGAAGGGTATTGTTGACCCTGAGGATGACCCTAAGGACCTTCTTCTCAACATTTCAAGAGAGATGCTTCAGCAAGACAAGATACTGAAGGTTAGTCGTAAGAACTTGGTCAAAAAGAGCATTGTGCTTTTCTTTGAGATTGTAGAAAACAAGGAAGACTACAACAAGTTCTATGAATATTTTTCGAAGAACCTTAAATTAGGTATCCATGAAGACTCCCATAACAAGACAAGGCTTGCTGAATTATTGTGTTACCACTTAACTAAGTGTGGTGATGAGATGACTAATCTGAAGGATTATGTCACTAGAATAAAGGAATTTGAAGGCAAGAAGCTTTTTTCAGCTACCCAAGAAGGTTTGAAGCTTGATGAGATTGGGGGTGTACCTAGCATCCAAAACGCGGTTCCAAAATTTGGACAAAAGACGTGGTTCAAATCTCTTAAAAAGACATGGTTCAATAGCATCAACAATTGAGGTAAGAAATGAAGGAAAGGAATGTGGGGTTTCAATTGATTCTTATGCATTTACTGTATTGATCAATGGAGATATTAAATTTTCTCTGGCTAAAAAGATTGTTGAAGTGTTTGATCGGAAGGGAGGTTTTAACTGTAAGCCTGATCTATTTACTTACAATTACATACTGACAATTTTGGTTCGAAATGAGATTATCATGTTAGTAATAGCTGTGTATAAGAGAATGTTAAGGTTGGATTATTGGCCATATGAGTTCATCCTGGTTACAACGCACAAGCCCCTGTGGAGCTACGGCAAAAACCATCCTCAAAAGCATAGGCTCTATTTGGAAAGGATCAACAGTGGGAAAACTCAACAAATTAGTGTGGTTACTGCTTTATTGGATTCAAATTTGAATATGGTTATAGGCTGGAATGGAGACAAAACAAGAATTTTCTTGGAAACACTGAAGAAAATGCTTAAAGTGGAGACCTCATTAGAGTAAGAGGAGGAGTTCTGTGGAAGGATCCTAATAGCTACCAACATGAGATATACACGTGACAATACCCTTTTTGAATTTCTGGTTAATACCCAAACATGCGCCGAAGATCAGAGTGAGCCCTTGATATGGACAAGGCAGGGTCAAGATGGAATTGATATGTCTAGCATTATGGATTTTACGGTAGCAGACCTACTTACAAAAGAAAATGACAAGGGGAGGTTAAATAGTAGAACTGCTAAAATGATATCCTTGCTTACCAGTAATAACTCCAGCAAGAAGAAGAATTCCAAGGGTAATATAACAATAAGCTTAAAGGACCTACGATCTTGCATGAATGCTTGCATCCCTAATCTACATGCCAACCTAAAAGTCAACACAATGCATAGAATTGGCACTAGTCAAGGAAACACAATAGTTGTTCACAGATGGAGTAAAATGTGGGATAAATTGGGGAACCTATCAAATAGCACCCTTGATTACAATGCTAGATATGATGGGCTCACCTATAAAGTGACCACAAGTTTTAAGTATAATCAAGAAGATCTTAAATTGGCCCAGAGGGAACAGTTTAGTGACAGGGTTGATTATAGCTGGACTGATGGTTTCAAGACACATTTTTTTGAACATATGACTAATATGATGATAAGTAATGACACTTGTCTTTTTATCACACCTTACCCAACTCCATCCTTGAGGATAAGGATTCTAAAGGGGGGAGGATTGATACATATAGAAATTGTTATGGGCTATTGGTGGGCGCAGTGTCGAGCAACATGTTGCGCATAGGTGTAGGACGTGGAAGCAAGGTACAAGAGGTAGGTTGAACGCGTTAGTAGGGGACCATCGAATTGGGCTGGAGATGTCAGAAGTAGTTAGTCTTGGTTATGCTATATATGTAGTTAGAGAATTGAGGGAAAAAGGAGAAATTATTAAGAAATCAGTTCCCTCTTTACCTCTGTCTTCTTTTTTCCTCAACCCCTCCTCTGAAATTTTATTCCTATCACAATCATTTGACACTTAATAGTGTTTATGAACGGGTTACACATATTTTTTAATTTATATTTCCCAACATTAAAAGGTTTTTTCAACATATTTTATTTCACACTAAAATATCAAAAGATTTTAACTTTAATTATTTAAACGCTATATCATATATTTATTTTTTAATATTTTTAATTAAAATTAATTCTTTATATAATAAATAATAAACATAATAACTTGATTTTTTTTAAATTTCATTATTTGAATTAAACAAATAAAGAGAATCCAATTACATAACCAATTACCATTGACTTATATAATGTGAAATAGTCCAAAACTTATTACATAACTATGGCAAGGAGATATCAAATTCTTAATATTCACCCAAAACTCGACTGATGAACGAAAACCGGCATCGCCGATCCTGCCAATACTTTGGTTTTATATTTATAAAACTCTCGCAAGTGCACGAATCATTTCGTAGAAAATGATAAGTATACTCCCAAGGTCGATCTAAGGAAGGAATGTATGTAGTTTTTAATTTATTATTCAAGCTTTTAAAAACGAAATTAAATCCTAATCATCCTGTCACGATATTTTGGGGTTTTTGTGTTTTTAATCTAATTACAGAAAATTAAACAAAGATTCAATAAACATTCCTGAAAATTTTATCTTTTATAAATAGTGGAGTATTTATGGATATAATAACTAAGTTAATTATGCTTGCTCGTATTATTTAGGTTATTAAAGATATGAATTGATATTTATTGATTCTCCCTTTTTTGTATGAATACCACCTTTGGTGGGGTTAGATATTCTTTGTTAACTAAACAAATCAATTAACACCTATGGGTGGGGTTGATAACTAATTTGGTTAATTAAATTAATTCCTTTTTCTAAGAGATTGAAAATGAACCATTTAAATGCCACCTTTGGTGGTTAGACAGCTTTAAACTTTATTCAAGGTGTCCAAATTAAACCTAAGAATTTAGTTATCCGAGTACTAACTTTCAAGTTTTAAAACCACTAACAAAACATGTTGTCAATACATTTTCGGATAATAATTCTTATAAAAATTTTGAAATAGAGCTTCACTCTAACTACCTAGGCGATTGTACCAACAAATAAAAGAGCACTACTCTAAATTAGACCAGGATAACTATACCTTAAAATCTTTTTTTTAGATTTAAGTTTGTAATGAAAAATAATATATTTCTCTCTAACATTCTTAATATAAAATCTTGAATAAAAATAAAATCAATTCATTTTAGAGATTTTCACCTATTTAATATTTCGCAAGCATAACAATGTTATTATTATATCATGTTTACAAATAGCTAGCACAGTTAAGTTTAATCACAGACAAATTAAATATAACATGTAAGAATAAAGCATAAAAATAACTGTAAAGAAAATAAAATCCTTACAGAACTTCGACGCTATTCCCGTTGCTAGAAAACCTCCAAGCGGAATTTGCACTTCCATTTATTGAATCAAAAAGCTAATAAATTACAAAAAAACATAACTAGTTCTTCCCAAAAAGGGAAGAACTCTAAAACTAAGAGAAACTAGCTAAAACATAAGAAAAACTAGCTAAAAAATAAGAAAAACTAAAAAAAAACTAAAAACTAAGAAATGGAGAAAAAGAAAGAAGAGAGAAGTATGTTTTGAGGTGTGTTTTGAAGTGAAGGTAAGTGGGGTATTTATAGGTGAGGATGGAGAGAAAAAATGAGTAAAAAAATGTTAAAAAATGAAAAAACGTATAATGGACATGGTGAGGTCATCAATGACATCATCATGACGTTATGGGGGCGGCTGCACGCGAAAAGTGGGGCGAAAACACGTTGGGCGTGAGGGGGTCACGGAGGCCGCGCGCGCGGGGGGCTGTCGCCGTATGCGCAGCAAGACGCGTGAACAATACCATCACGCTGGCGCGCGTACGGGGCGCTGGGGCGATTTCTGTCTTTTTGACATTTTTGACCTTTTCGACCCATTTTGTCCAATTTTTCCATGTTTGTTGACCTTTTCCCACTTATTTATTAATATATTTGTGATGTATTGCTTCAAGTATTCCTCTTTGAGTCTTTAAATTGCGTTTTTAAGCCAAAATACCTGAAAAACAATAAAAATACCCGTGATTCCGAAAAAGATAAATTTATATAAATATATGATAAAACATATAAATATATATATTTTTAATCAATTAATGTGCATAAAATCATGGTAATTTTAGTGCTTTTTGAGCACTCATCATCGACAAATGGAAAGCAAAAAACATGATGCAAGTAAATAAACAAGAAGAAAGAAGCAACCAAAAATGTTAAACAATCTTTGACATATTCAACAAACATGAAAGGTAGAACAGAAATACAAAAGCTAAGCACGTGATAAATAGAAAGCAATAAAGAAAGAAAAGCTTTTTATTCAAAATCAAATTTTCCTGTGTAAGAAGAAAATAAGATGAAATTCTGATTGTAATAACACTGTATGAGATCATATAAACACATCAATATAACATAGTAAAACCACTAAATTAGGATTCACACATATTACTTATGTGTTACTTATAGCAACCACTCGATAACAAGTAATTCATTATCTAAGCAAATCAAAATTTCACAACCTAAACGGGATATTAGGTTATACATTTCATAGTTGAATCATTATGCTTAATTATGCTTTAAATTGCCTCCATCTGCTATCTTCACAGCAATTGCGATCCAAATTTGAATCAGTCTCTCCTATATAGCCCCACCACCACCTGATATGGTACAGCCACCAATGATTAGTACTTGTGCGTCCTTGGATAATGGAAAGCCCATGCACATGTAACTAAATTCAATCTACAAGTTGATTGTCAATTCAAATTTTAATTAACCTAACCCAAAAATGATTTTTTTGAAAACCACTTGATGCAAAAATTTTAATTGCTTACTAGTGCACAAATAATTAGCATACTAATGATATGTTTATCTCAAGGTCGAATCTAAAGGAATTGACATATGTTTTAAAATGTCAAATTATTTTCTTATTTAGCTAAACAATCTCAAACATTTTAACAAGTGTCAATTGAGAGAAAGATCGTGAATTCTAAATTAATTAAATAACTAAAATGAAGGATATGAATTGAAACCAAATATATATGAATGAATGAATATAAAAAATTAACTAGTTATCTATTCATCAAAATAATGAATTAAATTATTTTTTACAAAAAAGTTACTACTATTGATTTTTTTTCCTTTTAAATAAGCAAGCCTCCAATGATCATGGTGAGCCCCATAATTCTCAATTAACCAATAACTTCTTGTATTAGGCTTGAAATTGATTAATTGGTAAACCTGAACGAAATATATAAACCATTTAATTTAAGCCAAATTAATAAAATTAAATTAGATTCATGTTCATAAATTCATAATCAAGCATAGATGATGTGTCTAATGCTTAGTTCTAAAATATTTTCTTTAATTATAAATCCAGATTTGATTCATTATCAATTTAAAATGAAAGATATGAAAATCATGGAAAATAAATAAATCATAAAATTGCTTTTCCAATCATGAAAACAAAACTAGAATCCCATATACAAAATTTAGCCTAACATAATTAAATTAACCAAAATTAATTTAATTACAAAATACATATTTAGATTACAAAGAGAAAGAAGATTTAACAATAAAAATATCCCTTCTTAATCTATGATCTCTAAATCCTTGAATTAGTTGATAGTCTTCTTCAAATTCTTGAAAATTTCACAATTGAGAGTTTTTTTCTCTATTTTCTATGTTGTATATTGTTAAATACAACTATGATGACTTGGTATGGTTGGAATTAGTTTAAGAGTGGTTTATAGTGTATTTATAAGTTGGGTTTTTGATAAAAACACATTTTGTACATGTATTAGGGTTTTTGGCCATTAAATGCATGTGGGCCTCGGCATGGAATAGTTGGCACTATGGTACGATAGGAAAGTTAGATCCTTCAGTGCAACCTGAGAGCACCATGGTGCAACGTGTTTATTTTTATGCCATGATGCATGTTGAAATTCTAAAAACCCTAGTTGCAACCTACAAGCACCTCACTATGACATGCATATATTTGGGTCGTAGCGTGCAATGGTATTCTATTTTCTGGTATTTTGGTTCGTTCTAACTTGCCTGAGTTGTCATTTATCGCCCTCTTTCACTCTTTTTGCTCGTGTTCATCCAAGATTCTTTGAATAGAACATTAACATACAAAACAAGGAAATACCCTCCAAAACAGCATAATACTAAAATAAAAACAAAGCTTAAAAATATAGCAAATGATAGGTCAAAATATTGTTCATCACCACTCCATGAATCAACTATATTGAAAATCCTAAAAGTATTGATGATACAGAAGTAAGAAACTATTTTCAAACTCAAAATCTGAGTTTGAAAATTGTTTGAGTTTTTGAATGTTTTCTAATTAATTCTCACAATACAAAATGATAGGGTATTTCTAGAAAAATCTTGGCTTATCGGGCACATCTTAACTACCTCGCTAACAAAGTAAGTGATCCCTTGATAACCACATTGGCAAGGGTAATAGCCACAGTGGTGAGGATAAATTTCATAAAACCTTACTAGTTATCTCACTAACCACTTGATCAATAACGACGATAAGTACCTCAATTAGCTCTTCAAAACTTTTTTTTGTTTTAAAAATTTGCCAAGTATTTCTCCACAGATACTTGTAGACCAAAACAAAACAAATTAATACATAAACATAACTAAATGCGTGAACTACATGTTCCAAACCCCCCGATATTATGTGTAACATGAAAACATACAAAGTGTTTTGACTATATGAGTGCATGCAATATTGTTGTGATAGTAATTGACCTTACATAGATAAAGAGAAAACATTAAGTTAAATAATACAAGCTCCATGCTTTGGACATAAGAATACTAACAAAGCTAGGATCAAAATTACAATCTCCCTCTTTGACTTTACATGGCAAAACAATGTACAACTAAAAAAGGCTCAACATCAATACATGAAACATTTATGCAAGATGGCCTAAAGAAGTTTATTGTCATGAACAAACTTCAACATACAACCCAGAAATCCCTAACAAACCTTTTCCAAGTGCATCCTTCTTGTCATGCTCCATTAATCTTCATGATTTAACACATCCATCTTGATGCCCACTTCATATTGCATGTTTGAACTCCTACTCCACTTGAGCTTCATAATCTCTAGCTACATGTATCCTGCACACATGAAATAACACATACCCATGAATGTGTCATGCATACCTATATGTAGTCTAACCAACTACTATCATGTTATGCCTAGGTTAGTACACACCAATAGGCTAAGTGCACACAAATATGCAATAGAGAAACACACAACATAAGATAACTCCCTATGACTCTATACTACACTCTCCATATATGTATGCAAGTCTAGAAACACATGATGTAGTGTAAACATACACTCATAGCCCATACAACAAACAAACTTCTCCCTCCTTTTGACATAGAAAGTCAAAGGAGCATCACGATATGAGGGAGAGAAGGCATACATACATGCAATAATCCTAGTCACTCGTGCATCAAGCTAAGATAGATAAGTACAATACACATGACATTATGAAACATATGCATACAAATCATAGCATGTACACAAACATGTTGAACATGAACATATAATTAATATTGAATAATAAAGACAGTAATGAAAAACTAGCACACAATTCATTGATAAAATTCTGAGTACATTTTATTTTCCATTATTTTTTATTTTATAAAATAAACAAAAATACATTGGCTAAAAAAATAAAACAAAAATATCATGACTCTCCTCCATCCTATCCCTTATGATTTGTTGAAAAAGAGGCATCAACAACTAAGAATAGGTAGCTAGGCTTCATATTTAGAAAAGTCATTTAAAGATTGTTTTGAATTACATATGAAGTGATTAGTGAATTCTAAAATTCTAAGTTTTTCTCATTGTTGAAATCGTACATTTTGTATTGCTTTAGTTTAATAATAGTATTAATTATTTCTCAATTTTCCCCAATTTTTAAACTAAATAGGATTGCAAATATTTATTTTGGGTACTCTTCTACAAAATATCCCACTCCTCATAGATTGATACTTGTGCTTTAGCACTATATTACTTGCGCGACTCTTTTACTTATGGACCATGTGTTAAGTTTTTTGTGTTGTTGTCAAAGAGTGGCAACTATTTCATTAGTAAATATAATAATACTAATTTAGGTATTTTAATTTCCTTTTATTGTTTTTCTTAGGTCTAGGTTGGCTCATGAGCAACTCACTCCCTAAGACCTTGAATTAAAAATAACTCTATGAAAGTTAAAAAGGGAAAGTGTCAAGCTAATAACTTTGAGATCAAGCCCACCACTATCCAAATGGTTCAATCTCAAGCCCAATTTGAAGGTGCTCCATTTATGACTCAAAAGCCCACATCACAAGTTTCTTAGAAAATTTTACACATTTATACATAATAGAGTCTCCAACAATGCTATTTGTCTTTTCTTATTCTCATTCCTTTTAAAGGGTAAAGTAAATGCATACCTCAATTCCTTACATGCTAACTCCATTGGTACTAGGGAAGATTTCGTACAAAAGTTTCTAGCCAAATATTTCTCACCATCAAAAACAACCAAGATGAGAATGACATCACCTTCTCTCTTCAAATAGTTAGTGAAACACTTTATGAAGCTTTAGGATAGGTTCAATGAGTTGCTCAAAAAATGTCCATACCATGGTCTACCCAAATGGCATCAAATGTAAACATTCAACAATGATATTCTGTTGCAGAAACGTACAATTATTGATGTCCAGCTAAATGTACTCTCATGTCAAAATGAGAAAATCATACAAGATGGCCTAAGAAGTTTTTCCTATGAACAAAAAATGACTCATAAGCAAGACACCCCAAAACATGCATATACCGAGTGCAACCATCTTGTTGTGCTATAACCATCTTCAAGAGTCAACATATCTATGTTGCATGCTTGAACTCCAACTCCAATAGAGCCATAAGGTCTCAGGCTACACTTGTATCCTATATACATGAAACAATACATATTTTGAATGCATCATTCCGATCTTTGTTTACTCTAACTAGAAAAAACTATGGTGTAACCCCTACACTAGTACATATCAATATACTAGGCATAGTCAAAATGTAACAAACAAAAGCCATTATTCACATGACTCCCCTAACTTCATGCTACAGTACCCTTACGTGTATGCAAGTTAGGCAACAAATATGTAGTGAATCACATGCTTACAGCCTATGCAACAAACAATAATGTAACACATAACAAGTTATGCAAAAAAACTACCCCTTTTTTGACACAAAGTCAAAAGAGCACCCCTACATAAGGGAGAGAAGGCATACAAACATTCAATAATCCTAACAATCATGAAACTAGTAGAGAAGATTAATGTGTTAGTAACATGGAAACACAAAACAAATCAACTTTAAACAACAAAATAAAGTGTTGAACACACCAACACAAAAAATTTCATTAAAAGTTTTTGTAGTACATTCTACAAAGATATTATTACTTTTTGATTAAATGAAAGACTAAATACATCATAATAGAATAATAATAATAAACTCAACACTCTCCCCTACCCTCTCCATCATCATCAAGAGTTATGCAATAGGAAGAGCCACCAAAGTCTCTATTGTTTGGGGGAGGGCTATGATTTTGTTGGGCAAGGAAGGTCCAAAATATCTAGTTAAAAGAACCCGAATGCTCAGGTTCTTTTATAAGCCTAATTAGAAGCAACAAGCTCCCTAATCATGGACTTCATGTTATGAGTAAATGAGAAAAATTCTTGATGTAAAAGAGAGATCTCTAAAGGAAAAGTCTTGAAAAAAGCAAGAGGATGAGTAGAAGTAAAAAGAAAAGGAGCTAATTGAGAGACATCATGAGAGGAAGTAAAAGAAGGAGTAGAGCATTCGAAGTAAGAAGCATAGTTAGAAGAGCATAGTTAGAAGCAAACTGAAAAGCATGAATAGTGCATGCCTATGCCTTTGGTAGTACCAACAATAGTAGAGAACATGGAAGTGCCCCACTAAGTGATCAAAGAAGGATGATGAAGAGTGGAAAGATAAGAAGTAATAGAACAAAAAAGTATGGCTCTATATATCATACCTGTATGGTCTATAGTCTCATAGTTGAGAATAGCACAAAGGAAATGACCATGAGAGGCACTTATAGAAGTGAAATGAGTGCGAGAATGTACTATAGTGCTCATAATATCACTAAGACATCATCCATGGGAATTAGCCCTCACTTGGTTTACTATTGAACCTAGGATGAGTGTGTTAAAATAACACCCAATGAGAGGGTGGTGGTGAGGCAAAGTGACACATGGTGGCTAGCCCAAGAAGAGAGAGAAAGAGAGAATAAGAGCGCAAAAGCCTCCCTTTTATTTTTAGAAAAATAAGAATTAGCAAAGAAAGGAACATGCAATGGAAAACTACATGAAAAGACAGAAAAGAAACAATATGTTCAACAAAAAGGGATCATGAAAACAAGTGATCAAATTTCATCCCTCCGTTTAGTAAAGAATTTATTAGGGGCAACAGACTCAAAGTGTAGTCTCTTATTTACACAATCATGCAGTGTATATGGAACATAGGGTACTTTTTGTTTTGAATTTTGAAAGAGTCTAACACCCGGCACATAACTGGGGTAGGGAGATTCTGACTCCTTAAAGACTCATCACAAACTCACAAGCACTAAAAAGTAAACATGTAACAGATAGATCACAAAAGTAATAAATTAATCACATAGTAGGTAGATTAATTTAAAAATAGAGACAGATAATAACTAAAAAACAATAGGCATGCTATAAGATAGAGAAAAGAAATCATGTAACAACAAATATCAAAAAGTTTTTTATCAGAGTTTAAATCTTAGTATGTTGGTACATAACAACGAAGCATACATAACACCAAAAGTAACAAGGTAAACTCATATAGAACCCTTATTTATATGGTACAATCCTCAATTGCTTAGGTTAACCACTTGATAGTAAACAATCCTCTAAATAATAAATAGATACAACCTAGAAAGAGTATAAATGCAAATACCTCTGTAAGTTAGGATCATACTGCCTTAATTTCCTATTGCTTCCTTCACTTGCTATGTCCATAACTTATTGATCTAAAAAATGGATCTAATCCTCATCCAGAGCTAACACCGCCCATACCAATGTGATGGTAACCAGTCATCTATAACATGTACAATAATATGGGATACAACTCAACCACAACAATGAAAAAACACTATCTTGGGATTCTTAAGATAATACCAAGCTCAACCCAAACTCATAGTTTTGCTCACAATAGGATTGTAAAATAGGCTTAAGCTATCATGCTAATTTATCACATAAAAATGTAACATAAGCTCTGAAATATGCTCAAAGTGAATTGTGAAAAGGAATAAAGAATCAGAGAAAATTTTGGTAAAATTTCATTATATTTTTCTTGACTGGAGTAGTGAAAAAGAACTCATGTAAACGACAATAGAAAAGTGAGTAGGGAGGACATTTTCTTGTAGTACTCCAATGATAATTAGGAAATTACCTAGAAATGTGGCCAATAGTGCCATTGAGATGACAAATATGTGTTGAAGAGTAAGAGAATTGGGGTATCTGACTTTGAGGAGTACCACGAGAAAGAGATTCTAACATTAATTCTTATATGAGGATGTGAAATTAATTTCCCACAGGTACATCTTATATGCCGAAGCTCACTACAATGGTGATAGATAAGAGAAAAAGTGTGTAGAAAGGGGCAAAAGACCATCACTAGCATGATAAGAAGAGGAAACAAGAGGTTAGATGTTCACCTAGCTGGAGGAAGGAGCAAGGAAGTGACAACCGCCTTACCTTTACGGGCAACAATGACAAAATTTAGCTTAGGGTTAGCCATAGCAGGTTTGATTAATTTTGGGAAAGAACTATTGATAGCAATAGATGAACCTTTTTCAAACCCAAGTTCTCTCTTATTTCTTAAGGATTTTCCACTATTAAGGATCACATCTAGCTTTCTAGTTCCCATCATAAGCTTATGAATCATTCTTAAAGAGTGAGCTAGTTCTTCTAGGAACTTCACAAGCTTTTATCCTAAAGCTTGCATAAGGTCTTCTTTCTCTAAGTTAAATAACATAATCAATATTAACCAAGAATTCTTCTAGGAAAGAATGGTGGGGAAAAGCCTCCTTAAAAACCATCATAATAGACAGAGCAACATTCCCAAGAAAGATTAGTGGCATAAAGGCATCCAAGAACTAGTCTCCTAGACATAACTCACTTAGATATTTACCTTTTATGCTATTAAAATCTAAGTTAATAAATTAAGTTAAGTTAAAATATAAGTTAATTAAGTTATTGAAAATCTAAGTTAATTAAGTTAAAAAATAGAAGTTAATTAGTTTTATTTATTTATTTATTTATTAAGAGCTCATTATTTAAATTTAAAATTAAAAGAAAGTTAAAAAGTTTATTTTTTAAAAAAATTTTAAATCTTAGATTAATTTTTTTTGTTTTACTTTTCTAGAATAGTAACAGTTCTTTTTTTTATTTTAAATTTTAAATTTGAAATTTTTTGTTTTACTATTCACAAATAGTAACAAATTTGTTTTTGAATTTTAAATCACAAATCTTAAATTTAAATTTTAAATTTTAAATTTTTTGTATTGTTCACAAATAGTAACAGTTTTTTTAACACAAAATAAAAAAATCACAATTATTTACAGCATAAAAAGTTTTCAAAAATTTGATAAATAATTTAAAAATATTATTCCTTACCCTACAACGGTGCCAAAAACTTAATAAGTACAAAATCGGCATTACAAATATTGATCTTGCAGAATCTTTTGTCTTTATTATTTGTAAAATTCTCACAAGTGTATGAATCATTTTATAGAAAATGATAAGTTTCATTTTTTGTTTCTACAAAATTTTCAAGTAAATTTCCAAAAATACCGCCAAACTAACTTAAACAAAAACATGAAAAAAACCTAGCATGCATATGATTGCTCCTTCTCATTCTTTGCTCCACTATCCCTCATTGATTTCTAGGTGGGATTCCATAATTTTCCATAATATCTCTTTTTCTTGTCCTAACAAAGTTACGCTTTCACTCTATCTATTTCATTATAGTCGTAGCTTATAGCATTCATCATCTACCTTTCATCATCTTCTTCTCAAAACACTGCTTAGTCCACTAGTTATAATTTCATTTTAGTTTCTTTACTCCATCTACTTCTCTTCCCCTCAATGATGAGTCTCTTAGTGTAATGAATAATCTTCTTCTTGAGTTACACTTATTCAACTAGAATGACATGGTTATGTAGAGGGTTTAGGCACTTTTTCAAGCTATAGTGACTTCTTACCACCTTTTTTCATGACCACGTATTCAAGGCTCACCTATTTATTTTGCCTTTGTTAGATCTGGACCTAGTAGTTCTTGAGGTAGTACTCACTTTGGTAAGTCCTATCTTGGTCCTCTCCTCCCTTTTTAGAAATTTCAGTGTAGATGAAACATACCTTGCTACTACCCAAGTTGTTTACAACTACTTTATCCCTCTACTACCTATATAACCTACTACCATTACAACTTTTGGCCAGTCCTCATGCAGTGGTGTCCACTAGAATGATGTTGTTATAGAGGGAAATATAGAGTACTGTTGTGTGTTTTTCAACACACAAAAATCGTGCAAGTATACACGGTCACAAGTAATAAAGATTTGTAAGTAAAGTATCGTTCCCACGGAGATTTGTACCATAGTTTGTTGAGTACTAAAATTGTATCTCTCTGATTTTATCCAAAACAATCTTTGATTTAACAAAAAGGTAATAAGAACATAAAAGAAAACTAGGATTGCAATTTTTCACCAAACTAATCCACTCAAATCATGTTATTTTCTTTTGATTTATATTTTTTTTAGTACATTTAATTTGTCAACCGAAAACTTCTTTTTTATTCATACATCTCTTCCGAGCTCCGTATAAACACACCTCGTTAAATTAATTCACTATATCTCTATGAGAATTAAATTTAATAAGATTCATTAAGTTCTAAGTTTTCAAATGGCCACACATACAATTAGGGTATATTCCTATCCTTCATCATACATGTCATTCTATTTACGAGCAATACACACACAAATGCCTTTCTCAAGTTTATTTATGTGCCACAGATCGTTTTGATAAGATTCGTAAATAACCAAAAAGCATTAAGCACAAAATAGAACGAACAAATAGAACGTCTTATAATTCTATCAAAAATAATTAAAATTAAAGCTTCAAAAATTTAGATCAAATGTAACCCTAGAAAAATTAAATTACTTCATTAATTAAAAATAAAAATTACAACTACAGAAAAATTAGAAGCAGAAATAAAATTAAAACATCTAATAACGAAAATATTTGGCACACGCAGAACACAACAAAAGCCAAAAAATGGCTTCTGCGTGTTCTGCAGTCCAAAACCGAACAACACAAAAATTCTAAACTCCACCCAAAACTCCAAAAACCTCATAATATCACCTATTTATAGCTAAAAAAATACATCAAAAATATTTAAATTTAACACACGCGGGGAACAATGAAGTGTGGGACGAATATTAAATTACACCGCGTGGGGGACAAAATTGTATCGAAAATGGAATCGAAAAAGTGAGTGGAGATGCTGCGCGTTTCTGTTTTTTTTTCTTCCATGCTGCCACGTGTCGTGTTATGATTCGCAGAAACAATTAGTGGGACACGTGGCGGCATCTCATTCGTTGAAGAAAACGGGTGCACGATTTCCTATCGCAAGGGAGCCAACGGCTGCATCGAGGGGTGAGATCCAGCGCGGTCGCGCTCATTGTAACATGCCACGAGTCGCAATATTATTTGTTGAAATATTAAGTGGGACACGTGGCATATTCTGGTTCGTGGAATAATCGGGCGCACGTGAATCAACCGTATTGGACAGCGGCTGCAACGCGTCAGACACGTGGGTCCCACTTGCACGCCGGCCTGCGCGGTAGGTGGGCCCCACACAGACGCCGAGCCGCGTGAAAACGCAGAGTTCTGACCCACTCGCTTTGGTCGGGTATGATTAACACGCGCGAATCTAAGCCGTTGCTTCTTTGATCGGACGGTCCACGTTGGGTGAGTGTGATCTTGCGCGTGGACTTCATCTCTCCTGCGCGAAAATTAAACTTCCATTAATTGTATTTTGACCAACAAATTTAATCCAAATTACATTTTGAACTTTATTAAATTACAGTTAAGCCCTTTGCTAATTTTAAATTAAATTTTTAAACTTTTAATAATTATAATTAAGCCAAAATTTAATTTAAATTATATTTTCGATTTTTATAAATTGTAATTAAGAACTATATTATTTGAAATTATATTTGTGGACAAAAATACGAAATTAAGTACATTTTCGATACAAACTATTTAATTTTATTAAAAATGTATTTTTAATGCATAAAAGGAAAATATTAATTTATTTAACAAAAATTAACTAAATATTAAAGAAAACATAGCAATTACTATTAATAAAATAGGTGAAAATAACTGTATAAAATACAGTTATCAAGTACTAAGCTCTTTTTCATGTTAATTTAATTTATTTTACTTTTTAGTTATTGAAATAAAATTTGTAAAATACTGTAAGTTTAATAAGAATGAGTTTAATCTGTTTTTTTATCTTTGTTTCTAAATGTGTTAGAACTTGTTTGTTGGCTTATATCTTCTCTACTGTGTTACATGAGTGTTCATATTATTTTCTCTTCCTCTTATAAGGGTATTCCTTTGATTTTCTATGTCAAAAATAGGAGGAGAAATTTGTGTGCACAACTTTGTATTTTTTTCTATGCTATGTATTTAATTGGTGGTGAGTGTAGGATCACACATCATCTTGTTGCCTAACTTAAACTCATTTAGGGAAATTGCTTCCTAAAGTGAGAAGGAATTGTGTACATTGCATGAGTTTTTATTGTATGGTTGTATACGTTTAACCTATTAGTGTGTACCTATATAGTGGTAACACAATAATATTTGGATAGACTATATGCTATTTTTACATGAAATGTTCATGGGATATGTGGTTATTTTGTGTATGCAAATTATAGTTGTAGATTGAAGTCATTGAGTTTCATTTGTGCTGTGTGTAGTTGCATTTAGACCCTTGCATTTCAACTTAATAGAGTGTGGATGAATTGATCCAAGAAGATGGATGCAGTGCACAGGATGGATGCACTTTAAGTAGGTGTGTTTTTTTAGCATTGGGGTGCGCTGATGTTTTGTTCATGTGAACAAACATCTTTACATCATCTTTATGATCATCTCATGTTTGATATGCATCTGTACTTAGTTGTGTAGTGTTTTGACATGGAAAGTCGAAGGGGGAGAATGTAAGTCCTATCATCAGTTGTGTCTTTGTTAGATTTTCATGTACAATATATAGAGTTTGTTTATTTCACTTACTGTTTTTATCTTCCTCTATGTAACAGTGGTTACTGTTGATCAATAATGCATACAAGCACATAGTTAGGTTCATTGTGATTGAAAGCATATACACCACGAGAATGGTTTCTTAGTATGCATGCTAGGTTGAGTGATAGTTTTTATTTCATTATGGGTGAGGATATTTAGCAAAATTACTAGGCAATTTTGGAAATACAAATTTAAATTTTTGGCAACTTGACGAGGCCCTCATTGGACCCCTCACCGAACCCCCATCAAGGTTGTTGGTGAGGACCTCAACAAGGGTGGTCGTTGGTGTCTTACACTACAAGGCTTTGAAGCCCTATTGATTTCTAGGTAGTCTCTATCTACATTAGTAGAGAGGGGTGACAATAGTGGAATTGTGAAATTTGACTGACATGTGTTGATTGATAACCGTGTGATCCCTTTTATATTCATTTATGCAATCTTTGAGGGTGATACATTTTTATCAACCATGCATGTGGGAGATAAATCATCTTTATTAGTAAATCCACATATCTTGTTAGTATGTTCAATAAATAAGTTGTCTCTGCATTATTTGAAGATAAGAAAATAGTTAAGTTTTAGGGTATTAATAGCCATTCCAAACTAACTATTTGTCTTAATTTGGAGTGAATATTGGAAAAAAGGCATATCATATATGTAAACTTGCTAATGATGGTGAGTGTATTTGATGGATTAACAAGCCTACAATAAAAATTCTGTTATTATGCTTTTAACTGATTATTCTAGAGTTGCAAGTCATTTTTGTTTTATATGATATATTGTTTAGATCAACTAGTTAGGATTGTTCATTATTTCATCTACTTTAGGACACACACTTATGTTTATATGCTAAATTTTAACTTGATAGCACTACAGGTTCGAGTAACTTGTGGGACTCAGATTTTTTGGAATACTAGTCCAAATCCGAACGCCTTTCTTGTAGAAACTATTATGAAAGTAATGAATTATAAGTAGGTTACTTGGAGGGCATTACTTAGGTGGATAGTTTGAGTCCTAGCCTTGTAACTAGATATTTATTTTTCATAGTTGATAATTAAGTGGTCTGATAGATAACTGGTTTTCCTCTTAGGTCATTGGTGTGACTTAGATTGTTTCTACCTAAAAATATTTTATGTTGATCTTTATTTTTCATATTACATTATTTATACATAATTGCATGCTTCGTCGCTTACAAAATTTTAATCTGTTATACTTCTACTGAAATTTCGTTAATTAGATCCATAACTAAATAAATGAACTTTCATGAGTGAATCTCATTCGATCAAGTCTCTTTTGGATTGATCGAAACCCTTGTGGATCAATCGAGTTGTGATGATAAAATCTTCCTAAGAACCCTCGATAAAGGTCAAGCAAAGCTCAATCAATCGAGTGAGTGGCATTTATTTAATTTCCTTAAAAACTTTATATCTCATTCATTTGAGCTCAGACTAATGTTGTTCCTCCTACATTAGCATATTTATACATAAGATAAGTCTTTTAACTAATATTCATTCCAAATTTAGACAACTAACTGGTATCAAATTGCTAAATAACTCTACTTAATTTCATATAGTTATCAACACCTTATACTTAACCCTTTGCTTGTCTTCAAGTAAAGTAAAGCAAACTTATTTTTTGATTACATTAACAAGATATGCATATTTACTAATGAACTTGATTTAGTTTCCACTTGCATGGTTGGCAAAGAATGTATCCCCCTTAAAGATTGCATAAATGTATAAGAAAGGGATCGCACGACTATCAATCAGTGCATTTCAATGTAGGAGTATGCATGGTATTTGTGATAAAAACAACTTTTTGTAAGTGTTATGAAATTATGTAACTCACTATATATAAGATAGCCTTATGAAAACAATATTGGTATAGAGTTTCATAACACATTTCATAAGTACACTCTTCTCACACTTCCTCATCAATGCAGATGTATATCAATTTTCAATCAATAGAGGTTTACATGCTTGTAATGTAAGACTTAGGTTGGGCTAGGTATATGGAAATATTTAGAACACAATACTCCCTAAGCTTACTTTATCATTCATGTGAAATTTAAATTTTTCTTCATTGTGTTCTACTTCACAAGTACTTTTAAACTACTTAATCTCTTAATAAGCACAAGCTAAGGGTGTGGTGAAAGTGAGATATATTATGATGCGTTTTTGATAAGCTAAGACATGAGTTAAATGAAGAATTGGTATATATTAGGATCAAATAGGTGTGACTAAGAACATAATATATGGTTAGCTTAAAATGCTCAATCAGTTCAAATAAGACCTAAATAACCTATTTAGCTTAATATAATGTAAAATTTTCCCTCAAGGGATAATAAAATGAATTCTAAAATCTATACAAAACACATGGCATATAGCAACATTTATTAAAAATTTATTTCAATAGCCACATCAAGAACAGTCAATGACTATGCACAAGTGTCTACCAGACTCTAACTTTCAAGTAGAAAAACATTCTCAAAGATCTACATCTAGGTTAGTGTTTAACATCAGTGGAAGAGCCATATTGTTGAGGAGTGTGAAGCAAGGTTGTATAGTTGATTCCACAATGGAGCCTGAATATGTTCCCACTTGTGAAGAAATCAAAGAAGGCATATGAATCCATAGGTTCTTCTCGAATTTAGAAGTTATTCATAATATGGACTAGTTACTAACACTAATACTATGATAATAATAGAGCAGTGGCCAACTCAAAAGAACCATGATCATAGAAATTGTACATCAAGAAGATGTAGCAATCAAAAAGATAGCTTCTAAGAAAAATCTTGGTGACCTGCTCACCAAGACAACCTACCATGTTTTAAAGTTTTAGCTAAAAGGGATGAGGAAAAAAGACATATCCCCTCTGCACTAGTAGGATATTCTTATAATAGTGCCTAAATGTAAATTAGTTTGTATTGAAATTCATGATAAAATTAGAATAAATAATAGGAACATTTTCATTTATTTAGATGTGCTATTTCATTTCAAATAAATCATATAAATTTTTGATTATTTATGTATGCTTAAAATTCAGTATCTCAACATATATACAAAAGATTGGATTTAAGTGAAATAATCAAATTATCGATAACATATTTTTGATCTATAATTTGCTATACTTTTAAGCACTGATTTTGTGTTTTATTTTAGAATTGTGTTATTTTGGAAGATATTTTTGTGTTTTGTAGGTTAATGATTTGGAAGAATATGGAGCTAAAACAAGCAAAAAGAGTGAAATTAGGGTGATAAATCAAAACTCAAACAAGTCGAATCGAACGGCGATTAAGCCATCATGAAATTATTGTACACTAAAGCCTAAACATATGTATATCAAGATAGGAAGCTCTTAGATAATCACTTGGTAGACAGGTTGAATTCGTGCACTTAAGCACACAAATAGAATGTCACAACATAAGTATCTCGGGTTTGCATTGAGGATTTGATTTTTATATCGTGCCACGATGTAGATAAAAGCATGTCATAGCCTACATATGTTGAGTGGCTAGAAAACCTAGTACCCATATGTAACATGTTTTACTCATTATTACCCAAAACATAACCTATAAATACACACTCTAAACTCTAAAACTCCTCTTAAACATAAATAGCCACTGTAGCAAAAAAATACCATTCAAAAACATATAAAATAGAGAGAAAACTCCTCTTTATGAATATTTTCCAAGGATTTGAATAAGGGGATCAACCAATTCAAGGATTTGGAGATCGAAGATCAAAAGGGAGTATTTTAATTGTTAGATCCTTTTTCTCTCTATAAACTCAATGTCTTTTGGAGTTGAATTAGTTTTAATTAATTTAATTATGTTAGGCTAAATTTTGTGTATGAGATTTTATTTTTTCTTCCATGAATGGAAGAAAAAATGTATGAATTTATTTAAATAAAATTTTAATTAGTTTTTGTTCATGTTTCTTGATATTTTTTATTTTAAATTAATGATGGATCAAATTTTGATTTATGATTAAAAACAATATTTTAGAACTAAGGATAAGATACATCATCTGTTTGGTTGTGCATTTATAAACAAGAGTCTAATTTAATTACATTGATTATTTATTTCCCTTAGATTTACCAATTAACTAATTCAAGCCATATCCAAGAAGTTATTGGTTAATTGAGAATTGTGGGGGTCACCATGATCATTTAGGGGTCTCTTATTTAAAAGAAAAAAAATCAATAAGTTTAACTTTTGAAGTCATAATGTAAAATTCACTTAATTAGTTCTTTCCATGAATGGATAGCTAGCTAATTTCCCATATTTCTTCATCCATATATATTCCAATATAATTTATTTTCTTTATTTTAGCTATTTAATTATTTTGGAATTTATAATATTTTTTCAACCAACAATTTTTAGAATGTTTAGGATTATTTGTTTAGCTAATTAAGAAAATAATTTGGTGTATTAAAAAACTACAATTCCTTTAAAGACCAACTTGGGGATAATCTTATAATTAGTATACTAGTGATTTGTGCACTTGATAGTAATTAAAATTTGTGCATTTGAAAGTAATTAAAATTTGTGTATAAAGTTTTTGGCATCAAGTAGGAATTAGCATTTTAAATTATTTAATTGTTTCTTTTTAGTTAGTTTTTTTTTATTTTGTTGGTATATTTTTCTTGTTAAGTTATTTCCATTCTTTTTGTTCCTTGTCAATGGAGTTCTTTTATTTACTGGTTTTTAGGGGGTTTATTCTAAGGTGCTTTGATTTCTTTGTTGTTTTGTAGTAAATTCAAGGTAGGAGATCTCTTAGAAATAACCTTGAACCTTTCATAGACAACATCAACAGATCAAAAGAGCACTCAAGTAGGTTGGATACTGAAATCCAAGAGCCACTACAATATCCATTAAACATGGGGATGTTATACCAAGAAAAATGGCTATGAAGGAGTATGCAAGGCCAATCATTGGAAATGATACTTCTTGTATACAATTGGGGAGGCAACTAGGAATTATGAATTGAAAAATATTCATTATTCCATGTTACCCTTATTTTATGGTATTCTTAACGAAGATCCACTAACTTTTATCCATAATTTTTATTCAACTGTGCAAACATTTCCTTTGAAAGGGCTCAATAAGGACCAACTAAGGATGAGGTATTTCCCATATAGGCTCAACGATAGGGAAAAGGCTTGATTGGGAGGGAGTTTACAACAAATTCATGAAAAAATTCTATTTCCATCAAAAGTGGAAGGAAAGGCATTCCATAAGGCTTAGGATAGGAAAGACATTCCATAAGACTTAGGATAGGTTCAAGATATTTCTTATCCTATACCTACACCACTACTTCCTACTATTGCTGTAAAACAAGTTTTTCTATGACGGGTTGACACAATAGTGATAGTTTACAATTGATAATGCTATAGAAACAATTATAGGAGAGAAAATAACCTTTGAGACTTATGAGCTCTATGAGATTTTAAGTGCTAATTCTAAAAAAAAGAGTGTTAGAGTGAAAAGAGCTAGAATAAATGAGATAGGCTTTAGGAATGATATGGCTATGCAACTTGGAGTTGACCAACCAAGTCACATTTCTCACCACCAAAAATGCACTGAATAAAAATGTATGTGGAGTTTCTAGTACTTATAGAGATGGTGCTAATACTTGTGATTTTGTTGTTGATTTGTATGCAAGTACTAGTCAAGAAAAATTGCACTCAGTAAAGGGGTACAAACCTAAACCTAGGAATGACCCCTACATAAACACATATAGCCCAAGGTACAGGAGTCACCCTAATTTCTCTTGGAAGGCGAATAAAAATCCCACCTATGGCCAAGATCACAACCAAGGCACATATTTTCACAAAAACATGCCACACTATCCCCCTAATAAGCCAACTTTGGAGGATAACTTTAATGCTTTCATTCAAGTGAGTAGAGATAACAAAATGAAAAACAATGAAAGGTTGGACACTTAATAGGAATTTATGAATAATGTAGAAGTGCAAGTAGGGAGACTCGCTGACCAAATATAGAGGTAAGAGGAAAGGAAACTTCATAGTCAACTAGAACAAGTGAATGATATAATAGTCCATCATAGTGGTAAGGTTTTAAACAATACTTATTTTCCTAAAATTTATCTGATGATTTTCCACCTAATATAGAAAATATAGATGGGGAGAAATAAAATCCCAAGGAAGGGAAAGCTAAAGACAATGAAGTCTTAAAGCCTTCTGAAGGTAATAAGGGGAGTCTAGGAGAGTCAATTGTCCTTCATACCCAAAATATTTCAAGGCCCTAATTTCCAAAAAGGGGAAATATAAGCAGGATGAGAAAGTATTGGTGTTAGAACTTGCTAGTGTGGTGCTATAAAAACAATTTCCTCCCAAAGTGAAAGATTTAGGAAGTTTCACCATCAATATTACTTTGGGAGATAAGAAGGTGTCCACCGCTATGCTGGACTTAGAAGCAAGCATCAATGTCATGCCATATTCGATATACTTGCAACTAGGTTTAAGGGAGCTTAAACTAACAACTATTTCCCTTAAATGTATTGATATGTCTATTAGACAACCAAAGGAAATAATTGAGGATTTATTGGTACAAATAAAGAGTATAATTGTATAAATCGACTTTCTAGTAATGGAGATGGAAGGTATCCCATCTTTGGATAAGGAGCATACCATTCTTTTTTATAGGCCATTTGTGACCATATCTATCAAAATTATTGATGTGCATAAAGGAAAGCTAACCATGATAGCCTTAAGAGAGACTATAAATTTTGACATGTTTAAAATTTAACCACTCAACCTATTTCTATTGTTAATGAATCTACTACTACTAATTCAATTGAATCACATGTTTGTGACATTTGTTTGCATGAGAAAATAGATAATAATGTTGATGATTCATTTATAGATAGAAGGGTGAAGGAAACAATAACAGACTCAATTCAAGATGATGATTAGAAAGAATGCATCAAGTGTTTCCATGAAAAAGACTTGAGTAATAAGTCCTCTTATCCTAGAAAGAATTTCTATATGTGTAATACTTGTTATAAATCTTTTTAAAGTACATATAAAGCCTTCTTTTGAGAAAGACCAAGACAAAGGAGAGAACATGCACTTCAAGGATACACTAAAACCTCCTTGAGAAGAACAAGCAACATTTTACCAAGACATTAAAGAAAGAACTTGGTGGGAGGAAACTCATTATTTTAGGTAATATTATTCTTTTTTCTTTTAGAATAGTTAATTTTATATTTTCCCTTTTGAATGCTTGAACATATGTGTAGTTGAAAACATTGAAGACAATGTTTAGTTTAGGTTTGGGGTGCAAATAAGTCCAACAAAAAATTTTTGATACAAAACAATCATGTTTTTGGTCAATTATTGATGATTAATTGAGTCTTTCTACATTGTTTTTGTTTGATTTCCTAAACATGCTCAAGATTTGTTGTAAAAGTTAGTTCCTCTTTGTAGTCTATATTTCATGCTTGGAATATTGATATTAAGATGAACCCAAATTGGGTGCCAAGAAATCAAATAGTAAAGACTAAATTGTGATATTATTGAGCCTATAACATTTTATTCTAAGAGATAATACTCTTCTATTCCTTTAAACACTTTCCCTATGATTCTAAATTGTTATAGGATTTCTATATGTTTTGCATTGGGTGTTAGGATTTTAAACAATCTAATAAAGTCTCATTTGATAATTTAATTACTTTGATTGATTGACTTGAGTAGAAATTAAAAGTGTGTGCCTATCTTCATTTCATGCTTGACTTCTAATGCAAAATGATATATTTGGGGTCCATTAGGGGAAACAAGAAGAAGCTATAATATCCATAATCGTCACACACTAAGTGTATATAATAAATACACAAGTATACGTATTGCAACAAGTAATATAATGATAAGAAAAGATCGTTTCCATGGAGATTATTTTATTATAAACTAATTTTTAAAAATAAAAAAAATAAAAATAATAATTTTTTGTTTTTTTATATTTTTAGGAAGCAAAATTAAAATAACTAAAAGTAAAGAGTAATAATTAATTAAATCATATTTTATAACTAAGAAGACACACGAAAAAATATCTAGGAATATTTAATCCCCTAATTTTCTAAAGATGTGAATCGCTAAAATCCCCCCAATATAATTACCAATTAACTACATGATCAAATATTGAATCTATCCTAACATGTTTTCCTCTCTCAAGTAAACTACACACCATATAACAATTAATTTAATCATACTCGCATGCCAATTAAATTGCATACTATTCATTAAGTTCATCAATTATAAATCACATACATAAGAATCATATATCTCTACCTAGAAACTATGCATGTTATTTAATCTAGACATTCAATTAAATAATTCTCTCAAATATATTTAATTGCCTCTATAGATAAATTGTTGGCCAAATAATTAATAGCATAAAAATCATATTAAATAATATAATTAAATTAAATTTATAATTGGGGTTAAATATTAGATCATCACAAGATGAAAATTGGGTTCATAAGATCCCTAGTTTAATAACTTAACCATAAATAAATGTGTTCATAAAGCTCATGTTTTTCATAAAGGAAGACATAAAATTTGATAAAGAAAATAGTAGAAGAATAAATACAATTAATCTCTTGAATTGTAGTGTTAATCTCCTATTGAATCTCCAAAACAATTGTATCTACTCTTGAATTGTTTTTGCATTTTTCTCTCTTTTTAGCTCCAAAAATGACCAAAATTATGCTAATGACGACCCCCTTGGATTTATGGGATGGTTAAGAGCTTAAATATAGCTTAAGTAAAATCTAGACCATCAGATCAGCTTCATATCCAAGGCTGAGATCAAGACAAGCAAAATTGATAAAGCCAATCAATCACAACGTGACACATGGCACACAAAATTCACTAGGCCAATCAGAGTGCAACACGTGGTAGGGGAGATTAGTTTGAGTCAACGCTAAATGAGTCAACGACACACGACATGATGTGATTCACAAAAATGGATGGTGTGGGGCATTGGTCGAATGTGGGGAGCAATCGTGACACGTGGTAGTGTGGTTTGACCAATCTCCGAACTCAAATTCAACGTCATGCTAACATGACGTAATATGATATTCCATTTCTACTTATGTGGAATCCATGTGGCTTGCCTAGTCAGCTTCTTTGCTTGCATGGCATTCCACATGGTAGCTCTTGATTGGCCCTACATTAAAAATTTAAGAAAACTTCAAAATAATTCCATAAAAACCCCAAAAAATTCCAAAACTTATCACCTCTTTTCACTAAAAAGTTTATACTTTAATATTTTTGGCCCAAAAATATTATTTATTGATTAAAATAAGTAAATATTATATTAAAAAGTACGCCAATGACTCTACTTTCATAGAGTCATTACACCTCTCACCATATATATATATATATTATAGAAAATACTATAGTGTCGACAGAAGGAGACAAACAATAAAAAGGTGATAATCAGAACATTGTTCACCAAACAGTAAAAAGATGTCACCAAAAAACTATTCATAATAGTGTCGACATATTGAACAGTATAAATCAATAAACAAGATACTATTTATTGAATAGTACAAGCATCTATGCACAGCAAAACCTCATTTATAAAAGAAAGGCTCATTTTCCGTTCAGTGGCATCATTGACAACCACACATATACACTCTCATAACTCTCTCATATTGAATCATCCTCTCTAATATTCCTTTCCTTTTGTAATCCTCATATAACCTTTATAACCTTTCGATAATTTAAGTAAGTTTTTATTTTCTTTTATTTTCTATATTTCAATTTTAATATTTATATTTTGTTTGTAATACTTATGATCGGCTAAGCTACCTAACTTAACAATATAATATGATTGTTCATTAGTCTTGTGGTCTTATTCTTTAGTATTAATTCTCTAGTTAACTCCCCAGATTCTTGGTGCACTTATGGTATTAGAGCCAAGGGGGTGTTTTAAGTTGCTCATTACAAACTATAGTACTTATTGTATATGATTGTTGAAACCTTATATTCTAGTATAAGACTATTGGAACCTTGTATGTTAGTATATTTGTATCAAGTTTTTAGCCATGGATCCAAAGGAATGATAGTAGGTCTCGAGTGAAGAGGCAGTAAAACTTGGAAGAGCCGATGGTAGTAGTTGCAAATGTAATAACTATAAGATAAAACAGTAGTATATTTGCTAGATAAAGGCTAGTGGAAGCTAAAACAATAATAAAATAACAATTATTTTCTGTATAAAAATTTAAGATATTTCCTTAACTTAATTTCAAAAGTATAATTAAGTATCTTTATAGTTGATTAAAGAAAGTAATATTAAATATTAAGAATTGATTATTAACGACTAAGAACATTATATTGATGGTTAGTTTTAAACATAAATTTTACAAGTTTAAATTTTAAATTTTAAATGTCTAATTTTAATTTTCCTTCTTCTTCATCACTTTCAACATCATCATTTTCATCCTCGAAGAATAAAAAATATTATTAATACTGAACAACTCATATTGAATTTTTTCCAAAATAAATTGATAATTTGAGGATCCCCAAGATTCACAAAGATCAAATTTACAAAACAAAGATGATGAATCTTTTTGAAACCGATTACACAATCAAAACAGTGGAGAGAAATATCCAATTATCTTGTCCTTTTGAAACCATAGAACTGTTTTAAAAAAAACTCATTACAAAAATATATTGATAAACACTTTAACTATGTTCATATCAGATTACTCCAAGTTGGATTAAAACCCTTGACCAAAGAATGTCTAAACACATCAATCCTAGTAGCTCTTTGAGATGATAGATTCAAGAATTTCCAAGATTATCTGTTGAGAACAGTTGAGTCGAGTCTCTGTTTGGGACCGATATCATTTAACTATTTTCTTAACTTTACAGTCTTCTTAAGTGACCAAAACATCGTGAAGGCACTTATATTACAAATCCAAACATACAACTATGATATGATCTCAAGATCTATCCTAGTTGTGTTAATATTTAGAGTTCATTACAAATCAATGGTATTTTCATTCAACATTGGACACATACACCATTCCAAAAAAGGAGAAACACTCTTCTTACAAATGGATCTTTCAAGATCCAATAAACTTATTATAAAACCTATTACGTGGAACCATATTACCTTACCAGATGAATAGCTCCTTGAATGTGTGACTTAACTAGAGTCAGAACCACAAGAACCTAAGCAAAATACCTAGCTTAGGAACATAACCCAATATAAAGATTGTTGTGTCAAGCTTAGCTTTGATAGAGCCACTAGTTCTAGGTATTCATCTACTTTGTCAACCGATATCTCAGACCTATCCTCTCTCAACCTACCACTTGAAACCAAACCTAGGTCTTCTACATCAGACCTACCTAGACCAAAACTCAAATGAGTAGACTTTAGCACACCAGTACCCCAACCAGTCTAGATTGTTGAACAAAACTAGGAGATGAGCAATTCACCACTATTATCACAACCTGCATCAGTCATAACACAAAACATGGCCCAAGAACAAGACTTAAATGGATTGGAAAAGGAACCATACCTATTAGACATGAAACTATTACAATCAACTTGATCAAATTCACAATTGTCATATTAAAAGATGGTACCTTAAATTTTTCCCTAATAAAGAAAAAGAAAGCCTTTTCAGAAAACACCAAAGGTATGTTCATCAAAATAAAAAATATATATATTATTTCTTAACTGGCTTAAACTTTATTGTTATACCAAAAATTGGAAAACCCCTTTCAAAAAATATTATGGTGTTGAACAACTTAAAACAATTGACATGGTTAACATAAAAAAGAAAAGCCAATATGGAAAACCCCAAATGATATAAACGAGGATAAATATACTTCATTAAGACCAATTACCTTCTCATATGGTCAAAATAAGGTTGAAGCTTGTCCTCTTAAGAATCCACAGGAAGACCAAGGCACCAACATTAAAAATATTGTTTTACAAAATAACTTTACTAATATCAATCTAAGTTCCATTGGTAAATAGCTCACCAGGAAAAAGAAAAATCAAAAAAATGATATTCCCTTTACCTCATATAAAGCCATTGATAGTAAAGTACAAAACCCCATCTTTAAACACTTCTAGGTCTCTAAACCAACCCAAGAAGAAATATTATCTAAGTTCAAGATACTTTAAGCCCTCAGAAACCTTCACAAGGTCAATTAGAAGCAACTAGCTCAAACTCCAAAACAAGTCCAGTTGTCCCTAAGTCTTCTTAAACACCTAAGACCCCACAAAACCCATCTCAAAGTATTAGTGTCTTAACCAATCGAGATCCTACTACCTCTGATGAGGAAGCCTTTCAACAACCATCTTCTAAGCTGACTCCTCAAATTTCAAAACTAATTTGGCAACAACCAATAATAGTTAGGTCTTCACAACTAGAAATGAGTACCCAACCAAACTAGGTTATCCAGCCAAAATATAATGCCTCATTTGTCTATGAATGGAACATAGATGATATGATAGACTATCAAATTATAAACATATTACAACAAATTACTATGACATCAAATTCTTACAAAACTCAATCTGGAACATCAGACAAAACATTTGAAGAACTTCTAAGAGGTAGCTTTTTTTGCTAACTAAAAGGATGGTGGGATCACCACGTTTCAAAATAACAGCAGTAAGAAATATTCAGTGCCATTTTGATAGGAGAATATAGAGAACCCATACTTGACCATCATGGAGAACCCATCCAAGAGGTGGTCTCTATATTACTCTTTACCATATCATATCATTTCATGGGAGATTCATCCCATTTAAAAGATAAAAATGATGATCTTCTCTCCAATCTATAATGTGAGAAGATGAGTGATTTTCAAAATTATAAAATCACTTATCTTAGTAGAGTTATGCTCAGAGATGATTCAAACAAACCTTTATGGAAGGAAAAGTTCTTAACAGGACTTCCTTCACTTCTAGAAGACAAGGTTTGTAACAAAATTTGTGAAACATATGGGAATCACATCATTCCTTATGATCAATTAACCTATGGTGAATTGATTAGTTTTTCACAAAAATAAGGACTTCAGGTCTGTCAAGATTTGAAGCTCCAAAGACAGATGAAATAGGAACTAAAAATTTCCAAAAGGCAAATTGGATCATTCTACAAATAGTTTAATAACACTATCCCTAAAACCAAACATTGTAGAGGAAACTATAGTAAGAAACCTATTTCAAAATCTTACTCAAAACCCTATAGATCATTTTCAAAATATAAGAAACCCTCATATGACAAACCTAGAAAGGCATTTTATACAAAACTATACAAAAGATTTTCCATGAAGACTCATAAAACCCTTGAAAAAACTTTTCAAAATTAAAAGACTTAAAATTCTTTAGATGTGGTAAGAAAGGTCATACTATAAATTATTGTAAAATGTCTAAAAACCTTCATGTGCTAAACATCAAAGAAGAAACATTACAAAAAATCTGTCTTAATGGCAGAATCATCATCATCTGAGTCTGAACCTTAGACTGAAGACTTTGATGACATAAATCCACAAGTTGATGAGTTAGCTTCAACTGACTCTAAAACTAGTTATAGCATAAAAATCAACATTCTTCCCAAAGGACACAGTCAACTCATTGACAAGGTTCTTAAGTTAAACAACCTTGATCTTACCAAACAATATGTGGAACATATGGCCAACACCATGGCCAATGAACAACCACAACCCAAACTAATAGAACTTCCTATAACCAGCACAGGCTGATATAACCTCATTGTCTTCCTTGAGAGGAAGAAGAAAAATAAGAAGCCACAAAGTCATATCCAAGACTTACAGGCTGAAATCAAAACTATTAAGCTAGAACTCCATCAACTTAAGACAAAATAGAGAGAAGATTCTCAAAAAAATCCAATTATTACTTGCTAACCAAAAGACTGGAAAAGAAGATAAGGACATTCTAACTGAGTCAGATGAAGAAATTGACCTAGAACTAGACCAAAGAGTTGTCCAAAACATTGAAAAATTTCTTGCATAATATCAACAAATTATGTGAGAAATTACTAGCCAGAAGTATAGGATCATTATTACCCTTGTATTTTCATATGAATCAAAACTAGAAACAATAACACTCTTTAACACTAGTATTGATCCCAATTGTATCAACCTAGGACTTGTGCCAATACAAATCCATCAAAACACCAACGAGAAACTAAATTTAGTCAACAATTCAAAGATGAACATCATAGGCAAAATTGAAATTGGTATTCTCAACAAAACTACTATAGTAAAAACTCTATGTGTCATGGTATCCGATATTAGCCATTTAGCTATATTAGGTACACCTTTCATGAATATCATCACCCCATATGTGGTAAAACATGAAAAAATATCTTTTAAAAATCAAGGTGAAACACTCACCTTTCTCTTCTTGGGTGAACCCAAAACTAGAAATCTCAACATCATTAGAGCTAACTCCATCTACCAAAATGAGATTTCAACTCTTATCAAAGGTAAAGAAAAGGACCTTCTCCACCTTAAGCAAAAAATTCAATTTCACACTGTTAAAAGAGAATTACAAAAAATGGAGGTAAAATACCAAATCTCCAAAATTATAAACTCTTTTGAGAAGAAGTTTGTTCTAACTTACCCAGTGTCTTCTAGGATAGAAAATAACATATACTAGATTTACCATTTGAATCAACTTTCCACGAAAGAGACATCCCAACAAAATCTAGGACAATTCAAATGAATGCTGACCTATAAAGATTTTGTATCCAAGACCTCTTATCTAAAAATTTAATCTCAAAATCTAGATCGTCGTGGGGTTGTGCGGCCTTGTACGTCAATAAACCAGTTGAGATAGAAAGAGGAACACCTTGACTGGTCATCAATTATAAACCTCTTAATAAGGCCTTAAAATAGATTACATACCATATTCCAAATTAAAAAGACCTTCTTCAAAAACTCCATTCATCATCAATTTTCTTAAAGTTCGACATGAAGTTAGGTTTTTGAAAAATACAAATCGAACCTCATCGCTACTATAAAATGGAATTTATTGTTCCCTTCGGATAGCATGAATGGAACGTCATGCCCTTTGGGCTTAAAAATGCACCTTCTAAATTGCAAAGGATTATGAATGATATTTTTAATCCCTATTCATACTTCTGCATTATGTACATCGATGATGTACTCAAATTTTCAAAATATGTTGATCAACATATCCAACACTTAAAAAACATTTTCTATCAGATCAAGCAAGGTGGTCTGACCTTATCAGCCAAAAGGATGACTCTCTTCCAAACAAATATCAAGTTCCTTAGGCATAATGTCACCAATGGAACCAATATCCCTATCGAAAGATCCCTACAGTTTACTACCAAGTTTCCTAACAGGATCTTAGACAAAACAAAGCTTCAAAGGTTTCTCAAAAGTCTAAATTATGTTCTTAACTTCTGTACAAACATCATCAGATTGCTAAACCCAATTCACAAATGGCTCAAGAAAACTCCTAAGCCATAGACAAATGAACATACCAAAATTGTGCAACAAATCAAAGCACAAATCCAAACCATTCCTGGTTTACATCTTGCAGACCTAACCTTTCCAAGATTTTAGAAACAGACGCTAGTGAAGTTGGCTATGTTGGAATTCTAAAACAAGTCCAGAGGAATAAAGAACTTATCATTCAATTTGTCTCTGGCCATTGGAATGATTGTCAAAAAAATTATTCAAATGTAAAAAAGGAAGTATTAGCAATAGTTACATTTCAAAATTTCAATCTGAATTATTGAACCAAAAGTTGTTTACTCAAAATTGATTACAAATATACAAAATATATTTTACAAAAAGATGTTCAAAACATTGACTCTAAACAAATTTTTGCACTATGGCAAACTATATTAAGTGTTTTTGTTTTTGATATTGAATTTATCATAGGAGAAACCAATTCATTATGAGATTTCCTAACCAGGGAATTGATCGCCACAAAAATTGTGTGTGCAATGAATACGTAAGTATACGTATCACAACAAGTAATATAATAATAAAAAAAGATCGTTCCCATGGAAATTATTTTATTAGAAACTAATTTTTAAAACTAAAAAAAATAAAAATCAATTTTTTATGTTTTAACATTTTAAGGAAGCAAAATTAAAATATCTAAAAAGTAAACAAAAATAATTAATTAAATTAGATTTTGTAACTAAGAAGATATATGAAAAAATATCTAGGAATAATTAATCCCCTAATTTTCTAAACATGTGAATCCCTAAAATCCTCCAATATAATTATCAATTAACTACCTAATCAATTGAATCTATGCTAGCATGTATTTCTCTCTCAAGTAAGCTACACACGATATAATAATTAATTTAATCAGTGATGCCAATTAGATTGCATACTACTCATTAAGTTCATCAATTATAAATCACATACATAAGAATCATACATCTCTACCTAGAAACTATGCATATTATTTAATCATGACAAACAATTAAATAATTCTCTCAAATCTATTTAATTGCCTCTATATATAAATTGTTAGCCAAACAATTAATAGCATAAAAATCATATTAAATAATATAATTAAATTAAAATCATAATTGGGGTAAAATATAAGATCATCACTTGGTGAAAATTGGGTTCATAAGATCCATAGATTAATAAATTAACTACACATAATTGTGTTCATAAATATCATATTTTTCATAAAGAAAGACATAAAAATTGATATAAAAAGAGTATAAGAAGAAATACAATCAATCTCTTGAATTGTAATGCCAATCTCTTCTTAAATTTCCACCAAAATTGTATCACCTTTTGAATTTTTCTATTATGCTAATAGAATCTCATTAGGGTTTATAGCGTAATTAGGTGCTTAAATATAGCTCAAGTCCAATCTGGATCGTCAAATCAGCTTTAGATCAAAGGCAGAAGTTAAAACAAGCAAAATCAGTAGCACCGGCCAATCACAGTACAACACTTGCCACATGAAATTCACTGGGAGAATCAGAGCATGATGCGGGCAGGAGAGATTGGTTAGAGTCAATGATCACTAAGTTAGTTCCATGTGGTGCAATATGATTCATGGTAACCGATTGCATGGCGTATGGGTGGATTGCAGGGAGCAATCGTGTGGCGATACATATCAATGTTGTTTAATTGTGCTCCAAAGTCAAATTGAACATCGTGTTGACACGTGGCATGCGATTCATCCTCCATACACCCATAAATCTATGATTTGTTATCCATGCTTTCATGGCATCCTCGTGGCTTGCCCAATCAACTCCTATGCTTGCATGGAAGGCCACGTTGGAGCTCACGATTGGCTCTGCATTAAAAATTGATAAAAATCCATAAAAATCCTAAAAAATCCCAAAACATTTCAAAAATTATATTTCACCATTTTTCACTAAAAAGTTTATATTTTAATAAATGGCCACAAAAATACTATTTATTAAATAAAACAAGCAAATATTAAGTAAAAATATGCGCTAATGACTCTATTTTCATAGAGTCATATAAAATTTCTTCAAAATAGGTAACATATGTCCAAAAAGAAAAAAAGGCAAAGAGGCAGGAGAACCTCCTCCCAAACCTTCACCAAAACTGCTCTCTTCCTCAAAACCTATTATTACATAGTCCTAGTCAAACCAAAAAAAAACCCTCAAAAGACTCATCTAATGAGAAACAGAACCAAGTCTATGATCCTTGGTGCACTTATGGTATCAATACTTATTATTGTTTGATTCCAACCATTTATATGAGTATTGAGGAGTTAATATAATATACTCATATAAGTGCATGAAGGATTTGATGAGTTAATCAAATAGGTAATACTAAAGAATAAGAGCACAAAACTAATGAAAAAGCATATTATATTGATACGTTAGGTGGCTTAGCCAACCATAAGTATTACAAAAAAAATATAAATATTAAAATTGAAATATAGAAAATAAAAGAAAATACAAACTTACTTAAATTATCGAAAGGTTATGAAGGTTATATGAGGGTTACAAAAGGAAAAGAATATTAGAGAGGATGCTTGAATATGAGAGAACTATGAGAGTATATATGAGTGGTTGTCAATGATGCTTCTGAACTAAAAATGAGCTTTTCTTTTATAAGTGAGGTTTCACTATGCGTAGATACTTATACTATTTAATGAATAGTATCTTGTCTATTGTTTTATATTGTTTATAATGCCAACACTATTGGTGACCAGTGTTCTTTTTGTCACCTTTTACTATTTAGTGAATAGTGTGTTGTCTCTCTATAATGTCTTTTGTAATTGAATTAGTTTTAATTAATTTAAATATATTAGGCTAAATTTTGTGTATGAGATTTTAGTTTGGCTTCCGTGAGTAGAAGAAAACTTTTATGATTTTATTTAAATAAAATTTGATTGATTTCTTGTTCATAGTTCTTGATATTTTTAATTATAAATTAATGATAGATCAAATTTTGATTTATGATTAAAAGAAATTTTTTAAAACTAAGCTTTTGATACATCGTCTGTTTTTTGTTGGGCATTTATGAATAAGAGTCTAATTTAATTACATTGATTTATGTTGAATTAGGTAGTTTATTTATTTCCCTTAGGTTTACCAAATAACTTATTCAATCGCAATCTTAGAAGTTATTGGTTAATTGAGAATTTTGATTGCTCACCATAATTATTAGGGTTATCTTACTTAAAAATAAAAGATCAATAATTCTAACTTCAAGTCATATTGTGAAAATCATTTAATTCATTCTCTCCATGAATGGATAGCTAGCTAATTTTTTATATTCATTTATCCATATTTATTTGGTTATAATTTATCTACTTTATTTTAGGTATTTAATTATTTTATAATTTACAATCTTTCTTTAAACTGAAAATTATTAGAATGTTTAGGATTGTTTGTTTAGCTAATAAGAAAAAAAAATTAACAATTTGTAAAAAACTTTCCAATTCTTGTAGAGACTAACCTTGGGATAATCTTAACATTAGTCTACTATTGATTCATGTACTCACGAGCAATTAAAATATTTGCAACAACTATCCATGGTGATTAATTAAAGTTTATGTAATGAGATCTTTAACTAGATCAGTAATACAACCAATATCCATTTAGAATGGAGTGACCCTTATCAAGAGTCATTGGTATGAAGACATTTAGTTGGAAATACTTTATATAATAGTTGATTATATAGTACTAGACTAGACATATTAGAAACACTGTTAATATATGTTTACTTGTAGTTTTTCTCTATTTCACATGATGACCATGTGCTAGATGATCTTAATCATGAGTAATTTAACTGGCTCCTTGTTGTAGCACCATGTTATTTGACATACTCGGTGATGCCCAAAATTTTGGGTTAAGATATCTTATATCTTGATAACTAGGTGTTTATAGTAGGCCGAGAGTTTACCTCACAAGACCTGGAATCCACTCTGTCTATATGTAGATGTTAAATGGAAGTTGTCTTATTTAGCAATGCAAGCTTGGATGTTTACACACAATCTATAAAATGATTATAGATAGTTATTCATATGTATTACAATTACTCAGTAGGAAGATGTAATAGATGAGGTAAAGCAGACTTAATGATATTGGTCGCATTACTCATATACATTATGTTAGGTAAATAATAGCTATGATATTTGAGATTTTTTTGTCTTAGGTTTATGTTTTAGTAACTCTTAAATTCTATAAAGATTTATTACTAGTTAAATGATTAATTAATGTATCAATGCTTTATTTAAGGTTCAAATCATTGTTCCATTAGTCTATAAGTCTGCTCTTAAAAATTATTGAACGATGTTGCCTCCGAGATAATTTAGTTTGGAATTAATTATTTCATATTATCCAAAATGCACATTTCTTTATTATGGAATTTTATGATGGTCATAAATGTCAAATAATTATGTAAGGATAAAATAGTATTAAAGTGTAACTACATTAATCCTATTAATTAAATAAATAATATTTAGTTGGGTTAAATAATTTTTTAAATTAATTAAAATATTAAAGTGTATAATTTAAATGTTTAGTAGTCATTTAAATACTAGTGAGATAAGAAGGGCATTTTAATAATTATCAAATTAGATTTGATTTTGGATTAATTATTGAAACAATTTTAATTTGAAATTAAATTATAGTACACAATTAGGAATAGGACTCCTACATATGGCATGGATAAAGCGAGATTCTCATTAAAGCACATAATTTGATTGTGTGTACAATTCTTGATCGGAGATAATTTAAGGATCTAATCTAAATCAAACTAGGTTAAATGAAGACTGTTTAAATACACCATATTCCATCCTCCCCTCCCCCCAACATATGGCCACCCAAAACATAGGAAATCGAGGTAATTTTCTAGAACTCAATTGAGAGAATTTTGGAAGAAAAAAAATTCAACCCTAAGACATAGTGATTCAAAAAGGTGTTTTGAAATCAAATTATGGTTCTTCATCAATAGATTTCATGCAATAAGAGTATCTAGGTTGAGAATTAGAAGCATGTTTTGATCAACTTGGAGTTTGCAAGGATTCCCACCAATAACGTTCTTGTTCATTGGGAGATAAGGCTTAAAAGCCCTAAAGATTCCAACCATTTGTTCACAAGCTATAAAAGTATGTTTTTTATTCTACTTTATTATAATAAATTACTAATATCATAGTGTTTCTTATTCTACTTTATTATAATAAATTATTAACATAAGATCTCTATTGGAAAAAAATTTATTACCCAATACTAATTACTGTAGTAATTTTCTTTGTTAAAAATTTTATTTTTATTGAAAAAAAATTTCAAAACCAACACTGTGGAGATAGTAAAGGAGGGCAACTTATACCCATTTAAGATAGGTATCTGATGACTCTATAAGAGTAGAGTCATTAGCGTACTTTTTGACTTAATGTTTACTTTTTTATTCAATAAATAGTAATTTTGGGGCTAAAACTTTTTAGTGAAAATGAGTGAAATTATAATTTTGGGATTTTTTTGGAGTTTTTATGAATTTTTAACACAGGACCAATCAGAAGTTATCATGTGGCCTGCCATGCAAGTAAATAAATTGACTGGGTATGCCACGTGGATGCCATGTGGATGCCACACAAGTAGGGACAACAAAAGATAGATCGCAATGTATGAGGAGTGACATAGTGCATGACACGTGTTAGCACGATGTTCAATACAAATTTGGAGTGCAGTCAAACAACACTACCACGTGTCATCACGCGATTGCTCCCCACGATCCATCAGTGTGCCACGCCATCTGCATCCACAAATCACATTGCACCATATGGAAATGACTTAGCATGCGTTGACTCAACCCTTGATCTAAAGCTGATCTAACTATTTAAGTTCCACTTGAACTATATTTAAGCCCCTAATCACCCCATAAAACCTAATGAACTGCCATTGGCATAATTTTGGTCAGTTTTTAGAGCTAGAAAGAGATAAAAAATACAAAAATAAATTAAAAAGAAGATACAATTTTAGTGGAAATTCAAGAGGAGATTAGCACTACAATTCAAGAGATTGATTGTATTTCTTCTTCTACTCTTTTCTTTATCAATTGTTATGTCTCTCTATGAAAAATATGAGCATTATGAATACAATTATGTGTAGTTAATTTATTAATCTAGGGATCTTATGAACCCAATTTTCACCATATGATGATTTAATATTTTACCCCAATTATAATTTTAATTTAATTATATTATTTAATCTCATTTTTATGCTATTAATTGTTTGGCCAACAATTTATCTATAGAGGTAATTAAATAGATTTAAGAGAATTATTTAATTGTTTATCTTGATTAAATAACATGCATAGTTTCTAGGCAGAAATGTATGATAATTATTTATGTGATCCATAATTGATGAATTTAATGATTAGTATGCAATTTAATTGGCATGGAAGTCTGATTAAATTAATTACTATATGGTGTTTAGTCTACTTGAAAGAGGAATACATGCTAAGTTAGATTCAATTGATCATGTAATTAATTGATAATTATATTGGGGGGATTTTAGTACTTCATATGTTTAGAAAATTGGGGGATTAAGTATTCGTAAATATTTTCTCATATATCTTCTTAGTTATCAAATTCGATTTAATTAATTATTTCTATTTAATTTTAGTTATTTTAATTTTGCTTCCTTAAAATATAAAAACACAAAAAATTTGATTTTTAATTTTTTAGTTTTAAAAATTGGTTTCTAATAAAATAATATGAGTGGAAACAATTTTTTCATATCATTATATTACTTGTTGTGATATGTATACTTGCATATTCATCACACACACGAACTATTGCAAACTTTTTATCATGGTATTACTTCTTGGATTCAAATGGAAACTTTTTACAATGGTTTCAATGTTCAAACAAGAATTATTGTTGATGCATCTGCTAATGGAGCTTTGCTAGCCAAATCTTACAATCAAGCTTTGCTAGCCAAATCTTATAATCAATCTTATGTATTACTTGAGAAAATAGCTAGCAATAATTATCAATGGCTAATGGACAGAATGAAAGCCACAAGAAGAGTATCCGGAGTACATGAGCTAAATGATATCACAACACTTACAGCTCAAGTGTCATCTTTGGTTAATCTTTTGAAGGCTTAAAACTCATCAACGAGTATAAACTAGGTCCAAGATTCAGAAGTGTCCTGTGTGTTTGTGGATGAGCTCATTTGTTTAATAATTGTCCAAATAATCTTAAATCTATATTCTATATGGGTAATGTGAATCAAAACAATAATCCATACTCAAACACATATAACCAAAGATGGAGACAACATTCAAAATTCTCTTGGAATAACAACAATCAAGGTGGTAATCAATCCAATCGTCAATCATTTCCACCATCTAGTTTTCAACAACCACATCACTCACAAGCCCAAGAAAAGAAGCCACCTACTGATGACAATACAAATGCCTTAATGGGGATAATGAAACACTTCATGTAATCATTTAATGAAAAAGTGTCAACTCAAGAGGCTTCAATTCAAAATTTGGAGAACCAAATGGGGAAACTTGCTCAGGTTAAAAGTCAAAGGCCTTAAGGTAACCTTTCAAGTGACACAATTGTAAACCCACAAAGAGAAAGTAAGGACCAGTGCAATCCCATAGCCTTATGGAGTGGTAAAACTTTAAAATAGGAACATAAGACAGAAAAGGATTAGGAGAGACAGGAAATTAACAAGTATGAGGAGGAACTAATGGATAAAGAGAGCACTAAAAATGGAAATAATTCAGCCAAAGGAAAATAACCTTTACAAACCCACTATTCCTTTCCCTCAAAGACTGTAAAAGCAAAAGCTAGATACATAATTTTCAAAATTTCTTGATGTCTTCAAGAAGCTTCACATAAACATACCATTTTCAGAGGCACTTGAACAAATTTTGTCTTATTCCAAATTCATAAAGGATATACTATCAAAGAAAAGGAGGCTTAGAGATTATGAAACAATAACCTTGACTGAAGGTTATTGTGCCATTCCTGATAGAAAACTACCATAAAATTGAAAGATCCAGGTAGTTTTGACATTCCTTGCTCTATTGGGAACATTTGTTTGGGCAAACCACTATGTGATTTGGGTTCTGATGAGTGCTCAAAAAGCACTAAAATTACCATGATTTTATGCTCATTAATTGATTAAGAATATATATATTTATATGTTTTATCATATATTTATATAATTTGTCTTTTTCGGAATCACGGGTATTTTTATTGTTTTTCAGGTATTTTGGCTTAAAAACGCAATTTAAAGACTCAAAGAGGAATACTTGAAGCAATACATCACAAAAATATCAATAAATAAATGGGGAAAGGTCAACAAATATGGAAAAACTGGACAAAATGGGTCGAAAAGGTCAAAAATATCAAAAAGGAGAAAAAAGAGCCGCGGCGCTTGGCCGCGCCCAAAGACCTCCGCCCCAAACCGCACGCTGGTCTTGTTCATGCGTGCAAAGACTGCGCGGGTTACGTTGTTCATGCGCGCGCTGCGAATTCTGTTCACGCGCGCGCAAGATCGCGCGCAAGGTTATCGTGTTCATGCGCGCAAAGATCGCACGCGGAGTTCTTGGCGTGTGCCGACGGCCGCGCGCAGCCAGGCAGCCTCCCTCCGCGCGCCCAACGCGTTTTCACCCCATTTTTCGGTGCGGCGACCCGTGACGTCATGCGACGTCATTGATGACCTCAACATTTCCATTACACGTTTTTTAATTTTTTAATATTTTTTTTAACATTTTTTTACTCATTTTTTCTCTCCATCCTCACCTATAAATACCCCCCTTCCCTTCACTTCAAAACACACCTTCAAACACCTTCAAAACCTCCAAATACATTCTTTTCTCTCTTTCTTTCTCTCTTTTCTTAGATTTTTAGTTTTTTTCTTATGTTTTCAAAGTTTTTAGCTTTTCTTAGTTAATTTCTCTTAGTTTTAGAGTTCTTCCCTTTTTAGGGAAGAACTAGTTATGTTTTTGTAATATTTTAGCTTTTTGATTCAATAAATGGGAGTGCAAATTCCGCTTGGAGTTTTTCTAGCAACGGGAATAGCGTCGAAGTACTGTAAGGATTTTATTTTCTTTGCAGTTATTTTTTATGCTTTATTGTTACATGTTATATTTAATTTGTCTGTGATTAAATTTAACTGTGCTAGCTGTTTGTAAAAATGATATAATAATAACGTTGTTATGCTTGCGAAATATTAAATAGGTAAAAATCTCTAAAATGAATTGATTTTATTTTTATTCAAGATTTTATATTAAGAATGTTAGAGAGAAATATATTATTTTTCATTACAAACTTAAAAATGAAAATTAGATTTTAAGGTTTAGTTATCGATCGATTTAGAGTAGTGCTCTTTTATTTGATGGTACAATCGCCCGGTAGTTAGAGTGAAGCTCTATTTCAAAAGTTTTTATAAGAATTATTATCTGAAAATGTATTGACAACATGTTTTCAGTAGTGGTTTTAAAACGTGAAAGTTAGTACTCGGATAACTAAATTCTTAGGTTTAATTTGGACACCTTGAATAAAGTTTAAACTGTCTAACCCCACCAAAGGTGGCATTTAAATGGTTCATTTTCAATCTCTTAGAAAAAGGAATTAATTTAATTAACCAAATTAGTTATCAACCCCACCCATAGGTGTTAATTGATTTGTTTAGTTAACAAAGAATATCTAACCCCACCAAAGGTGGTATTTATACAAAAAAGGGAGAATCAATAAATATCAATTCATATCTTTAATAACCTAAATAATACGAGCAAGCATAATTAACTTAGTTATTATATCCATAAATACTCCACGGTTTATAAAAGATAAAATTTGCATGAATGTTTATTGAATCTATGTTTAATTTTCTGTAATTAGATTAAAAACACAAAACCCCAAAATATCGTGACAGGATGTTTAGGATTTAATTTCGTTTTTAAAAGTTTGAATAATAAATTAAAAACCACATACATTCCTTCCTTAGATCGACGAAATGATTCGTGCACTTGCGAGAGTTTTATAAATATAAAACCAAAGTATTGGCAGGATCGGCGATGCCGGTTTTCGCTCATCAAGTTTTTGGCGCCGTTGTCGGGGATGGCATCAAAGTTTTTGGCGATCCCGATTCTGCTCATCAGGTTCTAGCATTAATCTCATGCCATTATCATTCTTCCAGAGATTGGGGGTTGGTAAAGCTAAACTCACTTCAGTAACATTGCAAATGGTAAACAAGTCAATTAAAAGACCCCAGGGTGTGGCAAAAGATGTGCTTCTAAAAGTAGAAAATTCATCTTTCTAGCAAACTTCATTGTGCTAGATATGGAGCTTCGTGACATTCCTATCATACTTGGTCATCCATTCTTAGGAACCAGAAGAGCACCCAATGATGTACAAAAAGGTGAACTTATAATAAGAGTGCAAGATGAATATGTGACATTTAAAGTTTTTAAAGCACCTAAACCCTCTGATGTTGATAGTGTAAATGAAGGCTAAAGGATAAATGTTACTGATTGTGGGGACAACTTAAAAGAATCTATTGAGTTTTCCACACTTAAGACTTTAACACATGATGCTGTAAAGAAGAAAATAAACTCTTTAGAAAACAACTCAACCTATTTTAACTTTAAAAGTATGCAATCAAAGGTTGATATTATGGACTGTGTGAAATTTTTGGAGGATACTCCACTCATGTGTGTATCAAAGGGGTTTATGGAAAATTTTGAGATTAGATATAAGCTCAAACTATCAATTAAAGGGCCAACAATTTTAGACCTTACACTTTTATCCTCTCATACCCAATCAAGTATGAAAGTAAAAGAGTCCAAGGGAGAGGTGAAAAAGATGTTGGAAATACATAAATTGGATGAATTATGGATGAATGCTTATGAGAATGCCAAGCTTTACAAAGAAGAGAAAAAAAGATGGAACGATAAGAAAATTGTGCACCGTATCTTTGAACCGAGTCAGAAAGTGTTACTATACAACTCAAGACTCAAATTGTTTCTGGGAAAATTAAAGAATAGATGGCCATGTCCATTCATCATCACTAAGGTAACCAACCATGGAGCCATTGAATTAGAGAATAAAGATAAAGAGCAATTTATGGTTAATGGGCATAAGGTAAAGCACTATTATGAAGATCACTTATCAAATCAAACATTTATAATAACCTTAATGGATGCACCTTAGGACTTGATATGACCTTCTAGTCAAAGATGTTAAACGTAATGCTAGTTGGGAGGCAACCCAATATTATTTTACTTATATTTTCATTGTTCTTGTTTTGTAACTGAATAAATGTGGAGAGAAATGGCACAACAAGAATGAGCATTTCAATGACAGATGTGGTGTGCCAAGACTAAGGGAGTTTTTTTTCTTTTACCTATTTTATATTTATATGTGCATATTGGGGACAATGTGTAATTTAAGTTTGGGGGAGGAAACTTCATTATCTACATTAGTATTTACTATGCATTTTAAAAAATTTAGGGAATTGTTTTTAATTCTTAGGATGTTTTTAATCATGATTTGGGTAGAAATTAACATATATATGAAAACCTAATGCATGCATGCTTAATATGAAACATATGAACTCAATGATAAAAATTATTTCTCGTGACTAGGATAAGGAATGTAACATATTTGCTAAGATATTTACATTAATCGTGTGATATACTTGCTAGTTTTGAATGGATTGATTTAAATATTTATGCACATGTTCATGATTGATTCTGGTGTTCTTATTGAGAGAAATATTTTAGTGAGTTATGCGAGTTGATGAGATCTACCATGCTTTAGAATCTATTTGATTGTCCCATAAGGTGAAATTCTGAATGGTATTTATCAAAAGAAATTATTTATGCCTTATTTGGATCGATTGAGCCTTCAAGCTAATTATTGTTAATATTTGTAGTCACCCATTTGAACCTAACAAAGAAGACTTCCTATCTTTAAGCCAAATTTTATACCTAACACATAAGCATTACCTTTAACCTTGCACCTTTAACTTGTATAAAAAAATACAATCATATGTGATGCTATAGAGAAAGGTGAAATGTAATACACTCTAAAAAAAGAGAGAGAGAAAAAAATAAACAAAACTCACAACACAATTATCCCTCTAAAGAAAAAGAAAATAAAATTAGGAGTGTTGTGAAGTTACAAACAAAGAAAAAAAATGTGGAATAAAAGAATATGAAAATAATGAAAAAAAAGGGTGCATCAAAATATCAAGTAAAAGCGTAATTACACTTAAAAAGTTCATGATAAATAAAAAGAAAGCTACGGTGTGAAAAGAGCCTAAATTTCGTAATTTATCGACCCATCTACCTAAGTCTTACATTACAACTATGTAAAGTCCTTATTGATTTTAGCTAAGTGCATATTTATATTAGTGGAGAGAGATATGAAAAATAGGCTTATGAGACTTGTTCTAAGTTTGAATTGATTAGCATACTCATATAGGTTGATTTTATGAGTGCATTGGATGATATCATGTGCAGCACACATACACACAAATCAATTTATCAAAAACCTTGCATATCCTTGTATTGATGAAACGTCGATTGATGAATATGTGAACTTTCTTATCATATAATTGTATGAATTTTGAGAGGGATAATTTTCATGAAATATGCATGTATTAATACATATATTTATGAATATACTACCCATGTTTTTTTATTTAGTTATACTTAGCTTTAGTTGAGAACAAGTAAAAAGTTAAGTTTGTGGATGTGATGACTCTATGAAAGTAGGGTCATTAGCGTACTTTTTTACTTAATATTTACTTGTTTTATTCAATAAATAGTCTTTTAGGGCTAAAAATATTAAAATATAATTGTTTTAGTAAAAAGGGGTGAAAATATAATTTTGGAATTTTTATGAATTTTTAATGAAAGACCAATCAGAAGATGCCACATGGCATACCACATAGCCTACCACATAAGTGGAGGAGCTAACTGAGCAAGAAACGCAAACTCTACGCAAGTAGGGACAACGAATTATAGATCGCAACATGTGACGAGTGACGCAGCGTATGACACTGATGAACAAAATCAGCATCGAGTTAGCAATATCGGTTTTGAAAATACTTTGGTTTTATATTTGTAAAACTCTCACAAGTACACAAATCATTTTATATAAAATAACTAGTATACTCCCAAGGTCAATATAAGGAAGGAATATATGTGGTTTTTAATTTATTATTCAAACTTTTAAAAATTAAATTAAATCATAAACATCGTGTCATGATATTTTAATTTTTTTTATGTTTCCTAATCTAATAACATAAAAAAATAAACATAGTTATGAATTCAATAAACAATTATGCAAATTTTTATCATTCATAACAATAAATTATTTATGGATATAATAATTAAGTTAATTATGCTTGCTCATATTATTTACGTTATTAAAGATATAAATTGAGATTTATTGATTCTCTTTTTTATATAAATATCACTGTTAGTGGGGTTAGATATTCTTTGTTAATTAAACAAATAAATTAGCACCTATAGGTAAGGTCGATAATTAATTTGGTTAATTAAATTAATTCCTTTTTTCTAAGAGATTGAAAATGAACCATTTAAATGTAACCTTTGTTAGAGTTAAACATTTTAAACTTTATTTAATGTGTCCAAATTAAACCTAAGAATTTAATTATCTGAGTACTAACTTTCAAGTTTTAAAACCATCATTGAAAATATGTTGACAATACATTTTCGAATAATAGTTCTTATAAAAACTTTTCAAATAGAGCTTCACTCTAACTACGAGGCGATTGTGCCAACAAATAAAAGGTACTACTCTAAATCAAACCGGATAATTTAAACCTTAAAATCTAATTATCATATTTAAGTTTGTAATGAAAAATAATATATTTCTCTTTAACATCCTTAATATAAAATCTTAAATAAAAACAAATCAATTTATTTTATAGAAATGTTTTACCTATTTAATATTTCGCAAGCATAACAACGTTATTATTATATCATATATACAAATAGCCAGTCATGTTAAATTTAATCACAAACAAATTAAATATAACATATAAGAATAAAACATAAATATAACTATCAAGAATTCATTTTAAAAGTATACCTCAAAAGAATCCTTACAGAACTTTGATGCCAATTTCGTTTCTAGAAAACTTCCAAACAGATTTACATTTCATTTCAGTTTATTGAATAAAAAAATAGAAATTTACAAAAGCATAACTAGTTCTTCTCAAAAAGAGAAGAAATTTAAAACCAATAAAACTAAAAAATTCTAAGAAAGCTTTCTAGAAAAAGAAAGAGAAGAGTTCAGAAATGTGAGATTTTAGGAATTTTGAGGGATGATTTTTACAATATGGGAGAGGGTTCTTTTATAGATGAGGAAAAGGATATAATAAAGTGGAAAAATATCTTGAAAATGGTCTTGGATATGTTTGGATAGGCTGACACGTATATGGAGGTGCTGGCACGTGCAATTGGGCGCGGATGGGCGTTGGCACGGGCGGGACTCGAAGGATACGCACAGACAGGGTATGGATCTTGAGGTGACATGCGCGCAGGATAGGCTTGGCATGCAAGTGATTACACACATGACATGGCATGGTGTGTGTGGCTCGGTCGATTGGGGCATTTTTGACTATTTTGACCAATTTTGTCCAATTTTTCTATTTTTTTGAATTTTCTCATTTTTTCTAAACATATTTGTGATGTATTGCCTGCAATATTTTTCTTTGAGTTTTTAAATTATTTTTGAAGAAAAATATCTAAAAATTAATAAAATTACTCGTGATTCTGAAAAAATAAATTTATATAAAAATATGATAAAATCATATAAATATAAATCTATTTAATCAATTAAAATAAATTAAATCATAGTAATTTTAGTGCTTTTTAAACACTCATCAAACACGGGTAAGCACAACGTTCAATCCGAGTTCAGAGTATGGTGAAACAACACTATCACATGTCGTCACGTGATTGCTCCCCGTTATCCACCAACATGACATGCCATTTACATCCGCAAATCACATTATACCGCATGGAGATGACTCAACATTCATTGACTCAGATCGATCTCCCCTACCATATATCACTTTTTGATTTGCCCAATGAATTCTGTGTGTCACGTGTCACACTTTGATTGGCTGGCACAGTTAAGTTTTCTTGTTTTAATATCAAACCTTGATCTAAAGTTGATCTGATGATACAAATTCTACTTGAGCTATATTTAAGCCCCTAATCACCCTATAAATCCTAATAAGCTGCCATTAGCATACTTTTGATCAACTTTTGGAGCTAAAAAGAGAGAAAAATATTGAAAATTTCAAAAAGAGATAATTTTGGTGGATATTCAAGAGAAAATTAGTACTACGTTTCAAGAGATTGATTGTATTTCTTCTTCTGCTCTTTTCATTATTAATTTTATGTCTTTCTTTATGAAAAATATGAGATTTATGGAAAAAAATTATATCTACTTAATTTATTAATCTAGGGATCTTATGAACCCAATTTTCACCATGTGATGATCTAATATTTTACCTCAATTATGATTTTAATTTAATTATATTATTTAATCTGATTCTTATACTATTACTTGTTTGGCCAACAATTTATCTATAGAGGCAATTAAATAGATTTGAAAAAATCATTTAATTGTTTGTCTTGATTAAATAACATGCATAGTTTCTAGCCAGAGATGTATGATTCTTATCATTATATTACTGGTTGCGATATGTATACATTCATATTCATCGCGCATAATTCATATGGTGATCAGTATCGTGACTTGTAAAAGTGTTTATGTTTATACTTTTTATCGATTTGTATACAGTTAACTTACTTTTTAGTGAATTGCTTTCTGCTTTGTAATTTCCTGTAACAACCCAATGTGTTGCCACATAGAAGTTGGATCCTATATAGGTTTATATCATTACATACTGTGTTATATTTGATTGCATATTATGAGAGTACAATCATCATTAGTTGGATATATTCACATTTAGGATGTCTTGAAGTAATTGGAAATCATTTATAGCTTATCTAGTATGTTTTCTTGATCCATATGATGTGTGCTATTTGCAATTTTAATGCATGTTACTAGCCTGGACAAGAGCCGTTAAGGTACACCATCACTAATGTGTTTACCGTAGAGTATTATTCCTTATTTGTTGGTTGTTTTTGTGATGTGTTGAATTAAACATATTATTTTTATTGTATTTTCATTTACCTATCTATTTAATTCATGTTGTGAGGCATGCTTGATCGAGTTGGAGTATAGCTCGCCAAAAGATTCCATGGTGGTTGTATCCATCCCCTTTTAGGTCTCAAATGTCAATTTTGATTGTAATTCAATTCAAAATTATTACGAAGTATGAAACTTTAGAAAGAACCATCATTTATGGTTTTACTTTTATATCATTACAATAAAAAATCTATTATTTAGGTAAAAAAGAAATTCTATTATTTTGATCAAACTTTTTTTCCTTGTAAATTTCAAATTTGTCTTAATAATAATTTAACGATGAAATATTTTCTCGATTTTTTATGAAAATTGAAAATGGTCGAGTCACGAAAGCATTACAATGATGAAATATGATTTTATATCGAAAATTTGAATAGAGTTAGAGACAAATTTTCCTTTTGTAAAGAACAAATCTTTTCTTCTAATATTGGTATACTTGAGTTATTTCAAAGAAAAACATTTTGTCATTGAAAACTAAAATATTGTCCCACAAGTTTTGTGCTTTCATGTAATTTACAAGGACAAAACTTTTGGGACAAATTTTTAATTTTCACAATAATTTTTTTTCATTTAAACAACTCAAAGTATACAATCTCTCTATTTTTGTGACAAATTTAGTGAAAAAAGATTTTATCACCATTATTTCATTATTTGAAAACTCACTCATAAATAAATTGATTATAATTAATTTTTTATTATCGAAAGCTTTTTAATGTCATCTATATCATTAACGGTTTGGATATATTTTTAAAAATTCAATATCACTCTAATCATCAAATAGACTTATCCACTTTTCTAATTTAGTACACTTTTAAAGCATACTTTACTAACCTTGTGTACTTTTAAAATATTAATAAAAAGATACTTAATTTAAATATCCAAACTATCAAAGTTACATAATCTTCGGAATTAGAACATTTGAATTATTTATATTTGTGTTTTGGTAATTCTTTTTACATTTTTTTAAGTGAGATATATCAAATACTTATATTAAATTCACTATTGTATACATTGGTAAATTTAATAGTAATTAGTACATTTGAATTACTTTAATTTATTGAAATTATAATTTGTAAAAAAAATGGTAACTTAAATAAAAATATTCTTTATATATTAATTAAAAATAAAGATTCAAAAAAGATAAAAAAAATGATACTCCAAATATACTTATTCTCTTAATCTCGTATAAATTATTCAACCAAGAATTTCAAGACCCATCTCCATGATGAAACCCTAAGTTTTATTGTACTTCATTGTCGGCAAGGTACCCAAATGTCCTCTCTCATCACACTTACTCTATCGTTCTCTCTCTATGTGGCGTCTTTGAAGCTTCATGAGCCACAAAGTAGTAGACCATTTTTCTACCTTGCGTGTTTTGTTTGTTGTGTAAAATTTGAAGAAAATACATGTTGGAACATATGTCACTTTCAAGTGGTGCCTTTTCTGATGTTAGGATTTTGTGCAAAGAAAAGACCCTTCTAATCACCATGATTTCGAGTATGGGATTTTAGATTTTCATTCAAACTTTTTCCCCCTAAATCCACTTTAGGGTTGAATTTATTTTATTTACTTTTTATTTTTATGATCGGTAAAAAATATAATTTATATTATAAAACATAAAAACAAAATATCTCCTTAAAAATTATATCAAAAATAATAATTTAATAATATTAAATATATCTCAATAGTATTTAATATTAAACAATGTATTAGAACTTTTTAGTTATAAAAATTCATTATTTTTATATTTAAAAATTTTAATGATATTATTTTATTATTAAAAAAATACTAAAAGGAGAGTTGTATAAAAAAATGATGTCAAGCTAAAAGCATTTTCTTCCCTATCTAAATTCCTTTCAGGATTATGACTTAAGACATAGAGATGGATAGAGAGCAAAGAGAAGCGGTTAGGGCGAATTTATGAATTTAGTATTTATTTTATCTTTATAATATTTTTTATTTGATTTTTTAAAAAAATATTTTATAATTTTTATAAGAGCAAGAATTTCCGAAAAAAATTAAAAAATAATATTTTTAAAATTTATAACAATAAAATAACACGATTAATATTAAATAGTTTTCGATTAAATATCGTTTAATATTAAACGAATATAAATAATTATAATTTAATTTAAATAACATTAAAAATAAAATAATATATCAAATATTTTTAATATTAAAAATGTATTAGATGAATAGAGAGCTATTTTGTTGGTATAAGTATTAAATGTATCATTTTTATTGTTTTGTGTGATTTTTTTTTACTTTAATTTTTGAGTTATTATTTTGCTAATATTAATTTTATTTTTTATTTTATTAATTTTTTTTTTTGAGAAAATATATATATTTAAGATAATTGAGCCCAAAGGAAAAGTAATTGAATTTACGACGTGAATGAGGGTGTTGCATGTTTAAGCTAATTCAATGAACTTGTTAATAACTACACTTTAAAAAATATAACAAAAAATATTTAAAATTAAGTTATTTAAAAATGAAAATGATTAATGGTAACTATAATGACGCATCAACCATATAATTCAAAGTTTTATTCAAAACATTATGATACTTATATCAACTATATTGTTACCCATATTTTTTTATTCTGATATTCATGAAAATATATTTTATTTTTTATCTATTAAGTGTAATAATAAAAATTTATTATTTTTAAAATATATTATTTGATAGAAATAAAAAAAATTATCACCTTTTAATAAAAATAATAAATTTATATTACTTTATTTAATAAATATAAAATTAAAATATAATTTTATTAAAAATGATGGTTAGATTATCATTCCTCGTTATTTAAAAACAATGTATAACAATTTCGATATATTTAAAACCTCGGTATTGGTATTATTCGCAATATCTTAAACAATTTCTTTAACAAAGTTCTTCCGTAATTATACACCCGAGGGAACAAATTGACCGTCTTACCCTTTATTCAAGTGGAGCTAGGGCCACACATTTATTCAAAATTTCACACCCACCAATATTATTTTGTCTGTTTCTCACAGACCCATCACTTGCCAGTACGTGTCCCTTGATAATTTTCCTCCATCCCATTCTTATAATAAAAATGGGTAAAAAGAATATCTTTAGCAAGATAAAAAAAAGGTAAAAATCAATTTGTTTTTGGTTAATTGTCTATTAATCACATACGAAAGTTATTAAGAAATTTCATCAATAATAAAAATTATGTATCAAGTATCACTCTACCTTAACAATAATATTATTTTAATTTTTAATGATATTTTTTAATTTCAATTATTTATTAATATATACAAAACTTTAATAATACTACTTTTTTTAATAAACTAATCATTTATTTTTCAAATAAATTTAATACAAAAAGTTCATTCAAGATATAAAACTAATTAATTATTTAAATTTATATATTCAAATTAATATAAAATTCAATCAAAAAATACTTAACTTGTATTAATAGTAATTAGATGTAAATTAAGATAGATATATCATTAGTTTATATTTGAAAAGATGTTTAGTGTTTTAAGGTTTCAGGAGAAGGGTTTAGAATGAAGATAATGTTCATATAATTTATTCATCTCATAAATGAGGTATATATAGACGTACAAGGGATATGTGTTATATTACATTAGTAGGTACTCTGTCAATACGTCATAGTCGATCTAAACATGACATTTTTACAACAATAACCTATTCAATGAAGCCTAGTTGTTGTCCTAACAATTAGGTCGCTGGAGTTTGTACATCCCTTACATGGGTGAGGAGTAGAATCATAGAAAGCCACCAAGTTACTTGACACCAATGTCTGCATAGTCAAGTAGTAAGGCGGAGTGCTCCACGAGAAAATCAATATACTCCAAGTTAGGCCTCTATATACAAGATACTCAATACATCGTGCTCTCATCCAAGCGAGGTAACTTAGGTCACTAGGATAGTGACCCCTATACATGTATCATTCCTAACATTAACTCTCATATTTCCTAGAATTTTGGAAATACTAGGAAATATTCCATGTATTTAATTTTTGATTTTTAATGTACAAACTATTCATGTTCCACCCTTCCTCTATAAATAGTAAAAAGAATTAACTTTTTACTCATTGAAGTTTTACTTAGCCAAGTTTTTCTCTAGAGAATCTCAACCCAACACAATTTCTTCCCTTATAATTCTACATAACCAGTCCGCTTGAACAACACTTAGTTTGGATTTCAGTTTGTTTGGGTGGCTACTTCTTTGGAAAAATCATTCCATTTTTTTATTCTCAAGTCGCTCTTTATTAAATTAGCAATTTCCTTCTCCAACTAAGTAACTTCCTCATCATTTCCTTCTTTTTTACCATGTCTTCTAATAAAGGAAAATGTATAGCCCACTCATCGTCTCCCAAATATGTTTTCCTAGGCCATAGAAAAAGTGTTCCTTTAAGGATAGAAACACCCTGAGAAGGAAATCAGTACTTAGTTTGCTTATCAATGAGCTCAGAACAAGCTAACCAACCTATTGAACCTTCAATAGGTTGCAATGAATGGCTGACCAAAACGAGTGGCACACCTATCAAAGAGAGCATCCTAGCCCTCCCTATTTCATTTGGGCTACACTCTATTTCCTTATCTTCCTCTCAGGGACTAGTGCTCATCATTTGCTTCCTCGTATCAACAGCAACAAAAGTACCCAACCCCAACAAGAAGTATGAAAACAAGGGTGAGCCTACGCATCGAACTAAGGACAAGTATCTGATTAAGAAATGCCAAGTGATCTTACTGCTAACAACCTGATGGAGATTAAGTAGAAAATGGTATCCCATCTAGTGTAGGTCAAGAAAGCAATAAAAAGGAAATGATTCAACAAAAGAAAAACAACCTTTACAAACCCACTATTCCTTTCCCTCAAAGACTACAAAATTAAAAGTCAGATACGCAATTTTTAAATTTTCTAGAAGTCTTCAAGAAGCCACACATAAACATACCATTTTTAAAGGCACTTGAAGAAATGTCGTCTTATGCAAAATTCATGAAGGATATACTATCAAAGAAAATGAGGCTTGGAGATCTTGAAACAATAACCTTGACTAAAGGTTATAGCTCTATCCTTGATAGAAAACTACCACAAAAACTAAAAGATCCAGGTAGTTTTGACATCCTTTGCACTCTTAGGAACATCTGTTTTGGCAAGGCACTATGTGATTTGAGTTCTAGCATTAACCTCATACCTTTATTAGTCTTCCAGAGATTAGGAGTTGGTAATATTAAACCCACTTCAGTAACATTGTAGATGGCAGACAAGTCAATTAAAAGACCCCGGGGTATGATAGAAGATGTACTAGTAAAAGTAGAAAAATTCATCTTTTCTGCATACTTTATTGTGCTAGACATGGAGGAAGACCGTGATATTCCTATCATACTTGGTCGTCCTTTCTTAGCAACCGGAAAAGCACTCATTGATGTACAAAAATGTGAGCTTATAATAAGGGTGCAAGATGAGCAAGTGACATTTAATGTGTTTAAAAAAATTAAGTTTTCTGATGCTGAAAATGGTAGTGATTACTTTCGAATAGATAGTGCTTATGAGCTAACCACTTACGTGCTTTATGACATATGCCCTATTGATGCTTTATAGTTTGTGTTTGTAAATTCTGTAAACACGTATACTAATAAATACCATGACACTTATGTAGGTGCACAAATTCATGTCGGTAGCTTAACAAAACTTGTTGAATCATCCCCACTTATGACTTTAACACATGATGCTATGAACAAGGACATTAACTCAACAGAAAATAGCTCAACTTGTTTTAATTTTGAAAATATTGAATCAAATGTTGATATTGTTAACTGTGTGAACTTTTTGGAGGATATGTCTCCATGTGTATATCAAATGCACTTGTGGAATGTCTTGAAATAAGCTCATGGTTGAAACCATCTATTGAGGAGCCACCCAAATTAGAGCTTAAACCTTTACCTTCTCATCTTCATTATACATTTTTGGGTGATAATGAGACACTTTCAGTCATAATCTCAACTAATCTAAGTATGGAGCAAGTGGAAGCACTACTAAAGGTTCTAATGAACTTCAAAAGAGCTATAGGTTAGTCTATTGTTGACATAAAAGGCATAAGCCCATCTATATTCATGCATAAAATCTTGCTAAAGGATAGGGCTCAACCCACCAGGGATGCACAACGCCGCTTAAATCCCATTATGAAAGAAGTGGTGAAGAAGGAAATTGTCAAGTGGCTAGACATGGACATTATTTACCCAATATCAAATAGTGAATGGATAAGTCCAGTCCAATGTGTACCAAAGAGAGGAGGAATCACTATGGTGGAAAATGATTCCAACGAGTTAATACCTACTAAAATTTTCACTGGATGGAGCTATATGGACTTTTGTAAAGTAAATAAAGCTAAAAGGAAGGATCGTTTTCCTCTCCCATTCATGGATCAAATGCTTGATCGATTAGTTGGGTATTCTTTCTTTTTCTTTTCATATGGATACTTTGGATATAACCAATTTGTTATTGCACCTGAAGACCAAAAAAAGACCACCTTCACATATCCTTATGGAACTTTTGATTTTAGGAGAATTCCTTTTGGATTATGCAATGCACCTACTACATTTCAACGTTGCATGATGACCATTTTCTCAGACATGGTGGAGAAGCTTCTAGAAATCTTCATGGATGATTTTTCGGTCTTTGGAAACTCGTTTGATGAATATCTACACTATCTCTCCCTAGTGTTACAAAGATGTGAAGAAATTTATTTAGTTTTAAACTGGGAAAAATGTCATTTCATGGTATATGAAGGTATAATCTTGGGCCACAAAATCTCAACTAATGGTATTGAGATGGATAGAGCTAAGATAGAAGTGATTGAGAAACTACCACCACCTACTAATGTATAAGGAGGAAGGATTTTTCTTGGGCATGCAAGTTTTTATCGTAGATTCATAAAATATTTTTCCTAAATCTCTGAACCCTTGTGTAATCTTTTGGAAAAGGACATGCCTTTCAAGTTTGATGATAAATGCTTAACAACATTTCAAGTGATTAAAGAGAGACTAATGTCAACACCAGTTATAGTCACACCAGATTGGAGCAAGCCCTTTGAGTTGATGTGTGTGACACAAGTGATTTTTCTATTAGAGTTGTTCTTGGACAAAAAAAGAGACAAACTGTTTCGTGCCATATACTATACAAGCAAGACACTGAATGAGGCTCAAATGAATTATGCTACTATATAGAAAGAGCTCATTTCCATTGCATATGTCTTTGAGAAATTCATATCTTATTTGGTTGGCATCAAAGTGACTATCTACACAGATCATTCTGCAATAAAGTATCTCATGACAAAGAAGGATGCCAAACTAAGATTGATAAGATGGGTGTTCCTTCTACAAGAATTTGACTTGGAAATTTGAAATAAAAAAGGAACAGAAAATCAAGTAGCAGACCATCTCTCAAGACTAGAGCGAGAAGCAAAAATGGATGATAATATGGTGATTGGGGAATATTTTCTAGATGGTCAACTATTTTTTATAACTCAAATAAAAGTCTTATGGTTTGGAGACATTGCAAATTTTCTTGCTACCAACATTCATCCATTGAACCTCACATGTAAACAAAAGAAGAAGTTCTTCCGTGACATTAAACAATATTTTTGGGATGACTCTTACCTATATAAAGAATGTGGTGATAGTATTTTGAGAAGGTGTGTCCCTAATGATGAAGTTGAAAGTATTATTTACCATTGCCATAACTTAGACTATGGTGGTCACTTTGGGATCACAAAAACAACAGCTAAGATACTTCAATCTAGTTATTTTTGCTCACAATATTTAAATATGCTTACAATTATGTAAAGATATATGACCGATTTCAAAGCATAGGTAATATTTCAAAAAGAGATGAGATGCCTCTAAATAGTATACTTCAAGTGGAACTGTTGATGTGTGGGGCATCGACTTTATAGGACCATTTCCCCATCCTTTGGTAACAAATACATACTTGTAAGAGTGGATTATATGTCAAAGTGGGTAGAATCCATTGCTAGAAACAAATGTAATGCCAAATTTGTTAAGAAATTTCTGAAGAAAAACATTTTCACTAGGTTTGAAACTCCTAAGATCATTATTAGTGATGGAGGAAGTAACTTTTGCAATAAAGCATTTAATTCCTTATTATCTAAGTATGGGATTAAGCATAAAGTGTCTACCCCTTACCATCCCCCAAAAAGTGGGCAAGTATAGACATCCAATAGAAAAGTGAAAAGAATTTTGGAGGAAACTGTGAACATCTCTAGGAAGGATTGATCATCTAAGTTGGATGATGCTTTATGGGCGTGACATATTCCTCATTTTTCTTTAACAACTAAAAAAAGGGTAGGAATTTCTTCATACACTTGGAAATGAAAAATTTCATTGCGGTCATGCGACTATTTAGTTGTTGAACTTCCTTAATACAACTTGGAGATCTTATGTTTATCATAGCCAAAATTTTGTTAGGATTAGCTTCTATCCCTCTTGATGACATTAAATAACCTAGAAACTTCCCTAAGGTTACTCTAAAGATACACTTCTTTGGGTTGAGTCACATCTTATAACCTCTTACTATTGTAAAAACCTCTACTAGATCAGAAACATTGTTTTTTCTTCATCTGATGGTAGCTTGAATATGCACCCATGAAGCTCATTGTTTTTAAGCCAGCCATGGCATTGACCAACTGGTCAATGTTTAGCAATGAGAAGTAATCCTTTGGTGTTGCATTATTAAGGTCTGTAAAGTTGACGCACATTCTATGCTCTCTCCCTCCTTATTCGCAAACACAATGTTTGATAGCCATGTTGGATAATCAACCTTGCGAACCCAACCTACACTTTTTAAGGAATTGACCTTATTCTTGATGATATCACTTTTATTACAGGTAAATCTCTACATTTGTTGTTGAACTAATTTCCTAGTATGAGCGACACATAATTCATGATAAATTATTTCAGGATTGATGCCAAGCATGTCTTATAGCTTCCATGCGAAAAGGTCTACATTATCCTTCAAGAATTCAATAAGCGAAGCTCTTAACTCGTGGGCTAGTTTAGAACTAAATTTTACATATTTATCCACTCCTAGCCCCTATGTAAACTATTTTGTAATGCTCTGAGGCAACTGCCACAGTTTGACTCCCAACTTGCCGCATTATCCCCTGATTTGAATATTTTATGTTCTTTGGTTGCTACCTTGATGTAGGGGGTAATGCGCTTTTCATGGTGGAATTGTAATAACTCCTTGCCTTGTCTTACTCTCCTCTCCTCTCTCTTATCCCCTCAACCATGTGATATTTGACAAGTTGAGGATACATGGAGGGGATTTCCCTCATCTTATCGATCCATGGTCTACCCAAAATTGCGTTATAAGATGTGGAGGTGTTCAAAATGACAATATTTGTAAGGACGATTGCTCATTCCATAGAGACTGACAAACATATGGTCCCTACTAACATGGTCACACTACCGTTGAAACCTACCAATGGAATCTACTGTTACATTATCTCTTTGGGGTCTATCCTCATATCCAACAACGTGGATAAATACAGTAAATCCAAAGAGCTACCATTATCCACTAGAATTCTGTGAACTGCTTCTTCTTCTTTTTTCTCTTTTTTTATAGAGTTCATTACATTTCACCTTACGCTATAGCATAACACATGATTGCATTTTTTTCTTTTCATATAAGTTAAATGTGGAATGATAAAGGTAATACTTATAAGTTAGGCATAAAATGTGGCTTAAATATATGAAAGGTTCTTTTTTAGGCTTAAATGGGTGACTACGGATATTAACAATGGTTAACTTGAAAGGCTCAATCAATCCAAATAAGGCCTAAATAATTTCTCTTGCTAAATACTATTAGAATTTTACCTTAAGGGATAATCAAATAGATTCTAAAACCTGGAAGATCTCATCAACTCGCACAACTCACTACAAATTTTCTCTAAATAAGCACGGCAAAATCAATCATGAACATGTGCATAAAAATTTGAATGAATTCGATCAAACCTAGCAAGCATATCACATGATTAATGTAAATATCTTAACAAATATGTTACATTCCTTATCCTAGTCGTGACAACCAATTTTTATCATTGAGTTTATATGTTTTATATCAAGCATGCATGCATTTAGTTTTCATATATTTATCAATTTGTACTCAAATCATGATTAAAAATATTCTAAGAATTAAAAACAATTCTTTAAAAAAATTTAAAATGCATAGTAAATACTAATGTAGAGAATGAAGTTCTCCCTTAAACTTAAATTACACATTGTCCTCAATGTGTACATATAAATATTAAAAGGTAAAATAAAATAAAAATCCCTTAATCATGGAACACCGCATCTATCGTTAAAATGCTCATTCTTATTGTGTCATTACTCTCCACATTTATTCACCTACAAAAAAAAACAATGAACATATAAGTAAAATAACGTTGGGTTTCCTCCCAACCAACGTCACGTTTAACATTCTTGATTAGATGATCATATCAACTCCTAAGGTACATCTACTAAGGTTATCACAGATGTTTCATTTGATACACTTTTGCATTTATTGATTGGATGAGGTCCTTCATCATCCCCATAATGTCCTTAGTAGATGGCTTCTTCTCTTGGGCTTGTGATTGCTGTGGTTGTTGAAAACCAAGTGGTGGAAATGATTGATGGTTGAATTTCTTACCACCTTGATTGTTGTTATTCCAAGAGAAATTTGGATGTTGTCTCCATCCTGGGTTATATATGTTCAAGTATGGATTATTGCTTTGATTCACATTACCCACATAGCATACAAATTCTAGATTATTTGGACAATTATTAAACAAATGAGCTCCTTCACAAAACACACATGACACTCTTGAATCTTGGACCTGGTTTATATTCACTGGTGAGTTTTGAGCCTTCAAAAAATTAACCAAAGATGACACTTGAGTTATAAGTGTTGTTATATCATTTCCCTCATGCACTCCGGCTACTCTTCTTATGGCTGTCATTCTATCTATTGACCATTGATAATTATTGCTAACCATTTTCTCAAGTAAACCATAAGCTTAATTGTAAGATTTAGCTAGCAAAACTTCATTAGAAAGTGCATCAACAATATTTCTTGTTTGAGCATTGAGACCAATGTAAAAAGTATCCATTTGAATCCAAAAAGGAATACCATGTAATGATTCTTCTTCGTATTGTTGGTAAGAAATAATGTCATTCCTAAGCTTGGTATTGTTTATTGGTAGGAAGTATTTCATCAAGAATTTCTTTGCCAAACCATTCCAAGTTTTAATGGAATCAGGTGGCAATGAGTTTAGCCAAGCTCGAGAACGGTCTCATAACGAGTAAGAGAAAAATCTAAGCTTAAATGCCTCCTTGGTCACACCACTAAACTTAAATGAATCTACCACTTCAATAAACAATCTGAGATGAAGAAAGAATCCTTTGTTAGTAATTCGCTGAATTGTTCAACTGTTTGTAGCATTTGAAACATCACTGGCTTTAACTCAAATTGATTAGCTTGAATGTTTGGCCTTGTAATACTTGGGTTCAGCCCTTCCAACATAAGTATTGCATATTCACTCATAGCTCTATCTTTATCATATATCAAAAGCATTTGATTGTTCAAGTTTAGCTCATTATTGTTTATTTCTAATGGATCATCCATTTTTTCCTCTTATGTGACATCTTGTTTTCTAATTAATCTCAAAATACCCTCAATTTCAAGATCTAAAGGTAAAATTTCTCCCTCATGAACTCTACTCATGCAATAGACTCAATTATGTTTCTACAATAGTAAAGGAAATGTCTAAATAAAGACTAAATAAAAATTAAAAAAATAAACAACTAAATAAATAAATCAAAGTTGAAAAAAATAAATAAATAAATTAACTAAAATAAATAAATAAGTCAGTAAAATAAAATAAATTAATTAAAATAATAATTAAATTAAAGAAAATAACTAAAATAAAAATAAAAAAATTAATTTCTAATATTTATAATCTCCGACAATGACGCCAAAAACTTAATCGCTACACAAATTATCTATGGAATGAATATGCAAGTATACGTATTGCAACAAGTAATATAATAATAAGAAAAGATCGTTTACACATATATTATTTTATTAGAAACTAATTTTTAAAACTAAAAAAAATAAAAAATCAATTTTTTTGTATTTTTATATTTTAAGGAATCAAAATTAAAATAAATAAAAGTAAATAGAAATAATTAATTAAATTAGATTTGGTACCTAAGAAGATATATGAAAAAATATATAGGAATACTTAATCTCTCAATTTTCTAAACATGTGAATCGCTAAAATCCTCCAATATAATTATCAATTAATTACATGATCAATTGAATCTAACTTAGCATGTATTCTTCTCTCAAGTAAACTATACACCATATAGTAATTAATTTAACCACACTTTTGTGAAAATTAAATTGCATACTACTCCTTAAGTTCATTAATTATGGATCACGTACATAAGAATCATATATCTTTATGTAGAAACTATGCATGCTATTTTATCAAGCCAAACAATTAAATAATTCTTTTCAATATATTTGATTGTCTCTATAGATAAATTGTTGGCCAAATAATTAATAGCATAAAAATCAGATTAAATAATATAATTAAATTAAAATTATATTTGAGGTAAAATATTAGATCATCACATGGTAAAAATTGGGTTCATAAGATCCCTAGATTAATAAATTAACTACACATAATTGTATTCATAAAGTTCATATTTTTCATAAAAAGAGACATAAAAATTGATAAAGAAAAAGAGTAGAAGAAGAAATACAATCAATCCCTTGAATCGTAGTGTTAATCTCCTCTTGAATCTCCACTAAAATTGTATCTTCTTTTTAATTTTTCTGTATTTTTCTCCTTTTAGTTCCAAAAATTGACCAAAATTATGTTAATGGAATCTCCTTAGGGTTTATGGGGTGATTACGGGCTTAAATATAGCTCAGGTACAATCTAGACCGTCGGATCAACTTTAGATCAAGGGTTGACATCAAAACAAGTAAAATCACCAGTTCCAGCCAATCATAGTGCATCATGTGGCACATAAAATTCACTAGGAAAATTAGAGCATGACACGTAGGGGGGGAGATCGGTCCAAGTTAACCCTCACTGAGTCAGTACCACACGGCATAACATGATTTACAGTAACGGATGGCATGGCATACGAGTGGAACAACTATACGAGTAGGGTGGTGACACATAGCAGTGTTGTTTGACTTTGCACTGAAGTCGGATTGAATGCCATGTTGACACGTGGTACATAGTTCGTAATCCTCATACGAAGCGTAACGCGATTCACTATCATTACTTGCATTGCATCTGGGTGGCTTATCCAGTCAGCTCCTCTGCTTGAGTGGCAAGCCACATGGCTACTTCTGATTGGCTATACATTAAAAATTCATAAAAAATCCATAAATATTCCAAAAAAAATCCCAAATATTATATTTTCCCCTTTTTTCACTAAATATTTTATATTTTAATATTTTTGGCCCCAAAAATACTATTTATTGAATAAAACAAGAAATATTATGTAAAAAAGTGCACTAATGACTCTACTTTCATAGAGTCATCAATTTGGGAAAGACATTAGTCCACTACAAAGTTTTTTTTCCATCAAACTCGAATGAGGTGAAAATAGTTAACTGAGTGACTTGTTCAAAATTGGCATGTTTGATAACCCTGATGCCCAAGATGAGTTATAACATCACTTTGGGGTTCCTTTTGATCGATCCACCATTTATGCAACTTGTAAAACTGAAAAAGGGATAATCTGGCATCTCTTAGCAAGACGTTTGCTTGACGTAAGTGAACTCTTAGGAATTTTTAGGGGGATAATTGGTAATGCATACTTTCTAATCATTTCTCTTATTTTATTTGTTTATGCAGGCCATATCGATTACTATAGACTCAAATCAAGAAGTGAAGATTTGTCAAGAAAGCTTCGAGTTTGTTGATCAAGAACTGTGCAGCTTAATGGCTCACTATAAAGCCATGGAAACAGAGTTGAAGAACATGTATGTTGAGTTGACCCTAACACTCAATCAACATTATAAGTAGAAGGAGGAAAAGGATGACCTATGTAAACTGGCTGGATACTAGAAGCAAAAGGCACTGTAGAAGAATGCACACAAGGCTTTAGTGTTTGAAAGTATCAAATCACACCCTTACTAATAAATAAAACCCATTTTATTTGTGATTGGGCTGAATTTGTATTTTCTTCTTTTTTCGAGTGTAAGTTGAAACAATAAAACAAGATGTTAACAAATTGTTCCCCCAATTTGCACTCTCATTTTTTGAAAAAAGAAAGTCCCTTATGATGGACTCAAGATCCCTTCTTAGGACGGATGACATGCCACTTATCTAGCATGCCAAGTGGGGGGTCCATTTGGGCATCTCACTCCTTACTTGGGGGTTATAACGTTCATTTTTTTTATGAGATAGGAGATATATAAGGGTGAAATTGAATCCTACCCCCACTTGTTCTTCCTAAAGAGGGGATTCACTTTGGTGAACTTGAGACTCTTTCTTAGAATAGGAGACACGCCTATTATCCCACATCCTAAGTAGATGGGTCTTTTTGGCTTCCTCACTCCTTACTTGGGGGCTATCGCATTGATTTTTCAAAAGATATGAGACATGTTAGAGTGAAATTGAAACCTACCCCCACATGTACTTCCCAAAGAGGGGATTCACTTTGGTGAACTCAAGACCCTTTCTTAGGATGGGCGACACGCCTCTTATCCTGCATCCTAAGTGAGGGTCCATTTTGCTTCCTTGCTCCTTAGTTAGGGGTTATCGCATTAATCTTTATTGAGACAATGTAAACTTTAAATGTTCTAATACACCTTAATGAACCAAAAATAAACCCTTTTGGAATTTCTTACATAATATTTCTTTAAATGTTCCCCAATCTTGCTTAGCTCCTCCCTTCTACCATTGCTTTCTATCCAATAAGACCCTCTTGGAATGATATCATATATTTGGTATGGGTCTTCCCACATTGTTGTAAACTTTTCATAAATAGCTTCAACTTTCTTCCCCAACATTTTTTATAGGATCCAATCCCCTATACTAAAGTTCTTGTATTTATCGGATATGTTATATGACCTTTGCATTTTTCCTTTTTGTGATTCAATTTGTATTAGGGCATTGTATCTTTTTTCTTCCACCACTACGCCAAAAATGACTTTTAAAGTTGGTTAATAACCAATTTTAAATGTGATGACCTAAAATATAAGTCGATTCATGCGTTAAACCGACTTTAAATTTTTTTTCTTTTACAAAATTTACTCATTTTCTATTATACTTAGATTAAAACCTGTATTCGAAATCATTACATAATAGCAGAAAAAACAAAATTTGTATAACAAATAATTTACATAATACAAATAATTGAAAAATTAAATATTAATTAATTACTTGAAAATTAAATTTATTACAAAAAAATAATTTATATAAAATACATATATATTTAACTTAAATTACAAATAAAATGATGTCGTCTCTTTTGTCATAAATTTTGTGATATTCCCACTTTATTTCAAGGAGAGGAAGTTTGGTTGGCTTAGAATCACTAACATAGTGATCAGGAAACTGGGCAAAAAATAGCTGGTCCATATACAATTCATTCCCCTAAATACATGAGCATGTAAACACCCATCAAACAAGTAGTCCAAACTTCAGAGACATAGGAATGGAGAAATTAAAGCATTATAAAAATTATCATGGTGTTGTCCTATGTTATTCAAGGTCATCAGATTCTTCTCCCGATGTTATAATTGAACAAAGGTTCTGTCCATTTTTCTCGTAAATCATCAAAAATTTGCATATCATGCCCCACTTGTTCCAACCAAAGAACTATATGTAATTAAATTCAAAATAAGAATGTAATATCATGAATTCACAAAAAAATAACTTATATATGTTAAAAGATTAGTAAAAGAGATTACCACATCGACACTGGAGTGATATAATAATAACCTTATCCCTTCAAAATCATATTAGCATTGTACTAATCTTTTGTCTATAAATATGAAGCTATTTGGAATCAAGTTGGTATTTTTAATGCTATAATGAGCTCTAAATATGAAGTCAAGTGTAACTCCGATTTGTTACTTGGGTTAGTTGAGTTTTGGTGCCCATAAACTTATGAAACAACTGCTTTTTGCCCAACCAACCAAGTAACAAAGTTACACTTGACTTCATATTTAGAGCTCATTATAGCATTAAAAATACCAGCTTGATTCCAGATAGTTTCATATTTATAGAGAAGATTAATACAATGCTAATATGATTTTGAAGGGATAAGGTTATCATTATATCACTCCGGGGTCAATGTGGTAATCTCTTTTACTAATCTCTTAACATATATAAATTATTTTTTGTGAATTCATGATATTACACCGGAATGATGATTCTTGGTAGTTTTCTTGTACTTGGCTGGCCAGTGACTACCATGATGTTGTCATACAAGAGAACTAGGCAAGAGATATGAGATAAAGTTTGGGCAAAAAACAGGTCCATATAACAATTCATTCCCCTAAATACATGAGCACATAAACATCCATCAAACAAGCTACCCAGACTTCAAACACAAGAATAGAGAAATTAAATCATTATAAAAATTACCATGATGTCATATGCTATTCAAGATCATCATAATCTTCTCCCGGTTCTTCTTGTGATGATATAATTTGAACCATGTGTTCTATTCCTTCCTCTCGTAAATCATCAAAAATGTACGGGTCATAGCCCGACTTGTTCCAACCAAATAACTACATGTATTTAAATTCAAAATAAGAATGTAATTTCATGAATTCACAAAAAATAACTCATATATGTTAAAAAGGTATATTGGTAAAATAGATTACTACATCTTTAATTGAAAATTTGATATTTATGATGATTTCGCTCATAAACTTCATGACATAGTAACCACACATGACTCCATCATTTTTTTGTGGAACCTACAAAAAATAAGTGTACATTATTTTATATATTCGAACATCTTTATTATTCAATAGTATAATTAATTAAATTATTAATATTCGCTTGTACATACCATAACTTTGTCTCATATAAGCTTATGAGATTTTTTAAGGGCAATGCCTCTACTCTTGTTCCACAGCTTCCATGCCCTATCAAAATTTATAATGGTTAGTTTTTTATTAAATATTACAAAGAATAATAGAAGAAAAATAGTTAGCTATAACTCTTACATTTTAACAACTGCTTTTGTATCTTTACTCAATTCTATGAAAGCTGAGTCACAGTACCAAACATGATTTCCATATAGATCGAGTATTACCAACATCCAATGATCTTGGCCTTGTTCAAACCTTAATGGCCAAGGGATTATCAACTTCTGATTTCCGTTAAGTGTTAATGCCCTATCACATAATTGTTTAGCTCTAATGCTAACATCCTTCTCTTGATATTGATTGACAAATGAAGAATCATAGAATATTGCTAAATGTGATGAGTGATTAGCTTGAGGTCGATAATAACATGCCCTATATAAAATAATTATAAATAAATAATTAGCTAATATAAATATAATTATATATGTTCTACATAAATGAAATTTATTTACCGATTGAGGACTCACCTTGTCCACACTTGAATTATACTTAAATCGATCATTTGATATTCAAATAGTTGCAATATGCACTTGATCGATATATAGGTTTGGCCAATGTCTACCCCATAAATTTCTATAGGAAGTGGAACACTCCATTCATCATTTATGCTAGATGCCTCACAACAATAGTCATCAAAGCACCAAGATTTTTGTTGAAATTTATAGCAGAATCATAACTATAATTTTTCCATGGATTCTTCTTGAATAACTTAGTGTGTGATGATTACCCACTAGACATAGATTTACCACGAGATATTTTCTTTGTATCTCTTAAATGTGCCGCACTTACTAATTATGGTATAATAGACTAAAGAAGAATTATTATATATATTAGTAACAATAAAAGAATAATAATATAATTGTAGTAAAAAAAGTGTTATTTTAAGTAAAAAATATAGTACCATGTCAAAATTAATCACAACTTGACTTGACGACCAAGCCACATATTGCCCAACCGCTTTTTGGACTGTGGTAGCATCAGAAGGCACAAATAGTGGACAATCATGGAGCAATGATTGATAAATTAATATTCACCAATAATTTGGTAAATATTGATTATGAATCATTCGATCATCACTCAATTGTTGTACCATTCCAATAGCAGTAAAGTTCGTTGATGAAGGATGTTTCAACAAACATTTCATATTCTGTAAAAACTTTAAGCGTTATATATAATAAAAAATAAAAATAATAGAATATCTTCATAAACTTTAAATCTTACCACAAATGATTCATCAAATAAAGGAGGACTCCCATGTGGGGTAGCTATTGGAAGTACATTCTCATCAAAACGTTCTTCGTGATGTGATGGATGGTAAGAATGTACATATTGCATTGAAGAAAATGAACCACTAATTTTTTGCATATGCATTTCTGGCATAAAGAGAGGACCAATAGGATGACTATATCCCATATAGGATATATGTTGGGCGTCATAAGATTGCATGGGTGGCATGCCTGGTATGGATGGTGGCATGGATGGTTGCATGCTTGGCCAATATAGCATGCCTAACATGTGTTGTGATTGATATTCTTTTAAAATGGCAATCTCACTTAACATTAAAGCTTTAAAGGAGCTGAGTTCTTCTTCAATTTTACAATACTTCTCCTTAGTGACCATCTGAGGCTTTTGTTTTGGAATGTTAAAAAACTCAATATAACTATCATATTAGCTTACTCCCCTAATATGACTAGGATGGTCGCATCCGAATGCATGATATATATCATCTCTTCTTGGCTATTCGATTATTTCACCCTTGGCTATTTGTTCTTGAATAGCTCTCTACAAATAATAAAGCAAACAAACATATCATACATTATTACAACAATTAGCAAAAATCATAAGGACTTTGTATCAAGTTAAATTACTAACCAACTTATTTATTTGTTCTTCTCCTTGTTTAGTCATTGGTCTTGACTTCTTCATTTTAGGAGTCTTTGTTTCTATATACAATTCAGAACGAGTAACCGGTCTACCCAATTCAACTTCCTACATAAATTAAATAAATTTATTAACGAGGACATCAACTTAAATTTGAGAAAAATAAATATAAAAATATTTATAAATTAAGAACTTAATAATACTATTCTATGTCTAATTTTAGGATTTAATGACCTCCCAATATGGTTAGGAAGAACATTATGCATTTGTATATTCTAATGTTCTTCTCTAATAATTTCAAATTCATATGTACGCCTATAATCCACAAAGTCTTTCTAAACTTGGGGTTCAATCCAGGGGTATTCTTTAGGGATTTTGTATAGTTGTGCTTCATCAAGTGGTTCTAATTATGGAAACACATAATTTCTGGAAAATCTGAAAGTTTTATATTCCTACCATGCCTTATTTTAAATCTTATTACACTTGCTCATCCAAGTGTCAGGGACTTTATAATGATTCTGTAAAAACAAACTACAAAAGATGAGATATAATACAAAAAAGATATAATATATGTAATTAGTTATAAAATAAAAGAGACTTACACAAATGGTTTTCCATATTTTGAACTTTTCAGCTTCATCAACCTTAGTCCAATCATTTATATTGATTGGTATACTTGACTTCACTAGTCTACCAATAGAGGATTTCAAATGTTGGTCATTTTCCCATAATGGATTACCAGTAGCATCAAATAGAATGGGTACTCTATCATCTGGGTTAGTGGAGTATCACGTATATTCGCCCAACCCCTTCTTTTCAAATCCCCCAATGGATCATTTGGATTTACAATCTCTGGTACCCTAGGATCCATGAAATATCTGCAAACAATGATGAAATAGAAATTAATTGACAATTTTAATTCCAAACATATAAACATGCCAGAGTTAATAGAATAATATAGAACATACATTATGTTTAATTAGGTTGTTGATCGTTATATATATATTCTCTCACAATCACTTCAAGTCCATGACAAAGAATCATCGTCATCAACTAGAGCATCACATACATTTGGCAATTTGTTTGAGAAATGACTAATATTGGATAATGTATCAAGATGTCATCATCTTCTAAAGTATCACAATGTTACAACTCTTTTTGTGGAGGCATTAACACAACAGACCATCTTGTGTCAATTTGATCGCTCATGTAAAATACTTGTTTTGCATGAAGTGCTAATGTGAAAGGATCATCAGTGTGACTTATCTTGGATAAATTTCAAGAGTAAATCCAAAATCGTCTATTTTATATCTAACATTGATAACATCTTCGACCCAATCACACAAGTATACTATTTCATGGAAGACCTCATAATCGAGTTCTCAAATTTCTTAAACTATACCATAATATGTTCTATTAGAAAGTACAAGATTACCATCTTTTGAACTGGAAAATTTCATGGAAGACCTCACACCACTATTTTGATTTACTTGAACTTTTTCCCTTGCTTGAGTCGTAAACCTCGATCCATTAATTGGGAAACTATAATATGATTTGACATCGAATTTTGGACCATGTACAAGCCATTCTAAACTTTCTGTTATTTTATGATTGGGTTTGTTGAGTTCAACTAGAATCAATGTATACAAAAACCTAAAATGTGTTTAAAACAAAGTTTTAAAAATTGCATAGAAGTACAAATGAATTCTTGTATGTGACACTTACATGGTTGCGAAACCAATTAATAAGCTCTCGCTTATGTTCATCATACAACCATTTTTCTCCTCCCTTTTTTTATAACGAGGATCAATCTTTAGTAAGTTTATATGCATTCTGTAATGTTATTAAAGATATATCAATTAGATATCATTAATAGTTAAATATAAATTAATTTTATTTTAAATTAAAAGGTTGAATATGTCATCACTTACTCTATGTACGGTTGTGTCTCCTTATTATTTACCAAAATAGTTCGGTGTGCTTTTTCACATCGACTACGATCAATAAACAACTTCTTACTTCCACTAAGCATAGGGTTACCTACTTGGATCATGTGACATTCTAAGAAAAACTTGTGCTTCAGATTGTATACAAGTCGATTTATGTCCCTTGCTTCTCAGGTATATCTCTTTCGTGAGTTGTTGGAATGACCCGACATGGTTGGTCCTCCATGCATAGTATGGATTATGTGCACATCTTCTCAAGGAGGCTGATTTGGTCTATTAGTGTCCTTGAGGTCAGGATTTGGGGGAATAAACTCGCTTCAATTAGTTGGGTTATTCATTCCTCTATTTCCTTCTAGTGGAGCCCTATTCCTGTCAACCATATCCCTTAGATATTCTTCTGATATTATATGTTCGATTTCCTATTTAAGGTATCGACAATCCTTGATCCAATGACTAGTATATTTATAGATTGCTCAATACTTGTTGGGGTCCCTAAGCGGAGCCTTTATAGATTGTAGCCAGTTTACATGATTGATACGCTTCATGCATTGTATAGCCTTAACCAGTGAGACATGCAATAGGGGACCCTTGAAAGGGGACAACACCTTCCCTAAGTCCCTAGCCTCCTCTTGGGTGTGATCACGGGTTTGAAAAGAGGAAGATTAGGATGCTTGTCTCCATAAGGCCTCATATCTTCTTCCCTTTTAACTAGGATGGGGTTGGCTATAGCTCCATTTACTAATCCTTTGGTAGACTTCATCTTTCTTTCCACGTTAACAAACTTTTGGGTCTCTTCGTAGACCATTTCCAGATATCTTAGGGTGGTCTTAGTCAATTCGATGAACAGACTTGTGTCATGTTTGATGCCTTTTCGAAAAGCTTCAATGGCAATGGAGTCTAGACATTGTAAAATTTCCATATTTTTTCTTTTTAAACCTCCTCATATAGGTCTCGGTTTCGTTCATCTAATCATCCTCTTGGATGATTGAAACCAAATGATACGACTCCTTCTGAATTGGTTTATTGCGTGTGTAGTTGGTAACAAATGCTTTCACCAATGCGTTAAAACTTTTTATACTTTTAGAGGGTAATTTAATAAACCATTGTTATGTTGTCTCTTAGAAAGTGGTAGCAAATAACTTGCAATACATGACTTCTTTCTTGTTTTTCAGGAGGCTCACAGTGGCCATGGCCATCTTAAAGTGAATAACATGGGCCAATGGGTCTTTTCTCCCCTATAAGCGAGACACTTAAGGGCGGTGGAATTTAAGGGTGGTGTCGTTAACTCAAGGACATCTAATAAGGGTGATGTCGATAATTGATCGCATATTGTTTCAATATTTCCCAAGGGCCTTAGTGTTTCTTTACCTTTGAACCGATCATTCATTCTCACTTCCATTTTCTCCTCTATATTTCTGAGTTTGTCTTTAAAGGTACTGCTTGGTCGACCTAGCAATATTACACATCCTACAGTGGTAGCATTTCCCAGGCCTAAACATCCTAGAAATTAAAGAGATGCATTTTGTGCCAGATGTTCATAGGTTAGCAGGGCCATGTATGCGAACTCTGGAATGGGTTTCGGCATCGGACTTGTAGGTACATGTTATTCCTCGATTATATTGGGTCAACATTAGTGAGGATCTTGTGATGCACACTCCATTATAGGTGGACAACTGACCATTACAGGTGGCCCAGGGGTACTGAACGAATTTTCAACTTCGGATAATCATCCCATACCAACCTCATACTAAGTTTCTTGTTGTCTTTTTGAGACTTAATCAATGCTTGTTACATTTTTGTTACTTGTTTCTAAAGACTCTCTAATATGGAATCTTTTTTGCAAGATGTATTTTCAAAACTCTACTTGATTGAGCTAGTGGTTCACGAACCACTAGCTCGAATTGGTAAGGAGTGATGTATCTGATTATGGAAGTCGAAGTTTGGAGTTAGGCGAGTAGGGATGTTAGTTTATTCAAGACGAGATTGTGGACTAGCCATATCGAGTAGATTAAATGTCCTTACGACACAAGTTGTTTCTCCAGGGTGTGTAAGATGCAAGGTCTCAAATGCTAACTAGGAATTAGAAAGATTTAAGGTCCTATGGTGGGTGTTGATTGTTTGGAGAGATACTTAGTGTTTTAAGGTTTATAGAGAGAGGTTTAGAATGAAGATAATACTTAAATCTTTTATCACTTTCATAAATGAGATATATATAAACATACAAGAGTTAGGTGTTTATATTATATTGGTAGATACTTTGTCAAGGCGTCATAGTCGATCTAAACATGACATTTTTACAACAATAACTTGTTCATTGAAGCCAGGTCATTGTCCTAACAATCAAGTCGTTGGAATTTGTACATCCCTTACATATGTGAAGGGTAAAATCATGAAAAGCCACTAAGTCGCTTGACACCAATGTTCGCATGGTCAAGTTGTTAAGCAGAGTGCTCCATAAGAAAATCAGTATACTCCAAAACCAGGGCGCTATATACAAGGTGCTCGATATACTAGGCTCTCATCCAAGCGACGTAACTCAGATCTCTAAGATAACGACCCTAATATACGTATCGTTCTTAACCGTTTATAATATAATTCATTAATTTTATAACCATATATATTTTTACTAATTTTTGAGTGAGTTTAGATAATAATGAGATGTGATATCACTTTGTCTTGATAAGATTAAATGGGATAGAAATTAAAAGAGATGACACAAATTTTAACCTGTTAATTCATTAAAAATATTAAATAAAATAAGAAATAAAATCAAACAATCCATTTAAGATATATACCGACACAAAAACAATGTGAAAAGAAATTGTAAATTGCAAATAATAAAACGCAACTTTAAAAGTGTAATTAATAATATTAACTAATAAAATTTTATAAAATAATACTGTAAATAAAAATAAGATTATAATAATAATGCACCGTATTCAATTAAAATAGTTTATCATAATTCATGTTGAATGTAAAAATTTCAACAATGATTATTGTTTTTATTAAAAATATAATATCTCAATGATAAGACTTAAAATGTATTATGAATAATATCTTCGTAATATTAATCAAAAACAAAAATAATACTCGCTATAATATCCGCCCAAATAAAAACCAACCATCATCCTCTCACTATCTCTGTCTCTCTTTTTTTGCGTCATCTTCCTCTTAAAATCCCAATTCCAAACCGTATCCCGTCACTACCCCATTTATCTGCATCAATTGTTTCTCTCTATCATTCACCCATTAACCAATGTTTGAAGGCTCTCTATCTACCGTACCTTCGATCTGGGCTTTTATGAACAGTTGGTTAACACCCACTGTACTCTTTGTTCTTCTCAACCTTATGATTGGCACCATTGCCATTGCTTCAAGCTTAGGCACCCAAAAACGCCATGAACAACATCAAAACCAACAATATGAACAACATCAACAGTACCCACAAGATAGACAACTAGCTAGATCTCCTTCTATGTTACAGAGACTCAAATCTATCAATTTTTACTCCCATAGATCCCAAGAATCAACTGCTGCTTATGAAAGAAGCCCAGAAACAGAAACCCATTACACATTTGGATATACCCAAGAGCCAGAGCAACTAAAACTCACAAGATCTCCATCCATTTTACAGAGGCTTAAGTCCTTCAATCCCTACAATTACATTCCTCATGAATTCACCACTCCTTCAATCTCCTCCACAATCAACGCCACAGCTACAACTTTACCAGAAAAAACCCATGTACGAGATCAACCCAGACAACATAAATTTGAAGAAGGAGAAGAAGAAATCGAAGAGGACCATTTTCCATACGAAGATGAGGAACAAACACAAAATTTTGACGAGATTTACACTCATTTAATGGGCGGACAGATTATTAGAAGCAACTCCGATACTGCACCGATGGCCGGTCAGGTGGCCAAAAAGTTGCCTAAGAAGATGAAGAAGTCGGCGAGCTCCAAATCGGAATTTGGACATTTTAAGGAGGAAGATATTGTCGAAGAACGCCGTCCGGCGACCGTGAGGGAAGGGAAGGTTTCCAAAGCGACTGTGGTTGACGAAGAGGTCGATGCCAAAGCTGATGATTTCATCAACAAATTTAAGAATCAATTGAAGTTACAGAGGCTCGATTCTATCGTTAGGTACAAGGAGATGATCAACAGAGGAAGTGGCCCAAGTGGGAAGTAATGTACTAAGCTTTCTCTTCTCTTCCTTTTTTTTTCTTTAGTGTCTGCGTTTTTTTTTATTTTTGTTATTTTTTAATTAGTGTCTGCGTTTGTTGGATTAGAAACACGGGATATTGGTTTGTAAGTTATTTCAAATTCAGTAGTAACAACTTCGCCCAATTGTCAATTGGGAAAATTGCGTTATAAATTTCTAGCAGTTTCTTTCTTTTCCATTTGTTTGTTAAGGGGTAAGAAAATCCAATTTCTCAGTTGGAAAATTAGTTATAATTAATGTACATTTTTAACTTATTATTTTATTTTATATTAAAAATTATGTTAATTTTTTAGTCTTAATTTACCTCATAATATTAAATATTAAGTTAAAAAATATATTTTTTTATATAATAAAATATTCATTTTATTTTCTATTATCAATTATTATATTCGAATAATTAAATAATTACATATTAATATTAATAAATTAATAATAATTAAATAAATAATTAAAATTATTAAAAAAATTAATAATCCATTAAATAAAATATTATATTTACTACATGAATTAAAAATTACATTTAATTAAAAAATATAATTAAAATTATATATGAAAAGATATTAATTTAATTAATTATTATATTCATCCTATAAATATTCAATTAATATATTTTTAAACACAATGTAAGATGTCAAGAAATAAGGTAATAAAATTTTATTCAAAGATTTGATTTCCATAGATGTTATAAGTTTAAGTAAATTTATTTGAAATTAACAAATAAAAACTATAAGAAAAAGATCTTAAGAATAAGAATATTGATACAAAGAGGGAGAAGGATATCAAAATCAAGACTCATAGTCTCAAAATATTTTAAATATTTTTAGTTAATATTTTAATAATATTTGAAGATTTAAAAATAATTTACTCGACTTAACAATCGTTATTTTAGTTTATATTATATTTTTAATTTTATGTTGTATTAATATTTCTTTAGTTATTTAATATTATGCACTTAATTTTAATTTATTACATGTAATAAAACTTCAACCATATTTTTACAACTTTTTTAAATAATTATTTTAGTTTATATTAAAATTTTAGTTTTATATTATATTAATAAATTTTTTAGTCATATTATATCATATATTTAATTTTAATTTTTTTATATATAATAAAAAATTAACAATATTTTAAAATTAAAAAATACGTGTGATAAACAGTGTAACATCAAATTTAATATAACATTATCCATCGCATCAAATTTGACGCAAAGTTTAAGTAACTCTACACCAAATTTTGCATGAAGTTTGGAGTTATAAAGCTAAGCTCGAGATGGATTAAGAGCAAGATGGACGTCTGTCATGTGTTTTTTAGGAAGTAGTTAAATTTTATATACATAAATGATGTGTTTAATAAGAGGGAATGGAAAAGAATCATAATTGATTCCTTCCATTTGTGTGTTTGGTTGGGTTGAAAAATGAGTTAGAAATGAAATCGATTCTTAAAGGAGAATAAATTTGAATTCCTTCTCCCTCTTTAGAAATCATGATTCTATTCTCATTTTAATTTTTTTTCAATTTTACCCTAACCTTAAATATAACCCTAAACTCAAATCTTAAATCTTAAACCCTAAACCTTAAATCCCAAATCCTAAAACCGTAAACACTAAATTTCAAAACCTAAAACCCTAAACCCCAAATTCTAAATTCCAAAACCCTAAACCCTAAATCTTACATCTCTATTCTTAAATCCCAAAACCCAAAACCTTATTTAGAAAGATAATAATTTTAACCCTAAACTTTAACCCATAAATATAACCCAAAACCTTAAATCATATTTAGAAAAATAATAATTTTAATCATAAACTTTAACCCATAAATATAACCCTAAACCCCAAATCCCAAAACCCTAAACCTTATTTAGAAAAATAATAATTTCAAACCTAAACCTTAACCCACAAAGATAACCCTAAACCCTAAACCTCAAATCCCAAATCCTAAACCTCAAAACCCTAAACCCTATTTAGAAAAATAATAATTTTAATAATATATTTTCTTTTTAAGTAATAATTATTTAGAAAAATAATGATTTTAATAATGTATTTTGTCTGACGAAAAAATAATAATTAAATGATATTATTTAAACTTTACTAAATATAGGGGTATTAAGGTAATATACAATGTTTTTTATTCCATGTAAACCAAACATTGTAATACTAATTCCTTCTTTAATTCCAGTGATCAAACCAAACAAAATTTTTTTCATTCCATTCTCATTACGATTTCATTATGTGAACCAAACGCCACCAAAAAGTCTCGTTTACTTGCCATTTGAAAATGCGGGTTGTAGAAGAGAGAGATTGAGGGAGGTAGCTAGATGATGAAGTCATTTCTATACTACACTCATAGATTCTAAAAGAGAAGGTCAGGTGGTACATGTCACATTGGCTTTGTAAAAATTCCATTTTATATCATTGGTGTACAGTGTGTTAAGGTGATAGTTGTGGTTGCACGTGAGAGATATTGCTTTAGCCTTTTAGCTACAAACAATGTGAATTTTTGGGTCTTTTTTACATTATTCTTTTAAAAAAATTATTAGAGAATTTTTAATATTTTGTTCTCTTGATCTCATATGAATGCTAGAAAAGCCAATAAGTAAACAAAAAATTCTCTCTATCAAGCGTTTGATCATATGACCTCATAGGATGAAAACGTAATAAAATTGAATTCAATTAAAATATTATTATATTTGTTTTAGAAGTGCAATTAAATTAAGGAGAAAATGAAAAATAAAATTTATAAAATTAATGATGCAAAAGTAAAAATAAACTATTTTTTTATTTCCCTAGATCACTGTTTAATTCTCTAGTAAAAGTATCTGTTAAACTATTCTTATTTTTCAAGAGATGTTCGACATCAAAATTGTAGCTGTTGAACTACTATTGCCATATAACAAATCATCATTATTTACAATCACATGCAATATTAGTTATTAAGAAATAATAAAAATTCTTTTTATCGGTTCTAACAATGAATTTGAAACTTATAACATATATTGCAAATTTTTTAATAACTCTTTTAATAGTTAGATATTCTTTTTTTCATTATTGTGATAATTTAACTCTGGATCCTAGAAAGGTCTTGATGTATATCTATAAAGATATTCATCTTTGTCATCTATTTTTGCTTTCAAAATTGCTCCCTACTTATTATGGAGTATCTGTTTTAATTATCATTTTATCATATACAAAGTATTTTGTTCTGTCCATTTTCAAATATGGTATTTTTTTCAATTTTTCTTGTAAAAGTTTTCATACTTTTACAAGTTTTATGATATATGCTTCTGCATATGTCATACATGTTAGAAATATTTGTAATTGATTTTTGTCCTTCAATTCATTAATAAAACCTTGACTGTTATTTAGTATATGAGGTTGTAGATTATGTTTTTCATCTTCAATTTTCTGTTGAGCAAGTACTGTTTTCCTTTTAGAGAGTATAATGACTTCTTTCATGCCTTCTTCTAGAATATTAAAAATATCCAAATAATGTCTATTTAATTCACTAATGAAAACCAAAACATCATCTATATAGACACAAAAATTATTTTGAATTTTTCTAAAGATGTTATCTATATATCTTTGAAAGATACCTAGAGCTTGTTTAATCCAAATGGTACAACAATCCATTGAAATTGTCTTTGGGTCAACTAAATGCTATTAATTTTTGATATTCTTCATACAGTCTTATTTTCCAAAATCCACTTTTACAATCAAAACTTGAGAAATATCTTTCCTTTTATTAATGATAATTATTCTTCTTTCTTTGGAATAAATTATCCATCATTAATGGTTTCTTTATTTAATGATTTGAAGTTTACTACCATTCTTTTTTTCCTCTTCTTTTTTAACTAAGAATGCTAGACTATACTAAGGTAAATTACTTGGTAATATGACTTTTAGTTCTGAAAATTCTTGAATTTATTTTTCAAATTCAATCTTATCTTCTAAAGTATAAATCATTGGTTTTACTCTAATAACCTTCTTAGGATATCTTAATTTTATGTTGGCAATTTTTAGATTTATTGATTTTTTGATCTAAAGAATTTTCTACGCTTACTTTTTTTAATAATTTTATGATATCTGTTAGGGTTTTATTTTCCTGTATTTCATTAAGAAAATAGTTTTGTTTCTCTCCTATATCCAATGAAATATTTTCTAAATAAGGTTTTGTTGCTTTGTGTTTATCTCACCCTGTTTTCACTTTCTATGTTGTTCCATAAAAGTTGGGTTTGATATAGTCAAAGCTTTTTTTATCTTTGATACATAAATGGTATCAACCTCTAATGTTGTTAGACTTATTTTGTCTAAATATTGTGTAAAAAGTTGATAAAGTTTATGAAATTATTTCCTACTAATAAATCAACTCTTGTTTCTTATTGATATATGGTAGGAATATGAAATTTTCTTCTCCTATCATTATATCTGTATCTTTTAAAACCTTATTAAGATTTATCTGTATCTTGTTTCTTACAATTAAATCTTTTGGTGCCTTTTCCTAGTGTTCTTTTGGAAACACATATTTACTTGCTACATACATACTACCTTCTGTATTTATATATGCATATAAATGATAGCTAGTATAGCCTTTAAATTTAAGCCCTATCTTAATATAAGCACTATTTGGATTTGTAATATAATACAAATCATTTATCTTCTGATGAAGAGTACCCATATTTTGAGTGTTCATATGTTAAGTCGGTTATTTTCTCCTCAATTTCTTCCAATAGATAGATATTGTAAGTATCATGTATATTTGATTCCTTGATTGGTTCTAATTCCATCTTAAAAGCTTCTTCTAAGATTTTTGCTTTACGTGGAAATTCCTTTTTTAAATTCTTTTTTATGTTGAAGCCTACTAAGACATTTATTAGCATAATATCAGTCTTCATTACAGATCCAATATCTGCATTTCTTCTTCCCTTAGGGTAATAACTCTTGTTTCCAAGAGGTTTATACATTTTTCTTCCAAAAATATATTTTCCTATAAGTTGCCCTATTAAATCTTCTTTTATATTTTTGAAAATCTTGTTTTTTGAATTTATATCTTTTAAATTTCTTGTATTCTTTATATTTTTTAAATTTATGTTGGTAGGATTTTATGTTACATCCATATTTTCCTGATATCCTAAAATCTCTTGTATCACAACATATTTTATCATTTCCTATTATTTTCTTATATTCCTTTCCTTTTTGGCATTTAATAATTATCTAGTTTTTAAGGCTTCTTATTCTTCCTCCTAGAGTGTCAAGTATGGTTTTCATATTTCTCTGATTCTAGCTTTTTATTAAGGTATTATGTAATGTTCTAGGTAATTTTTTGGAAAAACATTTCTTTATAAGTTCTTTGCATAAAGGGTGTTAATTTATGATAATACATTTAATGTTCACAAATAAAAGAATCTATGTAACACATGTTATAAATTTTCATATTTGTTAAATGCCATTTGGCTTCATTGATTTCATTTTCAGTGGATTCTGTGATAGTTCTTCCTTTATCTTCAATAAATTCCTTGTATGTTTCATTTACTACTATAACTAAAAATTCTCTTCCTATAGGTGTATTCCCTTGCATCAATAAATGTTGTTGGTTTGTTAAATTTGAAAACCAAACTTTAACGTATTTTCTGTCATTTTATGAGCTACTAATACTCTATAGATTGAAGGGTTTGTTTGTGTAGTTTGAGAGGTTTATATGAGCACACTCATACTACTAGCCCATTCATCTAAGGCTTTTTCCTATCTTTTATACAATCTAGATCTAAGAGATTATATCTATAATTTTCATGGAGCTTGAATTTTGGTAAGGTACTACCTCTAGTTTCCCAATGTAACCCTTCTTCCATTTTGGATGGTTATCTTCTTCTATTGGTAGTGTCAGGCTCTCCTGACTTTTTTCTATTTCTTTCTTCCCTATGTGGATCAGATGTTCCTTCTTGGTAAGAAAGGGATAATGAAATTGGTTTTATATTATCTTTTGGGATCATGATTTATTGTTCAGAATCAGTCTTACTAATTATTGTTATATCATCTTCTTTTATGTTTGTACAAAGTTTTTCATTATAATGTTATTCTAATTCTTCATTAGTTAGTGTTAACAAAGTAACTAATTTTTCTGTGTCCCTATTTCGAGGTTCATGAATTGTTTTTCTAATTCTTTTCTATATTCCATTAAATTGGACTTATGTCTTTTTCGTTAGATTTTCTTCATTATTTTTCTCTCATTTCTAGGAATTACGGCGTCTGATCTCCTAGGTGGTTCTACTTTTAATCCTTCTAATGGATCGTATTTATGACCTATAATATCATTATTTATATGTATGTTATATACATCTTTTCTTAGTTCTGTAATAACCACATGTATATCTTGTTGTAGTTTATTATAACCGCATTCTTTTATTTCTTCTAATAGTTCTTTTTGTGTTTTGACTATACCTCATAGGTATTTCGTGTTTGATTCTTGAACTAAATCAATTTCCTTTGTTAAAATTCTCAAAGCTTTAATTAATGTTGTTTGATTTTTTGCTATACCTACTAGGGTTCCATTTATTTCTATGTGTATATTTTTTAATTTGTCTTTAAACATTATTGTCTTCCTAACATGACATCCTGAAATAATGTTTTCATTTCTTGAACTCACATTTTAGTTTTTTAACTTCTTCTTTATTAGAGGTTTCTCCTTCATGGTTTATAAAAGTAAATATTGGTAAATTATTGTTTTTAAACATATTACTTTTTTTCCTAGTATCAGAGGTTTTTCCTTGATATCTAGGTGTCTTTCCTTCAGTATTTCAAAGTCTATTAGTATTTTTAGTTTTATTATTTTTTCAAGTTCTTGAAAGGTTTTATCAATTTCTATAAATTCATTTTTGTTTATATATTAAACTACTATGACTATTTGTTAATGATTACTCTACTATTTAGTGTATTGAAAATGAATAATTTCCTTCTTTCATTAGATCTCTTCTTTCAAATTCATAAGTTAAACTTTAATTGGTTTAAGTTCTTATCATAAATATTCATAGCAAACTTAGGATATGCTGTAAATTTTAGTATATGATATCTCAAATTATCATGGATCATTTCTAGTAAAACATTTTTCTATTTATTATTCAATTATCTAGCAATAATATTTTTATGGATGTATTTATTCATTCTTTGAAATGAACTTGTATTAATATTTGGGTTTCTCCTAAATGAATGTATCCAATTTTTTTTTATCCTTTTAGGAAAATTTGGATAGTTTATTCAATATAGTTTTTTGTCAATTAATGGTATATTATACATTCCTTTTGCATATGTGATATTAATTATTATTTCTTTATTAGTTATTCCATACTAAATGATGTCTCTTTTTGGAAATAATTTTCTTAAAGATGAAAATGATGGGTCTTTAATACGTCTCTTTCTTTAAGATTTAATTTTACTTTTTAAATTCTTCAAATTTCTTTTTTACTTATTACCATTTTTTTGCGAAAAACATCATGAGATGTCTTATATTTCTAATTCTACTATTTCTTAATTTTTTATTATTTCATGGTTCTCTATTATTTTTTCCATTTTTATTTATGAAATGTTACTATAAACTTTAGTTATGCTTTGGGGATATCTTTAAAATTTTTAAAACCTTAGGTGTATTTTTAAAGATATCTCAAAATTTGGGATATTTTTTATATTATTTCCAAATAATATTTAATGATTTTCAATTAAATGTTGTTTAATATTAAATGGATTTAAATAATTATAATTTAATTTAAATAGTGTTAAAAATGAAAACATATATAAAACCCTTTCAAACTAATTTCAAAAATTCCTTGAGTAAGAACCTTGGATCATCACTTCATTTAATGAATAAATAGAATGACTAAAAATCAAAAGTTTTTCTTTTGATCAAAATAAGCATAATAAGGGGTTTGAAAGAATATAAATCTTTCAATTTATAACTTATAAATCTAACAAATGGGAGCTTGGCCGCGTGGTCTGAATATTAAGTATGAATCATAGTTTTAATATTTTGTATTCTATTTGATACATTTCGTGCTTTAAATACTCAAAATGAATATCCGACGAAGTAAAACCATCTCTATCAAGATGACAGACTCGTTTTCTGTACTATCCATAGGATCTATTATAACAATATAACAAGTCACACACTCATATTCTGGAAATACATAAACAAAGAAATTCCACGGTCGAACTACCAAAATAGAATGGGATAAAAATAAGAGACCTAACTTCTTCACTTTGTATTGAAAAGTTAGTCAATAGTTCTTATGAATCTAATTCATTGAAATTCCGTCCAGTAAAATGGAAGAATTATAAATTTCCAAAATAACAGATAGGAATACCACAAAAAGGGCCATTGCATGACCCATCAAAGGAGTAATTCCCCACCCAGGAGCTACTTTACCATATTCTGAATTCAATGGTTTCAATAAACTCCCTACAAGAGTTTGTCTTGGACGAGATTTAGAACCGCCCTCAACGATTTGTGTAGCCATATGTCAAACATTTTTAATAGTAATAATGTATGAGTTGAACATATGTGTTACTTTGTTGATATAAGTTTTAAAAGTATCATTTTTTATGATTTTCTTTTAACTTTTAACTTTTATGTTATTATCTTGATAATATTAATTTTATTTTTATTTTATTAAGGTTTTTTACAAAAATATATCTATTTAAGATAATTGAGCCTAAAGGTACAGTAATTGAATTTACAATGTGAACGAGGGTGTTACATGTTTAAGCTAAGTCAATGACCTTATTAATAATTATCTTCTAAAAAATATTTAAAATTTAGTTATTTAAAAAAAATGATTAAAGGTAACTATAAATGAATCATCATCAATAGTATGTAATCGATCCATTTGTTTTCCAATTTTTAATTTTCATTCTATTTTTTTAATAGATCATTCAAGTGTGATATAAACATTTTTAATATTGAAGAGCCATAACTCATCGATTATGGCTAAAAATTGATAACTATGCCGATACTTTGATGGAAAAAACGTATATAAAAAGGGTGTTATGATTTCTATGCTTAACACATAATTCCAATATAATACACCATCTAATATGAATGTTGTTTAGAGCTTAGAAGTTCCAAACAGAGAGACCAAAATAGTTTTTGATTATTTTGGAGCTTGAAGAACAATTTCAATGGATGAAGGTAAGATTTTTGATTTATTTGTTTTTAATTCCTTTAGTTTGTTTATTCAACATTTTGGTTTATAATTTTTTCTTACATTTGGTATCCGAGCATCATATTCCTCTGTCTTGATCATTTTATATTCATCTATATTTTGCTCTATTTCACCGAGAACCTTGAAATTGGGCTTTTTATTTGACTCGATTTTGATGCAAATTAAAATTATAAATTATTTCAATATTAATATTCCAATGATTTTGTGAATTAAAACGTGAAAAATCATGAAGAACATCATTCCAATTTGCCTTTCATGTTCATTGCAATGATGTAATTCACTTTTTATTTAAAATGATATTTTTGATTCAAACTGAGATCATGAATCACTTGGAAATTTAATTATGAGAATTTTGATAAAAAGAACGCCAATTTTCATGACCAAAATTGCAAGAAACGATCAAGGATCCATTTGGGTTGAAACTAGGTCACGTGACCTAGTTGGAGGTAAAAGATTCGCGAGATGACTCTTTGTTTTTGGCCATGAAAAGGAAATGACATGTCGTTTTTTCAAGAACAAAAATGCCATTTCTAGGACTTGAACCTCGTTCTCTTGGGTGATAATCATGTGTCTTGACCATTGGACTACAACAATTTTTATGTCATCTTATATACAAGGCTTATTATTATTATATATTTAGAATTTGATTTTTATTTTGGTTAATTTTTATATTAAATTAAAAATATATAATTTTAATGTGATTAATTTATTAAATGAGGTTATTCATATGTAGAATATTTATTATACATGTGACATTTTTTAAAATAATTTTTGGCACATTAAAATTTATTTATGATTAAATACATTATATTTAAATTATTTGTTTTGGTATTTGTATGTATAAATCATGCATATGAAATTTGGTTAAATAATTTATACATAATGAAATTAATTGTTAATGGTTCTAATTAGTGCTTATATTATTTTGCTTGTATACTTTATTATCATTTATTTATACATGTAATCTTAAGATAAATAATATTTGTACATTTGAAATTAAATTAATATTTTTTATGATTTTATGCAATAATTAAGCCTAAGAATTTAGTTAATGTTTATATATTTCATATAGTTTAATTAATTAAGGAGTAGCCACATCATCTTTAATTAATTAAAACTATAATAAGGTTTATTTAGGATCACATTTAGAAAATAAATATTAATTGTGATTAATCATATGTGATATAATAAATCTTATCCCATAGAAATTTTTATTATATTTGGTGTGATTAATTAGGATAGAATATCAAAATATATTTTCTAATTTACCCAAAAAAATTAGGAAAAAGAACATAATTTGATAGTTTTATCGTAAAGTTAAGATGAATCTAATTGAATTAGAGATTTGATCCACAGACAAGTTTTATGTCACTAGATTCATATTTTTTCACGATTTACATTGGTAAAGAATGACTTTAATTTAGGTCTTAAATTTTAAGAAGCATATTCGTTGGGACATTCCCAAATTAAAAGGGGATAATTGTAAAGTATAGAAGGAAAGAATTCTCCTTCATCTAAGATGGATTAACATTGACTATGCTATTAGAAAAAATGAACCCCCTAAAATTACTGAAACTAACACTCCAACGAATATCATGCTTTATGAACAATGAGAGTGATCTAATGGCCTTAGTGATGAGCAAAAACCGGCATCGCCGATTCTCGCAAATACTTTGGTTTTAATATTTGTAAAACTCTCGCAAGTGCACGAATCATTTCGTAGAAAATGATAAGTATACTCCCAAGGTCGATCTAAGGAATGAATGTATGTGGTTTTTAATTTATTATTCAAACTTTTAAAAACGAAATTAAATCCTAAACATCCTGTCACGATAGTTTGGTTTTTGTGTTCCTAATCTAATAACATAAAAATAAACATATATACAGATTAATTAAATATAATCTAAAAAAAATAAAAATAAACATAGATACAAATTTAATAAATATTTATCTAAAAATAAATATAAATACAGATTCAATAAATATTCATGCAAATTTTATCATTTATATTAGTGGAGTATTTATGGATATAATAACTAAATTAATTATGCTTGCTCATATTATCTAGGTTATTAAAGATATAAATTGATATTTTATTGATTCTCTCTTTTTTGTATGAATACCACCTTTGGTGGGGTTAGATATTCTTTGTTAACTAAACAAATCAATTAACACCTATGGGTGGGGTTGATAACTAATTTGGTTAATTAAATTAATTCCTTTTTCTAAGAGATTGAAAATGAACCATTTAAATGCCACCTTTGGTGGGGTTAGACAATTTAAACTTTATTCAAGGTGTCCAAATTAAACCTAAGAATTTAGTTATCCGAGTACTAACTTTCAAGTTTTAAAACCACTATTGAAAACATGTTGTCAATACATTTTCACATAATAATTCTTATAAAAACTTTTGAAATAGAGTTTCACTCTAACTACCGGGCGATTGTACCAACAAATAAAAGAGCACTACTCTAAATTAGACCGGATAACTAAACCTTAAAATCTAATTTTCAGATTTAAGTTTGTAATGAAAAATAATATATTTCTCTCTAACATCCTTAATATAAAATCTTGAATAAAAATAAAATCAATTCATTTTAGAAATTTTCACCTATTTAATATTTCGCAAGCATAACAACGTTATTATTATATCATGATTATAAATAGCTAGCACAGTTAAATTTAATCACAGACAAATTAAATATAACATGTAAGAATAAAGCATAAAAATAACTGTAAAGAAAATAAAATCCTTACAAAACTTCGACGCTATTCCCGTTGCTAGAAAACCTCCAAGCGGAATTTGCACTTCCATTTATTGAATCAAAAATCTAAATTATTACAAAAACATTACAAGTTCCTCTCAAAAAGAGAAGAACTCTAAACCTAAGAGAATTGAACTAAAAACTAAGAGAAAAACTAAGAAAAGCTTAGAAACTAAGAAAGAAACTAAGAAAAACTCAAAAACTAAGAAATGAGAGAAAGAAAGAAGAGAGAAGTATGGTTTTGAGGCGTGATTTGAAGTGAATGGAAGGGGGGTATTTACAGGTGAGGATGGAGAGAAAAAATGAGTAAAAAAATGTTAAAAAAATATTAAAAAATTAAAAAACGTGTAATGGAAATGCGAGGTCATCAATGATGTCGACATGACGTCACCGGCCGCACGTGAAAAATGGGGTGAAAACGCATCGCGCGCTGGCGGGGCTGATGCGCGCTGGCTCGGCCGCGCGCGCCTCGGCGCGCGCGCGGATGGGAGTGTCAACGTTCGCGGGCGCGCGCAGCACGTGGGCGCTGGGGCGCAAGTGGTATTGGGTGACGGGTGGCAAGCCGCGCGCGCAATTTTCCATCTTTTGACATTTTTGACCTTTTCGACCCATTTTGTCCAATTTTTCCATGTTTGTTGACCTTTTCCCACTTATTTATTAATATATTTGTGATGTATTGCTTCAAGTATTCTTCTTTGAGTCTTTAAATTGCGTTTTTAAGCCAAAATACCTGAAAAACAATAAAAATACCCGTGATTCCGAAAAGACAAATTTATATAAATATATGATAAAACATATAAATATATATATTTTTAATCAATTAATGTGCATAAAATCATGGTTATTTTAGTGCTTTTTGAGCACTCATCACAACCCCCAACCAGCTTCTTGCTAGTCCCTTAGCAAGAGAAGCGATAAAAACTAAAAATTAAACTATCCTAAATCACTTTCGTGGATTGAAACGGTTGCATTTAGCCTATGCAACAAGCCTTTAAACCCCTAGGTTGCCCTAGTGGACGAGTTTGAGTCTCGTGAGGGTTTTCAGTAATGATACCCACAAACATTGTACTAAATGTAAAAACAAAAGAAACAATAAAAACAAACAACTTAAAAATTAAATTTACAACAAAATCACAAATTAACAACATCTCACAAAAATGTCTCATACTATTTAATCTCCTTTAAGATCATAATTAAAATCTCAAGCATAAGTTATTTTAATCTCTTTAAACAATCATGATTTATTATAATAATTAGTCGAAAATCATTTTCATATTTCATATCAAAAATGTATCAATTTAATTTCACCCAATTTCAGTGTCATGAATCTAATTCGCCGACTCTATTCCTGACAAGTCAATACTCTCAAAACACTGAATCCTATGGGTTCAAACACTCATACTAATTTATATGCGAAAGAGTTGATGTATAGAAATGAACTAATATGTTCGCATATGTATAAAGAATAAAGGCTCAAAGTGTTATTTTAACATTGATCTCGTGAAAGGAATCAAATGTATAAATTATAAAGATATCATATATAAAAATTATTTTCATGCATAAATCAAACTCATTAAGAAAGAATTTCAAGATATATGCCTTTTACAAATGAAGAGAGTGCAATGACTTTTTAGGGAATTATTTCCTATATCCTTCTTTTGTAATTAGCCTTTACTCACAACTTTGTAGGCAATGTGGGTTATAGTATGTAGATTATACTATATATTCTTTATCTCTCTATTTTTTTTTCTGAAGATATTTCTCAATATATGTATTTTAGAGAGTCAACCCATGTACAGATTGTACATTTTTTTTTGGTGAGTGGTTAATTTTGTGGCTTTTCTGTTTGATCTTGGTTTAGGTAACCCCATATATGTCTCTTTTTTGTTTTTTGTGTAGCAGTCATGCATGAACGAGATATAAGCATATACTATCAATTTCTACTCAAATCATTTAATCTAAGCAAAAATAATAATAAAAAAATATATGATACTCTATTAAGATGAGAAAAAAATCATACATTCAATGCTAATACCTATAGAGATCATCTAAAAATTTGAAGAAATAAGAAATGTGTTTGGAGTAGAAAAAATATATATTTCACTTTGAATAAAGGAAATTAGGCTCAAATTATATCTCACAAAGGTAGTCTCCACTAAAAAAATTCATAAACACCGATTTTGGGTTTAATATAATTTCTACATCTTATCAAGAAATACTAGTTATGACAAAAACTAACTAATTATCAAAAAATAATTACAAAATATTTCATGATATGTTTTCAAAAATTAATCTAACAGTACAAAAGACTTAACTATTTACTTAAATTTGATTTAAAGAAATGATAAATTTTTGTGAGAAAAGTTTTTTTTTATTTTTATTTTTAAATTGTCAAAAAATTTTTTAATTAAGTATGGTAACTTTTCACCACCCCCAACCTAGAACTTACATTGTCCTCAATGTAACAACTGTAAATTAAAGATAAAGAGAGAAGAGAAGAAAGATTACCTATTTCCTGAGAATGTGCAAGTAGTAATGGAAAATGCAGGTGCATCCATCATATTCATCATTAAAGTGTATACAGACAGATCGTTGTAAACTTCTAACATCTCAACAAATATTTTTAGTTTTAACAATTTAAAAATTATTCACATGTAATTAAAATGAAATAAACAATAAAATTAAGTAAATAAAACAAATAACAAACAAATTTTTTTTTTGTTTTTTTGTTTTTTTTTTTGTTTTTTTGTTTTTTTGTTTTTTTGTTTTTTTGTTTTTTTGTTTTTTTGTTTTTTTGTTTTTTTGTTTTTTTGTTTTTTTGTTTTTTTGTTTTTTTTTTACCTAAAATGATGGGTTGCCCCATCCAAATAAGCTTAGTTTAACGTCTTAGCAAGACGTATCTTTTTGGTGCTAAGGGTTACTCAGCCAAATGCAATCCTGTTCAACAATGTTGTTTGGTTCTACTAAATAAGGCTTGACACGGTGGCCATTGACTTTGAACGTTTTTGTGTCTTGGAGTCCAATAGTTCCACTACTCCATGTTCAAATACTTGAACTATTTTGAATGGTCCATCCCATCTTGATCTCGGCTTTCACGAAACAATCTCAAATGAGAGTTAAATAAAAGAACTTTCATTCCAGGGTGAAGAGTCTTAGGAACTAGCCTCTTATCATGATAGCGCTTAGTACGCTCCTTGTATAATTTGGCATTCTCATAGGCTCATTCCTAATTTCTTCCAACTCATGAAGATGGAGTAATCGTTTTTCACCTGCTTTATCTAAATCCATGTTTAACTCTTTAATTGCCCAGTAAGCTTTGTGTTCAAGTTCAACTGGAAGGTGGCACGCTTTCCCAAAGATTAACCGGTAAGGGCTCATCCCAATAGGTGTTTTGTAAGCGGTGCGGTATGCCCATAAGGCATCATTTAGCTTAAATGCCCAATCCTTCCTTGACGGATGCACAGTACGTTCCAGTATTCCCTTAATTTGCCTATTACTCACTTCCACTAAACCGGAAGTTTGAGGATGATATGGAGTAGCTACTTTATGTGTGATGTTGTACTTGTTTAGTACTCCATCAAAGAGTTTGTTACAAAAATGGCTACCTCCATCACTTATTATAGCTCTAGGCGTTCCGAACCTACTGAATATGAAATCTTTCAAGAATTTCACAACAACATTAGCATCATTGGTTTTGGTGGGGATAGCTTCTACCCACTTGGACACATAATCCACAAAGAACCAAAATATATTGAAAACCATTAGATGGAGGAAAAGGACCCATAAAGTCAATTCTCCATACATCAAAGAGTTCAACAACTAAATTAGATCTCAAAGTCATTTCATCTCTTTTGCTTATGTTTCCTGTTCTTTGACATATATCACATTGTGCACAAAACATATGAGCATCTTTAAAAAGAGTGGGCTAAAAGAATCCAGACTGTAATGTCTTACGGGCTGGCTTTTCAACAGCAAAATGAGCCCCACAATGAAGTTCATGACAAAAAGTCGAATGCTCTTATGTTCTTCTTACGGTACACATCTCAGGATGACTTGATCTTGACCAATCTTGTATAAATAAGTGGTCATCCCAGAAATAGTCCTTAATAGTTTTAAAAAACCTTTTCTTGTCCTCGATATGAAGTGTTAGGTCGCAAAACACCGATGTGGCAAGATAGTTTACAATATCAGCATACCATGGGTTCGGACCTATGAAAAATAACTGTTCATCAGGAAAGGTTTCAACTATATCGTCATTACTCTCATCTTTAAGAGAATTGAAGTCAGAAATCAACCTAAACAAATGGTCAGCTACTAAGTTTTCACTGCCTTTCTTATCCTTGATTTCTAGGTCAAATTCTTGTAAGAGTAAGACCCACCTGATTAATCTTGGCTTGGCATTTGGTTTACTTAATAGGTATCTTAAAGAAGCATGATTAGAATGCACAATCACTTTAGATCCTACTAAATAAGACTGAAATTTGTCTAAAGAGAATACAATAGCCAAGAATTCCTTTTCAGTGGTGGTGTAATTCATTTGGGCATCATTGAGTGTTTTGCTAGCATAGTAGATGACATGTAAACGCTTATCCACTCTTTGTCCCAGGACTGCTCCTATTGCATAATCAGAAGCGTCACACATTATCTCAAAAGGTAAAGACCGGTTTGGTGCCATTATAACAGGGGTAGATGTTAGTTTCTCTTTCAAGGTATTAAAGGAAATAAGGCAGTCATTGTTGAAGTCAAAATCAGCATCTTTGGATAGCAAGTTACATAAGGGACGACTTATTTTAGAGAAATCTTTAATAAATCGTCTGTAAAATCCTGCATGTCCCAAGAAGCTTCTTATCCCCTTCACAGATGTAGGGGGAGGTAGTTTGGATATCAATTCAACTTTTGCCTTATCAACTTCAATACCCTTGTTTGAAATTATATGTCCTAAAACTATCCCTTGTTGAACCATAAAATGACTTTTCTCCCAACTAAGGGTTAGATTACATTCAATGCATCTTTCTAAAACCAAAGTCAATTTATGTAAGCAATCATCAAATGAGTTCCCAAAGACAGAGAAATCGTCCATGAAAATTTCAATGAATTTCTCCACCATGTCCGAGAAAATAGATATCATGCATCTCTGGAAAGTGGCAGGGGCATTGCATAACCCAAATGGTATTCTGCGAAAAGCAAATGTCCTAAAAGGACATGTAAATGTGGTCTTTTCTTGATCTTCTGGTGCTATGGGTACTTGATAATATCCAGACAGTCCATCCAAAAAACAGTAAAATTCATGCCGAGCTAATCTTTCCAACATTTGATCAATGAATGGAAGAGGAAAGTGATCCTTTTTCGTATATAAATTTAGTTTCCTAAAATCTATACACATTCTCCATCCTTGATTATTCTAGTGGGCACTAATTCACTTTTATCATTTTTAACAAGCTGTTATCCCGCATTTCTTTGGTACCACGTACCTTTGGACTAACCCACTTACTATCCATGATAGGATAGATAATCCCTTCTTCTAATAATTTAAGGATTTCCTTTTTAACTACCTCTTGCATGTTTGGGTTTAGTCTTCTTTGGGCCTCTCGTACAGGTTTAGCACCATCCTCCAAGTTGATCTTGTGCATACACATTGTTGGACTAATGCCTCTTATATCCCCTATACTCCAACCTATAGATTTCTTAAACTGTTTAAGCACTTTGATGAGTTCTTTTTCTTATGGTTTGGTCAAGGTTGAAGAAATTATCACTGGATATGTTTCTCCTTCTCACAAAAACAGATATTTTAAGTGCTCAGGTAAGTCTTTGAGTTCAAGTTCAGGTGGATTGGCCTCTTTAATAGATGAAGAACTGGGTAGATTTAAAAGTGTACTAGATTTTGTCATCACTTCATTATTGTCTAGTTGTTCAAGGTACCCCTTAATTTCTTCATCTAAATCTTCTTCAACCTTTTCAAGTGTAAGAACGGTTTCAAGCTTGTCTTCTATTCTGGTTTGGAAAAAGGTGTTTTGGACAAGATTATCCAAAGGATCAACTTCGAATATTTCATTGATGGCAGAAATAGAAGGGAAAGGTGAAGAATCAAAAACTTTGAAATGAACAGTCTCTCCTAAGACTGTCATTGTCAAATTTCCATCTTGGACATCAATAATAGTTTTAGTAGTTGCCATAAATGGTCTACCAAGCAATATTGTTCCGCTCTCTGTCCAATGCCGGATTTTCTTGCATATCCAGAACCACAAAGTCAACAGGTATTATCGGTTTGTCTACCTGTACCAAAACATCCTCAACTATTCCTTCGGATATTTAAGAGATCTATCCGCAAGTTGTAGGGACATAGTTGTGGGTTTTAAATCCCCTAGATTGAAATTTGTAAGAATATAGAGTAGGGCATCAAATTTATACTAGCACCTAAATCAAGCATTGCTTTAGCAACCTTCCTATCCCACATAGTTATGTTTATAATAAAACTTCCAGGGTCTTTCAACTTAGGGGGTAGTTTGTCTTTGAAACAAGCTAGAAATTTCTCGATACTACTACTCGTTCATTCAGTTCATACCTCCTTTTCTTAGTGTTCAACTCTTTGAAAAACTTGGCATATGAGGGCACATTCATGATCACTTCTAATAATGGTAAATTGATATTTACTTGAGAGAGCATATTAAAAAGATCATTGAATTGCTTATCTTGTTTGGATTCTTTCAACCGGTGGGGAAAAGGTACTTGCATCTGGTGTGGTTCTGTTGTCTTTTGAATTTTGGGAGTGTCAGATGACCCCCCAATGAGTTTTTCAGAAGGTTTGTTAAGTTTAACACTTGTTTCTCCTTTTTGCGAGATTAGAATATCGCCTTCTTTGTTACATGAACTACAAGGTAGTTTAGAGATTTCAGGTAAACTGGTATTGACTACCTTACCACTTCGAAGGGTTCTAACATCTTTTGCTTGTTCTGGTTGACTGGGCAACTTTCCTGGTTCTTTCTTTTGCATTTTTTCAGCCAGTTGCCCAACTTTAGATTCAATTCTTTTAACCTAAGCCTCCATGGTGTTCAACCTTTGATTAGTCATCAGTTGGTTGTCACGACTAACTTGAATAAAAGCATTCAAGCTATCTTCTAAGGTTGGTTTAAAAAATTGGCTTGGTGGGTAAGGGTGGTTGTAGGTTGGGTGATTATAGGTGTTTGGATGATACTTTTGAAAAGATTGGACTTCCTCTATGGTATCAACACTAGAATCACAAGTATTTGAACAATTATGAGTACCATTCCCAATTGAACAACACACTTCACATACCTCTTGATTTGAAATTTGGTGAGACGTGAGGAATTTCACTTGTTTAGTCAATTCAGTAAGTTGCAAGGTTATCTCATTATCAAAGCCGACTTCATTGACCTTTGCTTTCCTTCTACCACCTCTTTGTTGGGAATTAGAACCCAATAGCTCATAGAGATTATAGGTTTCCTCTGCGGTCTTTTCTCCTACAAAGACCTCCCGCAAAGATTATCAACCATGTATTGACTCTGTAGTGTCAATGCATCGTAAAAGAATTGGTTTTGTAGGTGTAATGGAAAGCTATGATTTTGACATTGAATGAAAAGGAGTTTGAATCGTTCCCAAGCTTCATGAAAGGGCTCTTCATTCATTTGAGAAAATGTTGCTATCTTTGTTCTTAGATCAACAGTCTTTTGATGGGAATAGAACCTACCCATAAAAATTTCATAGATTTCCTCCCAAGTTTGAAGAGAACATGTAGAGTAATGAACCATGACCAAGCTTTATCTTTGAGAGTGTAAGGAAAACACCTCATCCTAAGTTGATCTTCATTAATTGCATGTAGTGGAAAGGTTTGGACAATAGCATAGAATTCTCGAATGAAATGCAAAGGGTCTTCATTAGGGATACCGTAAAAGGAAGGCAACAAAGAATAATGAATCTTTTTCAATTCATAATTCCTTGCAAATCTTTTTCAAGGAACCAAAATTTTTTTTCAAATTTTTTTTTGTTTTAATTTAAATTTAAACGAAGGGACACAATTTTTGAAACAAACGAATTTATTTCATTTAAATTTTTTTTATTACACGCAAACTAAAACAAAGGAAAATACAATAATGGGTGACCTCCCATGTAGGACTAAAATTTATCGTCTTCTAGTAAGACGTTGCTTGGAGATTGCAGAATGAAAAACTTAATGTCTCCTCTTCATTGAATTCATTTAAGTTTCAAATTAGTCTTTGCCTTTTTGCAAATGTTCAACTAACTGTTCAACTTGAACTTCCAACTTTTTGATAGAAGCTTCCACAGAGTCCAACCGTTGATTGGTTTTAGATTGATTATCCCTACAAACTTGAATAAAAGAATTCAAGTTGTCCTCCAGGGTTGGTTTATTGGGAATGCTTCTTGGAATAGGTGGGTGGAATTCTTTGTCTGGTTTGAGGGTTGAGTGGAATGAGGGTTGTTTTGCCTCCAAGAGAAATTTGGATGACTTCTCCACCCAGGATTATAGGTATTTGAATTGGGATCAAACCTTGGTCTCTGTTGATATGCTCCCAACACATTAACCTGTTCAGGTCCAGTTGTATCTCCTTGATATGGACAGGCTTCAGTACCATGTCCCACGTATTCTTTGTACAAACCATATTGTTCATTATTGGTGTTGGTTTGTGTAGCGAGAAGGGCAACTTGCTTAGTCAGTTGAACAAGTTGTTGTTGAACTTCATTACTGGAGTCGATTTTATGAACACCAGCTTTTCTCACTCGGGAGCTTTTCTGTTGGGAATTAGCACCCAACATCTCAAAAAGGTTATACGTTTCTGAGGCAGTCTTTTCTCCTATTGCTCCTCCTGCAGCGTTGTCGACAATGAACTGACATTGTTGTGTAAGTCCATCGTAAAAGAATTGGTTCTGCAACTGCAGGGGAAAGCTATGATGGGGACATTGAGTGAGAAACATTTTGAACCTATCCCAAGCTTCATGGAATGGTTCTCCTTCCATCTGAGAGAAAGTAGCAATCTTTCCTCTCAACTCTGATGTTTTTTGATGGGAATAGAATTTTCCCATGAATTTATTGTAAATGTTTCCCATTGTCATCGAGAACACAGGGGAAGTGACATCAACCAAGCTTTGGCCTTATCCTTTAAGGTGTAGGAAAACATCTCATTCTAAGTTGATCCTCGTTTAGAATACCGAGGGGAATGTTTGGACCGTAGCATAGAAATCTCTCATAAAGGAAAGAGAATCTTCATTAGGTAGCCCATAAAAGGAAGGAAGCATAGAAAAATGAATATTTTTAAGGTCATAATTCCGAAAGCGACCTCACCCAATCGGATAGCGGCGATTCTTGAGTGCCAATCACCGGTCTTACAAACTCCTTCATCGTTGTTTCCCTAACATGTTGGTTTTCCTCCATTTCTTTTGGTTCTAGTAAAGGATTAAGACTTGGTTCTATGTTTGGCTCAAAATCAGGTTGATGGGTAGAATCCAGTGTTGTTGACACTTGTTTAAATTTATGAATATTATTTACATATGGTGTAAGGGGGTTTCCTAAGGATCTCCTACCACGCATAGACTATTTTAAACGTAAATTTAAAACTCCTGTCAACAAAAATAAAAAATTTAGAGAAAATTTCCATGGCATTTAATACAAAACACTAGACAAAACTAGTTAAATTTTTTTTTTAATTTTTTTAAAATTTATTTTTTAAATAACATAATCAGTATTAACCAAGAGTGTTCCCAGGAAAGAATGGTGGTGCAATGGCTCCTTAAAAACCATTCTCCTAGCCAGAACAACGTTCCCAGGAAAGACTAGTGGCACAAAGGCTTCAAAGAACTAGTCTCCTAGACAGAACTCCCTTAGATTTTTACTTTTCATGCCTTTTAGTTTTTTTTTTTTTTTTACGAACGGTAATTTTATTTTACTATTCACGCTATCTTATTTCTTATTAACTTAATTTTTTTTTACGAACGGTAATTTTATTTTACTATTCACGCTATCTTATTTCTTATTAACTAAATTTTTTTTTTACGAACGGTAATTTTATTTTACTATTCACGCTATCTTATTTCTTATTAACTTAAAAAAAATTTATTTTTTTTTATTATTTCTTATGAAATTTGAAATTTGATTAATTTTTTTTTTATTTTTATTTTTTAAAAAAATCACAATTATTTACAACACAAAAATATTTTTAAAATTTTGATAAATAAATTAAAAACGCTATTCCTTCCCCGGCAACGGCGCCAAAAACTTGATGAGCAAAAACCGGCATCGCCGATTCTCGCAAATACTTTGGTTTTAATATTTGTAAAACTCTCGCAAGTGCACGAATCATTTCGTAGAAAATGATAAGTATATTCCAAGGTCGATCTAAGGAAGGAATGTATGTGGTTTTTAATTTATTTTTCAAACTTTTAAAAACGAAATTAAATCCTAAACATCCTGTCATGATAGTTTGGTTTTTGTGTTCCTAATCTAATAACATAAAAATAAACATATATACAGATTAATTAAATATAATCTAAAAAAAATAAAAATAAACATAGATACAAATTTAATAAATATTCATCTAAAAATAAATATAAATACAGATTCAATAAATATTCATGCAAATTTTATCATTTATATTAGTGGAGTATTTATGGATATAATAACTAAATTAATTATGCTTGCTCATATTATCTAGGTTATTAAAGATATAAATTGATATTTTATTGATTCTCTCTTTTTTGTATGAATACCACCTTTGGTGGGGTTAGATATTCTTTGTTATTATTATATCATGATTATAAACAGCTAGCACAGTTAAATTTAATCACAGACAAATTAAATATAACATGTAAGAATAAAGCATAAAAATAACTGTAAAGAAAATAAAATCCTTACAAAACTTCGACGCTATTCCCGTTGCTAGAAAACCTCCAAGCGGAATTTGCACTTCCATTTATTGAATCAAAAATCTAAATTATTACAAAAACATTACAAGTTCCTCTCAAAAAGAGAAGAACTCTAAACCTAAGAGAATTGAACTAAAAACTAAGAGAAAAACTACGAAAAGCTTAGAAACTAAGAAAGAAACTAAGAAAAACTCAAAAACTAAGAAATGAGAGAAAGAAAGAAGAGAGAAGTATGGTTTTGAGGTGTGATTTGAAGTGAATGGAAGGGGGGTATTTACAGGTGAGGATGGAGAGAAAAAATGAGTAAAACAATGTTAAAAAAATATTAAAAAATTAAAAAACGTGTAATGGAAATGCTGAGGTCATCAATGACGTCAGCATGACGTCACAGGGGCTGCTGCACGTGAAAAATGGGGTGAAAACGCGTTGGGCGCGCGGCTGGGCGCTGCGCGCAGCTCGGCGCGCGTGAACAGTGCCCGCGCGCTGCGGCGCGCGCGGATGGGAGTGTGAACGCAGCCGGCCGCGCAGCATGAGAGCGCTAGGCTATGACGCCACGATTTTCCGTCTTTTTGACATTTTTGACCTTTTTGACCCATTTTGTCCAATTTTTCCATGTTTGTTGACCTTTTCCCACCTATTTATTAATATATTTGTGATGTATTGCTTCAAGTATTCTTCTTTGAGTCTTTAAATTGCGTTTTTAAGCCAAAATACCTGAAAAACAATAAAAATACCCGTGATTCCGAAAAAGACAAATTTATATAAATATATGATAAAACATATAAATATATATATTTTTAATCAATTAATGTGCATAAAATCATGGTTATTTTAGTGCTTTTTGAGCACTCATCACTTAGCATGATGTTCATTAAGACTAAGATCTCTACTAGTATTCGTGGTTCTGTTGTTCAAAATAACATTGTTCGAGACCTGCTAAAATCTATTGATGATCAATTCATCACTTCATATAAGGCTTTGGAAAGCACCCTTATTATAAAGTTCTTTTCCTTAAGACTCACTAGTGTGAAAGGTGTGTGCAAGCACATAATGCAAATGTGGGACATTGCAGCTCAACTAAAGAATCTTGAGGTTGAGATGTCAGAATCTTTCCTGGTGCACTATATCCTTAACACACTCTCTCATCAGTACGGAGGCTTGTTATGGATTTTGGTGAAAGTGAAATGTTGGCTACAACGCGTGGGAAAGACAAATCTCAATACAAATAGAAAGGGAAATGGATAGTTCTACCTTAGGCTGATATTAGAAAAGAAACCAAGTGTTTCTTTTGTAAAAAGAAGGTACACATAAAGAATGAATGTATCAAATTCCAAAGATGGCTTGAGAATAAAGGTAATCCAATCTCGTTTGTTTGTTATGAATCTATTATGATCAATGTTAATATTAACACCTGGTGGATTGATTTTGGATCTACAATCCATATTGCAAACTCTTTATAGGGTATGCGAAAACTAAGGAAGCCAATAGGAAGTGAGAAATAAATCTTATCCAGCAACAAGATGGACTCACATGTGGAGGCTATAGGGACATGCATTTTGATATTAAGTAGTGGTTTTGTTATACAATTAGAAAAAACCTTTTATGTTCCAAGTTTCTTTAGAAACTTGATTTCAATTTCAAGAGTTGTACCTTTTGGTTATTCCTTTCACTTTTCATAAACATCTTTAAGTTTATTTAATAAATCTAATTATATTGGGAATGATATTTTGTCTGATGGTCTTTATTGCATTAATTTATGAAATAATGCCACTCATAACATTATGCATGTTCAAGTTGGCACTAAAAGATATTGATGAGGAATCTTCTATATTATAGCATAGGAGATTAGGACATATCTCAATAGAAAGAATTAAAAGATTAATGAAATATGGGGTACTTAGTCTAGATTTTACTCATTTTAAGATATGTGTGGATTGCATTAAGGGAAAGCATACTAACACCTTTATCAAAAGCATTAAGGGAAAGCATAGATTTTACTCATTTTAAGATATGTAAATGTCACAAAAATACATTTTTCAAGTTTGTTTAAGTGTCACAAATCAATTGATTAATCTTCCAATCAATCAAAAGCATTAAGCACAAATAGAATAAACAAATTAAAAATCTCATAAATCATTCAAAAATAATTCATTCAAGCTTCATAAATTAAGCTACAACGTAACCCTAGAAAAATTAAATTACTTCATAACAAAAATTAAAATTACAAAACGAAAATATTAAAACATTTAAGGAATATTAGATCAAGAAAAACAAAAAGAAAATTAGAAATGTTTCATCTCTGCTCTGTAATTTCAATCCTACTCAGAACCACAACAGAAGCCAAAAATGGCTTCTACGAGTTCCACAGTCCAGCTTCGTCCAACCCCTCCCCCCCAATTTTATCGTAATAATCACCTATTTATAGCTCAAGCTAAAATACATCACAAAATATATTTTTTTACAACACGCGTGTAAAAGTGGGGGACAAAATATTACATCGAAAATAATATTTAAACACGCGTGGGAGACATAAAATCGACTGGACAACGTGCGTCGTTTCTGCATTTTCATTTTACAAAACTCAGGTCACGTGTCATCATCTGATTTGCTGGAAGAATAATTGAGACACGTGGCATCTTTGTATTCGGTGGAATAGGAGGGGTAGGTGGGCCCCACTCTGCGCGTCAAGCAGTGTGCAATCCGAGAATCACATCCAATCGCCCATGTCGCGTCTGTATCACACTCGCCTGATCCTCACCATTGATTGTATGATCTAACAGTGCATGATGCTCGTTGATAATGGCGCACATGGTCCTTCCTTTCCTACATAGAAAAACAAATTTTATTTAATTGCATTTTAGCACTCCAATTTAATTCAAATTATATTTTCAGATTTTATTAACTACAATTAAGTCTTTTTTTACTAAAAATTCTTTAATTTTCTTTAAAAATATATTCCTTGAAAAATAATAGAAAGTATTAATTTAAGAACTTAAAATTAATTAAAAACATTAAGAACATAGCAATTATAATTAATAAATTGGACAAAATAATTGTATAACATATAGTTATCAGACACCCTTCCCTTTCCTCAAATCCCGTATAGGTTGGCTAGGTTCTTTACGACCCGAGGAGGGAGGTGGAGAACTATGTTGCTCTTATGACATGGATAATGGCTCGAAGATATTCAATGGCTTTAGGCTGAGCACGGGCTCATCAATGGTAACTTTCTTCTTCTTTTTAGAGGGCACAAAGCAACCTTCCTACCCAAAGGATTTACTAATCTTCTTACCCTTAGAGAAGTCCCTCCAAGGAACAGGAAGTGTACCCCTTTGGGAGGTCACCCTTGAGGAAACAAACTTACTTTGTAATCGAGACAAGTGATGGGTGGTAGTAAACTCCATAGTACCTACAAAACAAGAGTGAGGAGATGTAATTATCATCAGGTTGTAACACAAAAAAAAAGTTGAAATCTTAAGGCTAGTTCACCATTATCAATAACCACCTCAAACCATCTCCTAAATTCTATGAGAGGTGTTTGGCACTTAGAAGGAGCTCAGGGTTTACGAAAAATCCTAAAGGGGGCTCCACCAAACCATGTCTCATCAACCCATATGTAATAAAATGAGGCGTGTTTAGCAAATGCCTCCACGAGAAATTTTTGAGGAGATAGTTTTAGATATCAGCGAGTTGTTGCTTTGCATCTAGACTCAATGTCGTGATGAAGGAACCCATATTCCTTATCACGACCTTATAGTCATCCCAAATGCTGCTTATTAGCCTTGTGTCTCTAGTAGGGGATTCCCATCGGCCTAACACATAGAAGAAGTATTCTTCTAATTCTTCTCATTCTCAAGAAGGGACACTTTTTCTCCTAGTCATGCTTCACAAATATGTATACCCTTCTCGAGTCTGTGGAGTTCTGCTTTAGGACGTAAGCTTCATTAAACTCAAGCATCTCTAAATCCACCCTAAGCTCCTAGTATATCAATGTTAGGTAGAGTAGATACTGATGAATGCTCAAAAAGCACTAAAATTACCATGATTTTATGCACATTAATTGATTAAAAATATAAATATTTATATAAATATGTCTTTTCGGAATCACTGGTATTTTTATTATTTTTCAGGTATTTTTGCTTAAAAACATAACTTAAAGACTCAAAGAGGAATACTGGAGGCAATACATCACAAATATATTCATAAATAAATGAGGAAAAGTCAATAAATATGGAAAAATTGGACAAAATGGGTCAAAAATGTCAAAGATGTCAAAAAGGAGGAAATCGCACACGTAGCCGCCCAGCAGTGCCGGCCAATCCGCACAGCGCGCCCAGCGGCGCCGAACAACGCGCATGCCGCGCCAGCACAACGCTCAATCCGCACGCGCAGCACGCTAGTCCACAAGCGCCAGCTCTTCATTCTGCGCACGCCTGTGCCCATCAGCGCCCCTTCTGTGCGCGCCGCTGCCTATCTGCGCCCCGTTTGCGCACACCGCTACGCCCAACTGCCCCATTCGGGCGTGCCAACTCGCCCCACATCACCATGACTTCATCATGATGATGTCATCATTAACCACTCCACGTTTTTTCCATTTTTTATCATTTTCACTCACTTTTTCTTCCTTCCCTCACCTATAAATACCCCCATTCTCTTCACTTCATAACACACCTAAAAACACATCTTCTCTTCTCTTTTTTTCTCTCATTTCTTAGTTTTTTTTAGTTTTTTTAGTTTTTCTTAGTTTTTCTTAGTTTTAGAGTTCTTCTCTTTTTGAGAAGAACTAATTATGTTTTTATAATTTATTTGCTTTTTGATTCAATAAATGGGGGTGCAAATTCCGTTTAGAGGTTTTCCGGCAACATGAATAGCATCAAAGTACTGTAAGGACTTTATTTTCTTTACAGTTATTTTTTATGCTTTATTTTTACATGTTATATTTAATTTGTCTGTGATTAAGCTTAACTTTGCTGGCTATTTGTAAATATGATATAATAATAACGTTGTTATGCTTGCGAAATATTAAATAGGTAAAAATCTCTAAAATGAATTGATTTTATTTTTATTCAAGATTTTATATTAAGAATGTTAGAGAGAAATATATTATTTTTCATTACAAACTTAAATCTGAAAATTAGATTTTAAGGTTTAGTTATCCGGTCTGATTTAGAGTAGTGCTCTTTTATTTGTTTGTACAATCGCCCGATAGTTAGAGTAAAGCTCTATTTCAAAAGTTTTTATAAGAATTATTATCTGAAAATGTATTGACAACATGTTTTCAGTAGTAGTTTTAAAACTTGAAAGTTAGTACTCATATAATTAAAATTCTTAGGTTTAATTTAGACACCTTGAATAAAGTTTAAAATGTCTAACCCCACCAAAGGTGGTATTTAAATGGTTCATTTTCAATCTCTTAGAAAAAGAAATTAATTTAATTAACCAAATTAGTTATCAACCTCACCCATAGGTGTTAATTGATTTGTTTAGTTAACAAAGAATATCTAACCCCACCAAAGGTGGTATTCATACAAAAAAGGGAGAACCAATAAATATCAATTCATATCTTTAATAACCTAAATAATATGAGCAAGCATAATTAACTTAGTTATTATATCCATAAATACTCCATTATTATAAATGATAAAATTTGCATCAATATTTATTGAATCTGTATCTATGTTTATTTTTATGTTATTAGATTAGAAACACAAAAACCCAATTATCGTAACAGGATTTTCAGGATTTAATTTCGTTTTTAAAAGTTTGAATAATAAATTAAAAGCAACATATATTCCTTCTTTAGATCAATCTTAGGAGTATGCTTATCATTTTCTACCAAATGATTCGTGCACTTGCGAGAGTTTTATAAATATAAAACTAAAGTATTGGCAGAATCGACGATGCCGGTTTTGCTCATTAAGTTTTTAGTACCGTTGCTGGGGAAGGAATAACGTTTTTAAATTATTTATCAAAATTTAAAAAACTTTTTGTGATGTAAATAATTGTGATTTTTTTTGTTATGGGTTAAAAAAACAAAAAAAATTCAAATTCCAAATTTTATAAGAAATTTTTTTTTTAAGATCTTAAATTAAATAATAATAATAATAATAATAATAATAATAACGTGAATAGTAAAATAATTTTAAAATTTGAAATTTGCAGTTAAAAAAACTTACCTTTCATGAACGTAAAAGAAATAATAATAATAATAAAACAAAAAAATTATTTTACTAAAAAAAATCAAATTTCAAATTTCAGAGAACTAAAAAAAATTAAAAAAAATTAAATTAAAAACAATTATAATAATAATTATAGCATTAATAGTAAAATAATTTTGAAATTTTAAATTTGAAGTAAAACAAAATATATATATATATTCAAATTTCATAATAAATAAATAAAAATTTATTTATTGCGTGAATAGTAAAATAATTTTGAAAAAAAAACTAAGAAATGAGAGAAAGAAAGAGAAGAGAAGATGTGTTTTTAGGTGTGTTATGAAGTGAAGAGAATGAGGGTATTTATAGGTGAGGAGAGGAAGAAAAAGTGGGTGAAAAAATGATAAAAAATGGAAAAAACGTGGAGTGATGAATGATGACATCATCATGATGACGTCATGGTGATGTGGGGCAGATGGGCGCAGCGGCGCGCGTAGATAGGGCACTGATGGGCGTAGGCACAGACGCGTGCGGATTGAGCGTTGTGTTGGCACGGTACGGCTGCGTGCGCAATTTACTCCTTTTTGACCTATTTTGTCCAATTTTTTCATATTTATTGACTTTTCCTCATTTATTTATAAATATATTTGTGATGTATTGCTTCCAGTATTTCTCTTTGAGTGTTTAAATTACTTTTTTAAGCGAAAATACCTGAAAAAAATTAAAATACCCGTGATTCCGAAAAGACATTTATATAAATATATGATAAAATCATATAAATATATATATTTTTAATCAATTAATGTGGATAAAATCATGGTAATTTTAGTGCTTTTTGAGCACTCATCAGATACCTCCACCCATTAGGCATTAGTTGTCCTAGAGCAAACTAAGTTCTAACCAAAAATCTCCTTATGAGATGGTACAGGGGAAACCTCACATCCAACCATAGCGACATCTCATAAAAATATGTCCACCCAGATGGAGGTTGGTCACTATGACAAGCCCCCTTCGGTGGAATCATTATTTGAACCAAGGAAGGGATATTGTAGGTTTTCCTCAACCTTTCCTCATCCTGGGATGTTAGACTACTGGTCTTAGTTTTGGCCAATCAACCCTTGGTACGACCTGTAGGTTCCCTAGACCCTATATTCCTCATTTTCTTCCTCCATATCCTAGCCACTGATATTTGAGTGTGAGGCACACTTAACCTAATGGTTGGAGTGGCCTGAGGGTGAGTGGTGGAAGTAGAGGGTTGAGTTGGAGATTGACTCACCTTGCTAGAAGAGTTTGAACTGGAATACCCTGAGTTGCCACTAGCATTGAGGTATTAGGAGTTTCCTAGGAGCCCAAGGTCTCTTCTCTGTGCATTATTTGTAAAGAAAAGAGCAAAAAAACATAAAAAAGGGCGATTAAGGTATGAGAAGAAGGGATTACCTAGGGTCGTGTTTGACAATAAAAGTAAGTGATTCTTTAAAAATCGACCTGAAAAGAAAGTAGAAAAATTTTATTTTCTTAAGGCTTTTATTATAAAAACTCAATCAAACAAGCTATAGTCCGAGTTAAATTCTTACCACGGAACTGAAAACATTTTAATGACTTGAGCTGATGTGATAGAGCAGTTTCTCTCTTATTTTTTGTCTGATGTGCAGGAAATGGGGAAAGGCTCAACCCAAGAGCCTTCTTATATAGTGGCCTGCATTTTTCTCTCTCAAATCAACTGACAGATAAGACAAAACTGACATTGGGTTAACAATACTGATCTTACAGATACTTTGGATTTATATTTGTAAAACTCTTGTAAGTGCACGAATCATTTGATAAAAAATGACAAGTAAACTCCCAAGGTCGATCTAAGGAAGGAATATATGTGATTTTTAATTTATTATTCAAACTTTTAAAAAGAAATTAAATCCTAAAATTTCTGTAACGATATTTTAACTTTTGTGTTTCCTAATCTAATAACAAAAAAATAAACATAGATATGATACAATAAAATATTATGCAAGTTTTTATCATTCATAACACTGGAGTATTTATGGATATAATAATTAAGTTAATTATGTTTGCTTATATTATTTAGGTTATTAAAGATTTAAATTAATATTTATTGATTTTCTTTTTTTATATGAATACCACCTTTGGTGGAGCTAGATATTTTTTGTTAATTAAACAAATCAATTAACACCTATGGGTGAGGTGGATAATTAATTTGGTTATTTAAATTAATTCATTTTCTCTAAAAGATTGAAAATGAAACATTTAAATGACACATTCGGTGGGATTAGACATTTTAAACTTTATTCAAGGTGTCCAAATTAAACTTAAAAATTTAATTATCCGAGTACTAACTTTCAAGTTTTAAAACCATTACTTAAAATATGTTGTCAATACATTTTCAAATAATAGTTCTTATAAAAACTTTTGAAATAGAGTTTCACTCTAACTACCGGACGATTGTGCTAACAAATAAAAGAGCACTACTCTAAATCATACCGGATAATTAAACCTTAAAATCTAATTTTTAGATTTAAGTTTGTAATGAAAAATAATATATTTTTCTCTAACATCCATAATATAAATCTTGGATAAAAATAAAATCAATTTATTTTATAGAGATACTTTACCTATTTAATATTTTGTAAGCATAACAACGTTATTATTATATCATATTCACAAACAGACAACCATGTTATGTTGTTAAATTTATTCAATGAAAAATTAAACATAACACATATAAAAATAAAATATAAAAAATAATTGTAAATAATTAATTTTAAAATTATATCTCAAAAGAATCATTAGAGAACTTTGATGTTAGTTTTGTTGTTAGAAAATCTCCGTTTATTGAATCAAAAACTAGAAATCTATAAAACCATTACTAGTTCTACTCAAAAGAGAAGAACTTTAAAACAAAAAAACTAAGAACTAGAGAGAGAAAGCTAGAGAGATATAGAATTTTGAGATTTTTGGGATGTTTTGAGATTAGAGGAGAGTACTTTTATAGGTAACAAAAAGGCTAAAATAGTGGGAAAAAATAACTTAAAAATGGGTGTTGGACGCATTACAGACAGACTGGCATGCGTGTGGGCAGAGGTGTACGCTTCTGGGGCTTGTGCCGATAGATAAGCATAGACAGGGGCATGGATCTTAGGGTGGTACGCGTGGGACAGGCTGGGCATGGATCTCGGCGTGACACGCGATAGCACTCGCGAAGCTCGACATGGCATGCATGTGATTGAACATTTTTATCTATTTTTTTCTTTTTTTTGTACTTTTCCTTCGTTTTGTGAATTACTATTCAATGTTAAAAGAATAAAAAAAATATCATTAAAAACTATTATTATTAAGGTAGAATGATACTTGATACACACTTTTTATTATTGATGAAATTTCTTAATAACTTTGTTACGTGATTAATAGACAATTAACTAAAAAAAATTTGATTTTTACCTTTTTTTTTCTAAAGATATTCTTTTTACCCATTTTTAATATAAGGATGGGACGGGGGAAAATATGAAGGGATACGTACTTGCATGTGATGGGTCTGTGAGAAACAGACATAATAGTATTGGTGGATGTGAAATTTTGAATAAATGTGAGGCTATCTGACTTTATTAAACAAATTGTTTAAGATATTGCGGATAATATCAATACCGAGGAATGATAATTTAAATTCTTCATTTTTAATAAAATTATATTTATTAAAAAATGTAATATAAATTTATTATTTTTTTAAAAAGTGATGAAATTTATTCTTTTTATGAAATAATATTTTTTAAAAGTAAGGGATTTTTATTATTACATTTATTAGATAAAAAATAAAATATATTTTCGTGAATATCAAAATCAAAAAAATATGATAACAATATAGTTGATATAAGTATTATAATGTTACGAATAAAACATTGATTAATATGTAAGCAAAATTTATCAATCCAAATGCAAAATAAATAAAATAAAGAAATTGAAAACAAGTAAAGCAAATATATTACTTCTAACCATTGAAATTGTTCTTCAAGCTCCAAAACAATCAAAAACTGTTTTGTACTCTGTGTTTGAAACTTCTAAACTCTCAACAACACTCAAATTAGATGGTATATTACCCTATAATTGTGTGTTGAGTTTAGGGACCATAGCCCTTTTTTTATAGTCATTCTTCCCATTAAAGATTTGGCACCATTACTAGCTTTCAGCTATAATTGATGAGTTATGACTCTTAAATGATATAAAGGTTTAGACCATACTTGAATGATCCGTTTTAAAAAAAAACAGATTGAAAATTAAAAATTGAAGAATGGACGAATCAGTTATATTCTCCCACTTGGTCCAAATGTTCAACTTAATCTCATCGATTATCTTTCTTAAGAAATAAACATATGAATCATGGTAATAGGTCATCTAAGAGAGAGTATTATCTTCCATGTATTACAATGTAATAAACTATATATATACCTTTACAAATAAACCAAGTCCAATTATCTCTACATGATTCTTAAATTTCAGTGGTAGCATGCCCTTAGTCAAAGGATCAGCAATCACCAACTCAATGCTAACGTGCTCAATGACCACTTTCTTTTCATTAACATGTTCTCTTATGGCCAAGTATTTGATGCCGATGTGCTTACTACGACTACCACTCTTATTATTCTTAGTCATAAACACAGCAGCTAAGTTGTCACAGTACAATCTCAATGGCCTAGAAATAGAGTCAACTACTCTAAGCCTAGAAATGAAACTCTTCAACCATACACCATGTGATGTAGCCTCAAAGCATGATACAAACTCGGCCTCTATAGTGTAAGTACTATTCAAGGACTACTTCGCACTCCTCCAAGACAAGGCTCTACTGGCTAGCATGAAAATATAACCATATGTTGATTTGCGTGAATCAACACAACCAGCAAAGTCTACATCAGAGTAGCTAATCACTTCCAGATCGTCGATTCGTCTATATATAAGCATATAGTCCTTGGTCCCTTGAAGGTACCTCATTACTTTCTTTGTAGCTCTCCAGTGGTCAAAATCTTGATTACTCTGATATCATCCCGATATTCCAACAAAAAATGCAATGTCAGGCCTTGTACAAACCTGAGCATACATCAGGCTTCCGACAGTAGAAGCATATGGAATGTTCTTCATTTTTTTTATTTCAAAATTATTCTTTGGGAAGTGGTCCAAAGTAAACTCATCGCCTTTCATAATGGGAGCAAAACTTGGTGAACAATCTTTTATTCGAAATCTCTTTAAAACTTTATTAATATAGGTTTCCTAAGACAAACCCAAGAGCCTCGAAGTCTATCTCTATGGATCTTAATTACAATGACATAAAATTTCTCACCCATATCTTTCATATTGAAATATTTATAAAGGAATTGTTTTACCTCGTGTAGGAAATCCTTATTGTTGGTTGCAAGCAAAATGTCATCCACGTATAAAATTAGAAAACATATCTTACTCTCACTAACCTTCTGGTATATACATTGATCCGTAGGGTTTTCAAAAAATATGAATGAAGAAATTACTCCATGGAATTTAAAATACCATTGGCAGGATGCTTATTTTAATCTATATATGGACTTATTAAGCTTACAAACCAAATGCTCATAATCACTAGAGAGAAATCTTTCAGGTTGTTTCATATAAACCTCTTCTTCTAGATCTCTGTTGACAAATGATGTTTTCACATCCATTTTTTGATCTCAAGTTCAAAATGGGCTACTAATGACAATATAATGCACAATGAATCTTTCTTAGATATAGGGGAGAAAGTCTCTGTATAATCAATTCTTTCTTTCTGAGTGAATCCCTTAGCAATTAATCTAGCCTTGTGTCTCTCAATGTTACCTAACGAATCTTTCTTTGTCTTAAAAACCCAATTACATCCAATGGCTTTTGAACCATTAGACAATTCAACAAGGTTCCAGACTTCAATACTCTTCGTGGAACTCATCTCATTCTTCATATCATCGTACCACAATTCATACTCTTTGCAACTCATGGCTTATGAAAAGGATTCAAGATCATTCTCAACTATAATGTTACAGTCAGATTCTTGTAGATACAAAACATAATCACTAGAAATTGTCGACCTTTTAGTTTTAATAGATCTTCTTAATGTAACAACATCGTCTTCTTGGGAAATATGAAGTTTAACTTGTTGTTCATAAGTTTTAGGAATCTTCTGAACAGTCTGATCTATGGGAATGTTGTCAACAAGTTGTAGAATTTCAATGATTGGTTATTCAACCCCAGCTTGTACTTGAGGGGTGTTGTGAACAACAATCAATCTATCCTCTAAAGTGGAAGGTTGAGACTCTAAATGGTCAATATCAGAAACTATGTTCTTGATTTGATCGCTCCCACTAATCAGGTCATACTCAAGAAAATTTGCATTTCTTGAATCCACAAATTTATTGTTGTGAAATGGATAATAAAATCTATAGCCTTTAGACCGTTTGACATAACCAATGAAATACCCACTAATGGTCTTTGGGTCTAGCTTCTTCTCTTGTGGATTATAAATCATCACTTCATACTGGAATCCTCAAACCTGCATATGTCACAAACTCGGTCGCCAACCTTTCCATAATTCAAATGGAATCTTTGAGATAGACTTAGTTGAAACTCAATTTAATATATACTCAGTCGTATTTAAAGCTTTAGTCCACAAGAATTTAGGAAGATTAGAGTACCTAAGCATACTTTGTACCATGTCCAATAATATTCAGTTTCTCCTTTTTGCCACACCATTCTGGTCTAGTGAACCAGGCCTAATATATTAGGCAATTATCCCATGCTCTTGAAGAAACTTAACAAACAGACCTGGTGCTTATCTATTTTCAATATATCTACCATAATATTCAGCATCTTTATTTGATATCATGAGCTTTATTTTCTTTCCGCATTGTTTCTCTACTTTAGCCTTAAAGATCTTAAAGGCATTTAATGTTTTACTCTTATTATGAAGCATGTAGAGATACATATATCGAGAAAAATCATCAATAAAGGTGATAAAATATTTCTAACCTTGTATGTCCATGTCTGGACAACATATATCAATATGCATGATTTCTAATATGCATAAACTCCTAGATAAAATAACATATATATATAAAGAATAGGAATATACCTTTATTTTACGTGTGACTATTTGAGTACTTTGAACGTAATGAATCTTCCTGAATTTAATTCTCATAGGAATATAATGAATTATTTTAGTGGCATGTGTCTATATGGAGCTCGGAAGAGATATATGGATAAAATTAGGAGCTCTTGGTTGACAAATTAAATTCAAGAATATAAATTAAGAGAAAATAATATAATTCGAGTGGATTAATTTGGTGAAAATCATATTGAAATAATTTTAGTACTTGACGAATACTAGTAACAAATCTTCATGGGAACAATATTTTACTTCTTATTTTATTACTTGTGATCGTGTATACTTGCACGTTTTCATGTTCTCTTAAAGAGACAACATTGTCCTTAATGATCTTACCACCAATATGGATGTGATAGCTTTATATCGAGGCTTGGCACCAGAGCAGTTCGATCATTACCTGAGTCATCTTCTTATTGAAGCTCACAATAAGTAGCTCGAGGCCATCTATAAGAATACAGGCTTTGATGATGTCATGCATTTCCACCTGTTTGCACCCTTCTTTTCTTTTAGTTGTAGCTGCTCTATGATTTTGATAGGGCTTAAAGTGTAGGGAATTTCAAGGATGAATTGATACAAGAGAAATAGGGCCATGCGTCTCCTCGGTCTAGGTACGTCGCACTACTGACGAGGGCAAACAAGTGGGAAGAGGCCATTGATAAAGAGGAAAAATTGAATAAGGCCACCATCAAGTTGAATGAGCATGGCAAGCACCTCACTGAGCTCGAGGAAGCTCAAAAGGCAAAGGTCGAGCTTGATGCCATGGCCAAGCAACTCAATTTGAGTGTCGAGATGGGGTACGATCTGGCCATGGAATCCTTTAAATTCGAGGCCAAGAAGAGGAACCTGGGTGAGTACTACTATTACATTCTAAATGTCCCGGTCACTCCTCCACATATGCCTACTAATGACTCTATGAAAATAGTCATTAACGCATTTTTTACTTAATATTTCCTTATTATATTCAATAATATTATTTTTAGAGTTAAAAATATTAAAATATTAACTTTTAGTGAAAAAGGGTGAAAATATAATTTTTGGAATTTTTTGAGATTTTTATGAGTTTTATTAATTTTTAACGTAGGACCAATTAGGAGCTACCACGTGGTGCTATGCAAGCATAGGGGCTGATTGGGCAACCCACGTGGATGCCACTCTAGCAAAAATGACCAATCGTAGATCATCGTGTATGAGGAGTGATGTAGTACCTCAATACATGTCAACACGACATTCCTCCAAACTTTATCTCGCTTGGTCAATGCACTCACCACTCGTCTTGACCTGATTCATTCAACCATTCCAACCTTGCACCATGACATCTATTTTTGCAAATCACATTGCATCAATTGGCACTAACTCGGCAATCATTGACCTAGATTGGTCTCCCCTGCCACGCATCACTCTCTGAATTACTGGTGTTGTTAATTCAGCTTGTTTTCATCTCAGCCCTTGATCTGAAGCTGATCTAATAGTGTAGATTTCACTTGAGCTATATTTAACTCCTAATCACCCTATGAACCCTAACGAGTCGTCATTAACACAATTTTGATAAGTTTTTGAAGCTAAGAAGAGAAAAAAAATAAAATATTTCAAAATGAGATACAATTTTGCTGGAGATTCAAGAGAAGATTAAAACTAATATTCAAAATATTGATTGTATTTCTTCTTCTACTCATTTTTTTATCAATTTTTATGTCTTTCTTTATGAAAATATGAGCTTTATGAATAAAATTATGTTTAGTTAATTTATTAATCTAGGGATCTTATGAATTCAATTTTCATCATATGATGATCTAATATTTTACCCAATGTAATTAATTGATAATTATATTGGGGGCATTTTAATGATTCACACATTTAGAAAATTGAGGGATTAAGTACTTTTAGATATTTTCTCATATATCTTCTTAATTACCAGATTTGATTTAATTAAATATTGTTATTTACTTTTAGTTATTTTAATTTTGTTTCCTTAAAATCTAAAAACACTAAAACAAATTTATTTTTTTTGTTTTAAAAATTAGTTTGTAATAAAATAATCTCTCTGGAACAATCTTTTATTATCATTAGATTACTTGTTGCGATATGTATACTTGTATATTAGAAATTAATATTTTTTATGTCAATTATTTTTCTTTATTATAATTATAATTATAATTTACTTATTTTCTTTAACTAACATATTTATTTATTTATTTTTAACTTTAATTTATTTATTTAGTTGTTTATTTTTTTAATTTTTAATTTTTATTTATTCTTAATTTAGACATCTTTTAGTGATATTAGAAGCATAGTTGAGAAAATGGCTAGCAATATTTATCAATGGTCAACGGATAGCCATAAGAAGAGTAGTTGGAATGAATGAGGTAAATGATATCATGGCACTTACAACTCAAGTATCATCTTTGGCAAATTTTTTGAAGGTTCAAAACTAACCAACGAGTATAAACTAGGTCCAAGATTCAAGGGTGTCATGTGTGTTTTGTGATGGAGCCCATTTGTTTAATAATTGTCTAGATAATCCTGAATCAACATTTTATGTGGGTAATGTGAATCAAAACAATAATCCATACTCAAACACATATAACCCATGATAGAAGCAACATCCAAATTTCTCTTGGAATAACAACAATTAAAGTGGTAATCAATTCACTCATCAATCATTTCTACAACCTAGTTTCAAACAATCACAACAATCACAAGCCAAAGAAAAGAATCCACCCATAGAGGACAATACAAATGCTTTAATAGGGATGATGAAAGACTTCATCCAATTAGTAAATATGGAAGTGTCCACTCAAGAGGCTTCAATTAGGCTTAAAATAACCTTCAAAGTGACACAATTGTAAACCCAAGAAGAAAAGGTAAGGACTGTTGTAAATCATTAACCTTAAGGAGTGGTAAAACTTTAGAGCATGCATGAAAGTAAGACTCAAAAGGATGAGAAGAAACATAAAATTAACAAGGATGAGAAGGAACTAGTGGATAAAGAGAGCACTAAAATAGAAATAATTCAACCAAAGAAAAACAACCTCTACAAACCCATTATAACCTTGATTAGAGGTTGTAGTACCATCCTTACTAGAAAACTACCCCAAAAATTGAAAGATCTAGGTAGTTTTGACATTCCTTGTACAATTGGGAACATCCACTTTGAGAAAGCATTATGTGATTTGGATTCCAACATTAACCTCATGCCATTGTTGGTCTTCTAGAAATTGAGGATTAGTAAAGCCAAACCCACATCAGTAATACAAATGGCAGATAGATCATTTAAGATACCTTAGGGTGCAGGAGAAGATATGCTAGTAAAAGTAGACAAATTCATCTTTTTGGTAGAGTTCATTGTGCTAGACATGGAGGAGGATTGTGACATTCCTATTATACTTAGTCGTCCATTCTTAGAAATTGGTAAAAAACTCATTGATGTACAAAAAGGTGAGCTTACAATGAGAGTGCAAGATGAATGGGTGACATTTAAAGTTTTTAAAGCATCTAAACCCACTGGTATTGATAATGCTAATAAATGCTTAAGTATAAATGTTATTGATTATAGGGACAACTTAAAAGAATCTGTTAAGTCACCCACACTTAAGAATTTAATACATGGTGTTGTAAACAAGGATATAAACTCACTAGAAAATAACTCAACCTATTTTAACTTTGAAATTATGGAATCAAAGGTTGATATTGTGGAATGTTTGAACTTTTTGGAAGACGCGACTCTCATATGTATATCAAAGGCGATTATGAAATTTTTTGAGAAAGGATCTAAAGCTCAAACCATCAATTAAAGGGCCAATAAGTTTAGACCTCACACTTTTACCATCCCATCCCCAATTAAGTAGGCTAGTGAAAGAGTTTAATAAAGTAGTGAAAAAGATGTTGGAAATACATAAATTGGATGAGTCACGATAGAGTGCTTATAATAATGCCAAAAAACTCAAAAAGAAAACAAAAATATGGCATGAGAAAAGAATTAAGCACCATGTTTGTGAGCTAGAACATAAAGTATTATTGAACAAATCAAGATTCAAATTATTTCTAGGTAAATTCAAATTTAAATGGACACAAATGGATGTGCCTTAGGACTTGATATGACCGTGTAATCAAAGACGTTAAACATGATGCTGGTTGGAAGGAAACCTAACGTTATTATACTTATATTTTTATTGTTTTTATTTTGTAGGTGAAAAAAATATGGAGAGCAATGACGCAACTAGAATGAGCATTTCAAAGATAGATGTGGTGTGCCATAACTAAGTGATTTTTCTTTCCTTTTACTTTTTCATATTTATATGTGTATATTAGGGACAATGTAAAATTTAAGTTTGGGGGATAGGACTTCATTCTCTACTTTAGTATTTACTATGCATTTTAAATTTTTACAAAATTCGTTTTATTTTTTTTATTTTTAAGATGTTTTTAATCTTGATTTGTGTATAAATTGATAAATATATGGAAACTAAATGCATGTATGCTTGATATGAAACATATGAACTCAATGGTAAAAATTGGTTGTCATAACTAGGATAAAGAATGTAACATATGTGTTAAGCTACTTATATTAATCATATGATATGCTTATTAGTTTTGATTAAATTAATTCAAATTTTTATGCACATGTTCATGGTTGATTTTGGTGTGCTTATTAAGAGAAAATTTGTAGTGAGTTATGTGAGTTGATGAGATTTACCAGGTTTTAAAATTTATTTGATCATCTCTTAAGGCGCAATTTTGAATAGTATTTAGCAAAAGAAATGCTTTTGGCATTCTCGGGATCGATTGAGCCATTCAAGCTAACCATTATTATATCCATAGTCACCCATTTGAGCCTAACAAAGAAATTTCCATATCTTTAAGCCATATATTATGCCTAACCAATAAGTATTACCTTTATCCTTGCACCTTTAGCTTGTATGAAAAGAAAAAAATGCAATCATGTGTTATGGTATAAAGTAAGGTGAAATGTAATGCACCCTATAAAAAAGAGAGAAAAAAGAAGAAGAAAAAAAAACTCATAGCACAATTATCCCTCTAAAGAAAATGAAAATATAATTGAAAATAAGTTTGGGAGTGTTGTGAAATTAAAAAGGAAGAAGAGAAGATGTGGAATAATAGAATATGAAAAGAATGTAAGAGAGGGTGTACTGAAATATTAAGTAAAAGCTCAATTGTAGTTAAAAGTGCACGATGAACCAAAAGAAAGCTAAGGTGTGGAAAAAGCCTAAATGTCTTCATTTATTGACCCCCACCTAAGCCTTAAATTACAAGCATGTAAAGTACTTATTGATCTTTAGCTAAGTGCATATGTATATTAGTGAGGAGGGATGTGAAATATAGACTTATGAGAGTTGTTCTAAAATTGAATTGATTAGCATGCTCATATAGGTTGATTTCATGAGTGCATTGGATGATATCATATGGAGCACACACACACAAATCAATTTGTCAAAAACCTTGCATATTCTTATATTGATGGAACATTGATTGATGAATATGTAAACCTCCTTGTCATAAAATTATACGACTTTTGAGGGAGATAGTTTTTTCTAAATATGCATGTATTACAAGATATATATTTATGAATATACTACTCATATCATTTTATTTAGTTATACTTGGCTTTACTTGAGGACAATTAAATAGTTAAGTTTAGGGTGTGATGACTCTATGAAAGTAGAGTCATTACGCATTTTTTTTACCTAATATTTGCTTCTTTTATTAAATAAATAGTATTTTTGGTATTCAAAATATTAAAATATAAACATTTTAGGGAAAAGGGGTGAAAACATAATTTTATAAATTTTTAATGCAAGACCAAATAGGAACTACCACATGGCACTACGCAAGCATAGAAGCTGACTGGGTAAGCCATGTGGATACCATGCCAGTAGAAATGACCAATCGTATATCGCCGTGTGTGAAGAGTTATACAATGCCTCACCACATGTCAACACAACATTCATCCCAATTTATCCCACTTGGTCAATGCACTCGCCATGCATCTTGACCTAATTCATTTATCCATTTTAATCGTGCGCCATGACATCTATTTTTGCGAATCATGTTGTGCCAACTTGCACAGACTCAGAAATTGTTGAGCTGGACTAGTATCCCCTACCCCGCGTCACTCTCTAATTTGCCCACTAAATCCCACGTGCTACATGTCTGATTATGATTGGTAGGCGTTGTTAATTCTGCTTGTTTGGATCTCAATCCTTAATCTGAAGCTGGTTTGATGGTGTAGATTCCACCTGAGATATATGTAATCCCATAATTGATGAACGAAAACCGGCATCGCCGATTCTTGCCAATACTTTGGTTTTATATTTATAAAACTCTCGCAAGTGCACAAATCATTTCGTAGAAAATGATAAGTATACTCCCAAGGTCGATCTAAGGAAGGAATGTATGTGGTTTTTAATTTATTATTCAAACTTTTAAAAATGAAATTAAATCCTAAACATCCTCTCATGATATTTTGGGGTTTTTGTGTTTTTAATCTAATTACAGAAAATTAAACATAGATTCAATAAACATTCATGAAAATTTTATCTTTTATAAATAGTGGAGTATTTATGGATATAATAACTTAGTTAATTATGCTTGCTCATATTATCTAGGTTATTAAAGATATGAATTGATATTTATTGATTCTCCCTTTTTTGTATTTAATACCACCTTTCGCTGGGTTAGATATTTTTTGTTAACAAAACGAATCAATTAACACCTACAAAGGGTTGATAACTAATTTGCTAATTAAATTAATTCCTTTTTCTAAGAGATTGAAAATGAACCATTTAAATGCCACCTTTGGTGGGGTTAGACAGAGTAAACTTTATTCAAGGTGTCCAAATTAAACCTAAGAATTTAGTTATCCGAGTACTACCTTTCAAGTTTTAAAACGACCACTGAAAACATGGTGTCAGTACATTTTCAGATAATAATTCTTATAAAAACTTTTGAAATAGTAGCTTCACTCTAACTACCGGGCGATCATTGTACCAACAAATAAAAGAAAGCACTACTCTAAATCGGATCGATAACTAAACCTTAAAATCTAATTTTCAGATTTAAGTTTGTAATGAAAAATAATATATTTCTCTCTAACATTCTTAATATAAAAATCTTGAATAAAAAATAAAATCAATTCATTTTAGAGATTTTTACCTATTTAATATTTCACAAGCATAACAACGTTATTATTATATCATTTTTACAGATAGCTAGCACAGTTAAATTTAATCACAGACAAATTAAATATAACATGTAAGAATAAAGCATAAAAAATAACCTAAAGAAAATAAAATCATTACAAGATTGATGCCATTCCGCGTTAGAAAACCTCCAAACTAATTTGCACTCCCATTTATTGAATCAAAGCTAATAAATTCCAAAAAAAAAAAAACATAACTAGTTCTCCCCAAAAAGGGAAGAACTCTAAAACTAAGATAAACTAGCTCAAACATAAGAAAAACTTAAACAAACTAAAAACTAAGAAATGGAAAGAAAGAAAGAAGAGAGAAGTTGTTTTGAGTGTGTTTTTGTTGAAGGGAAGGGTATTTATAGTGAGGATGGAGAGAAAAATGAGTAAACAAATGTTAAAAAATGTAAAACGCGTAATGGAAATGCCGAGGTCATTAATGACGTTAGCATGACATCACAAGGCCGCACATGAAAATGGGCGAAAAGGCGCTGGGCGCGTTGCAGGGGCCGCTGGCACCGCGAGGCGCGTGGTGGGGTGCTATCGCCGCGCACGCCCTGCTACAGGAATGGAACAAGGCTGTGGCGCGCGGGGTTTGGCGCTGGCCGCACGCACATGCATTGGGCAAATGGTGTGATTTCTCTTTTTTGACATTTTTGACATTTTTGACCTTTTTCGACCCATTTTGTCCAATTTTTTCCATGTTTGTTGACCTTTTCCCACTTATTTATTAATATATTTGTGATGTATTGCTTCAAGTATTCCTCTTGAGTCTTTTAAATTGCGTTTTTTAAGCCAAAAATACTCCGAAAAACAATAAAAATACCCGTGATTCCGAAAAAGACAAATTTATATAAATATATGATAAAACATATAAATATATATATTTTTAATCAATTAATGTGTATAAAATCATGGTAATTTTAGTGCTTTTCAGCACTCATCACAACTCTCAACCAGCCTTCTCGCTAGTCCCTTAGCAAGAGTAAGCTATAAAAACTAAAAATTAAACTATCCTAAATCACTTCCGTGGATTGACACGCGTTGCATTTAGCCTCCATGAACAAGCCTTTAAACCCCTAGGTTGCCCTAGTGGACGAGTTTGAGTCTTGTGAGGGTTTTCAGTAATGATACCCACAAACATTGAACTAAATGTAAAAAATCAAAAGAAACAATAAAAACAATCAACTCAAAAACTAAAATTACAACAAAATCAAAATTTAATTTTTAAGAATAAGAGTAAACAACATATCACAAAAATGTGTCATACTTTTTAATCTCCTTTAAGATCATAATTAAAATCTCAAGCATAAGTTATTTTAATCTCTTTAAACAATCATGATTTATTATAATAATTAGTCGAAAAACAGTTTCATATTTCATGTCACAAATGTACCAATTTAATTTCACCTAATTTCGTGTCATGAATCGTAATTCGCTCAACTCTATTCCTCACAAGTCAATACTCTCAAAACACTCAATCCTATGGGTTCAAACACTCATACTAATTTATATGCGAAAGAGTTGATGTATAGAAATGAACTAATATGTTCGCATATGTATAAAGAATAAAGGCTCAAAGTGTTATTTTAACATTGATCTCATGAAAGGAATCAAATGTATAAATTATAAAGATATCATATATAAAAATTATTTTCATGCATAAATCAAACTCATTAAGAAAGAATTTCAAGATATATGCCTTTTACAAATGAAGAGAGTGCAATGACTTTTAGTGGAATTATTTCCTATATCTTTCTTTGTAATTAACTTTTACTCACAACTTTGTAGGCAATACGGGTTATAGTAATGAGATTGTACATTGTTTTTTGGATTTTGAAGTAGCGGTTAATTTTGTGGCTTTTTTCTGCTTGATTCGTTTAGTAACCCCGTATATGTCTTTTTTTTTGTAGGAGTCATGCATGAACGAGATATAAGCATATACTATCAATTTCTACTTAAATCATTCAATCTAAGAAAAAATAATAAAAAATATATGATACTCTATTAAGATGAGAAAAAAAATTCATACATTCAATGCTAATACATATAGAGATCATCTAAAAATTTGAAGAAATAAAAAATGTGTTTGGAGTAGAAAAAATATATATTTCACTCTGAATAAAGGAAATTAGGCTCAAATTATATCTCACAAAGGTAGTCTCCACTAAAAAAATTCATAAACACCGATTTTGGGTTTAATACAATTTCTACATCTTATCAAGAAATACTAGTTATGACAAAAACTAACTAATTATAAAAAATAGTTACAAAATATTTCATGATATGTTTTCAAAAATTAATCTAACAGTACAAGAGACTTAACTATTTACTTAAATTTGATTTAAAGAAATGATAATTTTTGTGAGAAATTTTTTTTTCAAAAATTACTAAATCACACAAAATAGAAATAAAACCAAACACACAAAAAATGAAAAAAGTATATTTTTTATTTTTTTATTTATTTTTTATTTTTAAATTGTCAAAAAAAAAATTTAATTAAGCATGGTAACTTTTCACTACACCCAGCCTAGAACTTACATTGTCCTCAATGTAACAACTGTAAATTAAAGATAAAGAGAAAAGAGAAGAATGATTACCTATTTCTTGAGAATGTGCAAGTAGTAATGGAAAATGCAGGTGCATCCATCATATTCATCATTAAAGTGTATACCGCACGTATGCGGAAACTTCTAACATCTCAACAAATATTTTTAGTTTTAAGAATTTAAAAATTATTCACATGTAATTAAAATGAAATAAACAATAAAATTAAGTAAATAAAATAAATAAAAGAAAATTACCTAAAATGATGGGTCAGCTTCCCATCCAAATAAGCTTAGTTTAACGCCTTAGCAAGACTTAACTGGGGATTGCATTTTAAGTAAACTCAATGTCCCCTCATCATCGAGTCAATCAAACCTTCAGGTAAGACAAGGTTGTCTACCTATACTTTTTCAAATATGCCCTATTGATTTTCAAATTTCTTTTTGTACTTAAAACTAGAGGCATAATTTGATGGTTTTAGATAACCCACATCTAGTGCAAATCAAATAATTAAGTCATTAAAACACAATTGTAGATCAAACAAAGCAACTAACTCCTTAGATTGTAATTAAAACTTTAAAATTTTGGAGATAGTTCAGAATTTTTGTTTTTTTTTGTTTTTTTTAAGAAAAAATAACATAATCAAGATAACCAAGAAAGGTTCTGGAAAGAACGGGTGGTGCAAAGGCTCCTTAAAAACCATCCTCCTGTATTAACAACGTTCCTGTGAAAGACTATGGTACAAAGGCGTTTCCAAGAACTAAATTCTCCATTAACTCACTTAGATCTTTACTTTTCATGCTATTAAAATTATGTCAATTAAGGTAAGTTAAGTAAAAAATTTAAGTTAATGAAAATCTAATTAAGTTAAATGAAGTAAAAATCTAAGTTAATTAAGTTAATGAAAATCTAAGTTAATTAAAAAGCTAACTTAATTAAGTTAATTTAAGTAAAAATCTAAGTTAATTAAGTTAATGAAAATCTAAGTTAATTAAAAAGCTAAGTTAATTAAGTTAATTAAGTTAATGAAAATTTAAGTTAATTAAAAAGCTAATTTAATTAAGTTAATTAAGTTAATGAAAATCTAAGTTAATTAAAAAGCTAAGTTAATTAAGTTAGTAAAAATCTAAATTAATTAAGTTAAATGAAAATTAAGAAATAAAGAAAAAAAAATAAATAGAGAAAAAATTAAAATTAAAATAATAAAATAAAATAGAATAAAAATAAAATAAAATGAAAAAAGTAAAATAAAATAAAATTGAAAAAGGTAAAATAAAATAAAATAATATTTTTTATAAAAAAAATAAAATAAAATTAAGATTCTAATAAATAAAATAAAAAAAACTTAAAATTAAATGAAATTTAAAAATTAAGTTTTTATTTTTTTATAATTTTTTTTATAATTTTGTTTTATTTTGTTTTATTTTGTTTTATTTTGTTTTATTTTGTTTTATTTTTTTTATAATTTTTTACTTTTTTTATAATTTTTTTTATTTTTTTTATAATTTGTTTTATTTTTTAGTTTTTATTTATTTATTTACTATTCATGACCGGAAAAACTTTTTTTTAATTCAAATTTTAAATTTCTAAATTATTTTATTATTCACGCTAAAATTTTTCTTTAAATTTTTTTTATTTTTATTTTTATTATTCATTAACAATAGAAACTTTTTACTTCAAATTTCAAATTTCTAAATTATTGTACTATTCACACTACAAATTTTTTTTATTTTTTTTTTAATTTTTTTAATTTTTTTTAATTTTTTTTAATTTTCTTTTAATTTTTTTTATTATTTCTTATGAAATTTGAAATTTCATTAAATGTTTTATTTTATTTTTTATTTTTTTTACAAAAACAAAAAAAAAATGACAATTATTTACAGCACAAAAATATTTTTAAAATTTTGATAAATAAATTAAAAACGCTATTCCTTCCCCTAAATCCGCTACCAAAAACTGATGAATCTAAAATCGCAAGACGATTTTGCTAATAGTTTGGTTTTATATTTATAAAACTCTCAAGTGCACGTAATCATTTCGTAGAAATGATAAGTATACTCCTGCGCCGATCTAAGGAAGGAATGCGTGGTTTTTAATTTATTATTCAAACTTTTAAAAATGAAATTAAATCCTAAACATCATGTCACGATATTTTCGAGGTTTTTGTGTTTTTAATCTAATTACGTAAAATTAAACATAGATTCAATAAACATTCACGCAAATTTTATCTTTTTATAAATAGGGAGTATTTATGGATATAATAACTAAGTTAATTACGCTTGCTCATATTATCTAGGTTATTAAAGATATGAATTGATATTTATTAATTCTCCCTTTTTTGTATTTAATACCACCTTTAAGCGTATTAGATATTTTTTGTTAACTAAACAAATCAATTAACACCTACAAGTTGCGGGTTGATAACTAATTTGGTTAATTAAATTAATTCCTTGTTCTAAGAGATTGAAAATGAACCATTTAAATGCCACCTTAAGGTTGCAGGTTAGACTTTAAACTTTATTCAAGGTGTCCAAATTAAACCTAAGAATTTAGTTATCCGAAGTACTAACTTTCAAGTTTTAAAACGACCATCAAAACATGTTGTCAATACATTTTCAAATAATAATTCTTATAAAAACTTTTGAAATGTAGCTTCACTCTAACTATCGCGATTGTACCAACAAATAAAAGAGCACTACTCTAAATCGACCGGATAACTAAACCTTAAAATCTAATTTTCGCATTTAAGTTTGTAATGAAAATAATATATTTCTCTCTAACATTCTTAATATAAAATCTTGAATAAAAATAAAATCAATTCATTTTAGAGATTTTTACCTATTTAATATTTCTTCGCATAAGCATAACAACTTTATTATTATATCATTTTTACATACAATAGTACGCTTAAATTTAATCATTGCATAAATTAAATATAACATGTAAGAATAAAGCATAAAAATTAACTACAAAAAATAAAATCCTTACAAGATTTACATTCCCGTTGCTAGAAAAACCTCCAAACGGAATTTGCACTCCCATTTATTGAATCAAAGCTAATAAATTACAAAAACATAACTAGTTCTTCCCAAAAAGGAAGAACTCTAAAACTAAGAGAAACTATCTAAAACATAAGAAAAACTAAAAAACTAAAAACTAAGAAACGGAGAGAAAGAAAGAAGAGAGAAGTTTGTGTTTTGATAAGGTGTGTTTGAAGTGAAGGGAAGCGGGTATTTATAGGTGAGGATGGAGAGAAAAAATGAGTAAAAAAATGTTAAAAAATGTAAAAACGCCAGAATGGAAATGCCGAGAATATTAATGACGCCAAGATGACGCCACAAGGTTGCACAGACGTGAAAATGGGGCGAAAAGGCATTGAAGGCGATGGAGTGGCTGGCACCACGCGGCGCGTTATCGCGCGCGCAGCCTCGCTCGCGGGCCACAGGACCAGGCCAACACAGCTCTAGCCGCCAAGGAATTGTGCCGCTGGTCAAGGGCACTGGTCAAGGCGCTGCCACAAGGTTAGGCAAATGGGTGCGATTGCCTTTTGACATTTTTTGACATTTTCGACCCATTTTGTCCAATTTTTCCATGCTCATTAATCTTTTCCCACTTATTTATTAATATATTTGTGATGTATTGCTTCAAGTATTCCTCTTGAGTCTTTAAATTCATGCTTTTAAGCCAAAATACCTGAAAAAACAATAAAAATACCCGTGATTCCGAAAAAGACAAATTTATATAAATATATGATAAAACATATAAATATATATATTTTTAATCAATTAATGTGCATAAAATCATGGTAATTTTAGTGCTTTTTGAGCACTCATCAATAATCACCCCATAAACCCTAAAATGCTTTCATTAGCACATTTTTGTTTAGTTTTTGGAGCTAAGAAGAGAGACAAATACAGAAAAATTTGAAAGAAGATACAATTTTGGTGGAGATTTAAGAGAAGATTAGTACTACAATTCAATAGATTGATTGTTTTTCTTCTTTTACTCATTTCTTTATCAATTTTTATGTCTTTTTTATGAAAATATGAGTTTTATCAATAAAATTATGTCTTGTTAATTTATTAATATATGAATCTTATGAACCTAATTTTCACCATATGATGATCTAATATTTTACCCCAATTATGAATTCAATTCAATTATATTATTTAATTTGATTCTTATGCTATTAATTTATTTATAGAGGCAATTAAATATATTTGAGAGAATTATTTAATTGTCTGTCTTGATTAAATAACATGCATAAATCCTAGGCAGAGATGTATGATTCTTATGTATGTGATTCATAATTGATGAACTTAATGAGTAGTATGCAATTTAATTTAAATGAGAGTATGATTAAATTAATTACTATATGGTGTGTAGTTTACCTGAGAGAGGAGTATATACTAGGTTAGATTCAATTGATCATGTAATTAATTGATAGTTATATTGGGGAGATTTTAGTGATTCATATGTTTAGAAAATTGGGTGATTAAGTATTCCTAGATATTTTCTCATATATCTTCTTAGTTTCCAAATCTAATTTAATTAATTATTGTTATTTACTTTTAATTATTTTAATTTTGCTTCTTTAAAATCTAAAAACACAAAAAAAATTGATTTTTATTTTTTTAGTTTGAAAATTTAATTTGTAATAAAATAATCTCCCACTACTACAAAAGGAGCAATTAAGTTGGTATTTAAAGTCAGTTTTTGAGAAAAATTGATTTATAATATATTTTAAGTCGATATGCTGAAAGATCGACTTAAAAAATTAAAAAAAATAGAGTTGATCCTATGTGTCAACCGACGCTACACGTAGGATTTTAAGTCGGTTCTACGTGTCAACCGACTTAAGCCACGTGTAGCGTTGGTTGACATGTAGAACCGACTGATAACTGTATTTTATATAGTTATTTTCATCAATTTTAGTAATGATAATTGCTATGTTCTTTTAATATTTAGTTAATTTTTGTTAAATAAATTAATATTTTCCTTTTATGTGCTAAAAATACATTTTTAATATAATTAAATAATTTGTATCGAAAATTTACTTAATTTCATATTTCTGTCTACAAATATAATTTCAGATAATATAGTTTCTTAATTACAATTTATAACAATCGAAAATATAATTTAAATTAAATTTGGGCTTAATTATAATTATTAAAAGTTTAAAAATTTAATTTAAAATTAGCAAAAGGGCTTTAATCGTAATTTAAGAAAGGTTAAAATGTAATTTAAAATATATTTCAGGTGAAAATATAATTAATAAAAGTTATTATTCTTCGCGAGATTAGAGGAACCACGCGCCAACAACACGCGCCAATCATGGACCGTCCGATCAAATAAGAAACGCTACGATGCGCGCGTCCCGATCACGTCCCACGAAATCGCGTGTTCCTAGATTCGTCTCACGCGGCTCGGTGCCCGAGCTGGGCCCACTGCGCGCAGTCGGCGTGCGCAGCTGGGACCCACGTTCGACGCGTCCGGCCCAGCCCGTCCCCACGCACACCCGCCTCTTATCCCGTGCGTTGATCTCGGGCCATGGAAACCGGAGTTTCGGCCGAATCGACCGCGACGTGTCCACCTGAATCCATTCCTGAAATCAAAAATTGCCACGTGTCCCACTTTATATTTCATCCAATAATGTGATGACACGTGGCATATTATCATGAGTGCGAAAGTGCAGGATAAAGTCCCTGTTCCAGCCGTTGTGTCCCACGTTCGGCGTGCCATTATCCCGTGTGCCGTTCCTACGTGCAGCCGGTTTTTTCACCCAATGATATGCTACCACGTGGCCTTAGGGAATCTTGTAGCGAATCAGATTTTGACACGTGGCACGCACAATGAATAAAAAATTTGCAGAAACGGCTCCTTGTCTCACGTGAATTAAAATATGTTTTTGATTTTCGCATGACCGCGGATTTTAAGGGGAATGTCGGGGTTTTATTTTCGATACAAATTTTAACGCGTTTATGATATTTTAATATTTTTGATGTATTTTTTTAGCTATAAATAGGTGATGTTATGATAGAGTTTGAAAGTTTTTTTTAGATTAGAATTTTTGTGTTGTTCGGTTTTGGACTACAGAACACGCAGAAGCCATTTTTTGGCTTTTGTCAGTGTCATAAAGGTACAAATATTTTCGTTTCTTCATGTTTTAATTTTCCTTCTTCTTCCTTTAATTTTTCTGCATATGTTGTAATTTTTATTTTAATTTAATGAAGTAATTTAATTTTTCTAGGTTGCATTTGATCTAAATTTATGAAGCTTTCATTTTAATTATTTTTTTTGAAAGATTTATAAGACGTTCGATTTGTTCATTCTATTTTGTGCTTAATGCTTTTTGATTATTTACGAATTTTATCAAAATGATTTGTGGCATAAAAATAAACTTGAGAAAGACATTTTTGTGTATATTGATCGTAAATAGAATGACATGTATGATGAAGCATAGGAATATACCCTAATTGTATGTGTGACCATTTGAGAACTTAGAACTTAATGAATCTTATTAAATTTAATTCTCATAGAGATATAGTGAACTAATTTAACGAGGTGTGTTTATACGGAGCTCGGAAGAGATGTATGAATAAAAAAGAAGTTTTTGGTTGACAAATTAAATGTACTAAAAAATATAAATCCAAAGAAAATAATATGATTGGAGTGAATTAATTTGGTGAAAAGTTGCAATCCTAGAGTTCTCTTATTTTCTTTTTACCTTTTTCTTAATCAACGATTGTTTTGGATAAAGTCAGAGAGATACAATTTTAGTACTCAATAAACTATAGTAACAAATCCTCGTGGGAACAATACTCTACTTACAAATCTTTATTACTTGTGACCGTGTATACTTGCACGATTTTTGTGTGTTGCAAAACACCACAACACCGACTTAAAATCCTACATGTAGTGTTGGTTCTACATGTCAACCGAAGCTTCTATTTATTTTTCTATAATTTTTTAAGTTGATTGACATGTAGAACCCGTGCTACACGTAGGATTTTAAGTATGTTCTATGTGTCAACCGACTTAAACCACGTGTAGCGTCAGTTGACATGTAGAACCGACTTAAAATCCTACGTGTAGTGTCAGTTCTACGTGTCAACCGATGCTACTATTTTATTTTTTTGTAATTTTTTAAGTCGATTGATACGTAGAATTGACACTACAAGTAGGATTTTAAGTCGGTTTTACATGTCAACCGACTTAAAACCACATATAGCATCGATTGACACATAGAACTGATTTAAAATCCTACGTGTAGCATCAATTCTACATGTCAACCGATGCTACCTTATTTTATTCTCTCCCCCATTTACCAACAGTGTTAGCTCGTGTTTCCCTCTTCCCTATAGAGAAAAACCATCTGTTATCTTTATTTTCTTCTTTTCTGGCCACTTTCGACCATCTTTTCAGCTTCATCAGTTTGGTTTTCTTACTCTCCAATTTCTCTTCTAGATCCACTATTTGTTTTAGCATAATACTCAAATTTTTCATACCCATTTCCCTACACTTTCTCATATACAAAACCTCTTTTTTCTTCATTTTGTTACTTCATTTACTCTTGTAAGTATTTCTATGAATTATTTTACACTTATTATTCATTTTTTTTATTTTAATGTATATTATGTGTATAAATTTTTGTGTTACGTAGGTTGTGTATTTTTATCCAGGCTTAGAAGAGAAGAAGGTATTTTATTCATTTATTTATTTTAATAATTTTATGTATTTAGGTTTTTTCATATATTTTAATTTATTTTAAACATAAAATTTTTGAAAATAATTTACATGTACATGAAATATATATATATATATATATATATATATATATATATATATATATATATATATATATATATATATATATATATATATAAAATTTATAATGGGTCTATTAGTATTATTTTATTTGTAATTTAAGGTAATATATATATATATATATGTGTGTGTGTGTGTGTGTGTATTGTATGCAAATTATTTTTTTGTAATAAATTTCATTCTCAAGTAATTAAACTCTTTTAACAGATTTTGGTTTTTTATGCTATTATGTGATCGAATACAGGTTCTGAGGATAGTAAAAAATGAGTAAAATGTGTAAAAAGAAATATATAATTTAAAGACGGTTCCCCTGATTGACTTTAAAGGTATATTTTGGCATAGTGTTCGTGAGAACGATATTTTCTTGTCATTATATTACTTGTTACGATACATATACTTGTATATTTATTGCACACAATTCATGTGTCCAATCACCTACTCCATCTCAAGAGGGGGGAGAGGAAGAGGGGTTGGACTCTAGTATGAGTGAGGATGGGCCCAAGGCGACATGTGCGGAGGAAGGGCATAAGGATCATTAATTTTATGGGCATGTATTCTCTTTACCTTTTTGAGCTCAAACTTTGTACTCCATACTCTATTAAATGAAAAATCAATTTGTCTTAATCATTGTATATTTATGATTTTGACCTACCTATATGTTTTTGGAACATGTGTCATCTTGTTTTTTTCTCAACATCATCCCTTATAAAATTAGGGTTAATGATACTTGCTTAATTCATGCAATATAAATTTTTTCTAATTCCTCCACCTTTTTTGGTCAAAATTTATGGATTTTGATCAGACCAATAGATGTTTAGTTCGAGCTTTGAGAGTGGAAATTGGTAGGCTTCATAGTGAGGTTAGGGAACTAAAAGCCGAGGTGCTCAAACTCGAGGGAAAGTTAAGTCCATTTGAGGAGAACAAGTGTGAACTCGCTTATTGTAAAGAGGAGTTAATCCAAATTCAATCTCAAGAGATAAGGACCCTAACTTAAATGGCCACTCCCGTAGATAGGGAATCCTATTGGGTGAATTTCTATATGAAGCAATTTGAAAGGGTGTTCCTCAAGGTGATGGAAGTCACTAAAGAATTAGAGTGTACAGTGCTCATGATGAGGTATACTCATCCTGAAGTGGTGACCCATGCACTAAAAAAAAATCATTGAGAATCAGGTTGAGCTATTGCCCCTAGTGGAAGAAAGTAATTATCCAGACACCAATCACATGTCCAAGCATCTAAGGAGTTTTTATCCCTCTAAAGGGCTGAGCTTTGTATTAATAAGTTTTTCAAAAGATTTTTAATTTCAAATAATAAAAATATTCTTGATAGCATGAACTTGCAATGCTCGAACATTGTATTTTTTTTATTAATGCATGAAATCTACAATTTTTGGGGCACACTGCCTATTTTTTAATCGAGGTGAACAACCTATAATGTAAAACGATGGGAGAGGGAGCTCTACCTAGTTCTTGACCAAGGTGCTCATCTCTCCCTTCAATTTTTAGAGCACTAAACTTTTTCCTCACCAAGGTGGATAACTCATGAATTTTGCAAGTGTCAGGGTGTTCTACCTAGTTCTTAATCGAGGTGATCAGCCTATAAAGTAAAATAGTGATAGAGGGAGCTATACCTGGTTCTTGACTAAGGTGCTCATCTCTCTCTTCTATATTAGAGTGCTAACTTGGTTCCTAACTGAGGTGAACAACTCATGAATTTTGTAAGCTTTACGGCATTCTACCTGGTTCTTAACCATAATGATCAGCCCATAATGTAAAACGGTGGGAGAGAGAGCTCTACTTGGTTTCTGACTGATGTGCTTATCTCTCTCTCTTAAATGTTAGAGCGATTATCTAGTTACTGACTGAGGTGGAGAACTCATGACTTTTGCAAGTGTCTGGGCACTCTACATAGTTCTTAACCGAGGTGATTAGCTCATAACATAAAACATTGGGAGACTTATGATAAAGAAGCATTTGTTGAGGGGTCATTCCATAGATATGTATATGATGATGGTACATGAAAGTGGAAAATTAATAAATATTAGAAGTAGTATTTCTTCAAGTTTTTGGAATTCTAGCTTGTGCCATCCTTAGTTCCTTCAACGCTTTTCAATAAGCAGGCTCCTTATGGAGTGGTCTGGGTTATCTGATAAGGTCCTTCAAAATTCACACCCATTTTACCAGCTCTCCATTCCTTCTTATTAGGGAAAACCCATTTGAGAACCCAATAACCCGTGGAAAATACTTTGAAATGTACAACCTTGTTGTAATAATCTCACTTAACATAGTTAATTAAGATAACTCTAGTTGAGAGTAGTTATCTAATGGTATCATGCCTATGATATATATGTAGATACTTATCATTGTACATATTGCTCTATGTCCTGTGAATTATTGATTGACTATCATAATGAATGCAAACTATAGGCATAAGCTTCTTCCACTTTGGAATATACTTTATATAATTCCGTAGCCATTTGGCCTCTTTTCCAAATTTATTCAAAATGGTGAATTTAGACTACATCGTGGATCTTGCAATACATGTCTATTTTTAGGACTTCCATGAAATAGGTACACCACAATGTGAACACATATCCATTAGTACACTTTGAGTTTTTCATATAAGATATTCAGTTTGCATCACTGTATCCTTCTAATACAGTTGGATATCTTAGGTAGTGCAATCTATAGTTACAAGTGTATTTTAAATATTTGAGTATTCTCTTAATACTTTTATAGTAATTAGATCCTAGATTTCTAGTGTATATATCTACTTAATATACTTCCTATTTAAGTTATATATGATCTTATTCAACACATTAAGTATATAATACTTCTTATCACACAAGAATATTCCAATTGAAACATTCTTATCTTTATTCTTGGATAGGTGTATATTTACATTAATTGATCCTCTAACAAATTAAGAATAATCATTGTCAAATTTGTCAAGTCTTTTATCAACATAGTGACATTGAATGTGAGACAAACCCCAGAGATCAAGTTATGAAATCCACAAAGGACCCTTGTTTAAGAACCATAAGAACACTTCTAGAAACCCAAAAATAATGTACTGTGATCCAACCCCAGAAACCTAAATTTCAATTTGTAACAAGGACCTTGATCCATTGGCTATTGAAGAGCCAAGAAAAAATGGTATCATTATGGGATAGGAAGCCACAAGTTTTCCAAGCCTTGATAAGCTATTTTGAATGCTACAAGGTTTCCTAAGCCTTGATAAGATATAGTTCATGTTAGAAACAAAAGAAGAGCTTAATGTTCACAAATTTTCTAAAATTTATTTTTAGAATTCTATATGTAGGAATTATTGCACAAAGGTCAATTATTCTTTCAACCCAAATAGGAAACCATGACCTAGATGAGGGGTGGAAATGCTAAGTCATCGAATCTTTTTACAAGTTATATTCCAATTTGGTCAAGCATGCCTCACAACATGAATTAAGTAGATATCACAGTAAAAGTACAAAATAATATGCTTAATTCAACATACAAGAACAACTAGCAGATAAGAAATAAAAATTTGTGGTAAACATACTAGTGACAGTGTGTCTCACAGACTTTTATCCATACTAGCAATATGCATTAGCAAGACAAATAACACAACATATGAATAAGGCATACATATTAGAAAAGCTATAAGGGATTTTAAATCTCTTTAAGACCATATATGTGAGAACATATTCGATAAATGATGATTATACTCTTATAGTATGCGATCAAACATAACACAATATACTGATTGACAGAATCCGACACCTGGTACACAATTAGGGTATGAAGATACTGACTCCTTAGAGACTTACACCAAACTTATAATTATGAAAATTAATTTAAATTAGTAGAACCAATAAATAGAAAGTTGTAGGCATGCTACAAGTAAATAAATAAAACATGCAACTACAAAATTCAAATAAGCTTTCTAATCAAAGTATAAATCTAGTATGTTGGTACATATGTGATGTAAACTTAGATTATATCAAGACAATATCTATTCATGCATAACAACAAATATAATGAGGTATACCTACATAGAATGTGGTAACATCCTCAGGTTGCTTATGACAACCACTTGGCAGCAAACAATTAACTAAAATAGAATAAAAAGATACAACTCGATAGAAAAGTGTAAACGTAAATATCTCTATCAATCGAGTTCTACTAACTTAACTACCTATTGCTACTCTTTCCTACTACCTTCTTCAATAACTTGATCTGACACATGGATTTGACTCTTATCTAGAGCCAACACTATATAAAGTAGTGCAATTAGCTACCAATGATCAGCAACAGGAACAAGATATTGTACTGTCAATGTGGAAAACCACTCAACCATGATCACTCTCAATCATTGTCTGAAGAAACACTTAATAATCCCAAAAGTACAATATTTCTTCCACCACACCAGTAAAATGGTCTTAGACACTCATAGTCTAAGAATTCTATTTTACTGTCACTAGAAAAAATTGCCTCGAGTTCTCACCACTCAAGAGCATGATTTTTCTCACACAGTGAAGGATGAATAATACAAAAAAAAACACTCAAGTTTATAGTGATTTGAAATAAAAAAAAATGAGATGTCAATTTGATAGAACTTTGCTACATTTTTCTTATTTTAGAAAAAAAATAGTGGGTCTTTATAGAAATTTTGGGCCGTCCAGGGTTACCTAACCGAGGTTCACTGACTACCCTAATCGATCCTTGACGAGGGGTTCAATGAGGGATCTAGTAGGGGGTATGTCGAGGACCTAAAAAGTTCACCAAATAATGTGATTTTTTGTTTTAAAAAATTATCAAGTAGTTTTGAACAAATACTCACAATCACAACGAAACAAAAACCACAACACTAAGCAAAGCATGCACACTACGAAAACCAATATCATGGTATGCGTAAACATGCTAGCATAAAAGTGTATCTAACTATGTGAATGTATGCATTACTGATCGTTCGTAACCAAATTTACACAAACGATGATAAATGTACTAGAGTAAAATTAATAGACTCTGTGTTTTACACATAGAAATGCAAAAAAAAAAAACTCGAAGGATAATAGGACTTACATATTTCATCATCAAATTGATAACAAATGTTTATAGCCAAAAATATAAAGCACTAATCCTAACTAATAAAGGAAAACAAAAATCCTAGAAATAAAAAAGATTCTTACAGATAATGCATATCTATCTAAATTGTTAGGTACAGATTGTGAGCTATTTCTGGCCTAGTAAACGTGAGAATTAGAAACATTGTATTTCTATATGAACTATATACCGTTAAGTAATATTTTCAAATAATTTGGAATAGTACCAAAAGGATATCAGACGAAAAATATATGATATTATTAGTGGATGTTGTTCAGGATATCTTCTAAATTGAGGATTCTTTTAAATTGCTTGCAAGTTACTCCAAAGCCAGACACTCCACCATTGACAATGGTTTGATCATATCTTTGGCATTTATTGGCCTCATTTTTTGTACACTTGGTAAATCTTGGACATTTGAATGTTTCTTGGACCATATCATTATGTCATTCTTCAAGAGGATTCATCCTCAAATCCTTAGCAATCGATTTCAAACTTCATATTTTTGTTGCCTTTTTCCTTCACACTCTTTCTTTCTTTGTTTGGCTCTTTATTTTTTTTTTTTTTGAAATAAGCCAAAAATTCCTTTTATTTTTTATTTCTGTAATCAATCAGATTTGTTTTTACACGAGCACAAACTAGTTCAATAACAAGACAATTGAGACATAAGAACAAGAATTGATAATTAAGAAAGAAAAAAAATTGAAAACAAAGGGATTGAAATATGAATTTTTAAAACAAGAGCTCTAATATCAACTAATGCAAATCTCATAGCACAAGTCTTCAAACCCAAAGACTTACGTGTTTGAGAACCTTAAGAACGTGTCTAGAAAACTAACAACAATATATGAGATCCAACGCAAGGAAGCTAAATTTTAAATTGTAGTAAGGACCTTGACCCATTTTCTATAGAAGAGCCAAGAAGAAAAGGTATCATGATGGGATAGGAAGAACCATAATATTTTTCAAGCCTTGATAAGCTATTTTGAAGTCCAGGTTTCCTAAGCATTAATAAGTTCAATTTCATGCTAGGAATAAAAGAAGAGCTTAAAGTGCACAACATTTTTGAATTTATTTCATCATCAAACTGATTACAAATGTATAGATAACATATATTTATAACCAAAAATATAAAGCAATAATACAAACTAATAAAGGAATAACAAAAACCCTAGAAAAAGAAAGATTCTTAAAGACTATGAAAATTTGCTTAGATTTCTTAATACAGATTACGAGGCCTTTTTGGCCTAGTAAATGTACGAATTGAGAATATTGTATTTCTTTATACATTATAGCCCTTTAAATAAGATTTTTAGAGAAGTTTGAACTGTCTATATTGGATAACATATGAGAAAGATATAACATTATTAGAAATAGTCGTTAAGGATAATTAACAAATTGTTTGCAAGTTACTCCAAGCCTAAATACTCCACCATAGGCTCTTTTTTGATAAATATTTGAAATTTATTGGCACACTCTTATCCCACTTATCAAATCTTGGATATTTAAATGTTTCTTGGACTATATCATTCCCTAATTCTACAAAAGGATTTGTCCTCAAATCCTTAGCAATCAATTTCAGACTTCATATTTTGTTTTCTTTTCTCTTCACACTATTTCTTTCTTTGGATCTTTATTTTTTTTTGTGACACACTCTTCCTTATATTAAAGTAATATTTTTGTTAAGTGTATATTCTTAGTGTTATTATGATTTTACCCTCAATATTACAAAAATGTCCAAACTTTTAAAAAATTTCAAGTTATGCGACAAAGGAATTTATCTATTTTATAATTATTTTTTTTAGTATGAGGTGTGTTTGGACATATGAATCGACCTAGAGTCTGACTCAAGCCTAAGATAGCTCGAGTCCAGAAGACATCTCAAGCTGTAAGATGAGTCATCTTCAAAGACCTGCCTTTGTCCGCTCTCATGAATACACTCGTGGGAGAGACCTGTCATAGGGAGCTTTGGCATCTAGAGGGGCAACCACTAGTTCGAGCTATGGGGTGGTCGACCTTAGTCTATTAATATGCTTGCTTTTACTTTTATGGCTCTTCTGACACACTTATATGTGTATACCCTATGTAACTGACACATGTATGTGTAAAACTCTATATATACATGTACTCTTTAAAAGATCCACACATTCTATCAATTTCTCTAACTTATCTCTAGTATCTCTCTCTAAAAATCGAACAAATCCCAACATTTTGGCACCCATCGTAGGGCTTAGATTCTAAGGTCAAGCTTTGGCTTTGAGCTCTACACTTCCAAGGATTCACCCCGAATTTTGAAAGAGACATAAGAGACTTAAAGCCTGTCCCACACACCCTCAGAATCATAATAATCATAGTATGAACATGCAATGAAGGACGATTGAGACAAGCAAATGAAGAAGTAGTGGTAGCAATGGATAATTCCTCGCTAATCCTTGATGAAGCCAGAACAGAAATCGACCCCTACAAGAGTTGGGTCGTCAACTTCTTGAGTTAAGAAGATGGCTCAAGGAGACCTTTTGATGATCACACCACTGACCTGATCGATGAAAATAAACTAGATTGTGTTGTGCCAGAGCATAACTAAGGTGAATGAAAAGTTGGGGGTGATGCCTCTTCTAGTTTAGTAGTACCTAGTAACGATCAATGGTTACTAGAAAGAAAAAATTGGGAGAGATGGTTCCAAGCTTTGGAAGAGGTCAACAAAAAGAAAGACTAGGCCTTGAGAATGACCAATGAAAGGCAAGTAAAGGGTAAAGCCCCCTATGATGTAGATAGGGACTATAAGTAACTATGTGTCTCACCATTCTCTGATGAAATAGAGAATGATAAACCACTAGCCAAGTTCAATTCTCCCAAGTGTCTTGACTATCAAGGAGATAAGGACCTTTTGACTCACGTTCAACACTTCAAGACGGCCATGATGAGTCTTACGCAAGGCAAAAGAGACGCCATTATGTGTAAGGTGTTCGCTACAACCCTCTGTGATGGCACCTAGAAATGGTTCAATAACCTGGCATCCCGCACTATAACCCTATTCTCACAATTTGTGAGGTTTTTTTTATCACCAATTACACCTATAACAAGCCTATAAGGAAGGAGTCTTACCACCTATTCTTCATCATTCAGGAAAGGGGTGAGTCTATCAAAGCATACATGAAACGATTTAGGCAAGAAAAGTTAGAAATCTTTGATTGCCCTAACTCTATCAGTATAGGCTTAGGTGAGGTCTCCTAAAAAACTCCAATTTATTTATAGAGCTAACCAAGACGATCCCTCAAACTTTAGAGGAGGCATATGGGGAGGCAAGAAAATTCATCAATCTCGAAATAGAGCTAGGCCTAGTCAAGGGTGGTTAGGTCAATGTGGAAATTGATCATAAAAGAAAGAAAGAAAGTTAAGTCCTAACAAGACAAATCAGGGTAACATAATCAACAAAAAAAAGTTTTCACACCAAACAACAGGGACACTAGCTTATGGTCTAGGAACAGGGGACTCTAGAGGAGGTAGTTGTCTCCCTTTAGGGGCCCACCCTTGAGAGTGGATCTGGTTTAGGCAGTGTTAAGGATGTAGGAGGATCCAAATGGTAGGTGGCCCCTAAAAATGAAGTCTCCCCTTAGAGACACATCTAAATGGTGTGCTTTTCACAAGGATGTGGGTCATGAGGCAAGAGAATGCAATAACTTTAAAAAGGAAATGGAGGAGTTGTTATCCATAGGATATTTAATAATGGACCTTGTGGAAAGAAATAATGGAAGAAGAGGTCGTCAAAGTGGATGTAAAACATCGAGGCTACTAGCTCCCTCACATAACGGGAGAGACCCATATAATGAGCCCAACATTAAGACTATCCATACCTATATGGAGGCCTCAAGATCAAAGGAACCTCTAGTAACTTGTTCAAGAGGTATGCCATAAACCTGCATAGTGCACTGAACATATACACCTTGGAAAAGGTGAGGCCCCTTATGGAAATTGTCTTCACTAAAAAAGATGAGATCTCATCTCACCTTGAAGAACCTTTAGTGATCACTCTGAGAATAAGGTCCTATGATGTTTATCAGATCATGGTTGATACTAAAAGCTCTATGGATCTTCTCATTCTATCCACAATAAGAGCTCAAGGCATAAAAGAAATTGATATTGTAAGGAAAAAGCTACCCTTGGTTGGATTCAACAGTAGCACCACTTATGCAGTCAGAACCATGGTATTACCTATCATGGCCAAAGGAACAATAATGATGACTAACTTTGTGGTAATTTATTTCCCAACTCATTACAACGCCATTTTTGGAAGGCCATGGATACACAAGATGAAGGAGGTCCCATCCACCTTTCACCAGGTGATCAAATTCCTGGCTGAGGAAGGTATGGAAGAGATAAAGGGAAACCAACAAAAGGCCAAGATTTGTTATAATGCTGTTGTGAATTTTTTTAACACAGAAATCGTGCAAGTATACACGGTCACAAGTAATAAAGATTTGTAAGTAGAGTATCATTCCCACGAGGATTTGTTACTATAGTTTGTTGAGTACTAAAATTGTATCTCTCTGATTTTATCCAAAATAATCGTTAATTAAGAAAATGTTTAAAAATAAAAAATAAGAGAACTCTAAGATTGCAATTTTTCACCAAACTAATCCACTCCAATCATATTATTTTCTTTGGTTTTATATTTTTTAGTACATTTAATTTGTCAACCGAAAACTTCTTTTTTATTCATACATCTCTTCCGAGCTCCGTATAAACACACCTCGTTAAATTAATTCACTATATCTCTATGAGAATTAAATTCACCAAGATTCATTAAGTTCTAAGTTTTCAATTGGCCACACATACAATTAGGGTATATTTCTATCCTTCATCATACATGTCATTCTATTTACGAGCAATATACAAAAAAATGCCTTTCTCAAGTTTATTTTTATGCCACAAATCGTTTTGATAAAATTCGTAAATAATCAAAAAGCATTAACCACAAAATAGAACGAACAAATCGAACGTCTTATAAATCTTTCAAAAATAGTTAAAATAAAAGCTTCATAAATTTAGATCAAATGCAACCCTAGAAAAATTAAATTACTTCATAAAATTAACAATTAAAATTACAACAGATGCAGAAAAATAAGATGAAGAATAAAGAAAATTAAAACATCAAGTAACGAAAATATTTGGCACACGAAGAACACAACAAAAGCCAAAAAATGGCTTCTGCATGTTCTGTAGTCCAAAACCGAACACCACAAAATTTCTAAACTAAAAAAAACTCTTTCAAAACTAAAAACTATCTCCTATTTATAGCTAAAAAAATACATCTAAAATATTACATTTTTATTTTATTTTTTATCAAAAACGCGTAATAATTTTTATCGAAAAACAAAAATCACGCGTATCGATTTTTGTATCGAAAAATATTATTTAATTCACGCGTGAGACAGGGGCGCCGATTCTGCATTTTTTTAATTCATTGTGCATGCCACGTGTCAAAATCTCATTCGCTGCAAGATTCCCTAAGGCCACGTGGCAGCATACCATTGGGTGAACAAACCGGATGCACGCAGGAACGGCGCACGGGATTGGGGCGCCGAAAAATGAGGCAACGGCTGGAAACGGGGCGTGATCCAGCGCGGTCGCGCGCATTGTAAATAGCCACGTGTCGGACTTTGCTTTGCTTAAATATTAGTGGGACACGTGGCAGATTCTTATTTTGTAAAAACTGAGGATGCACGCTGCTACCATAACCCGCGTCACACACGATTTCTACACGAACGTTTCAGTGCGCGACAGCCTGGTTCCACGCGCTTCAATCTGGACCGTTCAAGAGATCCAACGGTCAGCGATGGCCTCGGGGGAATCCTTCGCAGCCGAGCACGTGGGGCTCATCGACGCCCTGCGCGACACGTGGGGCCCAGTGGCACACCGAGCCGCACGAAGAATTTACACGCGATTTTGCCTCGTCTAGTTACACTCTCCAAATCTGGACCGTTGATAATTCGATCGGACGGTGGGTGATGAACGTCGTGATTTGTGCGAGTGCGATTCCTTTCCTGCGTAGAAAATTCAAACTTTTATTAATTATATTTTGACCCACAAATTTAATCCAAATTACATTTTGCACTTTCTTAAATTACGATTAAGCCACTTTTGCTAATTTTAAATTAAATTTTTAAACTTTTAATAATTATAATTAAGCCCAAATTTAATTTAAATTATATTTTCGATTTTTATAAATTGTAATTAAGAAACTATATTATCATAAATTATATTTGTGGACAGAAATATGAAATTAAGTACATATTCGATACAAATTATTTAATTTTATTAAAAATGTATTTTTAGCACATAAAAGGAAAATATTAATTTATTTAACAAAAATTAACTAAATATTAATAGAACATAGCAATTATCATTACTAAAATTGATGAAAATAACTATATAAAATACAGTTATCAAATGCCACCATGAAAAGGGTCATTTCGAAGTAGCTATCACAACAAGGATTCTTTAGAAAGAGGCCAAGGGGTAAAAGTCTAGCACGATCTATCAATACAACTGAAGTATGAGACCTATCAATGAGAGATAAGGAAGAGAATCACCTTTTAAAACTAAGTACGGATTTGACAATAGAGATGGAAGAGCAACTGGCCCAATTACTCAAAATGTACTCTGATGTTTTTGCATGGACCCCTATAGGCATGCTTGGGATTGACCATGGAGTTATAACCCACTAGTTAAATTTTGATCCAAAGGCTAGACCTATCTAACAAAGAAAGAGAAAGTTTCCCAAGGATAAAAATCAGGTGATTAAAAGCCAAGTCACCACCCTCAAGGAAATAGAGATTATAAGGGAAGTTAGCTACCCTACCTGGTTATCAAATGTGATATTGGTGAAAAAGGCATGCGGATCACCTTGTATGTGTATGGCTTTTATGGACTTGAATGAGGCATACTAGAAATATTGTTTCCCCTTCCCTAGTATCGATCAACTAGTTGACGTTACCACCGATTTTAGATTAATGAGTTTTTTGGATGCCTACTTTGGTTACCATCAAATTAGGATGCACTTGGAAGATGAGGAGAAAACACCTTTGATCACCAAAGAGGTGACCTTTTGCTATACCAGAATTCCATTTGGATTAAAAAATATGGATGCCACATATCAATGTTTGGTCAACAAAATGTTTGTAGATCAATTAGGAAAAACTTGGAGACATATTTGGATGGCATATTGGTAAATTCAACATAGCCACTAAACCACATCAAAGACTTGGAGGATATATTAGTTGTAATCCGAAGGTACGATATAAGGCTAAATTCTAAGAAGTGTCTTCGGTGTTTGCTCTAGAAAATTCTTAGGACACCTCGTATCTGGCCAAGCAATTGAGGCTAACCTAGACAAGATACATGCCCAAGTGAGTATGAGACCTCTTACCAATCTAAAAGGGATCCAACAATTTAATGGAAGGATAGTGGCATTAAATAGTTTTATCTCCAAAATGTATAGACAAATGCTTACCGTTCTTCAAATAAAAGTGTGAATCATATCATTAGTTGAAGGCAGAAATTCATTGTTCCATATTCAAGGCAACTAATGGTCAGACGTGAAGTAGTAGAAGGTTGAGGTGGACCTATATTCATTGAAACAAGGTAAGATTAGACATAACTTCAAATTCTGTTTATTACGTATAATATTTAATTGTTCAAAATCTTAAACCCAAAAAATTAATTAATATTTATCGTTCAAAATTTTTAAATCAAAAAATTAATCAGAGCCAGAATTACTTTATATCAAAGCCACTGAAAATAAAACACATCAATAGATGGAAACATAACACCGTTAATCAATAAAGGATATCCTTGATAATAAGTTTAGACCTTGAGGGTATTAAAGATATTTTATAAGAGTCAACTATATATGTGAAGATATAGTAAAACTTACGAGAATGAGTGAAATATTTTCTTAAAATATATAAAAATTTAAATCAGATTTTATTTTATTTATTTTTTGATAAAATTACCATTATATTTTAAGCTATTTACATTAACTGTAATTTTAGAACTCTTATCACATATATCAAATAAGGATCACATGTATTAAGAACTCTAGTCCTGTAGTGATAAAATAAGAACGAGATTCAATAAAATATAAAATAATATATCTATCTATATCTATGCACCAATTTCAATTTGTAATATTATATTGCTGTCTAAATTTTATTTTATTTTAAAAATTATATAATATGTAATTTTTAATTAAATATTTATTATTCAAAGGCATTTTCAAAATGAAATAAAATTTTTAAAAATATACCTTATGATCGTGAAAATTTAATATAAGAAAACCTAAGAGTCATATGCAACACACATGTATTATTAAAAAAACTTCATTCTATATCCATCTATATTATATATAAAAATTTAAACTATACTTAAAATAATTTTGAACAAAAAATTCTTATATTTTTAAATAATGATATATATTTTACTTTAAATTTTAGAAAAAATAGGCTAAATACCTTAAGTAAAATTATTTCTATAATATTAAAAAATTTAATTAATAATGTTTATAATATTAAATTTTTGATACATACATTTTACTTAATTCAAAAGTTTATAATAATTTTATTTATTTATTTATTGTAATAAAAATATTAAATATTATATAAAATTTAAAAAAACTAATTTTTTAAAAAAATAATTATTTATGTGGAAAGCAAAGCAAATCTTTAACATGGATAAAAGAGTGGATCGAAATTTTTTATAAAATTTACACAAACGTCACTTTTTGTTAAAAATAGAACGACTTGAAATGTTCACGTTAACAAAAGTGGCCTTTTTTTACAAAGCAAATGTCACAAGTGATTTTATTTTTATTTAGTAAGCATAAATTTTATCAATGTAAATAGGTTTCAATTTTCAATATTTCTTAAAAAAATTATTAATATATATAAATTTTGTATTAATTTTTAGACATAGATTATTCTTACAAATATTATAAATATTTATGAAATATGTGACTTATTTATAAGAAGATATACAATATAGATAAAATTTATCGAAGATGTATAAAAAATTTTAAAAAAAATAAAATTTATAACTATAAAAATAATTAATCATTCCATACGTTATTATAATTAAAAAATTTAAATAAATCATTTTTATTGAACTCCATTTAAAATAAATTACGATATTAAATACCGTTAAATTAAAATTCTATTAAATGTTAATAAATTACTATTTTTATTGATATAAAGTTTTTTAATTTTTTTTTAATTTCTCTCACCTTTCCTATAACTCATGTAGTGGTAATTTGACTGGAAACATACCGCCCATGTGAGTAACTTCTCATTGTCTAATAAGTGAATTCAGTTTTTTATCGGAAAAGATTAAAGTAATTTAGAATTTCTTTTTTTTCTCAAAGTTAGGTATTTTAATTAAGAAAAAATTATCCTAAAATTCACTTTATTTATATACATTTTAATCACGTAACTTTTATAAACACAAATCATTCAATTTTTAAAATTGACACTTTAATCACATAACTTCATAATTACGTTACTAATGTCCTTTTTCTACCGTAAAAAATACTTTATGATCACATAACTTCATAATTATGTTACTAAAGTGTTTTAATTTTACGTATGATACTTAAAATTACGTGAATAAATCATAATTATGTCACTAAATCATATTACTTCATAATTATGTCACTAAAGTGTTTTAATTTTAAGTATAATTATCCATTACTTAAAATTACGTTAATAAAATATCATAATGACAAACAAAATAACCCAAGAATTGATCACCAGTTAGTTATTTGATTTAATAAGTAACACTAAGTCATTCTTTCAATTTGATTTAATAAGTAACACTAATTCTTTCAATTTGATTTAATAAGTAACACTAAATCATTCTTTCAATAAAATTGTAAGTCACTTTTTAAACAATATAATATTATTTAATTAATAAAAATTACCGATGGATTGTCTTTTCAAATAACACCACAACGCTTCCTGCTTTCGGTTCTTCACCGACTTGGTCCGTGAAACAAGTGAAAAGGTTCAAAAAGTTGGGAGAAGCGCAAACAGATACTACAACATTTGGATGCAGTTTCCCGTAAAAAGAAAGAAAAGTGTTCAAATACAATCCCAAGACTCCAATTCATTCAACGAAAACAGGTTTTAAATTCTTAATCTAAACGCCTAAATTTTTTTAAAAGAATTCCAATAAAACCTAGCTTGCAAATAAAATTTCTGACTCAAGATCCCTTTGGTAATTTACATCTCGAGCATACCTAAGTATTTGCTTAGAGAAACTCCAAAAGGATGCTCAGAGCATTTGCAGTATTTTGAGCTATAAGAGAATCCATCTCCAGCGTTCAACAGGCAGATAAAACAAATTACCACTCATCCATCCATTCGATCTCCAAGGAACCAAAAATACTCCTCATCTCACCATTCAAGTATTCACATGATCCCACAGTTGAAATTGATGAGGTCAAGTAAGGGATTTTCCGGCCCATTCTCGTTCTCTCCGCTTTTGCTTGGCCTGCATCCTATTGAATTTTTCTATCCCTTTCTCCAAAAGGGGGTCAACAACAACATAGTCATCAGGGTTTTCCGAGCGAGACATGTGATCCTGCAAAATAATGCCAAGAAAGTTTGTTATGCCAATGAAAATATTTGGACAGAACCAAATATAATTCTGATAGAAAATATTTAAGAGATGAAAAGGTATAGCTTTAATGAGTTTTAACTGTGTTTCTTGTTTGGAATTTCAAAAATCAATTCAAAATTGAATGAAGACACCTGAAAATGAATCTTAATGAAGTACTAAAATTCACTATTTATATTGTTTTGAATAAATCAAAACATGGTTATGATTTCTGCATCGAACTGGTCTCTCTATCTGTTTAAAAACGAACCAGACATGCAAACTACCTTGCCACGCTCTGGAGGAAATTTTAGCTTCATAGTTGTCCAGTCTGACAAATCCTCGTCATTGCTACTGCCTCCAGATTCATTACTTTGAGGTTCAGGATTTCCAAAAATGCCCTGTTTGAACTTCTCCAGTTTTGCTAGAACCTGAAGATAAAAATAAAAATAAAAAAAAGACATCATTTAAGCACAAGAGAGTGTAATGGAAGAATTAGCTCAAAAGAGAACTGTTGTGATTGCACAAGAGAGAAATGTTTCATTGTAGCCCAAACATGTAATACATTGTAGTCCAATATTTAGATGGTAGAAAGGCACATATGGCAGAAAGGGGCATGACATCATATAAAAAATCGATTGTCCTTACAGTAAGCTCCTTGTTTTGTATTTGAGCATGAGTTTGGCGTTTGCACCACCCCAAAACCATCCCCCACCATAAAAGGTCCTTGATATGAGACAAAACCCTTTCACTAGGCCACCAAAAGAAAAAGGAAAGAGAAAAAGCTACTCATAAATGTAATTAGGTATATAATAAATTACTAGGGTACATCCATGGCTAACAGATGGATAAAGAGAACTAGTTAACCAATTACATACTTCGTCTTGACGTCCTCGCAGTCTACGCTTCTTCAGTTTTTGCAACTGTCTTTCTCTTTCAGCTTCATTGAACAGTTGCAGGTCTGCATTAGCATTGGCAATGCGTTCAGCTCTGGCTTCTGATCCGATCCCCTTTTTCTTCATGGATAGCTTTTCAATTTTAGGTTGATCCTCATCATTGGATCTAATTAAAGAAAATAATGATAGCGATGTATCCAAGTTATCTTTGGATATCCAGTTATATCTAAAATCTTCCAAGAAAAATATAACCAATTCTACAACCAACCCCAATAAAAGTAGAAATTAAAAATGAAATATCTAGGCAAAATGAAATCAAATAAGATATATACATCTTTAAAAAAAAACCATAAAACAGCAAAAAAGAGGCTCAGTTACAAGCAGATGTGTACCCATACCTTGGAGGTGATGATTCATTATCCTTTGGGCTAGCTCTCTCTGCATGTGTAAAATGATACCTTCAGAAACATACATCAATTGAAAAGGTAACAGTAATAAACCACAATAAAAATTACTAAGCATACAAAAAGAATAATGGAAGCACATACAATATGAAGATAGATCTCAAAAGTTTATTTAATTTAGATTATCATCAGTGTCACGTTTCAAGGTTTTGATGGTAAAAAGTTAAACATTCATTAACTATTAATCATTGCTCAACAGTTACTACTACTTAATTCTACCAATTGTCAGTTTTTGATGGACTAACGCCTCAGATTGTTAATATGAAGGTTGAGCATTTCATTCAGAATTATATAATTCAAGGAGGAAATGGAATTTGAAATTATCATGAAGTATCCAACATTATTTAGATAGATTTTAACCATACCCCTCTATATGACTGATGAATTTATGAAAATAGAGTCATTAACGCATTTTTTTACTTAATATTTATTTGTTTTATTCAATAAATAGTAGTTTTTTGAATCAAAAATATTAAAATATAACCTTTTTAATAAAAAGGGATGAAAATATAATTTTTAGGATTTTTTTGAAACTTTTATGAATTTTTTGTGCAGAACCAATCATAAGCTACCACGTGGCATGCTACACAACCAGAGGAAATGACTGGGCACACCACGCGGACGCCACATAAGCACGAAGAGCGAATCACGTCGCCCGGCGTGTGAGGAGGAAGAAACACGCAACAGGACGTTCAATTCGAGTTCGGAAATCGATCAACGCGCCATGCCACGTGTCACCACGTCATTGCTCCGCACGTTCCACCCATGCGCCACGCATCACCACGTGTCGCTGACTCAACAAGCGTTGACTCTGACCGACCTCCCCAACCACGCATCGCTCCCTGATTCGCCCAATGAATTTCCACTATCACTGTCACTGTCGCACTATGATTGGTTGAAACTGTCAATTTTGCTTGTTTTGATCATAACCCTTGATTTGAAGCTGATCAGACGATCTAAATCGCACCTGAGCTTTATTTAAGCCTCTAATCACTCTATAAACCCTAATTGGCCTCCATTAGCATAATTTTGGTCAATATTTGGATCTAAAAAGAGTGAAAAATTCAAAATAAGACACAATTTTAGTGGAGATTCAAGAGAAAATTAATACTACAATTCAAGAGATTGATTGTATTTCTTTTTCTACTCTTTTTTTTATCAATTTTATGTCTTTCTTTATGAAAAATATGAGTTTTATGAACACAATTATATGTAATTAATTTATTAATCTAGGGATCTTATGAACCCAATTTTCACTATGTGATGATTTAATATTTTACCTCAATTATAATTTTAATTTAATTATATTATTTAATCTGATTTTTATGCTATTAATTGTTTGGCCAACAATTTATCTATAGAGATAATTAAATAAATTTGAAAGAATTATTTAATTGTTTGTCTTGATTAAATAGCATGCATAGTTTCTATGCAAAGACGTATGATTCATATGTATGTGATCCATAACTGATGAACTTAATGAATAGTATAAAATTTAATTGACATTAGAATGTGATTAAATTAATTATTATATAGTGTGTAGTTTACTTGAGAGAAGAATACATGCTAGGTTAGATTCATGCTAAGTTAGATTCAATTGATCATGTAATTAATTGATATTATATTGGGAAGATTTTAACGATTCGCATGTTTAGAAAATTAGGGGATTAAGTATTCTTAAATATTTTCTCATTTTTTTTAATTACCAAGTTTGATTTAATTAATTATTAATATTTAATTTTAGTTATTTTAATTTTGCTTCATTAAAATATAAAAATACAAAAAAAAAATTGATTTTTATTATTTTTAGTTTTAAAAATTAGTTTCTAATAAAATAATCTCCGTGGGAACGATTTTTAGTTATCATTATATTACTTGTTACGATACGTATACTTACGTATTCATTGCACACAATTTGTATGGCGATCAATGACTTCATAAGTTCTTTTTCTATTTCCAGGTTCTTCATATAATTTGCACTGAGTCGCCAAAAACAAAAACAAAGAGTATCCTAAAATAAGGGGAAAATTGAAAGTTGAAACATGGGTCTTCATGTTTCCTACAGAGCAATATAAATTAAAAACCAAGGTTGAGATCCCCACCATACTAGCATGATCTCCACCTACACAGTGCAGAGAGCTAAGGTTATTGTCATGGAGATTGTAGCATGTTGGAGGGGATCACCACCAAAGTTGGTATAGATTCCACAGAAAGGAGTTTTCTTTACTACATACATACCTATGAATTCACAAACGTGCATAATCCACTTTGCATCTATGGAACCGTTAAGCTATCATAAGAACTACTTAAACCAAAATGGCATTTAAGTTGAAGATGATGCTAGACTAGTAACTACAAAGATTACGCAAACACAATAACCTACACCACCAGCATTAGCACTCAAAAAGATGGGAAAAAAGAAAAAAGAGAAAGAAAAGAAAGGCTGAGTGGGCATGATTCAATGCATGGTTTTTCCTGTAATTTTGGGTTTGTTCAAAATAGGTGACAATGTTAATATTATAAGTTTAATGCCTGTTTTGATGCAACCATCAACATGTCAATTCTATCAACTTTCATCATAAACAAGAGAAGAAGACTCCATCGTCAAGATGGCATGCATAAGGATCACAACCAAAATATGCTTGGAAGAGTTTAGATACCATTCCACGACTTTGGCATTGGTGGGGGATATCCTAATTCTTTCTGCTTTCTAAGTATTTGCTGACGCATTCGTGCATCAAAGCTGGCATCATCACCATCACTATCATCAAGGGAATTGGAAAGTTTAGCTTCTGCATCTATCAGAGACTCTTCTTTTTTCAAGGCCAAAGCTTGTCTGACAAATAATTGCACTTCCTTCGTCTTAGCTTCAGAACTCTGCATGTCAAAGTTTTGTGCACAATATCTTCTTCAATAAAATATTCATAGTATCACCACAATTAAATTCAAAACACTCATATCGAAGTAATGAATGCCTAGGTTCACAACAAAGGTTTTAGGTTAAGCTAAGTGTTGAAGGTAAACTACTTACAAAGCAACCTAGATAGACTTACCCAAAACCTCGGGGGAGATTCAGTTATTATTCTAAACAAATAGAGAAACCAGTACTAAGATGAACTATAAGCCATATAACTCAAATAAAATATTAGCATCTGATGAACTAATCAACTTAAAAAGCAGCAACACAGCTTACTTGACTAGTTGGGGTTGGTTCCTTAAGGAGACGAGGATCATCCAACACATCATGGCTGCTCTTAATTTTCCTCTTTACAGCTGCCAATTCTTTCTCTTCTTCTTCGGCTTCTTCTCCAAATGAGAGCAAGTTCAATTTTCTGATATATACACACACAACAGACATACAAAGTCACAATGCATAATCTTGAAATCCATTTATAAATGAAAATTCCATGACCACCAAAAGAAACGCTTACTTCACAGCTTTCTTCTTTACATCTTTATCGTTAACATCACTTGCAGAATGCTCCACAGGCTTTGGAGTGGCTCTAGGAACAATATCATCAAATGGATTCCATAGTACCTAAAACAGTTTTTCCATTTAGATATAACTACTCACATTCTCCAAACAAGAGCAGTTGATAACCATAAACTAAGAAACAAAAAAATCATCAAGATCCATAAGCAAACAAAAGGCGGTTTCAACTACTAGACACCAAGAATGTTAGGTCATCACTCCAAACTAACCTCAACTGATAATATCATTGGAGATGGATCTACTGGACGATCATTTGCACCAGTTTCGATCTCCCCTAATCTGACAAGATTGAATACTGAATCCCCAGTAACCTTAAAATAAAAAAAAATTATGAAATTATAACTTCCACGCAATTTTTCTGGAAAAAGAAATTTTCATACGGAGAATCACCATTACCTTCCCAAAAATAGTATGCTTCTTGTCAAGCCAATCACACCGGTCTAAAGTCATAAAAAATTGACTTCCATTTGAATTTGGAGAGCTCGCATTGGCACATGCGACTAAGCCCCTATGCTTGAATCTCAAACGTGAATGGAACTCATCAGGAAACACACCACCATAAATACTCTGACCACCTAAAACATAAAAAATAAACAAAACACACACTCCATAACAAACCCTAATATACAATTCACCATTTCCCGAACAAAAACACAAACATTTACACATATGAAACAGCTTCAGGAAGTGTGTCAACCTGAGCCAGTGCCGGTAGGATCGCCACCTTGAACCATGAAATCTCTAATGATACGGTGAAAGATGGTTTTGTCGTAATATCCTTCAAGGCAGAGCTGGACGAAGTTACGAACGGCCTTGGGGGCCTCTTTAGGCCAGAGCTCGATGTCCAATGGTCCATGCGTTGTCTTCAACACCACCTTGCCTTTGGTCGGCGGTTCTAAGACGTATAACGTCGACATAGCTGTTATCTTCGGATTTCAAGAGCATAAGATTTGTGGACTCGCCATATCAAATTAGGTTCAGAATCCAAATGAAAAGAAAGAGTCCGATAAAGCGAATATTATAACTAAAACCCAATTATTTAATATATTTTTACTTTTAGTCTTAATAAAATAAATATATATTTTTTAATAATACTAAAAATACAAATGCATGGATAAAAAAGATTAAATCATACTATTAAATTTTATTAAAATTAAATCACAAATTTATCACCACTTAAAAAAATCCTTAAATAAATATTTATAAATTACACTTACTTTAATAATATAAATCAATGTCTAAAAACTTTGCATGTATATATTGGTAAATTGATAATATGGATATCGATAGGATAGAAATACACTTAGTCTAAAATATCAATAATTTTTGAAAATATCAATAAAAATATTAATAAAATATTAGAATATTGATTTTAGTAATTTTAGTTTGTTATTTGTTGTAACATTATCGAAATTTTAAAAATATCAATAAAAATATCGGTAAATATAAGGAGAAAAAAACGATGCAACAACAAGTAACCATGTAATATGGCATGATTCTTTTTTGTTTTATATAATTGTAATGATCAAAATACACAATGTATACATTATTTACTTGATTATGGGAATATATGTGATGATTTTTAACATGGGTAACATCGACATTCATTTTAGAATGAATATCTTTGGTATTATAAAAATTAGATTAATTAAAAATTTTCTTTATATGGAGATATTTTAGGAGAGACGAGACCATCTATACATAACACATTAATAATTACAAGTAAAATTATTATACTTAATATTATGGTATGATTATTGTGTCTCTAATGAATGATATTGATGTTTTAATAGTTATAAAATTTGAGCCGATTAAATAAAGTTATTTTAATTAAGTATTTATATATATTTCTATTACATATAATTTAATGCATTTAGAGTTTTGTTTATAATTTATATTTATATTTGTTAAATAAATATTCTACTTATATTTCGTTATTATTATATATCTATTATGTGTTGCATATGTTATATATATGTTATTTAACAAAAAGCTAGTTAAACCAATGTATTATTATTATTTATTTTAATAGTTTTTGAAATTTTTAAAATATTTACATCAATTTTCATAAAATTTCTTATATTATCCCTCGATATTTTCATAAAAGTGAAGTCTTTATATTTTCGTCTTTGCTAAAAATAATATAAAATTTATATAATAGTAAATTTTTTATCTCAATAAGTACAAATAAAATTATGAAGATAAACCACACCCTTTTTTCACTTTAATAATGGTAGATGGTCCTTATAAAGGGTAAAAATCATTAACATTTTGTCACGTCATTTAAGATTCTAAAAATATCCAAGATCCTAAAAACAAAATACAGTGCATGGAGCTCCCAAGAAGCTATTAGATACTAATAGAGACTTATTATATATACATATACTTAAAGCTACCATATAGCTCCTAAGGATGGGTTAAATTCTTCAAGTACCTCAATCATCACCAAGGAAGAACCTCAATAAGCTTAAACCATGATAGATGCTGATGAAGAACTCCTAATAGCTTCCACTAATCACATATTTATCAAGAACACCTCATTCGCATATCATAGGATCTTCATAAACTTGCAGAATAATCCACATCGTCTTAAGAACCTCAAAGAACTAAAGAGATCAGTTCCTAGTGCCAATGACATTCTCCACGATATTGTTCACTTAAACAATGTAACATTTGACTTGCTTATGAAAAGAAGCATATAAGCTCTCAAAATCTGATACAACGTCCTCTCTAAAGTTATATCACCAAAAACACTTTTCTCTGTACCCAATAAGATAATTACGTGGGACTCTCACTCCTTAATTGATCCTAATCCGAACAACTAGCATTCAAAAGGATTAGGATTATCTATTATGAATAATAAATTATTCATAAATAAATTTTTTAACAGATCTTAAATAAAGAAATAATCTTAATTTATTTAATATTAAAAATGTTCACTTAAATAATCTATAAAAACATGGTAACACAACTAAATATCTATTGTAAAAATCATGCAAATATGTTTAAAATAAATTCCATGATCATTGAATTAAAATCAACATTCATTTAAGAAATACAAAAGATTAATACGAAAATAAATTAATACAAATAAGATCTCAATACCAACAGTGAATAATGTGTTATGCTCTAAAGGGTTGATTTTAACCTTCAAAGTAATCTTCAATTTTCAACAATATTTTCTTCTTTCTTGATCTAAAAAAACTCCTTAATGTTGCTTCTTAATTGTTCTTGTGCAATCTAAATTTTGTATAAAAATCAAACTATAAAACTATTCTATAAATGTAGATGGCTAGAAGAACATAATGTAAACTCTACATTAAACCTAAAAGGTGTAGTGTTTATTTATAAGAAAATACGGTGCATAGAGGGCTTCAATATAATTTATGATCGCACACCATAGCACAACATGGAGTTTGATCACCTAGCATAATATCAATAGAGAAGGCTTCACTGCGGCATAACATATTTCATGCCGCGGCACGCAAAACTCAACGTGCCTAGTAATTCATCTCGAAAAGTGTGCATTGTAGCACACTTTGTTAGTCTTGAATTGTGCCTTGTATACCTTACAAAATAGTTGGTTCTTAATGTAAGGCTTACATGCCTTAATCTTTTAAGTTCTTAGGGTGAAAAACAAATGCTCCAAGTATTGTTTTTCTTGTGTTGACAACTTTATCTATTTTGAAGTTAAAAATCTTGAAATATAATAAAACATGCCTGCCATTTTGAATAGATAGATTTACATAAATAATCACATAAACATGCTATAATCAAACATATTCATTTCCATTAAGCTTAAAAACTCACAAAATAAAAGTGTTTTTCAAGCACTTCTCAAAACCCTCAACCAACTTCTTGCTAACCTCTAACAAGTAAAGTGACTTAAAAACTAAATTATACTAAATTAAATCATTTTCATAGAACAACACGGATGTATTTAGCATATACAACAAGCTTTTAAACTCCTAAGTAATGTGAGGGATTTCAATGATGACATCCATTGAGAATTCCATAAATAGGATATGTATCTATTATGTTTACACGTACATCTAAAAAGTTAGCACATAAACACAAGTACAAGTGTGTGTTCTAGGGCAGATTCAATAATGAACAACCCTCACTAGTTGATTTAAACAATATATCAGATAAATCGAAAAACAATTAACAACTCTAGAACAATCAGTTAAAAGCACAATAACACAATTATTATTATAAGCTTGTTAATCCATCAAACAAAACCACAAATGTTTGACAAATTAACTTAATGAAAAAGCCTATTTGAAAACTTTTAGCAAAACAAAAGAGAGAATAAAACATGAAGAGAATAGGCATAATTAAGTTCGTGTGTGGTCAGTTCCAAATGTGTGTTTATGTTTATATTTATAGATTATTTTCAAGAACATTAGGTTAAAATGAAATTACCATATTGTCCATAAAATTAGTTAAAACACTTTTAAGAAATAAGGACAATACTGTTAAAAGCCAATCCAAATCTTAATAGAAACACATTTTAAAATCATATAAGTGGCTTCTCAATCAATCTAAATAAGTGCTCAATCAATTGAGTATACTGGTCAATCGATCGAATGTACACTCAATCGATTCAGTCAACATTCAACTAAATGTTCAAGAAGTGGATCGATTTAGTGATTTAAATCAATCAATCAAATGAGTCATATGTGAAAAGGAATTTAATTAGGTTATATTGCTCTATCGATCAAGTCATTACTTGATCGATCTAGTGGCCTAATTTCACATTGTCCCTATTGTGTTTAATATGCAATCTAATGTTCACAAGAACAAAAAAATACTTGATTTTTGACCATTTTTTGGTTTCATAAATTCTTCTAAGATATACGTACAAACTAAAATTACAATTATATGTTTTATTTCATGAATATTTTCAATACTTTACACCTCACTTGTTGCCTCTCAATAACCTAGCTCAACACACGAACCTGTCTCTCCTCCAATGATAACATTGCCCAATGTGGTGTGATTAATAATCATGAATCAATAATGTGAAAAGAAAGAAATAAACAACCTTAAGGACCACCTCAATCACGAACAACCATAAATCATAGTGGAAAACACTTTCACCACAATCCACAAATCATCTACGTGTGATATATAATGATCCATGTATCATGCAGAGTTAATGGTTTCTTAACTCAATCTCATAATGTTGTGTCTCATATAGAAAACAAAATAATCTTGAGCTCAACACTTAAACATGCTATTTTTTCCCACAACACTCAGTCGACACATGGCACATAACCACATAGGCTCTTTATCTAAATCCCACTTGCAAACATCACCTCAAGTACTCACCACTCAAGAGAATGATTTTACTCACACAATCACAAATCACTAATACCTAACACTCAAGGTAATAGTGATCAAAAAACAGAAAAACAAGATGTCAAATTGATAGAGCTCTACTACATATTTTCTAGATAAGAAATAAGAGGATAGGGGTATTTATAGAAGTTATCCAAGCTCACGACCAACCTCATGGTCCTCACCGATCACCTTACCACATCCTTGTCAAGGGGTATGGCAAGACCCTTGTCGAAGAGTGTGGAAAGGTGCCCAAAAAACATATTTTTTGTTTCAAAAATTGTTGAGTTCCTGACCTCATGGTATTGTAAACATGGTATGTGTAAATATGCTTTCAATCACAATGTTTTTTATTAAGTACGTGTGTGCATTACTGATCTACAGTAATTAAACTTACACAAAAGAAGACAAAGGACAAAGTAAAATAAATAGACTCTGTGTTTTACACACAAAAAGTCAACACACAAACATAAAGTACAAATGAACTTACAATATCTCCCTTTGGCTTTCTGTGTCAAAACACTGCACAACTAAGTAGAGACACACATCAATCATAGAAGAATCATGAAGACAACCCAAAGATGTTTGTCCCCTTGAGAAAAACATCGATGCATTGATGATACAAAATTTAGCTAGTTTTTGATGCTATTACCAGTTTCTCGACAATAGCACCAAAAACTTGATGTTACAATTTTTTTCTATTTTTTATGATATTACCATTTCTTTGGAAATGGCACCAAAGACTTGATATTCCAAAACTTGGTACATAAATTTTATATATTTTAAAATAGCTTGTAAGTACACGAATTACTTATAGAAAATGATAAGTATATTTTCATGGTCGGAGTAAAGAGGAATCATAAAGTTTTTAAGTAATTCAATAAATTCTTAAAGACAATAATAAAAACCTAAACATCCTATCACGATTGTTTGGTTTGGTAAATTCTAAACTAAAAACATAAAATAAAGAATAGATTTAATAAAACAATTGGCAAATAAACATTTACATTCAAAGGAAAATTTATGGGATATATTAGTTAATTAATCATGTTTGTTCAATACTAATTAGGTTATTTAAGTTATAAACTAAGATTTTTGATTCTCTCTTATAAATACAAATGGGAGATTAATTAGGTATGCCATTTGTTATTAATTAAAATTATTTAACACCTTTGGTCGGGGCTATCAATAAATTTTAATTAAATTGTACTTCTTTTTTAAGAGATTAATAAACCATTCTTTTACCACATTTAGTTGAGTCTAACAATTTAACTCTTATTAAGGTGTCAAAATTAGGTTTATGATTTAAGTATCAGAAAACTTACTTTCAGATTTAAAAATTGTTACAAAAAATATGTCCTCAATATATTTTTTAATAATAATTCTTATAAAAATCTTTGAAATAGAATTCTCTAAAGATCTGAATAATCTAATCCAAAATCGTAGAGTTGACTTTAAATCAGATTTAGATAATTAAATCTTAAATCTAACTTCCTTATTTATTACGAAAAATATTTCATCAATATATTTTTTCATTTACAACTTCATTTAAATCTTGATAAATAAATAAAACTTAATTCATTTTATAAAAATGTTTACCTACTTTAATATTCCACAAGAATGACAATATTACTAACATTCCATAGTATTTTCAACTAGACATGCTCAATTTAATAAATAATCAGTAAATTAAATATAACATGTAAAACAACACATAAAAATTATCTAAAAATAATACATCTAAATTATATCTCAAGTGTATCCTTATAACATTTCATTATTGTTTCTATTTCTAGAAAACCTATAAATATAATTGCCAATATTATGTATGGAATTGAAAGTAAAATTACTACATAAACTATGTTTAACTTTAAAATTAAGAGAAGAAATTTAAAACTATAAAAATAAAAAATAGAGAGAAAACTAAAAAAATCAACCAGAGACAACATATATGTATTGAATTTCTCGATTAACTACTCCTATGCCATAGCACACAAAATGCCATTCTATGACACACGTCTTCCTAAACTTCTAGGTAAGGTCTACGTGAGTATTGGCGATATTCATTAACAAAACATATGAATGTAACTTTAGTATCTAGGTGTGTCCTTCAAGAATATTTTTAAGCCGAAGAAACTATCAAGTTTTAATGATTAAAATTCAAGTATATCTCCATCCTTATGCATGTTAGATTTCATATTAGACATGTAGGAACATTTTGAAATTAGGCTACTTAATCAATCGAGACATGTCTAGATCAATATCTCAATCAATCGAGCTATATAGATTGATTGAGAATCGATCTACTCAGTTTAAAAAGTTTTGAATTAATTATTTAATTGACTAAATTGATCGAGTGATTAATACTTGATCAATCGATTATTAGTTAGATTGATTGACCTTAGTTTAGAATTAATTATATATTACATTGGATCGATTGAGAATTGACTGGATCGATCGAACATGTTTTGATCGCTGCATTAGATTAACCACTAAGGGCATTTTATTGATCAAACTATGTACTCAATCGATCGAGAATATGTTAGATCAATAGAGTGTCAAAGGCTTTGATTTGAAAACATATTTCTAACTCAAATTGAATTGGCTTTTTAATATATTTTTATTTATCATTAAAACTCTTTTAACTTATTTTATGGACAACATAGTAATTTTACTTTGAGTAGTGCTTCAAAATATTCTATATATACAAACCTAAGCTCAAAACATAACTAAATAAATAAGAGAATTCTTCTCTTCATCTTAATCTCTCACATTGTTTTACAAAAAACTATTCAAATAAGCTTTTTTATTGAGTTAATTTATCAAATATTTGTAGTTGTGTTAGATGGATTAACAAGCCTACAATATTTGTGATATTCTATTTTAATTTGATTGTTCTAGGGTTTCTAATTGATTTTGATTCATCTGATATATTTATTAAATCACCTAGCTAGGGTTATTCACTATTGATTCTCTTATAGGACACACATTTTACTTGTGTTATTATGTTTGTGTTTCATGTACTAGTAGAATGGGTTTGAATGCTTATGTCACTCAAGTTGTCAGAATATCGATATAGATCTGAACACCTTTCTTGTAAAGGTTATGATAAAAGCAATGACTTGTAAGTAGATTACTTTGGGGATTTATCTTGGTGGCTAGTATAAGACTTAGCTTTCTAATTGGACCTTATTTTTCATAGTAGATAGTTAGGTGGTCTAATGGACTGATGATTTTTCTATTAGACCATTAGTGTGACCTAGGTTATTTCCATATAAAAATCTCATTCCCAATATTTATATTTTTGTATTATTTTATTTGCATGTAATTGCATGCTTAACTGTCTATGAAAATTTTAATTTGTCATAAATCCCCTTATTATCTATTCACTCATATAGCTAATTAGGTCTGTAACTAAAAGAGAAACCTTCCATTGGTATCAGAGTCATCACTAGATTTACTTAGTGTGCCTAGGACCTTGTTATGGATCATTCGACGAAGGGTTCATCTACAATCCATGTTTCTTACTTTGATGGGTCTAATTTCCCATATTAGAAGGCTCGTATGAAAGCCTTTTTTTATCTATAGATGAGAGTGTCTAGAACTCTATACTTTATGATTGAGAACCATTTATGGTTACCAAAGATGATGTAATCACTCTTAAACCTAAAAAAGATTGGACTACTAAAGATAAAACTTGTAGTAACTAGAATCAAAAGCATATTAATGCTATCTTTAGTGTTGTGTCTACTGATAAGTTTTAGCATATTTCTCATGTTGATTCTACTAAGCATTCTTGGGATATTTTAGAGGTTATCTATAAGGGAACTAGACAAGTTAAAAGAACTAAACTTTGTATGCTTGGTAGTCAATTTGAAAATCTTAGAATGAAAGAGGATGAAACCTTTTCTGAATTTTATGTTAAATTAAGTGATATTGCTAACTCTTATGCTGGTCTTGGTAAGAAAATTCAGGAATTTAGGTTTGTTAGGAAAATTCTGTCTTTTGCCATATCAATTTCACACAAAATTCACTGCTATAGATGAAATAAAATATGTGGACACCATTAAAATTGAGGAGCTATTTGGTTCAATTCTCACTTTTGATATGAGTTTTCATCCTCCCACAAAGAACAAAGGTGTTTCTTTTAAAATATTATGATTGAAGAAGATGTAGAACTATCACTATTTACTAGAAGATTGAACATAATCTTCAACAAAAAGAATCCTCAAAATAAAGGAAAACCAAGTCATCAAAAGGATTAGAATATGAGATAACTCAAATATGTGATTTCTAATGGTAAAAAAGCTAAACCTACTGGACCTCAATGCTTTGAATGGATAGGTTATAGTCACTTTATAACTTGCTATGCAAATAAGAAGAACAACATTGGAATAACTTTCAACACTATACTTATTGACTTTGAAAGCAATAACAATAATCTAGTTGAATCAGAAAACAATGACATCAATTTTCTAGTATTTGCTGCAAAAATTAGTAAACACTCTAGTAAGTGTAATATTAATTTAGACAATGAAGAAAATGACTTTGAATTATTACTTAAATATTTTAATGTCACTAGTACTAATGAAGTGTTCAGAGAGTTTGTAATATGCAAAAGACATAAAGATAAGTTGCTTATAGAAGTAACTAAACTCAATGAAAAACTGAAATCTTATGAATAAATTCATGAATACTAGAAGAAGATAATATTGATTTGTTTGAACATTCTAATGTTTTGAATTCAAGTCTTACAGGTTTATAACAAGAGAAACAAAATATGGTACAAAAACTTGAATAATCTAAGGAAGTTGTAAAAAGGTTATCAATTGGAACTGAAAGGTTGAACAAAATTATTGATTATGGAAAGCCAACGGGTGACAAAAGAGGTATAAGATATGTAGATGAGTACACTACACCATTGATGAGTGCTTAAAAAGTACTAAAATTACCATGATTTAATGTATTTTAATTGATTAAATATATTTATATTTGTATGATTTTATCATATTTTTATATAAATTTGTCTTTTGGGAATCATGAGTATTTTTATTGTTTTTTAGGTATTTTCATTCAAAAATAACTTAAAGACGAATAAAAATACTGGAGGTAATACATCACAAATATATTGAGAAAAGAATTGAGAAAAAGTAAAAAAGATGGAAAAAATGGGTCAAAAATATCAAAAAGGCCAAAATCCCTTGCGCAGCAACCCATCCGCGCCAAGTTTCACGTGCACTCTGCCGCGCCAAGTCTCATGAGCTCTTTCTCTCTCTAGAAAGTTTTCTTTTTTTTAGTTTTTAGTTTTAAAGTTATTCTTTTTTTGAGAAGAACTAACTATGTTTTATAGATTTTTAGTTTTTGATTCAATAAGTGGAGATGCAAATCCATTTGGAGGTTTTCCAACAACAGAATTAGCATCAAGCTACTGTAAGGATTCTTTTAAGGTATGATTTTAGTGGATTCTTTACAAGTATTTTTTTATGTTTTATGTTTTAAATGTTATATTTAATTTGTTTGTGACTAAATTTAACATGATTGGTTATTTGTAAATACGATAGAATAATAATGTTGTTATGCTTACGAAATATTAATTAGGTAAAACATCTCTATAAAATAAATTGATTTTGTTTTTATTCAAGATTTTATATTAATAATGTTAGAGAGAAATATATTATTTTTCATTACAAATTTAAATCTGAAAGTTAGATTTTAAGGTTTAATTATCCGATCCGATTTAGATTATTGCTATTTTATTTGTTGGTACAATCGCCCGATATTTAGAGTGAAACTCTATTTCAAAAGTTTTTTTATAAGAACTATTATTTGAAAATGTATTGACAACATATTTTTCAGTAATGATTTTAAAACTTGAAAGTTAGTACTTGGATAATTAAATTCTTAGGTTTAATTTAGATACCTTGAATAAAGTCCACTTAATTAACTCCGCCTAAAGCTGTTATTAGATGGTTTTCTATTTTTTTAGAAATAAAGCTGAAATGTAATACTTAATTAATTAACCTTAATGAGATAATAACCTTAATTGAAGGTTATAGTGCCATCCTTAAGAAAAAACTACCACAAAAGCTTAAAGATTCGGGTAGCTTTGGCATGGATTGCATAGTTGGGAATACGCACTTTAGCAATGCATTATGTGACTTGGGTGCAAGCATTAACCTTATGCCACTATCAATTTTCAAGAGATTAGGGGATGGGGAAGACATAAGTTAATCAAGTGACCCCAAGGTGTGCTAGCAAAACTGGAAAAGTTCATATTTTTGACAATTTTTATTGTACTAGACATGGAGGATGACCGGAACATTACTATCACACTTGGTCATCCATTCTTAGCAATCAATATAGCAATCATTGACCTTCAAAAAGATGAGCTTACAATGAAAGTGCAGAATGAGCATGTAACATTTAATTTTTTTAAAACAATTAAGTTTTCTGATAGTGATTATACTAGCAATTGCTTTAAGATAAATGTTACTAATAAACTAGCCAATGATGTACTTTATAAAATATGCCCTAGTGATGTTATAGAATATGTGCTTGTTAATTCTATAAACACATATGCTGATGAGCATCATGACAATCACTTAGACACACACATTCATAACGATAATTTAACTAAATTTGTTGAAACACCCACACTTGAGACTTTGACACATGATGCTATGAATAATGAAATAAATTCATTAGAAAACAATTCAACTTATTTTAATGATGAAACTGTGGAATTTGTTATACGAGTTAATATTGTTGACTATGCAAAATAATTGGAGGCTTCCCCTACTATGTGTGTATTTAGTGTTGTTTGGGTGATATGCTAGTTGTTGAGGCCTACCATATTTTAGAATTATTTGATCATCCCTTGAGGCGAAATCCTAAATAGTAATTGGCTTGAGAAATGATTTAGGCCTTTATTGGATCGATGGAGCCTTCCAAGCTAACCATTATTCACATTCTTGTTCACCTTTTGAATCTTACTAAGAACCATTCATATCTTTAAACCATATTTTTAGCCTAACTAATAAGCATTACCTTTACCCTTACACCTTTAACTTGTATGAAAAATTCAATCATATGATATGCTATAAAGAAAGGTGAAATGTAATACACTTTACTTCTTCACATTTGTTAAAAAAACTCATAATTACCCCTAAACAAGAAGAATAAAATTAAAGATAAGTTTGGGAGTGTTGTGAGGCACAGAGAGAGAGAGAGAGAGAGAGAGAAGAAAGTGAAGAAGAGATGTGAAATAAAAGAATGGTAAGATAGGGTGTACAAAAATATCAAATGAAAGCTCAATTGAAGTTAAATATTACATGATGAATAAAAAGAGAGCTAAGGTGTGAAAAAGCCTAAATATATGAATTTATCTACCCTTACTTAATACTTACACTACAAGCATGTAAAGCCTTATTGATCTTTAGCTAAGTGTATATTTATTGATCTTTACCTAAGTGCATACTTACATTATTAGATAGAGGTGTGAAGAATAGACCTATAAAACTTATTCTAAGACTTAGTTGATTAGTATACTCATAAAAGTTGGTTTCATGAGTGCATTGTATGAGATCATGTGCAACACACATATGCATCAATTCATCAAAAACATTGCATATCCTTATATTAATGGAACATTCGTTGATGGATATGTGAACTTCCTTGTTATAAATTTGTACAACTTTTAAAGGGGATATATATGTTTATGAATGTGCTACCCATATCAGTTTAGCTAGTTAGACTTAGCTTTGCTTGAGGGCAAGAAAAGATTTAATTTTAAGAGTGTGATAACTTTACGAAAGTGGAGTTATTTGGTCACTTCTGAACTACAATGGCAATGTAGGTGAAAAGATATCAAATAAATAAAAATAGGCAAAGATTGGGACAAATACAAAATCTACAAGGGAGTAGATCGATCGAGGGTTTATCACTCCCTTGACCAAGAATAGGTTCGATCAGTTGAGCATCAAGGATTTTAATGTGTCTGCCTTAAATTGAATTCCAAATTTCAATCTCAGTCCTTAGATCAAAGTATTACAAATCCTAATCAAATAAGGATCGATTTCAACCTATTTAAAGCACTATAAGGAGGTCATAAACAACATACAATTAATAATCAAAACCCTAGCAGGTGTCAAGAAGAGAAAAGAAGAGAAAAAAGTCCAAGAGGAGATTGAAGGAGGCATAACTTTGCGAAGGATTCAAGAGAAGATTAGTGCTACAAATCAAGAGGTTGATTATATCTCTTCTTCTTCTTCTCCTTTTCTTTTATCAATTTTATTATGTCTTTATTTAAGAAAAAATTGAGCTTTAAGAACATAATTATGTTCATCTAATTTATTAATCTATGGATCTTATGGACCTAATTTTCTACATATGATGATATAATATTTTACCCTAATTATTTTTGCAATTAAATTATATTATTTAATTTGATTTTTATGCTATTAATTGTTTGACCAATAATTGATCTAGAGAGGGAATTAAATAAATTTGAAAGAATTATTTAATTATTTATCTTGATTAAATAACGTGCATAGTTCTTAGGCAGAGATGTATAATTCTTATGTGTGTGATCTATAATTGATGAACTTAATGAGTAGTATGCAATCTAATTGACATGAGAGTGTAATTAGGTTAATTACTATATGATGTGTAGTGTATTTAAGATAGAAATGCATGCTAGTTTAGATTCAATTGATCATATAATCAATTAATGATTATATTGAGGGAATTTTAGTGATTCACATGTTAGGAAATTGAGGGATTAAAGATTCCTAGATCATTTTCTTATATATCTTTGTAGTTGTTGAGTCTTGCAATTTAAAAATAGTTGTCATTTATTTTATTAGTTTTTTATAATTTCCTATTATCCAAGTAGTATTCATAATAATTATATTGATACTCAATTATAAGTTACACAACTCCCTATGGGATCGATGTCCATACTTAGTTACATTATATTACTTAAACGACCTTATACTTACGAATTACATTGTGTTGATCAATAGTATATAGTAAAATTGCCCTTTCGTTATCAACAAGATTGTAATGTCTGGTAGCCATCAATTGTAAACATAGAAAGTATTGCTAAATGTGGGAAATCTTATCTAAATACATGGCTTCAAAGCCCTTATGTTTTCCATTAGCATAATTTCATTCAGCCCCTTTACTGTAGTATAATCAACATTACCTAATATGTTTCATACTCACCTTGCCCAATATTCACTAAATAGTAAGGATCATTTATATCATTTAGCCTAAATAGGACAAGTACATCTTGTACCTTAACTGCATTATCAATAACGATAGGAACATTAGAATAGAATTCCCGAACAAGAGATTCAATAACATCAACATGTTCTTTTATGAACTTTTCTATCCTAAAACTACTATGACATTAGTAATTCCCTCAAATTAGGCATTAGGCCTAAATCAAAATCCATCCCTTTTTTAGGTATGAAACATTTATTGACTTTTGCAACTTTTTCAAAAACATAATTTGGCCTTATAACTTGAAAATTTAGCCTTATCATATTCCTCATAAATTGAAACACCTTTCCCTTTATCATGTCTACCCCTTTTAAGTGCCATTTCAAAAATCCAACTATATCTAAAATTTCTAGGGTTCTCAAACATTCCCGAAAACAATACAAACCAAATTATTCCAATATTGTTTTATCCCTCTTACTCTTAATTAGGGTTTGGACCTCTTAAAATTTCACAAATAATCCAAATTTTTTTATAGAACTTAATTTAAAGATTTAAATTCTAAAAATTTATGAATACTTATTAGTATTGTTATAGATTGGAGAAAATGAAAAACACTCATTTTTGAAGATGAGGATTTCTTGATATTGTTGATGATTTTTTAAAATTTCTTTAGGGAATGGGTAGGAAAAGGTTAAGAAAGTTATTTTTGTGAAAGGTTTTGAAAAATTATAGAAGAAAGATGTGATTTTTTGGGGTTTTGAGGTATTTAATGGGAGAAAAAATTTAGGGTTTGTGAAAAAGATGAGAGAAAATGAGGGAAATTGGGTCCATTTTTGCAAAGGATAAGTAGTTTTGGGTAAAATTAGTGCGCATGATGCGGCATAGAATAAAAGCATCCTACGGTGTGAAGCTTTGAACTTCAATTCAAGTTTATTAGAAACCTCCATGTTGCGGCGCAAATAAAACATGCCGCGATGCGAAACATTATTTTCTTCACACTAAGTTTTATGTTCTCCCCCTTTTTTAATATTATTTTAAAATTAAATTAATATCAAAATAATCACAAAAATCTATACATAAAGTAAAAAAAATAATAATAAAAAACAATTTACTTATGAATTTAAATTAAATTAAAGCAATAATAAAAATAAAGTAATGTGTTACCTCCCATCCTAGACTATTTTTACCATCTTTAGTGAGATGTTGCTTGGGGGATTTCATTATTTTTTTGAACTCAATATCCTTACATTATTGAGTTATATTGTTCTTTTCTTGACCCAAAAACTCTTTTTTGCCTACTTTTACAAGTTCTCAGTTAGTTGCTCCATCTATACTTCCACTTTTTTAATAGAACCCTCAATATATTCCAACCTTTGATTTGTTCATGATTAGCTGTCTCTACTTACTTGAATGAATGCATTGAAGTTATCCTCCAGCATTGGTTAAATGGTAGGAGTTTTTGGCACATGTTGGTGGAATTTTTGGCTCTGTTGGTTTGAGCTTTGGGCAAATATAGGATTGTTTTTTCCCTAGAGAAATTTGGATGATTCCTCCAACTCAAATTGTAGGTATTTGCATTGGGTTTACACCTGGGTCTTGGTTGGTAACCCCCTAATACATTGACCTGTTTAGGTCCAACATTTCTTCTCCTATATAGTGATAGGCATAAGCAACATATCTTAAAGTACTGCACAAGTCACATAATTCTTTATTAGTTTTTATTGAAAAGCGCAACTTTCTTGGTCAATTGTGCAAGCTAGATTTGAACTTCAATACCAGAGTCTATTTCATGGATTCTAGCTGTCCTCACTTGGTGTTTTTCTATTGAGAATTAGCACCCAACATCTCAAAGAGTTTGTTAGAAAATATTTTCTACCATTTCTCCTCCAGCAACGTTGTCAATAATGAATTGAAATTATTGTGTCAATCCATCATAATAAAACTAGTTCTATAGTTGTAGAGGATATTTCTGATGGATGCATTGAGTGAGAAAGAGTTTGAACCTATCCAACGCATCGTGGAAAGGTTCTACATTTATTTGAGAAAAGTATCAATCTTTACTCTCAGCTTGGATTTTTTTGGTGAGAATAAATTTTTTCCATGAAATTATTGTAAACATCCTTCTAGGTCATCAGGAAATCTAGGGAATAACATTAGCCATTCCTTGGCCTTGTCTTTTAGGGTGTAAGGAAAATATCACATTTTGAGTTGGTCTTCAATAAGTGCACCGAGGGGAAATATTTGGATTGGTGAGTAGAAGTCCCTAATGAAAGACAATTGATCTTCATTAGGCAATCCATTGAAGAAAGGTAGCATGGAAAAATGAATGCTTCTCAATTCATAATTCCGAGCAGCCTCACCCAGATGTATTAAGGCAATAATAGTTCCAATTACTAACCTTGCATACTCTTTCATAGTTATTTCCCTAAGTGGTTGAGTTTTTCCCATATTTTTTGGTTTAGATGTAGGGTCAAGATCTGGTTCAAAAATTTGTTCAACTAAAGGTTGTGGGATCTCAAAGTCCAACCTTCTTGATAGTTTATTAGGTCTATTTATATTATTTCTATAAGGTGTAAGAGGGTACCTTAAAGACCTCCTACCTCGCATAAACTTATAAAAATAGAAATTAAAAGAATTATCTGTCAAGTAGAAAAATAAAAAATATATATAAGTATATTACATTACATGTTTGTACACAGAAATACTAAATGCATAGTAATTAAAAAATATAATGATACACAAGTTAGTAAAAATAAATTGTACAAAAATTAATTAATTTAGTGTACAAAAATACTAAATATAAAGTAAAATAAATAAAATAATAAAAAATTAGTAAATAAATAAAATTAAATTTAAAATAAAGAAAAATAATTTTTTCAAATAAATAAAACAATAACAGACATTTGATTATGAAAAGATAGATTTACTTTGAATGATAATAAAACTATGCAAATACATATCTATTTCATCATTTAAAGTACATAAACTTATGTTATATTAAGTGCTTTTAATTACTCATCACGCACAACCAAAACCCAAAAACATACATAGTCCAAATACGTCCATATTGTATGCTTCGTCCATATTCTCAAATCAACTCATCCCCACCCTATAAGTCTAAAATGCGAGGGTTTCAACACATCTGTACACTATAAGTTTGAAGCTCGATGACTTGAATCTACATCTATAACCTGCATACTGATGAATGCTTAAAAAACACTAAAATTACCACGATTTTATTTATTTTAATTTATTAAAAAGATTTATATTTATATGATTTTATCATATTTTTATATAAATTTGTCTTTTTGGAATCATGGGTATTTTTATTGTTTTTTAAGTATTTTCGCTTCAAAAAAATAACTTAAAGACTTGAAGAAAAATATTAATGGCAATACACCATAAATATATTGATAAAATAAATGAGGAAAAGTCAAAAAGAATAAAAAATTGGACAAAAATGTCAAAAAGGCCAAAATCACAGGCACAACATGCCACACCACGCCGAACATCTGCCTACGCATTTGTGTGCATTCGTCCGAACCCGTGCGCATCGTTGAGTTCAGTTGTGCCCTAACATGTTAAATTCGCGCGCACTACTGCCTACATGAGCGTCTATCCATTATGAGTTAGTGATGATGTCAGCATCCACCTATTACGCGTTTAAAAACTTGATGAGCAAAACTGGCATCGTCGATCCTGCCAATACTTTGGTTTTATATTTATAAAACTCTCACAAGTGCATGAATCATTTTATAGAAAATGACAAGTATACTCTCAAGGTCGATCTAAGGAAGTAATATTTTGTTTTTAATTTATTATTCAAACTTTTAAAAATGAAATTAAATCATAAACATCTTGTCACGATAGTTTGAGTTTTATGTGTTTTCTAATCTAATAACATAAAAATAAACATATATTTGGATTCAATAAACATTTATGCAAATTTTATCATTTATAATAATAGAGTATTTATGGATATAATAACTAAGTTAATTATATTTGCTCATATTATTTAGGTTATTAAAGATATAAATTGATATTTATTGATTCTCTTTTTGTTTATATGAATAACACATTCGTTTGGAGTTAGATATTCTTTGTTAATTAAACAAATCTATTAACACATATGGGTGGGATCGATAATCAATTTGGTTAATTAAATAAATTCCTTTTTTTTCTAAGAGATTAAAAATGAACTATTTAAATGCCACCTTTGGTGGGGTTAAAGAGTTTAACATTTATTCAAGGTGTCCAAATTAAACCTAAGAATCTAATTATCCGAGTACTAACTTTTAAGTTTTAAAACCATTACTGAAAACATGTTGTTAATACATTTTCAGATAATAATTTTTATAAAAACTTTTGAAATAGAGCTTCACTCTAACTACCGGGAGATTGTACTAATATATAAAAGAGCACAACTCTAAATCAAATCGGATCATTAAACCTTAAAATCTAATTTTTCAGATTTAAGTTTGTAATGAAAAATATTATATTTCTCTCTAATATTCTTAATATAAAATCTTGAATAAAAACAAAATCAATTCATTTTAGAGATTTTTAACTATTTAATATTTTAGAAACATAACGTCATTATTATATCATGTTTACAAACAGTCGGTAATATTAAATTTAATCATAGATACATTAAATATAACATATAAGAATAAAACATAAAAAATAACTGTAAAGAAAGTAGAATCCTTACAGTACTTTGATGATAATTCTGTTACTAGAAAACCTCCAAATGGATTTGTATTTTCATTTATTGAATTAAAAATCAAGAATTTTACAAAAACATAGCTAGTTCTTCTAAAAAAGAGAAAAACTTTAAAACTAAAAGAAAACTAAGAAATAAAGAGTTAAGAAACTAATTTATTGAGATGTGTTTGGTGTGTTTTGTAATGGAAAAGATGTGGGTATTTATAGGAAAGTAGATAGGTAGAAAAGGGAAAAAAATGATAAAAAATAAAAAAATGCTTAATAGACAGACGCTGATGTCATCGCTGACGCAAAATGGATAGACACTGATGCAAGTAGTGGCGCGTACGGGTTCAGAAGAATGTGCACGCGAGTTCGGGTCTTATGCGCAGATGGGCACAGATGAGCAGGAGGATGCTCGCCGTGGATTGGCGTACTACGTGCATTTCTCGGTGCGGCTAGGTGTGCTGCACGTGTTGCTCGACGTGGTTAACTAGCTGCACATGCGATTTTAGCCTTTTTGACATTTTGGACCCATTTTGTCTAATTGTTTTCCATTTTTTTTGACCTTTTCTCATTTATTTTATCAATATATTTGTGATGTATTACCTCCAATATTTTTTTTCAATTCTTTAAGTTATTTTTTTGAAGTGAAAATACTTGAAAAACAATAAAAATACCCGTGATTCCAAAAAGACAAATTTATATAAAAATATGATAAAATCATATAAATATAAATATTTTTAATCAATTAAAGAATAAAATCATGGTAATTTTAGTACTTTATAAGCACTTATCGTATACACGAAATATTTGCATACCCCATGAACATATCATGTAGAAAAAATGTTTATTCTATCCAAATACTATCGTGTTTTCCTATACAGGTACACATCGATAGGCTAAGCACAGTCCACATGTAGCACAAACAAACACAATCTACATGTAATATAAATATGCAAACCCCCCTTGAAAATATGCGATACTCCCTCTAAGTGTATGCATTTCAAGTAATCATAATCCAATGTAAACTACACTCACCATCCCATGTGGTAATCCCATGCAACAAACATCATTTTAATAGACAAATACAATGCACAAAAAACACAAGTTATGCACACTTCTATCCCTTTTTGACATGGAAAGTCAAACAAAGCACACAAATAGTATGTAACATACCACACCGCTAAATGGAGGAGAGAAGTCAGACATAAATGCAATAATCCTAACACTTATGTAACATAATAAAGAAGATTAGAGAAAACATAATAAGAAGTAACACATGTAGTCACATAAAAAACAAAGAACAACATTGAAGTAAAACCAAGGTAAAAACATGCAACAAGAAACAAATTGAATGCATAGACAAACAAGAGAAGTATAGAGAGAAAATATCTCCCAAATGTGATATATATCATAGAGCCCCACATCTATACGTAATGTGGAAGGGCATAAGAGGCTTTGTAATATGCTTACAACATATCGATAGGACGGGCAAGCAAACACCAATGCCACATAAATGTATCAACGAATTTATAAGAAGAAGTTGACTAGAAGTCTAACTATCTTCCAAGTTGACACATTCCTAGTGACTCAACTATCTTTTCCTAAACATCAACACCATAAGAATGTGTCAGCGAATCCCTAAGTTGACTAGAAGTCTAACTATTTTCCCAGTTAAGACACTCCTAGTGACTTAACTATCTTCCCCCAACAACACTTGAGTGTATTCAATCTTACAACCTCATCCTATACTATGCACACACATAAAGAAAGACATCGCAGTGCACCAAAGAATTAAGTGTCATGCATTCTAACAGAAAATACCAACCAAGCAACTATATGTAAGGAAACATGCAATCTGTTCTTGCTGAATACGAATGCTAGTAAACACATCAAATGACATGTGAAACAATAAAATGCATACTATACATGCTATATGTCATACCATAATCCTATTTATGCATGTTTCGTACAAAGTGACATCGAGAAAAAGAATGCATTGCAAGAACATATAGCATAACATAAAATCATTAACAAGATATACACCAAGGATGCAAGAACAAACACAACATTTCCCAAGACAACATGCAACAGACACATAAGTCTCCCCAAAAATGTGAACATGTCAGGCAATAAACTTGCTATGCATCCTACACTCTCAAAATCCCTGAAATTAAAAGTATCTACACAATATAACATAGATAATATAGAAGCAGAGAAGAATACTAAGAAAGTTGAGACAGTCACAAACTCACACAAGAGAAACAAGCTAGTAAGAGATAGAAACAATCAATCTTGTGAAACACAACAAACAAGTGAGATGATAAAGATTGCCTTAAAGAAGATCATAGGCCAAAACATATAAGGTAGTGCCTCAAGAGACATCATCAGAACAAATTGTACAGTGTTGCCTCCAGAGAGAAATGTCAACAAACTGCACACAGTTGCCTCAAAAGAGTTCATCAGTTACACTCACATAATTGCTAGTTAAGAGAATGAAATGAACCAACTAACTAGTGAGCAACATAAGTAACACCCCCAAGAGAGAAGAAAAAATGGATGCTACTAAAACATCTAAGCATGAAAGGCTCAAGTTCCAATGCAAAAACAAGAGACATGCTTAGATTGGTAGAACACACCAAACATCAGGAATGCTAACCAAACACATAAGTCCAGTCAGAATAATGCATGTAAGTCAAGAATCCTAAAGACAGGTAAATAATTTATATGGCATACAAAGGAAAATGGAAAACCAGAACAAGTAGAGTATAGAGAAACACTCATGTAAAGAAGCTTGTAACAAGATCTCAATTTTTTCCAAATATACATTTAAAGCATGAGAGAAGGAAAGGCAAACAAAAGATGAACCTAAACCAATATGAGACAAATAGAGAACCAACAGACAACATAGGTACAAGGAAGAACATCCTAGTAAAAAGAAGAGATGTAGTCTATATGACATTGCATATGAATGACGAGACTATAGATAGAAAAATCCTAATACTTTGTTATTACATGATGAAAACATATGACATGATGCTCATGCAAATAGAAATAGAAGAATAAGTAAGCAGTAAGTAAGACGAACACACATAAAGTGCATGTCAAAGCAACTAATAGAGGAGAATACTAATAAAGGATCAAACAAATAGTCATGGCAATAAAAATGGAAATTAACATACTGTGCAAGACAAAGAAGTAATGAGAAAGAGATATGCATGAATAAGAATACGGGAAACATACAGATAACACAAGTTCATGGAGATAAATAGCTTCACAGAACAACAACATCCCACATAATTGGTGACAAAAGGGCACAAATATACAAGGTGTATGTATGTGCAGATAGAGTTATAGGATCAAGCACCCAAGCTATTAAGCCTAAATAAGGGTGACCCGTTATGATAATAATTGAAAATTCCCATACGTAGGAACAACTATAGAAGGTCCATTGTTCGTCTGACTCATATAGGTAACCGAGACCTAGATGAAGGGTGAAAACGTAAACCTATGGAATCTTTTTGTGAGCTCTATACAAATCTGGTCAAGTAGGCCTCACAAATGTGAATTAAGGAAGTTACATAATGGAATTATAAAACAACAAAACAATAAATAGTTAGGAAAACAACAATCTGCAGTAAACACTTTAGTGATGGTGTGCCTCATAAGCTACTATCTAGGCTAGCAATATGCATACATAGAAAATAACACACATAATATGAAACAGTGATACATATTGAAAAGCTATAAAGGATTTCCAATCAATTTAAAACCTCATATGTGGTAATATATTTGATAAATGATGATTGTACTCTCATATCATGCAATAAAAAAACATAGCAAACCATAATAAAGAGTCTAACACCTGGTACAATACTAGGGTAAGAAGATACTGACTCCTTAGAGACTCATATTTAACTCAGATGCAAATAAAAGGAAAATGCAATATAAATTAATCAGAAAGTAGGTAGATTAATTTACCATAGCAAAAGAAATGAACAAAAAGCTATAGGTATGCTACATATAAAGGAAAGATAGAATGTAATTATGCATAAAAAATTAGCTTTCTAATTAGAATCTAGATCTATTATGTTTGCATATACATGATAGAAGCTTAGATTATACTAAAAAGACAATCTAATAATGAAAAACAACATTGAAGGAGTTCAATACCCAATACATACTCAGGTTAAGAAGATACTAACTCCTTAAGGACTCATCACAAACATGCAAATGGGGATAAACACTTGACAGATAATTATAAGAACATTGCAAATAAACATAGACAAGTAATATTAAAAAGTAGATGCAATATTCAATATTCAAAAAGCAAGAAATAATTAATAAAAGCTTTCTAATTAGAGTTTAAACTTCAGTATGTAGAGACATACATAATTTAAACTCTATTTGTACTAGCCAAACAATAAAGCATTCATAACACAAGATACAATGAGGTAAACTCACATAGAAACCCTATCTATGTGGTAACATCCTTGGGTTGCTTATGGCAACCATTCAGTAGCCAACAAATCCACTAAGCAATAAACAAATTTCAATCCAGGCAGAAATAAAACCCTCGTTACTTCTATTATTTGATATCTCTATTTGAGCTGCCTATTATTGCCCTTACTTGTTACCTCCACAATAACCTCGTTTAACATAAGAACTCGACTCTCCATTAAAGCTAGCACTACCAAATCTGGTATGATTAGTGACTGTGAGTCAATAATTTGAAAAGAAAGACACAATCAACCTTGAGGACTACCCTCAATTACGGGCAACCAAAAGATCACAATGTCAAAAAATTTCATCACAATTCATAAATCATCTATGTATGACACACAGGCACCCAAGTATCACACAAATTTAACGATTTCTCAAGTTAATGTTATAGTGTTGTGTCTAACATAGAAAACAAAATAATATTGAGCTCAACACTCAAGCACACTATTTTTCCCATAACACTCAACTGACATATAGTACAGAGCTATATAGGCTCCTTATGTAAATACCACTTGTAAACAATGCCTTAAGTACTCACCATTCAAGAGAAAAATTTTGCTCACATAGTCACAAATCACTAATAACTAACAATACTCAAGGCTATATTGATTCGAGAATAGAAAGACAAGATGTCAATTTGACAAAGTTATGATGTTACACAGTTTGGACACGATCCAATTAAATCATGTGGCAACACAAAAAGTTTTCTTGTTGCCATCTATATAGAATCTAAGACATATTATATTCAGTGTGTTAGCCTTACGCCATGGCACATTAAACCCATATTTTCTTCTATCCCTTTTTATTAACATATATAATACTTTACACATATGTTGTCTTTTAAGTTTTAAAGTTGTAATGGAGTACTTGAAGTGTAATTATTTAAGTGTTTATCAATTTTATCTTTTAATTGAAGTTAAAATTACTAAAAAAATAACAAAATATAGTAGTGATTCTGAAAAGATAGATTTGTTTAAAATGATAGTTAAACTAAGAAAAAGAAAATCTATGTAATTATTAAACATGCATAAAATTACATTATATTGAGTGTTTTTGAGTACTTATCACAACCCCTAACCAATTTCTTGCTAGTCTCTTAGAAAGAATAACAAAAAATTAAAAAACTAAAACTAAAATAAAAATATCATAAATTATTTCATAGATTGATACAATAGCATTTAGCGTATGTAACAAGCCTTTAAACCTATAGGTTTTCTTAGTGGATGAGTTTAAGTCTCGCGAGGGTTTTCAGATATGATACCCACAAACATCAAAATTAAAAGCATATAAAAAAATAGATAAAGAACACACAAACAAATAAATTTTAAAATAAAGTAAAAAAATAATACATTAAGAAGAATAACAAAACTTCTAATGCTTTTTAATCTTTTGCAAGATTATAATTAAAATCCATAGCATAAGTTATTTTAATATTCTAAACATTCAGGATTTATTAGAATAATTAGATGAAAATCACTTTCGTATTCAAATAAAAAATGTATCAATATTAAATTTCTTCAATCTCAGTGTATGAAATCTGAATTCGCTTCGACTCAAATCTTATAAGGCATATTATCAATAACACTGATCCTATTGGTTCAAGAACTCATTTAAATGTATACACTAATAGAATTTATATATAAAAATGAACTAATAATTTCACATATGTTTAATGGATAAAAGGCTCAAAGTAGTGTATACTGTTAATCTTATGAATGTAATCAAATAATAGGATTTATAAAGAAATCACATGTTACTTTCATGCATAAATCAAATTCATCAAATAAAAATTTCATTTTATATGCATTTAAGAGATGAAGAAAATATAAATGAATTCTTGGGGATTTATTTCCTATCTTTTGTTTTTTATTTAGCTATTTCTCACAACTTTGTAGGGTATATCTCGGTCATAGTATTTAGTTTATACTATTTATTTCTCTCTCTCTCTTGTTTATTTTTGTTTTTCTTTGTCTTACACACACACACACACACACACACACACACAAACACACACACACACACATATATAAAGGGAGAGAGAGAGAGAGAGAGAAGACCCATGTACAGATTGTATATTTTTTGTATGATAAAGTGAGTGGTTAATTCATAGCCTTTTCTTTTATCAGTTTAGGTAACTCTATATATGTCTTTTTTTAAAATTCATAATAATGCATGAATGAATAGAAAGGTATATAATTTCAATTTCTATTTAATTCATTAAATTTAAACAATAAAAATAAATATATGACACATAGTTAGATGTAAAAATCGTAATATTCAATGCAATGACCTATAGAAATCATCTAGCATTTTGAAATTTATACAAAGAGTGTTTAAAAGAGTAGAAAAAAATTATATCACTCAAAATGGGAAGATAATGGCTCAAAATATATTCTCACAAGGTAGTCTCCACTATTTGATTCCTAAACACCGATTTTAAGTTCATTGCAATTTCAACATTTAATCATGAAATACTAATTGTGACAAAAACTAACTATTATCACGTTACTCCATGAAATGTTTTTGAAATTAATCTAATAATGCAAAAGACTTAATAATATTTTTTAATTAACTAAAAGACATGATAATTTTGTAAAAAATAATTTTAAAATTATTCTAAGATTTTCTAAAACAATAAAAATAAATTAACGACCTTAAAAAAGAAAATAAAAATATTAAAAAGTATACCTGTGAACATATAAAAATTTCATTTTTGCTAAATTTTATAATGTAATTTTTTTCACCCTCAACCTAGAATTTATATTGTCATCATTTAACAATTGTAAATTAAAGTAGTAATTGTAAATCAAAGATAAAAATTAATAGATATAAAAGTTACCCTTTTTTTGATCAAGTATAACAGTTTGTATAACTTTTAAAACTTCTAAATAATGTTCAAATGAAAAGAAATATAAAATAATTACCATAAAAAAAATTAAAATAAACAAAGTAATATTACCTATAGCGATGGGTTGCCTCCTATCCAACACTTAGTTTATTTGTCTTAGCTAGATGTAAAGGCCATATGATGCTCAAAATAGTTCACTAATATGGACTGCAATGTCTAATACCTCGTGTCCTCCTTCTAAAAAAGCTTCACACAATGCCCTTTGACTTTAAATATTGATTTTTTTTTGGATCCATCAACTCTACAGCTTTATGAGAAAACAATTGGGTAATTGTATATGGTTCGTCCCACCTTGATCTTAATTTTTGAAAAAATAATCTCAAACGAGAGTTAAATATAAGAAATTTCATTTCGGAAAGAAAAGAATTAAGAACTAAATTTGTTCCATGATAGTGCTTTGTACTTTCTTTATACAATTTTACATTTTTATAAGCTTCTTCTCTAATCTCTCCAAGTTCAATGAGTTGGAGCAACCATTTCTTTCTTGCTTTTTCTAAATCCATCTTTAGCTCTTTAATTTCCCAATAAACCTTGTATTTGACTTTAATGGATTGGTGGCATGCTTTCCCAAAGATTAATTGATAAGGGCTAAATCTAGTTGGTGTTTTGTATGCCATGTGGTATGCCTATAAGGCATCATTTAATTTGATTTCCTAGTTCTTCCTTACAGGTCTTATAATGTGTTTTAGAATCCCTTTGATTTTCCTATTACTCACTTTCACTTGACTGGAATTTTGTGGATGATATAGAGTAGCCACTTTGTGTATGATGTTATACTTCTTCAATACCCCATCAAAAAGTTTATTGCAAAAATGGCTCCCTTCATCACTTATTATTGCTCTAGGCATCCCAAACCTGATAAAAATTAACTCCAAGAATTTCATAACAACATTAACATCATTAATTTTAGTGGTATAGCTTTTACCCATTTGGACACACAGTCCACAATGACCAAAATATATTTATATACAGAAGATGGGGGAAAGGGACCCATAAAGTCAATCCCCCACACATCCAAAAGTTCAACAACTAAATTAGATGTCAAAGACATTTCATTTTGTTTGAATATATTACCTATCGTTTGACATCTATCATAATGTGCACAAAATATAGAGCATATTTCAAAAGAATTGGCCAATATAGGACAAATTATGATACCTTAAGAGTCATTTTGTTGCCTAAAAATGGCCTCAACAATGAAAATCATGACAAAAGGCTAAGATGCTCTCATTTTTTTCTTTAGGAATACACCTATGGATGATTTGATCTTGAAAACTCTTGAATAAATAAGTATTACATGTAAGAGTTTAACAACTTTTTTTTCTGATAAAAAAAGTTAGGTCTCAAAATTCAACTAGTAAGATAATTGACTATATCAACAAACCATGGATTTAGGCCTATTGAAAATAGTTGTTCATCAGGAAAAGTTTCAAAAATATCTTCTTTACTCTCACCTTCAAGAGAATTGAATTCACAAATTAACCTACATAGTTGATTGATGGACAAAATTGGTGCGTACAAATTTTTTATGATTTATAAAATAGCTTGCAAGTGCACGAATCACTTATAGAAAATGATAAGTATACTTCAATGGTTGGTCTAATAAGGAATCATGTGTTCAACTCGAATCTATGCATGCAAAAACATGAAATATGTTTAATTTTTTTTAAAACATTGCATAGAAGTACTAATGAATTCTTGTATGTGACACTTACATGGTTGTGAAACCAATTAATAAGCTCTCCCTTATGTTCATCATACAACCATTTTTCTCCTCCCTTTTTTATAATGAGGATCAATCTTCAATAATTTTATATGCATTCTGTAATGTTATTAAATATATATCAATTAGATGTCATTAATAGTTAAATAGAAAATAATTTTATTTTAAATGAAAAGGTTGAACATGGCATCACTTACTCTATATACGGTTGTGCCTCCTTATTATTTACCAAAATGGTTCGGTGTGCTTTATCCCATCGACTGTGATCAATAAACAATTTCTTACTTCCACCAAGCATAGGGTTACCTACTTGGATCATGTGATGTTCTAAGAACAACTAGTGCATAGGATTCCCAATTTCAGTGCACCCACTAAAGTTTTTAGAACAAAACTCAATAGCCTCTTCAGCAATGTAACCTTCCACCATGCATCCTTTAGGTCAATTTATATTATTTATATATCCTTTAAGGACTTGCATGTATCTCTCAAAAGGATACATCCACCTTAAGTAAGTAAGACCACACAATTGAACCTCATGAACTAAATGAACACACAACTAAATGAACTAACATCTTTATGTAAAGAGTTTAACTCACCAATTGGTATAGATTTCTTGCATATTGTATTGAAGAATGAACAAAGATGAATTATTAATAATCAAACATGTTTTAGAAGAATCGATCTAATAGCAACTGGTAATAACTGTTATATTAAGATATGACAGTCATGTGATTTCAATCCATAAAGTTTCTTATCAGTGATAGACACAAAATTTCTTAAGTTGGATGAGTAACCATAAACATTTCTTAAAGTACTTTCACACCCATTAAACATTTACAAAACACATCCTTCTCTTTTGTTGACATTATACATATGATGATGGTGGCAAGTATGTTCGATTCTTATCATTTTCATCCCTTTTATTAGTTGACTTTTTTTGTTTCCCTCCATTAGTGAGTATTATTTTTTTCATCTTCCCATATCGTTTAAATGTCATACCATTCAATTGCCTTAATATCTTAACACCTTGCAAAGGTCGGGGTGTAGGATCATGGTCTTCTTCACCATTGAAAGGTTTCTTTTGGTATCTAAACTTGTGTCCAGATGGCAAAAATCTTATATGTCTTCTATAAGACATCTTTCATCCATGAACAAGATAAGTTGTAGAAGTGCCATCACTAGATATAGGGCATCCCATATAACCTTTTGTTGCATGTTCTGATAAGATCCCATAGGTAGGAAAATCATTAATTGTCCATAAAAGGACCCCCTCTAGTTAAAGTGTTCTTTATGTGCATCGTAAACATTTACACCTTTATTCCATAATGTCTTTAAATCATCTATTAGAGGCTACAAATATACATCAATATCAACACCAAGTTGTTTCGGTCTTGAGATCAATAATGTTAACATTATGAATTTTTTTCATACACAACCAGGGAGGAAGGTTGTTTGTTACCATAATTACTAGCCAATAGCTATATCTAATACTAAGGGAACTTTGTGGATTAATTCCATTAGCAGCAATGGAAAGATGAAGATTGCATAGATCATATGCAAATTGAGGGGATAAATTATCTAATACTTTCCAATTTGGAGAATCATAAGGATGACGTAGCACCCCATTATCAGATCAATTATCTGAATGCCAAGTCAACATCTTTGATGTCTCTTTACTTTTGAACAACCTTTGAAAAAGAGGAATTGGAGGAAAGTACCAAAGAACCTTTGTGGGCATGCCTTTCTTAGGTGTTGTCTCATTTGTAGCATGCTTCCATCTTGATTCTTTACACATCGGAAAATCATCTAATGTCTCATATTATTTTCTATAAAGAATGAAATCATTTGGACAAGCATGAATCTTATGATATTCCATGCCAAATCGACTAAGAGATTTCTTCACTTCATACATTGAAGATGGAAATTCAATACTTTCAGGAAACATATATATTAGTACATTTAGTAATTCTATGAATCGCTTGTCAGAAAAAACCATTTTTTGCCTTCACATTGTACAAATAAACCAATCCCAAAATTTTAGTGTATTTCTTGCATTCTAGATACTACGGTGTTTCGACATCTTCTAGAAGTTTTTTAAAGGTTTCACGATCATCCTTATGTAGTTCATCTTCAACACCATGAAATATATTTTCTATCTGTACAATATGATAAGATGTATATAATCCACTCACATTCGTATTTATCTCTTCCCCATAAGTATTATCAAACTTTTCTCCATGACACGTAAGATTGACACTATGTCCTAATTGTAGTGTTGGTTTAACACGTCAAACGATGCTATGTCTTAGCATCAATTGACACATAGAACTGACGCTACATGTAGGACATAGTGTGAGTCCTACATGTCAACTAACACTATCCACGTGTAGCATCGATTGACACATAGGACCGACGATATGTCTTACGTATAATGTTAGTTTTACACATCAATCGATGTTACAATCTATGTGTTTTAAGTCGGTTTTTCAATGAATTGACTTTAAATCTCAACTTAAATGACCACTTTTGTAGTAATGTTTAAACTATGAATAGAAAAACTAAAAGGTTTAAAGAGACTAAAGAAATGAAAATAGTGACAAGGACGAGGGATGATTGGTACAATGGAATAGGGTTCCTATGTATAGGTTCAAGAAATTAGCTTAAAGAGGTTGGCACTGCGGCACACAATAGTTCATGCCACGACATACACGTAACTGATAGACGCATTATACAGGGTCTGAGTGTATCCACCACAACACATGTATTTTCCATGCCACGACCTGTAAAGGATTAGGGATAGTAGTACTAAGTTGAAAAGAACCACATCGCGGCACACAAGAATTCTAGGCCATTGCATAGTCTGTTCTGCGTGACTTTATTCCATTATTTTCTTGTATAATTTTTTATTTGGTTTGGAGCATTTTCAATGGAGTTCCCCAAATGTGTTTCTTTAATTATCAATCAATTTTATCTATTTAAGCTAAAATATTTGAATAATAAAAAAATATACCCATGATTCTAAAAAGATAAATTTGTATAAAATAATAGTAAAACTAAGTAAAAAAATTATTTTTAATCATTAAACATGCATAAAATCATGATATATTAAGTGCTTTTGAGAAATTATCACAATCCTCAGCCAACTTCTTGTTAGTCTTTTAGCAAGAATGACAAAAAATAAAAAAAAGCTAAAAATAAAATTAAACTATCCTAAATTATTTCTATAGATTGACACGAATATATTTAGCATATATAACTCCCCTTTTAAACTCCTAGGTTTCACTTGCGGACAAGTTTAAGTCTTGTGAGGGTTTTTTCAGATATGATACCCACAAACATCAATTAAAATGCAAAATTTAAAAAAACAAAAAAAAAACAACATATAAACAAATAAAATTTAAAACAAAGTAAAATAATAATAATAATAATAATAATAATAATAATAATAATAATAAGAAATAACAAAACTTCTCACGCTTTCTAATCTCCTTTAAGATTACAATTAAAATCTATAGCATTAATTATTTTAATATTTTAAACATTCATGATTTACTATAATAACAAGTTGAAAATCACTTTCATATTTTAATAAAATGTATCAATATTAAATTTACCCAACCTCAGTGTAAGAAATCTAAATTTGATTAAACTCTAACCTCACAAGGCACACTATTAAATACACTGATCCTAATGGTGCAATCACTCATTCAAAAGTATATGCAAAGAGAGTTTATGTATAGAAATGAACTAATAGTTTTGCATATGTTTAAGGAAGGAAGGGCTAAAAAGTAGTGAATAATATTGATATCATGAAATGAATTAAATGAAAGGATTTTATAAAAAAATTAAATATCATTTTCATTCATCAAAAGAAATTTTCATGTAATATGCATTTTAAGAGATGAATAAAATGGAAATGACTTATTGGATAATTATTTTCTATAGTTTTCTTTTGTATTTAACCAATTCTCACTAATTTGTAGGATATTGAGTCATAGTATGTAGTTTAAACTATTCATTTTTCTTTTTATTTTTTTACTATTTTAGTGATATATATTTTAAAGAAATGATTGATGTACAGATTGTACTTATATTGAATGATAAGGGGAGTGATTAATTTGTGACATTTTTCTTTTGTATTGATTTAGGTAATCCCCCCCCCCCAACACACACCCCCACACACACATATATATATCGCTTTTTTAGAAGTTATCCATGAATGAAGAGAAAAGGCATATACTTTCAATTTATACTTAACTTATTCAATTTAAGCAATAAAAATAAATACATGACTCTATTAGATTTAAAAATCCTACATTCAATGCAAAGACCTATACAGATCATCTAATAATTTAAAATTTATAAGAAGAATTTTTAAATGAGTAGAACACAATATCATTACTTATAATGGAAAGATAATAACTCAAAATATATTCTCACAAGTTAGTCTTTACTATTTGATTCCTAAGCAACAATTTTGGGTTCATCGCAACTTCAAAATTTGCTCATGAAATAGTATTTATCATAAAAACTAACTAATTATCACATTACTCCATGACATATTTTTGAAATTAATCTAACAATAGACTTAATCATTTTCTTAAAATTAACTTTAAAAGACATGATAATTTTTAAGAAAAATTTGAAAATTATCCTAAAAGTTTCTAAAACAATAGAAATAATTAAAAGCACACAAAAAAGTACAAAATAAAATGTAAATGTGAATGTGAATATGTAGACATTTAAGCATAAATTTTATAATGTAACTTTTTCTGACCTCCAACCTTGAACTTACATTGTCCTCAATGTATTAATTGTAAATTAAAGAATACGAAAGTAGAAAATTTACCCAATTATTGATCTTATTTAAGTATTGGTAAGTAGATCAATCCATTCATCTAATCATTTATACACTAATAAAAAATGTGTACTTCTCACACACTTCAACAATTGGTTATAACATTAATAATTCTAAATAATATTTACAAAAATTAAAAATAAAATAAAAGAGTAATTAAAAAAAATAAGTATAACAATATCCAAAAACACTAAAAATTAAATTTCTCAACATAAAATAAAACAAAGCAAAGTAAAAATAAAATAAAAACCTAAAATTTTGGATAAAAATTCAGAGCTTGTCCTCCATATCATATGGTCTTTTTTCTTAAGGGTGGTTTTGTGATTTTTGTGGAGGTACGAAATTAAAATCATAGTGTCGATACTTGGGTATTGGTAAATGGCTCATATCCACCCCAAGAATTGTAGGTGGTTCATTATGTACAATAATCTATGGTGTTCCATCGACCAAAATGCTATTGTTTTAAGAATGCAGCTTGTTGGGTAAATTAAGCATCTTGGTACTCTTTTGTTTATCTCATTCTCTCTTCAAGATTAGGAATTTTATCTTTTAAAGAAAGTCTCGAAGGAAGGACGGCTCTTTGTTCTCTTTGGATGATGTTCATACTAGATGTGAGTTCCTCATAGTATGATAGGTTCAATAATTCACAAGGCTGTAAAAGTACTTTAGCCTTTGAGTAAGGCATGCCCACACTTTTACATAAAGCAGTTATTAGTTGTTAGTAAATAATTTTACCTTGTTGTAAATTATGGTCCCTACATCCATGGGCATCTTAGATGTGATTTTGTATATTAAAGTGGCCTTCTCTCTATCAACCGTATGGTAGTATTTGGTAGGAATCACTCTTGAGCTACAAAGCTATGCCAAATTCTAGCAATTTTGTCCAAATACTTTTCCTTAAAACTTTTAGGTTTGTCACAGCATAAATCCACTCAACACTATGAATAGTTAAAGCCTCAATTATCGTATTATAATCTACATTATTAAGATAATGTTCATAAATAGCCTATCCAATATTTACTAACAAATAGCGAGCATTAATTTTATTTGGCCTGAATGGGACAAATACATTCCTTACTTTAACCATATTGTCAATAACATTGAGAACATTTTCTTAAAATTCTAAAACTAAAGGTTCGATAACAACTTCAGGTTCTTTAATGAACCTTTTCCATCCTAAGACTAATACGACGTTAGAAATACCCTTGAGTCCTAAATTAAAATACATCCCCCTTTATTGGATAAATCCTTTATTTACTTCCATAGCTCTCTTATAGCAGACTTGTGCTTCATAACTACAAAATTTATCGTTATTAAAATGATCAAAAGTAGAAAATTCCTTCTCTGTCCTACTCCTTTTAAGTTCCATTTTCAAAATTTCACAGATATCTAAAATAAGGGTTCACAAGTTCCAAAAATTATGGTTACTTACTATTTGTTGTGAATTTGAAGACTATGAAGAATGCCTTTTTGTAAAGAGGAAGATCCTTGATAGAATTTGAAAAAAATTGAAAATTTCTTTGTGGAATGGTAGAAATTGGTTAGGATTTTGAATTTTTGAAAGGATTTTTGGAAAAAGGATTCAAGAAAGTTGGGATTTATGAGGGTTTATGTGTGTTTAGGGGAGAGAATTTAGAATTTGAGAGAAAAGATGAGAAAGTGGAGTGAAAATTTGGGTTGGGAGGTTTAATTCCAAATAATTAATGCATGTTACGGCATAGGAAAAAGCATGCGACATCATGAATGCTAATCCTTATTTCAAATTTCAATAGTTTTCCCCATGCTACTATGCCATTAAATTCGTACCGTGGTTCAAATGTTCTATCTTCACTTTGTATTTTATTTCAAGAGCACCCATTCGCAATGCATAAAAAATTAAGTTGTGGTGCAAGTTTGAACTATTTTACTATCCCACTTTTTTATTTATTTATATTAAATTAAATAAGAAAAAATAAACACACATAACACAAAATAAACTTACCACACAAAATAAAATAAAATGACAAAACTAAAAGTAGTAACATAGTATAAAGTAATGGGTTACCTCTCATCCAGTATAATTTATCATATTTAGCAAGATGTTACTTGGGGGGTTTCATCTTCTACTAAACCCAATATGCCCTCATTATTGAGTTTTGTAGCTTTTTTTATCTTTTACGGCTATTCTTTACCTTGCTTTTGCAAGTTCTTAGTTAGTTGCTCCACCTGAACTTCCATCTTTTTAATGGAAACTTCCATAAAGTCTAACCTTTGTTTTTTTGTCTCTATTTACTTGAATAAATGAATTCAAGTTATCCTTTAGATTGGGCTTGTTAGGAGGATTTTTGGGTATTTACTAGTGGAATTTCTTGCTCGTTATGTTTGAGCTTTGGATGAATAGGTTATTTTATCTCTATGAGGAATTGGGATGATTTGTCCACCCAGGATTGTAAGTATTGGCATTTGGGTCATACCTAGGTCTTGGCTTATATCTCTCTAATGCATTGACCACCTTGGATCCAACACTAGTATCTCTTTAATAGGGACAAGTTTCAGCACCATGTCCTAGATTGCTGCACACATTACATTTTTCTTTGTTTGATATGGCATGTGTAGTAAGGAGTAATTTTAGTACTAGGATATACTTCATGGATTCTAGCTCTTCTCACTCTGGAGCTTGATGACTCTATGAAAATAGATTCATTATAGCACTTTTTTACTTAATATTTGTTTGTTTTATTTAATAAATAGTATTTTTGGGGTTAAAAATATTAAAATATAAAATATTTAGTGAAAAGGGGTGAGAATTTAATTTATGGAATTTTTTCGGATTTGTTTGGAATTTTTATGAATTTTTAACACAGAACCAATCAAGAGCTACTATGTTGCGCCATATGAGTAGAAGAGCTGACTGGACAACCCACGTGGATTCCATGCGAGTAGAGGCCACCAATCGAAGATCATCACGTGTGAAGAGTGACGTGGTGTCTCACCATGTGTCATCATGGCATTCAATTCGAGTTTGAGCACAATCAAACTTTCTTTTCACGTGTCTTGACTTGATTCATTCAGCTGTTCCATTCATGCGCCATGCCAACTTCTTCCACACGTCGCTCTCTAACGATCCCAATTCCACCTGAGCTATATTTAATCTCTTAATCACCCCATAAACCCTAATGAGCTACCATTAGCATAATTTTGATTAGTTTTTGGAGCCAAGAATAGAGAAAAACAAGGAAAAATTTAAAAGGAGATACAATTTTGGTGGAGATTAGTACTACAATTCAAGAGATGTATTGTATTTCTTGTTTTACTATTTTCTTTATCAATTTTTATGTCTTTCTTTATGAACAAAATTATGTCTAGTTAATTTATTAATCTAGAGATCTTATGAACCCAATTTATCTATAGACGCAATTAAATAAATTTAAGATAATTATTTAATTATTTTTCTTGATTAAATAACATGCAGAGTTTCTAGATAGAGATGTATGATTCTTATGTGTGTGATCCATATTTGATAAACTTAATGAGTAGTATGCAATTTAATTAGCATGAGAGTGTGATTAAATTAATTACTATATGGTGTGTAGTTTACTTGAGAGAGGATTACATGCTAAGTTAGATTCATTTTATCATGTAGTTAATTGATAATTATATTGAGGGGATTTTAGTGATTCACATTGTTTAGAAAATTGGGAGATTAATTATTCCTAGATATTTTCTCATATATCTTCTTAGTTAGAAAATCCAATTTAATCAATTATTGTTATTTACTTTTAGTTGTTTTAATTTTGCTTTCTTAAAATAAAAAAATACAAAAAATTGATTTTTATTTTTTTAGTTATAAAACTTAGTTCCTAATAGAATAATCTCTGTGGGATGATATTTTCTTATCATTATATTACTTGTTACGATACGTATACTTACATATTCATTGCACACATTTTATGTGTGTCCAATAAAAAATTTGCACCATGGCTTGGGATTATAAATATTAGAAATTAATATTTTTTATTTTCATTATTTTTCTTTACTTTAATTTTAATTTTAATTTACTTATTTTCTTTTACTAACTTATTTATTTATTTTAGTTAATTTATTTTATTTATTTTTTTAAACTTTAATTTATTTATTTAGTTGTTTATTTTGTTAATTTTTATTTATTTTTAATTTAAACACATCCTTTAGTGCCATTAGAAGCATAGTTGAGAAAATGTCAAGCAATAATTATCATTGGTCAATAGACAGAATGATAGACACAATAAAAGTAGCTGGAATGCATATGGTAAATGATATCATGGTACTTACAACTCAAGTGTCATTTATGGTAAATCTTTTGAAGGTTCAAAACTTGCCAACGAGTATAAACAAAGTCCAAGATTCAAGGGTGTTGTGTGTGTTTTATGGAGGAGCCCATTTGTTTGATAATTGTCCAGATAATCCTGAATTTGCAATTTATGTTAGTAATGTGGACGAAAACAATAATTTATACTCAATCACATATAACCTAGGATGGAGACAACATCCAATTTTTTCTTGGAATAACAAAAATCATGGTGGTAATCAATTCTACCATCAATCATTTCCACCACCTGGTTTTCAATAACCACAACAATTACAAGCCCAAGAAAAGAAGCCACCTATTGAGGACAATACAAATTTCTTAATGGGGATGATGAAAGACTTCATCCAATTAGTAAATACAAAATTATCCACTCAAGAGGATTCAATTCAAAATTTATAAAATCATATGGGGCAACTTGCCCAGGCCATAAGTCAAAGGCCTCATAGTAACCTTCCAAGTGACACAAGTGTAAACCCAAGAAGAGAAGGTAAGGACCATTGCAATGACATAGACTTGAGGAGTGGTAAAACTCTGAAGGAGGGATATGGGACCTAAAAAGATAAGAAGGAATAGGAAACTAACAAGGATGAGGAAGAACTAATGGATAAAGAAGCACTGAAAAATGAAATAATTCAACCAAAGAAAAATAACCTCTACAAACTCACTATAACCTTGATTGGAAGTTGTAGTGCCATCCTTACTAGAAAAGTACCCCAAAAATTGAAAGATCCAAGTAGTTTTGACATTCCTTGTACAATTGAGAACATCCACTTTGAGAAAGCATTATGTGACTTAGGTTCCAATATTATCCTCATGTCATTATCGATCTTCCATAGATTGGGGGTTGATAAAGTAAAACCTAGTTCAGTAACATTACAAATAAAAAATAGATTAATTAAAAGACCTTGGGGTGTGGTAGAATATGTGATAGTAAAAGTAGAAAAAATCATCTTTCCATTAGATTTCATTGTCCTAGACATGGAAGAGGATCATAACATTCCTATCATACTTGGTCGTTCATTCTTAATAATCAAAAGAGCACTCATTGATGTACAAAAAGGTGAACTTACAATGAGAGTGTAGGGTGAACAAATAATGTTTAAAGTTTTTAAATCATCTAAACCCTTTCACATTGATAGTGCTAATGAATGCTTATGGATAAATGTTATTTATTATGGCTATAAGTTAAAATAATATGTTGAGTCACCCACACTTAAGACTTTAACTCATGATGCTGTAAACAAGAACATAAACTCACCAAAAAATAACTCAACCTATTTTAACTTTGAAAGTATGGAATAAAAGGTCGATATTATGGATTGTGTGAACTTTTTGGAGGATGCTCGTCTCATATGTGTTTGAAAGGTGTTTACAGAAAATTTTGAGATAGGATCTAAGCTCAAATCATCAATTGAAAGGCCAACAAGTTTATACCCCACCTTTTACCCTCCCATCCCCAATCAAGTATGAAAGGGAAAGAGTCTAATGGAGAGGTGAAAAAGATGTTGGAAATACATAAATTGGATGAGTTATGGTGGGGTGCATATAAGAATGCCATAAAGTTAAAAAAGAAAAAAAAAATATGGCATGAGAAACAAATTTAGTACCATGTTTGCGAGGGAGAACATAAAGTATTATTGAACAAATTAAGACTCAAATTGTTTTTAGGCAAACTCAAAAGTAAATGGACACAAAGGGATGTGCCTTAGGACTTGATATGACCGTCTAATCAAGGACGTTAAACGTTATTCTAGTTGGGAGGCAACCCAAAATTATTTTACTTATATTTTTATGGTTTCTTTATAGGTGAATAAATGTAGAGCGCAATGGCTCAACAAGATTGAGCATTTCAACGACAAATGTGGTGTGCTAAGGCTAAGTAAGTTTTCTTTCCTTTTACTTTTTCATATTTATATGTGCATATTGCAGACAATGTGAAATTTAAGTTGGGGGGAATTCATTCTCTACTTTAGTATTTAGTATGCATTTTCAATTTTTAGGAATGTTTTAGGATGTTTTTAATAATGATTTGGGTGGAAATTGATAAATATATTGAAACTAAATGCATGCATACTTGATATGAAAAATATGAACTCAATGATAAAAATCGGTTGTCATGACTATGATAAGGAGTGTAACATACTTGCTAAGATACTTACATTAATTATGTGATATTCTTGCTAGTTTTGATTAAATTGATTCAAATTTTTATGCACATATTCATGGTTGATTTTGGTGTGCTTATTGAGCGAAAAATTGTAGTGAGTTACATGAGTCGATGAGATCTACTAGGTTTTAGAATCTATTTGATCATTCTTTGAGGCAAAATTTTGAATAGTATTTAGCAAGAGAGATGATTTAGGCCTTATTTGGATCGATTGAGCCTTTCAAGCTAACCATTGTTAATATCCATAGTCACCTATATGGGCCTAACAAAGGACCATTCGTATTCTTAAGTCACATTTTATGTCTAACCAATAAGTATTACCTTTTTCATTGCACCTTTAGCTTCTATGAAAAGAAAAAGAATGCAATCATGTGTTATGCTATAGAGTAAGGTGAAATGTAACACAACTTAAAAAAAGAAGAAGCAAAACTCACAACACAAGTATCCCTCTAAACAAAAAAAAAAGGAATTGAAAATAAGTTTAGGGGTGTTATGAAGTTACAAAAAAAGAAGAGAAAAAATGTGAAATAAAAGAATATGAAAATAATGATGGGAGATGGTGCATTGGAATATCAATTTAAAGCTCAATTGTAGTCAAAAAGTTTATGATGAATAAAAAAAGCTAATGTTCTTTTACAATGGCTTGTATGAGAAACTTTGGAAGAGTTTGGAGGTAATCCTAATCCTTTGTCTACTAGGAATGCTATTTGTTTAAATTTGGATTAGATAAGGAGTGGGAATCTTACGTACTTGTCTAATTGAGCATAAGGTAGAGTTATCCAATTGTAGAACTATAGATGAGACAATGTATTGATGCTGGGAATTGGTATGCTCCTTTTTGGCGACAGGTCAGATGCTATGCTATTTAAGTAAACAACGTCATAGATATTTCCATTGGCTTTACAAGTTGTTATCTTTGTTCCTTGGAGGTCTCTAAGGTAATAGAGATTACTTTTTAGGTCCATAGAGGTCTTGTAATATGTGAATGGGTTATTCTTAATTGATATGTGACTATTAGAAGCTACTATGAGCTCTCTATTAGCATCTATCAAGGTCTAAGCCTATTAGCACTCATTCTTGGTGATAATTGTGGTACTTGGAGCATATAGCTCATTGATAGGATCTATATGTTAGCCATATGGAGATATAATAATCTTATAATAGCATCCAAGAGCTTATTTGGAGTTATGCATTTAGCTTCTTTCTAAGGATATTGAGTACTATCAGGATCTTAAAAAATGTGGTAGGATGCTAGTGGTTTTATTATATACAAACTTGCCATAAAAATATTTGATGCATTTGTTAAATGTGGTTGCACATAACATTTTTATTTTCTTTTTCTTCCATATGGGAGGGACTTACAAATCTCCCCCTCCTGACTACATAAACGGCTCAACCAATCCAGCAACTAAGCGATAGTATTCAAAATTCTATCTTGGAAGAATTTTCGTCAGCATAACTGATCCATTTTCCTCTGTATGGATCTTCTCAACTATAGTAGCTTCTTTTCCATTACATCCATAATCTAGTGATATATCACATTAATATGTTTTGATCTCGAATGAAAGGAGACAACTCTTTACATGCTTTCGTTGCTGCTATAAACTATGATTCTATATTGGACAATGCACCACATTTTTTTAACTTTGACTACTATGATACAACTTCCCCTTTCTAGAATCCACATTGCCAACCATATATGCATCTATGTATCCAACTAACACAAGTTTTTCATTTCCAAAACATAGGTATATTTGGGAAGAACCTCGAAGATACCTAAAAATCCATTTCACTATAGCCTAATGTTCTTTTCCAATGTTTGAAAGGAATCTACACAAAACTTCAACTATATTAGCTATATCTAATCGTGTACAAACCATGGAATACATCATACTTCCAACTGCTGAAGCATATGGAACCTTTTCAATCTCTTCCTTTTCTTTGTCTATAGAAGGGCTCTCCTTAGAACTTAACTTAAAGTGATTAGCAAGAGGACAACTAATCGCTTTAGCCTTGTTCATATGAAATCTCTGAAGTACTTTCTTAATGTACTTCTCTTGTGACAACCATAATTTCAAACCATTGAGTACTTTCTTAATGTAATTTTTCAAGTTGTTGATTCTGGAAATATTCTGACCAATAATCAACATATCATTCACATAGAGTAAAAGAATAATGAAATCATCATAAGAGAATTTTTGCACAAGTGGAAATTTGACTCTCTCCATCAAAGTTATGTTCATTCTCTTAGATAATCCATTCAACTATAGTGTCTTTGGAGGTTTCATCTGATGTTTAATACTATGCTTTTTGCAACAAGCATGAAAAGGTTCAATGTATTCTCCACCATTGTCTATCCGAATGAACTTTAGCTTCTTATCAGTTTTTCTTTCAACTGAGGCATGGAATTATTTAAAGACATCTAGTACTTGATCTTTTGTCTTCAGAAGATATACCCACATCTTCCTTGAATGACCATCAATCAAAGTCACAAAGTATTGAGCACCACCAAGTGACTTTCGCATTGGTCCAATGATGAGCAGAATCGGGATTGTCAAAAACTTTGATGAGCGAAAGCCGGCATCGCCGATCCTGCCAATACTTTGGTTTTATATTTATAAAACTCTCGCAAGTGCACGAATCATTTCGTAGAAAATGATAAGTATACTCCCAAGGTCGATCTAAGGAAGGAATGTATGTGGTTTTTAATTTATTATTCAAACTTTTAAAAACGAAATTAAATCCTAAACATCATGTCATGATATTTTGGGGTTTTTGTGTTTTTAATCTAATTACAGAAAATTAAACATAGATTCAATAAACATTCATGCAAATTTTATCTTTTATAAATAGTAGAGTATTTATGGATATAATAACTAAGTTAATTATGCTTGCTCATATTATCTAGGTTATTAAAGATATGAATTGATATTTATTGATTCTCCCTTTTTTGTATTTAATACCACCTTTGGTGGGTTAGATATTCTTTGTTAACTAAACAAATCAATAAACAGCTATGGGTGGGGTTGATAACTAATTTGGTTAATTAAATTAATTCCTTTTTCTAAAAGGCTGGAAATGAACCATTTAAATGCCACCTTTGGTGGGGTTAGACAGTTTAAACTTTATTCAAGGTGTCCAAATTAAACCTAAGAATTTAATTATCCGAGTACTAACTTTCAAGTTTTAAAACCACTAATGAAAACATGTTGTCAATACATTTTCAGATAATAATTTGTACAAAAAATTTTGAAATAGAGCTTCACTCTAACTACCGAGTGATTGTACCAACAAATAAAAGAGCACTACTCTAAATCAGACCGAATAACTAAACCTTAAAATCTAATTTTCAGATTTAAGTTTGTAATGAAAAATAATATATTTCTCTCTAACATTCTTAATATAAAATCTTGAATAAAAATAAAATCAATTCATTTTAGAGATTTTCACCTATTTAATATTTCGCAAGCATAACAACGTTATTATTATGTCATGTTTACAAACAGCCAGCACAATTAAATTTAATCATAGACAAATTAAATATAACATGTAAGAATAAAGCATAAAAAATAATTGTAAAGAAAACAAAATCATTACAGAACTTCGATGCTATTCCCGTTGCTAGAAAACCTCCAAACGGAATTTGCACTCCCATTTATTGAATCAAAAAGCAAATAAATTACAAAAACATAACTAGTTCTTCCCAAAAAGGGAAGAACTCTAAAACTAAGAAAAATTAAGTAAAAACTAAGAAAAAATAAGAAAACCTAAAAACTAAGAAATGGAGAGAAAGAAAGAAGAGAGAAGTGTGTTTTGAGGTGTGTTTTGAAGTGAAGAGAAGGGGGGTATTTATAGGTGAGGATGGAGAGAAAAAGTGGGTGAAAAAATGGTGAAAACGCGTAGTGCAATTATGGAGGTCATTGATGACGTCAGCATGACGTCATGGGAGCGGCTGCATGTGAAAAATGGGGTGAAATGGCGTCGGTGCGCGCGCCCGCGCGTGTGAACAGTGATAGCGCGCTGCGGCGCGCGCGGATCTGGAGGAAGGCGCGATTTTCTCCTTTTTGACCTTTTCGACCCATTTTGTCCAATTTTTCCATATTTGTTGACCTTTCCCCATTTATTTATTAATATATTTGTGATGTATTGCTTCCAGTATTCCTTTTTAAGTCTTTAAGTGACGTTTTTAAGCGAAAATACCTGAAAAACAATAAAAATACCCGTGATTCCGAAAAAGACAAATTTATATAAATATATGATAAAACATATAAATATATATATTTTTAATCAATTAATGTGCATAAAATCATAGTAATTTTAGTGCTTTTTGAGCACTCATCATCCAACCAAATATGAATGAATCATATCTAAATTATTATTTATTCTTGAAGGAGCAGACTCTTGAAAGTAACTCTATTTGCTTTCCTGCAAGACAATCAACACATTTCTCCAAATATACTTAATTCATTTCGGGCAGTATCTTTTTCCTAGCTAGACTTGTCATACCTTTTTCACCTATGTGACTAAGTCTCTTATGCCATAATTCAGCTGCACTGTCTTTCTCCATGACATTTACTGTGTCGGTGGAGAGGTTTGATTACATTATATACAGAGTTGTATGCTTCTCACATCTAGCCACTACTAAGGAGCCTTTTGTTCCATTTGTCATACATGAAGAAGCTGTTATATCCTTCATTTGCAAGTTTGTGTATAGAGTTCAAATTTAGATGTATATCTAGAATATGTCTAACATCCTTCAAAAATAGTATGGTTCTATTCTATGTTTCCAAGAAAACATCTCCCCTACCAATAACCTTTGATAAGCCTTCATTTCCCATTCCTACTACATCAAAACTTCCCGATGTGTATGATGAGAAAAATTCTCTACGCGATGTAATGTGAATTGTAGCACCACTATCAATTACCCAATCGGTCTCATGTGATGCAATATTGACAAAATCTTCATCATAAACGATATTGAACTCGTCTATGGTATTTATTTGCTCATCATCACTATTATCATCTTTCTTCACTACTTTTCCTTTGTTCGTTTCCTATTCCTTCTTAAACACCCGACAAAATTTCTTGATGTTTCCTTTCCTCCTATAGTGATGGCATTCAACATTGACATATTTTTTTTATTTGCCTCTACTCTTGCCTATGGGTTTCTATTATCTATACTATCTCCTTCCTACAGACTTTAAAATAAGGGCTTGTACTTTTAAATCTCTCTCCCTGTTCTGTTTCTCATATGATAATAAGGCTTCTACAACAACTTCAAACGCCATCTTGTCTTTTGCATAAGTCAAAGTTGTTGTTAGATGATTATATGATGAGGGTAGTAATGCCAACAACATTACAATTTTCTCTTCATCATCGAAACTCACATCGAATCTTGCTAAGTGAGAAAGCTTGCTGTTGAAATCGCTAACGTGCTGCATTATGCTCACATTATCTTTCTTCCTCATTTGATATAGCTCCTCCCATAAATAAAATTTATTTGTAAGGTTCTTTGACATGTACAAATTTTCTAGAGTCTTCTATGTTTCTTTTATAGTCTTGCAATTTTTTGATTCAATATTTTGCAAGATATTGTCTGAGAGATTTAGACGGATTGTACTGGCTGCAATCTCATCTACCTCCTCCCATTGTTCCTCGGTGAAAATTGCTACTTTCTTTTCTTTTCCCAGCAACACCTTATGGACCTTCTGTTAAATGAAAACATCCTTCTTCCTTATTTACTATAAAGAGAAATTATTATTGACATTAAATTTCTTAATATCTACCTTCTGGCTTGACTTTTGTTTTCTTACAATGTTTTTTTTCTACAAATAAATACGCCATGGACCTAATAAAATCTTTTCTTATATGGTAGATTAGTTTATGCTACAACCATAGAGCATACTAATAATTTTATTAGACCAGCTCTAATACCAGTTGTTGGATACAGTAGGTAAAAATAAAATAAATTCAACAAAATAAAATAATAAAACCAATACTTTATCGTGGTTCACCCTTTAATTTGAGCTAAGTCTACCGGACAAACTCTAAAAAATATTTTTCCACTAATAAAATTAATGGGTACAAAGTGAGAGGTTATACAAAAAATTGAGATAAATCCAAAATAGTGACACATAAGTATTTCCCAAACTCACTATTTTTTCATTCTCTATTTAGAGAAATATCCTAAATATTTCTCTAAAATATTCTCTCCCACTCTCTTATACATACAACACTATTCTTCATCAAACAAATTTTTCCTTTGGCTTTGCTTTGCTTCGCTTATCTTCTTTTGGTGTGTTGATCTAAAGCAAAAACATTTTCTATTTATAGGAAAATTTTCATATCCCTTATATGGCTAGAAATTGGTCAAATAGCTAGCCAAATTTTAGCCACAAAAATATTTGATGCATTTTTCAAATTTGGTTGCACCTAACATTTTTATTTTCTTCGTCTTCCATGTGGGAGGGACCTAGATAGTATGCCTTCAGATTTCTTACCTATCGAGAAGATATCAAGAACCGGGTGTTGAAAGGAGGTCTATTTCCCCTATGGATCCTTCAATAAATAATAGACTTAGAATTTTGGTAATGATTTAGAAGAGGTTCCATACCCCATATATAAGGATGGTGATCACACTATAGATCGTGTTTCCCCATAGCTTTATATGACAATGATGTTTTACAATGATCACACTAGTGGCATATTTGTTGCTTTATCCCCATAGATTTATTGATTATACTCTTCATTGTTTTTATTAGATGCCCTTATTTTTTGGGGTATTGATTTGTATTAACATTAAGACTAATGCTGCATGGAGGTAATCTTTTATTTCAAATGAGTATTATTTTCATTTTGCTTGCATTCCTCATATTGGTTTGGGTGATACTTTATTTTCTCTACCAAACCTTTTTTAGGAGATCATATTGATGTCGAAACTATTTGAAGATTAGCTCCCTTTTGGGTGTAGTTCTCTGAGCTTTGAGTCTTTTTGGGAGATTTGTTCTCAAGATGAAAGGTGCATATGAGAGTGGCTTCCTAAGCATTAACACTAGCAATTTCTGTTGAGCTAAGGACTTTGTGTGAGTGCTTTACAAATTGTAGATGATCCCTACAAGTTTAGGAGATAATCCAAGAGCCTTTTTGTAGGATCAATTAAGGTTTGGAAGCTAATGATGATGTCCGAGAGCTTCATTATTGTGAGCTTAAATTACCCTTTGTATTAGTCCTTTATAGCTAAGATATTGTCCTAGAGCTTCTTTGAAGGATCTAGTTTGCATTGAACATATCACAACTCAAGTGAGCTGGTCCCTTAGATGTATTTTAGATAAAGATGATGTCAAAGAGATTTTTTAATTAAGAGCTCAAGGTAATGTGTTGAATTGTTCCCTAGAAGCTAAGTGTTGTTCCTGGAACTTCTTTGAAATATTAGCTTCGCATTGAACCTATCGTAGCTCATGAGAGCTGATCCCTTAGGTGTTTTTAAGCTAAGGACTATATCTAAGAGCTCCTTCAATAAGAGCTAAAGGTAATGCTATGAAATGATCTTCCTAGAGCCCCTTTGCAGGATAAGCTTCTTGTTGAATCTATCATTGTTTGAGAAAGCCTATCCCTTAGGTGGATTAAATCAAGACAAAGACTTAATCAATTTGGGTTTCATTCCCAAGTGTTAGCTTCTTTGTGCATATTCTCTAGGAGTATGATTTCACGAGTGACCTTCAAGATAGATTCTGTGAAGCTATTTTATGTATAGGTTTAAGGATTAGTAGGTTGTCCCACTCTATAACCCCTCATTCAAGTTATCCTACTGCCTTTGGTAGACTATTGGTTGTAAGTTGGGTTTGTTGGTTCAAAGGAAATTATCCCCTATGTTACCAAATCTTGAAGCTTGACTTTGTCCCTAGACTTGGTGATGCAGTGTTATCCATATTTTACATATAAATTTTCTAGTTATGCTGAAGGCCACATTGTAGGAGTGTTGTGTCAACATCTTGTTCTTAGGATTACCTTAGGGAGTTTGGCAAGGGAGATTTTTTAGTAGGAGTATGGAGTTTCAATTTGAAATTTTTATTGTATTCTACCTTGTTGCCTATACTAAAATCTAGTTTCCAAAATTGCTGACTTTTGAATAAGCTTATTTTAATTATTTGTTAGAGTTCCTTGATTCCTTAAACACTATTTTTTGAACTATTCACGAGTAAATGAATAATGAATGCATTAATGTTTAAGTTAAATGATAAATTATTCCTTATTTCAAAGAAATAAAGTAGAAATTATTTAATGGTAATACTTTCTTAGGAAGATAACATTCTAGCTTCTTTCTAGTAGCCTTCCTTCAGCTTCTTCAACTCATAGACTTCATGTAGACTCCTTGTTTGGATTATGCAAGCACTTCGTGTAGTCCCTCTCATTTTGGGGCTAACTTTGCAATTGACTTATTTTTTGTGTTAAGGAATACTTGGCATTGAATCCAATCTCCTATTCTAAAACATCTATGATTTACTTTAGAGTTGAAATATCGAGCTACTCAAAGCAGGTATTCAATTAAATTCAATAATGTTTGATCTTGTCTTTATTCCAAAAGATATAGACGTAAGTTTAGAGATAGATTATTGAGCTTTTGTGAACATAGACCTTTAGTTCTTAAGTTTAGGAGTTGAATTTTGGCTAACTTCTATGCCAAAGACTAGTGAGAAAAGAGTTTCCCCAATAGAGCTCTTCTTGGTAGTTTCGAGAGCCTATAGGACCTCAAGGAGATTTTCTAGTATATGGGGTAAAAATCATGAGCATTCTACCATGTCATCTATGATTCTGAGAGTGTCCAAGACACTTAAGTAGAACTATAATATAGCTTAGGAGCTTCCCATAAACTCTAGCATATTGATAAAAACTCCTTATATCTTTAAAGAGCTATCCGACAGCTCTTAAGGACTAGATAGGGTCTCCCATAACTTGATCATCATTGAGGATGAATATCTAATAGTATAAACCCTCATGTATGCTGATTGGAAGCTCCTTGGAACTTCCCATGCTCACATTCCTATCAAGAACACTTTGAATCACCTAGACCTTATAATCGACCTCTAAATCTCTTTAGGACCTCAAAGGACTTACGATAGAAGCTACTAGAACAACTCCATCCATGACACTATTAAAGAAGAACCACATAGATTAGCCTCCAAAAGGACTAACTTAACTCTAGAGTCCTCATATAGCATCCTTAAGCCTCTACAAAACTCAAGAAACCTCAAAGGAACTATTTCACGGTACCTTATGACTAGGTTAAGTCACCATCTCACAATTCATTTACAAGATACACATTACTAGTAATACTTAACCAAGCATTACTCGATATGTGGATACTAATTTATTGGGACGAGGGGGAGGGGGAAAATAAGGGTGCACTGACTATTATGTCATGCACAATGCCCCCTCTAACTCTCACTACAAAACTTCTAATGCTAAACAATATTAGATAGATACCAAGGGTGCTTTCGTGAATGTATTTTATTAATTAAATACAATCATATATTATACATATGATAATGTTATGTAGAATTTTCAGAGGGGTTAAGGAAGAAGAAGAATAGAGAAGGAGGAGCTGATTTTCTTATATTTTATGATATCCATTATTGAAATAACTATGGCTATATATATCCTTACATGTATATGGGATTACAAGGAAATCATGCTAACCAAGATGACATTCCTAACTGAATTGCAACCCTTCCTACACTGCATTGGCCGATGATGCCCTTAATCTACATTGCATGCACTTCAACACCTTGCGTGGTCCCCCTCTGCATCTCGGGGACCACATGTGTTGCACCACATGTGACCTTCTCTACGCCAAATAGCCCTAGAAACATATGCTTGTATCATTCCTTCCCCCTATTAGAATCCTTATCCTTAAGGATAAAGTGGAGGTATGAATTAGTAAGATTACCGCCTGTGCTTTGAGATAGAAGCAAAGGGTAGCCTTGAATTGACCTTGGAGCAAGCCCATAGTTCCAGGAAAAGTTGATTTGATGCTAAGGCCATGTCCACTTGTTATTATTTTCCATTCAACTGACTGATCTCCAATTAGTTATAGTGTGCACACAATTACCCCTTCTCTTCAGAGACCACTGGCCATTGGTAAATTCCCTTCTCAATGTTGGCCTTAATTTATGGCTTGAGGGCTTCTAAAGCCTTTTATTCATATTCAGTAAGTCCTAGAAGATCAGATGATATTAACGCTTCAACCCCATTCCTTCCAAGGTCAACTCTTGCCTTTGCTTCAGTTTCAACATTTTGATTTCTAACAGTTAGTTCCTAAACTTCTTTCTCACTGAAACTCACAGCGGTTCTTATTTTAGATAGCAAGGGAAGAATTGTGATACCAGCATGGCCAGTACGTCTGATACGATGAGTGTACATTTCAATATTTCCCGACATATCATAATTAATGACATGAGCCACATTTGGTATATCAATCCCACGCCCTACAACATAAGTCATAGCAAGGACATTCTACCTTTTAGGTAAAAATCCTTCAAGACTAATGAGCAGAATCGGCTTCGCCAAAATCTTGATTCTATCCCCAGAAATGGTGCTAAAAACTTGATTCCATCCTCGGCAACGGCGCCAAAAACTTGGTGAATAAAACTGACATCACTAATCCTGCCAATACTTTGGTTTTATACTTATAACACTCTCGCAAGTGCACGAATCATTTCATAGAAAATGATAAGTATACTCCCAAGGACGATCTAAGGAAGGAATATATGTGGTTTTTAATTTATTATTCAAATTTTTTAAAAATGAAATTAAATCATAAACATCCTATCATGATATTTTTGGTTTTTGTGTTTCTAATCTAATAACATAAAAATAAACATAGATATGGATTCAATAAACATTTATGCAAATTTTATCATTTATAATAGTGGAGTATTTATGGATATAATAACTAAGTTAATTATGCTTGCTTATATTATTTAGGTTATTAAAGATATAAATTGATATTTATTGATTCTCTCTTTTTTATATGAATACCACCTTTGGTGGGGTTAGATATTATTTGTTAACTAAACAAATCAATTAACACCAATGGGTGGGGTTGATACCTAATTTGGTTAATTAAATTAATTCCTTTTTCTAAGAGATTGAAAATGAACCATTTAAATGCCACATTTGGTGGGGTTAGACACTTTAAACTTTATTCAAGGTGTCCAAATTAAACCTAAGAATTTAATTATCCGAGTACTAACTTTCAAGTTTTAAAACTACTATTCAAAACATGTTGTCAATATATTTTGAGATAATAATTCTTATAAAAACTTTTGAAATAGAGCTTTACTCTAACTTCCTGGCAATTGTACGAACAAATAAAAGAGCACTACTCTAAATCAGACCGAATAACTAAACCTTAAAATCTAATTTTCAGATTTAAGTTGGTAATGAAATATAATATATTTCTCTCTAACATTCTTAATATAAAATCTTGAATAAAAAAATTAATTCATATTAGAAATTTTTACCTATTTAATATTTCGCAAGCATAACAACGTTATTATTATATCATGTTTACAAATAGCCAGCAAAGTTCAATTTAATCACAGAAAAATTAAATATAACATATAAGAATAAAGCATAAAAAATAACTATAAAAAAAATAAAATCCTTACAGTACTTTGATGTTATTCCTGTTGCTGGAAAACCTCCAAACGAAATTTGCATTTCCATTTATTGAATAAAAAAACAAATAAATTACAAAAACATAATTATTTCTTCTAAAAAAGAGAAGAACTCTAAAACTAAGAAAAGCTAACAAAGAAAAACAAAAAACTAAGAAATGGAGAGAAAGAAAGAGAGAAGAAGATGTTTTTGAGGTGAGTTTTGATATGAAGAGAATATGGGTATTTATAGGTGAGGAGAGGAAGAAAAAGTGGGTAGAAAAATGATTAAAAAATGGAGAAAACACGTAGTAGGTGATGATGACGTCAGCTGACATCAACTGATAGGTGGGGCGTGGCGGCGCACTCAGAATGAATCAGAGGAGCACGTGGACTGGGCGCAGATGGGAGCACAAATTCGGCATGGTTTGGGTGATGCGTGCGCGTTGCTCGGCATAGCTGGGCATGCTACGTACATTGGCCGGCACTGCTGGGTAGTTGCGTGCACGATTTCCTCCTTTTTGACCCTTTTGACCCATTTTGTCCAATTTTTCCATCTTTTTTGACTTTTCCTTATTTAATTTAGGAATATATTTGTGATGTATTGCCTCCAATATTTTTCTTTGAGTGTTTAAGTTGCTTTTTTAAGCGAAAATACCTAAAAAATAATAAAAATACCCGTGATTCCGAAAAGATAGATTTATATAAATATATGATAAAATCATATATATATATATATATATTTAATCATTTAACGTGCATAAAATCATGGTAGTTTTAGTGCTTTTTGAGCACTCATCACAACTCCCAACCAGCTTCTTGCTAGTCCCTTAGCAAGAAAAGCGATAAAAACTAAAAATTAAACTATCCTAAATAACTTCGGTGGATTGACACGGTTGCATTTAGCATATGCAACAAGCCTTTAAACCCCTAGGTTTCCCTAGTGGACGAGTTTGAGTCTGGTGAGGGTTTTCAGTAATGATACCCACAAACATTGAACTAAATGTAAAAATTTATAAAAATAACAACTTAAAAACTAAAATTACAACAAAATCAAAAAGTAACTATTAAGAATAAAATAAAAGAAAACAACATGAAACATAACACAAAAATGTCTCATACTTTTTAATCTCCTTTAAGATCATAATTAAAATCTAAAGCATAAGTTATTTGAATCTTCCTAAACAATCATGATTTGTTATAATAATTAGTTGAAAATCATTTTCATATTTCATATAAAAAATGTATCAATTTAATTTCACCCAATTTTAGTGTATGAAATTCGAATTCGCTTCGAATCTATTCCTCACTAGTCAATACTCTCAAAAAATTGAATCATATGGGTTCAAATACTCATACTAATTTATATGTGAAAGAGTTGATGTATAGAAATGAACTAATATGTTCGCATATGTATAAAGAATAAAGGCTCAAAGTGTTATTTTGACATTGATCTCATGAAAGGAATCAAATGTATAAATTATAAAGATATCATATATAAAAATTATTTTCATGCATAAATCAAACTCATTAAGAAAAAATTTCAAGATATATGCCTTTTACAAATGAAGAAAGTGCAATGAATTTTTAGGGAATTACTTCCTATATCTTTTTTTTGTAATTAGCCTTTACTCACAACTTTGTAGGCAATGTGTGTCATAGTATGTAGATTATACTATATATTCTTTATCTCTCTATTTTTTTTTTTGAAGATTTATTTTTCAATATATATATTTTTAGAGAGTCAACCCATGTACAAATTGTACATTTTTTTAGGATTTTGGTAAGTGGTTAATTTTGTGACTTTTCTGTTTGATTTTGGTTTTGGTTTAGGTCACCCCATATATGTCTTTTTTTTGTAACAGTCATGCACGAATGAGATAAAAGCATATACTATCAATTTCTACTTAAATCATTTAATCTAAGAAAAAATAATAATAAAAAATATATGACACTCTATTAAGATGAGAAAAAAATCCATACATTCAATGCTAATACCTATAGAGATCATCTAAAAATTTGAAGAAATAAGAAATGTGTTTGGAGTAGAAAAATATATATATTTCACTCTGAATAAAGGAAATTTGGCTCAAATTATATCTCACAAAGGTAGTCTTCACTAAAAAAAATTCATAAACACCAATTTTGGATTTAATATAATTTCCACATCTTCTTAAGAAATACTAGTTATAAAACCAAGCACAATAAATGATTTAAATAAATGATAATTTTTTGTGAGAATTTTTAAAAAGAATTCTAAAATTCCAAAAATTACTAAATCACACAATGAAAATAAAACCAAACACAATAAAAATGAAAATGTGAACATAAAAATAAAATAAGAATTTTTATTTTTTTTTATTTTAAATTGTTAAATTTTTTATTTTTTTAAAATTAAGCATGGTAACTTTTCACCACCCCCAACCTAGAACTTACATTATCCTCAATGTAACAACTGTAAATTAAAGATAAAGAGAAAAGAGAAGAAAAATTACCTATTTCCTGAGAATGTGCAAGTAGTAATGGAGAAATGCAAGTGCATCCATCATGTTCATTAAAGTGCACACAGACAGATCGCTAAAACGATGGGTTGCCTCCCATACAGGGCTTAGTTTAACGTCTTAGCAAGATGTAACTTTATGGTGCTAAGGGTTACTCAGCCAAATGCAATTCATTTCAGCAATGCTGTTTAGTTCTTCTAAATAAGGCTTCACACGATGCCCATTGACTTTGAATGTTTTTTGTGTCTTGTAATCCAGTAGTTCTACTACTCCATATGCAAATACCTAAACTATTTTAAATGGTCCATCCCATCTTGATCTCAGCTTTCCTGGAAACAATCTCAAACAAGAGTTAAATAAAAGAACTTTTATTCCAGGGTGAAGAGTCTTAGGAACTAGCCTCTTATCATGATAGTGCTTAGTATGCTCTTTGTATAATTTGGCATTCTCATAGGCTTCATTCCTAATTTCATCCAACTCATTAAGATGGAGTAACTATTTTCTCCTACTTTATCTAAATCTATGTTTAACTCTTTAATTGTCTAGTAAGCCTTGTGTTTGAGTTGAACTGGAAGGTGGCATGCTTTCCCAAAGATTAACCAGTAAGGGCTCATCCCAATGGGTGTTTTGTAAGCGGTGCGTTATGCCTATAAGGCATCATTTAACTTAAATTCCCAATCCTTCCTTGAAGGATGCACAGTGCATTCCAATATTCCCTTAATTTTCCTATTACTTACTTCCACTAAACCAAAAGTTTGAGGATGATATGGAGTAGCTACTTTGTGTGTGATGTTGTACTTGTTTAGTACTCCATCAAAGATCTTGTTTCAAAAATGGCTACCTCCATCACTTATTATAGCTCTAGGCATTCCAAACTTGCTAAATATTAAATCCTTCAAGAATTTAACAACAACATTAGCATCATTGGTTTTAGTGGGGATAGCTTCTACCTACTTGGATACATAATCCACAGCAACCAAAATATATTGAAAACCATTGGATGGGGTAAAAGGACCCATAAAGTCAATCCCCCATACATAGAAGAGTTCAACAACTAAATTAGATGTCAAATACATTTCATCTCTTTTGCTTATGTTTCCTGTTCTTTGTTATACTTTACGATTGTATTTTCACCACCAAAATGGCCCCCACAATAAAGTTCATGACAAAAAGTTAGAATTCTCTTATGTTCTTCTTCAAGTACACATCTCCGGATGACTTGATCTTGACCAATCTTGTATAAATAAAGGCCATCCCAGAAATAGTCCTTAATAGTTTTAAAAAACCTTTTCTTGTTCTGACATGAAGTGTTAGGTCGCAAAACACCAATGGCAAGATAGTTCACAATATCAGCATACCATGGGTTTAGGCCTATTGAAAATAACTGTTCATCAGGAAAGGTTTCAACTATATCTTTATTACTCTTATCTTTAAGAGAATTGAAGTCAGAAATCAACCTAGACAAATGGTCAACTACTAAGTTTTTACTACCTTTCTTATCCTTGATTTCTAGGTCAAATTCTTGTAAGAGTAAGAGCCATCTGATTAATCTTGGCTTGGAATTTGGTTTACTTAATAGATATCTTAAAGCAGCATGATCAGAATGCACAATCACTTTAGATCCTACTAAATAAGACCTAAATTTGTCTAAAGAAAACACTATAGCCAAGAATTCCTTTTCAGTGGTAGTATAATTCATTTGGGCATCATTGAGTGTTTTGCTAGCATAGTAGATATCATGCAAAAACTTATCCACTCTTTGTCCCAAGACTGCTCCGATAGCATAATCAGAAGCATCACACATTATTTCAAAGGGTAAAGACCAGTTTGGTGCCATAATAACAGGGGTAGATGTTAGTTTCTCTTTCAAGATATTAAAGGCAATAAGGAAATCATTGTTGAAATTAAAATAAACATCTTTTGATAGCAAGTTACATAAGGGATGACTTATTTTAGAGAAATCTTTAATAAATCGTCTGTAAAATCCTGCATGTCCTAAGAAGCTTCTTATCCCCTTCATAGATGTAGGGGGAGGTAGTTTGGAAATCAATTCAACTTTTTCCTTATCAACTTCAATACCCTTGTTTGAAATTATATGTCCTAAAACTATTCCTTGTTGAACCATAAAATGAATTTTCTCCCAACTAAGGGTGAGATTGCATTCAATGCATCTTTCTAAAACCAAAGTCAATTTATGTAAGCAATCATTAAATGAGTTTCCAAAAATAGAGAAATCATCCATGAAAATCTCAATGCATTTTTCCACCATGTTAGAGAAAGTAGATATCATACATCTCTAGAAAGTGGTAGGGGCATTTCATAACCCAAATGGCATTCTTCGAAAATCAAATATCCCAAAAGGACATGTAAATGTGGTTTTTTCTTGATTTTTTGGTGCTATGGGTACTTGATAATATCCAGACAATCCATCTAGAAAATAGTAAAATTCGTGTCCAACTAATCTTTCCAACATTTGATCAATGAATGGAAAAGGAAAGTGATCCTTTTTAGTATATAAATTTAGTTTCCTAAAATCTATACACATTCTCCATCTAGTGATTATTCTAGTGGGCACTAATTCACTTTTGTCATTTTTAACAACTGTTATCCCAGATTTCTTAGGTACCACACGCACTGGACTAACCCACTTACTATCCGCAATAGAATAGATAATTCCTTCTTCTAATAATTTAAGAATTTCTTTCTTAACTATTTCATGCATATTTGGGTTTAGTCTTCTTTGGGCCTCTCAAATAGGCTTGGCACCATCCTCCAAGTTGATCTTGATCATACACATCATAGGAATAATTCCTCTTATATCCCTGATACTCTAGCCTATAGCTTTCTTAAACTGTTTAAGCATTTTGATAAGTTCATTTTCTTGGGTTTTGGTCAAGGTTGAAGAAATTATCACTGGATAAGTTTCTCCTTCTAAAAAAACACATATTTTAAGTGCTCAAGTAAGTCTTTGAGTTCAAGTTCAAGTGGATTGGCCTCTTTACTAGATGAAGAACAAGGTAGATTTAAAAGTGTACTAGATTTTTTCATTACTTCATCATTGTCTAGTCGTTCAAGGTACCCCTTAATTTCCTCATCTAAATCTTCTTCGACCTCTTCAAGTGTAAGAATAGTTTCAAGCTTGTCTTCTATTCTGGTTTGAAAAAAGGTGCTTTGGACAAGATTATCCAAAGGGTCAACATCGAATATTTCATCGATGGTAGAAATAGAAGGAAAAGGTGAAGAATCAAAAACTTTAAAATGAACAGTCTCTCCTAAAACTATCATTGTCAAATTTTCATCTTGGACATCAATAATAGTTTTAGTAGTTTCCATAAATGGTCTACCAAGCAGTATTATGTGCTCTCTATCCAAGACTGGATTTTCTTGCATATCTAGAACCACAAAGTCAACAGGTATTATCAGTTTGTCTACTTGTACCAACACATCCTCAACTATTCCCTTTGGATACTTAAGAGATCTATCTACAAGTTAAAGGGACATAGTTATGGGTTTTAAATCTCCTAAATTGAGCTATAAGAATATAGAGTAAGGCATAAAATTTATACTAGCACATAAATCAAGCTTTTCTTTAGCAACTTTCCTATCCCTTATAGTTATGTTTATAATAAAAATTCCAGGGTCTTTCAACTTAGGGGTAGTTTGTGCTGAAGTACAACGCTAGAAATTTCTGATACTGCTACTCATTCATTTAGTTCATACCTATTTTTCTTAGTGTTCAAATCTTTAAAAAACTTAGCATATGAGGGCACATTCATGATCACTTCTAATAATGGTAAATTGATATTTACTTTAGAGAGCATATTAAAAAGATTATAGAATTCCTTATCTTGATTGGATTCTTTTAACCGGTGTGGAAAAGGTACTTGCAGCTGGTGTTGTTCTATTGTCTTTTGAATTTTGGGGATGTTAGAAGACTCCCAAATGAGTTTTTCAGAAGGCTTTTTAAGTTTAACACTTGTTTCTCCTTTTTGCAAGACTAGAATATCACCTTCTTTGTTACTAGAACTACAAGGTAGATCGTTAGAGATTTCAAGTAAATTGGTATTGACTACCTTACCACTTCTAAGGGTTCTTACATCCTTTGCTTGTTCTGGTTGACTGGGAAACTTTCCTGGTTCTTTCTTTTTCATTTGTTTAGCTAGTTTCCCAACTTTAGATTCAATCCTTTTAACTGAAGCCTTCATGTTGTTTAACCTTTGATTATTCATAAATTGGTTGTCGCAACTAACTTGAATAAAATCATTCAAGCTATCCTCTGAGGTTGGCTTAAAAGATTGGCTTGGTAGGTAAGGGTGGTTTTTATTCGACCTTAGTGTTGGACATTGGGTGTAGGCTGGGTAATTGTTTTGTTTCCAATGATGGTTAGGGTGATTATAGGTGTTTGGATGATACCTTTGAAAGGATTTGACTTCCTCCATGGAATCGACACTAGAATCACTAGTATTTGAACAATTATGAGTACCATGCCCAATTGAAAAACACACTTCACACACCTCTTGATTTGGCATTTGATGGGTAGTGAGAAGTTGCACTTGCTTAGTCAATTTAGCAAGTTGCAAGGTCATCTTATTATCGGAGCCAACTTCATTGACTCTTTCTCTCCTTCTAGCATTTCTTTGTTGGGAATTAAAACCCAACAACTCATAAAGATTATAGGTTTCCTTTGCGGTTTTTTCTCCCACAGCACCTCCAGCAGCATTATCAACCATATATTGACTCTGGAGTGTCAATCCATCATAAAAGAATTGGTTTTGTAGCTGTAATGGAAAGCTATGATTATGACATTGAATGAAAAGGAGTTTGAATCATTCCCAAGCATCATGAAAGGGCTCTTCATACATTTGAGAAAACGTTGCTATCTTCGTTCTTAGATCAATAGTCTTTTGATGGGAATATAACCTACCTATAAAATTTTCATATACTACCTCCAAAGTTTTTAGAGAACCCGACTGTAGAGTAATGAACCATGACCAAGCTTTATCCTTGAGGGTGTAAGGAAAACACCTCATCCTAAGTTTATATTCATTAATTTCATATAGTGGAAAGGTTTGGACAATAGCATAGAATTCTCGAATGAAATGCAAAGGGTCTTCATTAGGGACACCATAAAAGGAAGGCAACAAAGAATAATGAATATTTTTCAATTCATAATTCCTTGTAGCCTCTTGTAATTGTATGCCGGAAGTTACATTGCCAATGATTGGCATTGCATAGTCTTTCATCATTTTTTGTCAATCTTCAGCATCTCCCATGGCTATTTGTAGTTGAAATTGATTCTCCTCCTATTGTGTATCAACATTTAGCTTTTTTTAAAAAATAGTAGATATCTCTAAGAAATATTTCTCACTTGACAAAATGTATAGGCTTAAAGCAGAAAGGTGCAGGGAACCTAATTTTTTTTAATGCTAAATTTAAAGAATGGACACAATTTTTGAAATAAACAAATTTATTTCATTTGAATTTTATTACACACATTATTAAAAATAAACTAAAACAAAGGAAAATACAATAATGGGTGACCTCCCACGTAGGACTAAAATTTATCATCTTCTAGTAAGACGTTGCTTGGAGATTGCAGAATGACAAACTCAATGTCTCCTCTTCATTGAATTTATTTGATCCCATTTGACCATTCAGTTAGTCTTTGCTTTGTTTTTGCAAATGTTCAACTAACTGTTCTACTTGAACTTCCACCTTTTTTATAGAAGCTTCCACAAAGTCTGACCATTGATTGGTTTTAGATTGGTTATCTCTACAAACTTGAATAAAAGAATTCAAGTTGTCCTCTAGGGTTGATTTATTGGGAATGCTTCTTGGAATAGGTTGGTGGAATTGCTGGCCTGGCTGATTTGAGCTTTGAGTGAAAGGAGGGTTGTTTTGCCTCCAGGAGAAGTTCAGATGATTTCTCCACCCAGGATTGTAGGTATTTGAATTGGGGTCGAACCTTGGTCTTTGTTGATATGCTCCTAATACATTAACCTGTTTAGGTCCAACTGTTGTTTCTCCTTGATATGGACAGGCTTCAGTACCATGTCCCATGTTGCTATACAAACCATAATGTTCATTATTGGTGTTGGTTTGCATAGTGAGAAGGGCAACTTGCTTGGTCAATTGAACAATTTATTGTTGTTCACACCCAAATAATGAGCAGATTTCACAGTCTCATCCTCAATCTGCCGAGCAAAATCATGGGTAGGAGCCAAAACAACAGCATAAGGTCCTTCAGCCTCATTATCTTCACTAATCAGAGGTAATCTAGAAATGTAAGTCAACATAGGAAGTACAAAAGTAGTAGCCTTACCTGAACCAGTCTCAACAATACCAATAACATATGAATTAGGGAAGGCTTCTTATAACTAGTCCTCTCAACAGCTTTTAGAAGCTCAGTATTCACTTTACTCTCAACCCAATTTGGAATACCTTCATAAATAGAGTTACAACCACAATGAGTCAGAAAAACCCCAACTGACTCGTGTGCCAAAACTTGAGTTTGGGGTGTCCATGAAACTATTTTTCCTTGATATTGTCTTCTCAAGAAACCCAATTGGCAATAGGTTCTTAAAATGGTCCTTAAGTGACCAAATAAAAGGGATTTCACTCTTAGCTATAACCTTAGCCACTGCTTTGAGTTCATCAATAGGCAATGCCACCACAGTACCAAAACTAACATATGCAACAGACTTAGCTCTCTGCCCATCCAACCATGAAATACACCCAGTTTTGTCCTTACCTATTGATAATTGTATTTTATATAGTTATTTGCATCTATTTTATTAATTATAATTTCTATGTTCTTGACATTTTTAGTTAATTTTAATGGAATAAATTAGTTTTTACTGTTTATTTGTTAAGAAAATTAAAGAATTTGAATCGAAAATGTACTTAATTGCAAATTTATGTCTGAAAATATAATTTAAAATAAAAGAGTGCTTAATTGCAATTAATAAAAGTCTAAAATATAATTTGAATTAAAATTGGGCTTAATTGTAATTAACAAAAGTTTAAAAGTTAATTTAAATTAGAAAAGGGCTAATTGCAATTAAAGAATGTTTAAAAGTTAATTTGAATTAAATTGGAGGGCTAAAATGTAATTAAGGAAATTTATTTTCTGCGCAGGAAAAGGAGGCCACGCGCGCCATCATCAACGCATGACACGAACCGTTCGATCAAGAAATCAACGGATATGATGAGGTGTGTGGATTGCAATAGTGACAAAAGAGAGTGGATGCGGTTTTCTAGTTCACACGGCTCAGCGCGCCGTGTGGGGCCTACCTGCCGTGCAGGTTGGCGTACAGGGTGTCTCGTGGGCGTTGATCCTGTGAGGGGCAACCATGTGAAATCTTCCCTCTAATCTTTTAGAGTCTGCCACGTGTCCCACCATTCCTTGAAGCCAATCATGTGCTGACATGTGGCACGTTTTAGTGAGTACATAAACGTAGAATCACGCAAGCGTTTCCAGTGGCTTGATGAGCGAAAACCGGCATCGTCAATTCTTGCCAATACTTTGGTTTTATATTTTAAAACTCTCGCAAGTGCACGAATCATTTCGTAGAAAATGATAAGTATACTCCCAAGGTCGATCTAAGGAAGGAATATATGTGGTTTTTAATTTATTATTCAAACTTTTAAAAACGAAATTAAATCCTAAACATCTTGTCACGATATTTTGGGATTTTGTGTTTTTAATCTACTGACATAAAAATAAACATAGATTCAATAAATATTTATGCAAATTTTATCATTTATAATAGTGGACTATGTATGGATATAATAACGAAGTTAATTATGCTTGCTTATATTATCTAGGTTATTAAAGATATAAATTGATATTTTATTGATTCTCTATTTTTTATATGAATACCACCTTTGGTGGGGTTAGATATTCTTTGTTAACTAAAAAAATCAATTAACACCTATGGGTAGGGTTGATAACTAATTTGGTTAATTAAATTAATTCCTTTTTCTAAGAGATTGAAAATGAACCATTTAAATTCCACCTTTGGTGGGGTTAGACAGTTTAAAATTTATTCAAGGTGTCCAAATTAAACCTAAGAATTTAATTATCTGAGTATTAACTTTCAAGTTTTAAAACCACTACTGAAAACATGTTGTCAATACATTTTCAGATAATAATTTTTATAAAAACTTTTGAAATAGAGCTTCACTCTAACTACCGGGCGATTGTACCAATAAATAAAATAACACTACTCTAAATTAGACCGGATAACTAAACCTTAAAATCTAATTTTCAGATTTAAGTTTGTAATGAAAAATAATATATTTATCTCTAACATTCTTAATATAAAATCTTGAATAAAAATAAAATCAATTCATTTTAGAGATTTTTACCTATTTAATATTTCGAAAGCATAACAACGTTATTATTATATCATGTTTACAAATAGCCAACACAGTTAAATTTAATCACAGACAAATTAAATATAACATGTAATAATAAAGCATAAACAATAACTGCAAAGAAAATAAAATCCTTACAGAACTTTGATGCTATTCCCATTGTTGGAAAACCTCTAAACGGAATTTGCACTCCTATTTATTGAATCGAAAGCTAATAAATTACAAAAACATAATTAGTTCTTCTCAAAAAGAGAAGAACTCTAAAACTAAGAGAAACTAACTAAGAAAAACTAAAACCTAAGAAAAACTAAAAAAAGAGAGAAGAGAATGTGTTTTGAGGTGTGTTTAGAAGTGAAGAGAAAGGGGTTATTTATAGGTGAGGATGGGGAGAAAAAGTGGGTGAAAAATGTTAAAAAATGGTGGAAACGTGGAGTGGTGGATGATGATGTCATTTGATGACGTCAGCATGGCATGGGGGCGGTTGCGCGCGAAAATGGGGCGAGATGGCAGCGGTGGGCACAGGCACACGCGGAAGGTAGGAGCAGCGCGTGCGGGAGTGGGCGCGGGCGCGCGCGGGATTTGGCGGCACGATTTCCTCCTTTTTGGCATTTTTGACCCTTTTGACCCATTTTGTCCAATTTTTCCATATTTGTTGACATTTCCTCATTTATTTATTAATATATTTGTGATGTATTGCTTCTAGTATTCTTCTTTGAGTCTTTAAGTTATGTTTTTAAGCGAAAATACCTGAAAAACAATAAAAATATCTATGATTCCGAAAAAGACAAATTTGTATAAATATATGATAAAACATATAAATATATATATATTTTTAATCAATTAATGTGTCCCCCAAATGTCTCGATGCCATTATCCCATGTGCCGCGCCCCTCGTGAGCCCGTTCCTTCCACCAATTAAAGGCTATCACGTGTCCTACTATATCTTGCAGCAAATCAGATCATGACATATGGCAACGTGAATTGAAAAGAAAACCAAGAACATCGCCCTCTGTTTTTATGCCTTCCACGTGTATGTTAAAATAACAATTTCGATATTCTCATTTTTGTACGCGTGGCTGCGTAATTAAAGGAAAATGTCTCCCACGTTTAATATTTTTTGATGTATTTTTAGGAGCTATAAATAGGGCATTTAGTGCTAGAAATAAAAAGTTTTGTTTTTGGTTTGTTTTGGGGTTGGACTATGGAACACACAAAAGCCATTTTTGGCTTCTGTTGTGTTCCCTGTGTGCCAAACAAAAATTTAGAGAGCAAATGTGTTTTAATTTTCTTTGTGATCGTAACTGATATTCTTTACTGCTGTAATTTTAATTTTCATTTATGAAGTAATTTAATTTTTCTAGGGTTGCGTTTTATCTAAATTTATAATGATTGAATTTAATTATTTTTGAAAGATTTATAAGACTTTTAATTTGTTTATTCTATTTGTGCTTAATACTTTTGATTATTGGAAAATTTATCAAATGAACCATGGCACTTAAATAAATTTGGAAGATGCATTTTTGTGTATTTTGCTCATGGATAGAATAACATGTATATATGAAGGATAGGAATATACCTTTACCAAGTAGAGCCTACATGTTGAAAGACATTGAAGGTGTGGAAGAAAGTACGAGTTGGAATGCTACACACCTAAAAAGGTACACTTTTTAATGTATAGTTTTTTATGTATTAAACTCAAGCTTATATTCATACAGACTAACTTTGAAATCAAAGTTGTTGTAAAATGTTAAGCCATAAAGTGATCACCTTCATCAAGAAACTAGATAGTGCAATATGGAAACACAATCAAAGTATGAACTGATACCTCAGATAGGAACTAGGTAGAGTGCTTGAGAAAAATCTTGGTTCTAGGAAGCTAGTATCACTAACCGAGGAGCCAAGAAAGATAAAATTAAGCCACAAGATAATCACCTCGTCTAAGAACCAGATAGATTACTATGGCACAATTTTTAAGTAATGAGCTAATGAAATCGGTCAACAACAAGGTAGAGTGCTCTTTCATAATGTTTATATCATATGCTTATCACTTCGGTCAAGAACTAGGTAAAGCACTTTGGCACAATGTTTAAGTCATAAGCTAATCACCTAGGTTAAGAACCAAGTAGATAGCTCTAGCACTATTTAAAACATGACTTAATCATTTCGGTCAAAAACTAGGTAAAGCACTTAGGCAAAAGCTGTATCCTATGAAGCTGGTATCACTAGCTCTAGAACCAAACCAGCCTATATGCATACCATGAGTTGATCCCCTCAGCCAAGAACTAGGTAAATCACTCTAATACTATTTAAGATACAAGCTAATCACCTTGGTCAAAAACAAGGTAGAGTGCTTTGGCATAATTTTTAAACACATAAGCTGATTACCTCAGTCAAGAATGAGGTAGAGCTCTAAAAATATCTTAATCCTAGGAAGCTGGTATCACTTATTCTTCAACTAAGCTAGCCTATATTCAAACCATGAGCTAATCAACTCGATCAAGGACCAAGTAGAATGCTCTAGTAAAGGATCAGAATATGAGCTAGTCACCTTCGTAAAAGATAAGGTGAAATGTTTTTGAACAAACTTATATTCATAGATTGAGCTTACAAGGGAGGTAACAAGATTAAAATTAAATGGAGTTAGATGCTTAGAGAAAAAAGATCACTCAAAACCTTTTACGTTTAGCTCCAAGACCACAGTCTTAATCCTTAGTGTCCTACACCAAAGGTAAAAGCTCAGCATGAATCTTGACTACCTTTCTACATATCTCCTCACCTACTTGAGCTAGAGATATGCTCAGTCTCATAACCAATCCTTCTAATTCCTCAGAAACATCATAACTTTGAGAAACATGCTCTCACCTCATTTCATGTAAAAATTGGCCCAATGAGATTCATTATCAACTAGGGAAACCATATTGGTCATAGTTTTCCTTTCACGAATGTGTGTCTGGAACAATTCTTCTCTATGAAAATCAAGCTCACACTTGAGCTCATCATAAAATGGAGCCTTATCCTTGACAAGGTCTAGCTCGGTCCTTAATTTCAACACTTCATTAGCAAGCCTAACATTCTCTTGCCTCAAGGATCAAGATAAATGTCTCCTTACCCAATCAAAAACCATGACACTCAAGGAAAAAATATAGGGTTAGTGCTCTAAACCTAACAAAATGATGCTCAAATTTGGTATTTATAAAATAGCTTGCAAGTGCTCACATTGTAGGAAATGATATATATATTTCCAATTTTGATCTAAAGAGGAATCATGTGGCTTTTAAATAATTCAACAAATTCTTAAAAATAAAAATTAAACCTAAACATTATGTCACAAAGTTTTGAGTTTTTACAATATCTAAACTAATAAAATTAAATTAAAGATAAATTCAAAAAACATTAGGAAAACAACATTTACATTCAATGGAGAATTTATGGGATAGATTAATTAGTTAATCATACTTGTTCAATATTAATTGGGTTATTAATGACATGAATTAAGATTATTGATTCTCTTATATATACAAATAGGAGATTTATTAGGTCTACTATTAGTTATTTCTTAAAATCACATACCACCTTCGGTCGAATCTAGCATTTAATCTTAATTAAATTATGCATCTTTTCTAAGAGATTAACAAACCATTTAGTTGCCTCCTATGGTTGGGTCTAACAAATTAAACTTCTATACAAACTTTCTAAATTGGATTGTAGATCGATGAATCTAAAATCTAACTTTCATGTTTTTAAGTTATTATGAAAAATATGTCACTAATATATTTTCCAATAATGAATCTTATAAAACATTTGAAATAGAATATTACTCTAAACCAGATTTAGATAATCAAATTCTTAATTCAAGAGTGTGATTCTAAATCAAATGTAGATTCATGTTTCAAAAACCCAATTTCATATAAATTTCATAAAATTTATGAATATAAAATAACATGTAATTTTGTAAAAATATTTACCTACTTTAATATTTCATAAGCATAACAACGTTATTAATACCCCATAGTATTTTCACCTAGATATGCTTATAATTAATGATTGATCATAATATTATAAAAGAAAACATTCAAAAAATGCATAAAATTTATATGAAAAAAGAAGTATACATTTAGAATTTATACCTCAAGCGTATCCTTTAAAATATAAAGTTTCGATATTGTTTTTGTAATTAGAAAACCTCTAATAGATTTTCCTACACTATTTATTGAATTGAAAGATAACTATTACATAAACTTACACTATGTTCAATTCTCAATTGAAAAAGGAATCAAAATAAATCTAAAAACTAAAGAAAATCTTAAGGGAAAGAGAAGAGTTGAAGGATGATGGCTATGGATTGGGATGATTTACAATAGGGATGAAGGGGGTTTTTAATAGGTGTGGAAAACACTACAAACCAAAGAATTTTATGGATCAAAAAGTCAGGCATAATGGCATGCTTTTCTTGGCACTATGGCATGAGCCAGCCTGTACACATTTTTAATCAAGATGTGATTGCCTTACACTGTGGCATGGTAAAAGTTCACCGCAACATGCATGTTGTTGTACTTCTAGAAAATCACTTGTATTTCATCCCTTTACCTTGGTTTGGAAAATATGTAAAGGTTACATATGTTAGCCTTTTGTGCTTCAATGTTGCAATGGTGTGCTTTCATGTACTATTCTTCTAGTGTTGATCAATTGAATCATTTTGAAGTAAACAATACCTAAAAAACAACAAAACATACTCTTAATTATGAAAATATATATTTTCTAAAAAAGATAATAAACTTATGCAAATACAAATCTATTTTTGCATTTATAGTGTATAAAACCACGTTATATTTATTACTTTTAAGCACTCATCATAATCCCTAACAAGCTTCTTTTTAATCTCTAGCAATGAAACCAAAAAACTAAAAACAAAAACTAAAGTATATAAAATTAAACTATCCTAAATCATTTCCATAGATTGACACGGTTGCATTTAGCATATGCAATAAGCTTTTAAACCCCTAAGTTGTCCTAGTGAACCATTTTAAGTCTCATGAGGCCTTTCAATGATAATACCTACCGATATGAAACTAAATGCAAAAATTATATAGAAAAAATAAAAACAAACAAATAACAAATAACAATACTAAAATTTTAAAATTAACAAAGTAAAAATAACAAAAATAAAAAGAAAGAAAATACAAAATTTCTCATGCTTCTAGTATCTTTTTTAAGTCCATAACTAAAAAATAAATTATAAGCTATTTTCATATCCTAAATATTCATAATTTATTATAACAATTTCTTGAAAATCATATTCATATTCAAATAAAAAAAGGCATCAATATTAATTTTCCCAATTTCAGTGTATGGAATTTAAATTCACTTTGACTCTATCCTCACAAGTCATATTCTCCATAACATTAATCCTATTGGTTCAAGCACTCTTTCAAAGGTATATGCAAATACAATTTATTTAAAGAAAAGGAACTAATGATTTTGCATATCTTCAAAGAAGAAAAGGCTTAAAGTAGTACATAATATTGATCTCATGAAAGGAATTGATTGAAATGGTTTATAATGAAATCAAATACTAGTTTCATGCATCAATTAAAACCATTAAATAAAAATTTCAAATTATATGCCTTTTAGAGATAAAGAAAATGCAATAACTTCTTGGAGATTTATTTCCTTTATTTCTTTTGTATTTAGCTATTTTTCACAACTTTGTACGATGTTTGGGCTATAGTATTTAGTTTATACTACTAATTTTCTCTCTTTTTTCTTATTTTTCATTCTCTTTTTTTTTTAAAGTGAGAACCCATGTATTAATATATACATATTTTTATATGATATGGTAAATGGCTATTTCTTGGCTTTTCTTTTGTATTGGCTTAGGTAACCCCATATATGTCTCTTTTTTAGATGCCATGCATGAATGAAGGAAGAGATATACTTTCAATTTTCTACTTAAATCATTCAACTTAAGTAATAAAAATAAATATATGACACTTTATCAGATGTAAAAATCCTAACATTCAATTTTGAACCTATAGAGATCATCTAAAAATTTGAAGTTGATAAGAGTAAAAAAATATTATCACTCAAAATGGGAAAATAATACCTCAAAACATCTCCACAAGGTAGTCTCCACTATTTGATTCCTAAACATCGATTTTGAATTTATTGTAATTTCATTATTTTATCATGAAATAAATTATGACAAATTATCACATTACTTCATGATATGTTTTAGAAATTAATTTAACAGTGAAAAAACTTAATCATTTACTCAAAATTAAATAAAGACATGATAATTTTGCTAGAAAATTTTAAAATCCAACTAAAATTCCTAAACAATATAAATAAATAAAAGCCACAAAATTTTAATAATGTGAACATATGTTTAATAAAAATTTAAAATTAGCTCAATTTTATAAAGAAGTAGGTTTTTCCATCCCTAACCTAGAACTTACATTACCCTCAATATAACAATTATAAATTAAAGATAAAGAGTAAATAATAGAAAATTTGTCCATTTGTTGAATGTGTTCAAGAATTGATATGGAATTATAGGTGCATCCACCATTCCAAACTTTTAAATTTACACAGAATATTGCATACTTTTCACAAATTTCAATAAATAGTTATAAAATTAACAGTTTTAAAAAATGTTCACATGACAATAAACAATATAAAAACAAATATAACATTCAAAAGCAAAATAGTTAAACTAAAGTTCTCAAAACAAAACACAAAATAAAAAATAAAAAATCATAAAAACTATAGAACAAAGTTAGAGCTTAGTCCTTCAGGTCATCCAGATCATGTTCTCCTAGTTGACATTGTGATCTTTCAAGAGATTCAAAGCTCAAACCATAATATTGATACTTGGGTGTTACTAAATGGGAGATGGTCAAGTTGTAACCCATTCATTTCATACATCAATTGGTTATGATCCACCTGATCACAATGCTATCAATTTAGAAATTGAGCTTATTGGGTAATGTAAGCTTGCTAGTAATATTCCATGTAGCTCATTATTTCACCAAAATTATGAATTTTATCTTTCATAGTTAGCTTTGATGAAGAAGTGACCCTTCTTTCTCGTTAGGATATGTTGGTACCAAAGTTGAGTCCATTGAAATACACCATATTTAATGATTCACCAAGTTGAATTATAACTTCACCTTTTGAGTGAGGTTCCCCTAATTTCTTACATAAAGAAATATCTAATTGGGGAAAAAGTAATTCAATTGGTGACTGTTTGTAGATAGCTTGATCCTGTGGTGAATTATATTTCCTACATATATAGACCTTGGTTGCAATAGCATACAGTGAAATTTCCCTCTCTCTATCCACTGAGTTGTAGTGTCTGGTGGGCATTATTCTAGAACACATGAAGTATTTCCAAAGACGGGAAACCTTATCCAAATACTTGGCTTCAAAGCCCTTATGTTTCCCTATAGAAAAATTTCATTAAACCCTTTCTAAAGTTAAGGTTTCAAACACTGTAGCATAATCGACATTGCTTAAATATGTTTTATACTCACCTTACCCAATATTCACTAAATAATGAAGATCATTTATATCATTTGGCCTAAACGAGATTAGCACTTCCAATACTTTAACTACATTATCAATAGAATAGAGAACATTAGCATAGAATTTTCAAACAAGTGATTCTATAGCAACATGTGGTTCCTTAACAAACTTTTTCCATCCTAGTATTGCTATAATCTTAAAACTTCCCTCAAATTGGGCATTAGGCCCTAAATGAAATTCCATCCCTCTTTCAAGTATAAAACCTTTATTTACTTCTATGGATTTTTGAAAATGTAACTTGGTCTTATAACTTGAAACTTTCGCCCTATCATAATCCTCCGAAGCGATACCTCTTTAATTTTACTATTCCTACCTCTTTTAGGTACCATTTCAAAAATCAACAATATCTAAATTCCAAAGGTTCTCAGATAATCCAGGTAAAAATAATACAAAAATAAATTATACCAAAATATTTTCCTTTACCCTCTTAGTCCAAATTAGGGTTTGAAACTCTTAATAATTAAAAAAAATCTAAAAAATATAGGGAATTTTAAGACATAAATTCTAAAAATTTATGACTACTTGTGTTGTTGAGGATGAAGAAGATGAAGAGCACCCCTATTGAAAATGATGAAGATTTGTTGATTTTGTTGATGGTTTTTCAAAATTTCTTTATAGAATGGGTAGGAAATAGATTGGTGAAAGGATTTGAAATATTATGGAAGAAAAGTGTGATTTGTGAGGGATTTTATATGTTTGGAGGGAAAGAACATGTTAGTGTTTCTAAAGAAAGTGAGAAAATTTGAGGGAAAGTGGGTGTTTTTACACAGGGCTAAAAATCATACATAACTTTATTAACACTTGGCTCGACATAATCCTTTTCCTCTTCCACCAGTTTTAAATAGAAACACTTATGCTATGACAATTTTTTCATGTGGCCACGACATGCGTAACTCTATAGCTAGAAATTCTTATAATTAATAATTGATCATAATATTAAAAATTGAATTCAGAACAATGTATAAAATTAATAGAAAAATAGAAAAATACATTTAAAATTTATATATCAAGTGTATCCTTCTAAATACAGAGTTTTAGTATTGTTTCTATAATTGGAAAAACTCCAATAGGTTTGCTAATATTTTTTATTGAATTGAGAGATGACTACTATATAAACTTAAATAATGTTCACTGTTAATTGAGAGAAGAACTAAAATAAATCTAAAAACTAAAGAAAAACTTAAGAGAAAGAGAAGAGATAATAGATGATGGATATGGATTTGGATGATTTACAATGGGGGTGAAGGCAATTTTTATAGGTGTGAAAGAGGCTACAAATAGGAGAATTTTGTGGATTAAAAAGTCGAGCATGGCAGCATGCTTTTCTTGGCACCATGGCATGAGCCAGCTTGTATATGTTTTTAATCAAGATTTGACTACCTCGAGTCACAGTATAGTAAAAGTGCACTTTAAGCAAGCGTGTTTCTATTCAACCCTCTACATTGGTTTGGAACATATGTAAGGATTATGCTTCAATATTTCAATGGAGTGCTTTCAGGTACTATGTTTCGAGTGTTGATCAGTTGAATCATTTTGAAGCAAAAAATACTTGAAAAATAACAAAACATACTTGTGATTTCGAGAAGATAATTTTGCTAAAATTATGTTAAAACTTATGAAAATACAAATATATTTTAAAATATGTAGTGCATAAAATCACGTTATATTTAGTGCTTTTAAACACTCATCACAAAATGACTAAAAACCCTCTATATCTATTTGTTTTAACAACTAAGCACCTTGCCTTTTATAGGGAAAGGTATTGGGATGAATAATTGGAAAAATATCCAAAATTAAATGCAGTAGGTTAGCATTAATAAATGTATCATATAAATAAACATCCATGTCTTAGTATGTATATACATATAAATACGTGCCTAAATTAAGAAATATAATCCCTAAAAAATTATATCTTATAATTATTAAGAGGAACGTCGAGCCTAGAAATAGCTTGAATATCTTACAAAAAGAGGGAAACACAAGCAAATGAAAGAGTTAGAGCTTTCCAAAAATAAAACAACTCAATCCTATTATAAAACTTGAACATCCCTAGGTTGTTGAGATTTGTCTCCCACTTCAATTTCTTCCTCACCTCCTTCTCACTTTCCTTAGATTCTTCATTATCTACCTGGGTATGAGTCTAAGGAGATGAATTATATTTAGGTGTGACTGGGATGTTTAAAATATGGTAATAATGCTTCCAAATATCCTATTTCTTATCATGCTTCTTAAAAGAATCCATGGCCAAGTTTAAACTGATCTGTATGCTCCCTATGAGCTACTTAACCATAGCAATCAAATCAAGATTTTTCTTTTCAAGATCACATAAGGTATCCTCTTCCTTGTGTTTGGCATCTTATATCCTACATTGATAACCTTCATTCCTAGCCATAAGCTTCGTCTCTACTGCCTTAACTACCTCAGCTTGCCTTGTATTTTCATTCCACTAACTCATAACATGAGCCAACTTCTCCTCTTATCGATGGCCTCACCCTTTTATTTGTTAGCATGGTTAAGTAACATAGCCATATTGGAAAAAGTTAAAGCTTTTGGATGAGTTAAGCCTAAAAAAGAAAGGTGGATGATTCAGTGACGAATAAAAGAGATAAGTTGATAAAATACTTGACCAAAGTAATGGTTCAAATTAATACTTACTTTAAAAAGCAGTGTACTCAATGACTCATTTCCACAAAGTTTGAACAGTTGAAAAGGGTGTAGGCTAGCTCGAGGAGATTAATAAAAGTGCTTGATGATGTGTAGAAGTGGGAGAAAGCTAGAAAAATACTCCTATATTTTGGGAAGGAAGAGTGTGAGAAGGAGTGGGTTCTTCCATTACAATGCCACTAGGAGGATTGTTTTCATTCTAGCCTTTGGTTCGACCCGTTAGCTCCCCAGTCCTTATTTTTTTTGGATTTATTTCTCCATTCCCTTGGAATAGATATTTGAGTCTAAGGTATGCTTATTCTAATGGTATATTGAGATGATGATGTGGTGAGGATCTCGTCCATTTATTTTTCCTCAGATGTATTCACCTCCATACTTGAGCCCAAGCTCACACTTTCCACTTGAATCGAGTAAGTGGAATATTATGGAATTTCCCAAGAAGATAACCCAAAGAAATTTGAGGACTCAACCTATTGCTCTAGTTGATATTTCTCTATGTATTGTTACATGAGAAGAAAAACACCGAAGAAAATAAAGTAAGATACGAAAAGATAGGGAGTTACCTAAAGTTGAAGTTTTGAAAAGTGGCTAAGGAGTGAAATTAAGAACTGACCACAAAATAAAATGTGAATTGGTTAGGTGCAAATATAGATTTGTAAAAATTGAGCAGCTAATTATGATACCTAGCTAATATTTTTATTACCTGAGTAAGAAAGCATTAATGCATGAAGTGAAGTGATAAAGTAATTTTTGAAGCAATTTGGCTCAAACTTTCTTAAAATTATGAAAATGAATCACTTGCCTCCCCCTTAATATAGAGGTTTAAATTTTCTCTCTCCAAATAATTTATTGAGACGTACAAAATTGTTTAAGATTTAGTGTAGTTTTAACTGCCAAGTTTTTACTTTTCCACCTCATTTGAAGAACCAAGCTAAAAGAGTATAGGGACCTGATCATTGAGCATAAGTTACGACTTGGAGTTTAACCCTTAAAGTGCCCAAACCTTGGTACACAATCCCTAAGTCTTAAGGTAAGATAGCACGTAGAAGTAGGATTTTAAAAAGCATCATTAGAAGTATAAAGCATCCAAGGATCAACCATCACCTTGATCCCATAACATGGTCGACCCTAGAGTAGTTTTTGCTTTTACTATTATGCCCTTCTTATATGCTGAGACATGTATCTCCTATGTAATCAACACATCTACATTTAATTTTCTATATATATGTGAACTTGGTATCAAACCAGCCATATTCACTCTCATTTTCTAATATCTCTCTAGTTTCCCTCTCTAAATTCGATAGAAAACAATAATATTTTAATAAAAACTCATTAAAATAATATATTTATCCTTAATTGGCTCTTTTTACAAAGTTAATGGACTAAATGACATTGTTTCTAAACTAATAGACTAAATGGCATTTTTCTCAATAATAAAAGGATAAGAATAGGACTAATTCAGACAATTCTAGGTAGATAAACAATTAACAATCAATGGAGAATTTATGAGAATAATTTGTTAGTTAACCATGCTTGCTTAGAATTAACTAGGTTATTAAAAAATAAATTAAGATTATTGATTTTCCCTTTTATGTATGAAAAATTCTTCTGACGGGGATCAATTTCTTTGTTAATGAAACCAATTAATGTCTTTTGGTAGGGATCAATAAATGATTAGATTAAATTATGCTTTGTTCCTAAGGAAATAGTAAATCCATTTAAATTAATGTTTTTGGCAAGACTATCGATTTAAACTCTTATTCAAGGTGTAAAAATCAAATCCTAAAAGCTAACTTTCAAAATTTAATTTTATTACGAAAAATATTTTGTTAATATATTAATCAATAATAGACTTTGTAGAAATCTTGATTAAAGAAATAATCTCAATTTATTTTATAAAAATATTGACCTAAATTAATCTTCACAAACATGGAAACAAAACTAATATCCCATCGTAATATCCAGCCAAAAATACATAAATTTAATAAATTACCAGTAAACTAAAAATAGAATTTATAAAAAGACACATAGATTGAATTTATATATAATTAAATATAAATAAAATAAATACCTCGATGTATTCTTCGATATAAAGATATCTTCTCTAGTTATCTGTGATATGGAAAATCTCTAGATGATTTTCCTATACTGTTATTGAATCTAACCTATTATAAAAATTGAAGAAAAGTAATGTAGCAGCTCTAAAAACTAAAACCTAGATTAAAACCAATATGGCTTCTCTCCTAAAATCCTAAACATAACATTATATTTATAGCTAGGGCTAGCCAGCAAGGGTTTCAAGTCACAAAATTTATCATGCATTGCAACCTAACTATAACACCTCCATGGTCCGAGTTACATTATGGTATGCCTTGTGTTACTTGAAAAAAATTGCACCATGGCCTAATCTTTCCATGTCGTGCTATAGATAGAAAATCATGCCTAGTCAATTCAATTAGTGAGGAATGCATCATGTAATCCTTATATGTATTGTTCTTATAGGCTTTAAAGGTGCAAATGAATGCTTCTGATGTGATTCTTTATTTGTTGATCAATTTATCCATTTAAAGCTAAAATTACCTTAAATAAAACAAAAAATATTTGTGATTTTAAACATATAAATTTGCTTAAATAATGACAAAATAATACATGTTCAAATCTATTTATCATAATCAAACACAATACAATATTTAATTCTTCATGTGTTAATCAATTTACCAATTTAAAGCTAATATACATGTAAGCCTTGCAAGGAAAGTGATAAAAACTAAAAACAAAAATAAATAAACTAAATTAAACTAACTTAAATCATTTTTGTAAATTTACATGCTCGTATTTAGAGTATGTAACAAGCCTTTAAACTCCTGGGTTTCCCTAGTAGATGAGTTTAAGTCTCATGAGGGCTTTAGTGATGATACACACAAACATCCTAAAATAAAAAATACAAAATAAAAATAAATAACAAAAATAAAAACAAATAGTGAATAAAAAACAAAAACTAAAATTAACAAAATAAAAACTAGAACGAAAAATAAATCAAATGAAAAAATAAAAGCTAAAATACAAATGGAAACTAAAACTAAAAATATCAAAGTAAAAGTTAAAATAAAAAAAACTTCTCAAGATTTAGCCTCTTTTTAGTTCATTCAAATTTCAAGCATAAGTTAATATCCCTAAAGGATCAAAATTTATTATAAAAATAAGTTACAAATTACAAATTCATGCTCCATACCAATAATATATCAACCTTGACTCACCCAATCTCAGTGTTAGGAGCCTGAATTCACTTTGCTCTAATCCATACATGTAATACTCTCAATATCACACTAATCCTATGAGTTCAAGTACTCAATAAAGATATATGCGAATAGAAGTTATGTAAAGAAATGAGCTAATAGGCTCACATATGATTAAATAAAAAAGGCTAAAAAAATGCATAACATTGATCTCATGAAAGGAATCAAATGCTAGGATTTATAAAGAGATATCATTACTACTCCCATATATCAATTAAAATCATCAAGCAAAAATTTGAAGTATATGCCTTAGAATGAATGAAAATGCAATGAATTCAAGGGGATTTATTTCGTATTTTTATTTTGTAATAACCATCTCACAACTTTGAAGAACTTAGAGCTATAATATTTAGTTATACTATTTGTTTTTTTATAATATATATATATATATATATATAGATTCTTTCTTTCTTCTTCCTTTTTTTTAAAGAGTGGACCTATGTACATATCTATATTTGGTAAGTGGCTAATTTTTTTGGCTCCCTTTGTGTTGGCTTTAGAGAATTCCATATTTATCTCTATTTTTGCAACTCAAGCATGAATAAAATAGCATACAATCTCAATTTCTACTTAAATCATTCAATTTAAGCAATAAAAATAAGTATATATAATTTTTCATCAAATGTTAAAAATCCTCACATTCAATGCAAAGCCTATAGAATTCATCTAATAATTTGAATTAAGAAGAAGAGTGTTTAAAGGAGTAGAAAAAAAATTATCACTTAGAATAAAATGCTATAGACTCAAAATATTATCATTATGTAGTCTCCACTATTTGATTCCTAAACACCAATTTTGGGTTTATCTAAAGCTCAACATCCAATCATGAAACACAAACTATGAATAGAATTAATTCTTAAAATAACCCTTAAATGTGTTTGAGAAGTCAAGCAAACAATGCAAAGACTCAATAAATCAATAAAAGCACGATAATTTTTCAAAAATTAACAAATTGGACCTAGCTATCCGTAAACAATTAAAAATGAACGTAAAATAAAAGAAAATAAATTCACACACATGATTAATAAAAAATATAAAAATTTTTAAATTCATATGTAACTTTTCTTTCACCCTCAATCAAGAATCTACATTGTCCTCGATGTATCAAATGTAAATCAAAGATAAAGAAAAACAAAACAAAAGTTACCAATTTGGTTTATAAAAGAAAAGTTACCTATTTTCTTTAGCTAAATGTGATCAAGTAATTATGTGGTAAGTCAATTGCATCCATCATCTCAAAGAATTTTATCTCAAAAATGTTGTGTACTTCTCATATATTACATCTCAAATAAATGGTTATAAATTTAACTTTCCTAAAATAAAAATTACCTTAAAATGGAAAATAATATAAAACAAAATAAAAAATAAAAAAAGCAAAAATAACTAAAATAGAAGTTCATAAAAAAACTAAAATACTATACATAAAAATTATAAAACTCTGATGCAAGGTTAGAGCTCAATCTTCCATGTCGTCTAGTTCTTGTTCATCACCACATGGGTGCTGGGGTGGTGTAAGAAAAATATCATACCCTTTATTCATGGGTTCTCTCAATTGACTAGTATCAACTCCAAGATGAGAGAGAGTTAACAATTCCATCTCATAGATATTATGGTTATGTTCACCCTGAACACAATGCTACCAACTTGTATACTCGACATGTTGGGTAGTGTAGTCTTAGGCATATTTCTTCATGTAAGTCACTTCTTCTTTTAAATGATGAATTTCATCTTTCACAGACACCTTTTTCCATTTCAATGCCTATAGTACCCGAGATGGATTCATTCTTGCATACTTTGTCAATATTTCATCCAATTGTAATAACACCTAAGAAATAACTCAAGCAATGATTATTTATAGGAAATATTATTCATTAGTGAATTATGGCTCAAACATTCATGGTTATTATGGATGCCATAGAAAAAATTAATATAGCAAGTTTTCTATCCACAGAACTAGTGTGTAATGGGCATGAGTTTAAAGCAGATGAAATATTGCCAAATGCGCAAAACCTTACTTATATGTTTGGCTTCAAATCCCTTGGGTTTACCAATTGAATATTCTCATTCAATCCCCTTTACAACAAGGGTTTATATTACCTCATTATAGTCCATATTGTTCAAGTAACTTTCATACTCATCCTGGCGCACATCCATCAAACCATATTAAGAATTTAAAAATAATGGGCCAAATTGGACAACTACACACCATACTTTTATGTTATTTTCAATAGTGTGATGAACATTAGCATAAAATTCCTAAACAAGGGACTTTACAAGGGCTTCTAGGATCTTTACGAATCGTTTCTGTCCAAGTGCCGAGATGATGTCTGTTATCCCTTCAAAATGATAATCCAGTTTAATTTAAAATTCTAATATCCTTTCTATGATAAATCTTTTATTAATTTTAGTAGCCTTATCAAACCTAAGTTTAGCCACTACACTACTAAACTTAGCTCTATTGTAGTCTACGGGACCATTTTTTCCTTTCCTTTTTCACTCATATTTCTTTTAGAGGCCATTGAATCAACTTCTAAAAAATATTAGGTGTTCACAAAAATACTAGAAATCAAACAACATAATAATATAAATTAATCCAAAAAAATTTCTTACCCTCTCTTAGACCAATTAGGGTTTGGTAGTCTTTTCAATCAAAAAATTCCATAAGTAATCCACACAAATCAGAAAAATTAATCCAATAACTTATTCTAAAATATATAGTCACTCACTTGTGTTATTTTGAAAAGGATGAAGACTTGGAGATTCTTGATGGAAATTTGAGAAAATCTCTCAAAGAATGGCTAGAAAACAAATAGTAATGGGAGTATTATGAAGAAATTAGAAGGATTAAAAGAAAAAGATGTGATTTGTTTTGGAAATTTGGTGTTTTAGGAGGGGGATTAGGGTTTGGAGAAGAAAATAAATTTTGAGAAAAAGTGGGTTGGAATGCGTAAGGCTAGGCATTTTAGTGAAAAAGTTGAGCCCGTGCCTCTACATAGGTTCATTCATGCTACAGTGCAAATAATTATAATTCCATTCCAAATGTTCAATAACCCATGGACCATGACACACTTAAATTTCATGCCACAACTTGAAGTTGATATCCTCACACTCCAATTTCAAACCAAGAGCCTATTGTCTGGGCTAGAAAAAGGCAATGTCACGGCTAAGAAATATTTTTTTAAAATGCAATCTCATACTAAATAATAAGTAAAATCAAAGTATTAAATAATTTTAATAAATAAAACTAAAAATAAAAAATAATTATAACTATACCTAATATACTAATAAGCATTAAATTAAAAATAGTAAATAATTATAACTAAAATAAAGTAAATAAATAATAAAAAAAACTATAACTATAAAAATAAAAATAAATTCAAACAAAAAAAAGCATAACGGATTACCTCCCATCCAGGACTTACTTTATCATCTTAGCAAGATATTGCTTGGAGGACTTACATTTTTAATAAACTCAATGTCTCCACATCATTGAGTTCATTTATCATTCTTGCCAGATAATAATTATTTTCCTCGCTTCAACATTTAGCCAGTTTCGCAACCTATATATCCATCCTTTTTAAAATAAACTAAAATATATTTTTTAATTTTTGATTATTTTTAGATTTTAATTTTTGATTTTTTATATTAAACAACTCAAAGATATTTACAAATTTTTTAAAAAAAGTTAGATAATAAAAATTTTAAATTCTACTCCTCCCTAGTAACGGCGCCAAAAACTTGATAATACTAAATTATCAAGTTGATAATGTGAAGATAATCCCTGATAATGCTAAATTGTGTGATATCATGAAGACTTACTCTTGTGATTCTTATCCAAGAGTGTGTTACTTATGTCTTTATCCTTTCTTTGTACTAATTGATATTGATTAAGAGTTTACAAGGGATTTTATTATTCTTTAGAATGGTTGTTAAATTGACTAATAAGGTTAGAAGGACGATTCTTAAAAATGTTGTCTTGGTCATCAAAAAATTTCATTCAACTGTAAACCAAACTATTGGCTTTGACTTCCAAAATTCCTTCAAATATTTGATGCTCCATAGTAGAACATGTTCCTCATCCATTTTTTGTGGTCCAATTTGACTTGAATCGTATTATGGCAATACTAGAGACATAATATCAAATCATTAGGTTGAGACTTTGACGGACTTGTTTCTGGTTCAATATGTTCAATCCTATTAGTGACTGCTACAATTTGTTGAGAAGACACCTATGCCTCAGTAATAAGCAACCATTGGAAATTTCTCCCATAGTCAGTTCAAATCTATGAATCGTTCATACAACATCCAACTTCTAAGGAAAATCAAGTTATAGCTAAAGCAAACCGGTTTAGAAGGTAGATGACACATCATTTTTTTCAAAACCATCTCGTAGTGATATGAAATTCATCATTTCTTTGAAATAAAGAAGGAAAGTCCTTATAACTCATCTTTGGTGGTATATTCTATCTTTTCATCTTGACTTAATCATTACTTAGTGTAATTAATTTGCATACATTTCTTTATGGTTATTCTATGAGTAGAAGTGATATAAAATTTGTCGTTTCTTTGAAATAAAGAAGATGAGTCCTTACAACTCTTTGTTGGTGGTATATTCTATCTTTTCATCTCAGGTTAATCATTACTTAATGCAATTAATTTTCACACATTTCTTATTGGCTATTATACTAGCATGCAATTGATAGAAAAAAAATAAATTTTACAGAGAAATTTTATTCCCTTGAGATTAGAACCATGCTATGATATCAAATAGTCAAGCCTCGAAAAAATGGGTATGTGAAATAGAAGAGGGATAAATTTTAAATTATGTTTAAAATAAATTTCTTTAATAATCATAAAAGAATTCAATTTAAAAAAATCCATTTTTAGAAGTTTTCTATTTAAAATGAAAAATCCATTATAAAATCATAAAATTAAATCTAATCAATTAAAATTCATCAAAGTCATCTCAACGTCCCTAATCGTAATTATCATGGCCAAAGAAATAAGGTTTTAAGTCAAACCTTACAAAATTGAAATCATGTATTCATGATTATCTTATTTTCACCATAATTATCTCAAACAATGCAGCTGGGAAGTGAGGGAAGAGTAAGGGTGAGCTACACATAGCTCAGTAGGAGTCTACTCTAAACTTTTATCATAATAAATAGATATTCATGATGCATGCTCATTTTAATAAATTTTCATGAGTATAAGTAGTCATCATTACTTCAATGTGGGGAGATTTCACTCATAAACCCAAGTATACATGTACTTACTCACTTCTGGGGAACCGAATGAGTGTAAAGTCTAGTTATCCCAATGCATGCTCATAAAATTCAAAATATGTCATGTGGTACAAATCCAATGCATGATATGTATCCCCATATGCATTAGTCATCCAAATACATGGGCATATGCATGGTCCAACCCCAACACCCATAAGGCACATTTATCTATCAAATCATGTAATATAGGCTTTCCTTTATGGGTAGGTCAACTCCAAACACAATGGGGTTCTAAATTTAAGGCTAAAATGTACTTAAAGAATCCAAAATAGATAGTAAACACAATAGAAGGTCCAACTTTAAGGCCTGTGTGCAACCATAATAATCCATTGTCACATATAGACACCATAAATGAAAAAATTGAAAGATATGTGTATATGATGCATACTTGTAGTCTGTTGAAAACTATTTGCTGCAACTAGTAGTCCATGGGTACCATACTCTACTAGACCTTGTACAAGTGCACTCTTTACGTATAAAACAATTTTCATGATGCATGCATAACATTCTCGGCTACCAAGTCATATTTTCACAATGTTCATTTTATAATAACATTTGATACTCGTTTATTTATACAAAATGTTTTTCAATGTATGCATAATAAAACATTTATAATAAGTATGTCATTTTAAACAACTTTTAGAACATTGTAATATAAATAAAAAATAATGGCAACCAGTTTTTCACTTTTATCCATAATATATGATGCATGACAACTCATTTATAAAAATAATGTATGAATTTAAAAAAGTTAGAATAAGAACCTTGGTCTACTTGAAAAGTTATTCCGCTGTCAAACTTTTGAACCCAAACTCCTTGAAATTTCATCCCTAAAATACCCTCCAAAATGTACCAAAAAACCCAAACATCCTAGAAAGAGGAATTTATAGTGAGAGAGTGAGAAAAGAGAAGAAATGAGTGAGGGAAATGGTGGAGCTCACCCTATTTTTATAGGCAATCTGAGAAGCTTTGATCGACACATGAATTGTGTGCATTGAATATGTAAGTATATGTATCGTAATAAGGAATATAATGAAAATAAAATATCATTCCACAGAGATTATGTTATTAGAAACTAATTTTTAAAACAAAAAAATAAAAATAAAGTTTTTTTTGTTTTTTTATATTTTAAGAAAGAAAAATTAAAAGACAAAAAATAAATAATAATTAACTAAATCAGATTTGATAGCTAAGAACATACATGAAAAAATATCTAGAAATACTTAATCCCTCAACTTTCTAAACATGTGAATCACTAAAATTTTTCCAACATAATTATCACTCAATTACATGATCAATTGAATTTGACCTAGCATGTATTCCTCTCTCAAGTAAACAACACATCATATAGTAATTTACCTAATCACAATCTCATGTCAATTAAATTACATACTACTCATTAATTTCATCAATTATGGATCACATATATAAGAATCATACATATCTGCCTAGAAACTATGCATGTTATTTAATAAAGGAAAATAATTAAATAATTCTCTCAAATCTATTTTATTTCCTTAATAAATCAATTTTTGGCCAAAATATTAATAGCATAAAAATCAAATTAAATAATATAATTAAATTGAAATCATAATTGGGGTAAAATATCACATTATCATATGGTGAAAATTGGGTTCATAATATAATTGTGTGTATAAAGCTTATATTTTTCATAAAGAAAGACATAAAAATTGATAAAGAAAGGATAAGAAGAAGTAATACAATCAATCTCTTAAATTTTAGTACTAATCTTCTCTTGAATATCCACCAAAATTATATCTCTTTTTGAATTTTTCTGTATTTTTCTCTCCTTTTAGCTCCAAAAATTGATAAATATTATGTTAATTATGGCTCATTAGAATTTATGTGGTAGTTAGGCATTTAATTATGACTCAACATATAGAATTAGACCGTTAGATCATCTTCAAATCAAGGTTTGGGATCAAAACAAGAAAAATTAGAAATTCTGGAAAATAGAAAGGAGACATGTGGCACACATAATTCAGTGGGCGAATCAGAACGTGATGCATGGAGAGGATCGATATCGATCAAAGCTCGTTGAGTAAGTGAAACTAAATGATCTATGATTTTCTATGTTGGATGGCATAGCATACAGTTAGAAATAGTGGACAAGTATTATAACGAAGCGTGGTGTGAGAGTTGATCGTGCAATGAACTCAGAAGAAACGTGGTGCTGACATGTGTCAAAGTGCTACATCACACGTGGCTTTGTATGACTCACCTACTCTGATTGCATGGAATCCACATGGCTTGTTCTATCAGCTCCACTACTTGCATGGCATCCATGTGACAGCTCTTGATTAATTTTGCAATAAAAATTCATTAAAATTTAATAAAATTTCTAAAAAAAATCCCAAAAATCCCAAAAATTATATTTTCACTTTATTCACTAAAAAAATTTATATTTTCATATTTTTAACACTAAAAATACTTTTCATTGAATAAAACAAGCAAATATTAAGTAGAAAAGTACATTGATGACTCTACTTTTATACAGTCATCACACCCTCAAACTTAACTCTTTTTTTGTCCTCAAGTAAAGCCAAGTCTAGCTATTAAAAAATGACATGGGTAGTATATTCATATATATATATATATATATATATTAATACATGCATATTTAGAGAAAACTATCACCCTCAAAAGTTGTACAATTTTATGAGAAAGAGTTTCACATATTTATCAATCAATGTTTCATCAAAACAAGGATATGCATAGTTTTTGATGAATTTATTTGTATGTATGTGTTGTATATGATATCATCCAATGCACTTATGAAATCAACCTATAGTAGCATGCTAATCAATTTAATCTTATAAAAACTCTCATAAGTCTATTTTTGACATCCTTTTCCCCTAATATAAATATGAACTTAATATAGACTTTACATGCTTGTAATGTAAGGTTTAGGTGGGGGTCGATAAATGAAGACATTTAGGCTATTTCCACACCTTATCTTTCTCTTTATTCATTATGCATTTTTTAATGGCAATTGAGCTTTAACTTTATATTTTAGTGCCCCCTTTCTTATCATTCTTTTCATATTATTTTATTACACATATTTTTTAACTTTACAATACCTCTGAACTTATTTTTAATTTTGTTTTTTTTTCTTTAGAGGGATAATTGTGTTGTGAGTTTTGATCTCTCCTTGTATAGGGTGCATTACATTTCACCTCATTATATAGCATTACACATGATTGCATTTTTTTTTCCTTTCATACAAGCTAAAGGTGCAAAGGTAAAGGTAATGCTTATTGGTTAGGCATAAAATGTGACTTAAAGATATGAAAGGTTCTTTGTTAGACTCAAATAGGTGACTACAGATATTAACAATGGTTAGCTTAAAAGGCTCAATCAATCCACATAAGGCCTAAATCATCTCTTTTTCTAAATATTATTTAAAATTTCGCCTTAAGGGATGATCAATTAGATTTTAAAATATGATAGATCTCATAAACTCCCATAACTTACTACATATTTTAACTAAATAAGAACACCTAAAAATTAGCAAGCATATCACATGATTAATGTAAGTATCTTAACAAGCATGTTACATTCCTTATCCTTGTCATGAAAACCAATTTTTATCATTGAATTCATATGTTTCATATTAAACACACATACATTTAGTTTCCATATATTTATCAATTTCTAACAAAATCATGATTAAAAATATCCTAAAAATAAACACAATTTCCTAAAAATTTAAAATGCATACTAAATACTAAAGTAAATAATGAAGTTCCCTCCCTCAAACTTAAATTTCAAACTGTCCCTAATGTACACATATAAATATGAAAAAGTAAAAGGAAAGAAAACTTCATTAGTCTTGGCACGCCACATCGGTCATTGAAAGTGCTCAATCTTGTTGCACCATTGCTCTCCACATTTATTCATCTACAAAACAAAAAGAATAAAAATATAAGAAAATTAGCATTGGGTTGCCTCCCAACCAGCGTCACGTTTAATTTCCTTGACTAGATAGTCATATCAAGTCCTAAAGTACATCCTTTGTGTCCATTTACTTTTTTAAGTCCAAAATTAATTTGAGACTTGATTTTTTAAATAATACTTTATGTTTTGGTTAAAAAAACATGGTGCTCAATTCTCTTATCATGCCATTTTTTTTCTTTCTATATATTTTAGCATTCTTAAATGCACTCCACTGTAGCTCATCCAATTTATGTATTTCCAACATCTTTTTCACCTCTCTATTGGACTCTTTTTCTTGCCCACTTGATTGGGGATGGTGAAAAAAATGTGAAGTCTAAACTTGGTGAACTTTCAGTTAATGGTTTGAGCTTTATATCCTATCTCAAAATTTTCCATAAACACCTTTGATACACAAATGAGAGGCGTGTCCTCCAAAAAGTTCACACCTATGATACAATATCAACCTTTGATTCCATACTTTCAAAGTAAAAAAAAGTTGAGTCATTTTCTGGTAAGTTTATGTCCTTGTTCATAGCATCATGTGTATAAGTGTGTGGGAAACTCAATAGGTTCTCTTAAGTTATCCTCATAATCAGTAACACTTATCTTAAAGCATTCATAAGCATTATCAATATCAGGGGGTTCAAATGCTTTAAAAACTTTAAACATTACTTATTCATCTTGTACTCTCGTTGTAAGCTCACCCTTTTGTACATCAATGAGTGCTTTTTCTAGTTTCAAAGAACGGACAATCAAGTATAATATGAATGTTACGGTCCTCTTCCATGTCTAGTACAACGAAATCTGCCAGATGGATTAACTTTTCTACTTTTACTAGCACATCTTCTACCACACCCCAATGTCTCTTAATTGATATATTTTCCATTTATAATGTTACTGAAGTGGGTTTGGCTTTACCCACTGATGAGTGCTTAAAAAGCACTAAAATTACCATAATTTAATGTACTTTAGTTGATTAAAAAGATTTATATTTATATGATTTTATCATATATTTATATAAATTTATCTTTTTAGAATCATGGGTATTTTAATTGTTTTTTTAGGTATATTCCCTTCAAAAATAATTTAAAGACTTGAAGAATAATACTGGAGGTTGACAAATATTTTAAAAAATGAGGAAAAGTCAAAAAAATGGAATAAACTACCAATTCACACGGCAATTCCATGTGCATCCACGTGCGCATTAGGCCAGATTCCAAGGCACATCAGTGCCTTTGTCAACACCCAATCATGCGGTGAATCCTGCATGCATCAACACATTTTTGGCCTCTAATCTTGCCCAATTGGATGCGTCGGCACCCCAAATGTATGCCAGCCTTTCCAATCCACGTATATCATCATTTTTAATATATTTTTTCCACTATTAGCCTTTTCCTCACCTATAAAAAGCCCTTCTCCCCCATTGTAAAAAAACACACCTTAAGAAATAATTTTCAGAGCTCTTTCTCTCTCTATCTTTCTCTCTAGAGAGTTTTTTTTTGTTTTTAGTTTTAAAGTTCTTCTCTTTTTGAGAAGAACTAGCTATGTTTTTGTAAATTTCAACTTTTGATTTAATAAATGGAAATGCAAATCGGTTTGGAGGTTTTCCATAAACGAAATTAGCATTAAGGTTCTATAAGGATTCTTTCGAGGTATAATTTTAAAATTAATTCTTTATAATTATTTTTATGTTTTACACTTATATGTTATATTTAATTTGTATTTAATTAAATTTAGCATGGCTCGTTGTTTGTAAATATGATATAATAATAACGTTGTGTTTTCTTGCAAAATATTAAATAGGTAAAACATTTCTATAAAATAAATTGATTTTTTTATTCAAGATTTTATAATAAGAATGTTAGAGAGACATATTATATTTCATTACAAACTTAAATTTAAAAATTATATTTTAAGGTTTAAGTATCTGGTTTGATTTAAAGTAGTGTTCTTTTATTTGTTAGTACAATCGCTCGGTAGTTAGAATGAAACTCTATTTAAAAAAAATATAATAAATATTATTCAAAAATATATTGACAACATATTTTCAGTAATGGTTTTAAAACTTGAAAGCTAGTACTCGCATAATTAAATTCTTAGGTTTATTTGGACACCTTTAACAAAGTTTAAAATGTCTAACCCTACCAAAGTTGGCATTTAAATGGTTCATTTTCAATCTCTTAGAAAAAAAAGGAATTAATTTAATTAACCAAATTAATTATCGATCCTACCTATAGGTGTTAATTGGTTTGTTTAATTAATAAAGAATATATAACCGCACCAAAGGTGGTATTCATATAAAAAAGAAAGAATTAATAAATATCAATTTATATCTTTATAACCTAAATAATAGGAGTAAGCATAATTAACTTAATTATTATATCCAGAAATATTCTACTGTTATAAGTGATAAAAAAAATTGCATAAATGTTTATTGAATCCATATCTATGTTTATTTTTATGTTATTAGATTAGGAAACACAAAAACCAAAATATCATGACAAGATGTTTAGGATTTAATTTCATTTTAAAGATTTAGAATAATAAATTAAAACCACATATATTTCTTCCTTAGATCGACATTAGGAGTATACTTGTCGTTTTCTTTAAAATTATTCATGTACTTGCGAGAGTTTTACAAATATAAAAAAATTATTAACAAGAACGACAATGCTGATCTTGTCTCATCAAGTTTTTGACATCATTGCTTAGTATGGAATAACATTTTTAAATTATTTATCAAATTTTTGAAAGCATTTTGTGTTGTAAATGCTTATGATCTTTTTTATTTATTTTGTGTTAAAAAAATTAATTTTTTTTAAATTTAATATTAAAAAAAAACTAAAACAAAAAATCAAATAAAATTTTAGTTTTAATTTAAAAAAAAAGTCTTACCAAAAAATTTATACTTTTAACTTTTAATTTTTAATTTTAATATTTTAAATATTTTTTTAAATTTTTAAGTTTTAATTTTCATTTAAGTTTTAATTTATTTTTTTTACTTTTCTTTATTTTCTCTTAATTTTTAATTTTTACTTTTAATTTTGATAAAAAAAAAACTTAATTTATTAACTTAATTAACTTAGATTTTCACTTAACTAAATTTATTAATTTATTTAACGTAGATTTTAATAGCATGAAAAGTAAAGATCTAAGGGAGTTCTATCTAAGAGACTATTTCTTGGTAGCCTTTGTGCCAGTAGTCTTTCCTAGAAATGTTGCTTTGTTTAGGAGGATGGTTTTTAATAGGTTTGCCCCACCATTCTTTCTTGAAAGCACTATTTGTTAATATTGATTATGTTATTTAACTTAGAAATTATAAAAAAAAATTCTGAAGCTATCTTCAAAGTTTAAAAGTTTTAATTACAATATGTGATAAAAGAAAGTAATTGCTTTGTTAGATCTATGTACAATTGTGTTTTGATGCCTTAATTATTTGACTTGCACCTAGAAGAGAGTTATCTAACACCCACAATCATGTCCCTAGTTTTAAGTAAATAAAATTTTGAAAATCCATAGGGGATGACTTAAAAAGTATAGGGAGACAAATTTTCCCTACCTATATGTTTGATTGACTCACTGATGTGAGGAGATTGAGTTTACTTAAAATGAAATCCTCCAAATTACATCTTGCTAAGACGTTAAACTAAGCACTAGATGGGAGGCAACCCATCATTTTAGGTAATTTTCTTTGATTTATTTTGTTTATTTAGTTTAATTGAATGTGAATAATTTTATAATTGTTAAAACTAAAAATATTTGTTGAGATGTTAGAAGTTCACAACAATCTATTTGTGTTGAATTTAATGATAAACAGGATGGATGCACCTGCATTTCTCCATCATTACTTGCACATTCTCAAGAAATAGGTAAATTTTCTTCTCTTTTCTCTTTATCTTTAATTTACAATTGTTACATTGAGGACAATGTAAGTTCTAGGTTGAGGGTGGTCAAAAGTTACCATGCTTAATTTCAAAAAATTTAACAATATAAAAAAAATTGTTCACATTTTCATTTTCATTTTTTGTCATGACTAGTATTTCTTGATAAGATGTGGAAATTATATTAAACCCCAAATAGATGTTTAGGAATCAAATAGTGGAAACTACCCTTGTGAGATAATTTGAGCCTAATTTCCTTTATTCTAAGTGAAATATATATTTTTCTACTACAAACACATTTCTTATTTCTTCAAATTTTAGATGATCTCTATAGGTATATTAGCATTGAATGTATGAATTTTTTTCTCATCTTAATAGAGTGTCATATATGTTTTTTATTAATTTTCATTTCCTTAGATTAAATGATTTAAGTAAAAATTGATAGTATATGCCTTTATCTCATTCATACATGACTTCTACAAAAAAAAAACATATATGGGGTTACATAAACCAAAATCAAACAAAAAAGCCACAAAATTAAGCACTTACCAAAATCCTAAAAAAATGTACAATCTTTACATGGTTCACTCTCTAAAACATACAATATATATATATTGAAAAATATCTTAAGAAAATTGAGAGATAAAGAATATATAGTTTGATATACATACTATAACCAACATAGCCTACAAAGTTAGGAGTAAAGGTTAATTAAAAAAGAAAGTTATAAGAAGTAAATCCCTAGAAGTCATTGCATTTATTTTTCCTACACTTCTAAAAGGCATATATCTTGAAATTTTTGCTTAATGAGTTTGATTGATGCATGAAAATAATTTTTATATATGATATCTTTATAATTTATACATTTGATTCCTTTCATGAGATCAACATCAAAATAACACTTTGAGCCTTCCTTCATTATACGTATGAAAACATATTAGTTCATTTTTTTATACATCAACTCTTTCACATATAAATTAGCATGAGTGTTTGAACCCATAGGATTCAGTTTTTATGAGAGTAGTGACTTGTGAGGAATATAGTCGAAGGAAATTCGGATTCTTGACATTGAATTTGGGTGAAAGTAAATTGATACATTTTTTATAAGAAATATGAAAATGATTTTCAAATAATTATTACAATATCATGACTGTTTAAGAAGATGAAAATAACTTATGCTTTAGATTTTAATTATGATCTTAAAGGAGATTAAAAAGTATGAAACATTTTTGTGTTCTGTTTCATTTTGTTTTCTTTTATTTTAATCTTAAGTTCATTTTTGATTTTGTTGTAATTTTACTTTTTGAGTTGTTATTTTTTTATTTGTTTATTTTTGTTATTTCTTTTCATTTTTACATTTAGTTCAATGTTTGTGGGTATCATTACTAAAAACCCTCACGAGACTTAAACTTGTCTACTAGGGCAACCTAGGGGTTTAAAGACTTGTTGCATACAATAAATGCAACCGGGTCAATCCACGTAAGTGATTAATGATAATTTAACTTTAGTTTTTATCACTTCTCTTGCTAAGGGACTAGCAATAAGTTGGTTGGGGTTGTGATGAGTGCTTAAAAAGTACTAAAATTACTATGATTTAATGTACTTTAATTCATTAAAAAGATTTATATTTATATGGTTGTATCATATTTTTATATAAATTTATCTTTTTTAGAATAACGGGTAATTTTGCTTCAAAAATAATTTAAAGACTGGAAGAATAATACTAGAGACAATGCACCACAAATATGTTAAGAAAAAAATTGAGAAAAAGTTAAAAAAATAGAAAAATGGACAAAACTACTCAACCGTGCACGCATCATGCCAGAACAATGCATGTAGCCGCATCCAATCAAATCGCAAGTCCGCACGCATCCGCTCACACTTCAGCACCCAATCACGTGGCGAATCCTAAGTGTGTTAGCATATTTTAGGCCTCGAATCCTACCCAATTGCACGTGTCAGCACCCTAAAAGCATGCTAGCCTGTCCAATCCACATAGATCATCATTTTTAAGATATTTTACTACTTTTTTAGCCTTTTCCTCACCTATAAAAAGCCCATCTCCCTCATTGTAAAACAACACATCTTAAGAAACAATTTTCTCAACTCTTTCACTCTCAAGAAATTTTTTCTTTTTTTTAGTTTTAAGTTTTAAAGTTATTCTCTTTTTAGAAGAACTAGCTATGTTTTTGTAAATTTCTAGCTTTTGATTCAATAAACGGTAATGCAAATCCGTTTTGGAGGTTTTCCAAAAATGGAATTAGCATCAAGGTTCTGTAAGGATTCTTTTGAGGTATAATTTTAAAATGAATTCTTTACATTTTTTATGTTTTATTCTTATATGATATATTTAATTTGCCTTTGATTAAATTTAACATGGCTCGTTGTTTGTAAATATGATATAATAATAATGTTGTTTTGCTTGCGAAATATTAAATAGGTAAAACATTTATATAAAATAAATTGATTTTTCTTTTATTGAATATTTTATATTAAGAATGTTAGAGAGAAATATATTATTTTTCATTACAAACTTAAATTTGAAAATTAGATTTTAAGGTTTAATTATCCAGTCTAATTTAAAGTAGTGTTCTTTATTTGTTGGTACAATCGCTCGGTAGTTAGAGTGAAGCTCTATTTCACAAGTTTTTATAATAAATATTATTCAAAAATTTATTAACAACATATTTTTAGTAATGATTTTAAAACTTAAAAGTTAGTACTCCGATAAATAAATTCTTAGGTTTAATTTGGACACCTTGAATAAAGTTTAAAATGTCTAAATCCACCAAAGGTGGCATTTAAATGGTTCATTTTCAATCTCTTAGAAAAAAATAATTAATTTAATTAATCAAATTAATTATCGATCCTACCTATAGTTGTTAATTGATTTATTTAATTAACCAAGAATAACTAACCTGACCAAAGGACCAATTCATTTAAAACCTCATTCCATTACTCTCTCTGTCCACTAATTTCTGGCACTCTTTATCAACTCATTCCTTCTCATCATTGTTAATTTATGGTTCCTCCTTATCCTTTTTAGTCTAATCTTTCTCCTCTTCTTTTTGAGTCTAATATTCCTCCTCTATACTTTTACCATTCCTCAAGGCTTTAAACTTTCAATTCTCTTTACCTTGAGGCCTTTGACTTGTGACTGGGGCAAGTTTCCCCATTTGTGTCTTAAAATTTCAAATCGAAGCCTCTTAAGTAGACACTTTTGCATATACTGATTGGATGAAGTCTCTCATCATCCTCATTATAGCATTTATATTGTCCTCGGTAGGTGACTTCTTCTTTTGGGCTTGTGGTTTTTGAAAACTAGGTGGTGGAAATGAGTTTTGGTTGAATTGATTACCCCCTTAATTGTTGTTATTCCAAGAAAAATATAGATATTATTTCCATCCTAGGTTATGGTGTTTGAGTATAGATTATTGTTTCGGCTCACATTACCCATATAGAATGTTGATTTAGGATTATTTGAAAAATTATCAAACAAATGAGCTCCCCCCATAAAACACACACGATATCTCTGAATCTAAGACTTGGTTTACACTCGTTGGCGAGTTTTAAGCCTTCAAAATATTTACCAAAGATGACACTTGAGTTGTAAGTGCCATGATATCATTTACCTTGTAAACTCTGGCTACTCTTATTATGGCTTTCATTCTATCCATTGGCCATTGATAATTATTGCTAGCCATTTTCTCAAGTAAATCATAAGCTTAATTGTAAGATTTGGCTAGAAAAGCTCCACTAGTAAAGCCATCAACAATGAATCTTGTTTGAGCATTGAGACCATTGTAGAAAGTCTCTATTTGGATCCTATGAGGAATACCATAGTGAGGACACTACCTTAGCAATTCTTTCAATCTTTCCCATGCTTCCTATAAAGATTCTCCTTCATATTGTTGGTAAGAGGTAATGTCATTCCAAAGCTTAGCATTCTTTGTTGGTGGGAAATATTTCATCAAGAACTATTCCACCAAATCATTCCAAGTTGTAATAGAATCAGGTGCTAAAGAGTTTAGCCAAGCTCGAGCACGGTCTTGTGAAGAGTAAGGGAATAATCTCCAACTTCAAAAAACAATTGGAGATGTAGATGAGGATCCTATGTTACTAATATGTTGAATTGTCCAACTGTTTGTAGCATTTAAAACATCACTGACTTTAGTTCAAATTGATTAGCTTTAATGTTTGGCCTTGTAATACTTGGATTTAGCCCTTTCAATGTAGGTATTGCATATTCATTCATAGCTCTATCCCTATCATCCATTAAAGGTATTTGGCTGTTAAAATTTAGCTCCTTATTGTTTATTTTTAATGGATTAGCCATTTCTTCCACTTGGGTCACAACTTATCGTTTTCTTATTAATCTCAAAGTACACTCAATTTCGGGATCTAAAGGCAAGATTTCTCCCTCATGGACTCTGCTCACACAATATACTCAAATGTGTTTTAATAGCACTAAAGACAATGTTTACATTAAAACTAAATAAAAATTAAAAATAAATTATTTAAAATTAAAATAAATAAATAAATAAATAAGGAAATTAAATAAAATAAATAAATAAAATAACTAACTAACTAACTAGATAACTAAATAAAATAAAATTATGAAAATAACTAAAATAAAAGAAATTAATTTCTAATATTTATAATTCCCGACAATGGAACCAATAATTTGGTCGACATACGAATTGTGTGTAATGAATACGCAAGTATATGTATCGTAAAAAGTAATATAATAATAAGAAAATATTGTTTCTATGGAGATTATGTTATTAGAAACTAATTTTTAAAACAAAAAAATTAAAAATCATTTTTTTGTATTTTTATATTTTGAGAAAGCAAAATTAAAAGAACTAAAAATAAATAACAATAATTAATTGATCAAATTTGACAATTAAGAAGATATATGAAAAAATATCTAAGAATACTTAATTTCCCAATTTTCTAAACATGTGAATCACTAAAATCTCCCCAATATAATTATCAATTAATTACATGATCAATTAAATCTAACCTAGCATATATTCCTCTCTAAAGTAAACCACACACCATATAGTAATTAACCTAATCACACTCTCATGTCAATTAAATTACATACTACTCATTAAGTTCATCAATTATGGATCATATACATAAGGATTATATATCTCTACCTAAAAACTATTCATATTATTTAATCAAGACAAACAATGAAATAATTCTCTCAAAGATATTTAATTGTCTTTATAAATCAATTGTTGGCCAAACAATTAATAGCATAAAAATTAGATTAAATGATATAATTAAACTGAAATCATAATTGGGGTAAAATATTATATCATCACATGGTGAAATTTGTGTTCATAAGACCCCTAGATTAATAAATTAACTAGACATAATTTTGTTTATAAAGCTCATATTTTTCATGAAGAAAGACAAAAACAATTGATAAAGAAAGGAGAAGAAGAAGAAATACAGTCAATCTCTTGAATTGTAGTACAAATTGCCTCTTGAATCTCCACTAAAACTGCATCTCATTTTGAATTTTTTTGAATTTTCTTTTTTCTTAGCTCCAAAAACTGATAAAAATTATGTTAATTATGGCTCATTACGGTATATGGGGCAATTAAGGGATTAAATATGGCTTAGGTGGAATTTAGACCATCAGATCATCTTCAAATCAAGGGTTGGGATCAAAAAAAGCAAAATTAATAGCGTTGGGGAATGCAAAGGAGACACATGGAACGCAAAATTCAATGGGTGAATCGGAGCGCAACACATGGCAGAGAAGTCTAGTATACGTTAATACTCACTGAGTCAGCGGAATGCGATGGTCTGTCATTTGCTGTTATGGATGGCGTGGTGTATAGTTGGAAGGAGTGGACAAGTAGCATGATGACATATGGATTGATCATTGATTATATGGTTAAATTGGAAGGAACGTTATGTTGACATATGTCAAAGCTCTACGTCACTTAGTACACACAGCTTTGCGTGATTGGCTTACTTTAATATTTTTAACCTTAAAAATACTACTTATTGAATAAAAAGAGAAAATACTAAGTAGAAAAGTGCACTAATGACTTTAATTTCATTAGAGTCAAGCTTGCCAAGGTGCTCACCAGCTATGGTGGTGAGTTGGTATTGTGGAGATGGCGAGGTGTTAGCGATGTACAATGAGATTTCCCAATTTATCTTGTTTGATCCAATTTTATGCACTAAAATTTTCTGATATATACCTACACTTCAATATATTATCCAGAATTCTTTTTAAGGTACTTTAAGTACTTATAATAAACTTACAGGGTTTTACTTTCTTGCTAGCCTCTAGGAAGGAAAGCAATAAAAACAAAAAATAAAATTAAACTAAACTAAACTATCCTAAATCCTTTTTTTTGGAAGAAAATAACGTCATAATATTTAGTTATACTATTTATTTTTTCTCTTTTTTATACCCTTTTTAATTACTCTTTCTTTCTTCTTTCTTTTTTATAGAGTGGACCCATATAAATGTGTATGATTTGATGAGTGACTAATTTGGTTTCTTATTTTTTGTTAGCTTTAGGTGTGTATATATATAGACACACACACACACACACACACACACACACACACACATATATATATATATATATATATATATGTATACATAAAGTCAAGTTATATGAAAAGGGTATATACACTTTAAATTTTACTCAAATCATTTGATCTCAGCAATGAAAATAAATATATGATGCTTCATCCGATATTAAAAAAGCCTAACTTTAAATGCAAAACTTAAAGAGGTCATCTAACAATTTGAAGTAATAAGAAAAGTATTTAAAGGAATAGAAAAATATTATCATCAGAATTGAAGGATATAGGCTCAAAAATATCAATTTTAGGTTTATATCAATTTCAACATCTAAGCATGAAAAACACAAACTATGAATAAAAAAACTAATTCTCACAATAATCCATGAAAATGTTTAAGACGACAATCAAGAAGTGGAAAGCTTCAATCATTCACTACAAATTAACTAAAAGAATGATAATTTCACAAAACTTTAAAAATTGACCTAAATGTCCCTAAACAACTAAATAAATCCAAACAATTGTTTAATAAAAAAATTAAAAATGCCTAATTTCACATGTAACTTTTCTTCCACAACCAACTTAGAATCTACATTATCCTCAATGTTTCAAATGTAAATCAAAGATAAAGAAGAAAATAAAATAAAAGTAGATGATGTGGTAAGTCATGGTGCATCCATCATCTAACACAATTATATCAAATAGCCAAAAGGTTGTGTACTTCTCATAAATCACATCTTAACACTACTACAAAAATGACCTCTTAAGTCATTTATTAACCGACTTAAAATTTAAAGTCAATTCTACTCGTGAACCGACTTCAAATTTTAAGTTAGGTCACGGGTAGAACCGACTTTATATTTTAAACCAGTTCATCGGTTGAACCGACTTCAAATTTTAAGTCGATTTGCCGATAGACACGACTTAAAATTTAAAGTTGGTTCACTTATAAAATCGACTTAAAATGCCATATCCCCTTTTAAACATATTTTGGTTATTTTTTGCTAGCCTCAGTGTATGTTTTCGATCACTTAATAGTAGAAAAAACCAAAATATGTTTAAAAGAGTTCGTAAATCATTCTATTAATTAAAAAAATAAATATTAATTAATTACTTAAGAACTAAATTTATAACCAAAAATAATTTATATATAATACATATATATATATATATAACTTAACTATAATATGAGTAAATATTATAAGATACCTATGCTATTCAATATCATCATATTCTTCATCTACATCTTCTTATGATCTTATAATTTTAAGTATATGTTCTATCTATTCTTCTCGTAAATAATCAAAACTTTGCATATCATAACCTTACTTGCTCCAACAAAAGAATTAAATGTATTTAAATTCAAAATAAGAATGTAATATCATGAATTCACAAAAAATAACTTATATATGTTTAAAGGATATATTAGTAAAAGAGATTATCATATCGACACCAAAGTGATATAAGAATAAACCCATCCCTTTGAAATCATGTTAGCATTGTATCAATATTTTTTCTATAAAATATGAAGCTATCTGGAATCAAGTTGGTATTTTTAATGCTATAATGAGCTCTAAATATAAAGTCAAGTGTAAATCCTATTTGTTACTTGGGTTGGTTGAGTTTTGGTACCTAGAAACTAATACTTTTTGTATTTCCTTGGGGTGAAACAACAATTACTCTTTAAGATATGATGATTCTTGATGGTTTTCCTATACTTGGCTTAGTAGTGACTACTCCCATAAATGACCAGGATGATCGCATCCAAATGCATAATATATCTCATCTTTCCCTAGTTGTTTAATTATTTCACCCATGTTTATTTGTTCTTAAACTATTCTCTATAAATAATAAAATAATAAAATATATCATAAACTATTACATTGATATGAAAAAATCACAACAAGGACTTTGTATCAAGTTAACTTACTAACCAACTTATTGAGTTGTTCTTCTCCTCGTTTATTAAAGGACTTTATATTCATTAAGTGGTTCCAAGTATGGAAACACATTATTAATTTTTGTCCAATTTGAAAGTTTTGTATTCCTTTCATGCCTTATTTGCAATCTTGTAACACTTGTTTATCCAATTATCGAGGACTTTAAAACGATATTGTAAAAAAACACATTTTAGAGGAGATATAATATATGTAATTAATTATAAAACAAAAGAGACTAACATAAATGATTTTTCATATCTTATACTTTTCAGCATCTTCAACATTATACTTTTATATTTAACACATTGACATCGAATCATATTAATTTCATTATTACTATTTGCTGTGTGTTTTGCAACACACAGAAATCGTGCAAGTATACACGGTCACAAGTAATAATATGATAAGTAAAATATCGGTCCCACAGAGATTTTTTACTAGTATTCGTTAATTATTAAAATTATTTCAACCTAATTTTATCCAAACAGTCGATAATTTGATGCAGTTTGACTAACTAACTTTTATAACAGATTGCAAGAAAATTCTAGGGTTGCACTTTCACCAAATTAATCCACTTGAATCATTATATTTTATCTTGATTTATGTTATCGTATTTTAAGTTGTTAACCACGAACTCCTAATTTATGCATATATCTCCTCCGAGCTCCATACGTATTACACATCTAGTTAAAATGATTCACTATATTCCTACGCGAAATAAATTCAACCAGATCTATTAAGTTCGAAGTTCTCAAACAAGCTTACACATACAATAAAAGTATATTTCTATCTCTTATGTATATACGTTATTTCATCACGAGCAGACACAAAAATGTCTTTTTCAAGTTTATTTAAGTGTCACATATTAGTTAATTAATCTTCCGATAATTAAAAGCATTAAACACGAGATAAAATAAACAACTTAAAACAGCTCCATAAAAGATTCGTAAATGCTTAATTAAACTTTCATAATTATCTCTACTCTGCAATCCTAGAACTAATGTATAAGTTCATAGCAGAATTTAAAATTACAACACAACAAAAAATAAAACATTGTAGAAACAAAAATTAAAAGAAAATAGATAAGAAAAAAAACTCTTTCACGATTCCTCAATGAAAAATAAATTTCTTCCCTTTTCTTCTTCTTTGTTGTCTTCTTTCTCTGTAATTTCCCTAAGAAAATGCAACATAAAATGTTAAATAAACGTTCTGCGTGTTTTGTGTAACACTCAGAGAGGAAAAGAAATGAAAATGATACAAAAAAAGAAAAATTCGCAAGAACTGCGAGATTTCTCCCAAAACTGAGAGAGAAAACAAAAAAAACAAAAACTCAAAACTCAAAAAACTCCCTCTCAAAAAAAAAATGTACAAAAATATATATCCCCCTTTTTAATTCTTTTTTTTATATTTTTTTTATAAAAAGTGGGGAACAAAAAATGTATGGGGAGCAGCACGCGTGAAAACAATCTACACATTTTTGATTTTTTTTTCTTTTTCCGCATGCCACGTGTCACCATGTGATTCGCTGAGAGAAATATAGTGACACGTGGCCTCTTTTCATTGGGTGGTAAGGCCGGTTGCATGAAGAACGCGTCGCACAGGATTTCGTCGCGTTGGAAGTGATTAACAGCTGGAAGTGGGCACGGTTTCTGCGTTTTTATTTCACCGAATACATGCCACGTGTCATCATCTTATTCGCTGGAATATTTATGAGACACGTGGCTGCTCATTTTCCGTTGAAACACGAGGGTGCACGCGGCTTGGATGTACAACGTCACACTGGATTTGTAGACGAGTGGCTCGATGCACGACAGCTTGGTTCAACGCGCTTCAATCTGAACCGTTCATCTCATCCAACGACGATCGATGCGCCTCGAGGGAATCTGTGACGCACCACACGCGGTCCCACTCTTCATGCCGGTCTGCCGCGCGACAGGGTGGGCCCTACCGGCACGCCGCCCACACAAATGAAGAACTCTATACCCACTTCTCCTTGGGGTTTTGATCTACACGCGTCGAGTCTCAACCGTGTCTTATTCGATCGAACGGCCCACGCTGCGCGTTTGGAATGTAGCCGGCGTGGCCTCATCTCACCTACGCAAAAAATTAAACTTTTAGTAATTATATTTTCACCCACAAATTTAATTCAAATTACATTTTAAACTTTCTTAAATTACAGTTAAGCCCTTTGCTAATTTTAAATTAAATTTTTGAACTTTTAATAATTATAATTAAGCCCAAATTTAATTTAAATTATATTTTCAATTTTTATAAATTGTAATTAAGAAACCATATTATCTGAAATTATATTTTTGGACAAAAATATGAAATTAAGTACATTTTCGACACAGATTATTTAATTTATTAAAAATGTATGTTTAGCACATAAAAGGAAAATATTAATTTATTTAACAAAAATATACTAAATATTTAAAGAACATAGCAATTATCATTACTAAAATTGATGAAAATAACTATATAAAATACAGTTATCACTATTTCTACGGGAAAAGTCCAAGATAGTTTCAACTCTAGAAATATTGTCATGCTCAATTCTACACTTTGACATCTAAGATTTGTCAATTTTCTATTGATGACATTAAATATATTAAATCTGTATCCAATAAAATATAATTGTATTAATCACCATTATGTTTCAGATATTATTATATATGAAATCATAAATTATTAAAATATTTGTCAAAATATCATATAAAAATAAATATATAAAATCTAAAAAATTAATAAATTCACTGTAACATTAACAATATATGATATACAATAATTTATATACATATATAAATGCATGTAATAATAATAAATATTAATAAACTCATTATACATTATATATACATATATTTTATATATTATATATATATATATATATTTAATGTACATGTAAATAATTTTAAAAACTTTTAAGTTCAAAATAAATTAATATATATCAAAAACATAACATAAAATTATTAAAATAAATAAATAACAAATACCTTATTCTCTTCTAAGCTTCAATAAATAAATACATAACTTAAATAAAACAAAAATATACACAAATAATCAATAACACATAATATACATTAAAATAAAAACTATGAATAATAAGTGTAAAATAATTCATATAAGTACTTACAAGAGTAAATGAAGTTACAAGAGTAAATGAAGTTACAAGATGAAGGAAATGAAAAACAAAATAGTGTTTGGTAAGTGAGAAAGTGAAGGAAAATGGGTATGAGAAATTTGAATATTATGCTAAAAAAAATAATGGATCTAGAAGAGAAATTGGAGAGCAAGAAAACCAAACTGATGATGCCAAAAATGGTGGTGGAAAGTGGCCAAAAAAGAAGAAAGAAAATAGAGATAACAGACAGTTTTTCTTTGTAAGGGAAGAGGGAAACATGACCTAGCATTGCCAGTAAATGGGGGAAAGAAGAAGATAAGGAAAAAAAGTAAGATAGCATCGGTTGACAGGTAGAATTGATGCTAAATGTAGGATTTTAAGTCAGTTCTATGTGTCAATCAATGCTACACGTGGCTCGTGTAGGATGACACGTAGAACTAACATAAAATCCTATGTGTAGCATTAGGTCTACATGTCAACCGATGTTACACATGGCTCGCATCGGTTGACACATAGAACTGACTTAAAATCCTACGTGTAGCGTAGGTTCTACGTGTCAACTAATGCAACTATTTTATTTCCAGTAATTTTTTAAGTCGATTGATAAGTAGAACCAACTTAAATTTGTTATAAGTCAGTTTTAAACAAAAATAGACTTTAAATCCCAACTTAAATACCCTTTATTGTAGTAGTGAAATTTCACACTTCTAAATAAAATAAATAGGTTAACATGAAATAAAATAATGTCAAATACATTAAATGTAGAATAACAGAAAATAGAATAAAAATAAAAACAAGTAAATTAAAAGTTCTTAAAAACAAAATATATAAATATAAATAAATCTAGAACAAATTTGGAGCTCAATCCTCTATGTCATTAGCTCCTTAGTCATAACCATGCAAAAGCTCAGGTGGTCTAAGAATATACTAGTATCTTAGCTTCTTGGGTTCTCTAAATTGACTATAATCACCTCAGAGATGAGAGAGTTAATTGTTGCATCTCATGGATATTATGCATATATTCACACTGAAGTGATGTTTCCCACTTGTATAGTCTGCATGTTGGTTAGTGTATTCTTAGACATAACTCTTCATATAATTCACATCTTCTCTTAATTGATGAAGTTTAGCTATAATGGAAAATTTTGAAGAAGAGGCTACCCTTTTGTCCCTTTGGGTGTCCTTCATACCAAAGGTGACTTTGTTAATGTATATTGGAGTTAATAATTCACCTAGTTGTGATAAAACGTCATCCTTTTGATACTTCACCCCTGCATTAACACACAAAGTGGTAACAAGTTAGGGGAAGAAATAACTCAAATGATGACAGTTTGCATATATTCTTATTTATTGGTTAGTTATTGCTCCAACATCTAAACTCTTAGCGGATACTACTACAATGAGTAATATAGCGTGCTCTTTGTCCACAGGACTTAGTGTGTGGTAGGCATGATTCTATAAAAAGAAAAAATATTTCCAAATGTGGGAAACTTTAGTCAAATGCTTGGATTCGAAACCTTTGTTTTTACCATTGGATTATTCCCATTCATCTTCCTCTATAGCTACAGTTTCTGTTATCTATGTATAAATTACATTGTCTGGATAAGTTTCATACTCACCTTAGCCTTCGTCCATTAAACCATAATAACAATTGATATATGATGGACCAAACAAGACTTGTACACCACAAATCTTTTCCTTATTGTTAATATCATTGGGAACATATGCATAGATTTCCTAAATGATGGACTCAACAGTAGCTTCTGAGATCTTAACGAATCATCTCCATCCAAGTGCCACTATAATATCTATAATCCTCTCAAAATGAAAATCTTGTCTAAGCTAAAACTTCATTCCCTTTTCTATGATAAATTTTTTGTTAAGTTTAGTGGCCTTGTCAAACCAAAGTTTAGCCCTTCCACTAGAAAATTTGGCTACATTATATTACATGGGGACCTTTTTTTATTTCTTGTATAACCTCCATTTCTTTTAGAGCCATTATATCAAGTTCTTAAAACTAGGGTTTCAATAAAATTTGAGAAATTCAAGCAAAAATGTTCTAGAATTTAGTCCAAAAATTTCCTTTCATCTTCTCGTAGACTAATTTAGGGTTTAATTCTCTTAAATCCAAAAAATCTCAAAAATAATTCACAAAAAAATTAGAAAAATAATCCAACAATTATTCTAGAAATTTTTGGTTACTTACTTGTAATTTGTGTACCCCTTTGGTGAAGAAGATGAAGATTGGTGAAAACCATTTTAAGAAGATGAAATTTTGAAGAGCTTGTGGAAGTTTAAAAAAAATATATCTTAAGAAATGGCTAGAAATCAATTTTAGAGATGAGAACTATGTGAAGAAATAGGAAGGATTTTAGGAAAAATGTATTATTTTTGGGGGTATTTTGAGTGTTTGGTAGGAGATAAAATTAGGTTGTGAGGTATAAGAAGAAAACATGTGAGAGAAAATCTAGAGTGAAATGTGTATGGTTCAGTTTCTAGGGAATGTTAGCCGCGATGCGAACATAATTTTTTTTCAAACCAAAAGTTCAAAGGCCAATGGGTCACAACATACTAAAATTCATGTCGTGGTGCGATAAGATTTTCTTCACTCCCAAATCTTCTCATGCATGCCTCATGTCGCGGCCATAAAAAGGCCATATAATGGCTTAGATTTGTGTTTTAAAATAATAAATTAATAATATAACTAACCATTACTAAGTATTAAATAAAATTTAAGTTCTGAACAAATATAATACAATAAAAGTAATAAAAATAAAAATAAGAACAATTATAACTATAAAAATAATAAATAAAAATGAAACAAAAAGATTAAGGGGTTATCTCTCATCCAGGACTTAATTTATTGTCATAACAAGACGTTGCATAGGGGACTTTCATTTTTAATAAACTCAATGTCCCCATGAAATTGAGCTCACTTGTCATTCTGGCCTAGCAAGTGCTCTCTTGCTTACGTTTATAAGTTTTTAGATAGTTGCTGCACTTGCATCTTCACCGTTTTAACAGATGCTTTCAACAAGTCCAATCTTTGATTATTTTTGGTTTGGTTGTGCTTTCTCTATTGAATGAAGGCATTCAAGTTATCCTCTGAGGTTGGTTTGTGGAAGGATTTCGCGGAACTTGTTAGCAGTGGTATTGCTAGCCATGTTGGTTAGAGTTCTGGAAAAGGTGAGGATTTTTTTTTCTTTAGGAGAAATTAGGATGATATCTTTAACCAGGGTGATAAGTGTTTGCATTGAGGTCATACCTAGGTCTAGGTTGGTACCCCTCTATTGCATTTACCTAGTCAGGTCCTACAATATCTTATCTATGGTAGGGATAATTATCAATACCATGTCCAAAATTACTACACATTCCATACTATTTTCTATTTGGAGTTCCTTGTGTAGCAAAAGCGTAACTTACTTGGTTAGTTGTGCAAGTTGCATAGATGCTTTAGTACCAAAGTCTATTTCATGGACTCGGGCTCTTTTTACTCTTGAGCTCTTTTGTTAGGAATTAGAACCCAACATTTCTCTTGAGCTCTTTTGTTAGAAATTAGAACCCCATAGCACTGCATGTAGCATTATAAATGATGAATTGACATTGTTGTGTCAACTCATTATAGAAAAAATAGTTATACAGTTGTAGTGACCTAGAAAGTAGCAATCTTTTCTCTCAAGTTAGAAGTCTTTTGATGGGAAAATTTGTTTTTCCATAAATTTATTATATAACTCCGCCCAAGTCATTAGAAAACCTCGAGGGAGAGACATTAGCCAAGCCTTGGCTCCATCTATTAAAGTGTAGGAGAAACACCACATTCTATGCTGATCCTTTTTAAGTCCACTAAGATGAAAAGTTTGGAATGTAGAGTAAAAGTCTCTAATGAAAAACAACGAGTCTTCATTAGGAGGTCTATATAAAGAGGGTAACATGAAATAATGAATTTGTTGCAATTCATAATTTTGTGCTACCTCACCCAGCTGAATAGAAGTAGTAGTAGTGCCAATGATTGGCCTGCATACTGATGAGTGCTCAAAAAGTACTAAAATTACCATGATTTTATGCACATTAATTGATTAAATATATATATATATATATATATATGATTTTATCATATATTTATATAAATCTATCTTTTCGGAATCACAGGTATTTTTATTTTTTTTCATATATTTTCGCTTAAAAAAGAAACTTAAAGACTCAAAGAAAAATATTGAAGGCAATACATCACAAATATATTCATAAAACAAATGAGGAAAAGTCAACAAATATGGAAAAATTGGATAAAATGGATCAAAAAGGTCAAAAATGTCAAAAAGGGTGAAATCGTGCACGCAGTATGCCCAGCAGCGCACACCAAAACGCCGAAGCCGCGTGCCAATCTACCCCAGTCCGCGCGCGCCGCTGCACCCATCTGCCCCATTTTGCATGCGCCATTGTGCCCACCGACCATGATGTTAGTGATGATGTCATCATCACCTACTACGCGTTTCCTCCATTTTTTCACCCATTTTTTTCTTCCTTTCCTCACCTATAAATACCCTCATTCTATATACCTCAAAAACATATTCTTCTCTCTTTCTTTCTCTCCATTTCTTAGCTTTTAGTTTTTCTTAGTTAGCTAGTTTTTCTTAGTTTTAGAGTTCTTCTCTTTTTGAGAAGAACTAATTATGTTTTTGTAATTTATTTGCTTTTTGATTCCATAAATGGAAATGCAAATTCCATTTGGAGGTTTTCCAGCAACAGGAATACCTTCAAAGTACTGTATGGATTTTATTTTCTTTACAGTTATTTTTTATGCTTTATTCTTACATGTTATATTTAATTTTTCTATGATTAAATTTAACTTTGCCGGTTGTTTGTAAACATGAGATAATAATAATGTTGTTATGCTTGCGAAATATTAAATAGGTAAAAATCTCTAAAATGAATTGATTTTATTTTTATTCAAGATTTTATATTAAGAATGTTAGAGAGAAATATATTATTTTTCATTACAAACTTAAATCTAAAAATTAGATTTTAAGGTTTCGTTATCTGGTTTGATTTAGAGTAGTGCTCTTTTATTTGTTGGTACAATCGCCAGGAAGTTAGAGTGAAGCTCTATTTCAAAAGTTTTTATAAAAATTATTATTTGAAAATGTATTGACAACATATTTTCAGTAGTAGTTTTAAAACTTAAAAGTTAGTACTCAGATAATTAAATTCTTAGGTTTAATTTAGACATCTTGAATAAAGTTTAAACTGTCTAACCCCACCAAAGGTGGCATTTAAATGATTCATTTTCAATCTCTTAGAAAAATGAATTAATTTAATTAACCAAATTAGTTATCAACCCCACCCATAGGTGTTAATTGATTTGTTTAGTTAACAAAGAATATCTAACCCCACCAAAGGTGATATTTATATAAAAAAGAGAGAATCAATAAATATAAATTTATATCTTTAATAACTTAAATAATATGAGCAAACATAATTAACTTAGTTATTATATCCATAAATACTCCACTATTATAAAAGATAAAATTTGCACAAATGTTTATTGAATCCATATCTATGTTTATTTTTATGTTATTAGATTATAAACATAAAAACCCAAAATATCATGACAGGATGTTTAGGATTTAATTTCATTTTTAAAAGTTTGAATAATAAATTAAAAACCACATATATTCCTTCCTTAGATCGACCTTGGGAGTATATTTATCATTTTCTATGAAATGATTCGTGGACTTGCTAGACTTTTGTAAATATAAAACCAAAGTATTGGCAGGATCGGCGTTCCCGGTTTTATTCATCACATACTCCTTTATAGCAATTTCCCTAAGTACAACAATATCCCCTATATCTATTTGTTCAACTAAAGCGTCTAGAATTAGTTCTAAAATAAGCCCAATAAAAGGTTCATAGGTTTCAACACCCAGGCTTCTTAACAGTTCTTTTGATTTATTTATGTTGCTTATGAAAGGTTCGAGTGGAATTCGAAGGGATCTCTTACCTTGCATAAGCTAAAGGAAAAACATTAAATCACTTTTCAAAATAATAAATACAAAATAAATAAATAATAAAAATAAATAAACAACTACAAATAAATTAATAAAAGAAAAGAAAATAAAATATACAAGAAATAAAATTTAGTTCACTAAAATACTAAATAAAATAAATAACAAAAAAGAAATAAAAATAAGGTAAAATAATAAATTAAGAAAAGCAAAGAACTAAAAGAATTAAAGTTAGTAGAAATTAAACAAAAATAAATAAATAAAATAAAGTTAAAATAAAAATTTATAAAAAAAAATATTAAAAAAAGAAATTAAGTTAGTAAATAAATTAATAACTAAAAATAAGTTTATAAAAGAAAAGTATTTAAATTAAAAATAATAATAAACTAAAATATTATTTGAATTTTGAATTTTTATTTTTTAATTTTTAAAATTTATGAATTTTTCTATTTTTATTTTTTATATTAAAAAAATTACAAATATTCACAAAAATCACAAAAAGAAAAATCATGAATTTTTATAAAATGATATAAGATTTTGATAATAAAATTTTAAAATCCTATTCCTCCCGAGTAATAGCATCAAATTTCTTAAAAACAAATAGGAAAATAAAATCTAAACATTCTATCCAAGTATTTAAGATTTCGAAAACATTAAACTAATGACAAAATAATAAAATAATAAAAGATAGATTTGGTTCAAACAAATTCAAGAAAAATATAAATTTGTAAATTAATAGAGAACTAATGAGAAATTTAGCCATTTGATCATATTCGTTAGAATTATTTAGGTTAATTAAGTATAAATCCAAATTATTGATTCTTGCCTTTATGCCTAATATCTAAAAAGCTAACAAACCATCTATTTCAATGCCTTCGCAATGCCTTTAATTGGGTCACCAATTTAAACTCATATTTAAACTGTCTAAATTAGATTTAGATGATTTATTTTAAACCTAACTTTCATATTTTAAATCTATTATGAAAAATATGTCATAAATATATTAATCTATAATAAATTTTGTAAAAATCTAGAAACAAGAAACAATTTGTGTTTATTAAATATCAAAAATATTCCCCTAAATGATCTACACAAATATGACAAAAAAAACTAATTCCTATAATAATGATCAGCTAAACATGTTTAAAATTAATAAATGATAATAAATTAATTCCAACAAAGTCAAGAAACAAAAGAGTTAACTGAAAACAAATAAGAATACATATTAGATCTCAATAACAAAAGTAGATAGATGATGTGTACTGCTTCATAGTTATGATCTTGATCTTTAAAGTAATCCCCAATTTTTAGCAATCTTTTTGTACTTCTTGATCTAAAAAATCTCCTTATTACTACCTCTTATATAATCTTATCTGGGAGAAAAAAAATATTTTAGTTACAGATCATATTAGCGAGAGAAGGTTGTAAGAAGATAATAAACGAAAGTGTAACAAATTAAAAACTTTACAAAATGGCCAAATATGAAATCACATATAAATAACGTAATGTAGAAATATAAAAATTAACACACGATATTTTTAGATGAAAACAACCTAGGCCACACCAATAACTTAAGAGGAAAACCATCGGTCCACTAAACCACTAACTATCCACTATGAGAAATAAGTCCAATTACAAGGATAGGACATAAACTATCTACCAAGGAAATGCCTCAAGGTAATCTAATTAAAAGCTGCTACTTTTAACAGTCTCTACAAGAAAGGTGTTCGAATCTGGACCAACATTTTTGAACTTGAGTCATACGAGTTAATCGAACCCGTATAGTTGGCACATGAAAAGTTAGCACAATAACACAAGTGAAAATATGTGTCCTAGACTAGATTCAATGATGAATAACTCTAACTAGATGATTTAATAAATATATCAAATAACTCAAAATCAACTAGCAACCCTAGAACAATCAAATTAAGCACAAGTTCAATAAAGATAGTTTTTTTAATGATTAATAATTAATCCAAATAATTATGATATGACACACATAATTATTCAATACAACAATTAAAGAATGAAAATAAAGAAGTTATAAAAACACATGACTTAAATATCATAAATCAATTAGGCTTATTAATCAATCGAATATAATCACCAATATTTGATAGATTAAATTAACAAAAAAGCCTAAAGAACTATGATCTTATATTTGCAAAACAAGAGAGGGTTTAAGACAAAAAGAATAATGATCTTATATTGTTAAAAAAAACTATCCTTAAAAGTATTTAAAAGAGCTTAAAAACATAAGGAAAACATACTAAAAATACTAATTGGCTCGAGTAAAAATTAGGTCAAACTTGAAAACCTGATCGCTTGATTGATCTAGAACTAGCTCGATCAATCGAACATGGTCACTCGATTGATCTAGGAAAGCTTGATCAATATAGTGAAACAATTAATTAAATCTAAATCAAGTGGATTGATCCACTCATTAATATCAATCGTTATAATGCTTGATCAATTGAGTATTAATTCCTTGATCAATCGAGTCATTTAAAAATTAATCCTATTAGGTAACTAAGCTCGATCAATCTTGTCATGTAAAAATTAATTTAACCATGTAATTAAGCTTGATCGACCTAGTCCCTACTCAATCAATCAATCAAGTGACCTATTTTAACGATATTCGTATATGTCTAATATGAAATGTAACATGAACGCGAACAAAGATATACCATAGATGTGATCATTAAGGTTCATTAGTTTCTTCGACTTGAAAATATTCTTGCAATACAAACCTAGAAACTTTATGTTTATATTGACGTACAAGTATTGTTCCAAAACTCAACTCATTTGTACTAACTGTGGATATATCACTATATGTGTGATCATGTTTGTGTGTATTGCTTATATTTGTTTATGTTGTTAATAACTAGCCACACATTCAATACAAATTAATTTTTCTTATGTGTGTGTGATGTTGTGGCCATATTTGGATTAATATACTACCCTATACTAAAAAGAAATATTTTCATCTTTACTTCATATTTGATTCATCTATCTATTTTTATCTCCTATTTATGTTTGTTTATTTGTATGACAAAAAAATGGGAGAAAAGTTGGCATAAAAATTTTGAACTTTAATTGAAAAATCAAAAAAGGGGATAGTTAATTTAAGGGGGATTTTTATTTTTGAATTATTTTGAATTTTTGGTTATTTCACATAGAGGTTGTTGTTTTTTAATTTCTATCATTTTTTTAATCCTCTTTTGAACACTTTTTGCTTTTCTATTATTAGATACACTAAGCTATTGTGAAAAATTAGTCTTTCGAAATAAGTTATTTATGTTTTAGAACTTTAATCAATATTTTTTGTTTTTATTCCCCTCTTATATTATTATTTATTTGTTTTTTATTTTTTTATTAGGGATTGGTTACTTATTTTCTTTTTGTATAACCATTTGTGACTTATTCTTTTTATGCATGCAATTACTTTTACATTTTTCCTTTTTCCTTTAATACACGAGCCAAAAACCAAGAATTATGACTTTCACACTAGTTGTAAGGTATCCCTTTTCACCCACTAAGAAAGCTTCACACATCATAGTAGTCAACTCTCTCAAGACTATGTATCTCTCTATATCAGTTTTTATAAAACGTAAGAGAGAGCTCAAACACAAATAGGATCATATTGACATCAATCACTAGATGAATAAGATATGTAAGTCCATAAGTCAAAGTATCCAATTGTTAGATGTAATCAAAAGTATGAGAGTGGTATATAATGTTGATGTGAGCATTAAAAAAATTTACTTTCCCTTTCTCTTTTTTCTTTTAACTAAAGCAACATCAATAAAAACTAATGATGTTAATCTAGGATCAATTAAGCATTCAAAAAAAAGTATCTATGTGAAACAATAAATAATGATGGTCAAGTGACCAAAAAGAGACAATTTTTCCTAACCCAAACTTTCTTAAATTCTAGTTTCTTTATATCTTCAGGATGGAAATCAAATACCTTAGTTGTCATAGGCATATTTTTTTACTTACCTTTAGATTTTCCATTCATCTTAAATGAAGATGCAACATGCATGGTAGGATAGTGATAATTATTCCTAGAATTAAATGGATTGAATTTCACTTGCCTCTTTGAGCTAATAACTTCATGCTTTCTAGTAGGATCTTTGAACATGTTACAATAATTTCAATACATTCTAGAATATGATACAACATGCATATATGGATGATGGTTATGATGTTGAAGGAGTGGACCTAATATTACATTTAGGATCATTTATCAAAAATCTATACTTGGACCTAATATGACTTTACCTACTACAATGATGACACACAGGCTCAAACTTAATACAATTTTCAACCACTACTGCAACTTTTCTTTGTGTACAATTGGTAACATAAGAAGTAGAGTTAGAAAGCCTTATAGAAGTGGTTTTTGATGTTGAAGGAGTGAAGTTCTCATCCTTATAACCAATGTAAAGTATATCATGTAAGGAGGACATGTTTGATGGTTTGAAAAATTCAATTGATTTTGAAGAAGGTGGTGTAGTATTCTTATCAATGTATCCTAGCCCTCTCTTATCTCCAACTGGCTTTCCATAATTTATAACTTTTTTCAACTTTTCCGCTCCAATTGTCAACTTCATTATTACTTCCTTTTCATTGTTCGAGTTCTTGTATAAGATTGTTTTTTTCTTGTTTAACATATGCAAGACTTAAATTCAAAATATTAACACCTTTAGACAATTCAATTTTTTTCTTTTTATATAATTAAGGAATTTATTTCAAAGGATTTAAGTTTTTGATTTAGTTTAGCTACTTCCCTTCTACATCTTACATAATCTATGAATATTTCATTAATACTAGTGACATTAAACTTGTGGAGTAGAAATTCAATGTCACTTTTCTCATCATGTGAATCAATGTCAGACTTATTGAATTATCTATCTACGGTTACAAAAAATTCCAAATAGTTGTTTGATTCAACTGGATTATCATTATCACTTTCAGAGTTAGTAAGTGTAGCATTGAAAGCTCTTCCAATTTGGTTCTTCTTATTTGTATAGTCAACTACAAAGTGTCCAAAATCGATACATTGAAAACATTGAAGTTTAGTAGGTTTAGATTTATTACCATCAGAACTCACAAATTTAAGTACTCTTAGATTCTGATCCTTTTGAAAACTTGATTGTCCTTTGTTTTGAGGATTATTTTTGTTGGGAATTTTGTTCAATTTTCTAGTCAAAAGTACTAGTTCTTCATCATCATTGTCACTATCTTCAATCATAGCATTTTTGAAAGTGATACCTTTTTTCTTTGGAGGTTTTTTAAAGCTCATCTCAAAGGTTTCAAGTGAGACAACAAATTTCACTATTTTGATGGTGTCCATATATTTTCTATCATCAATGACAGTGACCTTTGCATAGAAGTAATCTGGCAATGAGTAGAGAGTCTTTTGAAATATCCTAAATTCATTTGTTTTCTCTCCAAACTTAGCAGACGGATTAGTGATACCACATAATCTAATATAAAATTTAGAAAAAGTTTCACCTCCTTTCATCCTAAAATTTTCAAGCTTGCTTAGCAGTATCAACATGAGAAATACGATCAAATTTATCAGCAGACACAAAACTAAAAATAGCATTAGTACCCTTTTGATTCCAATTGCTAGTAGTTTTATCTTGATTGGTCCATTTGTTCCTATGCTTTGGAATGACTACATTATCCTTGGTAATCGTAGTTGGTTCCCAACCATAAAGCATAAAGTTCCAAACAATCAAATCTAAAGGCTATAGAAAGGCTCTCATGTGAGCCTTCCAATATGGATAATTATAACTATCAAAGTAAGGTGTATGGGTAGTGCAAGAACACTATCTTAAATGATCCATAGCAAGGTCCTAGGCATACTAAGTGTATCTAGTGACCCACTCTAATACTAATTGAAATAAAAAGATTTGTTTAGTTATTGATTATGTTAGCTAGAGAAGGTTGTGAAAAGATAATCAGTGGAAGTATAACAAAATAATGTTTTTTGCAGAATTTCCAAACATGCAATTGCGTGTAAATAAAGTAATGCCGAAATATAAAGATTGACACACAAACGTTTTAGGTGGAATTAACCTAATCCATATCAATGGCCTAAGAGAAAAACCATCGATCCACACGACCACTAACTATCCACTATGAAAAATAAGGTCCAATTACAAGGCTATGACTCAAACTATCTACCAAGTTAATACCCCCAAGTAATCTACTTACAACCACTGCTTTCAACATAATCCCTACAAGAAAGGTGTTCTGATTTTAACCAACGTTTGGATAAACTTAAGTCATACATGTTAATCGAACCCGTACAAATGGCACATGAAAAGTTAACACAAGTGTAAATATGTGTCCTAGAATGGGTTCAATAAAGAATAACCCTAACTAGATTATTTAATAACTATACGAGATAATTTGAAATCAACTAGCAATCCTAGAACAATCAATTTAAGAAAAAGTTAAATAAATATAGCTTATTTAATGATTAATAATCAAACCAAATAATTATGATAGGACATATACAATTATTTGATCCAATAATTGAACAAAAATAAAGAAGTTATAAAAACATATGACCAAAATATCATAAACCAATTTGGCATATTAATCAATTAAACACAACCACAAATGTTTGATAGATTAATGAAATAAATAAACCTAAACAATTATGATCTTATATTTGCAAAATAAGAGAGATTAAAATGAAGAGAATAATGTTCTTGTATGGTTAACAAAAATTATAAGCCAATGGTATAATTAACTATAAAACTATCCTTAAGTATTTAGAAGAGCTTAAAAACATAAGGACAATATAGTAAAAATACTAATTGACTCGAGTAAAAATTAGGTCAAAATTGAAAAATTGGTCGCTCGATCGATCTAGAACTATCTCAATTGATCGAATATGGCCTTTCGACCAATCTAGTCAAGCTCAATCGATCTAGCAAAATAATTAATTAAATCCAAAATAATTGGATAGATATACTACTAATCTCAATCGATCTAGTGCTCATTCGATCGTGTATTAATTCCTCAATATATCTAGTCATGTAAAAATTAATTTAGCCAAGTAATTAAGATCGATCGATCTAGTCACCACTCAATCAATTAAGTAACCTATTTGAACAATGTTCCTATGTTTCTAATATAAAACCTAACAAGCACAAGAATAGAGATAAACCTGAGATGTGATTATTAAGGCTCAATAGTTTCTTCGACTTGAAAATATTCTTGAAACTTAGATCTAGAAACTAATATTAAGTACAAATGTTTTATTCACGAGTATCACTAATACTCACAAATCTTACATTATCAAATCTAAATTGTGTATAAACTAATCCAAAACAAAGTACATAAAATAAGAACAATGGATGGTTGCTTAAAAAACTAAAAAATTATATGTAAAAATTATATATAGTTGACCTAGACGCCAACATATTTTATTTAAAGGGATGGCTAGTGGAGAAGGGCTTCAATAAAATAAATGAATGTGTGTTGTGTCCCAAACACAAAATGAATAATGTGCCCAATAAATCATATAGAGAGGAGTGCACTGCAAAACACCTTCACCGTATCACGGTATGTTTGACTTGAATTCTTTGCACCCCTTACATACTGGTTGGTTCTTTATGTAAGGCTTACATGCCTTATTCCTTTAAGCTCCTAAGGTGAAAATTGAATTTTTCAGATGTCCTTCTTTATGTATTGATCAATTTATACATTTGAAGATAAAAACAACTAAAATACAACAACAAATGCCCATTATTTTGAACATATAGATTGTATAAATATTTATATAAACATGCTATAATCAAACCTATTTGTTCCATTTAAGCTAGTAAAATCACACCATTTTTCTTGTAGTTAGCTAGATCTACATGAAGACATATAGTTAAATATATGGTATGATCACACACTTGGCACCTACTTACATCCTAGATTTATATTGTATAACAGTAGTTTGCATTTGGTGCTTTGGAAGAAGTTGGGCTAAAATCCAAAAGTATACTAGTCAATATAAGTGTTGAGTATTTTTAAGAACATGATTGTTGTACCCATAAGAATTTTCAAGCTTTGAGATGACGACCGAATTTGGGTCACTCAAACCTTTCCAAACTACCAAAATTTCTTTTGAAAGATCAACTAGAAAAAGTTAAAACAAAAAATGTCGAGGGGGATTTTTACCAAGTATAAGTGGCACCATTTGATTGGTACACATCCCCTATGAATAGTAAAATATGTATAGTCAGCGTACAATCGATGCTTGGTCAGCTAATGTTTGAATTTGAAGTGGAAAATCATTTATGGTAATTATCTATAATTTAAATTTAAATAAAATATTTATTATTTGATATCTTCCACTATGGAAAATGGTAACTATAATCAATAATATCAAAATAATATATTATTTTATGTTATTAAATCAATGCAATTTGATATTTTCATTGATCTAAGCTTATAAATAGGTTTGACTTTCTAAGCCACAACTATAAATTCCTCTTTGAATATTCATTTAAATCCTACAAGGAACCGACTTAAGTATGAGATTGGATATGACACACCCACGTTTCGCTCCTCTAATAGTTTGCTCATCTATTTTGGGATCATACTCAGCAATCCAAGTGGTGAACATAGTGAGTGCAGAAATCAATTTCAACATCTAGCACCATTTGGGAAAGAAATTTGGTGATATAACAAACTCGAGCAGCTAATAAATGAAGAACATTCATCATGTTATTCATCTTGTTCATCACTTCTTTCTCTTTTGATTACATTTGACTTATTGAAATTCAAATATGGCTTCTAAAGATGCTCTTGACAACTTCCAACTATCGTCGTACAAACAAGCCAACCAATTCTCAAGAACCAATGCTTATTCCATGTGCTCTCCATAATGACAAATTCCTTGGGAAGATCCAAATATTTCTACCTCTATATCATCAACTATGATTTCTAGATAGTGAGAAAATAGGAAGATCCCTATGAGACACACTTTTAAGCACCTAGGCAAGAGCTTGACCCTAGAATGAGGTATGTTCTAGTGATTGAGCCAATAGAGAACAACAAACTTCTCATCTTATCAGGAAAGGAACCTGAAGATCATATCAATTGGCACCTCCCAACCTCAAGATGCCTAGAACAAACTATATCTACAATAGAGTTTAGATGTGTTTCCATGGATGTCCCACCTCCCCCCTCCTCCCCCCATGGGAAGGAGATAGGTGGAACCCAAAAATACATATAAACTAGCTACAAACTAGGATGACATGGCCACCTAAATAGAGCTCGAATAGGCTAACTTAGTAGAAACCACCTAGAATAGACATCTAATCATCCACCTAGAAGATGCACTCCAACAAGCAATACAACTAGAAAGTTAGCCAACTAGACAAGCCAAGTAAAGCAGTCAGATAAACCAACATCCTAAAAGAGCAACTAGTCAGATAGATCAATAATATGAACCAACTAGGTAGACCAACCAAGCATCGCTTTAGGATAGCAAAGATTCATGTAAGATCAGGCATTAGTAAGATATGCTACATCCAATAAGGCTACATTGTCTAGATCATCACCCCAAGTTAATGCATTATAGAATGTCACCTTCTAGGATGTGCACTCAAGGTTACTACCACTCAAGTTATGCTAGAATTAATGGATTTCCATTGTTTTGGGTGTGCCATCTAGATAAGCTTCCTTCCATATTACATATCCCAGCTTACCACTCTCTAGATTATCAATCCTAATTTCCACTTATCGAGTGATAATGTCTAGAATCATCATTTCCTGGATGAGTATTCTAGGTCACAAATATGTACACTACTCCAAACTCAAAACAACTTCTTACTATAATTCTAGAGATGTGACCAACATTGCATCCAAACACAAGTTGCTACAAAAATGAAAAAGGAAGACACTTCCTATGAGGGTCACCCATACATAAATTTCTCCAAGTTAAGCACATGAACAAGCCAACCAATTCTTGAGAACTAGTGATCACTCTCCACATACTCTAGGATGAAAATGTCCCTCAAGAAGATCCCAATCTCTACATCTTTCGACCACCAACTATAGCCATCTATAATGTGAGAGAATAGGAAGATCCTTACAAGACATTATTCAAAGTGTTCAAGCAAGAGCTTAACCCCATATTGAGGTATGTTTCAATGATTGTGCCAACAAAGAAGACCAAACTTATTGTCTTATTAGAAGAGGAACCTCATAAGACCATGCGAGTTTTCACCTCCCTACCTTAAGAAGTAAAATATGCACTAGATTAGTTTCAATGATAGGGTACATAGATGGTTTACCTCCTCCCCATGGTAAAGAGCTAGTTGCAATCCAAAAACATATGTACATCTCTTAAGAATAAAGATGACATGGAAATTCAAGAGAAGCTTGATCAACCTACCTTAGAAAAAGCTACTCAAAATAGGCATTTAATCATCCATCTAGAAGATTCACTTCAGCATGTAATATAACTAGGCAGCTAACCAGCTAGACCAATCAAGAAGAGCAATCGGGTAGACCAGCATAAAAAAGTCAACTAGATAGAAGACTCATGCAAATCAATCAGATAGAGCAAATAAGCATTATTCCAAAAGAGTAGAGATTCATGAAATATCCGGCCTTAGTAGGAAAGGTCACACCTAAAAAGGCTACACTATTCAGATCGTCACCCTGAGGTTGTGCATTATAGAATGCCACCTTCTAGGCTGCGTAGTCCAAGCTACCATAACTTTGGTTACCATTTATGAAGTGATAACATTCAGATTCATCACTTCTAGGATAAGTATTCTAGATTGCAGTCATTCAAGTTGTACCAAACTAGAAGCAAATTCTTATTATGGCTTTAGAAATGGGACCAATATTGCATCCAAAACAAAAGTCACTACCAAAATGAAAGATGAAGACACTTTTCGAGATCACCCATCCATAAATTTATCTAAGTTATACACGCTTAACTATGAAGTTCTTAAGAAATGGTTGACCAATCCTCTAAGAAATCAACTGGTGATTAAAAGGTGGATAATAAACAATCAAGCTTCATATCTCCATGGATCCAAGCTGATCCTTGCCCTATGACAGGACAAATAAAATGAGAAGGGTACTTCATCCAAATATATCTAGTATTAGAAATATTCATCTTATAACATGAACAATAACTACCACCAAAGCATATCATATTGGTATCTTTGGAAACCAAAGTTTCAAAGAGTTAGAGTACCTTATATTCAAACATAGCCATCCTGAAGTAGGCTAGAACTTCACATAAAATTCCCCAAATAAAAGTAGGATTAGAAACAAGTGTTTGTTACACAACTAATTTTAGAGTACTTGACATGTGGAGATCTAGAATCTCATCACTTACAAAAAAGGTTGCAATAACATGAAGGTTGAAGAGAAGCATCAACTTTAGATTATTACTTTATAGGTTACCATTTCCCAAATTGAGGGTTGGAAGCCACTTCAACTCCAAATAGGAAAAACTTACATAAACTTCCACTTCGAGTCACATGTACTAAGTCAACATCAACTACATAGAGTGTACCCAAGAAAATACAACCTAGCCAAGGTTTAACCACTAGATCTCATCTAGAAAACCAAAAGACATCCAGATGAATGCTAGAAGTAGAGAGTACACCAAGAGTGTATTCATAAAATTCATCTAGGTCCACACTTAGGGAACTTTGAGAAGCCATATTATCTAACCAATTATTTACCTAGACCTAGGAAGTCAATAGCCTCTTCCAAGCATGTTTGAATAGGAGCAATCCATAGATCAACATATAACAAATCAAATAATTGAGAAGAACGTGTATGATTTGAGTAAAAATGTAGTTTATGTGCTTTAGCCAAAGGACAGACAATATAATTATAATCTAAACTAGCCTCAAAACATTGAAGATTGTGAGAAGATACAACTTTATTAACTACAACATAACTTGGATTGCCTAACCTGGCATGCCAATCAGGCAATGTGATAGACTAAGAGAAAAAACCAATAGTAGTAATAGGAAAGGTTTTCACCTAAGAATATAGATATACATGTGAAAGAGCTTTGTTTATTATATATAGACCTTTCTTACACTTTCTTTGATAGATGACTTGTTGATTCAGGGGATCCTTAATGCAAAAGAAGTCAGAATTAAACTCTACATAAACATAATTGTTAATGCATAGCCTATGAACTTACATGTGCTTAGTTGAAACCTTTGGTGTATGTAATATATTCTTAAGCTATAAATGATGATTTTTAAGATCCAATTTGGACTAAACAAGACTTGAGATGGTAATTTTGAGCCATACCTATGGTTACTCCTTTATCGCCAGTGAAAGGAACTAATTGATGAACTTTATTTTCATCATTTGTCAAATGGTGAGTAGCTCAATGTCTAAAAGCTAGGAATTATCACCACAAAATGAGGTAGTATTAGTAATCATTGCTTTGCCAAGCTGTCTTGATGAAGAACCAAGGGAATCAGTGAGAATATTGCAAAGCTGAAAATATTGAATAGTAGTGGGACTACTTTTAAGGAAAAACTAACACTAAGGTATATCACCCCTTCCTCCATCTCCAGTTGGATCTACCTCATCTTCCTTGATCACTAGACTTTGATATAACTCCTTTTTCTTACAAAAATTGATATAGATTCCAAGCTAATTGTTTAGATCTATGACTTGAAGAATTATTATCAACTGCAAAAGATTGAGTGGAATTGTTTCTTTTGTTCATCTTCCAAAATTAGCTTGAAGAACACGAAGTTCATCATCCTTTGATTGAGTAACATTGAGTTGTCCTTCCCTCATAAGTATGCTTTGTAGTTCAAAGATATTAGGTTTAGTTTTTCCCATGTTAAGAGAGGTTATGAATCCACAATAATCTAAACCAAGTCCACATAAAATGTACCTGACAATATATTTGTGAGGAACAAATTCACCAATTATAAACAGATGATGAGCTAGAGCTTTCACACTTGAAAAATACTCATTCATATATAGAAAACCCTTCTTAACGTGATTGAGTCACAATTCCATCACTTGAGCATGAGATGAGGAATGGAAAACTTATGATAGAGCACACCACTGATGAGTAGTTGAGGGAAGATGAGATATATATATATATATAAGGAAGCATATCACTACTGATAGAGTTATAAATCTAAGATTTTAGAAGGTTTTTCATTTGATTCTAGGCAGACAAATGTGGAGTCACCATAGAAAAACCAAGAGAAGGAGAAGAGATAAACTTTATTGGAATAGGTTGGGAAATATCAAGGAATTTGAGAAGGTGTAAAGGAATTGAAATACTGAGCAGAAACTACTAAAGCATAACCATCAGAAGCAACAGTTGGTGATAAGGAAGATTCCATTATAGAAGGCAGGTCTTAAGATCAAGATGATGAATAGACTTTCATAAGGAAATCAAGAATAGCTCTGGTACCATAGAATGCTTAGGAAGCACAAGCTAAGATCAAGAAAAAATGGAATCAAAGTTATTGCATTGTTGTGGTGGTTATAACAACCTTTATATACACAATGATAGCTTGATGATCAAGCCACAAAGCGAAATGCTACACTAATACTAAGCACACATTATTTACAATACAACCTAAGCAATATATAAGTAGGTATAGTAATGCACTCTCTATACACTTCCTCGTCCATCTTCTTACAACAAATAGTTGTAATGATATATTTTTAATATTTAATTTTTTATTCACTTATTATTTTAAACCTTGAATTTTCATTTTTGAAAAAATAAATTAAATATTTATTTTTGTTATTTTTTAAAAGAAAATAAAGTGTATACCAAATTCTAATATTTTCCCCAAAATTTTGTCCTAAATCTTATATATGAACTTTGGTGACCCTTTCAAAAGAGATAAATGACCTATAGTGACCCACCTAATAACTAGAAAAATAAAGTGATTTTTTGTCAAATATAGTTTTGTTACCCTTTATCAATTATAATATGCACTTTACTTTTCAAAATACAAGTGTAAAGACCAAGGTAAACTTCTTCTAAAGTCCCAAAGGTGAACAATAGTTTAAAGCAAAATATCACAAATGTTGTAGGCTTGTTAATCCATCAAACAAAACTATAAATGTTTGACAAATTTACTCAATGAAAAAAAAGCCTACTTGAATAGTTTTTGTAAAACAAGATAGAGAAAATAATGTAAAGAGAAGAATGATCTTGTGTGGTTAAATAAAGTTGTGTGCTTAGGTTTGTATATATAGTATATTTTGAAGCACTAGGTCAAAGTAAAATTACTATGTTTTGCATAAAATCAGTTAATTGAGTTTTAAAGAAAAAGGACAATCTAGTATAAAACCAATTCAATTTGAGTTAGAAGTAGGTTTCATAATCAAAGCCCTAGTCTCTCAATCTATCTAATATATGATTGATCGATCGAGTACTTATTTCAGTTCATCCAACCAATTTTCGATCGATTCAGTAAATGAAAAAATTAATTTAAGACTTTTTAAATTGAGTATATCAATCCTCAATCAATCTACATTGTTCGATCGATCTAGACATGTCACTATCGATCAAGTACCCTAATCTCAATATGTTCCTACATGTTTAATATGAAATTTAACATGCATAAGAATATAGATATACTTGAATAATGATCGTTGAAGCTCGATAGTTTCTTCTACTTGAAAATATTCTTGAAGGATACACCAAGAAGCTAAAATTACATTTGTTCATTTTTTTTACAAATATCACCATTACTCATATAAACCTTACAATCTCCCATTTGGCATATTCGTGTGACAAAACCTCTCTTTTACTATATAATGCTCATAGCAAAAATAAAGTTTTACATAGTGGTACTATTTTATAATCTGATGAAATCATTTTTGCTTGAATCTTGAAAGCTCATGTTTACACTGAAAGTCAAAAATATAAATACCCGAACAACTTGTCCCCAAAGACACATTATTTATTAGTTCAATATACATAACAATATAAAAAGCAAAGAATATTCATGTATGAGTAATCATCATATAGAATTTAAAAACATAACTCCTCCTATGTGTAATATTTCAAAAATATTATAAATTTTTCAATTTTGATTCTTCCCTATTTAATATTCCAACTTTTCTCCCCTTTTTTATCATACAAATAAACCAAACCAAAAAATAAGTGTTTCATGTTCAATTAAAATAGATGATAGGAGTCAAATTATTGCATTTTTGTTATGATTTAAAGGTTGATATTTGTGTGAAAATTGCATTTTATTTTATTATTTAATCCACAAATGTCATTTCACGGGTATTTCGTGTTTAAAGTGCAATTTCAGGTAAAATCATAATTATGGAGAAGTTTGGGACAAATTTCAATGACCGGGATTGAGTGCAAATAAAAAGAAAACAAAAGTTCAACATTTGGAAAGCACGCAGGGAGCACAGATTTTGGCAAAGCAATCTCGCAGCCGGCCAAGTACATCTCGCCGCTGGCCAAGTACATCTCACCGCCGGCCAAATACATCTCGCTGCCGGCGAGATTTAGCGGAACCGAAATCGTAAGTTTTCCAGAAATCTCACTGCGGCGAGAATAACTTCGCCGCCGGCGAGTTTCGTTCGAAAAAACATTTTTATGCTGTTTTGTTCCAAAATTGCCCTCCAAAACCCTAGATCTATATATACATTATGATGGAGAAGGAGGGGACGGCAGAAAGCAGAGTTCAAAGGCATTTTTGGAGAAGAGAAGGAAATTTTGGAGAAACTTGAAAGATCTTCACCGTTGTTGCTACCAAGCCTTCATCTTCTAGAGTTTTTCATCTCTTCTCCTTAGTTTTTATATTCTGCAGTTTATTGATATTTTTTATTCATGGATTCAATTGAAATAATGTTTTTTCTTATTTTCGTTATGAACTAATTCGTTTTTTGCTAAGGCTATGATGTAGTTGAATCAAGAAAATCTGATTTCTTGTGTTATAGTTATATGAATTCGTTGTTTTAAAGTTGAGTATATATTTCCATGCTTAATGCTTTTAAATTTCTGATCAAGATTTAGATGATTTGTTGCATTATATTGAGACCAAGAGGAGATGTGTAATGAATGCTTCTTGTGATAAATATCGTATGTTGAATGCGAGTTTGACACCTAATGCATGATGTATGTGGTTATTCTAGAAATTCCATAAATCATAATGTGCTTATTTGTGATTAAATCTTCATAGAAATATAGTTGGTTTACATAGATAAGTAATTCTAATATAACTCAAGAGAGAGTATTAGATAAGTTTGGGTTTTTCAACCATCACTTCTAACTTTGATTTTCATATAACATGACTTGAAATCGGATTGAATTGATTTAGCGAAATCAAATGCCTTAGCATTTTTAATCATTTGTGAACAACATTAAATTTTGTTATTTGCGTTTAGTTTTAAGTTAATTTACTTTTTAAACAAATTCAAAAATTCAGTATTCAAATAAAATTAGGGTTAGTCAATTTCGGTACTTAGTAACGCCATTCCTTGTGGGTTCGATATCCGTACTTTTGTACACTTTATTACTTGAACGATTCATACACTTGCAAAATTACGCATCAAGTTTATGGCACCATTGCCGAGGAATGGTTTGATTTTATTAATATCGATACTACCTAATCTTAGTTTTAATTTGAAGTTAATTTGTTTTATCATTGTTTCCTTTTTAATTTTGTTTATTTTGATCTTTTATTTTATTTATCATAAAAAAAGGGTAACTTTGTGTTGTTTTTGTGCTAGTTAATTGTCTGGTTATAGGATTGTTGTATGAGACGTACAAGAAGCCTTAACCAATTTCCATTTGATCCAGAGATTGATAGAACATTTAGGCGTCTAAACCGAGGGAGAAGGCGTTCAACCTCACCTTCTAATAGACAATCAACTATGGATCCACCATTTGTTGAGGGAGGTGGAAATCATAGAGCTTTGAAGGATTATGCTGTGCCTAATGCTATCGGAACTACTTCGTATAAGCGAGGCCAACCTGCTTCAAGCAAATAACTTTGAGATAAAACCATCCTTTATCCAAATGGTTCAATCAAATCGCTTTGGGGAATGTCAAAGGATGATTCAAAATGCACATATTGCTTACTTTCTAGAGGTGAGTGATCTTTACAAGATAAATGGTGCGGTTCGAAGATGCTATAAGATTGAGGGTTTTTCCTTTTTCACTTCGGGATAAAGCCAAGGAGTGGCTAAACTCATTACCACCGGATCAATTACAACATGGAATGAATTGGTTCAGAAATTCTTGTCCAAGTTCTTTCCTCCAAATAAGACAACAAAATTGAGAAATGAAATCACATCTTTTACACAATATGACCAAGAATCATTGTATGAAGCTTAGGAAAGATTCAAAGAAATGTTGAGGAAGTGCCCACATCATGGTATACCAATTTGGTCATAAGTCTCTACATTTTATAATGGGTTGGTTTCAAACTATCGTCAAATGATTGATACGTCAGAAATGGAGTGGTCTTTAATGGGAAAAAAACCGGAGGATGCTCATGAGTTATTAGAGATTATGGCCGAAAACAACAATCAAGGGTATTCAGAATGGGTAATTGCAAAAAGATCGGCAGAGACATGAAATTGATTCGAATGCTTTGTCGTACCAAGTTGTCGCTTTCTTCAAGAAAGATGGATTCTTTGTCATCTAAATTCGAATCCAAACCAACTACACAATGTGATTTATGTGGTGGAACTCATGCTAGTATCGAGTGCCAAGCTGGAAATCCATTTGCTTCACCAAATGCTGAGCAAGCAAATTATGTTTCAAACTTCCAAAAACCTCAACATAACCCATATTCGAACACCTATAATCTAGGTTGGAGAAATCATCAAAATTTTTCATGGGGAAATAACCAAGGGGGATTCAAACAGCCATCATCTTCCGACCAATCCCTAGAGAAGAAACAACCAGATTTGGATGGAATTTTGGGAAAGTTCATTGAGGAGACAAGAACAAATTTCAAAAATCAAGAGGCAATCAATAGGGACATCCAAAACCAACTGGGGCAACTTTAAAAGCAGATTGCAGAAAGGTCTCAAGGATCATTGCCTAGTGACACAATAAATCCCAAAGAGCATGTAAAGGCTATCACATTGAGAAGTGGTAAAGAACTTGAATGGCAGGGGAAATCAAAGAAAATGATGGAAAAATCTAAAGAAAAGCCATCAACATCCCAAGATGTTCAACCTTCCCCAAATGTAAAATATGAGCCTCCTATCTCATATCCTCAAAGATTGAATAAGAAAAAGTTTGATAATCAATTTGATAAATTTTTGGATATTTTTAAGAAACTGCATATTAACATTCCTTTTGCAGAGATGTTGGAACAAATGCCCAAGTATGCAAAATTCATGAAGGAAATTCTATCAAAGAAGAGAAGTCAGGAGATTATGAAAACCATGCTACTAAATGAGGAGTGTAGTGCAGTTCTTCAAAGAAAACTACCACAGAAATTGAAAGAGCCAGGAAGTTTTACTATACCTTGTACTATAGGAAGTTGCAATTTTGATAAAGTCCTATGTGATTTAGGAGCAAGCATTAATTTGATGCAACTTTCTATTTTCAAAAAACTAGGCTTGGGAGAAGTAAAACCCACTTCAATCTCTCTACAATTAGCGGATCGATCGGTGAAATATCCTCAAGGGGTAATTGAGGATGTTTTAATTAAAGTTGACAAATTTATTTTCCCTGTAGATTTCATGGTGCTTGACATGGAGGAAGATAGAGCGTTACCCTTGATATTGGGGAGACCGTTCGCCAGAATCGAAGAACATTGATTGATGTTCGAAGGAAAGCTCATTCTACTCGGTGCAAGATGAACAAGTGACTTTGATGTTTTTGAAGCAATGAAATTTCCAAGTGAGGTACATTCTTGTTTTCAAATTAACACTCTTGACAAGTTAATCTCGGAAACGTTTGAGGAGAGAACTCCATTGCTACCACTAGAAGCTTGCCTTGTGAAATCGAACAAATGAGATGGATGAAATGAGGAATGATACTTATAAGAATGACCGAATATACAAGGACAAGATGAAGGTTTGGCATGATAAGCACATTTTCGAGGCAAAACTTTGAGGTGGGATTTAGAAAGTGTCGCTTTATAAATCCTCGTCTCGACTTTTTCCAAGAAAACTAAAATCTCGCCGGTCGACCTTTTCTAGTAACCAAGGTGTTTTCTTATGGAACAATTGAGATCATTCGTGAAACAAAGGGAACTTTCAAGGGAAATGGACAACTGATTGAGGCCATATTTTGACGGGAGAATTCAAAGAAGGTAAAGATGACATAAAGTCTAGCTAATGACTATAACTTAAAAACGCTTAACGGGAGGCAAACCCATCGATTTGTTTTTCTCATCTTTTATCTCATTTTATTTTAGAAATTTTAAATTCTCGTGCACTTCATTTTATGATAATTTTCTTTTTAATTAAATTTGCTTATTTTATTTGTCTCTGTAAAAAAAAAGCCATTTACGCTTTTTTCTTTCTTACATTGAGGACAATGTAAGGTTTTGGTTGTGGGAAAGCGGTAAACGGTAAATCTTTTCTTCCCTTCTTCATTTTTATTAGTTTTGTTTGTGTGTTTATTTGTGTTTAATTTTGATTTTCCATTTATTTTTCTACATTTTGATTTAATTTCTGTTATTTTTATTTTTTTTATTTTTTTTATTTTATTTGCATTTTACTTATTTTAATTTGCACGTTGATGATAATAATGTGATTGTGATAACAAGTAACTTTTAGAAGACATTAAATTTTGCTTCGGTTTAAAGATAATTTCAAATGTTGATTTTACCTAGTTGGCGACTCTTTTGGTATGTGGTATGATTTGGTTGATTAGTCTAAATGCTTAGAGAAGTCTTATGTGCGAATTTTTCATGGACATTTTTGTGATCTCAACAAACTCTAGAACTCATTTGAAAACCTCTTGAGGCGAAATAATTTGGGATTGCACTGTTTAGGAGATGATGTAGGCCATTTTTGGATCGATTGTGCCATTTTAAGCCTACCTTGTTATCCTTATATCACTAGTTACCTCTTTGAGCCTATTTAAATATATTGTTTGCCTTATTTTTCTTTCTTTTTGCCTTCTATAACCTACCTTTTACTGAGCCAAAAATATATATATATATAATTCCTACCTTATTTGTTAAGAGCACTTAATTTTGAACACAAATTTTTCAAGAGCAATTGGAGTAAGGATGGAATAAAAAAATAATAATAAGACATCTTCCACATATATTGGAAGAAATTGGTTGGGGGTTATGTTTAAAAGAAAGAAAAGAAAAGAAAAAAAAAGAAAAGAAAAAAAGGAGAAAAAAAAGGGCCTTCACACTCTAGTAAATAAAAGAGTGTTAGTAATGGATGTACTAAGGTGAAAGATTGAGGAAGAATTATTGTTTATCTTTGGAAAAATGGGTTATGATCGGAAGAAACAATTTGGGTTAAATGGTGTTACTCTTTTACTTAATTGGTTGTGTTTAATCTAATAAGTGCTATTATTTGTATTTTGACACTTCCTGCTTCTTTCTTAACCAAATACCTAAGCCTAACATTACAAGCCTAATAAAGTCCTATTGATCCGAAGTGGTGTATTTTTCTTCATTAGTGGAGAGAGTTTTGAAGAGTGAGCCTATGGAGTTTGAGATTTCACCTTTTTGTTCAGGATGTTCTGCATATAATATTATATGGGCATTATGGCTATTGGTTTGTGGTTTGATGGATGTTTAAGAGTCAATAACAAAAAGTGAAATTGGCATTTGAGATTTCTTAAAACTTAGGTGACATTTAATTATTCTATATGTTGGGTGTTATTTACAATTTTTGAGACATTTGTGCAAATTGTTTTTTATGTTATGTTATTGTTTTAAGTTAGGATAGTTATAGGTAAGATGTTTGTGGGTGTCATCACTGGAAGCCCTCACGAAGCTACAACTCGTCCCTACTAGGGTCCACTAGGGGGGTTTAAAGGCTTATTGCATACACTTAATGTAATGTTGTAAATAGAATAAATTTCCTTTGAATTTTTCTTTTAATGTCTCCTTTGAAATTATTCATAGATTGCTTTTCTTGCTAGAGACTAGCAAGAATCTGGTTGGGGGTTGTTGATAGGAATCAAATTATTACATTTTTGTTATGATTTAAAGGTTGATATTTGTGTGAAAATTGCGTTTTATTTTATTATTTAATCCACAAATGTCATTTCACGTGTATTTCGTGTTTAAAGTGCAATTTCAGGTAAAATCATAATTATGGAGAAGTTTGGGACAAATTTCAATTACCAGGATTGAGTACAAATAAAAAGAAAACAAAAGTTCAACATTTGGAATTTCGCCGCCGGCAAAAATCTTACCGAGAAAATGTTGAAAATCACGCAGGGAGCACATATTTTGGCAAAGCAATCTCGCCGCGGGCCAAGTACATCTCACCACCGGCCAAGTACATCTCACCGCCGGCCAAGTGCATCTCGCCGCCGGCCACAATAATCCCGCCACCGGCGAGATTTAGCGGAACCGAAATCATAAGTTTTCCAGAAATCTCGCCGCCAGTGAGTTTCGTTCAAAAACATTTTTTTATGCTCTTTTGTTCCAAAATTTCCCTCCAAAACCCTATATCTATATATACATTATGATGGAGAAGGAGGGGACGGCAGAAAGTAGAGTTCAAAGGAATTTTTGGAGAAGAGAAGGAAATTTTGGAGAAACTTGAAGGATCTTCACCATTGTTGCTACCAAGCCTTCATCTTCTAGAATTTTTCATCTCTTCTCCTTAGTTTTTATATTCTGCAGTTTATTGATATTTGTTATTCATGGATTCAATTGAAATAATGTTTTTTCTTATTTTCGTTATGAACTAATTCGCTTTTGCTAAGGCTATGATGTAGTTGAAGCAAGAAAATCTGATTTCTTGTGTTATCGTTATATGAATTCGTTGTTTTAAAGTTGAGTATTTATTTCCATGCTTAATGTTTTTAAATTTCTGATCAAGATTTAGATGATTTTTTGCATTATATTGAGACCGAGAGGAGATGTATAATGAATGCTTCTTGTGATAAATACATTATGTTGAATGCGAGTTTGACACCTAATGCATGATGTATGTGGTTATTCTAGAAATTTCATAAATCATAATGTGCTTATTTGTGATTAAATCTTCATAGAAATATAGTTGGTTTTCATAGATAAGTAATTCTAATATAACTCAAGAGAGAGTATTAGATAAGTTTGGGTTTTTCAACCATCACTTCTAACTTTAATTTTCATATAACATGACTTGAAATCGGATTGAATTGATTTAGCGAAATCAAATGCCTTAGCGTTTTTAATCATTTGTGAACAACATTAAATTTTGTTATTTGCGTTTAGTTTTAAGTTAATTTACTTTTTAAACAAATTCAAAAATCCAGTTTTCAAATAAAATTAGGATTAGTCAATTTCGGTACTTAGTAACGCCATTTCTTGTGGGTTCGATATCCGTACTTTTGTACACTTTATTACTTGAACGATTCGTACACTTGCGAAATTACGCATCAATAGACGTGAAATCTCATATCAAATTCAAGAAAATAAGTAACATACAAATGAAACACAAACTATCATAGGCAACAAATGTAGTGTATTGATTAATATAATCTGAATACAGCTCAAGTAAATATCCATTACACTTTAAAATATGAAAACAATAAAATATATTAACTTCCAAACACAATAATAAAACCAAGACAAAATAGAAAAATAAAACAAAAATAAATCATTGTCTTGAAAGAGGAAACTTGTAATGTGAATGAATGTCTTTAATCATGGAAACATTGCTTCTTAATGTTCATTCATAGTATTTATTCATTGTTCCAAAGTTATTGTTCTTGCCCGCATCTCATTTTCAAATAAGTCCTTCTGAGATGGTTTAAGAGCCACTTTCTCCAACATCGGTGGATCTTTGTCTCTTTGATATCTGAGTAGATTATCCTGAGATGGTTCACTTTCCAATGCCACCCATCAAGCAAACAGTATTAGAATCCTTTTTTGTGGTACACCCACAGCTAGAATCATTTGGGTGATGAGGTAGATATATAGAAGTCCAATCATCGAGTTAATATTCCTAAGATTGGTTTATAATCTCATCCTAAATAATTGGACCTACATTGAATGTGATACCTTTTTCAATACAATATAATATCTTTGCATGTAAATTTCCAATCTTAGAAGAGTGCTTGAAGGGTAATAGGTTTGCACATACCATTTTGTTCAACACACGGTAGAAGGGAGTGAACTTACCCGGGATAAAAAATTCATTTAGCATAGAGACCGACATCAGGTGAACAATAAATTTTAGTTAACAAATCTTCATTAGAAATGCTATACCATTCTAACTTAAAACCAAGATCCCCAATGTTTGAAATGGACAAAAAAGTGTTGATTCTCTGAGCTGAGATATCAATAGTTTATTTTTGAATAAAAACATTATAGCTCATAGGTCCTTGGTTACATATTTTAGGTCCATCTTTGCATATAATTAACGAACAAGGGATGGGCAACATAATTTGGCTGATGTAAATAGAGATTTCTAACCAAAAGCCATAATGGCACAAGTAATTTAAATTTCAAGAAATTATATCCAGGTTCTCCCTCGTTCAAACAAAATAGAAAATTTAGAGAAAGAAGTGTGATAACTTGATTCTAATTCATCATCCCACCATTGAGAAGAATGAAAGGCTAGAGAATCAGGAGGAAGTTCACAACGTCTTGCAGCCATTACAAAAATCGAGCACAAAACCCAAAATGATGAAAATACCCCTAAACTACGAATTACCCAAACTACAAAAATTACAAAATCAAGATCAATGGAATAATTTTGGGACAAAATTGCATGAAAAACCTTAGAAAAGGTGTTTGTTTGGTGAGAAAGGGGAAAAGTTGGGAATTTTGGTTTTATTGATTTCTACTCAAATCCAATTTTTTTGTAAGGATTGATGCTAGAAAAGATATTAGTAATCAATTCTATGTGAATTAGGGAAAAAAGAGAGTGGATATGGCGTATTTTTTAGTGAACATTGTAATCGGTCATGGTTGGGTGTTTTAGGGTTCATAGGGGCTGATAAAAAATAAGGAGTGTATATAAACTAAACCCACTCGATTGATCGAGATTCATTTCGATCGATCTAATTCATTATCAATTGATTAAATGACATAAATCCAAAAAAATGCAAAAACTTATTCCTATATCCTATATTAACTCAAAAAAATACATATAACGACCCAAAATCAAAATAAAAAGAAAAAATAAAATAGAAATGAAATGAAATGAAAATACTTCATTTTTTAAATAAAGTTAGTAGATTCATTCAAACATGAACTTCACTCCAATAATCAATTTTGAGATAAAAATAATTCTTTAACAAATTTGAATTATTCATAGTATGCTTTATGTATTCTGATAAAGCACACATAAATTTTTCAACTTATATGGTGACATATAGTCAATAGCTCAAGATGGTATAAATATTAAAACTACAACAGTATGTAAATTAGTTTATTTATGATTAGTTATGAAATATTTAAAGAACTGAGCATCACTTATTATGCAAAAAAATCAGTTGAATTCATACTTGCAATAATAAAAAATTTCTTACTAAAAGATTTAAATAACTTTTTCTTTTGAATTCTCTCTCATTATTTATGATCATGATTTATATGAGAGATTGGTTATTTATTTTTCTTTTTGCATAACCAATTGTGGCCTTTCTTTTTGTGCATCCAATTATGTTTTATTCTTTATAGTTATTTCTTTTGTCATATTATTTTTCTTTTACGAAGAAAATATGCATGAGCCAATATACCCAGTATGATTACTTTCATATTGGTTATGTGGTAGCCTTCTTCACTCATTGCAGTAGCTTCACACATTACAATAGGTAGCCCCCTCATAACTAGGTGTCTTTCTATAGCAATATTTTATACAATGAAAGACAAAGTTAAACCATAATTTTTACAATCAAGGTTATCTCAAGCCCTAAAATCTCACATAATTAATTATAAACTTCAAGCATGACATACTTATGTGTCCAGTGAATGTATGAGCGAGTTCTTGTCAAACATCGATCACCAAATATATGGAAGAATATAAATGTGTATAATGAATAATTAATCAAACCAAAATAATATTTGAAGTTTATTTTAATATTAAAACAAATCTACTCCTTTTATTTTTTGAATCTTTTTTAAATAGCTAATTTTAAATAAATTAAAACAAAATCAAGCATCAAACTATTAAATTCAAAATTGAAAATAATTAAACTAAACAAACTAGCATGTTCACAAAGGTTCAAACAAGAATAAAATAAGAATTCCTAGGTGAGGGAGAGATATAGTCAATTTACCAAAAAAATTCAATCTTTTCTAACCCAAATTTTCTTGAATTTTTGTTTTGTAATATTTGGGTTTGGATTTGATTGATTTTATTATTTTTGAATTGATATTGGGTTTATCCTTAGTTTTACCTTTATTATTTTTATTTTTTATCATTAGTGTAGATTTAGCATACATGTATGGATGATAAAAATTAATCCATAATATCTAGCATGAAAGGCATTATTAAAATAAAGATATTTCACAAGAAATCTACAGTGTTGTCTAATATGACCTTTCCTAGCATAGTTATGACAAACATGCACAAATTTAATATGTTTTGAAATCATAGGGGCAATTATTCTTTAAGTATAATGAGTAATAGTAGAGATAGGATTAGAAGGTAGTACCAATTCCGTTCTTAATGTTGAAGGTGTAGCATATGAAGAAAACATATTTGAAGGCTTTACAAATTCAGTTGATTTTAAAGAAGATGGCATAATATGCTCATCTACATATTCTAGCCCTTTCTTGTCTTCAGTTGGTGTTGTCTCTTTAAGAGAACATAAAAATGTGCAAGTATACACAGTCACAAGTAATAATTGATAAGTAAAATTATCGTTCCCACGAAGATTTGTTACTACAGTTTATCAAGTACAAAAATTATTTCACTCTCATTTTATCCAAATAAACGAAAATTTATTGGAGTTTAACAAATTAAAATTTTTATAACAATAAATAAGAAAATTATAGGATTGTAGGTTTCACCAAATTAATCCACTCGTATCATATTATTTTCTCTTGATTTATATTTTTTGTAAATTTAATTTGTCAACCAAGAACTCCTAATTTTATCCATAAATCTCTTCCGAGCTCCATATAGACACGTCTCGTTAAAATAATTCACTATATTCCTATGAGAATTAAATTCACCAAGATTGATTACGTTCAAAGTTCTCAAAGAGCCACACGTATAATAAAGGTATATTCATATCCTTTATATATATATGTTATTCTATCCACGAGCAATTACACGAAAATGCATTTTTTTAAGTTTATTTAAGTGTCACAAAAATGCATTTCTCAAGTTTATTTATATGTCACAAATCAATTGATTAATCTTCCAATCAATCAAAAGTATTAAGCACAAATAGAATAAACAAATTAAAAATCTCATAAATCTTTTAAAAATAATTTATTCAAGCTTCATAAATTTAGCTACAATGTAACCCTAGCAAAATTAAATTACTTCATAACAAAAATTAAAATTACAATACACAAATATCAAAGCATTTAAGGAATATTAGATGAAGAACAACAAAAGAAAATTATAATTTTATCATCTCTGCTCTCTAAATTTCTGGCTCACGCAGAACATAACAGAAGCCAAAAATGGCTTTTGCGTGTTCCACAGTCCAACTCTCCAACCCCTCTTAATTTTTCGCAATAATCTCCTATTTATAGCTCCAACACACTAAAAAAATACATCATAAAATACATTTTTTTAGACACGTGGGAGATAAATATTACATCAAAAACAATAATTAATACACGAGTGGCACACAAAACGGTATATCAAAAATAATATTTAAATCCGCGTGGGAGACAAGCGTGCGTTGTTCTGCGTTTTCATTTCAATTCACGCATGCCATATGTCAGCATTTGATTGGCTGTAAGAAATAACAAGACACGTGGCAGCCTTTTTTATGCTGTGAAGAGAGGCCATACGAGGACTGCATCGCACAGAATAAGTGCTTTCGCAAACAAATGGGGGATGTAGAAGTTGCTGGAAACGCGCATTGTTTCTGTGTTTTTATTTTACAAAACTTATGCCACGTGTCGACATATGATTTTTTGGAGGAATAATCAAGACATATGGCATCTTTGTATTCGTTGGAATGATAGGGTGCACGAAGTTTCTCTGGACCGCGTTGCACGGGAAAGGTTCTTGTGTAGACACGTGGGTCCCACCCAACACACTAGCCAGCACGGCAGGTGGGCCCCACTCAGTGCTCCGTGCAACGTGTAATCTAGAAAATTGGGTCCAGCCTATGTCGCGTCTAGCTTACAAGCGCCTGATCATAACCGTTGATTGGATGATCTAACGATGCGTGTTGCGCATTGTTAATGGCGCACGTGGTCCTCCTTTCCTGCGCAGAAAAACAAAATTTATATAATTTTTTTTAATTACAATTAAGCCCTATTTTAATTCAAATTATATTTTCAGCTTTTATTATTTGCAATTAAGTCCTTTTTTAATTCAAATTCTTTAATTTTTCTTAAAAATATATTCCTTAGAAAAGTAACAATAAATATTATTTTAATACATTAAAATTAACTAAAAATATCAAGAACATAGCAATTATAATTAATAAAATGGACAAAATAACTGTATAATATACAGTTATTAGCTGGCTTTCCATAATCAAGAACTTTGTACAACCTCTCAACTCTAATTGATAAACTTTTTATAGCTTCCTTAGATTGTTTAAGTTCCTATATCAGATTTTGTTTCCCTTTTTCTTAACCTAGAAGACTTGAATTTAAAATATTAGAATTTTCAGATATATCAATATTATCTTTTTTTAGTACCGATGAATTTATTTCATAAGATTTTAGTTTTTCATTAAGTTTAGTTACTTCTACAAGCAGCTTATCTTTATCTCTTTTGCATATTACAAACTCTCTAAACACTTCATTAATAATGTAGATATTAAAATATTTAAGTGAGAATTTAGAGTCACTTTTCTCATTGTCTAAGTCAATATCAGACTTATTAGATAGTCCACCAGTTTTTGTAGTAAATGCTAGAAAATTGGCATCATTATTTTCTAATTCAAATGGATTGTCGTTATTACTTATATAGTTAGTTAGTGTAGTGTTGAAATCTCTTCATTTATAGTATCATAGTCTCATAAGTTCTTGTGTATGTCTGAGATCTTTAACTCATGCATAAGGAAATAATAAGCAATAATATTATGTGCATATCCAATAAAGATGCATTCTATCATTTTTGTACATATCTTCACCTTCTTAGGTATAGGTATGGCTACTTTAGCAAGATACCCCCAGACTCATAAGTATTTATTAGAAAGTATCCTTCCTTTGAATAATTCATATGGTGACTCATGTGCCTTTTTTTGTGGTACCTTATTTAAAAGGTAGTTAGCTGACAAATAGTTCCCCCCACAAGTTCTTTGGTAACCCAGAACTTAATAGCATTGCATTCATCATTTCTTTCAAGGTATATCCGTATGCTTAACAACAACATTTTGCTTAGGCAGATAAGGGGCTATGGTTTCATGTATGATTCCATTTTGTGCATATAATTCACCAAAAGAAGCTTCATACTCACCATTGTAGTCATTTTGTAGTACCTTGATTTTCTTGTTGAGTTAATTCTCAACTTTGCTTTATAAAGAATAAAATTCTCTATAGCTTCATCTTTGCTTTTAAGCAACTACATATAGTAGTATTTTATGCTATCATCGACAAAAGTAATAAAATAGTTATTTCCACCCCATGTTTGAAGAAATTTTAAATTACATAGATCAATATGGATTAAGTTATAGGGTTTAGTGTTCCTTTCAATTGAATGAACTGATGGCCTATTCATTTTTGCCTCAACACAAGTCTCACACTAATTTTTTGAATTTATTTGGACTATGGGTATGTGTTCCATGTTAATTCATCTACACAATATATTATAATTAACATGACCTAATCTACCATACCACAAGTTTGAAGACTCAAGAAAATAAGAAAAATAATTAACTTTATTAATATTCTTAGTTTTTACAGTCATAACATACAGCCCATCAGATGCATATCATTTTCCCACAAATACCCAATTTTTGGTCAAAATGACTTTATCAAATTCAAACACCATCTAAAAGCCATGCTTGTTTAGCAATAAGCCTAAAATAAGATTCTTACGTATGTATAGCATATAGAGTACATTTATTAATGTAAGATCCTTCCCAGAGGTCATCTTCAGTTTGACTTGGCCTTGCCCTTGAATTGTTGATGTGGTAGAATTTCTAATGAAGAGCCTCTCTCCATCTTTCACTGATTCAACAATTTGAATAGCTCCTTATCTAAGCATATGTGCCTTGTTGCACCAGTATCAACCCACCATTCTCTTGAGTTTTACTTGATAAAATTCACTTCAAAAAAGACAACACAACAATCTATATCAAAAACATCCTAAGTGATGTCACCAACCATATTTTCCTAATGATTTCTGTTTTTATTCATATTATTGTTCTTGGAGCTTTGGCTATGCTCCACAATATTGGCCTTTGCCCAGTCGAGGTGTTCCCTTTGTTTGTAGAAGCCTTATTATCTTCCTCACAATTGAACCTAATGATCAAATTCTTCAAGTTTACCTTGTTTTTCTAGTGCTTAAGGTAGGACTTAAATTCCTTCCACAAAGAGGGTAACTTCTCAATAATAGTAGCTACCTAGAATGCATCATTAAGAATTATCCCTTCATCATGAATCTTAGTAAATATGTCTTGGATTTCTCTTACTCGACTAGTCACTAGCTTGGAATCCACCATATGATACTCTAGAAAGTGACCCATCACAAATTTCTTGACACCGACATTCTTAGCTTGATATTTCCAGTCCAAAGACTCCAACAAGTCCTTAGTTGTTTTCTCCTTATAGTATTCATTGTATAGAAAATCACTAGATTGTTCAGAATATAATTCGAACACAGGTAGTAAGAATGCATCCATGCTTCAATGACACTAGCAAACTATTCATCTTGCTCACCCTCAAGTTTCTTGGGAGCCTCCTCGGTCAAGAATCTCACCAGATTCAAAGTGGTAAAATAAAACATTATCTTACTCCTCTACCTTTTGAAGTTCAAACCATTAAACTTCTCCGATTTCTCAACAATAGCATGGTTCAAAGGAACCAAAACCGACAACACTGGTATAACATCATGAGTCACATAAGGCATCATTATTTAGTTCACATTAAAACTATCCATAATAGGTTCGGCAACATTAATAGCTAAATTCTCTTATTGGAAAGTAGGAGTGGTCATCTCAAATGTTATTTTTTATTTTTATTTTTATTTTTAACCGAAAAACCATAATTAAAAAACAAAATTTAAAACCACCTAATAAATTTCAATTTGTAAAATGAGTTTGATTTAAATATCACAAAGTACACAAATAAACAAGTGACATGGAAAAAATCTCATAATGATTAAGAGAAACAAGTTAAAATAAAGTAATTGAAAATTTTAAAAGGAGCGGCAAAATATCTAAAAGTTTTTACTCGATTACTAATTAATAGTAACAGTAATATTTAGAATATAGTTAGAAAAGGGAAAGCACAACCGTAAAACCAAATTGAGATAAAGTTGGTATAAGTATTAATACACAAAAGATATAAGAATGTATAAAGAAATAAACTTATATGAAAACTAACTATTAAACAAAGACGTGGAAGTAAAAAAGTTAACATGCAATCAGAATCATAGAAAATAGCAAGAAATGAAATAAACTGACTATAAACGCACACGTTATCACAAAAAACACAGTACTAGAAGGCAAATGCAGTATTAGTATAGTAATATAAAACTTCGTGTATAACATTAAGTAAAACCGAAAGAGGTACAAGTGAAGGTACAAACAATAAAAAGAAGAATATGAAAAAGACCTCAAATAGTTCTGAAAAAGTAATTGACCCGATAATATATAAAAAGGAAAATCATTTGACATAAGGGGAAAGTATGAGGAAAATTCTTGAGGTTTGCTTTTCTAACGTTCCAAACAATATCCAATAACAAGATATATTATTAAAGAAAATCTTAATTAATAATAAAGTTAATTTTTCTATTTCCATGCTTTTTAATTTTTATTAAATTATTAAAATAATTTTTAAAAAATTATAAAGTGAAAAATTAATTTCTTTTTAAAATCATATCATTTTCTTTCTCTATTAATTTTTTAAAATATATTTAATATTACTAATGAGGTTTTAACTCAACATCACAACCCATTTGGGCATAGAAAGGTTTGAATTTAAAATCTCAATTAAGAATTTGTAAATAATATAATTATTAAAAAACATTAATATTTTGATGTATTATCTAAACAAATTTACTTTTATTGCTAACATTTATTGATTAGAAAATTAATTAAATGATTAATTAGATTGAAAACAAATTTATAAAAACTTTTGAAAATTACTTATGAAAATTGAAAATTTATTTTTTGATTTACTTTACATATTTTTAAAAAACATTACTAACCATTTATATATTTAAAAAAAAGACTTATCCTTCAAAAAATAATTTCTCCAAATCAATTAATCCATAAATATTAATTTCTTATAATTTATTTTCAATATTTTTAAATTTTTATAAATTACTAACTGTTTTATAATATAATGGTATATGCTCTTTGTGGATATTGTAAGAGCATGATCGAGTTCGAACCCTACCAAGATGTGTAAGTGTGTAAATGATATTTCTAAAATAATTATAAATTAGTCTAATTTTTTAATTTTATTTTTAATTTCTATTTTAAAGCTATTTTTTTATCATTACTTGTGAAGAGTATCTAATTAAAATTTTATCTTTAACCTTATTACAAAATAAAAAATAAAAAGTTAGTAACTCTAATATGTGTGATCATTTGAGATAACTAATAAAAAATTTATTTATTGTGTATTTCAATTTTATTTTCTAATTTGCAAGCACATACATATATATATTTAATTTATATGCATATATTTATTTTATTAGAAGAAAATAAAAATGATCATTCTTATTTTATTAGTTTGATATAATTAATTTTTTAATGTTAAAAATAAATAAATCAAAATTTTACCCATGATAACTTTCAAATTTAAATATATTACAAAAATATTATTAAGTAACTATTATATATAACCTCTATTAAACGAAGGACATCAGACATTCTCAAAAAGCAAAGGATATTTGTAAAACAATATTAATCTCGAGAACATTATTGATATTTTTTCATGCTTTGAGATCTAATATTATGTGCCTTTGACATTTACTTGTTTAATAAAATACCAACTACAGGGTAATCCTATTGTAGTCAAGCAAACTCTCCAAGAGCAAAATAATTAGGTTAACAATTTTAATCAAGGATGGAGGCACGTGAGTCTCATGAGAGGCACGTGCCCTCTCTTAATTTTAAAAAAATGTATTTTGTTAGTAATATTTATATATTTTAATATTTTACTGTGTAAAATTTGATTTATGCCTTCATGAAAACTATTTTTATTCTAAATATGTGATATATTTTAAGTTTTACAAATAAAATTGTGAATTTTTTTATTTTTATTCTTACAAAGAAAAATAATATTTTTGAATGTTTATATTTTAAAGCCTTTAACATTAAAAATAACACCAATTGCACACTAATAAAGTTCTAAAATGTTAGCTTAGTTTCTTATCATAAAAGAGCCTAATTTGAATCATTTATGCTAATTATCGCTTGATAAAAAATGTATAAAATAACAATTTTAACAATAAATTCATTTTTTAATTTTTTTCATCTTTTAATATATTTATATAGAAGAATGTCATAGAAATGTCTTAAATTAAGTCATTTGTATCATTTAATCACTTAAATTAGAAATTATGTTATTTAGTCCACTAGTTATGAAAAAATGAAATTAAAGATAAATAATATTATTTTAATAATTTTTTTTTAAATTTTGTTATTTTTCTTTCAAGTGATTAAATATGAATAAAACATGAATAATTAAAAATAGTAAAATCACACTTAAATTGAAAAACAATTCACGAAGTATTCTTTTTAATATTGGTTAATTTATACTATTTTATTGAAAATTTAAAAAAATATATATCTAAATAATTTTTATTGAATATTACTATTGTTGATTCTTTTTTTAAATAATTTCATTTTAAATTTCTCTTTTGTACTTGTTAAATACTCATATTTTAATTACTTTAATCACTTGATATAAAATAACAAAATTTTAATAAAAATGTTATTAAAATAATATTATTTGTTCACCCATTTTTCATATTGAAGGAGCTAAATTATCTTATTTAAAATATAAAATACCAAACAGTATAAATGATATAATTTAAATAATATGTATGATACCTCTCCTTATATTCTATTTTCATTCAATTTATGACATATTTAATAATTAATTTGGCTTCTTTATTATTTCATAGTACAATGAAAGTATAATTTTAAATTCTATTCGTATATTTGTTCACAAATTCTATCCATGGATGTTTATTCTTTTACTTTTCCTAAAAACATAAATATAAATTTTTTATTTCCTTTTTATTTCTTTCGTTAATTATTATACTACTCATACATATGTAACCTAAACTCGAACCTTAGATCTTTTATACGCTCAAATGAATTTCATGGAATTGAATCATGACTCATTAATAACTCATTTTTTGGCTCGTTAATCGCTCATAACTTAAATGGATCCCCTCTAAACAAATTTTCTAGCTACGTCACAAATTTTAATTACTTTGGTAATAATTATTTTTGTAATTCCCTAATGAAAATACCATGGAAGAGTTTGGCCACTTTATAGCATAAATTTAATGCAAATCAAAATTTGAACACAAAAAACAAATCAAAAGTTCAAAGAATTGATGAGAAAGCTATTGTGGGATCATATACTTCATATTAAAGGTGAGAAAATAATTCGATCAATTCGCGTAAATGGATAAATTCAATCCATTTCATCAAATTTGGTTCGAATTGAATTGAAAATTTATGTAATCTAAACTAATTCGAATTGACACATCGGATTTGAATTAAAAGATTTTATAATCAACTACAATTCAATCTTGACTAAATTACTATTAAATTTATAAATAAATACATATTTTATTTAATAATGTTATTAAATATTATACATATCATAATTACATTAATCAATGACGGAGACACGTGCATCCAGGAAGGGTATATGCTTCCTCTTAATTTTTAAAAATTTTCATTTTGTTTTTAATATTTGTATATTTTAATATTTATTGTATATAATTTGATTTATGCGCATGTGAAAACTATTTTTCTTCCAAATATATGATATATTTTAAGTTTGATAAGTTTTATAAATAAAATTGTATATTTTTCTTTTCATTTTTATTCTTATAAAGAAAAATAATATTTTTAAATGTTTATATTTTAAATTTTTTTAAAATTAAAAATAACATCAATTCACACTTAGTAAAATACTAAAATGCTAACTTAGTTTCTTCTCATCAAATAACCTAACTCGAATCATTTATACAAATTATCGCTTGATAAAAAAGATGTATAAAACAACAATTTTAATAGTAAAGTCATTTTTTGTAATTTTTCATTCTTTAATATATTTGTATAGAAAAATGTCACATAAACATTGTGAATTAGGTCATTTATGTTGTTTAGTTACTTAGATTAGAAATTGTGTCATTTAGTCCTTAGTTATTAAAAAAATAAATAAATTAAAGACAAATAATATTAATTTAATGATTTTTCTTTTAAAATTTATTTATTTTTCTTTCAAGTGATTAAATATGAATAAACACGAGTAATTAATAATAGTAAAATCACACTTAATTTGAAAAATAATTCACAAAGTATTCATTTTAATATTTGTTAATTTCTACAGTTTCTGTTTTATATTTCTTAGTATATTTGTCTTCTTTTATGTAAGGTTGGTTACTGCAAATCATTAAGTCACACACCTACATAGTTAGGTACACTTTATATGCAAATATGCTTACATGCACCATGGGGTTGGTTTTCATAGTATGCATGTTAGGTATAGTGTTGGTTTTTGGAAAGCAAGTATACGAATGAGCCAACATTTTTACTTGTATTTTTTGGTGCATTTTCTGTGTGGGTATTTAAAGATAATACTCAACATTTTTGGAAATGAAAAAATACAACTTTTTCCCACCTTGCCAATAAGCTCTACATGGACCTCACTACCACCCTTGGCGAGGTGATTGGAAAATTAGCTTGAAATGTGTGCATTTCGAGCCCTATAAATACCCCATTCATTTCTATTCTCTTCACCTCTTGTTTAAGATTTGAAATTCTACCAAAATGCACACTAAGATTTATATCTAATTTTGAAATTATTTTGGAAAGCTTATATTTGAGATTAAGTCATTTTTTTTATTTTAGTAATCAAATCATAGTCTATGCGAGTACTTAGTTTGATTGTATATCACATGTATGCGACTTGATATTAGTATTGGACTGTGTCGCGAGAGATAATGAGTTCATACATTTCTTGTTACTGATCATTGGTTACTGATCATTGGTTACTAATCACACCACATTTGGTGGTATTTGCTATGGAGGACAGTAGAACACGAGAGTTGAACCAAACAATTGTAGAAGCAACAAGTGAAGAGCAATAATAGGCGGTTTGGACGGAGGTCATGACTGATAAAGGTAATAGTGGTTTTATTGGCTATTAGTATTGTAACATGTTTACTGTTTAGTGAATTATTTGTCGTTGAGTGGTTGCCTTAAGCAACCTGACGATGTTTCCATATAGATACAACTTCTATATGGATTTAGCTCTTTATATCGATTGTTATCCATAATCTGATATTGTGTTGGTACAATATAAGTTTAAGATATATATGTTTCAACATATTATAAGATTAAACTTTTATTAGAAAGCATTTATTATTTACATTATTTCTGTTTTAACATATAATATATGTTATTAAAGTTTTTTTTGCTTTTGATATTATACTATTTGTACTTCTATTATATGAACTATATAAGTGTTATACTAATTTGCTTCTTATGAGTTAGGAACAAATTGTTTAGGAGCATGTATCTCCTTACTTTGATCGTGTACTAGACCATGGACTCTTTCATGTTTAAATAACTTTTTATTTGAATATTATCATTATTGATTTTTTCTTAAATAATTTAGTATTAAATTTCTCTTTTATACTTGTCGAAGACTCTTATTTTCATTACATTTAATACTTGATATACAATAACAAAATTTTAATAGAAAAAATTATTAACATAATATTATTTGTCTTTAATTAACCTATTTTTCATTGTTAAGGGATTAAATTATCTCATTTCTAATCTATAATACTAAATAATACAAATAATCTAATCTAAGTAACAAGTATGGCAACTCTTCTTATATTATATTATCATTTAATATCTAACATATTTAATAATAAATTTGACTTCTTTGCTATTTCATATTACAATTAAAGTATAATTTTATATTTTATTCCTATATTTATTCACAAACTCTATCCATAAATGTTTCTCTTTTACTTTTTGCTTAAAACATAAATATAAATTTTTATTTATTTATTTTTAATTATTATACTACTCAAACATCATTAACTAAGACTCAAACCTTAAATTTTTTATATTTTCAAATTAACTTCATGACTTTGAGTCACGACTCTTAATAACTCATTTTCTATATATATCACTTATTTTAATTACTTTGCTAATAATCATTTTTGTAATTCCCTAATGAAAATACCGTAGAAGAGTTTGGCCACTTTATAGCATAACTTTAATGCAAATCAAAATTTGAGAACACAAAAAAAAAATCAAAAGTTCAAAGGATTGACAACGGAAATCAATTATATTATGTAATAAATTATTATTAAATTATCAAAATATATATATATATATATTGATAATGTTATTAAATATATTACATAATATAATTACATTAATTATTATTTTAATTTAAAAATAAATATAAATTTTAAACTTTTATAATAATTTTATAATTACGTAAAAATACTTTTTATTCTTCTGATTTTTTTAATTCTAAATATAAATATTAATTTTTCAACAAATTCATTGTATTAAAATTTAAATGTTGTGTATATCATATTTAATATATGATAATAATTCATAAATAAATTCAACATTAATTTAATTTTATCTAATTCTAAAAAATTCAATATATTAGGATTCAAATTAATTCGAATTGATTACTTATCATATCAAATTCAGATTAAAAATTTTCAAATCCAATTCAAATCAGATCAAATTTAAATTAACCAAAAATATTTAATTTTTATTAACTGTTCACCCCTACTTGGTACCATGATTTCAATCCATCATGCAATACACTATAGTTATGTTTGGTTTGTATAATAGAAACATAATGAAAATAAAAATTATAATAAAACTTAACTTCAATTAAACCAATGCTACTGCTAATATATTCATTTGAACAATATAATCAAAATAATAATAAATATTAAAATAAAATTTATAAAATTATAAATAAAATAAAATAAGAAATAAACTTATTGATTTTTAAGTAAAATAAAATACAAAAAATAATAAATAATTATACAAATGTGATGAAAATAAAACATTTTAACATATTTTGTTGAAAGAATAAACATTTTAACATATTCTCTAGTTATTAACCAAACATATTATTAGAGAATTCTTGCATAATAGATGGAAGAAGGGGGGAGGACATGAAAGTGCTCGTAAGTGAAATATTCGTACTTCATATTATCACAGAAAAATGTAGTAAATAAATCTAACAGGGCAGTTCTATGACCGAAAAAGCCATCTCAATAAGTCTTATTACTTATTAGTTAAAAACCAACACGAGAACCACCACATATCTCTCTATCTACTCAGATCCATTCTGTAGGATGACCCTCGATGCAACATCATTTGGATAAACAATATCATGCGACATCAGGATTGAGGATCATAAAATACAAGGCAGATGGGTCTGCGGGACCTGCACAAGTTATAGATAAAATAAGAACATTCTGAATAAAATTAAGCAAGTCCAGGGACAGTATATTCTCGCCTTTCTAATTCTTCGGTCCCTAGGGTTCATCTTAGTATTTAACAGGAAATTAATTTTGAACACCATGTCTAATTTCTATCCAGAAAAAATAGATGTGTAGTTGATTAAGATGTTATGGATATGATGCCATCAGATTTCTTTGACATACATCAGTATCTAAAGCACATAAATGACACCATCTTTGAATCTTCTCTCAATGTGGCTCTGTTAGCTTGTGTGAGGCATACAACTCTTTACAAACAAGTACTTACAAGTAACCTAAGAAAAAAAATTGAACTCAAATAACACTTGATATTTATAACATTAAAAATATGGTTTTAATATCATTAAACAAGTCTAACTAGTCAGACTTCTTTGTTAAATGAGTCTAACTGACCAGATTTTAACTTAAAGCTAAACGAATTTAATTGATAGAAATTCAACTTTGAGCTGGTCAAATCAATCAGAGTTTAGGATTGATGAGTCTAACCGGTGGGAATTAAACTTGAGCAGCGTAGTTAATTAAACTTTAGCAGCGTACAATTAACTGGCATTATATGTATAATGCTTGGACTGATCTTTCTCTTTACATTAAAAATATATGATCAAACATAAGAAGTGTTACTTTTGTGATTACAAATTTTAAAGTATTATAAATGTTATTTTCCCAATAACGAATACATACAAGGACTTTCAACAAAACCTGTGAAAATAGAACTGTAAGTTTTCAGAATGTGAGACAATTCCAAGAAATCCATTCACTTTTGAATCTAGCCATTCAACAAATTATGGGTCAGAAACTTCAATAAGTGGAGCTTGCTAACTGCACACACGAGTGCTAACAAAATTAGCAAAAAAAAACCATAAACAAATAAGAAAAAGTACTAAGATAAATAATTATGTTGTTTTTCCTCCCGTTCATCTAATGAACCAATAATACACTAAGAAAAACATAATTATACAAGAATTGATCATATACCAACTATCCGATTATCTTTCAAATGGTCAGCCTGCTTCAGTTTCTATAATGACATATAGGAAGAAAAGTAAATCCTTCACCATAGAAAAGAAATATGATAATGGTATAAGAAACAAACCCGAAACTTATAATGAGGTGAGAAACTGCCTCCAACAACAGGACTCCCAAGGCCTAAGCATCATCAAACTCTATGCTGTTCTCCATAAAACCATTTTTTTCATTATCATGCTTAAAATTAGCATTTGCCACAGCCGGTATTGCTTGTTCCTTTTCTTTATTCCACTGCTCAATTCTAGCCCTTCTTTCAATGCTACTTTCCCTAACTGGACTCTTGTTCCTCCTTCCAATGGGGCTTCTACTTCTTCCTGCTCGTCGCCCAGGACTACGGCTTCTAGGCCTCCTGTTTCTATCTAGGAATTGATTCTCTCTTTCATCATCTCTCTTGCGAGAACCACGACCACCATGTGGACTTTCAACATAACCACGATGCTTAGGAGGACTACGACTTCTGCTGTGCCTTCGACTGCTCCTACCAAATAGACGCCTCCTCAACTCCCTAATGACAAATAAAGAAATCAATCAAATTACAGAATTATAATATCATAGAAAGATTTTCAGATGAAAAAAAATACTCGCCTACTAATTTTCTTCAAATGCATGAAGTTGCAGTATCCACCTCGATTGCATACATTCTCCTCATACTGCCTACATGTAGCTTCACGAAAATCCGTCACTGGGGAAAAGTCAACTATGATGGGACGACCTAGTAAATATTCATGAAATTTTCAAAAGTTTAATTCAATCTACAATTATTTTTATCAGGTTCAAGAAATAGTAAAACCACGTAGAACCACCACCAAAACTAATGGACAAGACCATCATAAATCCCCTGGGAACGAATTGCCATAAACAACAGTGAATCTTCCACAATCCAATATAGCAAACAAGAAATGCCAACTTGACTAGATTTAGAACACATATGACCTAATTCAAATCATGAATCCATTGAGCTTACTGAATTATACCAATAACACTAACTGAACTGACCAAGCAACTATCAGTATGAATTCATAATCTAGGCTTCTCTTCGGCTATAACAATTGGCTAATTCGAAAATATGTCTTCATACATACATACAAAAATATTTTCAGCTTTACAAGCATGGCAACTCGCACTTTAAGCCAAGTTCTGCATAATTTCCAGAAAGAAACTCTGATGATTACTCAAAATTAGTTTCAATTCGAAATAATAAAGCAGGATATAAATTAGGAATTTATTATAATTTTAGAACTAGAACTTCTATAATTAGTGTTGAAAATATTATAATTGCTATTTACTTTAGGATAAACTAACATACATACCACCTAACTATCGAGAAAGTTACAAACATATCATTTAACTTTATCAAGTGAAAAAAAACACACAAGTATAATTGGGTTACAAATATACCACTACAATATATTTCCAATGGTAGATTTGCACAACTAATAAGTTTGGTGGTATATTTGTACTATTAATGAGTTTGGTGGTATATTTATGCCAATAATGAATTTGGTGGTATATTTGTGCCAATAATGAATTTGGTGGCAGATTTATCATAACATTGGTAGATTTGTACCATTAATTATTCTTTAGTGTTATTTTTGTTACTCGATATGTTAAATAGTATATTTGTAATTTTCACAATAGTTCGGCAATATATTTGTTAATTTACCCTTTATTTCATTAGAACTAGATATTTAGATATACACCGAGTCTAAAGAGTATATTTAGGATGAAAAAGTCTACTTTATGCCCAAACTAGCATTACGACTTCGTTTTGGAAGATAAAAATTACTTCTTTTATACTCAGATTTACCAAGACATAAAAGGTAGACTCCACACACAAGAAAAGTCCGTAAAACATTTGTCTCATCTCTCGTCTCTCTTTCCCTTTCTCCTCGGTTTCGTTGCAGGCAATGATACTTGTCTGCTGCTGGTTATCATTGCAAATCTCCATCATTTCTCATAGGTAGTTTATATCCTCTCATGATTATCACTATTTCTCTCTCATCTAAGGATTTTATTTCAAACATCTCTCACATTTAATTTGAAAAAACTACCTAGCGTTCAAAAGAGGTGGTGAGCTATCTCTGAAGTTTTGCTTGCTTATCTTACACTCAAGTTCCAAAAGGAAGAGAATATTGGCTGCAACAGCCATGGGTTGGAATTGTGAACATATCTCAAGCTGATATCAATAAAAATGTTGACATGATAGTTGCCAGGTGCAAGATGCGTGAATATTTCGCAACCAGTCCTAACTATGGGCACTTGAGTAGCAAAATGGGTTCAGATTAACTTTCAAAACTTCTTCCCAGGGTTTTTGTCTCTCTCTTGTTTATATTCGTTAACTGAGCTTGTAATTTTAAAGAAGTAAAACATATATTCTATTTTCAAGGAAGGTATCATTTTCATGGTGTGACTTTGTTTGTAGCACTAGGAGTCTGTAATTAGGTCTCGAATACCAAGCATCAAATCTAGGAACAACAAGATTTAGGGGATTCTTGTAGACCATGAAAAGTTGGAACAACTTTGAACTTGAATCAAAGTTGGATTCTTGTAGACCCATTGGGGTCGATGTAGGGGTAAGTTGATAATTATTTTTAACTATTTTACATAAACCTAGCTCTTGAACTTGCATATATCCTCATATATCTACCATGCTTCTTAACTAATGCTTTAAATTGTATGCTCAATTGTACACTATTCTAAAACAATTGGATGGGGTAATGTCCATATCTACTTGTTTATAGCTTTGCCTTCTGCGTTTCCTTTTTTCTTTCTCAGAAGTCAAATTTTATAGGTTCAAAATATTTCTTAATTTTCACATGTAATTTTATAGCTAAGCTTAGTCCATACAATGGAAAGTTTAGTGGAGTCTGCTTTAGTTGGAATGTTGCTATGCCATTTTGCCGTTTAATTTTGTCAGCATAAATGCTTTGACTGAATTCTAGTTTACAATCCTCTCCATCTTCATACGTAATGTTTTACATCTATCTCTAACTTTGTATGTAATGCATTATATTCATATTTATCTTTTTATGTAATGTGTTCCATGAACCTCTTATCTTTATACATAAATATATTACATCTACTTCTGTCTTTGAATCTAATATGATATATCCAACTATATCTTTGTCCATAATAAGTTACAACCACCTCCGACATTGGATGCCAGAGCTTCGACGGGTCGCCGTCGGTGACTTCTGAAGCTCCAACAGGGTCGTCATCGTCGTCAATGGCTATCAGAGATGTGGTGGAGTCTTACCATATCCCATTTTGTTATATTTAGTTATGAAATAAGGGTATTTTGGTTTTTATATTGGATAATTTGTTATAAAATTGTAAGTTGTGATGATTTGTTATTAGTTAGAAAAAATTGATCAATTCGTCAAAAATTAAACTATTTAGGCTAAAAACTATAGAAAAGCCAAGTCCAATCCTTACTTTTATACCAAATTTTTAAGGGTAAAATTGTCCATACAAAGTATTTATTTATACCAAAAATGAACGCAATAAATATATAAATGTATATTTATTTTTCATAACCATGATGTATTCCATCTTGCTACAACGAGCAGACCTAATAAAATTTTCTATTTAGAGAATATTTTTTAATTTACTTAATAGTTTAAGCAAAAAATTATTCAATTTGAAAAACAAATTATTGAAAAACCATAGATTCACTAAACCACGACCACCTATCGTCCTATCATCATTGTTGGCTATGAAGCTCATCGTCTATCAAGAATAGCATCGCTATCTAGTTTGATCATTGTGTATAGATACAAACAACACTCCTCTCATAATAACAACTCCATAGGGGGCCACTTGGGCTTCATTCGTCATAGGTCAAGGAATCTTCATGTGTTGACGGTGTCGAACAGCAAGACAACGACACTGCATGTAGATTAGACTCTTCTTACCTTACAGTCGTGGTACTCAATGCGGCATTTGATTTCATCGATAGGTTTCCCCGTTAAATGGATTAGGTAGTGGTGTTTTTTTAAGGGGAATGTGAGCTTGATGGTTGATAATGATGATCACACTATGATGCCTATGGTGAAAGGTGGTTATAGATAAAGATTTTTAATTATTTTCCCAAAATTGAATAATTTATTGTTCAAAATAATAAGTAAATCAAAAAAATATATATTTTCCAGAAAGAAAATTTCATTGCATTCATTTTCATAGAAATGTGAACAATGGCGTGGTTGTGAACACATAATATTTATTATTGTTGTTTTTGGTTAAAAAAATAAATAAATAAATATTTTCATAAGGGTAACTTTACCTCTAAAATTTGACCTAAAAATGTGAATTGTACTTGACTGACCCTTTTAGAGAAGGTTATGGACTTGCACAACCTCACTCAATAACAACTCGACTAAGGTGTACTTTGACCATAACAAGGGGAGTTCTACACCCTTCATCCTTATATTTCCTACCATATAAATAGAGCCTATCCTATTATAATTTAGAAGCTTTGAATTTGATTATTGAATTATTCAGTTATTATGGAGTTTACTGCAAATTATCTCGCTTTATGTCCCACTTTCTTCTAACTCTCCTGAACTCTAAGTTTTTTTCCTCCTCTCATTCCACTTTCTCCACAAAAATTTCCCACTTTTTTTAGCATCTAATTTCTTTTAGAAATACCGAGATCTAGAGAGAATATTTTCTTTTTATTTTGAATTATTATAATTTATTTATAGTAAAGCTATAGAAAATATTCCTAATCCAAGTAGAATTAGCTTTCTATTTTATATTCTCTCTTTTTCTTGAATAAGAGTCGCAACCAAATAAAACTACCACATCTTCCCAAATTAATGTACTTTCAATTTATTTTATTATTTTTATTAATTAAATTATTATTTTTTGTGGGTGTACACTTTGAGTTCTTATAGGATAAATTTAGGTGCTCTATAAATAGAGCTTCAAAAGCCTTGATTATTGAATTATTTAGTCATTTCAGAGTTTACTCCCAATTATGCCTCTCTCTATCCCTCTATCTTCTTCTAACTCTACTTCTACATTCTCAAGTTCTTCTCCTCATGTCTTTCTACTCTCTCCCCATACTACATCAAAATAACTTCTGACTGAGAAAAAATGCAAAAAAGTAATTAATAGAATAATAGATACAATTGGACAACAGCTTTCTTGACATTGCATCCACTAAAAGGCAAGCCAATTACAATGAACAGATGGAAAACTTTAATTCAATCATGCCAAACCATTCGGGTTAAACTGGCTCTTTATTGAATCTCAAATCCCAATGACCTGAAACCAGATAATTTATTAAACTTCTATTAATTAAACTTAATAGTTACTGATTTAATCATATTCTTAGGAGAAAAATACCCTAGAAAGTCAGTTGTTAAGGTCATTTGAACAATTAGAAAAATGTCTTATGGTTGCAAAATTTAACCTATCTGTTAATGGAAAGGGAAAGGGAAAGGGAAAGGGAAAGGGGCAATAAAAGGACAATTTCCTACACCATTAATTTTTCCATTAACTTTGACATGAGTGTCATTTTCACATAAACAAAAAGGTTAACATGTACAAAGTCAAAATGGCCATGAGAATTGTCTTTTAGAGTGCCGCACCGTATTCTTAACTCAGAAGATAACACATGATGTCTATATTAATGAATGATGTTAGGACAATCCCAAGGGTTTGTCTTGAGTGGCAGCCCAATTTAATGACAGAAAACAAGTACATAAAATCATAAAAAGATACAAAATTTGTAACGTGGTTTTTCCTCAATGTGAGGCTTACATCTACCGGAACTAATGTAGTTCCAATCCACTAGCAACAATGAGTAATTCTAACAACAAATTCAACCTCCTCACAACCACATCTTTCTTGCCTTGAACCAAGAAAGATTAACATAAATTATCAAGAAATGCTCTCTTTTACAAGCCTTTCTCTCTCTAAAATTCCACAGCTTATATACAACTCGATTTCACACTCTACAATCATATGATATAGTTATATTTAGAACACAAGTGATTGCCTCTTATTTATGGCAAAGAAACCACCTTTTGGTACAACATTCGACATATGATCATAGCCTTGCCGAGTAATGCACTTGCTGTGCACATAGACCTAGTAACATGCCGCACGCCATGCGATGCACATTGCCTATGATGTGCGCAAGTGCACGCGCAAGGCTAGCCATTGCTGCAATTTGCCAAGAACTTGTTATCATATGCACACATATTCAATAGTTGAATTGAATCTAGCAATGTTTGTTCCACCCATCATCCCTAACCTTCACCAATCCTGAACAAGTTCATGAAATGCCTGAGCATATCTGATGGATCGTCTTCTATCGAAACCTTGGTCGCTTTAACTAGCCCACTACTAATGATATTCCTGATGAAATGTAGTCTTACATCGATGTGTTTTGTCCTCTCATAGAACACAAGATTCCTTGATAAGCAGACTGAAATCTAATTATCACACCTAATTGCAACAACTTCTTGTAACAATCCCAATTTACAAATGAATCCTTTTATCCATATAGCTTTAACTACCTCAATACACGCGATGTATTCTGCCTGTGGAAAGAGCCACAATTGACTGCAAATTTCTCTTTCAACTCATAGTGTTTCCAAATAAGGTGAAGACATAACCAGTAAGTGACCTTCTTCGATCAAGATCTCCTACTAAATCAGCATCTGTGAACTCTTCTACCTTTACCACTCCAGTTGGATTTCTTCTGTAAATCAAACCCACCATTAAAGTCCCCTTTAGGTACCATAAGATCCACTTTACTCCTGTCCAATGTTCCTTCCCAAATTTTGACATAAACCTGCTTAAAACAGTGACTAAATGAGCTAAGACTAGTCTTGTTGCAATCATAGCAAACATGAGACTGCTAACAGCACTTAAGTAAGGCACACTTGATATTTATTATATCTTTAGATCAGTTTTGAGAGATTGATTTGTAGAAAGTTTAAATTAGGATGCTAGAGGAGTTGAAACTGGTTGACTGATTTCATTCCAAATTTCTTAAGTACCCTTCTCATATCCCGTTTGAGTTATTAGCAACTCTCCTTTCTCTCTATTTCTTAAAATCTCCCTACCAAAGATCTTTTTAACCTTCCCTAAGTCTTTCATTTCAAACTCAATTTTTAGAAGCTGTTTGAAATGCATCAAGCTTGCTAACAACATGTCATCTACATACAATAATAGATAGCCGGTGTTCCCACTGACTTCATTTCTGAAATAAACACAAACATCACTCACATCTTAAAAATTTTAAATCAATCATAAAGCTATCAAACCTCTTGTACCATTGACGTGGGACTACTTAAGTCCATACAATGATCTCTTCGAGAGGCAAACATCATTCTCTCTTCCCTTAACCTTGAAACCCTTTGGTTGCTTCATTTAAATGGTCTCTTCAAGCTCCCCATCTAAGAACACAATCTTCACATCCATTTGATCTTAATGAAGATCGATTGGGTTACCAAGGAAAAAAAATCTGATTAAAGTGTACCTAGCAACCGGTAAGAAAATCTCATTGTAAACTATCCCTTTTCTTTGTGAGAAGCCTTGGGCAACCATTCCTGCCTTATACCTTGCTGATTCAACCCCTTCTATTCTTTCTTTAAATTTGAACACCCGTTTGATTCCAACCAATCTTGCTTTCTAGTTTATTTACAAGCACGCGTTTGATTCCAATCAATCTTGCTTTATGGTTTCTTTACAAGCATCCATGTGCCATTTTTTAAGAGTGATTTCATTTCTTCCATCATTGCTTATTTCCACTGTCTTGCTTGTCTACGAAGCATAGCTTTTGCATAATTGCAAGGCTCGATTCTATCAATATCTTCACTAATTGTAAGAGCATAGACAATGAAGTCAGCATGGCCATATCTCAAGATTGGTCTTATCACGCTCCTTGGCCTATCCTTAGCCACTGAATAGTCCTAAAAACCTTGGTGTTCAACACCTATAACATCCTCGTGTTCATTGGTAGATGACTCCCCAGAATCAACATTGATTAGATCAAACTCATTACCATCAAGCCTCTCTAGTACACCTTGATCTAACTTTATAACGATCTAAAGTTCCATCAAAGCGAACCTTGACCAAGTAAACCATTTGTAACCCAGAGGAACTATAGTGGAAGGACAAGACTCAATATCCCAAGTGTAATTGGCCTCCAAAGCAGCAATTTCTTCCTATCCAAGAGTACAAAAACTCAAGAAGAGTGACGCACCAAAGGCTCTGGAGGTGCTACAACTAACTGATTCTGGTGCATGTTAGGATCAAATATCGAGTGAGCAACCGAAAGAGACCGTGGGCGAGATTATCTCGTATACACCATACCTGGTTTAAAACTAGAACTATTTTGAAGAAGATCTGAGAAATGTTGCTCAAAGGAGGGAAAGATCACAGTAGAAGAGGGCACAGATGACAAAGGAAAAAAATGTTGATTTTCAAAAAAAAAATAACATTCTTAGAAATACGTGTATGATGTAATGTAGGATTATAGCAAACAAATCCTTTTCGACACACATTATATCCTAAGAATGGACATCTAACATATTGAACAGATAATTTATGTCGCTCATAAGGAGATAAATGAACAAAATATACACAACCAAAGATATGAAGATTATCGTAACTAGGTTGCTTAGCAAACAAGCAAAAATAGGGAGACTTTATGTGTAAAACTTGGGAAGGTAAACAATTAATCAAGTGAGTAGCAATCTTTAGAGCCTCAACCCAGAACATGGATGGAACAGAATATTCTAACAAAAGAGTACGTACCATATCAAAAAGATGACGATTTTTGTGTTCAGTTACTACATTTTGTTGAGAAATAGCAGAACATGAACGTTGATGGATAATATTTTTAAAAGTTAAGAATGCCTAACTCAATGGACAAATATTCACCACCAGAATTTGTGCATAATGTCTTAATTTTTGTAGAAAATTGATTTTCAACATATGCTAAAAACTCAATGAAAGTACGAAAAATCTCGAATTTAGAGTGAAGAAAATAAACTCAAGTGAATATGCTATAATCATCAATGAAAGTCACATGATATTTAAATTTTTCATGTGAACTAACCGAGAAAGGTCCCCAAACATCACTATGGATAAGATCAAAGCAATAAGAAGCTCTAATAGCATGCTACGAAAATGAAAGAGTTTTACTTTTATCAAGTTTACAAGAATCACACTAAGAGATAAAGAAGAACGTTCTTTATTACCAAGAAAGCCCAAGTTCAATACATGAGAAAAGATTTGAGTATTGGGATGGAGTAAACGATGATTTCACACCATACTCAAATCAAGAACATTATTACAAACAAAAGATTTGATAGAAGAAACTAGATAAAGTGCTAAAAATAGTGGAAACATGCACTCCACTTTAGGTGCCTTCGCGATCGGCTCCCCAATTACCTGTTTCTATACAACACAATCATCACCAAAAAAATTAACAGAGAAATTGTTATCAACTAATTGACCAACATAAATGAGATTCGTGGAAAGTTGAGGAGCAAGAAATACATCGATAAATGTAAAAGAGGCATTTCCAACAACAGTGATTGGCAAAGAACTATCATTGGCAGTCTGAATGGCAAATTGGCCAACATAGGGCTGGACATGAGACAAAGTTGTGAGAGTATTCGTCATGGGATAAGAAGCCCCCGAGTCCACATACCAAAGTGTAGTAGAATTTTTACCTTGAAATCTATCGTAGATAATACTGAAATTAACATCAGTTGCACCATTTCAGGATGACAGTAAGTTCCTGCAGGAGGTGCAAGATCAGAAGCACTTGAGGAAGACTCATGTGCTACAGAAGTCGATGTTGAAGGAACAGCAAAAGAAGTCTGAAATGCTTAGGCCTAACGATTTTGAGGGCGGATACAACATTCTTTGATAATATGACCTTTTTTCTTGCAATAAAAACAATATTTTTTAAGACAATTGACGACAATATACACATATTCTTTGCAGTAAAAACATTATAGATTTTTAGAAGTCACAGGTGATCCACATCCTTAGGTAGCATAAGCCATAGTTGCAGTCACAAAACTACCATGAGATTGTTACAGAATAGCTTGAATACTAAGACGTTCTTCGCAAAGTAACTCACCAATACAAATATCAAGAAAAGGAACAGGAGATCTGTTCAGTAGAAAAGAGCAAACCAATTCATATTTCGAGCATAATTTTATAACAAATTGATCACGTTGGCTACTCTTGTGAAGATTCTGAATAGTTGAAAGAGCAACAACAAGAATATCTACTGTAACCAAATCAATATATTCATGCCAAAAAGTCAAAAATGTCGAGTAATAATCTTGGGTAGAAAGAATACCATGTTGAAACATGGAAATCGCATGTTCCAACTGAAAACGACGGGCATCATTATCTTGATGATGAACTTTCTTCAAATAATTCCACATATATTGAACAAAGTAATGAGCCTGCAAGTTGGTGACGATATGTGACTTCACCGAACTAAAAAGCCAAGACATGATTCAAACATCAAGCACAACCCAAGAAAGAGAAGACACGACTTCCTTAGATTGTCAGTGTCAGATGGTTATACAACATCTGTGTCATCAATATGACCCCAAAGATCTTTTCCCTTAAGGATAAGTTCAAACTGAAGAGCCCAAGTAGTGTCCATTGCAAATAAATGGAACCCAAGACAAAGCAAAAGAAATATTCAAAACAAAAATCAAAGGAACCGAGAGAACCTTAAACAGAGATTGTCGAAAACCACTTTAGCAGAAAATGCCAAAAAATATCAATGAAAATTTCCCTAGAAATAGAATACCAAAAAAATTCAACTTTGCTTTAATACCATGTCAAAAATAAGTAAAACATATTGTATGAAAATGATCGAATAATTGGCTTTGTGATTTCTCTCTATTATATAAACTGTACAAAATAATTATATACATAGAAACAAATCTCAAAATAAATGAAATAAGTATGGACAACTATGGACAATGAATATGGACAGCAAAGCTGTCTATGGACAGTTATGGACAACAAAGTTGTCTATGGACAGCTAAACAAAGTTGTCTATAAACAGCTATAGACAACTAAAATGAATATAGACAACTAAATGAATACGGACAACTAAACTATCCGTTGACATTCTAATCCACTAGCAACAGTGAGTAATCCTTACAACAAATTCAACCCCTCACAACCACATCTTTCTTGCCTTGAGCCAAGAAAGATTAACATGAACTCTCAAGAAATGCTCTCTTTTACAAGCCTTTCTCTCTCTAAAATTCCACAGCTAATACAACTCGATGTCACTCTACAATCATATGTTATAGCTATATTTAGAAAAACGTAACACAATGAAGAAAGCAAGAACACGTAAATGACATACAAAAACCAAATTTCGGAAGCAAAAGAAGGAAATAGAGCTCAATATTTGCAAATTATCGTAGATTGAAGCAAATAATCAACTAAACCATAATGTTTACGAACAACAGAAACGACTCCTCTAGCAAACACGACTATGAATTAGACGTCTAGCTAAAAGGATACCTACTATAAGGGTTCGGACATCAAATACGCCTTGTCCTCTCGAAGACAATGAAGTATAAAATAAGAAAGACTACGACTAAGAATTCTTGTGCGGCAAACCTGCGTAAAATCTTCCGCTAAGATTTTGAAGTGCAGCAGCAGCATGCTCTTCCTCTCTGAACTGAGCATAGACATTTCCCACCTGCTCACAACGCAAACATCAGATATCCACATCAAACATCTGAATCAATAAATAAAGAAACACAAGAATTTAAGCAAGAGAGAGGGAGAGAGAGAGAGAAAAGAAACCAATAAACCTTTAACTAAAATAGAACAAGCAATAACATACCATATGATCAGCCAAATTATCACAGACATTCAAGCTCTCAATCTGCCCGTACTTGCTCAGCTCCTCAAATAAATCCTCGTAAAAATCCTAAACACAAACAACACCAGGACTTTAAATTGAAAACCCGATGATCAATCCACACCCTCAACTACGTAACTTCTAAAAAACTTAAATCAAAATATATTGTTTGACCTCGAAGTTGTCCTGGATCTTGCGGGGATCGAGGGCATCACCCTGAGGTTCAACGCCTGGGGTAGTAAGCATGTCAGGCCTTAGATACATGTTCGAAAGCAAAAGGGTTGGGCTAATGCTGGGCTTCGTGTGAAGCCTAGAGCAACGGTCGCCATGCCGGCATGCTCCAATCTTGAAGTAGAAGGGGCAGTTCACTCTGTCTTTCTCTGTTCCGAATATAGATGCTAAGTGCTCCGCCATTTCTGATCACTGGTCCTGAATAACTGAATTGCCGATCTCCGTTGTTCGTCGGTACTTCTCTCAGTTTCGGCTTTGCGTTTTTGTTCTAGGGTTTGAGGAGGAGAAATTACGAAGACATCCAAAATTTACTCGGACTTCCCGTTAAATGCCCTATATCTTAATTAAACATGGAAAGAATTTACAACATTACCCTTCTATGCATTCCACCCCAAACCACCCTTTTCATATGTCAAAAGTACCCGCAATTTCGGATAATCTGGACAATAACCGAACGGGTTTTATTTTGGATTGATTTTTGGATTCGACTATATTGTTTTGTTTAAAAATTTTGGTTGGGGTTTGGTTTCTAAAGGGAGAATAAAATTATAAATTATATTTTACATATATTTATATATAAAAACACCTTTATTTTAATATTTATAAAGAAAAACAAAATAAAATATATTAAGTAACATAAAATATTATTATTTTTAATTTGTAATTTTTTTTATTTTAATGTATTTGAATCATTATAAAATAAAAAATATATTAAAATTCAATTTTTAAGCCCCAAACGACTAACTTTTCAAATATAATATAATATTTTGATTTTGATTTCCGATAAAACAACCTCCAATTATATTTCACCTTATTGTTATTCCTTCCCAAAACACAAATGTTGAAATACAAATATATAATATTAGGGGTTGTAATAAGCGCTTCAAAAGCACTTTTTAATATACTTATTTGAAATGAATAAGTTTAACTATTACATACTCATTTGATTATTTACGCAAATCTATTTGTTAGGTGTCATTGGTATATTTTATTGTATTTCAAGTGTTTTAGTTTCAAAAGAGATAAATAATATCAACACATGAAAACACAACACTTGGAGTAGTCAAATAGCATCCTAAGAGCTGAAACACTAAAGCATGCAAGACTTACATCAAGAATCAACCAATATGTAAAGGGTTAAGACAAATTCAACACATATCCATGCGTACTCCTTTAATTAAAGTTATATGATTTTAGGGTCCTTTTCCCAATAATATATTTGCTTTAATATGATATTTTTTTGAGTTTGGAATGGTTAATTTTTATTTATAATGTTAATTGAATGTATATATATATATATATATTGATTTGCAAAATCAAAAATTATACTAATATATAAATTTTTATTTAGTAAATCATCTTATTTAAGATTGTATTATTGGTCTCAAATATTTACTACATTCACACGTCTTAATTTTCAAAACATATGATTTAGTTCTTAGATTTATTCTAAACTTTTAATGTATTACGCGATTTAAATAAGAATTATTTATTGATTTGACGTAATAAATATTAAAAATGAAAGTTATTGGGATTTCGAGAACAAAAATTCATTTTAATTACTTATGAGTAAATAACTTTTTTTCAAAAAAACATAAAATTTATTTTTTTATAAGGAAATTAAAAATGAAATATTGTAAATAATTATATTTTATAAGAGTTTTATCAAATTTTGTCTGATTGTATCGTTTGTTTTGCATTATCTTTTGCTGTTCCAATACAGTTGGAAATTTTGTTGTGTATGCTACAACATACTTGTTTAGACTTGAATTAGAACATTCACTATTTTTTACCTTCCTTCTATTTAATGTATAATATATGTTGCATAATCTTTTGTGTTATTTTTTTTGAAAGCAATTGACCTTCCATACTCCATTTGATAATAATAAGACCGTTGTGCTCCTTTAATTAAAGTTATATGATTTTAGGTTCCTTTCCCCAATAAAATATTTGCTTGAATATGATATTTTTTTGAGTGGGGAATGGTTAATTTTTATTTATAATGTTAATTGAATGTATATATATATATATATTGATTTGCAAAATCAAAAATTAAACTAATATACAAATTTTTATTTATTAAATCATCTTATTTAAGATTGTATTATTGGTCTCAAATATTTACTACATTCACACGTCTTAATTTTCAAAATATATGATTTAGTTCTTAGATTTATTCTAAACTTTTAATTTATTACGCTATTTAAATAAGAATTATTTATTGATTTGACGTAATAAATATTAAAAATGAAAGTTATTGGGATTTCGAGAACAAAAATTCATTTTAATTACTTATGAGTAAATAACTTTTTTTCAAAAAAACATAAAATTTATTTTTTTATAAGGAAATTAAAAATGAAATATTGTAAATAATTATATTTTATAAGAGTTTTATCAAATTTTGTCTGATTGTATCGTTTGTTTTGCATTATCTTTTGCTGTTCCCATACAGTTGGAATTTATGTTGTGTATGCTACAACATACTTGTTTAGACTTGAATTAGAACCTTCACTATTCTTTACCTTCCTTCTATTTAATGTATAATATATGTTGCATAATCTTTTGTGTTATTTTTTTAAAGCAATTGACCTTTTATACTCCATTTGATAATAATAGGACCGTTGTGCTCCTTTAATTAAAGTTATATGATTTTAGGTTCCTTTCCCCAATAATATATTTGCTTGAATATGATATTTTTTTGAGGGGGGAATGGTTAATTTTTATTTATGATGTTAATTGAATGTATATATATATATAATGATTTGCAAATTCAAAAATTATACTAATTTATAAATTTTTATTTATTAAATCATCTTATTTAAGATTGTATTATTGGTCTCTAATATTTACTACATTCACACGTCTTAATTTTCAAAATATATGATTTAGTTCTTAGATTTATTCTAAACTTTTAATTTATTACGCTATTTAAATAAGAATTATTTATTGATTTGACGTAATAAATATTAAAAATGAAAGTTATTGAGATTTCGAGAACAAAAATTAATTTTAATTATTTATGAGTAAATGACTTTTTTTCAATAAAACGTAAAATTTAGTTTTTTATAAGGAAATTAAAAATGAAATATAGTAAATAAGTATATTTTATAAGAGTTTTATTAAAGTTTGTCTGATTGTATCGTTTGTTTTGCATTATCTTTTGCTGTTCCAATAAAGGTGGAATTTATGTTGTGTATGATACAACATACTTGTTTAGACTTGAATTAGAACCTTCACTATTTTTTACCTTCCTTCTATTTAATGTATAATATATGTTGCATAATCTTTTGTGTTATTTCTTTTGAAAGCAATTGACCTTTTATACTCCATTGGATAATAATAGGAACGTTGTGCTCCTTTAATTAAAGTTATATGATTTTAGGTTCCTTTCCCCAATAATATATTTCCTTGAATATGATATTTTTTTGAGTGGGGAATGGTTAATTTTTATTTATAATGTTAATTGAATATATATATATATATATATATATATATATATTGATTTGCAAATTCAAAAATTATACTAATTTATAAATTTTTATTTATTAAATCATCTTATTTAAGATTGTATTATTGGTCTCTAATATTTACTACATTCTTACGTCTTAATTTTCAAAATATATGAGTAAGTTCTTAGATTTATTCTAAACTTTTAATATCTTACGCTATTTAAATAAGAATTATTTATTGATTTGACGTAATAAATATTAAAAATGAAAGTTATTGAGATTTTGAGAACAAAAATTAATTTTAATTATTTATGAGTAAATGACTTTTTTTCAATAAAACGTAAAATTTAGTTTTTTATAAGGAAATTAAAAATGAAATATTGTAAATAAGTATATTTTATAAGAGTTTTATTAAAGTTTGTCTGATTGTATCGTTTGTTTTGCATTATCTTTTGCTGTTCCAGTACAGTTGGAATTTATGTTGTGTGTGCTACAACATACTTGTTTAGACTTGAATTAGAACCTTCACTATTCTTTACCTTCCTTCTATTTAATGTATAATATATGTTGCATAATCTTTTGTGTTATTTATTTTGAAAGCAATTGACCTTCCATACTCCATTTGATAATAATAAGACCGTTATGCTCCTTTAATTAAAGTTATATGATTTTAGGTTCCTTTCCCCAATACTATATTTGCTTTAATATGATATTTTTTTGAGTGGGGAATGGTTAATTTTTATTTATAATGTTAATTGAATGTATATATATATATTGATTTGCAAAATCAAAAATTATACTAATATATAAATTTTTATTTGGTAAATCATCTTATTTAAGATTGTATTATTGGTCTCAAATATTTAATACATTCACACGTCTTAATTTTCAAAATATATGATTTTGTTCTAAGATTTATTCTAAACTTTTAATATATTCCGCGAGTTGAATAAGAATTATTTATTGATTTGACGTAATAAATATTAAAGATGAAATTTATTGAGATTTCAAGAACAAAAATTAATTTTAATTATTTATGAGTAAATAACTTTTTTTCAATAAAACATAAAATTTATTTTTTTATAAGGAAATTAAAAATAAAATATTGTAAATAAGTATATTTTATAAGAGTTTTATTAAAGTTTGTCTGATTGTATCGTTTGTTTTGCATTAACTTTTGTTGTTCCCATAAAGTTGGAATTTATGTTGTGTATGCTACAACATACTTGTTTAGACTTGAATTAGAACCTTCACTATTCTTTACCTTCCTTCTATTTAATGTATAATATATGTTGCATAATCTTTTGTGTTATTTTTTTTGAAAGCAATTGACCTTTTATACTCTATTGGATAATAATAGGACCGTTGTGCTCCTTTAATTAAAGTTATATGATTTTAGGTTCCTTTCCCCAATAATATATTTTCTTGAATATGATATTTTTTTGAGTGGGGAATGGTTAATTTTTATTTATAATGTTAATTGAATGTATATATATATATTGATTTGCAAATTCAAAAATTATACTAATTTATAAATTTTTATTTATTAAATCATCTTATTTAAGATTGTATTATTGGTCTCAAATATTTACTACATTCACACGTCTTAATTTTCAAAATATATGATTTTGTTCTAAGATTTATTCTAAACTTTTAATATATTACGCGATTTAAATAAGAATTATTTATTGATTTGACGTAATAAATATTAAAAATGAAAGTTATTGAGATTTCGAGAACAAAAAGTAATTTTAATTATTTATGAGTAAATAACTTTTTTATTAATTATTTATTATATTAGATCAATCGAGAATCGATTAGATCGATCGAACATGTTTTTATCGTTGTATTATATTGATTGATTAGGGCATTCAATCGATCGAATTATGTACACGATCGATTAAGTAGTTAAGGCTTTGATTTCAAAATCTATTTCTAACTTGAATTGAATTGACTTTTTACTGTTATTTTTCTTTAAAACTCTTTTAAATGATTTTATGGACAATATAATTATTTTATTTTGACTTAGTACTTCAAAATATTCTATATATACAAAGCTAAACATACAACTTTAATTAACCACACAAGAGTATTCTTCTCTTCATCTTAATCTCTCTCATATTGTCTTGTAAAATCTATTCAAGTAAGCATTTTCATTGAGGTAATTTAACAAATATATGTAGTTGTGTTTGATAGATTAACAAGCCTACAATATTTGTGATATTGTGCTTTAAAATAATTATTCTAAGGTTATTGGTTGATTTTGATTTATTTGATGTATTTATTAAATGATCTAATATGCATGTTCTCTATTTTTTTTATTCAATCATATCTCTATTTTTCTCTTTGTCTCTTTGTCTTGCATTGTACTTTAACTGTTTCACTTACTGTTATGCTTGGCTATTTGACCTATTACTAATTTTCTACCATAATTATTATTTACTTCTTCTTTTCTGTGGCTATTTGCATGAGCATCATAGCACATGTTTTCATCATGTTGTGTCAAAGTATTAAAATTTTCTATCTATCATCCTATCATTTTTATATATAGAATGCATCTCATCTATTTATTAGGTTCTCTGTTCTTGTATCTAATATGTTGTGTGTTGGTTCTCTATTTATTTCTTTTTTGTTTTTGTCCATCTTTTGCCTGATCATCCTTATTATGGGCTTTTATTGTTTCCTTGAAGTTAATTGAGGTGTCATTACAAGCTTGTATTCACGAGTATTTCTTTATTATGTGCATATTCTATTTGCCATGTGCATCAATATGTCTTATAAATTACATACATGCCTTTAGGACTATTGACCTATTTGCATTATTGTAACTGACACATGTATGTTTTATTTGCACTCTTGGTGTTTGGGATGTTGACCTTGTCTAAGCATGTCATTTGTTTATGTGTTAAAGCATGTGCCTTTCTCACTTTCTTAGTGGTTTTAGTAGCATCCCTTGTCTCTTCCTTCTCTTAGGGATGCTACTTGTGTTGTTCAATAATTATTTAAATTCTTTCTATCTCTTAACTAGGGATGATGTGAGTATTACTATTGATCTCATTTGAGGTATTTTCCCCTTCTTCTTAGACTCTGATCAACTTTGATACCTTTCTTTCCATCTCTCTTGTTAGTTATTGTTATTGTGTTTCGTGAGACTGAAAGCTTTACTCTTTGCTGTCTTACTACATGTAAAATGAATTTTAGAGGAACCATGTTGATATATTGTTGGTATGCATTCGTCTTAAATTGAAATATGGATGTTTTAACATGTGTATTTCTTGAAAGTATGTATGATTTTGTTTATTTTATCTAGAATGCACTTTTGCTTTTGCACATGTCATAACTTTGTGAATTTGTATGGTTACTTTATGATGCTAGTGTAGATCTCATGCTTTGACAATTTGTATGTCTCTAAGAAGGTCTAGAATCCTCTTTAGTGTTTCTTGAGCCTAAATGTCACTTTTTCCCTACACAAACCTTAGCCTATCATTATAAGCTTTGAAAAACCTATTGATTTCATCTATGTTAGTGCCTACTTTAGCGGAGAGAGAGGCTAAATATGAACTTATGAAGTTTAGTTCTCTTGAGTCTATATTTATATTTGCGTGATTCACATAAGAATATCTTAATAGCATATAGAGTAAACAAGTTTAGCATATCATACATAGAGCATGTCATCAAAAATTTAGTCATACCGTTATATGAAAACATCATGGATTAATGGAAATATGGATATTTTTGTTGAATGTATTGATTAATCTCTAAGGACTCTCTAGCTCTTTGAATGTGCTCAGTTTGCATATCTCTTTTTATATTGCTTGTTTTTTACTGTGTAGATTCTTCTATTTTGGGAAAGTTTTAAGAGTAGAATGCATAAGATGTTTTATCACCTCATGCATACTTTTAAGGGGAAAGGTGTGCATCAATTGCATGTTGTCATGGGAAGTTTTATGTTTATTTTACTTCATATTGCTTGTCCTACTATGAGTTATTGTTGCTATCTTTTTCATGTGGTGTTTTCATCTCTTTGACATCACTTTGTATAAACGATGCATAAATAGGACTGTTAGTATGAAATATTACATACATCGTATGCAATCTCTTGTTTCACATGTTTACCTATGTGTTTACTTGTTTTTTTGTTGCAGTGATTTATTACTTATTTCTTATATTGCATGCTTTTACCTTGTTATTTGGCTTGGTATAATTCTGTCTTTTTTGCATGACTGCATGTGTTTCTTCTTATTGTGTTTGCTCTAGTCTTATCTAAAGTGTTGCATGTATGTTAGAATTACTACATTTTTGTATGCCTTATCTCCATCATATAGAGTTTTGGTATATTTCATATTGTATATGTGCTTGCTTTGACATTTCAGGTCAAAAAAGGAGAGAAGAACGTGCACAACTCAGTATTGGTTGCCATGTTATGTGTTACATGGGTGGTGAGTGTAGGATTGCACTATATATATTGTCACCTGACATGCATGCATTCAAAAGGAGTGTTGCATGAAGTAAGGAGGAATTGTATACTTTGCATGTGCTTTTTCCTATCATGTTTACCTATGTAAGGGTGGCATAATAGTTTGTGGTTAGACTACAAGTTATTTTTACATGATACGTTCATGGGGTATATGATTGTTTCTTGTTTGCAAGTTACATGTGTAGATTGAAGTCATTGAGCTTCAATTGTTATGTGTGTAGTGGTGATGAGACCATTATGTTTTTAGAGTGACAGAATGGATGAGTTGTTACATGAAAATGGATGGAGCACACATGGTGGATGCACTTGGTTTAGGTGTATCTTTCGGTGTTAGGTATGTGCCGATGTTTTGTTTGTGGGAGCAAACATCTTTAGGTATCTTCATTATCATCTCATGACAGATGTGAGTCTATATTTAGTTGTGCAATGTTTTGACACAGAAATCCAAAAAGGGAGAATATAAGTCCTGTTGTATTCATATTTGTGTGTTGGCTTCCCATATACAAAACTCGGTGCATGGTTATTTTACTTAGTGTATATGCCTTCCTTTATGTAAGGTTGGTTATTGTAGAGTTTATTTCTCCTTACTCCAGTTGTGAACTGAGTCATTGACTCTTTCACAAATCATCAATACAAGGTAAAGGGTACTTGTTGCATACAATCATCTTGTTAAGTTGTCTAAAATCAATAAATGATCTCATAATGCCTTATTTTTTTCTTTACAAAGAGAATATGACCATCCTAAGGTGATACACTTGGTTAAATGAAGCCTTTACCCCTAAATCTTACAACTGAATTTTCAACTCTTTTAGCTCATTTGGGGCCATTCTATATGGTACTTGCAATATATTGGTTCGTACTAGGTATTATGTCAATGGTAAACTCAACCTCATGATGAGGTAGTAACCCCGAAAGATCATTTGGAAAGACATAAGAAAATTCCTGGACTATTGGAATATCTTCCAACTTCACTTCACTTACTCAAGTATCAATAACATAAGCTAAATAAGATTTGTAACTCTTTCTAAGCATTTGCTTAACATTAAGGAAAAATACTAAGAAATTTGGGAGAATTTGACCTTCTCCATAAAAGGTTATTTCTAGTTGATTAGAACTTCTAAATAATACTTCTTTTCTAAAACAATCAACAGAGGCATGATATGTAGCTAACAAATTCATCCCTAGTATGGCATCAAAATCATGAATATCAAGGAATCAAATTGCCTTTCAACTCATGATTACCAAATTTTACAACACTACACCTAAAGACATTTCTTGCTAATAATGAATGACCTACTAAAGTGGCCACCTCCATTGGGCTTTCTAATGGCTATATTATTTTATTTGCATGCAATGAAAAAATGTGTGATACAAAAGAGTGCATGGAACCAAGGTTAATTAAATATGAGAATTTTGATTAAAGTTAGATAACGTACTCATGATGACATTAGGTGACACTTGTGCCTCCTTTTTTTGTCAAAGTAAACACTCTACCTCAAGATTTAGGGCAACTAATTTGGCCTTGTTATTAACTTGCATTTGTTATGGATGGTTGAACTTAACTAGTAGATGCATTTACCCCACTTTGTTTTACTCTATGATCGATAATGCATTAATTTTATCCTTTAGAAAACACTACCTTATGTGCCTGAATGTTGGACTAAGTAAGAGATGGACAATCCTTCTTTGTGTGTCCAATTTGACCGCAGTAATAACATTTACCACTACCAATCCTACAAAGGCCTTCATGTCATTTACCAAACATAGTGTACCTAGGATGAGTAAATCTACTTGTTGTTCACTATGATCCCTTTTGTTTATAAAAGAGCCCCAACTCTCTACTTTGATTGCCAAACCTCTATTCTATTGTAGCTTGGCTAAAACTAGTACCCCGAATAGTACAGTCATAAGGTTTGAAGCTACTTCTGGTACGTCTTGCCACTCATTTACTTGGTTTTTTCTTTGGTATTTTACTAGTCGAGGCATCTTTTTAATAGTTCTTGTGTACACATTTGTCTTTTTATGTCTCTAAAACATTACTCTTGTAAAATACTATGCACTACTCATAATGTATCCTACATCAGTACCCCATATTGAGTATGCTTAGATGATGAGATTGGAGTTCTATTTATTTCTCGAAGGCCATTGAAAACTTGTTGCATTTATTTGACTAAAATTTCACTAACCGAGGAGCATAATAGAAAAATTCAATAAATCACTACTCATACTCAACAATCCATATAGGTCCTTGAACAAGTCTAAGAAACCCAACTTACTTTATGTGTCGGTAAAAACTTGAGAAATATTAATTATCATAATCTTGAACACTAGCCCATGTTGTGACTGTAGGATAAACATATTGTCTTTGAAAAGAAGCCTGCCAATGGTAAGCACTACCTTTCCAACAAGTATAATGATCATGAAACTTTGCAATCCTCTGGATAAGCTATGATGATAATTATTGGCTCAATCTTAGTAATCCAGTCATCTACAACTATAGCATCTAAAGTACCAAAAACATTGTGTAACGCCTAGCTTAATAGCACTTTCAATGTTGTTATCTTTGTTAATAGGATCCTGACTTCTTTTCTCTAATAAGGTTGTAAGAACAGGAGCTTAGTTCACGAATAGGGTCTTGCATCTCTGATACATTATTTTGACAAAGAGCAACATTTACTATATCTGGTAAATATGGTGCAATATTTGGGTGTTGTGGAACCCCAAGTGGATCAGCGTGCACTGGTGGGGCATTTACTATCAATGTCATCTTTTCAGATAGCAACTAGTTTATCGTGGGGGAGTCTCTTATGACGTGCATGACCTAAGCCACGTGGAGCCATACTTCTATCTAAACTTTACAACAAAGAAAAAGAAATATCATTAAAAGAGTACTAAGAAACCTAGTATCTATATACATATAACATATTCAACCTGCTTTGAAACCAAATTGTCAAGACCTACCCATCTTAACCCTAAAGCATGTGACGTGTCTTGAAAGACTATAATAACTAGTATTCTTGAATTGACTCTAGTTAGACTAGAATATTTTATTTAAGAGGATTTAAAAAAAATGGGGTAGAGTTTTCTCTAATTATTGGACTAACCTCCTTACAGATAAATAACAATAGTTTTAAAAAGGATATTTTCCACAAACTAACAAACTTCATACAATTTTATACAACAAGAAAGTGTCTTAAGATCATAAACATAACTATATACTTTAAGATACATATTATGCACAAAAATATAAGCTTTCTGGCCTTTGACACTAGTCTATAACACATCAACCAAAATATAGTTTACAAATTGGCAAATAGATAGAACAACCTAGACTATACAATAAAAGGTTGATATTAATCATCCAAACTCATATGATGTGGCCTCAAAATCTATTAGTGAGGGCGAAAAATAAATACAAAGTGTGAGCATGAAGCTTAATGAGCAGATAACTTTATAAAATAACTGTACTTAGTACATTTGCAAATTGCGTATGAAAGGCTTATGAATTCTCATAAATTATAATAATGAATTCACTATCTTATAAGTTACTATAAAATAACATTTTGATGAAAATAATTTATGTCTGATCTTTAGAATATAATAACGTACTATTAAAAATAGGTAAATAAAAAGTATAACCATAAGAAATATATTTTGAATTATTATGTTAAGAGTATATGAGGATCTGGTCACATATGTAAGAGATGTTTAGCACTGGTGCAAGCTCTTAACTACACATGTGGGGAATATATTTGATGTAGACATTAGAATGGCTTAATTGGCTCTATTTATATGTCATACACACACTGACTTCATTGAACTGATAGATATCATAGTAAACTGAATCAATAAATATCATATTGAACTAAACTTGACCAAATATATTGGTCATGATGTCTTATCAAGTTAAATTGAAGAGTAAATATATTATACTACCAAACTTTAGGATTGTTACAAATATACCATTGAACTTTCATTTGTTACTTCCATACCATCAAACTTTACATTTATGACAAATATGTATGAACTTAACGGAGGTTAATTGTTGATTATAAAATCCCTAAAAAACCCCAAATCAGACCCCATTTATACACTAATTGAAGACATACCTCGAGTGAAGACCTACACTTATCGAAGACCCACCCCTTTTCAACGATGGAACATTAAGGAACATTGTAACTTTTTTTTATTTGGACTATTTCTTCTATGACATGAATGGAACCTTAATCCAATATTTAAGAAATAAAAGCGACACTCCAACATTAACACATTTGTTCATACACATTTTCATTATAAGTTCAGATTATATGGGAATGCAAATTAACTACAAAACTCAGCTCAAGGTCAAGAATATCCTCAACTCAAGTTTTACCCATATCTGACTTGGAATCAAAGAGATTTCTACCCAAATATTTCATAAAAATATTTGCTACTCTTAAAAATTGATCATTTCAAGTATATTTGGATTTTGGATTTTTTCCACCATTGCTTAAGTGCATTTTTAATCCTTGAAAACAACAATTACACATATATTATTTAAGGTTTATCTTTAAAAATAGTTTTTGAAGTGGGTGGGTCTTCGTTAGAGGTGGGTTTCTAAGGTTAGGTTTTCGATTAAGGTATGAATGGGATCTGATTTGAAGGTTCTAGGGATTTTAGAGTTAGTTTTTAACCCATGTTAATTTCATAACGTCGATGGTATATTTGTCATAAATGTGAAGTTCAATGGTATGAAAGTGACAAATTAAAGTTTGATAGTATATTTGTAACAAACCCTAAAATTGGGTGGTATAAAATTTATTTACTCTAAAAACTGTTTGAAAATTATCTTTCTTTTAATTATCTGAGTCACGTAATAAAACAAATCTAATTTCATGGTGTACAAGTTCTGGAAGTGTATTTAAACTTACATGTGATGTTTTTCAAATTCTACTTAAATTAACATGAATGCATTTTCCAAAATATATGAGACTTATACTAATTGAATTTATTTGAACATGAATGGGTTAAAAAATAATGCTATCAAAGCTTTAGAAAAGAAACTAAATACCCACTCATAATACTATTTCACCCTCGATTCTCTATGTGCATTGTATGATCTCGTGCTCAACCCTTATTATATAATCATACTTGTGTCAAAAACAAGAATAATATCATAGCTTATTTATATAATTTAAACTTAAAGGTTTTTTAAAATTGATAAAACATGGATTTTTAATAATTGGCTTAGTTTGTTTGATCATTTTCTCTTTTTAACAATTTCATGATACTCCTCGAACCATCCTCATAATTCAAACATAACTTTTAGTAGAAATGTCCAAATGTATTTATCTAAAAACATAAAAAAACTAAAATTTTTGATTTTTAAAATAAGATATAAAACACTCAATTATCTACTCTAAAACTCTTCTAAAAACATAGAATATAGATTAGTTTATAACCTGATTTCCAGTACAATTTTTACATAACATACTTTCAATTAAATTGATATAACTCTGTCTAAAAAATTAAATATTACAAACCATAAAATTTATTGAAAACTATATATTGCAAGCTTTAAAACAGAATATAACTCACCCAATTTTAATTTTAAAAAAAATTCAAATAACAAAACTACAGATTGGTTCTAAACTAGATTTTCATAAAATTATACTTAGTTAAACATGTATAAATTTTCTTAGAAAACTAGAAATAAAAAACTATAAAATTTATTATAAAATAGACATTCATATATTTCTAAAGAAATATAAGGCAATGTATAATTCATTATGAGTTTCTCAGTTTTCATTTCTTTCAACCACTATCAGACACTATTGTTATGTTTGGTTGGATGGAATGGAATCAAAATTGATTCCTTCTATTTTTGTGTTTGGTTAAGATGAAAAATAAGAATAAAATGGAATCGATTCCTAAATCCTTATCCCCCTTAAGGAATCATTATTTCATTCCCTTTTCAATTTTTTTTTCCAATTTTACCCTAACCTTAAATATAACTCTAAATTTAAATCCCAAAACCAAAAACTCTAAATCTCAAATCCCAAAACCCAAAATTCTAAACCCAAAATCTTAAATCCTAAAACCCTAAACCCTAAATCCCAAAATCCTAAACCCAAAATCCCAAATACCAAATCCTAAATCCCAAATCGCAAATCCTAAATCCCAAATCCCAAATCCCAAATCCCAAATCCCAAATCCCAAATCCGAAAACACCAAACCTATTTAGAAAAATAATAATTTTAACCCTAAACCCCAAATCTCAAAACCATAAATCCTAAATTCCAAATCCTAAAACCCTAAATCCTATTTAGAAAAATAATAATTTTAACCCTAAATCTTAACCCATAAATATAACCCTAAACCTTAAACCTCAAATCTCAAATCCTTAAACCCTAAATCCCTAAATCCCTAAATCTCAAATCCCAAACCTCAAAACCCTAAATCCTATTTAGAAAAATAATAATTTTAATAATATATATTTTTAAGTAATACTGATTTCAATAATGTATTTTGTCTGACGAAAAAATAATAATTAAATTATATTATTTAAATTTTACTGAATATAGAGGTATTAAGATAATATGTAGTATTTTTCATTCCATTTCAATTGTAAACAAAACACTGTAATATTGATTCCTTCTTTGATTACAGTGTTCAAACTAAACAAAACTGTTTCCATTCCATTCCCATTCCGATTTCATTCTATAAAGCAAACACCACCTATATATTATCTTTATCTGTTTTGCTATTTTGCTCTCCTTATATCTCTAATATTTTTTTGTTGCTCTAACCCAACATGAGAAAGACTAAAGATGAATAGCAAACTTATTATGCTAAACAATTAGATCTAATTGATTGTGAGTAATGACATTTGCCCATGTAAGAAGGGAAGGTGTGATAAGGACAAGTATGATTAATCTTGAATTTTTTAACTTATATTGCCATGTGTCATTTAAAAAATAAGAGTGGTAAACAAATAATTAAGTAAATAAATATTATAATAATAAAATAATTACATAAATACTATTGAGGGTAAAACGGTAATAATATTATAAATATATACTTAGCAATATTATTACTTTTACGTAAGGGAGAGGGTGTTACAATTAGAACTACACAGCTATATGACTTCCTAACTTCATCACAATTGGGTTCAACAACACTAGAGATCAAAATGTTAAGAACTTTCAACAACTCCTCAAACTGTAATTGCCCTTTAAAAAAATGGAGAATAGTATGGAAATGACTTATAGATAACAACATAGTGAGGGTGATGCGAGTGACAAGAAAATGAGCTTGCCAGGGAGGGACAATAAGAAAAAGGGGTAAATGTGAGAGAGAAGAGTTATTATTATTATTACTATTTTAATTTGTTAGCATTGGGGGTAAAAAAAGATATAAAAACCCTTCAAAAATCGCACAATTTAATCATCTAACCTTAAATTATTGTTATTAACGGAATATCGTTGGTAATAATTTAAAACTAATTTGACCTATCAATAAAAATAATGATACTTATAATGCTTAAGGTAATACTTTCAAGACTAACCTACATTTTTAATCACAAATTAAGAACTACTTCAACACTTGTATATAATATATGAATAGAATCAGATGTTATAAAATATTATATAATTTTTTACCCTCTCAATGATAGAAATTTACAAGGTAAATATACTTTTTTAAATCTCAACCTGCTAAATATGAATACAAAAATTATATAATATTTTGTGATCATGAATTCTATTATTTTATATCAGCAATTATCACTTTATCTTAGTGAGAATGAAAAGAGAATCGATTAATCATATTTGAAGGTTAAGTTTATTTATATTGTATCATGAGAAATAAAACACCAGTATGAATAAGGTATCAATTTATACTTTTCTTATTGAAGCAAAAAAAAAATGTACTTTTGCTATTATTCTCTTTGATTTCCTTATATATACTTTTATACGAGAAAATAATATATAAAAACCAAAATTGACATTTCACGATTTTACAGTTATTTCCATTAAAACATCAAATACTTTCGGATATTTTTGGAAATATTTAACCTAATTTTCATATTGATACATGTCAAGTACCGAAATTTCTATGAAATATCAAGGTATTTTCATTTATGACAACCTCTAATTGCCATCTTTAAATTCCGAAGCAAATTAAGCTAAACTCTTTTTTGTCTCTGAAACGCCTAAGAAAACACAGCTTTCGACAAGAGCAAATAAGTGCCTCTTACAAATGAGTTTCAGAATATGCTTTATGTCAAAGAGTAGAGGCAATCTTCATCCTACAAACTCCGACCAAAACTCCACGTACCAAACAATGAACATACCAGAAAACCCATACTAAAGACTTATCAAGGTTTGACTATTGGGAAAAAAATGCCTCTTACAAATGAGTTTCAAAATGTCAGTAGATGCCATCTTCATTCTGCAAACATAGTACGAAATTCCATGTACCAAGCAATGAACATGTAAAAACCCATTACTGAAGAACTCTCATCAAGATTTGCAAATTGAGACAAAATCCTCTATTCTTTCTAATGAATGCCATCCATGCTTGCGCCTGTGAGGGGAAGCGTACAGTGGCCATTCTGATGGGATCTGGAAACGACTGTCTGCAATGCCATGTCATAAAGCCCACATTAATAATTATAACATAGGAGGAACATACAGAATAGTAGAAAGCTCTCCTAAACCATTTGACACTAACACGAGAAATATCTGAAGCGAGGATGCATCATAGTCACAACCAGACAAAAACCGTTCAATATCTTCTGGAACTGCATTTCGAGGAATTCCTTGCAGTAAAACCTGAAATTAGGGGAAAAAAAAAGAAAAGAAAAAAAGAGAGAAAGAGTAAAAGAGTATCATTTAGTAAATGTGCTACACACAAGGCAAGGAGGATTCAAATGAGAATTAATACAGCCTTATTGCAAAGCTAATGGTGTCGGATTTCCAAAAGACATTCTCCATACAGATACCAAGAAAAGTTAAAATTTTCATCTGGATCCAAAACAAAAAGGCAAATTTCAGTTATTACTGATACATATTTGATAAAGTGAGATGCACAGTAACTTCCAAATATCATTTTTATCCACTTGCGTGCACCCTCAAGTCTCAAATTACTTTCTGTGATGTGCAACAGACAGGGCTAAACCTAGTTACATACCACAGGTAAGCTTGAAACAATCTCTGACCTAAAGGTCAAGCTTCTAATCTAGTTAACTTCGAATTAACACAACATAAACAAGCCAACACATACGAATTTACCCATTCCGAATTTGCAAAGAATATGAGAACCCCAATATATGTTCAGTATTTTTTTTAATAAGATAAGAAACTTCATATTATATTAATTAAGTAAAGGTTTAAAGGTACAAAATGTATCGGTAACCCACTTAAAAAAAAGTCACCACACTATACCAAATAATAGCTATAATCCCAATCCAAGGCAACTGTCCAAAACCTAACTAGGACAACAAGCTTCCCAATCAAAACTTGAGAAATTGGGAATAATTTTTTAATTCTTTAAAAACTGACGCTTAAGAAGTCACTAGAAATAAAACTTTATTCTACTAAAAAGTACCATATTCTCACTATCATAAAAAAAATCTTATTCCTCTCCATCCATAACACCTAAATGATTGCTCCCACCCCACAGTTCCACAACATCCTTGCCTTTGCCTTTGAAACCTTACTGCTTTTTCCATAATTGTGAAAAGTTTCCATAATAAGGATTGACAAAATCCTAGAGTAGCCAAAGTATTCCCATATTGATTTGTAGTTTTGACCAAATAAAATAAGCAACTGATCAATGTAAAAATAAATGGTCAATATCTTTTGAAGTCTTCTTGTAAAGCACACACTAATTAAGAGAAAAACTGAATTTAGAAAGCTTTAGTTGAACTCAATCATTTGTGTTCACCTTCCTAAGACTAATCAAACTCTTCAAAAGCTTGATTTTATTTGGAACTAGGCAAGTCCACACCAATGCAGTGACCCGGAAATTGTCTTATTGGAATCATCTACAATAAACTCAAAATAAAATTTACAAGAGAAGTATCCAGATGAATCCATCCACAGTCCACATCCTTCTATCATTATTATTGGTTCTTAAGTTCACTATTTCCTAATCTAACATTAAACTCAAATTATCTTCAATTTTTCAATCACTCAAGTTCTTTCTAAACATAAGACTCCATCCTTGGAATGAGTGAAACCTACTACTAGGAGTATTCTTTTCCAAACCTAACCTATAAAGGCTTAGATATCTCCAAGCTAGAAGCCTAGCATTGAACTAAGATATCTCTTGTATTTAGAGTCCATTATTATCATCAGATTCTTCAATCTTGTTCCCATCATTATCATCAGATTCTTCAATCTCATTCCCATCATCACAACCAGATTCATCACCAAAAGGATAATTCCCCTCATCATCAAACGATTATCATTGGCATGTTCAAGTTCTACAAAAACTTAACTCAAAATCATCATTTATTTCACGAAAAATCAGCTACAAAATCAAAATGAAATCATTATGAAAATAAATCAATAAAATTAGCGAACTTAAAGCTTTTATAAATATAGAAATTGAAGAGGAAATTGAGAGTTATGATAACTAAGACATCAGATTCTTCAATCTCATTCCCATCATCACAACCAGATTCATCACCAAAAGGATAATTCCCCTCATCATCAAACGATTATCATTGGCATGTTCAAGTTCTACAAAAATTTAACTCAAAATCATCATTTATTTCACGAAAAATCAGCTACAAAATCAAAATGAAATCATTATGAAAATAAATCAATAAAATTAGCGAACTTAAAGCTTTTATAAATATAGAAATTGAAGAGGAAATTGAGAGTTATGATAACTAAGATAATTGTGTAGTGTTATATAACAATTCATAAAAAAAAGCTCATAATTGTGTAGTGTGATATAATAGGGGGGAAAGAAAGAAGAGAAAACAAAGAAAGAAAGGAGAGAAAATGGATATTCAGATAAGAAACAAGAAACAAGAAAAAAATAACAAGCAAATACTTGTTTGTGTCTCTTCAAATGCTTGTTGGATGGAAGAAGCCGAGAAGGAAAAAAAGAGTAGAGGAAGATAAAAATTGTTGAGAACTTGTACCATAAAAATAGTTTTTTTCCCACTTTTGCTTTCATTTTGGGAGTAGGTTATGGTTTTATTAGCTTCTATTTCACTTATTGGAATGAAATACTAATGGACTTTGTCTAAGAGTCCAAGTACCAATGTAATTTTGCTTTCAAGCCCACAATTTTTCTTTTCTTGGCATGAAACAATGCTATAAGCCTCAATAGCATCAATAACTAGCATTAATGCTTGAATAAAGGCTTAAGCCTCAAGGGTAAAAGGCGTACAAAATTTTTAGCACTCAATAAGCTAGCCTCAAGGCTATCTAGGTGTCAAAAATGCCCCAATACTAGCTTTGAGGCTAGCCTCAAAACATTTTTTGAAACCATGGTACGAACCACAACTCGCATCCCAACCATTCTCATGCAACCCATATCTACTCTTTATAACCCTATGCTAAAGAAAATCTTCCTCTAAAGGGAACCTCCAAATCTAGTTCCTTAATAACACCTTGTTTATTTTGATGATGTTACCAATACCTAAACCCCCCATTTTTCTTCAATCATCTCCCAACTGATCAAAATACTCTTCCTTTCTTCACTAGTACTTTCCCACAGAAAATTCAACCTTATTTTCTCTTTCCTTTTTGTAACCCCAAAGGTATTTTGAAAATTGATAAATAGAGTGTGAAGGCAAGACAATTGAATTTATCAAAGTCAACCATCCCCTTTTAGAGAAAAAAGTTTTCTTCCATCTTGCCAATCTTCTTTCAAATCCTTCAATAACCGATGACCAGTAGAGGTGTCAATTGGATGGTATGTTCCATTAGCCCATGGTACAACACACAAATTTTGTAGGCTCATCCCATTTTGTCCTACTTATTTTTTGGTGATTTAGAAGGTATATAATGAGATATCTCATTTATCTCAAATAGGCCTAATAGGACAAATAAAATTATAAAAGCAATGACCAAAGGAAATATGATTATCTAATAACTATGAACTCTTTCGAAACAATTTTAAATGGGATGAGATAACTTTAACCTGAAACTATTAAAGATATTAAATGGAACATGAGATAGTATGTGACAACCCATTTGACATATTTATTAATTATGAGGGATAAACCCAAATATTTCAATTGCCAAGTTTCAATCCCACAACCCAAGAAATTTTTTTAAAGCTAATAAGACAATTGATACCCAAAATATAACTTTTGGATATGTTTATCTTCAAGTTTGACACCTTAATCAAATTTATAATCTTCTCTTCATTGCATGAGGAAAAGAAGATAGTATCAACAAATTGAAGGTGAGAGACTTCAACACTATCTCTCCCTACACTTGGGCAATCTATCAAGTCAAATTTATTTGCTCTTTCCACCAATCTACTCAACCCATCAACTACCAAAACGAAAAGGAAAGGAGAAAATGGATCTCCTTACCTTAAACCTCTTGAAGCCTTAAAGAACCCTCTTGGTCTCCCATTAATAATTACTAAAATATTCATAGAATCAAAGAAACCCTTGATTCACGTTCTCTATCTTTTCCTAAACCCTTTCTCTTTTAACACAAGATCCAAAAAATCCCAATCAACATAATTGTGAGCTTTTTCAAAATTAATCTTGAAAATCAGAGCTTCTTCGTTACTTTTCCTATACTCCTCAATAACCATACTATCTACTAGAAAATCTAAACTTTTTTTCTCTTTTACAAAAGTTGTTTGTTTAAGTGAAATAGTAGACTTAAGAACAACTCTCAACTATAAAGATAAAATCTTGATAATGATCTTGTATAAACTACTAAATAAGCTTATTGGCCTGAAATCCTTGACTTCAAGGTATTATCTTTCTTTGAAATTAAACAAATAAAAGTAGCATTAGTTTTTTTATTTACTATGACATCAGTAAAGAATTTGCAAAACACCTCCAACAACTCCTCTTTAACCATCTCCAAACACTAATGAAAGAAAGAAAAGTTAAATTCATTGAGACTAAAAGCCTTATCTTGAGAGCAATCAAAGATTGTTTTTTTAATTTCTTCAAAAGGTCTTTCCAACCAATCGCCATTTCCTCTAAAATGCAGATGTCTTTACCCATCGAATTTAGAGAGTTTCTTGAAAAATTTTACCACTTTCCCCACCACTATGCTTCGATCTTCTTTTTCAATTTTTCCAATCATGTTGCTATTTTTCCTCCAATTGGCCACATTATGAAAAAAAATTGAGTTTACATCACCATATTTAATCCATGTGCCTCTTGATTTTTGTCTCAAAAAGATTTCTTCATTTACAATTATATCTTCCATTTGAATTTTAACTTGTTTAGCATGGCTTTCATAGAATCATTGAAACTTTCATCCAATAGACATCTATCTAAGGAAGAAATCTTCTCCAAGTTTTTCTTTCTCTCAATCAAGTCACCAAACTCCTCCTTGTTCTATCTTTATAACTTTCCTTTTAAATACTCTACCTTCTTCATAAACTTGTAACTACATCATCCATGGCCAAAACTTTCTCCCCACCATTGTTACACTATATTAAAAAAAATCTTTATGGTCAAGCCACGCATTCTTTGATGTTTTGTTTTCGTGCTCAAAAGAATTGGGCAATGGTCGGAAATAACTCTTACAAACCTCATGTTTAATATTATACCCCACTACCACTTCCCACATAGGTAAGAATAAAAATCTATTGATCTTGCAACAAACCAAATTGAATCTAAAGTTGGAACAAGTAAAACTTTCACTTATACAAATAATTTCTTTCGACCTTGTCTCCCTTATAACAAGTTTAAAATCCTTCTTACTTCTCGTCTCTCTTCCTCCACTTGATTTTTCTGAAGGAAATCTTACGACATAAATTCACTCCCCAAACACAAATTAGGACTACAGAGGCCATACAATCCAACCAACTCTTTCCAAAACAATTTCCTCTTCCTTTTCTTACAAGGACCATAAACTCCTGATAACCATCAATCCTCTCCTTCTCTTGGTTAAATTTTGATTAAGATTGAAAAATAACCATCTATTCACTCCTCTACCTTCATATTTTTAGTGTCCCAAATAATAATAACACCCCTGATCCACCATAAGAAGGCATGTAAACCCAATCCTTAAACGGAATCCTCATATACCACCAATAATTCTCTAATCAACTCTCTCTCTCGTTTTCTCTAATCAACTCTCTCTCGTTTTGGACTCTTGAATTATAATAATATTATGACTCAATTTTCTCGCACACTCCTTTAGCACACTTCCTCCAATTATCGAAACCACTACTCCAACTCAAAATCTTCATAAAGAAGATCCACCTAGTCTATTTTTGCCTCTTTCGTACCTAATCTCATAAATCAAATTGCACAACTCTCTCAATCCTTAATTCGCACTCTCTTCTACCCGTGACTCCATTTTGCTTGAAACTAGGGTTAACCCATTTTTCATGTCAAATCCCTCAAGTTTATTTCATTTAATTGATATAAATATTCAATCTTTCTATCTGTATCCTCGATGTGACAAAGGTGCTACTTCACATTGTCAACAACCTTTCTTTAAAGCTATTGTACTTGATAACTTCTTTTTCAATTTGAGCCTCAACATTGGCATACAACTTGAAATTTGAGTACAACATTTGAATATGTACCAAAACCTCATCCATGATCTCCCCTTACATTCTTCATCACTACCCGTCTTTTCTTCATCCCCAATCTCTTCAAGACCATTAATCCTCACTTCTTCGAAAACCTTCAAACCCTCTTAATCTACTAAAGAAAAATATTAGGAGATTCTGCAACACAATCTAAAATTTCTTCAACATTAGAGTTCATAACATCATCTTCAACATCAAGGACTTCCACCTTACTCTCATTTTCACTCTTTTCATACTCAAATTCACTCCCACTAATTTCTTCAAACCTCACCTCAGTACCATCCAAAATAGGATTAGAAGAATTCAAGCAGCAAGGGCTAAACGTGTTTTTTTAAATACCAACTCATCATCCAATCCACCACACTAAATGAGATTGAATTTAAAAAGGAGATAACGCTTTGGCTTCAAAGTGCCCCAATCTTCCTTCAAAAGTACCACCTTCTTTAACATTAGGATTCAGATCACTTAAAGCTTTTACAGACCCTGAAAATTCTCCAACTTCCTTTTTATTTGGTATCCCGCAACTAGAGCTTCCAAACACTGGGATGTTATCGACCAGACAACCAACATCTCTAAAGGATCCAACATTTTCTCCCTTGCTAAGAGACATCAAAGTAATAATTCGTGTTTGAGCTTACGCCAAGATTCCTTTTTTCATTGTTGATCTCATGCTACCTCTTCATCCACAAATTCAACTGTTCTCCCATCAATAGCTTATTTCTCTTCCAATAGCTCTACAGAGTCTTTCTTTGGGACCCAAATCTTCCACTCAAAGACCTTAACTTGCCAACTTTTTAAGAACCCACTTTTTACGAACAACATTACCCCTTGCATCCTCGACTCCAACTCGCGTAACCTACATCCACCTATCCATGGAATTACAAGTCCTTGGGTTTTCACTCGCAAACATAGCAAGAAATGATAAGACAACTCCTCCAATTAAGTTCCTAGCTGACAATTTGTAAGTCTTACCATTTATGCAAAAGTTAAATAAAGAATTAAAATATTTGTGTCCTCTCCCTTTTACTCAACTTAGCATACAACAAAAAATAGTAATTGGTTGTCTTTCGATCAACTTCTTGCAATCCCCAAACAAGTCTCCAAGTCTCTAATGATAAGACAACTCCTCCAATTAAATTCTAGCCAACAATTTGTGTCTTACCATTTATGCAAAAGTTAAATGAAAAATTAAAATATTCGTGTCTACTCCCTTTTACTCTTAACTTTGCATACGACAAAAATGAGTAGTTGGTTGTCTTTCGATCAACTTCTAGCAATCCCCAAACAAGTCTCCAATTCGTTCGAACATAGTGGCACTCTACAAGTAAAAAGATAGACCTTTAAGAACTAACCTATCATTCAAGACAACTAGCTTTTCCCTTCTTAAACACACTTCATCTCTCCACCTTTCTAAGTTCACCAACAGACACTTATCGAAGCATAATGTAAGATAGTTCTTCAAATTAACAAAACTCTTTGCAGACTCAAAAAACAATAGAGCCTTATAGACTATAAAAAGAAAAAGACAGTCTATAAGTGAAGTGTTCCTCTAACCTTTTCTGGATAGTAGAACCATGTCGGATATCCTTCAAACACACAAAAGTTTCAAACTCCAATCTCTTCTTACAAGCATAAAACTTTTATCCCAAAGAATATCTTTTTCAACCATTGAACTTTTCTCAACTAGAAGTTTGTTATCTCTCTTATTATCCCAAGATCTTCCATATAAGAAGACAAAAATCAACTCAACTAATACTCTACACCCTTTCTTCTCGTTATCAATAGGGATAGTGATAATATCCCCTCTCCCATTTTTAACCATCTAAACAAAGTTCAAAAAATCCACCGTTGTTTTTACTAGTTGCAAAACTAAAGCAAGAATTGTCTCTTTTAAGCTTCTTGAAAATGCTAGAATTATCCTTCAAAGCATAAATTTCCTTCAAACAATCAACAATCCCTCTTAAGTCTCCCAAATCACACCTCAAGCAATGACTTACAGATCCAGACCTCTCATTGATAAAAACCATCAATCCAAGAGAAGATTCATCTATTTCAAGAAACCAATTTGAACCTCTCTCGTTAAATGACCATATCGTTTTAAAGTCATATTCTCCTTAGGAAGCTTGAATGAACATTGAATAAATTTTTTACGATTTTTTGGCAACTTCTTCTGATAGGGAGAGGTAGTAGGGTTAGATGGAAAAGGGAACGGTTTGAGTGGGTGGTAGAGGTTGGGAAGAGTGAAGATTGCATCATCGAAAAGACATGATTCCAACAAATGGAGACAGAGAGGTCCGTCAAAAAAGGGGTAATAATGGTTGGGCTAAGGTGGGTTTTGAATGGGTAGAGGTGGAAGGAGGTAGTGGAAAGGGTTGGGCTAAAGTCATTGCGTGATGGGTGAGAGGAGTTTTATCTCTAATCAAAACCATTAACAGTTGTACAAATTAGATGCTTCAAAATGAGAAAACATACCCAAAAGATGATATGGTGGTATTTCTTATCATGCATCTTAGACCGATTACAATATGGTCTAACTCATTAGGAAGGAAGAAAACCTACAAACTAATTTGTATATGAAAATGCAAAATTTACAGTATGATCAATATGGTCAATGACTCAATGGTATTTCTTATCATGCAACATCACCACGAAAAATAGTTTACAACACATATGTTAACACAAAAGAGGGCCAACAAGAAGGTCCAAAAGTCTCTTTCTAGTAGTTGATTGCATAGTTGTACATATGAATCCAAACAGCATATTAGGCTAACCATACAGCATTCATCTACCAGCTTTCACTAATAATGCTACATCTTTATATCCTGAACCATTAAATAAAATGGCATTTTATTTTATTGGTTGAATAATTGAAATAACAAAGAAAATTTGATTGTCAATGAAAAATAATAGAGAACAAGCATTTTTCAAAAAATTAAATCAAAATCGAGTAACTTTGCTCACAGTTTTCCCATAATAAGGTGTAAGAATATCCCATTGTGACCTATCAGCCTGAAATAAACAAACGAAATCATGAGTTGAGTTTACCCCAAAAAAAATTACAATGATTCTTTCCACAGCAGCATTACCCTCTCCAATTTGTAGAGGCGACCCTTCCTAGCAATAACCTTGAATCCTTGATCATAAGCTTGGCGGGAGAGGAATTGAACCATCCTAGTGACAAAGACGACCAAATTCAATCAGCTACCTAAAATAACATAAAATGACTTTAAAATATTAAATATACAAATGCCGGGTATGAGAATAACACTGCTTGTGACGAGTAGCTCCTGTTGTATTCAAATTTAACATCCTCTAAAGTCAAATCACACCCGTCCAGAAAATTCACGATATCTGTCTTCAATGTGTTTCTTGAAATGCCACTCATCCTCCCATATGCCAGGCCTGATATATAAATAGTCACTATGTGTATATATAATACATACAAACACAAACCCCTATATATCATGCATTACGTCGAATCCGTTCTACATTTTCCGATCAACCAAAAAAGGAAAATGAAAGACCTAAGCATTTTCTAATTTCAAACCAACACGTACGGGCTTTTCTTATTCTCGCAGGAATCAAGACCTTCACCGGCATATAACCGAAATCCTAATAGATATTCTCAACAAGACAGCGTGAAACTACTGAAATAAAATACTAAAGCAAGATTAACAGAAACGAGAATTTCCGTACCTGCGGTTGAAGATTTAAGAACCGGATCGGTCGGCGGTTCCTGAGGTTGTTGTTGATCGGATTCGGTCGAGAATTGTCTGGGTGATTGGAAGTAAAGCAAGCGGAGAACGTTTCCACATTCCCCAAACTTACGGATGGAAAAGTTTGATCTGATTGCGTTTCTAAAGAGACCACCAAGATTTGACATTTTCGGTTTTCTTCTTTCGCCAAATGAAGTACAAGGTTTTGGGGCAACGTCGCAGAGAGCAGAATACTACTGCTGAAAGTGAGAGAAAGGCTGGAAAAGAACTACCGAAAAAAGAAGGAATAATTGCTTGGGCCAGCGCCCCTTCACCATCCCTCTTAGTGTTGGGCTTTTATTTATTTTGGCCCAGCTCACTTTTGTCCCCATCCATCATCCATTTTCATGTATTAACCCATCCACTTTAAAATACTAAGATTTCAACACCATTACATATAACACATATAAAGCTCAAAACTTCAACCTACACCTATAACCGCATACATAAAACAAACCATATCCCATGAACGTATCATACAGAAACAACATGCGGTCTATCATATGTACAAACGATAATATAAGTACAATCAACATCTAATACAAACAAACACAATCTACATGCAACACAAGTATATAGACTCCCCTTTAAGTGTATGCAATATTTTTCCCAAGTGTATTCACATTAGACAACCATAATACATGACAAGCTATACTCATCATCCCATCTAACAACTACTATGTGAATAAACAAATACAATGCATAAAGAAACACAAATTGTGCATAATTCTCCTCCTTTTCATTACTATAATATATGTTTTTGGTTTCGGGATTTTAGCCTTGATTTTTTTTAAATCGAGGTTATAGGATTTTGGCCACGATTTGATAAAAATTGAGGCTATAATGTATACATATAGTCTCGGTTTCATCAGTAATTATGACTATAAGTTAAATTACAAAAATTATTTAAATATATATAAACAAATTTATATAGTCACGATTATTAAATGATTGTGATTATAATTAAAATAATAGAGTATTAAATGATTGTGGCTATAATGTATTAATGTATTTTTATTTCTTTTATAATATATATATCAAATTTTTTTTCACTCTTATTTTTCTTTCTTTCTTCTTTTTCCTTATCTTTTTTTCACATTTTTTTTCTTAATTTCTAATTAATTTCATCCCAACTGCTTGCGTTCTCTTATAATTAATATATAATTTCTAATTAATTAATATATATATATATATATAAAATATTAGTTCCCCAACCCAATCTCACCAAATTGCTTTCCTAAATCATTTCTAGCCTCCGATCCCAAGCTCGCATCGTTCATCCTTTTTACCAAGCAACGTCGCGTCGTGCCGTGCCACAAGAAATTGTCTACGACCTCTCCCAATAACTCCTCCTTTTAAGCACCTCACTCGACATTTACATCAGCTCCTTTCCTTGGTTCTCTTATTCTTTTCTCTCTATTTTTTTCTGTTTATATTTCCTTGTTCGCACCTCGTCAGTCGGCTGTTTGTACTGTCGTCACTCGCAACCCAGCTCTGGGTGATTGTGATACCCTTTTTTTTACAATATCAATTCATATATGTGTTGATTCTTAGTGAATTAGTTCTGCGCATAATACATTTTAGTTAGGTTATTTATTTCATGTATGAATTTATATTTCTTAGGATGTATAATGAGTCATTTCTTAGGATTAGACAATGTTATTTCCTTTTCTTGTTATCTGATAATTGCCTCTGCATTTTTTTTCATTGTATTGAATAAGAACAGAGTTGTAAAATGCATAGGGATTTAGGATTTAGCTATTTTTGCTCATTTTATATTTTGGAAGTATGTATATATACATGACAAGCCCATACAAATTTTCCTTTACAAAAAAGCTAGTGGATTTGTTGTAGTTTATTCTCTTTTTAATTTGAATCAATATATATAAATTGTAGTTTATAGAAAAGTCTATTGTTGCTCATCTTTTTGAATCAATCAAAAAAATATTAATTTTTTACTTAAAATAACACATTTTAAACTTATACTAATAAAAATAACATTCTTATTTTGAATATAAAAATATATGAGTTAGTATTTTATTTTTATTATTATAAATATATGAGTCACCTATGATTCTTAAGGAAAATACCCAAAATTCAGGGCACTTATTAAACCAAGTTAGGTGTCTATCTATTCATACATACAACTGTTGGTCATATTCTTCTAGCTTTTTGGCATCCCTTTTGGCTACCCAAATAATTTGGTTTCTTCTTTTTCAAGAACAAAGAAAGTGAAATTTAACTGATACTTTATGTATTTAATGTTTATCCATTTATCCAATATTCTATTTTAGTTATTATCGATTATATGTTTATATATACACACAAATTATATGCATAGTTAATGCAAAATATTGTTCTAGGCTAAGTTGTGATACGAACAGATTTGGCTCAAGAAATGTGGAGCGCATCAACAAACGCTACTGTCGGGCACAAGAGGTGCATCATGGGTACCTGATTGGCGCAGCTCGGCGCAAAACGTGTAGAGATGGATGCATGAGGGGACTACTGCCAATTCTGTTAAAATGTCAGAATTAGTTAGCGCATTAGTGCACCATCTTCATGCGTTTCTCTCTTCTTTAATCATTGAAATGTAAGGTTATATATAGCCCTTAACTAATTGAATAAAGACAGGACGAATTATACAAATCTCCCTCTCTCATTCTGCAACTTCCTCCTCTTCTCTCTATTTTCCTATCTGTTTCTACTATTACTATAATAGTGGTATTAGAGCTGATTACGAGTATGGATACTCAAGGCAAATCCAATGTCGAGTTTCATAATGGAGACTCTTGCATGTCATGACAACACCTTACAGGTAGTGCTTACTGAGTTGTAGGCGATGCGCGTAGCTCGTAACTTACTTGAAGATAACCCTTTTTGCTAGAGATGAAACCATACAGTCACACCCCCACACGTCGTGATTAGCCACAAAAAACAATTACACCCACTTGAATTTGTCATTTCCAAAGTTTACTAGAGAGGATCCCACGGGGTGGATTTATAAGGCCGAGCAGTACTTTGAGTTCACTAATATAACTGCTGACCAACAAGTGCAACTGGCTTCCTTCCATCTGGAAGGCATTGTGTTGCAATGTCACTGATGGCTCATAAATTTTCGTGGACCTCTCACTTAGGAGGAGTTCACCAAAGCTGCACAATTGAGGTTTGGGCCTACGGAATATGAGGACCCTTCAGAAGCACTATCTCGCCTGAGGCACATCACGAGTGTGGTAGCTTACCAGGAATCCTTTGAGAAACTCTTTCATCATGTGGATGGATTACCTGAGGAGTTCCTCATTGGTTGCTTCATCGCTGGGTTAAGGGATGATATTCGAATTGACATTAAAATCAAGCAACCGAGAACTTTGGTCGACGCCATTGGTGTGGCAAGGTTAATTGAAGAAAGGAATCTCTTACAGAAGAGATCTACGACCAACTCTCGTTATCAGCTACCTATAAACCAAGCCAAACCAACAATTAACACTAGCATTGGGTTGTTAGGACTGACACATGTTCAGCCCGGTAGCTCAACCCAACCAATAACGTTTTGAAGGCTAACCAATCAAGAGGCATGAGAATGTCGACATAAGGGATTGTGCTACTACTGTAATGATAAATTTGTTGTTGGCCATCGTTGTGCATGACCACAACTCTTTATGATGGAATATTTCAATCAAAATGATGCAAGTGAGTGTGAGGAACCCATACCAGAACAAGACCATCAAGAACTACTGCCTAAAGTCTCTTTCCATGCTATAGTAAGTACTGAACACCCTCAAACCATACGTATTATGGGAAAACTTAAGAATAAGAACGTGTTGGTATTGATAGATGGAGGTAGTACCCATAAATTCATCGATCAGGCCTTAACTGCTCATTTCTATTTACCTATAGCCAATGGAAAGAAACTAGAAGTGATGATGGCTAACCTTGAGAAATTAAAATGTGTTGGACAATGCTGTAACCTCACTTTCATCATTCAAGGGTATCCTATGGAGGCTGATTACTATGTGTTACCAATGGCAGCGTGCCAACTGGTTCTAGAGGTTCAGTGGTTGGAAACCCTTGGGCCTATTCAGATGGACTACAAGAAACTTACCCTAAGTTTTAATGTAGAAGGAAGTTCACATACCTTCCAAGGGTTGGGTAGAGCCAATGTGATAGCCCTAACTCATAAGGAATGTCATAGTTTACAAGGCGTGGGGTTATTCCTGCAAATAAGATCAACAAACAACCATCAAAACTCTCTTCAGACATACCCTCATGAGATAAGTAAGTTACTGACTCACTTTCCTAAAATTTTTGAATTAGCCGTAAACTTATCTCCTGCACGGGTACATGACCACCGAATTCCCTTACAACCTAACTCTGAACTAGTGAATGTTAGATCTTATCGTTATCCATACTATCAAAAAACTGAGATAGAAAAGATGGTGTAGGAGCTCTTGCAATCCCAATTGATAAAGCCTAGTAATAACCCATTTTCCTCACCTGTGTTACTGGTTAAGAAAACAGATGGTACCTAGAGATTTTATGTGGATTATCGAGCTCTAAATACCCTTACTATCAAAGAAAAATACCCTATACCTGTCACTGATGAGCTATTGGATGAACTACATGAGGCTAAGGTTTACTCCAAACTGGATCTGCGTTCAAGATACCACCAGATAAGAGTGCATGAAGAGGATACACATAAAACTGCTTTTAGGACACATGAAGGCCACTATGAATTCCTAGTAATGCCGTTTGGCCTCACTAATGCTCCAACCACCTCCCAAAGTCTCATGAATGATATCTTCCGACCCTTCCTCAGGAAATTTGTCTTGGTTTTATTTGATGACATATTGGTGTATTCCAACTCTTGGGAAGAGCATATCTTGCAACTGCAATCTATCCTTCAGTTGCTAACTGATAACCAGTTATTTGCAAAAAAATCTAAGTGCCAATTCGATGTGTTGCAAGTTGAGTACATTGGTCACCTTATCTCTGAACAAGGGGTCTCAGTGGATCCTGCAAAAATTAATGCTGCCATAGAATGGCCAACCCTAACCATAACTAAAGGTGTCCGAGGGTTTCTTAGGTTAGCAAGTTACTACAGAAAATTCATTCAACATTTTGGAGGAATAGCTGCACACTTAACTCAACTATTGGGTAAAGAAGGTTTCCACTGGAATAAGGTTACTAAGATGGCCTTCTTACAGTTAAAAAAGGCTCTCACATCTCCTTCTATCCTACGTCTACCTGATTTCACACAAATATTTTTGATTGAATGTGATGCCAGTGGCATTGGCCTTAGGGCAGTTCTCAGTCAAGAAAATAGGCCAGTAGCTTATTTTAGTACTACACTCAAAGGATTAGCCTTAGCCTTATTGACCTATAAGAAGGAAATGTTAGCTATGGTCAAAGCTATTAGGTTATGACATCCTTATCTAGAGAGAAAACCCTTCACCATGCAAACAGATCAAATGAGTCTCAAATATTTACTAGAGTAGAGAATAACCACCCCAACATAGGCGCGTTGGTTGCCTAAACTTATAGGCTATGATTATGTGATTGAATATAAAAAGGGTTTTGAGAATCGAGGAGTTGACTCCCTATCCAAAGTGGTAGAGTTCCAGTTCCTATCTGTTTCCCAACCCCAAGTAGCTTGGTGGCTAACACTCCAATAGGAAATCTAGTAAGATCCTTTTTATGATAAGTTGAGGAACATGACTTCCTCTACAGATGTTTCTTAGATAAACCATCATTATGGGGTATGGTTCAAAAGGATCAAGGTTTACCTAAGCCCAAGTCTTCCTTAATACCAATTTTTTGGTAGAATACCATTCATCACCTATTGGAGGACACTTTGGATTTCATAAAACACTGTCTCGGATTAAGTAGAATTTTTGTTACCAAATATGCACCAGAAGGTAAAAGAATTCCTGCGTGAGTGTGGCATATGCCAATGGTTCAAGAATGATTGTATGAAACTAGTAGGATTGCTACAACCCCTACCAATTCCAACCAAGGTATGGTCTGAAATCTCAATGGACTTTATTGAAGGGCTTTCACTTTCCAAGGGAAACACGATGATTATGGTGGTAGTGGATAGGTTGACCAAATATGCCCACTTCATTGCTATAAAAACATCCTTTTACTGCATTGGTTGTTGCCAAGATATTTTTGGCTAATGTAGTACGGCTACATGGCATTCCAACTTCCATAGTGAGTGATCGTGATAAGGTCTTCATTAGTTCCTTTTGGAAAGCATTATTTCAACTGTGTATGAGTTCCAGTTATCATCCATAAATAGATGGCCAAACTGAGGTGGTTAATCAAATTTCAAAGTAGTACCTACGTTGTTTTGTTGGTGATCAACCAAAATAGTGGGTTGAGTGGACATCATGGGCTGAATTTAGCTACAACACTTCGAACGTCTCAACTGTGGATGAGTACTTGCATGATCGTGACACCATCCTTCGAGAATTATGTCACAACCTTCTACAAGCCCAAAATCAGATGAAGTGTCAGGCCAATCAGCATAGGAGGGAGCTCACCTTCCTTGAGGGAGACTATGTTTACCTAAAGCTACAACTATACATATAAACTTCTGTAGCCTTTCGCTTATCTATGAAGCTGGCTCCATGCTTTTTTGGACCATACAAAATTATGGAAAAAATTGGTCTGGTGGCCTATAGATTAGCACTTCCCCCAAGCTCTCAGATACACTATGTGTTTCACGTCAGTCTATTAAGGAAACACATTGGAACCTCAATACCTATCAAACCTCAGCTACCTCCTATCTTAGATAATTCAACAATCATGCCATAGCCTGAAGTCATCTTGGATCATCGAGTGGTTCAAAAAGGCAGGTACAGACCAAAGGTAGAAATTTTGATCAAATGGGTTGGAACCCCAACCACAACAGCTACCTGGGAAAATGAATGGCATTTCTCTAAGTCCTACCTGGAGTTCATCCTTACGGAAAAGGATTCTAAAAGAGAGGAAGAAATTATGTGAACAAATTTGGCTCAATAAATGCTACTTCCATGCACAAAGGGCGCATCAGGGGTACCTGATTGGCACAACTCGGTGCAGAACGTGCAAAGATGGATGCATGAGGAGACCACTGTCAATTCTGTTAAAATGTCAGAATCAGTTAGCGCATCAGTGCACCTTCTTCACACATTTCTCTCTTCTTTATTCATTGAAATGTAAGGCTATATATAACCCTTAACTAATTGAATAAAGACAAAAAGAATTATACAAATCTCCCCCTATCATTCTACAGCTTCCTCCTCTTCTCTCTTTTTTCCTATCTGTTTTTGCTATTATCTATAACAAGTTGATAAGGCTGGAATCAACCAAATGCAATGCACAAGAGAAAACAAACTATAAACGAAAACAAAAGGCAATTATGCAACGATTGAAATTAGGAAAATAATAGGGAATCTGCTAACCTTAACTTTTTCTTCATATCACTCTTTGTCTGATGCACTTAATTGCGTGCAATCCAACTATATTGATTGTCCAAGCATTCATTAAATTATTATGTTGCTCATATTCTCTAAGCCAACTTTTATATGTAGCCAAACCTTTAGCTTTCAAATTTTCAATAACATGATTCTAACTAACTTCATCATTGTACATGTGAGAAAATATTGGTGAGCATTTCAAGAGTTGTTTTTGGTGTTCCATTCGTTACATAACATTTACTTCGCTAGCAAAACTTTAAGAAAATCGCTTTAGTCTCGTTTAGGTGTGTTTCTTTTAAAAATAAATTTAAGAGAAGTGATTTGATTAAAAATAGTTTAAAAATAAATATTAAAGAATTTAGTATAAAATTACTTAAGGTAGATTAAAGGGAGAATTTAATAATTAATTTAAAATATGAACATACATCTTAAAGCAACTTTATTAAAAATAAGGATAATTTATTATCTTTAAGCATATAATTAATAATTCTTAAAATTTTAAAACCAATTCTTATGAAGATCTTCGAATATACTTGAAATTTTTTTAAGCCCTTTGAAATCACTTTTGATAAAACCGTATATTCTTAATGATTTATCAAGCACATTTGGATGGATTGACCCATTTTTTTGTCATTTAACATTATGTTTTTATATTTTATATTACTAAACTAGTTTGTTAAAATTAATACTCTTAAATTAATTCGCACTAATATAATAGAAATGATTTAGGGTATTCTTATATTTAGTTTGACGATTAATCTAAAATGAATATAAATCATTCCAACAGTAATGTTAGTATTTTGATATGGGTATTACTAAATAATAATGCTGCTGCTGTAATTGATATGGGTAGTACTAAATAATAATGCTGTTGTTGTTATTGATATATGCAATACTAAATAATAATACTATTGTTGTTATTGATATGGGTAGTACTGATTTCGTTGAATTGTCTCTCAATTTTTCATTTTAGATCGAGTATCATAAATTTACTTAGAGGCTAGATAGGCATTCCAACTTTCACTCTTGAACAGGTTGAATAACAACTTATTATGAAGCATTTGTTGTATATGTAGGAACATATGTAGATTGAAAAACTTATTGTGGAAATTTGAGGTATTGCTTATATTCATGTAATCTGGATGTTGGTATGTTCATATATTGTAGATGCTTACATTCACAGTTATTGTCCCACTCTGTCAAAGATCCTTCCTCTGTCTCTCTATTGTGCGTAATTGATATGTGTAGTACTAAATAATAATGCTACTGTTGTAATTGATATGGGTAGTACTAAATAATAATGATGTTGTTGTTATTGATATGGGTATTACTAAATAATAATGATGTTGTTGTAATTGATATGGGTAGTACTAAATAATAATGTTGCTGCTATTATTGATATGGGTAGTACTAAATAATAATATTACTGATGTTATTGATATGGGTAGTACTGATTTCATTGAATTGTCTCTCAATTTTTCGTTGTACATCGAGTATCATAAATTTACTTAGAGGCTAGATAAACATTCCAACTTTCACTCTTGAATAGGTTAAAGAACGAATTATTATAGACCATTTGTTGTATATGCAGGAACATATGTATATTGAAAAACTTATTGTGGAAATCTGAGGTATTGCTTATATTCATATAATCTAGATGTTGGTATGTTCATATATAGTAGATGCTTATATTCATAGGTACTATCCCACGCTGTCAAGGACCCTTCCTTTGTCTCTCTGTTACGTGTAATTGATATGGGTAGTACTAAATAATAATGTTGTTGTTGTTATTGATATGGGTATTACTAAATAATAATGTTGCTGCTGTAATTGATATGGGTAGTACTAAATAATAATGTTGTTGTTATTATTGATATGAGTATTACTAAATAATAATGTTGTTGTTGTTATTGATATCGGTAGTACTAAATAATAATGTTGCTACTGTTATTGTTATGAGTGATGAGTGCTCAAAAAGTACTAAAATTACCATAATTTTATGCACGTTAATTGATTAAAAATATAAATATTTATATGATTTAATCATATATTTATATAAAATCTGTCTTTTCGAAATCACAGGTATTTTTATTATTTTCAGGTATTTTCGCTTAAAAAAGTAACTTAAAGACTCAAAGAAAAATATCGGAGGCAATACATTGCAAATATATTCATAAATTAAATGAGGAAAAGTCAACAAATATGGAAAAATTGGACAAAATGGGTCAAAAAGGAGAAAATTGCGCACATAGTCGCCCAGCGCGCACGCTAGCGTCCATTTGCGCCCAGTCCGTGCGTGCCGCCATGCCCCACGTCAGGATGACGTCAAAAATGATGTCATCATTCACTACTCCGCGTTTCCACCATTTTTAATCATTTTTTCACCGACTTTTCCTTCCTCTCTTCACCTATAAATACCAACATTCTCTACACCTAAAAACACCTCAAAAACATCTTCTCTTCTCTTTCTTTCTCTCCATTTCTTAGTTTTTTTAGTTTTTCTTAGTTTTTCTAAGTTTTTTAGCTTTTCTTAGTTAGTTTTTGAGTTATCTCTTTTTGAGAAGAACTAATTATGTTTTTGTAATTTATTTTCTTTTTGATTCAATAAATGGAAGTATAAATTCTATTTGGAGGTTTTCCAGCAACATGAATAACATCAAAAGTATTGTAAGGATTTTATTTTTTCTTTACAGTTATTTTTTATGCTTTATTCTTATATGTTATATTTACAGTTATTTTTTATGCTTTATTCTTATATGTTATATATAATTTGTCTGTGATTAAATTTAACTTTGCTGGCTGTTTGTAAACATGATATAATAATAACGTTGTTATGCTTGCGAAATATTAAATAGGTAAAAATCTCTAAAATGAATTGATTTTATTTTTATTCAAGATTTTATATTAAGAATGTTAGAGAGAAATATATTATTTTTCATTACAAACTTAAATCTAAAAATTAGATTTTAAGGTTTAGTTATCCAGTTTGATTTAGAGTAGTACTCTTTTATTTGTTGGTACAATCGCCCGATAGTTAGAGTGAAGCTCTATTTTAAAAGTTTTTATAAGAATTATTATCTGAAAATGTATTGACAACATGTTTTCAGTAGTAGTTTTAAAACTTGAAAGTTAGTACTCAGATAATTAAATTCTTAGGTTTAATTTGGACACCTTGAATAAAGTTTTAATTGTCTAACCCTACCCATAGGTGTTAATTGATTTGTTTAGTTCACAAAGAATATCTAACCCGACCAAAGGTGGTATTCATATAAAAAAGAGAGAATCAATAAATATCAATTTATATCTTTAATAACCTAAATAATATGAGCAAGCATAATTAACATACTCCACTATTATAAATGATAAAATTTGCATAAATGTTTATTGAATTTGTATCTATTTTTATTCTTATGTTCTTAGATTAAAAACACAAAACCCCAAAATATTGTGATAGGATATTTAGGATTTAATTTCGTTTTTAAAAGTTTGAATAATAAATTAAAAACCACATATATTCCTTCCTTAGATCGACCTTGGGAGTATACTTATCATTTTCTATGAAATGATTCGTGCACTTACGAGAGTTTTATAAATATAAAACCAAAGTATTGGCAGAATTGGCGATACTGATTTTGCTCATCAATGAGTAGTACTGATTTCGTTGAAGTGTCTCTCAATTTTTCATTTTAGATTAAGTATCATAAATTTACTTAGAGGCTAGATAAGGATTCCAACTTTCACTCTTGAATAGGTTGAAGAACGACTTATTATTGACCATTTGTTGTATATGTAGGAACATACGTAGATTGAAGAACTTATTGTGGAAATATGAGGTATTGCTTATATTCATGTAATTTGGATGTTGGTATGTTCATATATAGTGAATGCTTATATTCACAGGTACTGTCACACGGTGTCATTTATTATAGACATTTTTATGACACTATAATCATGGTGTAACCTATATATTAAGAATAAATAAGTAGAGAGGACTCTTGTGTTCTGAATGATGTATATGCAGGATTATATTCATGGAATCTGGATGTTGGTATGTGATGAGCAGAATCGTGATTGCCAAATACTTTGATGAACAAAAACTTGATGAACGAAAACCGGCATCGCCGATCCTGCCAATACTTTGGTTTTATATTTATAAAACTCTCGCAAGTGCACGAATCATTTCGTAGAAAATGATAAGTATACTCCCAAGGTCGATCTAAGGAAGGAATGTACGTGGTTTTTAATTTATTATTCAAACTTTTAAAAACGAAATTAAATCCTAAACATCCCCGTCACGATATTTTGGGGTTTTGTGTTTTAATCTACATACATAAAAATAAACATAGATTCAATAAATATTCATGCAAATTATGTTCATTTATAATGGTGGAGTATTTATGGATATAATAACTAAGTTAATTATGCTTGCTTGTATTATTTAGGTTATTAAAGATATGAATTGATATTTATTGATTCTCCCTTTTTGTATGAATACCACCTTTATGGGGTTAGATATTCTTTGTTAACTAAACAAATCAATTAACACCTATGGGTGGGGTTGATAACTAATTTGGTTAATTAAATTAATTCCTTTTCTAAGAGATTGAAAATGAACCATTTAAATGCCACCTATGGTTAGATGGGGCTTTTAAACTTTATTCAAGGTGTCCAAATTAAACCTAAGAATTTAGTTATCCGAGTACTAACTTTCAAGTTTTAAACCCACTTCCGAAAACATGTTGTCAATACATTTTGAGATAATAATTCTTATAAAAACTTTTGAAATAGAGCTTCACTCTAACTACCGAGCGATTGTACCAATAAATAAAAGAGCACTACTCTAAATCGATCGATAACTAAACCTTAAAATCTAATTTTCAGATTTAAGTTTGTAATGAAAAATAATATATTTCTCTCTAACATTCTTAATATAAAATCTTGAATAAAAATAAAATCAAATCATTTTAGAGATTTTTACCTATTTAATATTTCGTAAGCATAACAACGTTATTATTATATCATTTTTACAAATATTAAACACAGCTTAAATTTAATCACGCACAAATTAAATATAACATGTAAGAATATAGCATAAAAAATAACTCAGAAGAAAATAAAATCCTTACAAGATTTCAATGCCATTCTTGCTAGAAAACCTCCAAACGGAATTTGCACTCCCATTTATTGAATCAAAAAGCTAATAAATTACAAAAACATAACTAATTCTTCCCAAAGAAGGAAGAACTCTAAAACTAAGAGAAACTTGCTAAAACATAAGAAAAACTAGCTAAAACATAAGAAAAACTAAAAAAACCTAAAAACTAAGAAATGGAGAGAAAGAAAGAAGAGAGAAGTGTGTTTTGAGGTGTGTTTTGAGAAGTGAAGGGAAGGGGTATTTATAGGTGAGGACGGAGAGAAAATGAGTAAACAAATGTTAAAAATATGTTAAAAAATGCAAAACGCAGCGTGAATGGACATGGCGAGGTCATCAATGACGTCAACATGACGTCATTGGCTACCGCATCGTGAAAAATGGGCGAAACGCTTGGCGCGTGGAGGGGGGGGCTGTCGGGGAGCTGCGGCGCGTGTGTCAGCTATGCCGCGCGTAGCGTTCGGTACGGCCATGTTGGCGGGCGCGATTTCCATCTTTTTGACATTTTTGACCTTTTCGACTCATTTTGTCCAAATTTTCCATGTTTGTTAACCTTTTCCCACTTATTTATTAATATATTTGTGATGTATTGCTTCAAGAATTCCTCTTTGAGTCTTTAAATTGCATTTTTAAGCCAAAATACCTGAAAAACAATAAAAATACCCGTGATTCCGAAAAAGACAAATTTATATAAATATATGATAAAACATATAAATATATATATTTTTAATCAATTAATAAGCATAAAATCATGGTAATTTTAGTGCTTTTTGAGCACTCATCACAACCCCTAACCAAATTTTCTTGCTAGTCTCTTAGCAAAGAGTTGCATAAAAACTAAAAATTAAACTATCCTAAATCACTTCCGTGATTGACACGGCTGCATTTAGCCTATGCAACAAGCCGTTAAACCCTAGGTTGCCCTAGTGACGAGTTTGAGTCTCGTGAGTGTTTTCGTGAATGATACCCACAAACATTGAACTAAATGTAAAAATCAAAAGAAACAATAAAAACAAACAAATTAAAAATTAAATTTACAACAAAATCACAAATTAACAACATATCACAAAAATGTCTCATACTTTTTAATCTCCTTTAAGATCATAATTAAAATCTCAAGCATAAGTTATTTTAATCTCTTTAAACAATCATGATTTATTATAATAATTAGTCGAAAATCATTTTCATATTTCATGTCAAAAATGTATAAATTTAATATCACCCAATTTCAGTTGTCATGAATTAGAATTCGCCGACTCTATTCCTCACAAGTCAATACTCAAACACCTTGAATCCTTTGGCTTCAACCACTCATACTGATTTATATGCGAAAGAGTTGATGTATAGAAATGAACTAATATGTTCGCATATGTATAAAGAATAAAGGCTCAAAGTGTTATTTTAACATTGATCTCATGAAAGGAATCAAATGTATAAATTATAAAAGATATCATATATAAAAATTATTTTCATGCATAAATCAAAATCATTAAGAAAGAATTTCAAGATATATGCCTTTTACAAATGAAGAGAGTGCAATGACTTTTAGGAATTATTTCCTATATCTTTCTTTGTAATTAACCTTTACTCACAACTTTGTAGGCAATGTGGGTTAGAGTATGTGGATTATACTATATATTCTTTATCTGTCTATTTTTTTCTGAAGATATTTCTCAATATATGTATTTGCAGAGTCAACCCATGTATAGATTGTACATTTTTTTTGGATTTTGGTGAGTGGTTAATTTTGTGGCTTTTCTATTTGATCTTGGTTTAGGTAACCCCGTATATGTCTTTTTTTGTAGCAATACGCATGAACGAGATATAAGCATATACTATCAATTTCTACTCAAATCATTTAATCTAAGCAAAAATAATAATAATAAATATATGATACTCTATTAAGATAAGAAAAAAATTCATACATTCAATGCTAATACCTATAGAGATCATCTAAAAATTTGAAGAAATAAGAAATGTGTGGAGTAGAAAAAATATATATTTCATCAATAAAGGAAATTAGGCTCAAATTATATCTCACAAAAGTAGTTCCACTAAAAAAAATTCATAAACACCGATTTTAGGTTTAATATAATTTCTACATCTTATCAAGAAATACTAGTCAGTGACAAAAACTAACTAATTATCAAAAAATAATTACAAAATATTTCATGATATGTTTTCAAAATTAATCTAACAAGAAAAGAGACTTAACTATTTACTTAAATTTGATTTAAAGAAATGATAATTTTTGTGAGAATTTTTTCAAAAATTACTAAATCACACAAAATAAAAATAAAACCAAACACACAAAAAAATGAAAAAGTATATTTTTTTTATTTTTTTATTTTTTTTTATTTTTAAATTGTCAAAAATTTTTTAATTAAACATGGTAACTTTTCACCACCCCCAACCTAGAACTTACATTCTTCTCCATGGAACAACTGTAAATTAAAAATAAAGAGAAAAGAGAAGAAAGATTACCTATTTCCCGAGAATGTGCAAGTAGTAATGGAAAATGCAGGGTGCATCCATCATATTCATCATTAAAGTGTATACAGACAAATTGTGCGAACTTCTAACATCTCAACAAATATTTTTAGTTTTAACAATTTAAAAATTATTCACATGTAATTAAAATGAAATAATTAAGAAAATAAAAGAAATAAAAGAAAATTACCTAAAATGATGGGTTGCCTCCCATCCAGCGCTTAGTTTAACGTCTTAGCAAGACGTAACTTAGGGATTGCATTTTAAGTAAACTCAATGTCCCCTCATCATTGAGTCAATCAAACCTCCAGTCATGCCCTATTGATTTTCAAATTTCTTTTTGTACTTAAAACTAGAGGCATACTTTGAGTTTTAGATAACCCACATCTAGGTACAAATCAAATAATTAAGGCATAAAAACACAATTGTTCCTAGATTAAACAAAGCAACTAACTCCTTAGATTATAATTAAAACTTTAAAATTTTGGAGGTAGTTTCAGAATTTATGTTTTTTTTTTGTTTTTAAGAAAAAAAAATAACATAATTAGTATTAACCAAGAGTGCTCCCAGGAAAGAATGGTGGTGCAAAGGCTCCTTAAAAACCATCCTCCTAAACAGAACAACGTTCCCAGGAAAGACTAGTGGCACAAAGGCTTCCAAGAACTAGTCTCCTAGACAGAACTCCCTTAGATCTTTACTTTTCATGTTATTAAGCTAAGTTAAATAAAAATTTAAGTTAATGAAAATCTAAGTTAAAAAAAAAAGGTTAATTAAGTTAAGTGAATTAAAAAAAATCTAAGTTAATTAAGTTAAGTTAAAACAAATCTAAGTTAATTAAGTTAAGTTAAAAAAAACTAAGTTAAGTAATTTAACTAAAAATCAAGAAGAAGAAAAAATAGCTAAAGAAAGAAAAATAAAAAATAATAAAATAAAATAAAATTGAAAAAGGTAAAAGAAAAAAAATAAAATTATGATTTAAAATAAATAAATAAAATAGTAAAAATTAAACTCAAAAAAATTAAAATTTTGGTTTTTTTATTTTTTTTTATTTTTTTTATTTTTTTTTATTTTTTTTATTTTTATTTTTATTTAAAATTTATTAAAAAAAATTTATTTTTTTATTTTTTATTATTTCTTATGAAATTTAAAATTTAAAATTTAAAATTTGATTAAATTTTTTTATTTTTTTTTACAAAAACAAAAAAAAAATCACAATTATTTACACCACAAAAATATTTTTAAAATTTTGATAAATAAATTAAAAACGCTATTCCTTCCCCGGAAACGGCGCCAAAAACTTGATGAGCAGAATCGTGATTGCCAAATACTTTGATGAACAAGAACTTGATGAACGAAAACCGGCATCGCCGATCCTGCCAATACTTTGGTTTTATATTTATAAAACTGTCGAAAGTGCACGAATCATTTCGTAGAAAATGATAAGTATACTCCCAAGGTCGATCTAAGGAAGGAATGTACGTGGTTTTTAATTTATTCAAACTTTTTAAAAACGAAATTAAATCCTAAACATCCCCGTCACGATATTTTGGGGTTTTGTGTTTTAATCTACATACATAAAAATAAACATAGATTCAATAAATATTCATGCAAATTATGTTCATTTATAATGGTGGAGTATTTTATGGATATAATAACTAAGTTAATTATGCTTGCTCGTATTATTTAGGTTATTAAAGATATGAATTGATATTTATTGATTCTCCCTTTTTTGTATGAATACCACCTTTGGTGGTTAGATATTCTTTGTTAACTAAACAAATCAATTAACACCTACTGGGTGGGTCGATAACTAATTTGGTTAATTAAATTAATTCCTTTTCTAAGAGATTGAAAATGAACCATTTAAATATCACCTTTGAAGTGGGTTAGGCAGTTTAAACTTTATTCAAGGTGTCCAAATTAAACCTAAGAATTTAGTTATCCGAGTACTAACTTTCAAGTTTTAAAACCACTACTGAAAACATGTTGTCAATACATTTTCATATAATAATTCTTATAAAAACTTTTGAAATAGAGCTTCACTCTAACTACCGGGCGATTGTACCAATAAATAAAAGAGCACTACTCTAAATCAAACCGGATAACTAAACCTTAAAATATAATTTTTAGATTTAAGTTTGTAATGAAAAATAATATATTTCTCTCTAACATTCTTAATATAAAATCTTGAATAAAAATAAAATCAAATCATTTTAGAGATTTTTACCTATTTAATATTTCGCAAGCATAACAACGTTATTATTATATCATTTTTACAAATAATAAACACGCTTAAATTTAATCACGTATAAATTAAATATAACATGTAAGAATATAGCATAAAAAATAACTGTAAAGAAAATAAAATCCTTACAGTACTTCAATGCCATTCCCGTTGCTAGAAAACCTCCAAACGGAATTTGCACTCCCATTTATTGAATCAAAAAGCTAATAAATTACAAAAACATAACTAATTCTTCCCAAAGAGGGAAGAACTCTAAAACTAAGAGAAACTTGCTAAAACATAAGAAAAACTAGCTAAAACATAAAAAAACTAAAAAAAACCTAAAAACTAAGAAATGGAGAGAAAGAAAGAAGAGAGAAGTGTGTTTTGAGGTGTGTTTTGAAGTGAAGGGAAGGGGGGTATTTATAGGTGAGGATGGAGAGAAAAAATGAGTAAAAAAATGTTAAAAAATGCAAAACGCGTGAATGGACATGGCGAGGTCATCAATGACATCAAGATGACGTCTGGTGCCGACGTAAAAATGGGGTAAAACGCTGGCGCGTTGAGTGGGGGGGCTGGGGTGCTGCATGCGCGCTGCCGCTTCCGCAAGCGCAGCTCACAGCTGTGAAGTGCAAAGACGTGCGGGCGCGCACCGCATGCTATTTGGCTGGGTACAAGCGTGGCAATGGGGCGCGATTTCCATCTTTTTGACATTTTTGACCTTTTCGACCCATTTTGTCCAATTTTTCCATGTTTGTTGACCTTTTCCTACTTATTTATTAATATATTTGTGATGTATTGCTTCAAGAATTCCTCTTTGAGTCTTTAAATTGCGTTTTTAAGCCAAAATACCTGAAAAACAATAAAAATACCCGTGATTCCGAAAAAGACAAATTTATATAAATATATGATAAAACATATAAATATATATATTTTTAATCAATTAATGTGCATAAAATCATGGTAATTTTAGTGCTTTTTGAGCACTCATTAGTATGCTCATACTAGATACTGTTTTTTTATGAGAAAATTAATGCATGTTGTCAAGGACGAAGATTTTGAAAAACAACATTACAATGGGACATATAAAATATTTTCATATTGATTTAGATTGTAGACAACTTGATTAGTTAGCAGCATTAAAGTTTTTTCATGTATATTTTTATATTTTTGGAACACTTTAATTAGCTAGTTTTTATTATATGTATTTTAGTGTATTGATCTATTAAACTCTTAATGTAATATCTCTCTTAAGTTTAATATAATTAATCTTAATTTTCTCAATTTATTTTAATTTATATTTGAAAATTAACTTAATTGAGATTTATATATTCATGGTTTAAGTGTAACTGAAATAATAGATATCATTTTGATTACAAGTCTATGACCTCGGTTATTAGAAAATTGAGGCCATAGAGTGTACCCATGTCTTCAGTTATTAGAAAATCGTGGCCATAGGGTGTACCTATGGCCTTAGTTATAAGTAAACTATGGCCATAGGGTGTACCTATGGCCTCGGTTATTAAATAACTAAGGCCATAGGTCGTTACCTTTGGTCTCTCTCACTTAGGCCTCGGTTCTTATAACTGTGGCCATAGACCTATAGTCACAGTTAAAAACTGAGGCCATAGGTACATATTGTAGTAGTTTTTGACATAAAAAAGTTATAGCAAGCACACAAAAAGTATGCAACATACCATAACTCTATATAAAGGAGAGAAGTCAAACAAAAATGCAATAATCTTAACACTTATGCACTGCAACAGAAAAGATTAGAGCAAACACAATAAGAAGCAACATATGTAGTCATGCAAAAAAGACAAAGAATAACACCGAAACAAAAACAAAGTACAAGCATGAAACAAACAACAAACATAATGCATAGACAAACCAAGAGAAATGCAAACATAAAATATCTCCCAAATTCTATACATAGCATAGAGTCCTATTTCTATATGCGTTATGGGAGGGCATAAGGGACTTTGTAATGTGATAACAACACATCAACATGATGGGAAATCGAGCAATGCCATATAGATGTGTCAGTGACTTTGTTAGAAGAAGTTGAATAAGAGACCAACTATTTTCCAAGTTGACAGAGTCCTAATGGCTCAAGTATCTTCCTTTAAATAACAATGTCGTATCAATGTGTTAGTGAATCCCTAAGAGAAGTTGATTAGGATTCCAACAATTTTCCAAGTTAACAAACTTCTAGTGATTCAACTATCTCCCCTAACAACACTTGGGTGTATTAAATCTTGCAACCTCACCCCATATTATGCACACATATACGAAAAGACATCCTTTTCTACCAAAGAAAACATGTGGCATGCATTCATTCCAACAACAAATACCTGGATATTAACTATATGTGAGAAACAAGCATAACTCACTACAACATGGAAGCAGGTAAACACATAGGAAGACATGTGAAAGAAGAGATTGCATACAATGCATGCAATATGTCATACTAACAGTCCTATTTATGCATGATTCAGACAAAGTGATATTAAGAATAAGGAAGCATCATAGGAACACATCAACATAACTATAAGTCACAAATAGGACAAAAACCAAGGATGTCAAACAAATATCAGAATCCCTCAAATAGCAAACAACAGACACACATCTTTCCTAGTAAATGTGTGCAACTCAGGTAATAAACATGTTATCCATCCTACTCTCTCAAAACTCTCCTAAAGTAAAAGCATCCGTCACACAATAGAAAACAAGTAATATAGAAAGAGGGAAGCAAACTAAGCATGTTGAAAAAACTAAAGGATCATTAGAGATTAATAAATACATTCAACATAAATATCCATAAGGCTATCAATCTATGAAGCATTCTATAAGGATATGATTAAATATTTGTTGACATGCATCGTTTAAGATATATTAAACTTGTATAGTTTATATACCATCAATATATACTTAAGCGAATCAAACAAAGAGAAATATAGACTCAAGTAGAACCAAACTTCATATGTCCACATTTAGCCTCTCTCTCCACTAATGTAAGTGTCAACATAGAAGAAATCAATACGCCTTTCAAAGATTGTAGTGATAGGCTGAGGTATGGGTAATAAATATATGACATTTAGGCTCAAACACATCTTTTAACATTTAAGAACAATCTAATAAGTTCATGTTGATGACAAAATACCCTTGAATATGGATTATTTTCTCTCTACTTCTATAAATTCATTCATAAACATAGTTGTTGTGAGAACTACACATCATATTTAATAACTTATAAACCTTCCTTCTTTCTTCTTTTTTTAATATATATTGTAATGACATCATTTTTCTTGTTCCTCCCCCCTTTTAAAAATCATTATTCTTTTCATTCCTTTCTTTGTCTTTTTTAATAAATCAAGGGATAATACAGACAAACTCAAGACACACATACTCAACAAATGATGTTCAAAGTAAGTGGGATAAATTATTTAAGCTAGTTTAAAATGGTGCAATAAAAAGGGATTAACACAGAGGTTCAAAGAGAGGTAAAAAGGAACATAAATAATCAGAGGTGGCTTGAAACGTTCAAACGATCCAAAGAAGGCCTAAATCCTCTTTCTATCTTAGTAACACCTAGGATTTCACCTCAAGAGATACTAAAATGGATTCTAGAGCTTGTTAGAGACATACAAATCATCAAAGCATGAAATCCATAAAAACTTCTCAAAATCCACACAAATTCAGAGTTATGGCATATGTATAAGAAAAAATTATTTTCAAATTCAACTTAAGAATTTAGCAGTACATACGCTCAAGAAATACATATGTCAAAATAGCCATATTTTAATTCAAGTCAAAAGCATCTCAAATATAAAACATCAATGGTCTTTCTAAAAGGTTCATTTCACAATCATAATGATAATTGGGCAGAGAAACTTGCAGGATAGTCCCAGGAAGAAGGAAAAAGGAGAAAATGAGAGTTCCAACACGACAATCATAGTATTTTTTATTTTTATTAAAGCAACAAAGGTAGAAAAACTAACACAAAAATCATATAAAGAAAGACTACAATCATAAGAGAGAAAATAAATAAATAGTTAAACCCCAAATAGATAACCCAAAAATAGTGATCAAACGAAATCCCTCTATTCAAAGAATTTTTGAGGGGTAACTAGTTTAAAAAATAATCTTTGTGTTATGTGAGAATGCAGAGTATATAGTACTCAAAATTTGGTTAATTTGTTATTTTTGGAAAATTTTTTCAAGTAAACCATATATACCAAGCTAGGAAAACTTTTGAAATTGACTTATTTCTTTCCATACCGTGTCTAAAATGCATAACTTAACCTACTTGGAGATGTTTAGATGAGCCAAAATAGATACAACAACATATCATAGAAGATGGGGTGAATGAAATGGATAACTTTGAGAAGTACTTCTCCACAAAGATAACAAACATGAATAGTCGAGTTAGAGAATCTGGGTCCCTGACTCTAAGAAGTAGTACACGTAGGAGATGAAGAAGTACTCATATTGACTTTCACTTAAGGATGAGAAGTCAAATTCTCATAATGTGGTCTCAAATGCCTAACCTTACCACAATGGTGACATGTAGGAGTAATAGTAGGTTAGGGGAATAGGCCATCACTAGAGTGATAGGAAGAACTAGTCTTAAGTGAAGTGTTCACCTTGCTAGAGGAACCAAGCTAGAACATGATAATCAACTTACCTTTAGGGGCGGCAACAACTAATTTCAACTTAGAATCTTAAGCAATAGACTTGAAAAACTTAGGAGTAGTGGTAATATAAGTAGAAATCCTTTCATTATAATTGATACCACGTTTATCACTAAATGGCTTTATGTTACTAATAATTTTACTTAATTTCAATGAACTAGAAATCATTTTGTTGACAATAGAGGAAGACTAAGCCAGTTCTTTTTCACTCACATAGAGCTTATTCTTTATATTTATAATAAAATCTTCCTTTTACTTAAGGAAAGATGGTAGGTAAGTTGCTAAATTATTAATAATCCTAACTCTCTCATTCAATTGTTCCACTTTACCTTCTTTGTTAGTAAGAGCATAAGTTAGATACTTCTTGGCACTTTCATGAACAATTATCTACTTCTTCAACTGCTTAATTTATCCTTTTGATCATTCAAGGGATCATGATTGACATACAAAGGGGTAGCTTTATCATAGGTGGAAGACTTTAGTTGTTCCTTAAGCCTCTTCATCTTCTCGAGATTTGCATAAAAAATTTCATGCAAATCTGAATGTCTCTTTTGAATGACCTTACTTCTGTTAGTGATATCATGTTGTTGATCATAAATTGAGGACTTCCTTTTCTCAAAAGTTTTCTTTAGAGTGCTTATCTCGTTCCCCTTTTCATTTAAGCTCTCCAAAGTCTTTTACTTATCTTTTTAGATTTGATGTGCTCTAATAAGAGTGTGTTGCATGAATTGTAACCTCGTCTTGCTTGTCTTCATCATCTTTAATTGTAACCTTTTGGGCATCTGAGGTAGTAGTTGGAGGATCTACGACATTACCCAAAGTAAAGAATGTTAGAAAGTTAGATTCATTCTCATTATTATTGTTGGTACAGTATGAAATAGCATCCTATCCTTCATTGCATGCTTATTCATGCATTTTATTTATGTATAGAATTATCCATAATGTGGTTGGGCTTCCAATATTCAAAGCACCTGATTTTGTTGAGATGGAATTTGTTAGGTGTCTCTACTTTGTTATCTGAGTCTTTATCAATCTTAATTAACTTCAAGCCTTTAGTGCTCAAGCTTTATTTTCCATCACCCCAGATGAGGGTTTCTTTTTCTTGAAAAATTTAGTGAATCTCTTGAAAAGAAATGTTATTTCCCTTATCAGTAACAATTTGATCTTGTCTAGGCATCATGTGATGAAATTTGAAGACTTGTAGATCACTAACTAACTCATTGACAATAAGCTCACCAAGTATGTACATGGACTCAAGCATGGTAACTTTGACATGAAACCGATAAGGTAGGCTAGTGATGATTTTCTTAATATTCTTTTTTTGCTAATAGGTCTACTTAAGTTGTAGGAACAATTGACAATGTTGGAAAAATGTGCATAGAATTTTTCAAGGGTTTCATCCTTTTGCATGATACAGAGTTCAAAATCTTCATTCAACTTTAGACTTCTTGACTTTTTAAAGAAAAAGTACATTCATGAGTAGTCTCTAGAATGTCCTATGCTTGTTTTGAAGAAGTACAACTTTGAATTCTTTGATATTCATCTGGTGTAATGATGAGTGCTTAAAAGCACTTAATAGATCTTTTTTATGCATATTAAATGATTAAATAGACTTGTACTTTATTAAATTTACTATCATTTAAACAAATCTATCTTTTTGGAATCGCGTGTATGTTTTGTTAATTTTTAAGTATTTTAGCTTCAAAAAGATAAAATTGATCAATACTTGAAAAACATATCTGAAGGCACTCAATTAAAACTTTGAAATCTCAAAAGATAACATATGTAAAGAATTACATATATTTCAAAAAAAAAATATACAAGAAAATATGGGTTTAAAGTTGATCAGAGCACCATGGGGCATGGCATGGAATTTTTATGAGTCATAGTGCGAGACTAATGGACTGAATATCATGCTTCAGAGAATTGATGTAAGCAGTGGCATGAAAATTTTATGTGCCATAGCATGTGTGAAATGGATTAAGTTCCTATTGTGTATAACCTACTGCGGTGTGGATTTTAGGTGTGTCGCAATGCTAGTCTTTTGATCCAACATTTTCTCCTTTTTTATACCTATAAATAGGACCCCACTTTCATTGTATTCCATATCCCTTTAATCCATTTCTCTCATACTTCTTAGCTTCTTTCTAAGCATTTTAGTTTTTCTTTTCTTAGTTTAAAGTTCTTCTTTCAATTGAGAGTTGAACATAGTTATAGTTTTATGTAATAATTCAGTCTAAATTCCATATAGTAATTGTCACTTTTGTTTGATGGCTTTTTAGTTATAGAAACAATACCGAAACTCCGTATTTGGAAGGAAATACTTGAGATATAATTTAAATTTATTCTTCTATTTTTGGATTAGTTTATGTGTTATTCTGAATGCTATATTTAAAATATTAGTCATATTGTTAAATTAAGCATGTATGGTTGAAATTACTATGTGATATTAGTAAAATTGTTATGCTTAGAAAATATTAAAATAAGTAAATATTTTTACAAAATTAAGTATTATTTTCTATTCCAGAATTCTACAATGTTTATTACAAAAAATATAGTGATGTCAAAATTTTTGTAATAAACTTAAAATATGAAAGTTGATTTAAGATTTGAATATCTGAATCTAATTTAAAGTATTTATCTTTTATCTTTGATTTAGTCTATATGTATATTTGGAGTGTAAGCTTTATTTCAAATATTTTTATAAGAATTGCTATTAAAAATGTATTGACGATATTTTTTTTGTAATAGTTTTAAAATCTGAAAGTTAATTCCCAGATTGTTAGATTCTTAAATCCAGCTTTAACATCTTGAATAAAGTTTAAATTGTTAGACTTGAGTGAAGTGTTGATTTTTGGTGAGTGAGTATACCAGCAAGCCGACATTGTCACTTATATTTTTGGTTTGTTTCAGGTGTGGATGTTTATTAAAAGTACTTGAAAATTTTCGGAACAAAAATATATGACTTTTTAGCACCTCACCACCATTGGAAAATGGTTAACAAGGTGGAAAATCAAAGTTCTATAAATGCCCCCTCATTTCTTTTTTTTTATTCAAAAGAACATATTGGAGATCGATCAAATTGATATCTTGTTTTTCTATTTTTGGATCACTAATACCTCGAGTGTTGTTTAGTATTATTGATTTGTAATTTTGTGAGCTAAACCATGCTTATGAGTGGTGAGTACTCTAGGTGTTGTTAGCAAGTGGTTTTTATATGTAGAGCCATGTGTCACCTGGTTGTTGCCCTTGTGTTGTAGTAAATTAATCTATCTACTCCTTGATTAATTTATCTTACTTATGTCTATTATGTGCATATAAGAAGATTAATTAGCTATATTATAAGCAATTTTATTAAAATTTTAGATATTTTTAAAGTAAAAATCATACTAAAATAAGGTAAAAAAAGTTTTCATTGATTGGTCGATGATATTTTAAATTTATCAAAAAATGATAAAATCACTGTACATTATGAATTCTGTAATATTATGATTGATCATCTTTCATATATGTTGATTTGAAATTAAATTATAAAAATGATCTAAAGATAAAATAATAATATAAGTGATTGAGCTTCTTTATTAAAATTTCATTTAACAATCCAAAATATAACTATAGTAGTAATACTATGATTACGTACAATTGCATCAAAGTTAATTTTAATAGAAACTTTGGGTGGTTTTCTTCGAGAGGATAAGTAGAAAAATCTTGAAGGTTAGAAATATCCAAACTATTTCTATAGTAATTTTTTTTTCAAGATTCTTAATTTAATTTGGAAACAACAAAATTGAATTTCGGAGATTTAGAGTTAAAATTAATATTATTTTTAATTTTTTAAATTTGTTTAAAAAAGATGTACACAAATAAAATAAATTCAATATGTAACAAAAAATGTATGAAAATATTATATTTATCAAAGATAAAGTAAAAAGATGATTGATATTTTCATTATTATAATAATAAAGAGAATAAGAGATAAAAATAAACTAATTTAAGATACATATGCATCTTAAATTAAGTTAAAGGGATCATTTAGTCCTTAAAGATAAAATATCATTGATCTTTTATTTTTATAAAAAGAGTAAAAAAGAATATATCAAAATCAGTTTTTTATTAATATTTTAAATAAAATAATAATATTTTATTTTATTTGTAAATAAGAAAAGTATAAAATAATTTTTATTATAAAATTTATTCAAATATTAAGTAAATAGTTAAATTTTTATCATTAAATTATTATAAAATCAAGTACGTCTCTAAAGAGCTTGTACCTCCTTTCCTTGGTTATGTCCGAGGTGTTAGATTCTTTATTTTGTTTTTAATGTTTAGATTGATCACATGCATTGAGAGTATAATTATCATTTCTTGAATATGTTCCTACATATGAAGTCTTGAAGTGATCAAAAATCCTTTTTTGTTAACTATGCATTCTTATCTCATATGTTGATAATTGTTTACCACGTATATGTTTACTACTAGTCTGGATTGGAGTTTGTGTCACATATTGTCACTAGTGTGTTTACTACAGGTTGTTATTTTCATTTCTACTCAGTGTTTTTGCTGTGTATTCAATTGAGCATATTATTTTGTACTTCCATTGTGTAAGTTTCTCAATTAGTTGGTTCTTCCATCCCTCATTTAGGTCTCAATTACCTATTTGAGTTGGAAGAACATTTGACCTTCACAAGAATATAATATCTTTCTAATTAGAGTTTAATATTTTTGTATGTTGTAACATACGCACCTTAAACTTAGATTATACTAGCACAATAGTAGATCATGCATAACAAGCGATATAACAAGGTAAAAACATATAAAGACCGTATCAATTTGGTAACATCCACTAATTGCTTATGATAACTACTCGGTAGTACAAAATTCACTAAGCAATAAGAAATTACAACTCTAAAAGAAATAAAATCACTATTACCTTAATCAGCCATGATCTCTGTATGAACTACCTATTGCTGCTGCTTGCTTGTTGCTTTTACAATGAGATAGTTTGACATATGAACCCAGTTTCTTCCACAACCAATACAACACAATGTGGTATGATCAGTAACCATAGATTAGTTACGAAAAATGTAACTACTCACAATCTTGAGGACCACCTTCAAATTGAAAAAAAATCCATCTCTTATTGCATACAGCAAGAGATACGAGAAGTCAAAGAATTTAACTTAGCTTACTTTCATAATGAGATTTTCAAACTTTAGTAAAAATATTCTACCTCACTATTTTACATTCTCTCAAATGTATTACAAATATTGTAACACAATAGTGAAAATGGAATTCAAAATGATTGAAAATTTTGGCAGAGTTTTAGTAGAATTTTAGAATTTATTAAACAATTAAAGACGGAGGTATTTATAGCACTTGATTGGCCCCTTCACACCACCTCTCCAACCATTTTCCAAGGAAGGGGATGAGGGTGGATGAAATGAAAAGTATACTCCTAAGGTCGATCTAAAGAAGGAATATATGTGGTTTTTAATTTATTACTCAAACTCTCAAAAACAAAATTAAATCCTAAACATCTTATCACGATATTTTGGTTTTATTGTTTCTTAATCTAATAACATAAAAATAAACATAGATATGGATTCAATAAAATTTATGCATATTTTATTTATCATTTATATAATTGGAGTATTTATGGATACAATAATTAAGTGAATTATGCTTGCTCATATTATTTAAGTAATTAAAGATATAAATTGATATTTATTAATTCACTCTTTTTTATATAAATACCACCTTTGGTGGGGTTGATAATTAATTTGGTTAATTAAATTAATTCTTTTTTTCTAAGAGATTGAAAATGACCCATTTAAATGCCACCTTTGGTGGGGTTATACATTTTAAACTTTATTCAAAGTGTCAAAATTAAACCTAAGAATTTAATTATCCAAGTACTAACTAGCAAGTTTTAAAACCATTACTGAAAATATGTTGTTAATACATTTTTGAATAATAGTTCTTATAAAAACTTTTGAAATACAACTTCACTCTAACTATTGGGTTAGATTTCCAACAAATAAAAGAGCACTACTTTAAATTAGATCGGATAATTAAATCATAAAATCTTATTTTTCAGATTTAAGTTTGTAATGAAAAATAATAGATTTCTCTCTAACATCCTTAATATAAAATCTTTAATAAAAACAAAATCAATTTATTTCATAAAAATGTTTTACTTATTTAATATTTCGCAAGCATAATAACGTTATTATTATATCATTTTTATAAATAGCCAGTCATGTTAAATTTAATCACAGACAATTAAATATAGGATATAAGAATAAAACACAAAATTAACTGTAAAGAATTTATTTTAAAATTATACCTCAAAAGAATCTGTACAATAATTTGATGCTAATTTTGTTTCTGGAAAATCTACAAACAGATTTGCATTTCAGTTTATTAAATCAAAAACTATAAATCTATAAAAGCATAGCTAGTTCTTTTCAAAAAGAGAAGAACTTTTAAACTAAAAAAACTAAAACTAAGAAAAATTTCTAAAAATAGAAAGTTATAGAGAGAAAGAGTTGAGAAAATTGTGTCTTAAGGTAGGTTTTTTACAATGGGGAAGAATGGCTTTTTATAGGTGAGGAAAAGACTAAAGAAGAGGTAAACTATCTTAAAAAATGATGATAGACACGTATTGTACAAGTTGGCATGCGTGTGAGGCGTTGATGCGCACTAGATTTACGATGTGAATGGGTGTTGACGGAGGCGCTGATGCACGCAGAATTGCGGTGTGAATGGGCACATGACATGCATGATGTGCACGCGGCTAGGTAGTTTTGTCCATTTTTTTCATTTTTCCTTTTTTTTGACTTTTCCTTATTTTTTCTCGACATATTTGTGATGGAATAGCCTTTAGTATTTTTCTTCGAGTCTTTAAATTATTTTTTGAAGCAAAAATACCTGAAAAAATAATAAAAATACCTGTGATTCTAAAAAGACAAATTTATATAAAAAATATGATAAAATTATACAAATATAAATCTTTTTAATCAATTAAAGTAAATTAAATGATGGTAATTTTAGTTCTTTTTAAACACTCATCAAAACCTCCAACCAGCTTCTTGCTAGTCCCTTAACAAGACAAGTGGTAAAAACTAAGATAAAAACTAAAAATTAGGCAATCCTAAATAATTTCCGTGGATTGACACGGTTGCATTTAACATATGTAACAAGCCTTTAAATCTCTAGGTTGTACTAGTGGATGAGTTTGAGTCTCGTGAGTGTTTTCATTAATGATACCTGTAAACATTAAACTAAATAAAACACAATAAAAAGAATTAAAATAAGAAGTTAACTAAAATATATCATGCTTATAATCTCTTTTAAATTTCATAATTAAAATCTTAAGCATATATTATTTCAACATCCTAAACCTTCATGTTTTATTATAATAATCAGTTGAAAATCATTTTCATATTTTAATAAAAAATGCTTCGTTTTTACTTCACCCAATTTCAGTATTAGGAATCCAAATTCGATTTGACTCTACTCCTCACAAGTAAATACTCTCAATTCACTAAATTATATGGGTTCAAACACTCATACTAAGGTGTATGTGAATATAATTTATATTTAGAAATGAACTGATAAGTTTGCATACTTATAAAAGAAAAAGAGCTCCAAATAGTGCATAACTTTGATCTCATGAAATAAATCGAATGTATAAATTATAAAGATATCATATATATTATTTTCATGCATCAATCAAACTCATTAAGTAAAATATCAAGATATATGCCTTATAGAAATGAAGAAAGTGCAATGACTTTTTTGGGATTTACTTCCTATAACTTTCTTATGTAATTAGCTTTTTCTCACAACTTTGTAGGCTATATGAGTCATAATATGTAGATTATATTATATATTATTTATCTCTCTATATAATTTTTTCTTTTATTTTTTATGAGATTTTCAACATTTTTTATTTATTTTTTTAAAGGAGTAGACCTATGTACAGATTGTACATTTTTGTAGGATTTTGGTGAATGATTAATTTTGTGGCTTTTCTGTTTGATTTTGGTTTAGGTAATCCTAAATATGTCTCTTTTTGGTATAATTCATGCATCAATGAGATAAAGGCATATACTATAAATTTCTATTTAAACCATTTAGTCTAAGCAAATAAAAAAAATAAATATGTGTCACTATATTAAGATGATAAAATTCATACATTCAATACTAATACTTATAGAGATCATCTAAAATTTTGAAGAAATAGAATAAGTGTTTTGAGTAGAAAGAAAATATTTCACTTAGAATAAATGAAATTAAGGCTCAAATAATACCTCATAAGGGCAGTCTCTACTATTTGATTCCTACACATCGATTTATGGTTCGTTTCATTTCAACATTTTATCATAAAATATCAGTTATGACACAAACTTACTAATTGTCATATTACTTCATGACATGTTTTTGAAAATTAATCTAATAATACAAAAGACCTAATCATTGCTTAAACTTAATTTTTAAGACATGATTATTTTTGTGACAAAAACTTGAACACTACTCTAATTTGCCTAAGCACACAAATAAATAAGATAACGCACATATATAAAAGAAAACAAATGAATTAAAGGACACAATTAATATGAAAATACACAACTTAATAAATAAAATAAGAGCCTATTGTTTATAAAATTTTTAAATTTTGCCTAATTTGTGTAACTTTTAAATTATACTACCCTAACCTAAAATTTACATTGTCCTCAATGTAACAAATGCAACTTGTAAAAAGAGAAGAGATAAAAAAGTTACCAAATTTCTTTATGTGTTAAGGATTTTGATCAAGAGCGCTAGTTACATCAAACATCATATTTGAATCATACAAACAGGTACTCTAACACTTCTTAAGAATCAATTATTTTATGCAATAAAATAAACAAAGTGTCATAAAAGAAAGCAAATTAATAAAAAAAACAAAATTAAAAAAAAAACAAACTAAGTTGCTTAAAATAAAATAACCTTTCAATGATGGATTGCCTCCCATCCAACGTTTAGTTTAACATCTTAACAAGATGCATCATTATGGTGCTAAGGATTACTCAGCCAAATGCAATCCATTTCGACAAAGTTGAGTGGTCCTTCTAAATAAGGTTTCACACAATGCCCATTGACTTTGAATGTTGTTTGTGTCTTAGAATCCAATAGTTCTACTACTCCGTGTGCAAATACTTGGACTATTTTGAATGGTCCATCCCATCTTGATCTCATTTTTCCTGGAAACAATCTCATATGAGAGTTAAATAAAAGAACTTTCATTCCAAGGTGAAGAATTTTAGGAACTAGCCTCTTATCATGATAGCGTTTAGTATGCTCTTTGTATAATTTGGCATTCTCATAGGCTTCGTTCCTAATTTCTTCCAACTCATTAAGATGGAGTAACCATTTTTCTCTTGTTTTTTCTAAATCCATGTTTAACTATTTAATTTCTCAGTAAGCCTTGTGTTTGACTTTAACAGAAAGATGACACGCTTTCCCAAAGATTAACCGCTAAGGGCTCATCCTAATGGATGTTTTGTAAGCTATGTGGTATACCTATAAGCCATCATTCAACTTAAATGTCCATTCCTTCCTTGAAGGACGCATAATATGTTCCAATATTCCCACAATTTGCCTATTACTTACTTCTACTAAACTAGAAGTTTGAGGGTGATATGGAATAGCTACTCTATGTGTGATGTTGTACTTTTTCAATACTCCATCAAAGATTTTGTTACAAAAATGGCTACCTCCATCACTTATTATAGCTCTAGGGATTCTGAACCTACTGCATATTGAATCCTTTAAGAATTTTACAACATTAGTATCATTGGTTTTAGTGGGGATAGCTTCTACCCACTTGGATACATAATCCACAACAAAAAAGATATTTTGAAAACCATTGGATGGGGGAAAGAACCTATAAAGTCAATCCCCCATACATCGAAGAGTTCAACAACTAAATTAGATGTCAAAGGAATTTAATCTATTTTTCTTATATTTCCTGTTATTTGACATCTATCATATTGTGCACAAAATATATGAGCATCTTTAAAAAGAGTGAGCCAAAAGAATCTAGATTATAATACCTTACGGGCTATCTTTTCACCACCAAAATAGCCTCCACAATGAAGTTCATGACAAAAAGTCCGAATTCTTTTATGTTCTTCTTCAGGTACACATCTCTGGATGACTTGATCTTGACCAATCTTGTATAAATAAGGGTCATCCAGAAATAGTGCTTAATAGTTTTAAAGAACCTTTTCTTGTCTTGATATGAAGTGTTAGGCCATAAAACACCATTGACAAGATAGTTTACAATATCAACATTCCATGGGTTTGGACCTATTGAAAATAACTGTTCATTAGGAAAGGTTTCAACTATATCTTCATTACTCTCACTTTTAAGAGAATTGAAGTCAGAAATCAACCTAGACAAATGTTCAGTTACTAAGTTTTCACTACCTTTCTTATTCTTAATTTCTAGGTCAAATTCTTGTAAGATTAAGACCCACCTGATTAATCTTGGCTTGGCATTCAATTTACTTAATAGGTATCTTAAAGTATCATGATCAGAATGCACAATCACTTTAGATCATACTAAATAAGACATGAAGTTGGCTAAAGAAAATACTAGCTAATAATTCCTTTTCAATGGTGGTATAATTCATTTGGGCTTCATTGAGTGTTTTGCTAGCATAGTAGATGACATAAAATGCTTATCCACTATTTGTCCCAATACTACTCCAATAGCATAATCAGAAGCATCACACATTATTTCAAAGGGTAAAAACCAGTTTGGTACCATAATAATAAGGGCATATGTTAGTTTCTCTTTCAAGGTATTAAAGGCAATAAGGCAGTCATCGTTGAAATCAAAATAACATCTTTTGATAACAGGTAACATACGGGACAACTTATTTTAGAGAAATATTTAATAAATCGTTTGTAAAATCCTGCATGTCCTAAGAAGTTTCCTATCCTTTTAAGAGATGTAGGGGAGGTAGTTTGGAAATCAATTCCACTTTTTCCTTATCAACTTCAATACCTTTGTTTGAAATTATATGTCCTAGCACTATCCCTTATTGAACCATAAAATGACTTTTCCCCTAACTAAGGGTTATATTTCATTCAATGAATATTTTTAAAACCAAAGTCAATTTATATAAGCAATCATCAAATGAGTTTCCAAAGATAGAGAAATCGTCAATGAAAATCTCAATGATTTTTTCACCATGTCCGAGAAGATAGACATCATGCATCTCTGGAACATGGCGGGGGCATTGCATAACCCAAATGGCATTCTTCGAAAAGAAAATGTCCCTAAAGTACATGTAAATGTGGTCTTTTTCTAATCTTCCAATGCTATGCTTACTTGATAATATCCAGACAATCCATCTAAAAAACAATAAAATTCATACCCAGCTAATCTTTGCAACATTTGATTCAATGAATGAAAGAGGAAAGTGATCATTTTTAGTATATAAATTTAGTTTCTTGAAATCTATACACATCCTCTATCAAGTGATTATTATAGTGGGCACTAATTCACTTTTGTCATTTTTAACAAGTGTTATCATAGATTTCTTAGGTACCATATGCACTGAACTAACCCACTTACTATCGATGATAGGTTAGATAGTTCCTTCTTCTAACAGTTTAAGAATTTCTTTCTTAACTACCTCTTGCATGTTTGGGTTTAGTCTTTTTTGGGCCTCTCGTTCGGGTTTAGCACCATCCTCCTAGTTGATCTTATGCATACACATCGTAGGAATAATGCCTCTTATATCCTCGAGACTCCAACCTATAGCTTTCTTAAACTTCTTAAGCACTTTTATATGTTCCTTTTCTTGGGTTTTGGTCTAGGTTGAAGACATTATCACTGGATAAGTTTCTGCTTCTCCCAAAAACATATTTTTTAAGCGCTCAGGTAAGTTTTTGAGTTCAAGTTCAAGTGAATTGACCTATTTACTAGATGGGGAACAAGGTAGATTTGAAAGTGTACTAGATTTTGTCATTAGTTCATCACTATCTAGTTGTTTAAGGTACCCCTTAGTTTCCTCATCTAAATATTCTTCGACCTCTTCAAGTGTAAGAATAGTTTCAAGCTTGTCTTCTATTCTGGCTCGGGAAAAGGTGCTTTGGAAAAGATTATCCAAAAGGTCAACATCAAATATTTCATTGATGGCAAAAATAGAAGGAAAAGGTGAAGAATTAAAAACTTTAAAATGAACAATCTTCCTAAGACTATCATTATCAAATTTCCATCTTGGACATCAATAATAGTCTTAGTAGTTTCCATAAATGGTCTACCAAGAAGTATTGTGTGCTCTCTATCCAAGGCTATATTTTCTTGCATATCCAAAACCACAAAGTCAACAAGTATTATCAGTTTGTCTACCTGTACTAGCACATCCTCAACTATTCCCTTTGGATACTTAAGAGATCTATCTGCAAGTTAAAGGGACATAGTTATGGGTTTTAAATCACCTATATCAATTTGTAAGAATATAGAGTAGGTCATTAAGTTTATACTAGCACCTAAATAAAGCATTGCTTGAGCGACCATCCTATCCCTCATAGTTATGTTTATGATAAAACTTCTAGGGTATTTCAACTTAGGAGGAAGTTTGTGCTAAAGTGCAGCACTAGAAATTTATGATACTACTACTCGCTCATTCAATTCATACCTACTTTTCTTAGTGTTCAACTCTTTGAAAAACTTAGCATAAGAGGGCACATTCATGATCATTTCTAATAATGGTAAATTGATATTTACTTTAGAAAGCATATTAAAAATATCATAGAATTGCATATCTTGTCTGGCTTCTTTCAGTTGGTGTAGAAAAGGTACTTGCAGCTGGTATGGTTCTATTGTCTTTTGAATTTTGGGGATGTCAAATGACTCCCCATTGAGTTTTCAAAAGGCTTGTCAAGTTTAACACTTGTCTCTCCTTTTTGCGAGTCTAGAATATCACCTTCTTTGCTACCTGAAGTACAAGGTAGATCTTTAGAGATTTTAGGTAAACTATTATTGAATACCTTACCACTTCGAAGGGTTTTTACATCCTTCACTGGTTCGGGGGTACTGGGTAACTTTCTTGTTTCTTACCTTTACATTTGTTCAGCTAGTTGCCCAACTTTAGATTCAATCCTTTTAACCGAAGCTTCTATGGTGTTTAACCTTTGATTATCCATGGTGACTAACTTGAATAAAATCATTCAAGCCATCCTTTAAGGTTGGCTTAAAGGATTGATTTGGTGGGTAATAGTGGTTTTTATTTGCCCATAGTGTTTGACATTGGGTGTAGGCTTGGGAATTATTTTATGTCCAATGATAGTTAGGATGATTATAGGTGTTTAGATGATACCTTTGAAAGAATTTGACTTTTTCTATGGCGTCCATACTAGAATCACAAGTATATAAAAAATTACGAGCATCATGCCCAATTGAAAAACATACTTAACACACCTTTTGATTTGGCATTTGGTGGTTAGTTAGAAGTTGCACTTGCTTAGTCAATTCAACAAGTTGCAAGGTCATCTCATTATCGGAGCCAACTTCATTGACTCTTGCTCTCCTTCTAGTACTTCTTTGTTAGGAATTAGAACCCAACAACTCATAGTGATTATAGGTTTCCTCTGTGGTCTTTTCTCCCATAGCACCTCCAGCAGCATTATCAACCATGTATTGACTCTACAATGTTAATCCATCATAAAAGAATTGGTTTTGTAGCTGTAATGGAAAGCTATGATGAGGACATTGAATGAAAAGGAGATTGAATCTTTTCCAAGCTTCATGAAAGATCTCTTCATCCATTTGAGAAAATGTTGCTATCTTCATCCTTAGATCAACAATCTTTTGATAGGAATAGAACCTACCGATAAACTTTTCATAAACTGTCTCCTAAGTTGTTAGAGAACCTGATTATAGAGTAATGAACAATGACCAAGCTTTATCCTTGAGGGTGTGAGAAAAACACCTAATCCTAAGCTGATCTTCATTAATTCCTTATAGTGGAAAGGTTTGGATAATAGCATAAAATTCTCTAATGAAATGCAAAAGGTCTTCATTAGGGACACCGTAAAGGGAGGGCAATAAAGAATAATGAATATTTTTTAATTCATAGTTCCTTACAGCCTCTTGCAATTATATGCCGGAAGTTACATTGCCAATGATTGGTATTGCATAGTCCTTCATCATTTTTTACCTATCTCCAGCATCTCCTATAGCTATTTGTAGTTGAAATTGATCCTCCTTCTCTTGTGTATCAACATTTAGCTCCTAAAAATCATATAACTCTCTAAGAAATATTTTTTCACTTAACAAAATGTATAGGCTTAAAGAAGAAAGATGTAGGGAACCTAAATTTTTTTTAGAGTGAAAATCTTAGTTAATTATTTTTATAAATGCTAAATTTAAAGAATGGACATAATTTTTGAAACAAAAGAATTTCTATTATTTCATTTGAATTTTATTACACACTCTTAAAATAAAAACAAAACATAATAAACTAAAAGAAAGAAAAATACAATAATGGGTGACCTCCTACTAGGACTAAAATTTATCATCTTGCTTGGAGGTTGTAGAATTACAAACTCAATGTCTCCTCTTCATTGATTTTATTTGATCCAATTTGACCATTTAGTTAGTCTTTCTTTGTTTTTGCAAATGATCAGCTAACTGTTCCACTTGGATTTCCAACTTTTTGATAAAAGCTTTCACAGAGTCCAACTACTGATTGATTTTAGACTGGTTATCTCTATAGACTTGAATAAAAGAGTTCAGGTTGTCATCAAGGCTTGGTTTACTAGGAATGCTTCTTTGAATAGGCTGGTTGTATTTTTGGTATGACTGATTTGAGCTCTGGGTGAAAGGAGGGTTGTTTTGCCTCTAGGAGAAGTTGGTATGATTTCTCCACCCAGGATTATAGGTATTTGAATTGGGGTCAAATCTTTATCTCTATTTATATGCTCCCAAAACATTAATCTATTCAAGTCCAGTTGGTGCTTCTCCTTGATATGGACAAGCTTCAGTACCATGTCCTATATTGCTACATAAACCATAATGTTCATTGTTAATGTTGGTTTGCATAATGAGAAGGAAAGCTTACTTTATCAATTGAACAAGTTCTTATTGAAATTCATTACTGGAATCGATTTCATAAACTCCATCTTTCCTCACTCGTGAGCTTTTATGTTGAGAATTAGCACCCAACATCTTAAATAGGTTGTATGTCTCTGAGGCTATCTTCTCTCCCATTGCTTCTTCGGTAGCATTATTGATAATGAACTAGCATTACTGCTTAAGTCAATTATAAAATAATTGGTTCTATAACTAGGGAAAGTTGTGATGAGGGCATTGAGTGAGGAATATTTTGAACCTATCCCAAGATTTATGTAATGGTTCTTCTTCTATCTAAGAGAAAGTAGCAATCTTTGCTCTAAACTTTGATGTATTTTTGGTGGGAATAGAATTTTCCTATGAATTTGTTGTAAATGTTATCCTATGTCATTGGAGAACCTAAGAGGAGGGACATCAACAAAGCTTTTGCCTTATCCTTCAAGGTGTAGGGGAAACATCTCATTCTAAGCTAATCCTCGTTTAGAATATTGAGGGAGAAGGTTTAGATTGTGGCATAGAAGTCCCTAATGAAGGAAAGAGAATCTTCATTAGGCAGCCCATAGAATAAAGGAAGCATAGAAAAATGAATATTTTTCAGTTCATAATTATAAGTAGCCTTACCCAGTTGGATAGCGACAGTTGTCGTGCCAATTACTGGTCGTGCAAACTCCTTCATGGTGGTTTCCCTAACATGTGGGTTTTCTCCCATTTATTTGGGTTCTAGTACATGATTAAGGCTTAGTTCTTTGTTTGGCTCAAAAATAGGCTAATGGTTAGAATCTAGCCTTGTAAGTAGTTATTTAAATTTATGAATACTATCTATGTATGGTGTAAGAGGGTTTCCTAAGGATCCCCTACCATGGATAGACTATTGAAAGCGTAAATTTAAAACACTTGTAAAGAAAAAGTGAATAATAAAATAACCATACAATAATTTAGAGAAAATATACATAGTATTTAATACAAAAATATTAAACAATAAAGTTAAGTTAATCCCTAAGTTAAATAACATAATCAATGTTAACCAATAGTGCTCCCAAGAAAAAATGGTGGGGCAAAGCCTCCGTATAAACCTTCCTCCTAGATAGAACAACGTTCCCAGGAAAGACTAGTGGCATAAAGGCTTCCAAGAACTAGTCTCCTAGGAAGAACTCTCTTACATCTTTACTTTTCATGCTATTACGCAGTTATTTCTTTTTAAATTTTTATTTCATGAACTTAATATTCAAATATAATATATTTTTTTAAATAAATTAAAGTAAATTTATTAATTAAAATTAAAAATTAAAAAATTATTTGATTTGATTTTTCATTTTATAACAAAAAAAATCACAATTATTTACAACATAAAAAGTTTTTAAAATTTTGATAAGTAATAAAAAACGCTATTCCTTCCCCGATAACTGTGCCAAAAACTTGATGAGTAAAACTGGAATCGGGTTAGCAATATTGATCTTGTAAATAATTTGGTTTATATTTGTACAACTCTCGCAAGTACACGAATTATTTTATAGAAAATGATAAGTATACCCGCAAGGTTAATCTAAGGAAGGAATATATGTGGTTTTTAATTTATTACTCAAACTTTTAAAAACGAAATTAAATCCTAAACAACCTGTCACGATATTTTGGTTTTTGTATTTCCTAATCTAATAACATAAAAAGAAACATAGATATGGATTCAATAAAAATTTATGCAAATTTTTTATCATTTATTATAGTGGAGTATTTTTGGATATAATAATTAAGTTAATTATGCTTGCTTGTATTATTTAGGTAATTAAAGATATAAATTGATATTTATTGATTCATTTTTTTATATAAATACCACCTTTGGTGGGGTTAGATATGTTTTTTAGTTAAACAAATTAATTAAAACCTACGGGTGGGTTGATAATTAATTTGATTAATTAAATTATTCCTTTTTTCTAAGAGATTGAAAATAAACCATTTAAATGCCAACTTTGGTGGGGTTAGACATTTTAAACTTTATTGAAGGTGTTCAAATTAAACCTAAAAATTTAATTATCTGAGTACTAACTATCAAGTTTTAAAACTATTACTGAAAATATGTTGTCAATACATTTTCGAATAATAGTTCTTGTAAAAACTTTTGAAATAAAGTTTCACTCTAACTACCGGGTGATTATGCTAATAAATAAAAGAGCACTACTTTAAATGAGATTAGATAATAAACCTTAAAATCTAATTTTTAGATTTAGGTTTGTAATGAAAAATAATATATTTCTCTCTAACATCATTAATATAAAATCTTGAATAAAAAAATCAATTTATTTTATAAAAATATTTTACATATTTAATATTTGACAAGCATAACAACGTTATTATCATATAGTTTTTATAAATAGCCAGCCATATTAAATTTAATTACAGACAAATTAAATATAACATATAAGAATAAAACATAAAAATAACTGTAAATAATTCATTTTAAAATTTTATTTATAAATAATTTGTACAACACTTTGATGCTAATTCTATTTTTTGAAAACCTACAAATGGATTTTTATTTCCATTTATTGAATAAAAAATATAAATCTATAAAAGCATAGCTATTTTTTCTCAAAAAGAGAAGAACTTTAAAACTAAAACTAAGAAAACTTTATCGAGAGAGAAATCTAGAGAGAGAAAGAGTTGAGAAAATGGTGTCTTAGGGTGTGTTTTTTACAATGGAGGAGATGGGTTTTTTTTATAAGTGAGGGAAAGGCTAAAAAAGTGGAAAAATATCTTAACAAATGATGATAGATGCGTATTGCAAAGGTTGGCATGTGTGTGAGACGCTGACACTGATGAGTGCTCAAAAAATACTAAAATTATCATGATTTTATGTACATTAATTGATTAAAAATATATATATTTATATGATTTTATCATATATTTATATAAATTTTTCTTTTCAAAATCACGGGTATTCTTATTGTTTTACAGGTATTTTCACTTAAAACGTAACTTAAAGACTCAAAGAGGAATACTGGAGACAATACATCGCAAATATATTCAAAAATAAAGGAGAAAAGTAAAAAAATATGGAAAAATTGGACAAAATGGGGGAAAAAGGTCAAAAATGTCAAAAAGGAGGAAATCGCACCGCCGCGTCGCCCATCTGCCCATCTGCCCAGCCGCACCGAGAAGCCGCGCGCAGTTTGCCCATTCCGTGCGCACCCGCGTGCGCAGCATGCCCAGTCTCCGCGCGCCCTTGCCCCTATCCATACGTACCACTGCTGCTTTCCGTGTGGGCCTGTGCGTGCCCCTGCTCCTGTCCGCGCGCACCGCTGCCCATCTGCGCCCCAATCCTCGTGCTGCCGCCCCCACGTCATGTTGATGTCATCAATGATGTCATTAATCACTATTCCACGTTTTCACCATTTTTTATCATTTTTCACCCACTTTTTCTACCCATCTTCACCTATAAATACCTTCATTCTCTTCATAACTAAACACACCTCAAAACACATATTCTCTTCTCTTTCTTTATCCCATTTCTTAGTTTTTAAGCTTTTCTTAGTTTTTAGCTTTTCTTAGTTAATTTCTCTTAGTTTTAGAGTTCTTCTCTTTTTGAGAAGAACTAGTTATATTTTTGTAATTTATTTGCTTTTTGATTCAATAAATGGGTGTAAAAATTCCGTTTGACGGTTTTCCAACAACAGGAATAGCATCAAAGTACTGTAAGGATTTTATTTTCTTTACAGTTATTTTTTATGTTTTATTCTTACATGTTATATATATTTTCTTTAAATCTTAATTTTAATTTTTTTAAATAAAAAAATATGAATATAAAAATTTTACAATTTTTATTTTATTTTATTTTCTTTTACTTTTTTCAATTTTATTTTATTTTTTTGTTTAATTTTTAATTTATATATATATATATATATTAACTATTTTTATCTTAATTTTCATTTAACTTAATTAACTTAGGTTTTTAATAACTTAATTAACTTTGATTTTTCCTTAACTTAACTTAATTAACTTAGATTCTTACTTAACTTAACTTAATTAACTTAGATTTTCATTAACTTAATTAACTTAAATTTTTACTTAATTTAACTTAATTAACTTAATTTCAATAGCATGAAAAGTAAAGATCTAAGGGAGTTCTGTTTAGGAGACTATTTCTTGGATGCCTTTGTGCCACTAGTCTTTCCTAGAAACGTTGTTATGTCTAGGATGATGGTTTTTAAGGAGCCTTTGCCCCACCATTATTTCATGGGAGCACTCTTGGTTAATACTGATTATGTTATTTTAACTTAGATATTATACTTAAAAACAAAAAAAAAATTTCTGAAACTATCTCCAAAATTTTAAAGTTTTCATTACAATCTAAGGAGTTAGTTTCTTTTTTTGATCTAGGTACAATTGTGTTTTGATGCCTTAATTATTTGATTTGCACCTAGATGTGGGTTATCTAAAACCCTTAAGCATGCCCCTAGTTTTAAGTACATAAAAATTTGACAATCAATAGGGCATGACTGAAAAAGTATAGGTAGACAATCTTGTCTTACCTGTAGGTTTGATTGACTCAATGATGTGGGGACATTGAGTTTACTGAAAAAGAATTCCCCAAGTTACGTCTTGTTAAGACGTTAAACTAAGCGCTGGATGGGAGGCAACCCATCATTTTAGGTAATTTTATTTATTTAATTTTTATTGTTTATTTTAGTTTAATTACATGTGAATAATCTTTAAATTGTTAAAACTAAAAATATTTGTTGAGATGTTAGAAGTTCACAACGATCTGTCTGTGTACACTTTAATAATGAATATGATTGATGCACCAACATTTCTCCATTACTACTTGCACATTCTCAAGAAATAGGTAATCTTTCTTCTCTTTTCTCTTTATCTTAAAAAAAAGATTTAACAATTTAAAAATAAAAAAATAATTTTTTTTTCTTTTTATGTTCACATTTTCATTTTTTGAGTTTGGTTTTATTTTTGTTTTGTGTGATTTAGTAATTTTTGGAATTAAAAAAAAAATAAAAAATTTCTCACAAAAAATTATCATTTCTTTAAATCAAATTTAAGTATATAGTTAAGTCTTTTGTACTGTTAGATTAATTTTTGAAAACATATCATGAAATATTTTCTAATTATTTTTGATAATTAGTTAGTTTTTGTCATAACTAGTATTTCTTGATAAGATGTGGAAATTATATTAAACCCAAAATCAGTGTTTATGAATTTTTTTTAGTGGAGACTACCTTTGTGAGATATAATTTGAGCCTAATTTCCTTTATTCAGAGTGAAATATATATTTTTTCTACTCCAAACACATTTCTTATTTCTTCAAATTTTTAGATGATCTCTATAGGTATTAACATTGAATGTATGATTTTTTTTCATCTTAATAGAGTACCGTATATTTTTTATTATTATTTTTGATTTAGATTAAATGATTTGAGTAGAAATTGATAGTATATGCTTATATCTCATTCATGCATGAATGCTATAAAAAAAGGAAAAGAAAAAAAGAGAGACATATCTAGGGTTACCTAAACAAAAATCAAACAAAAAAGCCACAAAATTAACCACTCACCAAAATCCTAAAACAAAATGTACAATTTGTACATGAGTTGACTCTCTAAAATATATATATTGAGAAATATCTTCAGAAAAAATAGAGAGATAAAGAGTAATATAGTATAATCTACATACTATGACCCACATTGCCTACAAAGTTGTGAGTACAAAGTAATTACAAAAGAAAGATATAGGAAGTAATTCCCTAAAAAGTCATTGCACTTTCTTCATTTGTAAAAGGCATATATCTTGAAATTCTTTCTTAATGAGTTTGATTTATGCATGAAAATAATTTTTATATATGATATCTTTATAATTTATACATTCGATTCCTTTCATGAGATCAACGTTAAAATAATACTTTGAGCCTTTATTCTTTATACATATGCGAACATATTAGTTCATTTCTCTACATCAACTCTTTCGCATATATATTAGCATGAGTGTTTGAACCCATAGGATTCAGTGTTTTAAGAGTATTGACTTGTGAGGAATAGAGTCGAATCAAATTCGAATTTTTGACACTGAAATTGGGTGAAATTAAATTGAAACATTTTTGATATGAAATATGAAAATAATTTTTGACTAATTATTATAATAAATCATGATTGTTTAAAGAGATTAAAATAACTTATGCTTGAGATTTTAATTATGAACTTAAAGGAGATTAAAAAGCATGAGACATTTTTGTGATATGTTGTTTTCTTTTATTCTTAAAAGATAATTTTTTATTTTGTTGTAATTTTAGTTTTTAGGTTGATTGTTTTTATTATTTCTTTTAAATTTTTACATTTAGTTCAATGTTTGTGGGTATCATTACTGAAAACCCTCACGAGGCTCAAACTCGTCCACTAGGGAAACCTAGGGGTTTAAAGGCTTGTTGCATAGGCTAAATACAACCGTGTCAATCCATAGAAGTGATTTAGTATAGTTTAATTTTAGTTTTTATCGCTTCTCTTACTAAGGGACTAGCAAGAAGCTGGTTGGGGGTTGTGATGAGTGCTCAAAAAGTACTAAAATTACCATGATTTTATGCACATTAATTGATTAAATATATATATATATATATATATTTATATTTATATGATTTTATCATATATTTATATAAATTTGTCTTTTCAGAATCACGGGTATTTTTATTGTTTTTTCAGGTATTTTCGTGTAAAAACATAACTTAAAGACTTAAAGAGAAATACTGGAGGCAATACGTCACAAATATATTCAAAAATAAATGAGGAAAAGTCAAAAAATATGGAAAAGTCAATAAATTCTGTTTGGAGGTTTTCTAGCAACAGGAATAGCATCAAAGTATTGTAAGGATTTTATTTTCTTTACATTTATTTTTTATGTTTTATTCTTATATGTTATGTTTAATTTATCTGTGATTAAATTTAACATGGCTGATTGTTGGTAAATATGATATAATAATAACGTTGTTATGCTTGCGAAATATTAAATAGGTAAAACATATCTATAAATAAATTGATTTTGTTTTTTTTTCAAAAATTTATATTAAGGATGTTAGAGATAAATATATTATTTTTCATTACAAACTTAAATCTGAAATTATATTTTAAGGTTTAATTATCCGGTCTGACTTAAATTAGTGCTTTTTTTCTTTGTTCGCACAATCTCCTAGTAGTTAGAGTAGAGTTCTATTTCAAGAGTTTTAATAAGAACTATTATTTGAAAATGTATTGACAACATATTTTTAGTAATGGTTTCAAAACTTTAAAGGTAGTACTTAGGTAACTAAATTCTTAGGTTTAATTTGGACACATTGAATAAAGTTTAAACTATCTAACCCCACCAAATGTGGCATTTAAATGGTTCATTTTCAATCTCTTAGGAAAAATGAATTAATTTAATTAACAAAATTAATTATTGACCCCACTCATAGGTGTTAATTGATTGGTTTAACCCTACCAAAGGTGGTATTCATATAAAAAAGGGAGAATTAATAAATATCAATTTATATCTTTAATAACCTAAATAATATGAGCAAGCATAATTAACTTAATTATTATATCCATAAATACTCCACTGTTATGAATGATAAAAAATTTCATTATTTTTTATTGAATGATATTTATGTTTAATTTTTTGTTATTAGATTAGGAAATACAAAAATCAAAATATCGTGATAAGATGTTTAGGATTTAATTTCTTTTTAAAAGTTTGAATAATAAATTAAAAACTACATATATCCTTTCCTTAGATCGACTTTGGGAGTATACTTGTCATTTTTTATAAAATGATTTATGCACTTGTGAGAGTTTTACAAATATAAAACCAAAGTATCTGCAAGATCAATATTGCTAACTTGTTATTGGTCTTGTTATTCATGAATTGTCGGTAGTTACACTTCTTGTTACTGATCATACCACATTTTGTGGTGTTGGCTATGGAAGAAGCTAGGTTCGTGTGTTGAAATAGGCCGTTGTAAAAGTAGGAAGCAAGGGCAGCAATAGGAAATTCATATAGAGATCTCGATTGATAGAGTTAATAGAAATTTAATTTCTTTCAGAATTGTAATTTTTTATTGCTTAATGAATTGTTTGTTGCCAAGTGGTTGCTTAAGTGGTTTCCATAAGCAACCCGAGTTTGTTATCACATTAATACAGATTCTAGGTAGGTTTACCTCATTATATTGCTTGTTATGCATGATCTACTATTGTGTTTGTATAATATGAGTATAGGGTGTGTATGTTACGACATACCAAAAACTTCAACTTTGATTAGAAAGATTTTATATTCTCACTTGGGACCTAGATGAGGGGTGAAAACGCTAACCCATGGAATCTTTTTGCAAGCTCTATATCAATTCGGCTAAGCCGACCTTATAAATATGAATTGAGAAACTTACTTAGTGAAAGTATAAAATAACATGCTCAATTCAACACCCAACTAAAACACTCAGTAGATACGAAATCAACAATCTCCAATAAACACATTAGTGATGGTATGCCTCACAGGTTCTTGTCTAGACTAGCACCAAATATATATGTGGCAAACAATTAACATCATATGAGACAAGAATGCATAGTAAACAATAAAGGATTTTCAATCACTTTGAGATATCATATGTAGAAACATATTTGATAAATGGTAATTGTACTATCACAACATGCAATAAATCTAAACATAATAAACCAAATAAAGAGTCTGACACCTGAGACACAATCAAGGTAAGGAGATATAGACTCCTTAGAGACTTATATCAAACTCATATGCACAAAATATATGTAAGTAAGATAAATTAATCAGGAAGCAAGCAGATTAATTTACTACAACATAAGCAATGATTAGAAAGTTATATGCATACTATATAAAAAGGAAAGAAAACATGTAACAACATATAACAAACAAGCTTTCCAATCAGAGTATACTTCTAGTATGTTAGAATATATATGATAGAAACTCAGATTATAGTAACATACATACTAATCAAGCATAGCAACATTGAAAGAGTCCAAGACCCAATACGTGACTAGTCTAAGAAAAGACTGAATTCAAACGTAAAAATCACAGGGAAGAAAATACATGATAGATAAACACAACTATAGTACATATAATCAATGATAGATAGTATAATAAGGTAGCTGATATAGAATTCATTAAATAGAAAGCATGCAATAAATATAAAAAGCTTTATAATTAGAGTTTAAACTCCAATATGTAGGAACCTACACAATTTAAACTCTAATTGAATTAGCCACACATTTGAACATGCATAACACCAAATATAACAAGGTAAGCTTACATAAAAACCCTATCTATATGGTAACATTCTCAGATTACTTATGTCAACCACTTGGTAGCGAACAAATCCACTATGTAATAAAATAGTTATAGCCTCAATAGAAATAAAACCCTTATTACCTCTATCATTTGGGAGCTTTGTTCGAACTACCTATTGCTACCCTAGCTTGCTACTTTTCTAACAAATTAGTTTGAAAAATGAAACCAACTTTCCTCCAAAGCCTACATAACCCAAAGTGATGTGATTAATAATCGAAGACTAATAATATGTGAAGTGAATAAGAAAAAGTTACACGAGGGAAACTAGAAGCCGACACATGGTTATACATATAAAACCCACTTGCTAACACGGTATTGATTGCTCACTGCTCACGAGAACGGTTTAACTCACACAGTCACGAATCACTAATACTGAAGAAACTTGAGGTATTAGTGATCCAAAACTAGAAAAATGATATGTCAATTTGACAAAGCTTTGTTACATTTTTCTAAATACCAAATAAGAATAAATGAGGGATATTTATAAAACTTGGATTTGATACCTTGCTAGCCACCTCGCCAAGGTTGGTGGTAAGCTTGGTGGTGAGGTGCTAAAAAGTCACATTTTTTTTGTCAAATGTTTTTCGAGTACTATTCAAAAATACCTACAGTCGAAATGAACCAAATAGAAATTTTGAATTTTTGAATTTTTGAACTTATTAAACAATTAAAGAGGGGGTATTTATAGCACTCGATTGGCCACCCTGCTAATAACCTTACCAAAGTTAGGCCAAGGGTGGTGGGAAGGTTAATGGCGAGGGTGGTGGCAAGGTGCTAGAAAAAAGATATATTTTTTGTTTCCCAAAGTACTAAGTCAATTCCAAAAATAGTCGCATCCAAAACGAACCAAGAATCGAGTGACAATGTGAACTCACTCGTACGCTTGATCGCTGTAAACCACAACACTCCACATAGCATGCATAGTATGAAAACCAATCCAATGGTGTGTGCAAATATGTTCGCATACAAAATGTACCTAACTATGTACTTGTGTGCTATCTCATCTGCAGTAACCAATCTTACATGAGAAAGACAGAACACTAAGTACAATAAACTAAAACCAAGTTTTATACACGGAAAGCTAACACATAGACGCTAAGAACATTAAGTCATACAAAATGACGGTTAAGTGATTAGATAAAATGGACCAATTTCTTTAAATTATGGAACTCAATATGCCTAACTTATTAATTGTGGGACTAATATACCTATTTTAATATAATTACAAGAATTGTTGTACCATTTTTCCTAATTGAAAATCCCCTAAATGAGGGAGAGAAGAGTCTTGCCACCGGTCACTATGTAAATATAATAAATATATTAATCTTATAATTGTTTGAAATGATACTAGTTAATAAAAATTAAATTAACTAATTATATAGGTTATTACAAAAATTACACTTGAGAGTTTGAGTTATTAGTCTGTTTAAAGGGAATGAATAGAAATGATTTCATTTTAATTCAGTTCTTTACTTTCTCTATATGGTAAAAAAAATTAATAAGGGATACATGAATTTAGAATTCAATCTCATTGATAACATCTATTACGAATTAGTAAAATACACCCTGCATTCTTATTATGGAGGAACAAAGAGATAATATCGAAATGCTACAATTATTTCCTTTTGTCCAAACGCCACGTTATCCATACGGGAGAAACTTCTAATAGTTTGGGGTGACAAAAAAGACTCACGTCATGAGAAATATATGGGATTTCCAATAGAGGGAAAAAACGAACTCGTCCCAATTAACTAGAAAATGGTGTATGCGGCGCTTAGAGAGATGGAAGGAATTTTTTTTATCTAAAGTAGGCAAGAAAGTCTTTACTTAAATCTGTCTATCAAGCCATATCCAACTATTTTGTGAATTTACTCAAATTACCAATGGCTCTAGTGAAGGATATGAAGGGGCTTGTAGCTCGTTTTTGGTGGTCTAATAAGAATGAGGGAGATGGTATTCATTGTGTATTATATGAGGAAATATGTAGGCCGAAATGGTGAGGTGGTGTAGGATTTTGTAAATTGTTCTTAACCAAGATATGTTGGCAAAGCAAGTTTGGTGGCTTTTTCAACAAACTGAATCATTAGTAGGCATGGTGTTACAAACTAAGTATAAGGCAGGTAAGATAATATGTACGGTGCATAGCTCCAGTCGTGCAAGCTTTATGTGGAGGAGTTTACTCTTGGATCGAGATTTATTTGGCCAAAAGGGTGAAGTGGAGGGTTGGAAATGGAGAGTGTCAACTATCGTTGCTTAATTTGTGTGAAATGGGTACACAATTATATGTATCATGAACAAGTAATATAATGATAAGAAAATATCATTTACAAAGAGATTATAATATTAGAAATTAATGTAAAAACTAACAAGTAAATATCAATTTTGTGTGTTTTAAATAATTAAAAATAAAAAGAAGTAAAATTAAAATAGCAAGTAATAAGTTGTAACAACTAAGTAACAATCGCATTTAACTTAACAAGTGAAATAATAATGAATTTGAATGATTTAGATAGCTAGGATTGCAAATGAAACAAGTTGATGCAATAAGTTCATGATTGCGACATAAATGCTACATCAAATCTATAGTAAAGTATACCAGTAACTAGAATTCGCAAATTTTCAAGGGAATCTTCCAAATCTGTAATGTTTATACCTCCTAAGATTCGATTAAACATATTCTTATGTAAACCTGACCTTAAAAATGTTAATTCAAGCCTTGAATTCTTTGGATTATATGAGAGTTATATATTCCTGACATGTTTAAACTAATCTTAACTAAATTTTTTAGAATTAATCTCAATTTATCATCCTATTAATTGATGATCAAACAATAAATAGGAATCAAATTTAAAACAAAGCTTGAATAATTAACGTATTTTCACCCTAGTAAAACATATATTTCATAAAAATAAAGACAACATGAGCATGTTCATTTACAATCCTAACTATAAATTATTTAGCTAGTCATCCTCCCTAATTCAATTACAAATTCAAATATAAAAATATTCATAATAGAATCTGTAATTACAGAGAATAATTTTCAAAAAATAAAGAGTTTAAAAAACTTCAATCGTCTTTTCCTTGATTGAACACTTTGATTAAATTCCTTGCTAAGATTGTCTTGATTGTCCTTAATCTATGTTCCTTTGTATCTTCTTTAGAGAAGAAAAGATGAAGTGAAGTGTTTTAGATCTAGTCCGTTTGGTGTGTTTCATGCCTCTCCTATTTTGTCCTCTTAATTAAATCTCATATTTATAACTTGATTTTTAGGTTAAAACAAAGTAAGGTTGAATTCTTGTGCTAACTCCCAAATATTCTCTTTAAAAATGAGTGCTTAGATGTCCAATTTCCTCCTTTAAATGAACCTTCTACAACTATCTTTTACATTTCTACTTTGCTGCTGGCAAGTTTGCGGCAAGCTGTAACAAAGCTATAGCAAAATGTGAACCACTTTTGTTTTTTTTTCTCTTTAATCCTTGCGAAATAAGAAAATTTAATTTCAATGAATAAAACTTAAAATATTAATGATTTCAATGAAATACAAGCTAAATTCATATTTTATACTTAAGAACATACTCAATTTAAAAAAGATACAATAATCTATTTAAGCACATTATGTAGATTTTTCAGCTAAATAAACAAATTATTAAGATAATAAAGCTAATATTATCTCTAATAAATTAGAGATATTAACTCCCCTAAATGTAGCATCTTACTTGCCCTCAAGCAAGTTAACCTTAAAACACTTATCTATATACCACAAAAGAACAACAAAAGTTTAAGCAACTAAGAAAACTTACTAAAAACTAAAATGCAAAACAATAGACAAAAGAAACTTGTTTTCATAAAGTTAGAAAGAACAACCTCCCTTTCGTGATCCAAATAAATATTTCTCAACTGGTAGTTCAAACCATCTCAAACTCATACAAAATACTCCCCCATGCTTGTGTATTATGCTCATAGTTAGTCATTTGAGATCCCCTAAATCAAGCTAACTATGATCAATAAGCCTAAATTTATGTCTCTGTAAGTTGGTCTTTTGACATGTTCTCCACTAATGTAGAAAATCAATTAGCCAAATATCAAAACGACTTTGTTAAGCTTGTAATGTAAGGCTTGGGTTAAGGTTGGATACAAGATATGTTTAGGCTCAATAATCCACAAGCACAAATATCAATCAAGGATCTCTTTAAGGCTTTCAATATAATCAAGTTTGATACCCCTAAAATTTTCTCCAATTCCCTTTCATAACCACAACATACTACCAAACCCTCTATTGATATTTTTTTTTCAAACTTTCTTAATGTAACTTAAAATAAGAAACTACAAATGAGCTTTTGATGATTTTCTTTTTCTTTTTTCTTTTTTTCATTGTACTTGTAGCTCTTTTTTTTGAATAACTAAACAAGTAACAATAAAAATAACTAAATGTAAAAATAAAAAATAATTACAAACTAATGAAGTTTCAACTATACAATCCTCCATTCTTCCAAATCTTGATTTTAATTTAGAATTATATTTTGTTTTATTTATATTATATTTATATTTATATTTTTTATTTTTCTCTAGGTGTGTTTTTGACTTAGGATGCACCGTGCTAGAATTCAAAACATTATTTCTTTTGATTCGAAGATTGAAAGACCCTTTAGATCATGAAGAAAGAACAAAGTACTAGCCATGGATGAAAGAGAAAAAAATGCATCGCCACACACCTTGAAGAATTATGTAAGGCCAATTGTGAATGATAACTACTCAAGTTTAAGACGTTAGACCATTAATGCCAATAATTTTGAGCTTAAACCGGTGTTGATCAACATGGTGCAACAAGCCCAATTTAGCAGATCGCCACTTGATGATCCTAATATTCATTTGGCGATATTTTTGGAGATTTGTGACACTATAAAGATGGATGGTGTTACTGAAGACACCATTAGACTGAGATTGTTTCCTTTTTCATTGAGGGATAAAGCCAGTGGTTGGCTACAATCTTTACAACTAGGAAGCATCACTAGTTGGCAAGACATGAGATAAAAGTTTCTTGCTAAATTCTTTCCACCTACAAAAATTTCCCAACTTAGGAGTGAGATTGGTCAATTCAGTAAAAATGATTTTAAGATACTCTATGAAGCATGGGAAAGGTATAAAGATATGATTCGCCATTGTCCTCAGTATGGATTTTCGGATTGGTTACAAGTTCAAATGTTCTATAATGGATTAAATTGGCAAACTAGAACTATAGTTGATGCTACTTCTAGTGGAACTTTGATGTCAAAGATAGTTGACGGTGCTACTTTTTTTTTTGGAAGAAATGGCCTCAAACAACTTTCAATGACCAATTGAAAGATCTATGGCTATGAAAGTTTCCAAGATTCATGAATTGGAGTTGTTTACGCCCCTTTCAACTCAAGTAGCTTCTCTATCTCATCATATTTTATCCTTGACAACCCAAATAATACCATAAAGTGCATAATATCTTGCAACTTCAAGCATGATAGTTCTGATGAATGAAGAAAGTCAAGAACAGCTTCAATACATCAACAATCAGAACTACAATTATCGTGCTAATCCTATACCAATTTACTACCATCTAGAGCTTTGAAATTATGAGAATTTTTCTTATGGAAACACAAAAAATGTCCTGTAACCTCCTCTAGGGTTTGCTAGTCAACCAACCGAGAAGAATATGTCACTTGAGGATGCCATGGTTTCCTTTGTTGAGAAGACCAAAACAAGGTTTAAAAGTGTGATTCATGGATGGATAACATTGAGACTCATTTTGCCAGTATGGAAGCCACTATGAAAATCTTGAAATGCAAATTGTGTAACTATCCAAGACTATCAATGCCCAATAAAGAGGAGGTTTTCCTTGCAATACATAAGTGAATCCAATTGAGATTTTTGATGATACAGTAAGAAAGACTAACATTCCTCTATCAATTTCATTTCCTAACAATCCTCGTATTCTTTCTACTCCACTTCCTTATCCTTAACGTTTTCAAAAACAAAAATTAGATAAGAAATTTTCTAAGTTTTGGATATCTTTAAGAAAATTCACAAAAATATTCCTTTTGTAAATGCCTTGGAATAGATGCCAAATTATTCCAAAATCTTGAAGGATATCATTTCTAAGAAGAGAAGGTTAGAGGAGTTTGAAATAGTGAAGCTTTTTGAAGTATGTAGCGTCATTCTTCAAAAGCAATTATCTCAAAAAAGTAAAAGATTCAAGGAGTTTCATTTTGCCTCACACTATTTGAAATTCATATTTTGATAAAGTTTTATGTAATTTTGGTGCTAGCATTAATCTTATGCCACTGTCTATTTGTAGGAAATTGGGACTTGGAGAGATGAAACAAACAATAATATCTTTATAACTAGTAGACCAATCCATCAAGTATCCACATGGAATCATATAATTTGTATTGGTAAAGATGGATACATTTATTTTTCCTACTGATTTTATGGTGTTAGATATGGATAAAGACCAAGATGTCCTACTAATTCTTGGCTGACCATCCTTGGCTATGGGAAGAGCTTAAATGAATGTTCAAAAGGGTAATTTAACATTGAGGATGAATAAGGAAGAGATTACATTCAACATCTATGAAGCCATGAGATTTCCATAAGATCCAAGCACTTGCTTTTGGGTAGATATCATTGAGCAATGTATAGTAAAATCCTTTCAAGAGGATGTACCAGTTGATCCCCTAGAATGATGTATCAACACTTCATCTCATGCTTATGATTTCATTAAACTCTATTGTTTTTGAATCTTTTTACCTTTTGTTAGTGAAGAATTTATCCACTATGTATTTTCCTTGGAAGTATTGAAGTAGGTTACATCATTTAGCAAAGAAGTGGAGAGGCTAGAGCCAATGGTAACAAAGACGGATTCTGTAATCTCTATAAAAAAAGTGTAGAAAAATAAAAATCCAGAGTTGAAGTAATTTCCCGAGCATCTTTACAATGCATTCTTGGGTGACAATTACACTTTTCCAATTATTATTGTGGCATCATTTACACCAGAAGAAGATGAAAAATTGTGTGTGTTAAGGGAGCATAGAACAGCCTTGGGATGGACTATCACTCACATAAAAGGTATAATTCCATCCATTTCCATGCACAAGATTCTATAATAGAAACCTTACAAACCATTAATTGAGCCCTAAAGAAGATTAAATTCAGTAATGAAGGAAGTTATTAGAGCTAAAACCTACAAGAATAGTCATGGGTTGGCGTGTATGTATAGATTATTGCATGTTGAACAAAGCAACAAGAAGGATCCTTTTCCATCATCTTTTGGCTTTATTTATATCTTGTTAGTAGTTGATTATGTGATAAAATGGGTGAAGGCAATTATTGCAACAATAAATGATGAAAAGGTAGTGGTCAAATTTCTATATAAGAACATATTCACAAGATTTGGCACTCTATGAGCTATTATTAGTGATAAAGGGACCCACTTTTGCAACAAGTTGTTCAACAACCTTATCTCTAAATATGGTGTAAAGCACAAGATAGCACTTGCTTACCATCCTTAAAATATTGGCCAAGCTGAAATTTCAATTTGAGAAATCAAGAATATCCTTAAGACGACGGTCAACATCAATAGAAAGGATTGGGAAAATAAGCTTGATGATGCTTTGTGGGCATAACGTACATATTTTAAAATACCTATCGATATGTCTCCTTATCGATTAGTGTTTGGAAAAGAAACTTATTCAATTGAATGAGATGGATGAGTTTCGAAACGATGCTTATAAAAACACAAAGATCTACAAAGAACGGAAAAAGAATTGGCATGACAAACATATTCTTAGGCATGAGTTTGCTCCAAGATAGCAGTTTTTTCTCTTCAATTTATGACTAAAAATCTTCTTGGGTAAATTAAGATCAAGATGGATAAGTCCTTATATAATTGACAAAGTTTCCACTCTTGGAGCAATATACTTGAAGGATTTGATAAGGAATAATATATTCAGAGTTAACTATGAGAGATTGAAGTATTATTATGGAGAACAAGTGGAGAGGAATTGTGCATTTATTCCTCTTTGAAATCCTAATTGATGAAGATTGAAAAGTTTGCCTATAGACTATAAAACAAGCTCTTATAGAAGGTAGCCCATACAAATTTATTTTATTTTATTTTATTTAATTAATTTTGATTTGATGTTGGTTTATTTTGTAGGAATAAAGAGCTAAAAATTACAAACTAATGCGGATCCATCATAAAACCTGGGAAGTTTCTTTCATTTCTTCAATCTATCTCACTTTTAAATTCCAATAAGGACATTGTTTAGTTTAAGTTTGGGGGGTGACAACTCCTATAGTCTTGATTTGTTGGATTCTCTTATCAAGCATGTACTTAAGTATGATTGAATTCACAATGACTCTGAAATTTGTGATTGAAGATGGTTTTGAGATTTGTTTTTCAAAATCTTCGATTATGTTAGTTAGAGTTTTGTGGGTACTTTGATTTAAATCTTTGTCCTTGAAAATAATTGAGCACATAGTAAATTTTTATTTACTCCATTTTTCCTTTGAAGAGCATTTGAATCAATTGGTTTAGGAAAGTTCAATCTTGCTTTGCTCTAGAATTAGTTGATGGATCTTTGTGGTGAAATCATAGTTGATACCAAATATTAGAGAAATGATCTAGGCATTATTTTTAACAACCAAAAATCTTTCCTAACTGATAGGAGTCAAATTATTGCATTTTTGTTATGATTTAAAGGTTGATATTTGTGTAAAAATTGCGTTTTATTTTATTATTTAATCCACAAATGTCATTTCACGGGTATTTCATGTTTAAAGTCCAATTTCAGGTAAAATCATAATTATGGAGAAGTTTGGGACAAATTTCAATGATCGGGATTGAGTGCAAGTAAAAAGAAAACAAAATTTCTACATTTGGAAATCACGCAGGGAGCACAGATTTTGGCAAAGCAATTTCGCCACCGGCCAAGTACATCTCGCCGCCGGCCAAATAATTCTCACCGCCGGCCACAATAATCCCGCCGCCGGCGAGATTTAGGGGAACCGAAATCGTAAGTTTTCCAGAAATCTTGCCGCGGCGAGAATAACTTCGCCGCCGCCGAGTTTCGTTCGAAAACATTTTTTTATGCTGTTTTGTTCCAAAATTACCCTCCAAAACCCTAGATCTATATATACATTATGATAGAGAAGGAGGGGACGGCAGAAAGCAGAGTTCAAAGGCATTTTTGGAGAAGAGAAGGAAATTTTGGAGAAACTTGAAGGATCTTCACCATTGTTGCTACCAAGCCTTCATCTTCTAGAGTTTTTCATCTCTTCTCCTTAGTTTTATATTCTGCAGTTTATTGATATTTGTTATTCATGGATTCAATTGAAATAATGTTTTTTCTTATTTTCGTTATGAACTAATTCATTTTTGCTAAGGCTATGATGTAGTTGAAGCAAGAAAATCTGATTTCTTGTGTTATCGTTATATGAATTCGTTGTTTTAAAGTTGAGTATTTATTTCCATGCTTAATGTTTTTAAATTTCTGATCAAGATTTATATGATTTGTTGCATTATATTGAGACCAAGAGGAGATGTGTAATATACTTCTTGTGATAAATACCGTATGTTGAATGCGAGTTTGACACCTAATGCATGATGTATGTGGTTATTCCAGAAATTCCATAAATCGTAATGTGCTTATTTGTGATTAAATCTTCATAGAAATATAGTCGGTTTTCATAGATAAGTAATTCTAATATAACTTGATAAAGAGTATTAGATAAGTTTGGGTTTTTCAACCATCACTTTTAGCTTTGATTTTCATATAACATGACTTGAAATCGGAATGAATTGATTTAACGAAATCAAATGCCTTAGCGTTTTTAATCATTTGTGAACAACATTAAATTTTGTTATTTGCGTTTAGTTTCAAGTTAATTTACTTTTTAAACAAATTCAAAAATTTGGTTTTGAAATAAAATTAGGGTTAGTCAATTTCGGTACTTAGTAACGCCATTCCTTGTGGGTTCGATATCCGTACTTTTGAACACTTTATTACTTGAACGATTGTATGAATCTTGGGAAAGATTCAAAGAAATGTTGAGGATTGCCCACATCATGGTATACCCATTTGGCTACAAGTCTCTACATTTTATAATGGGTTGGTTTCAAACTATCGTGCAATGATTGATGCTGCAGCTGGAGGATCTTTAATGGGAAAAACACCGGAGGATGCTCATGAGTTGTTAGAGGTTATGGCAGAAAACAACAATCAGTGGCATTCAGAGCGGGTAATTGCAAAAAGACCAATAGTAGTGCATGAAATTGATTCAGTGAATGCTTTGTCGGCTCAAGTTGCTGTTCTTTCAAGAAAGATGGATTCTTTGTCCTCCAAATTTGAATCCAAACCAACTGCACAATGTGATTTATGTGGTGGAAATCATGCTAGCATTGAGTGCCAAGTTGGAAATCCATTTGCTTCACAAAATGCTGAGCAAGTAAATTATGTTTCAAATTTCCAAAAACCTCAACATAACCCATACTCGAACACCTACAATCCAGGGTGGAGAAATCATCCAAATTTTTCATGGGGAAATAACCAAGGGGGATTCAAACCGTCATCATCTTCCTACCAACCCCAAGAGAAAAAACAAACAAATTTGGAAGAAATTTTAGGAAAGTTCATTGAGGAGTCTAGAACAAATTTCAGAAATCAAGAGGCAATTAACAAGGATATCCAAAACCAACTGGGGCAACTTTCAAAGCAGATTGCAGAAAGGTCTCAAGGATCGTTGCCTAGTGACACAATAAATCCCAAAGAACATGCAAAGGCTATCACATTAAGAAGCGGTAGAGAACTTGAGAATCAGAAGAAATCGGAGAAAAAGATGGAAGAATCTAAAGAAAATCCATCAACATCCCAAGATGTTCAACCTACCCCAAATGCGAAATATGAGCCTCCTATCCCATATCCTCAACGATTGAATAAGAAAAAGCTTGATAATCAATTTGATAAATTTCTGGATATTTTTAAGAAATTGCATATTAACATTCCTTTTGCAGAGATGTTGGAACAAATGCCCAAATATGCAAAATTCATGAAGGAAATTCTATCAAAGAATAGGAGGTTGGGAGATTATGAAACTGGCATGCTAAATGAGGAGTGCAGTGCAGTTCTTCAAAGAAAATTGCCATAAAAATTGAAAGACCCAGGGAGTTTTACTATACCTTGCACTATAGGAAGTTGCAATTTTGATAAAGTCCTATGTGATTTAGGAGCAAGCATTAATTTGATGCCACTTTCTGTTTTCAAGAAACTAGGCCTAGGAGAAGTGAAGCCCACTTCAATCTCTCTACAATTAGCGGATCGATCGGTGAAATATCCTCGAGGGGTAATTGAGGATGTTTTAATTAAAGTTGACAAATTTATTTTCCCTGTAGATTTTGTGGTGCTTGATATGGAGGAAGATAGAGAGGTACCGTTGATATTGGGGAGACCATTCCTTGCGACTGGAAGAACATTGATCGATGTTCAGCAAGGAAAGCTCATTCTATGGGTGCAAGATGAACAAGTGACCTTTGATGTTTTTGAAGCAATGAAATTTCCAAGTGAAGTACATTCGTGTTTTCAAATTAACGCTCTTGATAGGTTAATCTCAGAAACTTTTGAGGAGAGAACTCCATTGCTACCACTAGAAGCTTGCCTTGTGAAATCTGCAACAATTGAGGAGGAGGATGAGGGAGTGAGACAATGTTTCGAATTACTGGCAGAACTTGATGAATATTTTTCCAGTGATGGAACATTCAAGGAGTTGGGAACAAATGAAACTCCAACCTCAGTGGTAAAGAAGGAAGCCAACAAGATTGAGCTAAAGCCATTGCCATCCCATCTAAGGTATGCCTATCTTGAAGACTCTGAATCGTTTCCTGTTATTATTAACAATTCCTTGAATGATGAAGAGGAAAAAAAGCTATTAGGAGTTTTTCGGACTCACAAAACGACAATTGGATGGACAATGGCGGACATCAAAGGTATTAGCAACTCTGTGTGCATGCATAAAATCTTGATGAATAAGGATTACAAGCCCACAATTCAGCCACAAAGGCGCTTAAACCCAACAATGCAAGAAGTGGTCAAGGCTGAGGTGATCAAGCTTTTGGATGCTGGGATAATTTATCCGATTTTAGACAGTGCTTGGGTAAGTCCAATTCATTGTGTACCAAAGAAAGGAGGAATCACAGTTGTAGAAAATGAAAACAATGAGCTTATTCCAAAAAGGACAGTGACTGGGTGGAGAGTGTGTATTGATTATCGAAAGTTGAACGACGCTACCCGAAAAGATCATTTTCCTTTACCATTTATTGATCAGATGTTGGAAAGATTGGCTGGACATGCTTATTATTGTTTTCTTGATGGATATTTGGGGTACAACCAAATTGCGATTGCAATTGCACCAGAAGATCAAGAGAAGACAACATTTACATGCCCTTATGGTACTTTTGCATACAGAAGGATGCCATTCGGTTTATGTAATGCACCTGCAACTTTCCAAAGATGCATGATAGCAATTTTCTCTGATATGGTCGAAAAGTTTATTGAGGTTTTTATGGATGATTTTTCTGTTTTTGGCCATTCTTTTGATAATTGCTTGCATAATCTCTCGTTAGTCTTGCAGCGTTGTAAAGACACAAATTTAGTGCTAAATTGGGAGAAATGTCACTTCATGGTTCAAGAAGGAATTGTTCTTGGCCATCGGATTTCAACAAAGGGAATAGAAGTGGACCGTGCAAAGGTGGAAGTGATCGAAAAATTACCACCTCCAACAACTGTAAAGGGTGTTAGAAGTTTCTTAGGACATGCTGGGTTTTATAGAAGATTTATTAAAGATTTTTCAAAAATAACAAAACCTCTTTGCAGTTTGTTAGTTAAAAAATGCACAATTTGATATTTCTCCTGATTGTTTGCAAGCTTTTAACCTTTTGAAGGAAAAGTCACTTCAGCCCCTATAATTTGTGCATCAGATTGGAGTCTTCCATTTGAGGTAATGTGTGATGCTAGTGACTATGCTATAGGTGCTGTTCTGGACCAAAGGAAGAATAAGTTGCTGCATGTGATTTATTATGCAAGCAGGACATTGACAGATGCACAACTTAATTATGCAACAACTGAGAATGAGCTTTTGGCAGTAGTGTTTGCATTTGATAAGTTTAGATCTTATTTAATTGGGTCTAAAATCATTGTTCATACTGATCATTCTGCTCTTAAGTATTTGCTAGCCAAGAAAGATGCCAAACCACGATTACTAAGATGGATTCTTCTCTTGCAAGAATTTAACTTAGAAATACGGGACAAAAACGAGACCAAAAATTTGGTTGTTGACCATTTGTCCAGGTTGGAAGAAGATTACATTGAGGTTGAAGACCAAATTAATGAAACATTTCTGGATGAGCAATTGCATGCTATCCGAACGGCTCCATGGTTTGCTGATTATGCAAATTATTTGGTCAAGAAAGTTTTACCTCCTAACATGTCTTATCAACAAAAAAAGAAATTCTTTTCTGATTTGAAACATTATTTTTGGGATGAACCTTACTTGTATAAACATTTTGCAGATCAAATTATTAGAAGATGTGTGCTGGAGGAAGAAATGGAAAGCATTCTTCATCATTGCCATTCGAAGGAAGTTGGGGGACATTTTGGTGGAACAAAAACTGCAGCAAAAATTTTGCAATCTGGATTTTATTGGCCTTCATTGTTTAAAGATGCTTTCAAGTTTGTTTCAATGTGTGATGATTGCCAAAGGAGCGGAAATATTTCTTAGAGACATGAAATGCCCTTAAATAATATTTTAATAATTGATTTATTTGATGTTTGGGGTATTGATTTTATGGGGCCTTTTCCTTCATCTCACTCTAATAAATACATTCTTGTTGGTGTAGATTATGTCTCTAAATGAGTGGAAGCAGTTGCCTTGCTTACCAATGATGTTAGGGTTGTGATCAATTTTCTCAAGAAGAACATATTTTCCAGATTTGGCACACCTAGAGCAATTATAAGTGATGGAGGTAAGCATTTTTGCAATAACCAATTTGAGGCTTTGTTGCAGAAATATGGAGTAACACACTGGATAGCAACACCTTACCATCCTCAAACAAGTGGACAAGTTGAAGTGTCAAACCGAGAGTTGAAGAGGATCCTTGAAAAGACCGTAAATAACTCACGCAAGGATTGGTCAAGGAAACTAGATGATGCACTTTGGGCCTATAGGATAGCTTTCAAGACACCTATCGGCATGTCTCCATACCGATTGGTGTATGGAAAAGCTTGTCACCTTCCAGTTGAATTGGAACATCGAGCATATTGGGCAATTAAAATTCTGAATTTTGATCTTAAGGCAGCAGGTGAAAAGAGGGTGTTGCAATTGAATGAGATGGATGAAATGAGGAATGATGCTTATGAGAATGCCCGAATATACAAAGACAAGACGAAGGTTTGGCATGATAAGCACATTTTGAGGCGAAACTTTGAAGTGGGACAGAAAGTGCTGCTTTATAACTCCCGTCTCAGGCTTTTTCCGAGAAAGCTTAAATCTCGTTGGTCAGGACCTTTTCTAGTAACCAAGGTGTTTCCTTATGGAGCAGTTGAGATCAGTCATGAAACAAAGGGAACTTTCAAGGTGAATGGACAACGGTTGAAGCAATATTTTGACGGAGAATTCAACAAGCAGAAAGATTCTCTAGAGTTACAACAATCGTAGTAAAGAATAACAAAAAGTCTAGCTAATGACTATAACTTAAAGCGCTTAATGGGAGGAAACCCATTAGATTTTTTTCTCATCTTTTATCTCATTTTATTTTGGAAATTTTAAATTCTGCACTTCATTTTATGATAATTTTATTTTTAATTAAATTTTCTTATTTTATTTGTCTTGCAGGTAAAAAAAAAAACCATTTGTAGTTTTTCTTTCTTACATTGAGGACAATGTAAGGTTTTGGTTGGGGGTGCGGTAAACGGTAAATCTTTTCTTCCCTTCATTTTTATTAGTTTTGTTTGTGTGTTTATTTGTGTTTAATTTTGATTTTTGATGAGTGCTCAAAAAGCACTAAAATTACCATGATTTTATGCACATTAATTGATTAAAAATATATATATTTATATGTTTTATCATATATTTATATAAATTTGTCTTTTTCGGAATCACGGGTATTTTTATTGTTTTTCAGGTATTTTGGCTTAAAAACGCAACTTAAAAAAAGAGGAATACTAGAAGCAATACATCACAAATATATTAATAAATAAATGGGGAAAGGTCAACAAATAAGGAAAAATTGGACAAAATGGGTCAAAAAGGACAAAAATGTCAGAAAGGAGAAAATCGCGCCGCCGCGCCCCAGCGCCCAACTCCGCCCCAAGCTGCGCGCAACACTGTTCATCCGTGACACTGTTCATCCGCGCGTACTGTTCATCCGCGCGTACTGTTCATCCGCGCGTACTGTTCATCCGCGACACTGTTCATCCGCGACACTGTGCATCCGCGACACTGTGCATCCGCGGTACTGTTCATCCGCGGTACTGTTCATCCCCGGTACTGTGCAGCCGCCCCTGTCATACTGACATCATCAATGACATCAACAATCACTAAATATATGATAAAACATATAAATATATATATTTTTAATCAATTAATGTGCATAAAATCATGGTTATTTTAGTGCTTTTTGAGCAGTCATCACAACCCCCAACCAGCTTCTTGCTAGTCCCTTAGCAAGAGAAGCGATAAAAACTAAAAATTAAACTATCCTAAATCACTTCCGTGGATTGACACGGTTGCATTTAGCCTATGCAACAAGCCTTTAAACCCCTAGGTTGCCCTAGTGGACGAGTTTGAGTCTCGTGAGGGTTTTCAGTAATGATACCCACAAACATTGTACTAAATGTAAAAACAAAAGAAACAATAAAAACAAACAACTTAAAAATTAAATTTACAACAAAATCACAAATTATCAACATCTCACAAAAATGTCTCATACTTTTTAATCTCCTTTAAGATCATAATTAAAATCTCAAGCATAAGTTATTTTAATCTCTTTAAACAATCATGATTTATTATAATAATTAGTCGAAAATCATTTTCATATTTCATATCAAAAATGTATCAATTTAATTTCACCCAATTTCGGTGTCATGAATCGAATTCGCCGACTCTATTCCTCACAAGTCAATACTCTCAAAACACTGAATCCTATGGGTTCAAACACTCATACTAATTTATATGCGAAAGAGTTGATGTATAGAAATGAACTAATATGTTCGCATATGTATAAAGAATAAAGGCTCAAAGTGTTATTTTAACATTGATCTCATGAAAGGAATCAAATGTATAAATTATAAAGATATCATATATAAAAATTATTTTCATGCATAAATCAAACTCATTAAGAAAGAATTTCAAGATATATGCCTTTTATAAATGAAGAAATTACAATGACTTTTTAGGGAATTACTTCTTATATCTTTCTTTTGTAATTAGCCTTTACTCACAACTTTGTAGGCAATGCGGGTTATAGTATGTAGATGATACTATTTTTATCTCTCTCTTTTTTTTTTCTGTAGATATTTTTCAATATGTGTATTTTTTAGAGAGTCAACCCATGTACAGATTGTACATTGTTTTGGATTTTGGTGAGTGGTTAATTTTGTGGCTTTTCTGTTTGATCTTGGTTTAGGTAACCCCAGATATGTCTTTTTGTTTTTGTAGTAGTCATGCATAAATGAGATATAAGCATATACTATCAATTTCTACTCAAATCATTTAATCTAAGCAAAAATAATAATAAAAAATATATGATACTCTATTAAGATGAAAAAAATTCATACATTCAATGCTAATACCTATAGAGATCATCTAAAAATTTGAAGAAATAAGAAATGTGTTTGGAGTAGAAAAAATATATATTTCACTCTGAATAAAGGAAATTAGGCTCAAATTATATCTCACAGAGGTAGTCTCCACTAAAAAAACTCATAAACACCGATTTTGGGTTTGATATAATTTCTACATCTTATCAAGAAATACTAATTATGACAAAAACTAACTAATTATCAAAAATAATTACAAAATATTTCATGATATGTTTTCAAAAATTAATCTAACAGTACAAAAGACTTAACCATTTACTTAAATTTGATTTAAAGAAATGATAAATTTTTGTGAGAAAAGTTTTTTTTTTTTTATTCCAAAAATTACTAAATCACACAAAATAGAAATAAAACCAAACACACAAAAAATGAAAAAGTAAATTTTTTTTTTATTTTTTTTATTTTTAAATTGTTAAAACTTTTTTTTTTTTTAATTAAGCATGGTAACTTTTCACCACCCCCAACCTAGAACTTACATTGTCCTCAATGTAACAACTATAAATTAAAGATAAAGAGAAAAGAGAAGAAAGATTACCTATTTCTTGAGAAAGTGCAAGTAGTAATGGAAAATGCAGGTGCATCCATCATATTCATCATTAAAGTGTATACAGACAGATCGCTGTGAACTTCTAACATCTCAACAAATATTTTTAGTTTTAACAATTTAAAAATTATTCACATGTAATTAAATAAATGAAACAAATAAAAGAAAATTACCTAAAATGATGGGTTGCCTCCCATCCAGCGCTTAGTTTAACGTCTTAGCAAGACGTAACTTGGGGATTGCATTTTAAGTAAACTCAATGTCCCCTCATCATTGAGTCAATCAAACCTGCAGGTTTGACAAGGTTGTCTACCTATACTTTTTCAGTCATGCCCTATTGATTTTCAGATTTCTTTCTGTACTTAAAACTAGAGGCATATTTTGAGTTTTAGATAACCCACATCTAGGTACAAATCAAATAATTAAGGCATAAAAACACAATTGTACCTAGATTAAACAAAGAAACTAGCTCCTTAGATTGTAATTAAAACTTAAATTTTTGGAGATAGTTCAGAATTTTTTTTTTTGTTTTTAAGAAAAAAAATAACATAATCCGTATTAACCAAGAGTGCTCCCAGGAAAGAATGGTGGTGCAAAGGCTCCTTAAAAACCATCCTCCTAGACAGAACAACGTTCCCAGGAAAGACTAGTGGCACAAAGGCTTCCAAGAACTAGTCTCCTAGACAGAACTCCCTTAGATCTTTACTTCTCATGCTATTAAGTTAATTAAATTAAGTTAAGTAAAAATCTAAGTTAATGAAAATCTAAGTTAAAAAAAAAAGGTTAATTAAGTTAAGTGAAGTAAAACAAATCTAAGTTAATTAAGTTAAGTTAAAAAAAATCTAAGTTAATTAAGTTAAGTTAAAAAAAATCTAAGTTAATTAAGTTAAGTTAAAAAAAATCTAAGTTAATTAAGTTAAGTTAAAAAATCTAAGTTAATTAAGTTAGTAAAAAAAATTAATTAATCTAAGTGAAGTAAAAAAAATCTAAGTTAATTAAGTTAAGTGAAAAAAAAAATTAATTAAGTTAAGTGAAAAAAATCTAAGTTAATTAAGTTAATGAAAATTTAAGTAAAAACCTAAGTTAATGTTAAAAAAAAAATTAAGTTAATTAAGTTAGTAAAAAAAAACTAAGTTAAGTAAGTTAAATAAAAATCAAGAAGAAAAAAAATAGCTAAAGAAAGAAAAAAAAATAATAAAATAAAAAAAATAAAATTATGATTTAAAATAAATAAATAAAAAAAATAGTAAAAATTAAACTAAAAAAAATTAAAATTTTGGTTTTTTTTTTTATTTTTTTTTATTTTTTTTTATTTTTTTATTTTTTTTATTTTTTTTATTTTTTTTTATTTTTTTTAACGGTAATTTTATTTTACTATTCACGCTATCTTATTTCTTATTAACTTAAAATTTTAAAATTTTTTTATTTTTAAATTTTTTTTTTATTTTTTTATTTTTTTTACGAACGGTAATAACTTTTTACTTCAAATTTCAAATTTCTAAATTATTTACTTTTTATGCTATATAAAAAAAAAATTTTTTTATTTTTTTTTTATATTTTATTTATTTTATTTTATTTATTTTATTTATTTTTTTATGAAATTTATTTATTTATTTATTTTTATTTATTTTTTTATGAAATTTGAAATTTGATTAAAAATTTTTTATTTGAAAAAAAAATCACAATTATTTACAACACAAAAATATTTTTAAAATTTTGATAAATAAATTAAAAACGCTATTCCTTCAAGAGGCAAACACTTGATGAAAACGGCAAGATCGCTAATTCTCGCAAATACTTTAGTTTTAATATTTGTAAAACTCTGCAGTGCACGAATCATTTCGTAGAAAATGATAAGTATACTCACGTCGATCTAAGGAAGGAATGTATGTGGTTCTTAATTTATTATTCAAACTTTTAAAAGCGAAATTAAATCCTAAACATCTTGTCACGATAGTTTGGTTTTGTGTTCCTAATCTAATAACATAAAATAAACATATATCTGATTAATTAAATATAATAAAAAAAATAAACATAGATACAAATTCAATAAATAAATATAAATACTGATTCAATAAATATTCATGCAAATTTTATCATTTATATTAGTGGAGTATTTATGGATATAATAACTAAATTAATTATGCTTTTCGTATTATCTAGGTTATTAAAGATATAAATTGATATTTTATTGATTCTCTCTTTTTTGTATGAATACCACCTTTGGTGAGTTAGATATTCTTTGTTAACTAAACAAATCAATTAACACCTATGGGTGGGGTTGATAACTAATTTGGTTAATTAAATTAATTCCTTTTTCTAAGAGATTGAAAATGAACCATTTAAATGCCACCTTTGGTGGGGTTAGAACCGATTTAAACTTTATTCAAGGTGTCCAAATTAAACCCAAGAATTTAGTTATCAAGTACTAACTTTCAAGTTTTAAAACCACTCTTGAAAACATGTTGTCAATACATTTTCACATAATAATTCTTATAAAAACTTTTGAAATAGAGCTTCACTCTAACTACAGGCGATTGTACCAACAAATAAAAGAGCACTACTCTAAATTAAATAGGATAACTAAACCTTAAAGTCTAATTTTGATTTAAGTTTGTAATGAAAAATAATATATTTCTCTCTAACATTCTTAATATAAAATCTTGAATAAAAATAAAATCAATTCATTTTAGAAATTTTCACCTATTTAATATTTGTAAGCATAACAACGTTATTATTATATCATGATTATAAGCACTATACAGTTAAATTTAATCACAGACAAATTAAATATAACATGTAAGAATAAAGCATAAAAATAGCGTAAAGAAAATAAAATCCTTACAGAACTTGACGCTATTCCCGTTGCTAGAAAACCTCCAAGCGGAATTTGCACTTCCATTTATTGAATCAAAAATCTAAATTATTACAAAAACATTACAAGTTCCTCTCAAAAAGAGAAGAACTCTAAACGTAAGAGAATTGAACTAAAAACTAAGAGAAAAACTAAGAAAAGCTTAGAAACTAAGAAATTAACTAAGAAAAACTCAAAAACTAAGAAATGAGAGAAAGAAAGAAGAGAGAAGTGTGGTTTTGAGGTGTGTTTTGAAGTGAATGGAAGGGGGTATTTATAGGTGAGGATGGAGAGAAAAAATGAGTAAAAAAATGATAAAAAAAATATTAAAAAATAAAAACGTATTTTGGACCTGGCTGAGGTCATCAATGACGTCGACATGACGTCATGGGGCGGCTGCACGTGAAAAATGGGTCAAAAACGCGTTGGGCGGCTGTTGAAGCGCTGCATGGCCATTGGCTGGCGCTGGCCTTGTACAGCGTGAAATGCCGCTATGGCATGTGGCAATACTTGTGGCGATTTTCCGTCTTTTGACATTTTTGACTTTTTCGACCCATTTTGTCCAATTTTTCCATGTTTGTTGACCTTTTTCCACTTATTTATTAATTTATTTGTGATGTATTGCTTCAAGTATTCTTCTTTGAGTCTTTACATTGCGTTTTTAGGCCAAAATTCCTGAAAAACAATAAAAATACCCGTGATTCCGAAAAAGACAAATTTATATAAATATATGATAAAACATATAAATATATATATTTTTAATCAATTAATGTGCATAAAATCATGGTTATTTTAGTGCTTTTTGAGCACTCATCAATGCACGCATGATCTGAGCCATTTGTGGTTTGATTTTATAGTGGGTGAGGGAGACGCGTTTGAGGGATATCATCTATGCAGATAGGTGGGCCCTACTCTATGTGTCGGATTGCTTAGACAAGTGGACCCCACTCTATGCATCGGACTACGTAGACAGGTGGACCCCACTTTGTGCGCTGAATAGTGTGCCATCTGGAAATGTGTCCAATCGCCTTTGTAGCGCTTGTATCTCACTCGCCTAATCATTCCCGTTGATTTTCTGATCTGACGATGCGTGAGGTGCATTGATAATGTCACGAGTGTACTCCTCTACGTAGAAAAAAAAATTTGGTTAATTGCAATTAAGCCCTCTTTTAATTCAAATTATATTTTCAACTTTTATTATTTGCAATTAGGTCTTTCTTATTCTTTAATTTTCTCTAAAATATATTCCTTAAAAAATTAAGAGTAAAAAACCTTGGAGGTAGTTCTAGTTCCTCCAAAATAGGCCTCCATAATATTAGGAATGACATTGTTACAAAATATTCACCATCTCTTCTTCAGAAATACACCTTCAAATCATTTGCTCCACACATTGCTTGAATAGAAATGGCTCATCCAAATAGTAGAATTTCACATTGTGAAAAAATTTCTTTTTTTGCTAGGAATTTAAGTTGGTTGGCAACAATCCACTAACCAAGAAATTGACAAAATATGCATACCAAGAGACTTGAACTTGAGAAATTGCTAAAAGATGCTCATAAGGAGAATTTTCATTTATTACAATCAAAATTCTCTCCTTGTTTCTTCAATCCACAGAAATGGTTAGTCGCTTGATTCTCAGTCCCTTTTTTATCTTTGTTTTCCAAATCAAATTCTTGCAATAATAATACCCATAAAATGAGTCTTGCTTGGCATCCTTCTTCTCTATAAGATATTTGATTGTTGAATGGTCAGTGTATACTGATGAGTGCTTAAAAACACTAAAATTATAATGATTTAATTTATTTTAATTGATTAACTAGATTTATATTTTTATGATTTTATCATATTTTTATATAAATTTATCCTTTCGAAATCATGGGTATTTTCGTTCAAAAATAATTTAAAGACTTAACGAAAAATAATTGAGACAATACATCAAAAATATGTTGAGAAACAAATGAGAAAAAGCCAGCACACGCCCTCTCACCCCGCTCGCCCCGCATACATCCAACATATCTCGTGTCTATCCTATGCACCCTGCACATATGTCACGCCGAGTCCCGCATGTAAATCTAGCCCCACATGCGTGCCAAACTCTCCAAACTTGCAAAAGCCAAATTTTGAGATATTTTCCTAATTTATTTTGTGCTTTCTTTACCTATAAAATGACCTTCTCCTCCAATCTCAATTCATACAATTTCTTAACTCTTTTCTCTCTCTCTCTAGCTTTCTTAGTTTTTTTAGATTTAAAGTTCTTCTCTTTTTGAGAAGAACTAGTTATGCTTTTGTAAATTTCTAATTTTTGATTCAATAAATAAAAATGAAAATCCGTTTGGAAGTTTTACAGAAACGTAATTAGCATCAAAGTTTTGTAAGGATTATTTTGAGGTATAATTTCAAAATGAATTCTTTGTAGTTATTTTTATGTTTTATTCTTATATGTTATATTTAATTTGTCTATGATTAAATTTAACATGACTGGTTGTTTGTAAATATGATATAATAATAATGTTGTTATGCTTGCGAAATATTAAATAGGTAAAACATTTCTATAAAATAAATTGATTTTGTTTTTATTGAAGATTTTATATTAAGGATGTTAGAGAGAAATATATTATTTTTCATTACAAACCTAAATCTAAAAATTAGATTTTAAAGTTTATTATCCGGTCTAATTTAGAATAGTGTTTTTTTATTTGTTGGCACAATCGCTTGGTAGTTAGAGTGAAACTCTAGTTCAAGAGTTTTTATAAGAACCATTATTCGAAAATGTATTGACAACGTATTTTTAGTAATGGTGGCATTTAAATGTTTTTTTTTCCATCTCTTAGAAAATAATTAATTTAATTAACTAAATTAATTATTGACCCCACCTATAAGTATTAATTGATTTGTTTGATTAACAAATAATATTTAACCCTAAAAGGTGGTGTTTATATAAAAAAGAGAGAATCAATAGATATCGATTTATATATTTAATAACCTAAATAATGTGAGCAAGCATAATTAACTTAATTATTATATCCATAAATACTTCACTATTATAAATGATAAAAATTTGCATAATTGTTTATTAAATCCATAACTATGTTTATTTGTTTTTATGTTATTAGATTAGGAAACAAAAAAAATCAAAATATCGTGACTTGATGTTTAGGATTTAATTTAATTTTTAAAAATTTGAATAATAAATTAAAAAGCACATATATATTCATTTCTTAGATCGACCTTAGGAGTATACTTTTCATTTTTTATAAAATGATTCGTACACTTGCGAGAGTTTTACAAATATAACACTAAAGTATCTACAAAATTGGTATTGCTAACTTGATGTTGATTTTGTCTCATCATATACAATCATTTTAGCTCAAACCAAGTAAGATCGAAACTTGTCAAATGCAAAGACAACAACTAAAAACTATTTCTCTATGACAGTATAATTGAGTTGAGCACCTTGCAAGGTTCTACTAGAATAATATATGGAATGAAATATTGTCTTTCTATTGTCCCAAAATAGGCCCTACCTCTATATCAATGGAATCACACCTAAATTCAAAAGGTAAGGACCAATTTAGAGCAACAATTATAAGAGTCAAAAGAAGCTTTTTCTTCATCTCTAAGAAAGCTTACAGAAAAACTTCATCAAAGAAAAATGGCTTGTTTTTCTCAAGAAAATTACTTAAAGGTTTTGAGATTTTAGATAAGTCTTAATGAAGTTCCTATAAAAGCCCATATGCCAAAGAAATCTTAGAATTAACTTTACAGAATTCGATGATGGTAGCTTCTCAATAGTTCCAATTTTTTCTTTATCAACTTCATACCCATTCTTAGACACTTTATGTCCCAAGATAATCCCTTCCTTTACCATAAAGTGACATTTTTCTCAATTCAAGACTAGGCTTGTTTCTTCACACCTTTGCAGGAATCTAGCCAAATTATTCAAGAAAGTGTCATATGAATCTCAAAAACTGAGAAGTCCGCTCCACCATATCAGTAAAAATTGCCACCATACACCATTAAAATGTGGCGAGTGCATTGTAAAACTCAAATGGCATCTTCCAAAATGGAAATGTTGTTTTATGTTGATCCTCGAGTGCTATTACAATTTGATTATACTTGTAATACCCATCTAAAAATTAAACTCTTCTCCTGTAAGACAATCTAACATTTAGTCAATGAAAAGGAAAAGCGATATGATCTTTTTGGGTGGCTTTGTTCATCTTTTTATAATGCATGAAAATTCTCCAACCAATGAAAATTCTTGTAGGAATCAACTCATTATTTTCATTCTCGACTACAATTATCCCTCCCTTCTTAGGAGCACATTGGACTAGACTAACCCAAGAGCTGCTAAAAATGGGGTAAAGAATGTTTGCATCAAACCACTTGATGATCTTCTTTTTCATAATTTCTTTCATAATTGGATTGAGTCTTCTTTGAGATTCTATGAGCCCCTTCTCATTGTCCTCTAAAAGGATTTTGTGTATGTAGTATGAGAGACTAATACCCCTTATATCAGAAATGGTTCAATCAATCGCTTTCTGGTAACTTATTAAATTTCAAGTAATTTGTTTTCTTATTCCTCGAACAAATAAGCTAAAATTATTATTGAAAGAGGGGAAGAACTACCCAAGTAAGCATATCTCAATTAAGAAGGAAAAGGCTTCAACTCTAATACAGGTGACTCTTCAAATGAAGGCTTAAGAAGCTTAATATCTCGACATGTTGTGTTTAAGGATTGAAATTTACTTCTCAACTTGTATGTATTTGAATTTGCTTCCAACAAAGATAACTACTTCTCATCTTTCTCTTCCAAATAAAAATCATATTGCAATAATAATTTGATAGAATCATCATAGCAATGTCTCTCAAGCCTTTTAGATAATAAAGAATTCTCAATTAAGATGGACAAGCACTTTTCAACTCCTCGAGAAATTTCATGGAATTGAACACATTGAAGGTAACTTGTTCATCTTGAAATCTTATAGTTAATTCACCTTTTTTTTCACATCAATCAATATGCGACATATAGCAAAAAAATGGTCTCTCTAATATAATAGGAACTTCTAGATCTGCCTTATAGTCAAGCATAATAAATTTCTTCATGATGATGAATTTATCCACTTTTACCAAAATATCTTCAATTTTTTCCTTTTGGTTAAGTAATGTATCAATCTACTAAATGAAAAGATAGAGTTATAGGTCTTACCTCACCAATCCCCATCTTCTTGAAAATTGACATAGGTATCAAGTTTATACTTACCCCCAAATCACATAAAGCCTTGCCAAAATATTGATTTTCAATAGAGCATACTCTCTGGATCCTTGTGCTTAGGAGTAATTTTGTTTTATAACATAGCACTACTATCCCCCAACAAAACAATTGTCTCAATATTTTTCTTTGTCAAGATTTCTTTCATGAATTTCATGTAATTGAGCATTTGGACTTCTAATGAAATATTGATATGGATCTGCATAAGAACATCAAGAGATCTCTTGAATTAAAGATCTTGTTGTTGTTTCTAAAATTGCTGAGGAGAGGGTGGAGGTAATTTATGCTGTAAACTTTTCTAAGCCAAATTGTAGCAATTTGATCACCAAGATTATTTGCATTTTTTAGAATTTAATCAATTTGCTCCTGCACTTTCTCCTCTTTATATTGGGTGAAAGTGGGCACTTTCTAATTTTTTTCAACAACCATTGGTGTCTTTAATGGGTAATCGCTTTGCAAAATTCATTTCCTTCCCTGTTAGGGACTTAGGTATCACTTGAAAGGGTTCCTTGAGGTTGATTTTTAAGTTCATTAGCTAGTTGACCTACTTGATTTTCCAAGTTCCTAACTAATTTATCTTGGCTTTAAATCATTGCATCATTCTTAGCCATGTATTCTTTAAGCAAAGACTCAAAGAGTTAGATTTCTCATTGGGTTGGCTTCTTTATTGTTGTTAAAATTCATGTGGATACATAGGTCGATTAGGCATGGAATTGCTTGCTTGACCAGCACCTTGATTATTCTTAGAAAACTTTAGATGTTGCCTCCATCTTGGGTTATATGTGTTCAAGTATGGTTTATGGTTTTGGTTCACATTACTCATATAATATGCTAGTTTAAGATTATTAGGACAACTAGCAAATGAGCTCCACCACAAAAGACACAAGAAAATTTTGAATCTTGGATTGAATTTATACTTATTGTCGAGTTTTGACCCTTCAAAAGATTCACCAAAAAACTTGAGTTGTAAGTACCATGACATCATTTAACTCATATATTCGGCCACTCTTCTTGTGGCTGCTACTCTATCCCTTGGCCATTGATAATTATTACTAGCCATTTTCATAAGAAAATCATCTGGTGGCAAAGAATTTAGCCAAGCTTGAGCATTGTCTCGCAAAGAATAAAGGAACAATTTAAGCCTAAAAGCCTCCTCGATCACCCCCTAAAACTTGAATTAATCACCAACTTCAATAAACAATTTGAGATCCAAATGAAGATCCTCTGTAGGTAATCGACTGAATTGCCTAATTGTTTGTAACATATGAAACATCACTCGCTTTAGTTCAAACTAAAGAGCTTGAATGTTTAGCCTTATAATACTTAGATTTAGCCCTTATAGCATAGGTAATGCATATTAATTCATAGCTATATCCCTATCATCCATTAAAGGTTTCTGGTTGTTCAAATTCATCTCATTATTGTTTCTTTCCACTGGATTTGTCATTTCTTCCACTTGGATAACAACTTTTTGTTTTCTTCTTAGTCTCAAAGTAAGCCTGATTTTGGGGTTTATAGGTAAGAGATATCCTTATGGAATTTACTCATGTCATAGAGCCAAATACTTTTCCAAGAGCACAAAGAAGATATCAAATAATATGAAATTAATGAAAAAAATTAATTTCTAATGTTTACTATCCCCGACAACAATTCCAAATTTTTTTTGCTAAATTTGTATGCAATGGGTATGCAAGTATACATATCGTAAATAAGTAATATAATTATAAGAAAATATCGTTATTAGAGAGATTGTAATATTAGAAATTAATGTAAAAATTAACAAGTCAATATTAATTTTGTGTGTTTTGAGTAATGAAAAATAAAAGAACTAAAAGTAAGATAGCAAGTAAGAGGTTGTAACTACTAAGTGACAATCAAATTTAACTAAAAAAGTGAAATAATAAAAAATTCAAATGATTCATATAGTTAGGATTGCAAATGAAACAAGCTGATACAGTCAGTTCATGATTGTTGCATCAATGCTATAGCAAAGCTACGACAAAGTATACTAGTGACAAGAATTCACAAATTTACCATGGATTCTTCCGAATTTGTGATGTTTATACTTCCTAAGGTTCGATTAAATATATTCTTATATAAATCTGGCCTTTAAAATATGAATTCAACACCAAATCTTTTGGGTTATATTAGACAACTATATATTCTTATACTAGTTGAATGTTTGACCTTAATTCTTGGACCTAAGTTAAACTCACATTATTCATGTTTAACCCAACCTCAACTAATATTTTCAATATTAATCTTAGTTTATTATCCTATTAATTGATAATCAAACAAAAATTAAGAATCAAATATAAAACAAATCTTGAATAGCTAACATATTTTTAACATAACAAAGCATAGAGTTCATAAAAAGAAAGACTACATGAGCTTGTTCATTCACAATCCTAACTAGAAGTTATTTAGCCCAACATCCTACCTAATTCAATTACAAATTTAGAGATAAAAATATTCATAATAGAATATGTAAATTATATAGAATAATTTTCATAAAATAAGGAGTTTAGAAAACTTCACCTAAGTAGCCTTTTGTCTACTCTTTTTCTTGATGAAATTCCTCACTATGCTTTTCTTGATTTCCCTAAATCTACATTATTTTGTATATTCTTTAGAGAAGAAAATATGAAATAGAGTTTTTCAGATCTAGTCGTGTGCTGTGTTTCACACCTCTCCCCTTTTGTCCTCTTAATTAAATTTCCTATTTATAGCTTGGTTTTTAGGATAAAACAAAGTAAGATGACATTATTGTGCCAACTCTCAAAGATATCCTCTAAAAATGAGTGCTTAGAAGTCCAATTTTGTCCTTTAAATGAACCTCCTCTAGCCATCCTTTATATTTTATTATTTTGTTACTCAAATTCTGGACAAATTTGCTGTAGCAAAATGTGAACCACTTTTATTTTTGTTCTATTTAATTTCTAAAAAATAAAAAAACCATAATTTTCATGAATAAACTTTAAAATATTAGTTATTTTGGTGAAATACAAGTTAAATTCATATTTTATATTTAAGAGCACATTTAATTTCAAAAAGGCACAATTAAAGTCCATTTAAACACATTATGTATATTTTTTGAACTAAATAAGAAAGTTATTAAGATAATGTGGCTAATATTAAATCTAATAAATTAGAGTTATCAATTATGATATATGGCTGCCTACTATCATTGGGAATTACATGGTTCGTTTTATTCGCTAGCTATCGTTGAAAACTAAAGTTTGTGATTTAATTAAGGAAAATGAATTGTAGAATTCAGATTTAATTCTAGGCTATTTTGATGATAAGGAAGCTAAAATAATTTTATTGCCTTTGCTTGCACCTTATAGAGGAAATGATAAAATGGTATGGCATTACACTAAATAGGTTTTATTCAAGGAGTAGTGGGTATCAACTTGCTTCAAATTTGTAATGGTTGGAATTTGGGGGTATGAGTACGTCAAATGTTCGATGATACTAGCTTTGGAGAAAATTATGGCGGCTTAATGTGATGGGAAAGGTAAAAAAACTTTTATAGAGGGTGCTTAAAGGTGTTATACCATGCAATTATTATCTTTCTCGTATGCATGTTATTCCCATCTCAAACTATCCTATTTGTGGTGGTAGTGTCGAATCGATTAATCATGTTTTGTGGAGATGTGGTGTTGTAAAAGAGACTTGGAGGTGTTCTGGAATGGTTGGACATTATCGAAGATTCAAGCAACTTAACATAGTTAAGTTTATATGGTTTTGTTTGGATGAGATGGGTGATGATTTAATGGAAAGTGCTACATTGCATACTAGGTGTGAAGGGGACATTGTAATAAGGTGTTGCATAGGGGATGATGGATAGGGGCTGGAATTTTTCAATGGGTGTGATACATGCTAATGGATACTCGGTGCGCATGAGATAGGTAAGAGGGCTACACATTGGCATTGAGGGCATAACATAGGAATCACACGCACATTGTGCGCACCAGACATTCTGTTAGGTGCAGAAGTTGGTTAGGCCACAGATAGTGAGACTTAGTTAGCATAACAAAATTCTCTTTCTATTTCCTTATAACCATTTCCCTTTTGTAGGTTATACATAGCCATGCTCAGTATAATGAAGATATAAAGAGAAATTACCAATTCTTCTCCCTCCCTTTCTCTCTAATTCTCTTCTCTCCTCCTCTTTGAAATAAATCTTACCATTTTTATCAAAGCTCATATTCCAGCCATGGACACATGAGGAAAATCTAATGCATTATTCCTTAATGAAGTCACTGAAACCTTAGCAAGACATGAGGCTAGCTTTGATCAAGTGGGTTCTACTTTGCAAGCAGTGCTAATCGAGTTGGAAGCCCTTCAAGCTTCCCATAGCCTACCTGAAACCAATCCCTTTGCATGAGATGAATCCTCATATCCAAATCCACATACTTCTTTCCCCAACCATGACTACCCTCACCCACACCTTAAGTTGTCTTTTAAAAAAATTTCTAACGAGGACCCAAGTGATTAGATTTATAAGGCAGAGTAATACTTTAAATTCACCAACATCGCACCTAATCAACAAGTGCAGTTGGCTTCCTTCCAACTAGAAGGTATTTCCCTACAATGGCACTGGTGGCTTACTAAATTTCTGGGACCACTCACTTGGGATGAGTTCACCATGGCTACATAACTACGGTTTGGTCAAATAGATTATGAAGACCTTTCAGAGGCCCTGACTACCCTTAAGTAGACCACAAGCATAGCCACCTACCAGGAAACTTTTGAAAATATCTCTCGTTGAGTTGATGGATTACCGGAGGATTTTTTCATATAGATTTCAAAATAAAACAACCCTAGACCCTGGAAGATGCAATAAGAGTGGCCAAGATGATCAAGGAACGAAATCAATTACACATGAAATCAACCCAAAAACTCGTTTCCCACAAACCTCATTGACACAAAAGAACTCAACCAATCATGCAGTTGGTATGCTAGAACCACCACCAACCCAATGCTTGAACCATGGCTCAACTTCTCAACCTGTGCCTTTTCACTGTATTATCAATCAAGAGAAAAGGGTTATGTTATTATTGTGATAAAAAGTTTGTTGCCAGCCATCACTACGCATAACCGCAACTATTCATGATTGAAGATGCACCTCAAATTCACACTGATAAAAGTGAGGAGGCTCTTCCTAAACAAAAGTTTCATGAAGTCATACCAAAAATTTCTTGCCATGCTATAGTAGGAGCAGAGCACCCACAAACCATACATGTTATGGGAAAATTAAAAATAAGAAGGTATTAGTACTAATATATGGATGGAGTACCCATAACTTTATTGATCAAGCATTACTCTCTCAGTTGGGATTACCAATAGTCCGGGATAAGAAATTCGAAGTTATGGTTGCTAATCATGAGAAGATAGAATGTGGTGGCCAATACTGTAACCTCACCATGATCATCCAAGGATATTCAATCATGATAGACTATTACATCCTTTAGGTTATAGTATGCCAATTGGTCCTAGGGGTACAATGGCTTCAAACTCTAGGACCCATTAAGATGGACTATAAGCAACTCACTATAAGCTTTCAAGTAGAAGGGACATCCTATACCTTCCACAGATTAGGAAGAACCAACATTGAAACTTTAACGGCCAAGGAGTCCAATGGGATACAAAGCATTGGGCTATTTTTCCAAATCGTCCCTTCAAGTAGTAGTAGCAGCATTCAACCCAATTCATACCCTCTAGAGATAAGTCAGCTACTCATAGAATTCTCATATGTATTTGAACCTCCCACCATCTTACCATCTAGGTGATTGCATGATCACCGACTTCCATTGTAGCCTAGCATAGGACTCGTGAATGTAAGGCCTTATCATTTCCCATATTACCAGAAAAAAGAAATAGAAAAGATGGTAAAGAAGCTTTTGCAATCTAGTTTGGTGAGGCCTAACAACATCCCTTTTTCCTCACCAGTTCTATTAGTTAAGAAAGTTGATGGAACCTAGAGGTTCTGTGTGGATTATAGGGCTGTAAATGGCATCACAAATAAAGATAAATATCTTGATGCGTAATTTCGCAAGTGTACGAATCGTTCAAGTAATAAAGTGTACAAAAGTACGAATATCGAACCCACAAGGAATGGCGTTACTAAGTACCGAAATTAACTAATCCTAATTTTATTTGAAAACCAAATTGTTGAATTTGTTTAAGAAGTAAATTAACTTAAAACTAAACGCAAATAACAAAATTTAATGTTGTTCACAAATGATTAAAAACGCTAAGGCATTTGATTTCGCTAAATCAATTCAATCCGATTTCAAGTCATGTTATATGAGAATCAAAGTTAAAAGTGATCGTTGAAAAACCAAAATTTATCTAATACTCTCTCTCGAGTTGTATTATAATTACTTATCTATGAAAACCAACTATATTTCTATGAAGATTTAATCACAAATAAGCACATTACGATTTATGGAATTTCTAGAATAACCACATACATCATGCATTAGGTGTCAAACTCGCATTCAACATACGGTATTTATCACAAGAAGTATTCATTACACATCTCCTCTCGGTCTCAATATAATGCAACAAATCATCTAAATCTTGATTAGAAATTTAAAAGCATTAAGCATGGAAATAAATACTCAACTTGAAAACAATGAATTCATATAACGATAACAAAATAAATCAGATTTTCTTGATTCAACTACATCATAGCCTTAGCAAAAACGAATTAGTTCATAACGTAAATAAGAATAAACATTATTTCAATTGAATCCATGAATAATAAATCTAAATAAAATGCAGAAAATAAAAGTTAAGGAGAAGAGATGAAAAACTCTTGAAGATGAAGACTTGGTAGCAACAATGGTGATGATTCTTCAAGCTTCTCCAACCTTTCTCTCCAAAATTTCCTTTTCTCCTCCAAAAATAACTCAGATATGCTCTCTTTGTTGTGGCCTCTGATAACTGTATTTTATATAGTTATTTTCATCAATTTTAGTAATGATAATTGCTATGTTCTTTTAATATTTAGTTAATTTTTGTTAAATAAATTAATATTTTCCTTTTATGTGCTAAAAATATATTTTTAATAAAATTAAATAATTTGTATCGAAAATGTACTTAATTTCATATTTTTTTGTCCGAAAATATAATTTCAAATAAAAGAGTTGTTAATTGCAATTTAAAAAAGTTGAAAATATAATTTAAATTAAAATCGTGCTTAATTTCAATTATTAAAAGTTTAAAATTTAATTTAAATTACCAAAAGGGCTATATTGCAATTAAACAAAGTTGAAAATGTAAATTGAAATATAATTGTGGGTGAAAATGTAATTAATAAAAATTGAATTTTCTGTGCAGGAGAAGAATTCCACTCGCATCATTCAACGCGTCCATCACTCACCGTTCGATCATCAATTCAACGGTCCAGATTTGGCGAGTACAACCAGACGAGGCAAAATCGCGTGTAACATTTTCGCGCGGCTCGGCGTGCCAGTGGGCCTCACCTGTCGCGCAGGCCGGCGTCAGAGTGGGACCCACATGTCGGATGCGCAGATTATCCCGAGCGCATCGCTGACCGTTGGATCTCTTGAACGGTCCAGATTGAAGCGTGTGGAACCAAGCTGTCGTGCACTGAACCGTTCGTGTAGCAATCGTGTGTGACGCGGGTTATGGTAGCAGCGTGCATCCTCAGTTTTTACAGAATAAGAATCTGCCACGTGTCTGTGCAGTGCACGACACAAAATATTACATTTTTATTTTATTTTTTTTATCAAAAACGCGTAATAATTTTTATCGAAAAACAAAAATCACGTGTATCGATTTTCGTATCGAAAAATATTATTTAATTCACGCGTGAGGCAGGGGCGCCGATTCTGCATTTTTTTAATTCTTTATGCATGCCACGTGTCAGCGTATGATTCGCTGAAACAAATAGTGGGACACGTGGCCGCATCTCATTCGTTGAAAGGAACGGGCGCACGCAGAAACTGAAGCACGGGATTGGGGCGCCGAGAAAGTGAGGCAACGGCTGGAAACGGGGCGCGATCTAGCGCGGTCGTGCGCATTGTAAATAGCCACGTGTCACACTTTAATTTGCTTAAATATTAGTGGGACACGTGGCAGATTCTTATTCTGTAAAAACTGAGGATGCACGCTGCTACCATAACCTGCGTCACACACGATTGCTACACGAACGGTTCAGTGCGCGACAGCTTGGTTCCACGCGCTTCAATCTGGACCGTTCAAGAGATCCAACGGTCAGTGATGCGCCTCGAGGGAATCTGTGCAGTCGACATGTGGGTCCCACTCTGACGCCGGCCTGCGCGACAGGTGGGGCCCACTAGCACGCCGAGCCGCGCGAAAATTTTACACGCGATTTTGCTTCGCCTGGTTGTACTCGCCAAATCTGGACCGTTGAATTGATGATCGAACGGTGAGTGATGGACGCGTTGAATGATGCGAGTGGAATTCTTCTCCTGCGTAGAAAATTCAATTTTTATTAATTACATTTTCACCCACAAATATATTTCAATTTACATTTTCAACTTTGTTTAATTGCAATACAGCCCTTTTGGTAATTTAAATTAAATTTTAAACTTTTAATAATTGAAATTAAGCCCGATTTTAATTTAAATTATATTTTCAACTTTTTTAAATTGCAATTAACAACTCTTTTATTTGAAATTATATTTTTGGACAAAAAAAATATGAAATTAAGTACATTTTCGATACAAATTATTTAATTTTATTAAAAATGTATTTTTAGCACATAAAAGGAAAATATTAATTTATTTAACAAAAATTAACTAAATATTAAAAGAACATAGCAATTATCATTACTAAAATTGATGAAAATAACTCTATAAAATACAGTTATCAGCCTCTTTCTCCATCATATTGTATATATAGATCTAGGGTTTTGGGGGAAATTTTGGAACAAAACAACATAAAAAATGTGTTTTCGGATGAAACTCGTCGGCGGCGACATTATTCTTGCCGTGGCGAGATTTCTGGAAAAGTTACGGTTTTGGTTCTGCTAATTCTCACCGGCGATGAGATTAATGTGGCCAGCGAAGATATTATGTTGGTCGGCGGCGAGATAATTTTGGCCGGCGAGGAGATGAATTTGCCAAAATGCGTGCTCTCGAAAAGATTTTTGGTGTGAGAATTTCGCCGGCGGCGAGAATATTCTGGCTGGCGGCGGGATTTCTAAAGTTTGAAACTTTGTTCTCTTTTTATTTTCACTCAATCTTGATCATTGTACTTTGTCCAAAACTTCTCCAAAATCATGATTTTACTTGAAATTGTACTTTAAACACGAAATACCCTTGAAATGAAATTTGTGGATTAAATAATCAAATAAACACACTTTTCACATTAATATCAATATTTAAATCATAACAAAAATGCAATAATTTGACTCTTATCAACAACCCCCAACCAGCTTCTTGCTAGTCTCTAGCAAGAAAAGCGATCTATTTAATAAATTCAAAGGAGACATTAAGAGAAAAATTGAAAGAAAATTTATTCTATTTACAAAATTACATTAAGCGTATGCAATAAGCCTTTAAACCCCTAGGCAGCCCTAGTAGGATGAGTTGTAGTCTCGTGAGGGCTTCTAGTGATGATACCCACAAACATCTTACCTATAACTATTCTAACTCAAAAAAATAAAATCACACAACATTTAATTTGCACAAATGTCTTAAAAATTGTAAATAACACACAACACATAGAATAATTAAATGTCACCTAAGCTTTAAGAAATCTCAAATGCCAATTTCACTTTTGTTATTGACTCTTAAATATCCATCAAACCACAAACTAATAGCCATAATGCCCGGATAATATTATGCATAATATCCACAAACAAAAAGGTGAAATCTCAAACTCCATAGGCTCACTTTTCAAAACTGTCTCCACTAATGAAGGAAAATACACCAATTCGGATCAATAGGACTTTATGAGGCTTGTAATGTTAGGCTTAGGTATTTGGTTAAGAAAGAACGAGAAGTGTCAAAATACAAATAATAGCACTTATTAGATTAAACATAACCAATTAAGTAAAAGAGTAACACCATTTAACCCAAATTGTTTCTTCCGATCATAACCCATTTTTCCAAAGATAAACAAAATTTTTCCTCAATATTTCACCTCAGTACATCCATCACTAACACTCCTTTATTTACTAGAGTGTGAAGGCCCTTTTTTTATTTTTTTATTTTTTTAAAACACAAAACAAACCCCCAACCAATTTCTTCCAATATATGTGGAAGAAATTTTTTTTTTCATCCTTACTCCAATTGCTCTTGAAAAGTTTGTGTTCAAAATTAAGTGCTCTTAACAAATAAGGTAGGAATTATATATATAGGTTTTTGGCTCAATAAAAGGTAGGTTATAGAAGGCATAAAGAAAGAAAAGTAAGGCTAACAATATATTTAAATAGGCTCAAAGAGGTAACTAGTGATATAAGAATACCAAGGTAGGCTTAAAATGGCACAATCGATCCAAATATGGCCTACATCATATTCTAAACAATGCAATTCCAAATTATTTTGCCTCAAGATGTTTTCAAATGAGTTCAAGAGTTTGTTGAGATCACAAAAAATGTCCATGAAAAATTTGCACATAAGACTTCTCTAATCATTTAGACTAATAAACCAAATCGTCCCACATACCAAAAGAGTTGCCAACTAGATAAAATCAACATTTGAAATTTTCTTTAAACCGAAGCAAAATTTAATGTCTTCTAAAAGATACTTGTTATCACAATCACATTATTATCATCAACGTGAAAATTAAAACAAGTACAATGCAAATGAGAAAAAAAATAAAAAATAAAAATAAGACAATAAAGAAATAAAAGAAATTTAATCAAAATGCAGAAAAATAAATGGAATATCAAAATTAAACACAAATAAACTACTAAAAATGAAGCGAAAAAAAAGATTTACCATTTACCGCACCCTCAACGAAAACCTTACATTGTCCTCAATGTAAGAAAGAAAAACTACAAATGGCTATCGTCATCACAAAGAGAAAAAGAGTTAGATGCACCATCACAATCACAGTAATTTGTTAAATCAAGGGGTTAACAATAAAAGAAAATCAATCATAGTCGCATTTTTTTTACTTGCAAGACAAATAAAATAAGAAAATTTAGTTAAAAATAAAATTATCATAAAATGAAGTGCAGAATTTAAAATCTAACTAATAATTTACCAAAACTTAAAATTTAAGCTAAAATTTAAAATTTAAAATTGCTAAAATAAAATGAGAAAAAAAATTTGATGGGTTGCCTCCCATTAAGCGCTTTAAGTTATAGTCATTAGCTAGACTTTCTATCATTCTTTCTGCTTGCTGAATTCTCCGTCAAAATATGGCTTCAACCGTTGTCCATTTACCTTGAAAGTTTGCTTTGTTTCATGACTGATCTCAACTACTCCATAAGGAAAAACCTTGGTTACTAGAAAAGGTCCTGACCAACGAGATTTTAGCTTTCTGGGAAAAAGTCTGAGACGGAATTATAAAGAAACACTTTCTATCCCACCTCAAAGTTTCGCCTCAAAATGTGCTTATCATGCCAAACCTTCATCTTGTCCTTGTATATTCGGGAATTCTCATAAGCATCATTCCTCATTTCATCCATTTCATTTGTTGCAGATTTCACAAGGCAAGCTTCTAGTGGTAGCATTGGAGTTCTCTCCTCAAAAGTTTCTGAGATTAACTTGTCAAGAGTGTTAATTTGAAAACAAGAATTTACCTCACTTGGAAATTTCATTGCTTCAAAAACATCAAAAGTCACTTGTTCATCTTGCACCTGTAGAATGAGCTTTCCTTGCCGAGCATCAATCAAAGTTCTTCCAGTTGCAAGGAACGGTCTCCCCAATATCAATGGTATCTCTCTATCTTCCTCTATGTCAAGCACCACGAAATATATAGGGAAAATAAATTTGTCGACTTTAGTTAAAACATCCTTAATTACCCCTAGAGGATATTTCACCGATCGATCCGCTAATTGTAAAGAGATTGAAGTGGGCTTCACTTCTCCCAGGCCTAGTTTTTTGAAAACAGAAAGTGTCATCAAATTAATGCTTGCTCCTAAATCACATAGGACTTTATCAAAATTGCAACTTCCTATAGTACAAGGTATAGTAAAATTCCTGGGTCTTTCAATTTATGTGGCAGTTTTCTTTGAAGAACTGCACTGCACTCCTCATTTAGCATGGCAGTTTCATAATCTCCCAACTTCCTCTTCTTTGATAGAATTTCCTTCATGAATTTTGCATACTTGGGCATTTGTTCCAACATCTCTGCAAAAGGAATGTTAATACGCAATTTCTTAAAAATATCCAGAAATTTATCAAATTGATTATCAAGCTTTTTCTTATTCAATCTTTGAGGATATGGGATATGAGGCTCATATTTCCCATATGGGGAAGGTTGAACATCTTGGGATGTTGATGGCTTTTCTTTATATTCTTTCATCTTTTTCTCCTATTTCCCCTACCATTCAAGTTCTTTACCGCTTCTCAATGTGATAGCCTTTACATACTCTTTGGGATTTATTGTGTCACTAGGCAACGATCCATGAGACCTTTCTGCAATCTGCTTTGAAAGTTGCCCCAGTTGGTTTTGGATGTCCCTGTTGATTGCCTCTTGATTTCTGAAATATGTTCTTGTCTCCTCAATGAACTTTCCCAAAATTCCTTCCAAATCTGTTTGTTTCTTCTCTTGGGGTTGGTAGGAAGATGATGACGGTTTGAATCTCCCTTGGTTATTTCCCCATGACAAATTCGGATGATTTCTCCAACCTGGATTATAGGTGTTCGAATATGGGTTATGTTGAGGTTTTTGGAAATTTGAAACATAATTTGCTTACTCAGCATTTGGTAAAGCAAATGGATTTCCAGCTTGGCACTCGATACTAGCATGATTTCCACCACATAAATCGCATTGTGTAGTTGGTTTGGATTCAGACTTGGATGACAAAGAATCCATCTTTCTTGAAAGAGCAGTAACTTGAGCCGACAAAGCATTCACTGAATCAATTTCATGCACTGCTGCTGGTCTTTTTGCAATTACCCGCTCTGAATGCCACTGATTGTTGTTTTCTGCCATAATCTCTAACAACTCATGAGCATCCTCCGGTGTTTTTCCCATTAAAGACCCTCCAGCTGCAACATCAATCATTGCCCGATAGTTTGAAACCAACCCATTATAAAATGTAGAGACTTGCAGCCAAATCGGTATACCATGATGTGGGCACTTCCTCAACATTTCTTTGAATCTTTCCCAAGCTTCATACAATGATTCTTGGTCATACTGTGTAAAAGATGTGATTTCATTCCTCAATTTTGCCGTCTTAGCAGGAGGACAGAACTTGGACAAGAATTTCTCAACCAACTCATTCCATGTTTTAATTGATCCCGGTGGTAATGAGTTTAGCCACTCCTTGTCTTTATCCTAAAGTGAAAAAGGAAAAACCCTCAATCTTATAGCATCTTCAAACATACCATTTATCTTGTAAAGATCACACACCTCCAGAAAGTAAGCAATATGTGCATTTGGATCATCCTTTGACATTCCTCCAAACTTATTTGATTGAACCATTTGGATAAAGGATGGTTTTATCTCAAAGTTATTTGCTTGAACAGTTGGCCTCCTTATACCCGAAGTAGTTCCAGCAACATTAGGCACAACATAATCCCTCAATGCCCTATGATTTCCACCTCCCTCAACAAATGGTGGATCCATAGCTGATTGTCTATTAGGAAGTGAGGATGAATGCCTTCTCTCTCGGTTTAGACGCCTATATGTTCTATCAATCTCTGGATCAAATGGAAAGTGGTTAAGGCTTCTTGTACGTCTCATACAAAAATCCTACAACCAGAAAATTAACTAGCACAAAAACAACACAAAGTTACCTTTTTTTTGTTTTGTTTATGATAAATAAAATAAAAGATCAAAATAAACAAAATTAAAAATGAAACAATGATAAAGCAAATTAACTTCAAATTAAAACTAAGATTAGGTAGTATCGATATTAATAAAATCAAACCATTACCCAGCAACGGCGCCAAAACTTGATGCATAATTTCGCAAGTGTATGAATCGTTCAAGTAATAAAGTGTACAAAATACAGATATCGAACCCACAAGGAATGGCGTTACTAAGTAGCGAAATTAACTAATCCTAATTTTATTTGAAAACCAAATTGTTGAATTTGTTTAAGAAGTAAATTAACTTAAAACTAAACGCAATTAACAAAATTTAATGTTGTTCACAAATGATTAAAAACACTAAGGCATTTGATTTCGCTAAATCAATTCAATCCGATTTCAAGTCATGTTATATGAGAATCAAAGTTAAAAGTGATGGTCGAAAAACCCAAATTTATCTAATACTCTCTCTCGAGTTATATTATAATTACTTATCTATGAAAACCAACTATATTTCTATGAAGATTTAATCACAAATAAGCACATTACGATTTATGGAATTTCTAGAATAACCACATACATCATGCATTAGATGTCAAACTCGCATTCAACATACGGTATTTATCACAAGAAGCATTCATCACACATCTCCTCTCGGTCTCAATATAATGCAACAAATCATCTAAATCTTGATTAGAAATTTAAAAGCATTAAGCATGGAAATAAATACTCAACTTGAAAACAATGAATTCATATAACGATAACAAAAGAAATTAGATTTTCTTGATTCAACTACATCATAGCCTTAGCAAAAATGAATCAGTTCATAACATAAATAAGAATAAACATTATTTCAATTGAATCCATGAATAACAAATCTAAATAAAATGCAGAAAATAAAAGCTAAGGAGAAGAGATGAAAAACTCTTGAAGATGAAGACTTTGTAGCAACAATGGTGATGATTCTTCAAGCTTCTCCAACCTTTCTCTCCAAAATTTCCTTTTCTCCTCCAAAAATAACTTAGATCTGCTCTCTTTTCTATGGCCTCTTTCTCCATCATATTGTATATATCTAGGGTTTTGGGGGAAATTTTGGAACAAAACAACATAAAAAATGTGTTTTCGGACGAAACTCGTCGGCGAAGACATTATTCTCGCTGCGGTGAGATTTCTGGAAGAGTTACGGTTTTGGTTTTGCTAATTCTCGCCGGTAGTGAGATTATGTTGGCTGACGGCGAGATGAATTTTCCAAAATCCGTGCTCTCGGGAAGTTGTTTTCCGTGAGAATTTCGCCGGTGGTGAGAATATTCTGGCCAACGGTGGGATTTCTAAATTTTGAAACTGTGTTCTCTTTTTATTTTCACTCAATCCTGATCATTGTACTTTGTCCAAAACTTCTCTAAAATCATGATTTTACCTGAAATTGCACTTTAAACACAAAATACCCGTGAAATGACATTTGTGGATTTAATAATCAAATAAACACAATTTTCACACTAATATCAACATTTAAATCATAACAAAAAGGCAATAATTTGACTCTTATCATATCCCATCCTTGTTATCAATGAACTACTAGATGAAATCCAAAGAGCCAGAGTCTATTCCAAATTAGATTTATGTTCAAGGTACTATCAAATACGATTACATGAAGGGGACATTCCTAAGACATCCTTCTGAAAGAATGAAGGACATTATGAATTCTTAGTGATGCCATTTGGTCTTAACAATGCTCTATCCACTTTCCAAAGCCTCATGAATGACCTCTTTCGTCCCTAACTCCAAAAATTCATTTTTTTCTTTGATGACATTCTAATATACTCAACCTTTGATGTATGAGAGATTGACTTTATGGGTCCTTTTTTCCTCATCCAATGGTTTTCAATATATTTTGGTTGCTGTGGATTATGTATCCAAGTGGGTAGAAGCTATCCCCACTAAAACCAATGATGCTAATGTTGTTGTTAAATTGTTGAATGATTTAATATTTAGCAGGTTCGGAATGCCTAGAGCTATAATAAGTGATGGAGGTAGCCATTTTTGTAACAAGATCTTTGATGGAGGACTAAACAAGTACAACATCACACATAAAGTAGCTACTCCATATCATCCTTAAAATTCTTGTTTAGTGGAAGTAAGTAATAGGAAAATTAAGGGAATATTGGAATGCACTGTGCATCCTTCAAGGAAGGATTGGGCATTTAAGTTAAATGATGCCTTATAGGCATACCACACTGCTTACAAAACACCCATTGGGATGAGCCCTTATCGGTTAATATTAGGGAAAGCGTTCCATCTTCTAGTTGAACTTGAACATAAATCTTACTGGGTAATTAAAGAGTTAAACATGGATTTAGATAAAGTAGGAGAAAATGGTTACTCCATCTTAATGAGTTGGAAGAAATTAGGAACGAAGCCTATGAGAATGCCAAATTATACAAAGAGCGTACTAAGTGCTATCATGATAAGAGGCTAGTTCCTAAGACTCTTCACCCTAGAATAAAAGTTCTTTTATTTAACTCTTGTTTGAGATTGTTTCTAAGAAAGTTGAGATCAATATGGGATGGACCATTAAAAATAGTTTAGGTATTTGCACATGGAGTAGTATAACTATTGGATTCCAAGACACAAAAAACATTCAAAGTCAATGGGCATCGTGTGAAGCCTTATTTAGAAGAACCAAAAAACATTGATGAAATGGATTGCATTTGGCTGAGTAACCCTTAGCACCATAAAGTACGTCTTGCTAAGACATTAAACTAAGCGCTGGATAGGAGGCAACCCATCATTTTAGGTAATTTCCTTTTATTTAATTTCTATTGTATATTTTAGTTTAATTACATGTAAATAATTTTAAAATTGTTAAAACTAAAATATTTGTTGAGATGTTAGAAGTTCACAGCGATTTGTCTGTGTGCACTTTAATGAACATGATGGATGCACCTACATTTCTCCATTACTGCTTGCACAATCGCAGGAAAGAGGTAATATTTCTTCTCTTTTCTCTTTTCTCTTTATCTTTAATTTACAATTTTTACATTGAGGACAATGTAAGTTCTTGGTTGGGGGTGGTGAAAATTTTATCATGCTTAATTTCAGAAAAATATTAACGATTTAAAAAAAATTATATTCGCATTTTCATTTTTTATGTTTAATTTTATTTTGGACTGTTAGATTAATTTTTGAAAACATATCATCAAATATTTTTTAATTTTTTTGTTTTTGGTAATTAGTTAGTTTTTGTCATAACTAGTATTTCTTGATAATATGTAGAAATTATATTAAACCCAAAATTGGTGTTTATGAATTATTTTTAGTAGAGACTACCTTTGTGAGATATAATTTGAGCCTAATTTCCTTTATTCAGAGTGAAATATATATTTTTTCTACTCCAAACACATTTCTCTTTTCTTCAAATTTTTAGATGATCTCTATAGGTATTAACATTGAATGTATGAATTTTTTCTCATCTTAATAGAGCGTCGTATATTTTTTATTACTATTTTTGCTTAGATTAAATGATTTAAGTAGAAATTGATAGTATATACTTTTATCTCATTCATGCATGACTGTTACAAAAAAAAAGACATATGGGGTGACCTAAACCAAAATCAAATATAAAAGCCACAAAATTAACCTCTCACCAAAATCCTAAAAAAATGTACAATTTGTATATGGGTTGACTCTCTAAATATATATATATATATATATATATATTGAAAAATATCTTTAAAAAATAGAGAGATTAAGAATATATAGTATAATTTACATACTAAGACCCACATTATCTACAAAGTTGTGAGTAAAGGCTAATTACAAAAGAAAGATATAGGAAGTAATTCCCTATAAATTCATTGCACTTTCTTCATTTGTAAAAGGCATATATCTTGAAATTTTTTCTTAATAAGTTTGATTTATGCATAAAAGTAATTTTTATATATGAAATCTTTATAATTTATACATTCGATTCCTTTCATGAGATCAACGTCAAAATAACACTTTGAGCTTTTATTCTTTATACATATACGAACATATTAGTTTATTTCTATACATCAAATCTTTCGCATGTAAATTAGTATGAGTGTTTGAACCTATAGGATTCAGTGTTTTGAGAGTATTGACTAGTCAGGAATAGAGTCGAAACGAATTCAGATTCCAGACACTAAAATTGGGTGAAATTAAATTGATACCTTTTTTATATGAAATATGAAAATGATTTTCGACTAATTATTATAATAAATCATGATTGTTTAAGAAGATTAAAATAATTTATGCTTTAGATTTTAATTATGATCTTAAAGGAGATTAAAAAGTATGAGGCATTTTTGTGTTATGTTTCATGTTGTTTTCTTTTATTCTTAAAAGTTAATTTCTGATTTTGTTGTAATTTTAGTTTCTAAGTTGTTGTTTTTATTATTTCTTTTAACTTTTACATTTTGTTGAATGTTTATGGGTATCATTACTAAAAATGCTCACGAGACTCAAACTTGTCCACTAGGGCAACCTAGGGGTTTAAAGGCTTGTTGCATACGTTAAATACAACTGTGTCAATCCACGGAAGTGATTTAGGATAGTTTAATTTTTAGTTTTTATCGCTTCTCTTGCCAAGGGACTAGTAAGAAGCTAATTAGGGTTGTGATGAGGTCTCAAAAAGCACTAAAATTACCATGATTTTATTCACTTTAATTGATTAAAAAGATATATATTTATATGATTTTATCATATTTATATATAAATCTATCTTTTCAGAATCACGGGTATTTTTATTGTTTTTTAGGTATTTTTGCTTAAAAAAGTAACTTAAAGACTCATAAAAATACTGGAGGCAATACATCACAAATATATTCATAAATAAATGAGAAAAAGTAAAAAAAAAAAAGATGGAAAATTGGACAAAATGGGTCAAAAATGTTAAAAAGGATGAAATCATGCACGCAGCTGCCCAACAGCACTGGCCAATACGCATAGCACACCGAGTAGTGCATGCGCCCATCTATGCCCAGCCCGCGTATGGTATTATGCCCATCTGCCCTATTCGTGTGCGCTGCCGCATCCCACCTACCAATGACATCAGTTGACATCATCATTCACCTACTACGCGTTTCCTCCATTGTTTAATCATTTTTTCACCCACTTGTTCTTCCTCTCGTCACCTATAAATACCCTTATTCTCTACACACCAAAACACACCTAAAAAATATCTTCTTCTCTCTTTCTTTCTCTGCATTTCTTATTTTTTAGTTGTCCTTAGTTTTAGAGTTCTTCTCTTTCTGAGAAGAACTAATTATGATTTTTTAATTTATTTTCTTTTTGATTCAATAAATGGAACAAAAATAGCATCAAAGTACTGTAATAATTTTATTTTCTTTGAAGTTATTTTTTTATGTTTAATTCTTATATGTTATATTTAATTTATTTGTGATTAAATTTAACATTGCTGGCTGTTTATAAACATGATATAATAATAACATTGTTATGCTTGGGAAATATTAAATAGGTAAAAATCTCTAAAATGAATTGATTTTATTTTTATTCAAGATTTTATATTAAGAATGTTATAGATAAATATATTATTTTTCATTACGAACTTAAATCTTAAAATTAGATTTTAAGTTTTAGTTATCTAGTCTGATTTAGAGTAGTACTCTTTTAATTTTTGGTACAATCATCCGGTAGTTAGAGTGAAGCTCTATTTCAAAAGTTTTATAAGAATTATTATTTGAAAATGTATTAACAACAACTTTTCAGTAGTAGTTTTAAAACTTGAAAGTTAGTACTTGGATAATTAAATTCTTAGGTTTAATTTAGACACCTTGAATAAAGTTTAAACTATCTAACCCCACCAAAGGTGGTATTTAAATGGTTCATTTTCAATCTCTCAGAAAAAAGGAATTAATCTAATTAACCAAATTAGTTATCAACTCCATCCATATGTGTTAATTGATTTGTTTAGTTAACAAAGAATATGTAAACCCACCAAAGGTGGTATTCATATAAAAAAGAGAGAATGAATAAATATTAATTTATATCTTTCATAACCTAAATAATATGAGCAAGCATAATTAACTTAGTTATTATATCCATAAATACTCCACTATTATAAATGATAAAATTTGCGTAAATATTTATTGAATATGTATTTATATTTATTTTTATGTTATTAGATTAGAAACACAAAACCCCAAATACTGTGACAGGATGTTTAGGATTTAATTTCACTTTTAAAAGTTTGAATAATAAATTAAAACCACATATATTCCTTCCTTGGGAGTATACTTATCATTTTCTATGAAATGATTTGTGCACTTGCAAGAGTTTTATAAATATAAAACGAAAGTATTGGCAAGATCGGTGATGCTGGTTTTGCTTCATCACATAGTAGTCTCATTTGAAGTAAGGATGGTGTTGGTAGACACCTCTGTCTACTACTGGGGTTGTGTCGAAAGCTATATCAACAACTCTATCATGCTTTCCAAATGGTCCAACCTTCCATGGTTGGGACTCTAGGCTTCCTCGGTTTCTTCACCCTTCTAGCTTTCTTGGTCCTCTTAGGAGGTATAGGGTCCCTTTCTTGAGACTTATCATGCTTATGTGCTAGTGAAGAGGGAGGAAATTCTCCGTAACTTTGTTGTGAACTCGTATTTGAATTTTAGTGGATCAAATGTAATCATTTAGGAGAAAGAGGTGATGAACATGATGAATGTGATGAAAAAATGAAAAACAAGATGACTGTTCCTTGTTTGTTCAATGCTTGAGTCGGTTATCATACCAAATTTCTTACATACTATTGCAGATGTTGAATTCAATTTCTGGACTCCTTGTGTTCACCACTTGGATTGCTTATTAGGATCCTGAAAAGATGAGAAAAGGAACATAATTACAACATCGGGGGTGTCTTATCCTCCTCAATATTTAAGTGAGTTCCTTATAGGATTTAATTGAGAAAATTCAGAGCAACTTGTAGTAGTTTAAAAAATTATTCATTTAATGTTGAATATGAGAGCCCATTTATAGGCTTGATTCAATGGCAATATTGTAATGTCGCATGCAATCATTAATAATATAATATTATAATAATATATTATTTTATATTAAATTATATATTTAGAATTATCATATCAAATCATAAATATTCAATTTAAATTTAAATCAAGAGATAATTATTATAAAGCTTTCCATTTGAAATTCAAAAATCAACTACCAATGTATTAATCATGCATTGAGTGTATCCATTTGACCATTCAAATATGACGCGAACCAATCAAATGGTACTACTTGTATTTGATAAAATTTCCCTAACAAATAACAAACAAATTATTTATAACTCTAATTCAATCAATTTCTAACCTAAAATATATTTTTCATTATTTAGAATACATATATCAATAAAAATATAAATTTTATTTGATAAATGGCAATATTAATAAATTGAATAGTATATAGGTTAGTGTCCATAAAATTCTTTTCTTCAAAATACATAAATAAAAAGGGCAATAAAATTTATTATTTTAAAAATTACATGTAACTATATAAAATATATCTATATCTTATTGAGATATTGGAATTTCACTTAATATATTATATTATTAATAACTTCAATAATTGATTTATAATTGTTTTCTAATAAATAAATAAATAAATAAATAAATAAAATGGGTAACAAAATTTATTATTTTAAAAAATAAGAAAATTTTTTTAAAAAATATTTAAATTTTTATATATAATATAGATTGTATTTACATCTAGGTGATGTTTATAACAGTTGTTTATAGGAAAAATGTTTTATCTGTTGACAATGGGATTCAAACTTAGGCCAATGCATATTTCTTAACTCGTTTAGTTATCGTGTAATATAAATTGCACTTGTTTGTTTTCTCTTTAATGCATCCTTGTTATATTTAGGTGTTTTGTTTTGTTTGGTTTGAAGCATTCCTTCAATTGTGGTAGTGTAAATAAAGAAAATTGATGAAGAAGTTGAATGGATTTACAATGTTTTGGTTAAATATTTACCCAAAATCATTTGATCTTAGGTAATTATTTTCTTCAAAATCACTCAAAGGTAAAGAATAGAATAGAATTCATGGTAAGGATTACTTGGGAGCAATTTTGGTAAAGAATAGAATTTTTGATAAAGTATTGGTTTGATGTAGAAAGGCATTTCTCTAGTGTGGAAAGGCTTATCAATAGCATTCATTGCTGTGTTAAGGCTTATCAAAACAAGGCAATGCCATATTACAACAATGGCAAGCCTTATCTCCGAACAATTTTGATAAAAAATGAAATTGGTTGTAAGGTATTGGCTTGGTGTGGGAAGACATTGACCTAATGTTGGGAGGCATTGGCTTAGTATAGGAAGGCTTACCATCAACATCCAATATGGCTTACAATGACAAAAGAATGTGTTACCACAATATTGGTAATCCTTGACTCGGGAGCGATTTTGGTAAAAAATAGAATCTAACCCAAATGCCTTACTAGATTGGTAAATCACTCATTGTTTCCTTATTTTTCCAGCTATTATGCATGGTTCAATACGAGTAAATAACGACAAGAATTCAATCTTCACCTCAGACCATATATGGTAATCCGATCTACTCCTCGACATAAACATGTATACTACTTCTAAATATTGAGTCTCCCACTCTTTCATTCCAGAGGTGAGGGCTGGGGTGGAAGAGTGTCCAACATATCCGAGTTACGGTGCTTGCTCGTAGTGTGTCAAAACCACGCTTTGAATTGCACATCATTACTTGAATTTGAATTTCAAATGTTGGTAGGAGATGAAAAAGTATAAATATGGGTCAATACTCTCAAGGGTCCTATTTACTTTTGCTTTCTATCAGCTTGCTGCATTCCAAGAAAGCTTTGTTGCTTTTGCCCAACATTCGATCGCTTTATACCAATTTTTAATATTTCCTACTCAAGTCTTTTATGTTTAAGCTTAGTGGTAAGCTTTCAATTGTTTTACTTTTATTTTAGGATGGTTTCTTACTATTTCACTCTATTTCATTTATATTTGGGTAATTCTTGTCAAACATATCCTCTTGTTCATTTTCATTTAGTATTGGTTTAGGCTGGTAGTAGAAACCAAAAAAAAAATAGTTACAGTTGGTAAGCAACCTAGGAATCTCCCTAGGTTAGATAGTGTAATAATCTATGAGAGCGAAGAGGGATCAGAGGGCTCTAAGTCACTAGGGATTTTTGGTTCAACTTTTACTTCTAGCTAGACGAGTGACTCGAGGAGCTCTCATAATTTAATCTTCATTTTGTCTTTGACAAACATAGCTCAACCAAGAACTACTACTCTGATCTTTATTTTAGTCTCAATGAGCATAACTATCCCTCAAGTATGGCTAAAGAAAACTTGACTAGTAAAGGGCACGAGTAAGTTGACCTATCAGACTAAAAGATGGACATCTGAGTCCATACCTTGAAAGTTGAGGCCAGAGGATGCTACCAAGCTAAGGGTAGCTTACATAATTCCTTACTCTGTAGAAATTCAAATTCCCATCCCAACTACTCTTGATAGCAATACCCCACCAAAGGGCTGGATAGCCTTCCATAATATGTTGATCTAGTTGGCATTATGATTTCCCTTTCCTGACTTCATGAGGTACTTCTTGAGGTAGACTTAGAAAATCCCTTATTAGTTGCTTCCCAATTGGTGGAGGTATTCACTTTGTACCACCTTATTAGGAAAGGAGTTAGGCATGACAATTGGGATGCTCGATTTTAACTAGGCCTACATTATAAAGTAGAATCTATTAGACCCATATTAGATATACATGTTGGCCAAATAGGACAAAAGGATGGACGTATAACTTCTTGATAATGATAGGAACTAAAAATAGTTCCTTTTTGTAAGACTTGTGTTAGTATTGATGATATTCGTGAACAAAATATATAATTGTAACTTTAGTTTCTAGGTGTCTTAGAAGAATATTTTCAAGCTGAAGAAACTATCATGCCTTAATGATCACATACAAGATAATTTGTATTCTCGTACACATTAGATTACATATTAGACATAATAGGAATAATGTGAAAATGGGCTACTCGATTGATCGTGTAGTGACTAGATTGATTGTATAGTGATTAGATTGATTGAGAAATATTATCTTATTAAATTAATTTCAATACATTACTAGATCAATTGAGGACTAGATCAATCAAGTTTAATAGCTAGATCAAAAAACCTTTTTTGAATACTAATTAAATAATTAGTGGACCAATCTAAAGAATGTTTGATCTATTGATCTATGTACTCGATCGATCGAGCACATGGTTAGATCGATCTAGCCATCAAGTCTTTCAATTTAATATATATTTTTACTATGAGTTGATTGCCTTTTTACAGTATTTTTCTTATTTCTTAAAATTTTTTAACTAATTTTATGGATAATATAGGAATTCCATTTTAACCTAATGTTCTTCAAAAAATTCTATAAATACAAACCTAAGCACACATTTGATACTAACCAAGTAAGAGCTTAGTTGTGCTTTCTCTTCATCTTTTATTCTCTTTTGTTTTGCTAAAACTATTGAAGTATGATTTTTCATTCAATTAATTTATCAAACATTTTATGGTTATTCTTGATGTATTAACAAGCTTACGATAATTGAGATATTGAACATTTTAACAGATTGTTCTAGAGTTGCTAATTATTTTTTATTTATCTAATATATTATTTAAATAAACTAGTTGGGGTTGTTCATTATTTTGATTTATGGCACATACTTGCCCTTATATTTATGTGCTAACATTTTAGATGACAACGGTATGGGTTAGATTAATTCATGGGACATGAGTTTGTAGGAACTCTAGTTTGGATCTGAATGCCTATCTTATAGAGACCATGATGAAAATATCAGCTTATAAGAAGGTTACTTGAGGGCATTACATGGTGATGAATGCTCAAAAAGCACTAAAATTACCATGATTTTATGCTCATTAATTGATTAAAAATATATATATTTATATGTTTTATCATATATTTATATAAATTTGTCTTTTTCGGAATCACAGGTATTTTTATTGTTTTTCAGGTATTTTGGCTTAAAAACGCAATTTAAAGACTCAAAGAGGAATACTTGAAGCAATACATCACAAATATATCAATAAATAAATGGGGAAAGGTCAACAAATATGGAAACAATTGGACAAAATGGGTCAAAAAGGTCAAAAATGTCAAAAAGGAGAAAATCGCGCCGGAGCGACCCGTCCGTGCGTGCCGGCCTTGGCCGCACACTGCGCGCGTGGAGTACTTGTTCATCCGCGTCTGGCGCGTACTTGACTGCCCTCCGTACGCCGATGCCATTTCGCCCCATTTTTCACGTGCAGCCACCCCCATGACATCATGCTGACGTCATCAATGACCTAAGCATTTCCATTACGCGTTTTTACATTTTTTAACATTTTTTACTCATTTTTTCTCTCCATCCTCACCTATAAATACCCCCCTTCCCTTCACTTCAAAACACACCTCAAAACACACTTCTCTCTTCTTTCTTTCTCTCCATTTCTTAGTTTTTAGTTTTTTTAGTTTTTCTTATGTTTTAGCTAGTTTCTCTTAGTTTTAGAGTTCTTCCCTCTTTGGGAAGAACTAGTTATGTTTTTGTAATTTATTAGCTTTTTGATTCAATAAATGGGAGTTCAAATTCCGTTTGGAGGTTTTCTAGCAACAGGAATAGCATCGAAGTACTGTAAGGATTTTATTTTCTTTGCAGTTATTTTTAATGCTTTATTCTTACATGTTATATTTAATTTGTCTGTGATTAAATTTAAGCTGCTATTGTTTGTAAACATGATATAATAATAACGTTATTATGCTTGCGAAATATTAAATAGGTAAAAATCTCTAAAATGAATTGATTTTATTTTTATTCAAGATTTTTATATTAAGAATGTAGAGAGAAATATATTATTTTTCATTACAAACTTAAATCTGAAAATTAGATTTTAAGGTTTAGTTATCCGGTCTGATTTAGAGTAGTGCTCTTTTATTTGTTGGTACAATCGCCCGGTAGTTAGAGTGAAGCTCTATTTCAAAAGTTTTTATAAGAATTATTATCTGAAAATGTATTGACAACATGTTTTCAGTAGTAGTTTTAAAAATTGAAAGTTAGTACTCGGATAACTAAATTCTTAGGTTTAATTTGGACACCTTGAATAAAGTTTAAACTGTCTAACCCCACCAAAGGTGTCATTTAAATGGTTCATTTTCAATCTCTTAGAAAAAGGAATTAATTTAATTAACCAAATTAGTTATCAACCCCACCCATAGGTGTTAATTGATTTGTTTAGTTAACAAAGAATATCTAACCCCACCAAAGGTGGTATTCATACAAAAAAGGGAGAATCAATAAATATCAATTCATATTTTTAATAACCTAAATAATATGAGCAAGCATAATTAACTTAGTTATTATATCCATAAATACTCCACTATTATAAATGATAAAATTTGCATGAATGTTTATTGAATCTATGTTTAATTTTCTGTAATTAGATTAAAAACACAAAAACCCCAAAATATCGTGACAGGATGTTTAGGATTTAATTTCGTTTTTAAAAGTTTGAATAATAAATTAAAAACCACATACATTCCTTCCTTAGATCGACCTTGGGAGTATACTTATCATTTTCTACGAAATGATTCATGCACTTGCGAGAGTTTTATAAATATAAAACCAAAGTATTGGCAGGATCGGCGATGCCGGTTTTCGTTCATCAAAGTTTTTGGCGATCCCGATTCTACTCATCACATGGGTAGGTAGTTTAATTCCTAGCCTTGCAACTAGATACTTGTTTTTCATAATGGATAGTTAGGTGAGATGGTCGACCAATGGTTTTTTCTTAGGTCATTGGTGTGGCATAGGTTGTTCATACCACAAAGTCTCGTGTGTTGATATTTTTATTTCTTTATTAATTTATTTACACTTGATTGTATGCTTGGTCGATTACAAAATTTTAGTTTGTCATACATTCATTGATTTTTTGCTAATTAGATATTTAGATCCATAACTAAACAAAATTTCATTTGCTATCAAAATGGGTCACTAGATACATTTAGTGTTCTTAGGACCTTGTTATGGATTATCTTATTAAGGGTGATAGCTTGGATGTTGAGGAATGAAAATCCTCTTTTTCTAAATATAATGTTAAAAGTTTTCAAGAATTGTTTTCTAAAGGGGCTAGGGCCTGAAAATGATGACTACTTTAAAAGTAAAAATAGAAAAGTTAAATGAACAACTTGAGACACATGAAAGATTGTTAAATAAATTAATGGAAAAGAAGAATTTTTGTAAGAATAAAATAATGCTTTGAATTTAAGTCTTGTAGGTTTGAAAGAAGAAAATCACAAGCTTGTTACAGATAAAGAAAAATTGGTGCAAGAGCTTGAATAATACAAGAAAGGTGTAAAAAGGCTAACCATTGGAGTTGAAAGGCTAAACAAAATTCTGGATTATGAAAAAACTAGTAGAGATAAGAGAGAACTAGGCTATATAGATGAGGATTCTACGCCATCATATTAAAAAAAAACTAAGTTTGTAAAACCCTCCAACCATTCTTCCTTATAGGCTACAAATACAACTTCAATATTAAAGACTACTTTTGTAAGGCCTCCTAACACTTCTCCTAATGTTATTCGTTATGCACAAAGAATAGTTGCACTTGTGATGGAAATATTTGTTAAGTTTGTGCTTATTTGTCATCATTGTGGTAGGAAAGATCTTATTAGGCTCAAGTGTAGATGTTTGATGAATACTCTTAAATTTAATAATACTTTCCATTTTTTACATAGAACGCCTCATAACCATTATCCATCTTAAATGTTGCGTCATATTCTATGATGAATGGAAATTATGGTAACATGTTCAAAAATCCTACTAGAAAGCATGAAGTTGTTAGCTCAAAGAGGCAAGTGAAATTCAATGCATTTAATTCTAGGACTAATTACCATTATCCTATCATGCATACTGCAACTTTATTTAGGATGAATGAGAAATTTAAAGGTAAGTCCAAGAATATACTTATGACAACTAAGGCGGTTAATTTCCAACCTAAAGATATTGAGAAACCAAAATTAAAATAAATTTGGGTTAAGAAATATTGTTTCTTTTTAGTCACTTGACCGTCGTTCTTTATTGTTTTACCTAAATAATTTTAATTCAGTGCTTAATTGACTTTAAGTGAACATCTTTAGTTTGTTTTTTTTTAATTTTATTGATGTTTATTTAGTTAAAAAAAGATAAAAATAATAAAAAATAAAAGGAGGAAAGTAGACATGCTTTAACATTGACATGATCATTACATACTTCATTGATATCTATTTTTACCATGAATTGTGCAAATATATATTTTGACTTATGCATTTACATATTTCTTCACGTTTGGTGATGGATGTTGACATGAAGCTACTCACACACTCATTAAACACATAAGTATGTCATGCTAGAAATTTATAATTAATTATGTGAGATTTTTAAGGTATGAGATAACATTGACTGTGAAAATTATGGTTGAACTCTAGCTTTCACTTTATAAAATGCTTTTATAGAAAGACACCTAATTTTGAGACGATTATCTACTATGATGTGTGAAAAATATTGTGGTGAGCAGAGATTGCTACCTCATAACTAGTGTGAAAGTCATCATACTCGGTATATTGGCTTGTGCATATTTTCTTAAATAATAATAATAGTATTAAACAAAAAAGAAAAATACAAAATCTTTTGTATGTACTACAAGAAAGAGCTATAATTGGTTATATGAAAAGAAAATAAATAACCAATCCCTCAAAAAAAAAATACAATAGGGGAATACAAAAAAATAGTTAATTTATCTTTTAGTAAGTAAATTTTATTTTATGCAAGTATGAATTCAACTACAATTTTTTATGATAGGTGGTACTCCTTATTTTGAATCTTTCATAATTGATCATAAATAAATAAATCGACACCCAATTGTAGTTCCAACACATATTTTACTTTTAATGATTATCAATATATCACCATCTGTGTTAATATGTTTGTGTGTTTTGTCTACATATATTTATATTGTCAATGGATAGTACACTTTGAACAAAATTAATTTTAATATTTGTGTGTACTGTTGTAATCATGTTAAGCTAAGTCTACTACCATCAATTCAATATATATATATATATATATATCAATTTTATAAATTTTGTTTTATTCTAATTTATTTAGAGGAGTCATAGAACTTAGGGAGAAATTTTTCATTTTTGAGTAACACATTTTTTTAGCTCTTTGTTTTAATCTTTTAAGAATGTGTACTCCTCTTTTAAATCATTAAATACACTACTTTCTTGCTCAATGAGTTATCATTACTTTATTATTTTATTGTTTATTCATATGATAAAAAAAAGGGGGAGAAAAATCGAAACATTAATTGAAAATCCTTTTTAGAGATATTACACATAGGGGGAGTTGTGTTTTTAATTTTTATCTATTGATAGTTGATACTCCTTTTGAATCTTTTATAACTGATCATAAATGAATAAATGAATAAATTGACATCCAATTGTAGTTCCAACATATATTTTAATTTTAATGATTGTTGATATGTGACCATCTCTATTAATATATTTGTGTGCCTTGTCTACATATGCTTATATTGTCAATGGATAGTCACACTTTGAATAAAATTAATTTTATTATTTGTTTGTATTGTTGTGATCATGTTAAGTTAATTCTACTACCCTCAATTAATATATATATATATATATATATATATCAATTTTTATAAATTATGTTTTATTCTAATTTATTTAGAGGAGTGGTAGAACTTAGAGGGAGTTTATTCATTTTTGGGTAACATATTGTTTTTAGCTAATTTATACTCCCTTTTTTAGTCATTAAATACATTACTTGCTTTCTCAACCTATTATCATTGCTTTATGATTTTATTATTTATTCATATGATAAAACATGGAGAAAATTTGGATCATTAATTGAAAAACTACAAAAAGGGGAGAGCTTACTTAGTGGGAGATTACTTTGACCTTTTTTGGAGATACTAAACAGAGAGGGAGCTGTGTTTTTAATTTCTATCTATTAATTACTCACTCTTATAAATATTCTTCACTTTCTTACTATTATATACACTGAAATAATAAACAATGAGTCTTTCGGGACAAGTTGTTTGGTTTTTTATGTTTTTATTTTTCGACATAAACTTGAGCTTATAAGATTTAAGAAAAAATGGTTCCACATGATCATAGGATAGTACCAATATGTATAATTTTAATTTTTTTATAAGTACTTTGTAGTGAGAGAAAGGTTTTGTCACACGAATATGTCAAAGGAATATGATATTGTTGGTGATATTTGTTAATAAAATATAATTGTAACTTTAGTTTCTAGGTGTGTCTTAGAAGAATATTTTCAAGGCAAAGAAACTATTGAGCCTCAACTAACATATATTAGGTATATTTTTGTTTCCTTACACATTAGATTACATATTAGACATAATAGGAACGGTGTAAAAATAGGCTACTCGATCAATCAAGTAGTGACTAGATTGATAGAGTAATATTACCTTAATAAATTGATTTTAGTACATTACTAGATCGATTTAGGGATTTACTCGATCGATCAAGGACTAGATAAATCAAGTTTAATCACTATATCAATTCATCTTTTTTGAATATTAATTTAACAATGACTGGATCGATCAAGATGATGTTTGATTGATTGACCTATGTACTATATTGATTGAGTTGTTAGGCCTTTGAATTTAATATATGTATCTATTACGAGTTGGAATGAATTTTTACAGTATTTTCTTATTTCTTAAAAGTGTTTTAACTGGTTTTATGGACAATATGGTAATTCCACTTTAATCTAATGTTCTTCAAAATGTTCTATAAATACAAACTTAAGCACACATTAGAAATTAACCACACAAGAGCTTAATTGTTCTTATTATCTTCATCTTTTATTCTCTCTTGTTTTTCTAAAATTTTTGAAGCATGCTTTTCATTAAGTCAATTTATCAAACATTTTTGGTTGTTTTTGATGGATTAAGAAACCTACGATAATTGAGATATTGCACGTTTTCACTAATTATTTTAGAGTTGCTAGTTCTTTTCAATTTATCTAAAATATTGTTTAAATCAACTAGTTAGGGTTGTTTATTATTGAATCTATAGTAAGATACACATTTTTACTTATGTTTATGTGCTAACATTTTAGGTAATAGTGGTGTGGGTTCAATTAATTCGTGGGACTCGAGCTCGCTAGAATGCTGGTCCGGATCTGAATGCCTATCTTGTAGTGACTAGGATGGAAGTAGTGGCTTATAAGTAGGTTATTTGGAGGCATTACCTGGGTGGGTAGTTTGAGTCTTTGCCTTGTAATTGGATACTTATTTTTCATGGTGGATAGTTAGGCAGTCCAATGGATCGGTGGTTTTTTTTAGGTCAATGATATGGCCTAGGTTTTCCACATAAAAATCTCATGTGTTGATATTTTTATTTTTGCATTACTTTATTTACACATGATTTTATGCTTGGCCACATATGTTTTCCACATTCATTTTTCTATGTTTTCGGTCACTAGAAGCAACTTCATTCCTCTAGTGTGGGGAAACGTCAAGGTCATTCTAAAGAGGTCATGCTTCCATATGTTGAGCTTGAGTCATGATGCAAAGCGAAAAATATCCATAGGTGGGATGTTGAGGGTACTTCATCTTCTGTGTTGGGCTAGACTTGGCTTGGGTAGGTTACAAGGTTCGATCCTTGGGTCAATATGAATGTCCAAACATCAAGTCCCCTTACTTTTTCAGCTCAGGCTTTGGTCTAAGATGGAAGACTAAATACCAAGCACAGGATATGAACCATTCGACTCCCACCATAAATGGGTGTCAGTTGATTGGAGAGAGAAATCCAATGCCCTTATATAAAGGGGTGCTTGGGCTAGGACTTATTATTACTTACTTACAAAATTGAGAAATAGTGAGAGAAAATGCTCTTTCATTTCTTTTCGAGTGGTGAAAGATTTTTAGTTCGGTGGTAAGAATTCAACTCGTACTATAATATTCTCTGTTCAGCCTTTTTGCATCAAAGTGTTGAGAACCTAACGATTTGCTACTTGCTTTTCAAGTCGGTTTTTAAGAGGAACAATTTTCTTTTACTTTCAAGTTGTCTTTAGGTAAAATCTTTTTCTCGTACCTTACCACCTGCTATTATTTTGTCTTTATTTATTTTCTTTGTAGCTTTTATCAAAATGCATAGAGAAGAGACATCTGCTTCTAGCTCTGGCTCGTGGGAGAGTGCCTAGTATTCTAGTGGGAGCTCAGTGTCTTCTAGCTCGGGTTCTTCTAATGAAACACGTTAGTCTATACCATAACCATCCACCTCTCCCCCCCCCGTCAGACCATGCAAAATGTGAAATTGAGCGTGCCTCATGATAAGAGCTAAATTATTGCATTTTGTTATGATTTAAATGTTGATATTTGCGTGAAAATTGTGTTTATTTGATTATTTAATCCACAAATGTCATTTCATGGGTATTTCTTGTCTAAAGTGCAATTTCAGGTAAACTCATGATTTTGGAGAAATTAGGGACAAAGTACAATGATCGGGATTGAATGAAATTAAAAAGAAAACAAAGTTTCAAAATTTAGAAATCCCACCGTCGGCGAAAAATCTTATTCAGAGCATGGAGAAATTCTTCCCGAGAGCACGGATTTTGGCCAAGTGAATCTCGCCGCCGGCCATATTAATCTCGCCACCGGCGAAAATCTTCCCGAGAGCACAAATTTTGGTAAACTCATCTCGCCGCCGACCAAATAATTCTCGCCACTGGCCAAAGTATCTCGCCGCCGGCCACATTAATTTGACCACCGGCCAAAATCAGAAAAAAAAATTTTATTTTCTAGAAATCTCGCCACCGCGAGAATAATGTCGCCGCCGACGAGTTTCATCCAAAAACACATTTTTTATGTTGTTTTGTTCCAAAATTGGCCCCCAAACCCTAGATCTATATATACATTATGATGGAGAAAGAGGGGGACGACAGAGAGAGTAGATCTGAGTTATTTTTGGAGGAGAAAAGGAAATTTTGGAGAGAAAGGTTGGAGAAGCTTGAAGGATAATCACAATTGTTGCTACCAAGTCTTCATCTTCAAGAGTTTTTCATCTCTTCTCCTTAGCTTTTATTTTCTACATTTTATTTAGATTTTTTATTCATGGATTCAATTGAAATAATGTTTATTCTTATTTCTGTTATGAACTAATTCGTTTTTGCTAAGGCTATGATGTAGTTGAATCAAGAAAATCTGATTTCTTGTGTTATCGTTATATGAATTCATTATTTTCAAGTTGAGTATTTATTTCCATGCTGAATGCTTTTAAATTTTTGATCAAGATTTAGATGATTTGTTGCATTATATTGAGACCGAGAGGAGATGTGTAATGAATGCTTCTTGTGATAAATACCGTATGTTGAATGCGAGTTTGACACCTAATGCATGATGTATGTGGTTATTCTAGAAATTCCATAAATTGTAATGTGCTTATTTGTGATTAAATATTCATTGAAATATAGTTGGTTTTCATAGATAAGTAATTCTAATATAACTCGAGAGACAGTATTAGATAAGTTTGGGTTTTTCAACCATCACTTTTAACTTTGATTCTCATATAACATGACTTGAAATCAGATTGAATTGATTTAGCGAAATCAAATGCCTTAGCATTTTTAATCATTTGTGAACAACATTAAATTTTGTTATTTGAGTTTAGTTTTATGTTAATTTACTTCTTGAACAAATTGGAAATTCAGTTTTCAAATAAAATTAGGATTAGTCAATTTCGGTACTTAGTAACGCCATTCCTTGTGGGTTCGATATTTGTACTTTTGTACACTTTATTACTTGAACGATTCGTACACTTGTGAAATTACGCATCACCTCATACTGAGATTTTAGTGTCTAGGACTTGGAGGAGAAACAACAAGAATATAGGATCTGGCTAGCTAGCAGGTCACGTTAAGGGTTGAGTGGCCATTCCTAAAACTTGTGGGTTGCTGCCCCAGGATGAAGAGTGGGCACGTGATAGTGATGCACCTCCAACTAGGGGGACTTTTTTTCATGAGAAAGCTCTATGGCTAGGGGTAAGGTTTCCTTTGTATCCTTTTATTAGGAAATGTTTGGTTAGGATGTAGCTTGTACTGGGGGAATTGATGCCTAATGGGTGGAGATATCTACTCTACCTAACACTTATATGTCAAGAAATCGGGTGAATTTGGAAATGGCTGAGTTTAACGAGGCATATATTCTGAAATAGAACCCAATAGACCCGATGAGGGTGTATATGTCGGTGAAACAAGATCGTGGGATGAACGTGTTGCTCCCTAAAAATGAGAAAAATTGGAAAGAATATTTTTTCTATGTTTCAGATCGGTGGGAGTCCCCCACAAGTGATACTAGATTGGTAAGATGTGTCTAGAATGATACTAAGGTCATGATTAGGAATATGGCCTCTCTGATCATGACCTTGAGTTTTAATGCAAAGCAGTGGTTGGCTGATATCCAAAACTATCTTCTTGAGAGAACAAAATGGAAGGTTCTTTTAAATACTCCACATTTTGTTGCATGTGGATTAATGAGGCATGGTGCCGTGGAACCTCCTCTTAGGTCGACTCCCAAACCTAGAGCTTCTTCTAGTGCCCAGGCTTCTATCAAACGTCGGACTCCTCCTACAAATTTTGGGGGATGGTTTCAGGTGGTGCGGGAAGATGGTGACCATTAGTTTCTTTGTGCCCCTTTTTTATTATATATATATATATATGTTTTTTTAAGGTGCTCATCCCATTTTTTTTGTTATTCAAAAGATCCCATGGATTTGACCACTGATAAATATTTGACTCAAATGAAGATCAAGGTCACATCAGGAGGAAAAAGTTCACCAACCGATGCATGTCCTACTTCTAGGGGAGGATCCTTAGTGGGTAAGAAGTGGGGTAAATCCTCTCATGAAGGTCGTACCTCTTCTCTAAAGAAGAAAAGGAAGAAGGTTGGCGCCGATGAAACCACCTTTGATCTCGAACATATGAATGTTTTTCCTCATTTTCCAGAGCATTCGGGACCTCAAATCCCCTTACAAGTTCCAAAGAATCTGGAAATCCTTTAAGGGGTTTAAAGATGGGGAAGTTTATTTTTGAGGACCTTACTGCCGATGCTGATGGGGTCGTACTGAATCGGGCCTTGGCACCTGAGTACCTTGATCGTTGTATGAGTCAAATCTCAATGGAAGGGTGTACGGAGCAGCTCCCGGATATTTACGAGAAGGCCAATATTGGCGAGATCATTCGTCATCAGCTATGTCAAGTGTGGTATATTTTTTCTTTGCAATTTTCAGCATATTACAGTGTGAGCTCAATTTTTGTTTGCTTAACCTCTTTTACTTTTTTATGTATAATTAATGCTGATTTGTGACTTTGATCGAGCTCAAAACATGGGTTATTTAAAGTCCAAGCTTGTTAAGGAGAAACAGGCTCATGCATTATTACACTGGAAATACACCACTTTGCTTGCGAGAGTAGCAAAGTAGGAGAGCAAGATCATTGAAAAGGAGGAGAAGCTGAAGAAGGTAGTCTTTGAGCTTAATGTCAATGTTCAGTGAGTAACCGAGTTAGAGGAGGGTGCAGGGGAGGTGCATAGATAAGTTGAGGCCTCTGTCGAGGAGGTTCGACGTCAAGCCAAAGGTGACGTGGATGCTATGGCATAGAAAATCATGTCTAGTGTCGAGCATGCATATGAGTTGGCAATGGATACTTTTAAGATGGATGCCAAAAGGAAAGATTTGGGCGAATATTACTATTGCATTCTGGATATCCCCATTACACCACTCTATAATTGAGCCTACTTAGCTGAAGAGGAGGGGGAAGGGTGTGGCTCCTCTGGTGGTGAGGATGTTCCCAATTTTCTTGGGGCAGGGAATGTTGATCCTTGAGCGTTTTGTTTTATTACTTTTTTTTTGTATATTTAATTTTGAAATCTCGATGTCTCTTTGGCTTGTATAGATGTGAGCTTTTACTTATACTCATGAATGATATTGAATAAATGAATTAATTTGACTATTCATTGTGTAATTATGATGTTGACCTACCTTTTGTCCTTTCTGTGAAGAAAGAGAGAAAAAAAAATTATTTAATTTTTCTTTCCTTTTCCTATAAAAAGGGGTTGGAGAATAACAATTTGATTTATGTTTTTGGGAAACAAGCTAATACCTCCAACTTTTTTGCTCACCCATTATGGATTCTGATTGGACAAATAGGCAGTTAGTTCGGGCATTTTGTATTTCTAATGGTACGCTTGAGGATGAAGTTAGTTTGCTTAAATTCGAGGTCGTGAAACTAAAGCGTGATGCTAAAGAGATAATGTGTGAGCTTGTCGCTTGTAAGGAGCAATTAATCCAAACCCAAGCTCGAGAAAAGAGGACCCTGGCTAGTATGGTTGCTCGTGTTGACAGAGAATCACACTGGGAAATTTTTTATATGAAGCGATCTGAAAGTGTTTTTCTCAAGGTTATGGAGGTTACCGAGGAGCTGGAATGGGGGGTGCTTTCCATGATGGCCACCAACCCTGAACTTGTGATATATTCTCATGAGCAGGTTGTTGAGATTCAGGCCGAACTGTTACCTTTGGTTGAGGAAAACTATGTTCCAGATACTGGCTTGTATATCCAAGCGCTTGAAGGGTTTGTATTATATATATATTTATGTTTTGAATGAAGGCCAATATGAGCGATGTGTAATAATTAATAATTTAATTTTTTATACATTTTTGTTAATAATGAGCAATCAAAGCGACATGTGTTAATGTATAGTGCATGTTTGGTATAATGCAATTGTAAGGTATTTAGTAGGATCTAAGTGACTGAAGCTGGGTTTTGATTGATTCTTGACTTGGTTCCTGACAAAGGTTCTCTATAAATATTTTTAACTGGTAGAGCGCCAACCTAGATTTTGACCGAGGTGGGTTGTTTGACCTTTTCAACTTGTTAGGGTGCCCTACCTAATTTATATATCTAGGTGTGCAGCCCCTGATGCCCATTATAATGGAAAAGCTTGACCTAGTTCTTGATCGAGGTGCTCTATAATTTGTTTTTTAACTAGTAGAGCGTCGACTTGGAATCTGACCGAGGTGGTTCATTCGACCTCTTCAACTTTTTATGGAACCCTACCTAATTTATATATCTAGATGAGCAGCCCATTATGCCCATTTTAATGGAAAAAGCTTGACCTGATTCTTGATCGAGGTGATCTACAATCTTTTTTAACTGGTAGAGCGTCGACCTAGATTTTGACAAAGGTGGGTCGCTCAACCTATTCAAGTTGTTAGGGCATACTTCCTGATTTATTTATCTAGGTGCACAGCCCCTTATGCCCATTGTAAGGGGAAGATCTTGTATACATGATCAGTTGCTGCAAAAAAAATTTACATAGATACACGTTGTGCATAGTTGTTAAAAAAAGGATATGTGGGTTAATAAATGTTTTTTTAGAAATTGTATCTTTTCAAGTGTCTTGCATTCCAACTTTTACCTTCAATGTTTTTCAATAAGTAGGCCATTCCTAGTGTTATCTCCATTATTTGATAAGGTCCCTCCCAATTGGCACTCATTTTACCGACCATCCATTCTTTTTTGTTGGGGAAGATACTTCTGAGAACCCAATCACCCCTAGAAAATATTTTGAATCGCATGGTTTTGTTGTAGTATTTTGATATTGTTCCATTCGATCACCCTTCTCAAAGCTTCATCCCTTTTTTCCTCCGCTAGAATGAACTTGATTACTCTTCTTATCTCTTATTGTTCCTCTGTTAGGACTGATCTAGGGTAGAGATTGTTACTTCGGTAGGTATGACTACCTCGGTTCCATATACTAGGGAGAAGGGAGTCTCGTTTGTGCTTCCTCTAGGGTTTGTTCTAACAGCCCATAACACTCCTAGTAACTCTTCCACCCACCTTCCTTTGGCCCTTTCCAGCTTTTTCTTTAATAAACTGATCAATAACTTGTTGGAGGATTCTGCTTGACCATTAGCCTGTCGGTAATAGGGTGTTAAGTGTTCTATCTTGATATTGTATTTGAGGGAAAATGTTTTTAATTTTTGACCCGTGAATTGTCACCCATTATCTATCTAACAAATTATGGATTTCCATATGAATTTGATCACCTCATCCTCTTGAATTCTTGCTAGGGCTTCTGATTCGATCCATTTTGAAAAATAGTTAGTGCGACCAAGAGGAAATTTTTTTTGGCCCGTGCCTATGGGAAAAGGCCCTACAACATCGTGTCCCCATTTCTAGAAAGGCCAAGGATTCACTATTCCTACCATAGCATTAGGGGGTGTATGGATTAGGGGGCCAAATCTTTAACATTTGTCACATTTCTGAGTGTATTTAATGCAATCATTTAGCATGGTGGGCCAATAATAACCTTGTCTCATAATTTTTTAGGATAATCTTCTACCACTAGAGTGCAAACCATAATCTCCCTTGTGTGCTATAGATATTATTCTTTCAGCTCCTTCAATGGCTATGCATAGGAGTCCGAGGTTGAGTGGGGTTTTACGGTATAGTTTTCCTACCTCGATCATATAACAGCCTGCTGTAGCTTCAATTTGCTTCATGGTCGAATGGTATTCAAGTAGGTCTCATCTATCCAAAAAATTATAGATCGGAGTGCATGCATCCAATCATTCTTTTAGCCTCTTCCATAGACGCCTCTACCAGCACTATTATTGATACTACCCAATCATGCTTGGTGTCCATTATTGATGGCAGGGTTGCTAAGGCATCGACGTGGTTGTTCTTATTTTGAGTTATTTGTTTGATCTTGAATTCTAAGAATTTGGAGCACTCATATTTTAATCTCTCCAAGTATTTCTTCATTTTACCATCCCTTGCCTCAAACGTTCCCAGAAATGGATTGACTACTAGCTTGGAGTCACTACGTAGGGTAATTCTATCTACCCCTAACCTTTTTGCAATCATGACTCCAAAAATGGCAGCCTCATACTCTATGATGTTATTGGTTGCCTGAAAATCAAGCCTGATTGTGTACTCAAAGCAGTTGTCATCCTTATCTATTATAACCACCCCTAGTCCTCCGCCATTAAAGTTGTGTACTCCATCTATAAATACCTGCCAGGTTGGCGCATTTTTTTGGTTGACTATGCATACCTTTGCGGTTTCTATTGTGTCAACGACCTTGGGACCATTGGTGAATTCGGCCACGAAATCGGTCACAGCCTATCCCTTGATGGCTACTCTGGCCATGTATTTGAGGTCGTACTCTCCCAGCTCTATGGCTATCTAGGCCAGTCTTTCTACAACCTCTAGTTTTGTCAGTACATTTTTGATAGGGTATGAGGTGAGTACTATGATTGCGTGAGAATTGAAATAATGTTTGAGTTTACCAGTGATAATTTTGAGAGTGAAGGCAATTTTGTCTATAGTGCGGTATTTGCTTTGGGCCTTTGTTAAAATTTGGCTGACATAGTAAACGGGGTGTTGAATTCTCTTCCTTTTTGTTATTAGCATGACACTGCACGTTTGGTGTGTAACTAAGGTATTTTTTATTTCTTCGAAGCTTGTGCTGCAATCCTCGTTCCAGAAGCTAGTCATGCTCTTTGAATAAGGGCATACACTTGTCCATGCATTTAGAAATGAATCTGCTAAACACCCCTATCCTTTCATTCAACTCTTGTATACCCTTGAGATTAATAGGTGGTTTCAAGTTCATCAGTGCTTGTATTTTGTCAGGATTGGCCTCTATTCCTCTTGCTGATATGAGGTACCTTAGGAGTTTTCCTACAACCACACCAAAAATTCATGTTTTTTGGGTTAAGTTTCATGTTATACCTTCGTATTACTTCGAATACCTCATGTAGGTCTTTGATATGGTCCAGGGGTTTATCTGAATTAACTACCATATCCTTAATGTATGCTTCCAAGTTCCTACCCAATTGTCTTTCAATCATTTTGTTGACGAGGCGTGGATATGTTGCACCTGCATTTTTTAATCCGAATGGAATTATTGTGTAACAGAACGTTCCTTATTCTATTATAAAAGAAGCTTTTTCTTCATCCTTGGGGTGCATTTTGATTTGATGATACCCAAAATATTTGTCCAAGAAGTTCATCAACCCAAATCCAGAAGAAGTAAGTACCAGTTGGTCAATGCTTGGGAGAGGGAAGCAATCCTTGGGGCATGCCTTATTTAGATCAGTGAAGGCTACGCACATGCGAGATGCACCACACGCCTTTTTTACTAGTACCACATTTGAGAGCCACGAGGGGTATTTGACATCCTTAATGACCTTTTCCATTTTGAGGGCAATGATATGCTATTTGATTGCCTTATTTTTCTCTCTATGGAACTTTCGTTTTTGCTGTTGGCTGGGTCTAGCTTAAAGGGCCACATTTAGTCAGTGGTTTATGACTCGCATATCAATTCCTGATATGTATGTAAGGGTTCACACAAATATGTTTGCATTGGCTTTTAGAAATGATGAGAGATCCACCTCGAGCTTTATTGTTAAGTCATCACTGATTTTCACCATGTGGCCCCTTCCCTCCTTATCAGTTAGGATGTCTTTTACCTTATTCACAAAGACCGACCTCTTTATGCTTGTATTCCTTGTTCACATTAGGGGAAGGCCTTTCAGTGATTGCTATTTGGTGGTAGCTCCCTTTATTGTGGCATTATAACAACACCGGGCATTCTCTTGTTCTCCTCTCAACTCTTCAGGGCCTTCAATTATGGGAAATTTGATTACCTGATTAAAGGTAGACAGGAATACTTCATGTTGTGTATCCAGAGTCCTCTAAGGATGGCATTGTAATGCGCTAGGGCATCAATGATGATTAAATTGGTCATTACTATCACCCTTTTTTCCATGACAGGTAAGATCACCATTCCTTTTACATATGTGGTGCTGTCATTGAATCCTACGAGAGGTAGCTTTGTTTTGACTATGTTCATATCTCCTAGTCTAAGATCTTGGGCAATTATGAGGAATAAGAGGTCTATTGAACTTCCAGTGTCAATCATTACCCGTCAAAAGTAACAGGACTCGATCCTCAAGGTTATCACTAGATGGTCCTCGTGATGGGATGCGATCTCATCCTTCTCCATGAAAGTTATTCTCATAGGAGGTCTTGCTTTATCCAAGGTGTACACATGGGATGCGTTGTGCAGCTCCCTTGCAAATCTTTTGCAAGCATTATTGGAGACCCCACTGACTCCTGAACCTTCATGTATGGAGTGGATGGTTTTAATGTTGGGCCCCCCACAAGGCTCTTTTCCCATTCTCGATAATTATATTGGTTGAAACATTCTTCGTTCACCTTGGTAGCCTTCTCTTCTATCCTCATTTGTTGTGATGAGGTCTTTGCAATATCCTCTCGCTAATAATGCATCCAATTCTCTTTTGAAGTTTCTGCAATCTCTTATCCCGTGGCCTATATCTTTGTGTAAAGTGCACCATTTCGACACATCTCTCCCTAGAGTACTCATCTTGGGTAGCCACCTAGTCTTAGGCTCCCTCTCCATCCTTTGTACAATCTGGGTTAAATTGACCTTTAAGGGAGGACCCTTGAAGGGAGATAGTGCCCTTCCCCATGTTTCCCTATTATCCGGGCAGCTTTTGTTTACCGCCCAGTTTCTATTTACAAACCAATTTCCTACTTGCCTATTGTTTGCAACAAATCATTTGTTTCTGTAAGTTTGGTGTGGCTGGTCCGGGCTTGTTCTCCTTTTTTTCTTTGTTTGGGGCCAAAATCAACTCTCTTCCCATTCGACGGTCTTTATTCAGGCTAAGCTCCATTTCCAAGTTGATGAACTTTCTGGCCTCCCCATATACTTCCTGCAAGGTAAGTGGAACTTTTTTAGTCAATTCCATGAACATGTCAGAATCTTTTAGTAGGCCTCGCCTAAAGGTTTCTATAACAATAGAACTAGGGCAGTTAATGATTTCCAATTTTTCTTCTCTGAATCAGTTCATGTATCCTTTGATGTGCTCTTTTTCCCCTTGTATGATTGAAAAGTGGTGATGAGATTCTTTTCTCAGGGTGGCTGCGAACTATTTGGCGAACTATGGTAAGGAGGCTATGGACCTGAGGGGTAGATTTTTGAACCATTTATGTGCACCGTGTAGAGGGTGGCTGTGAATAGCTTGCACATCATTGCATGTCTCTTTGCTTTGGTAAGGCTCATGGGTGCCATGGTAGTTTTGAAATGTTGGACATGCATCATTGGATATTTTGTCCCAAGATAGTCAGGACATTTGGGAGCACTAAACTAAGGGGGAGGTTCATCATTTTCAATTGCACGTGAGAAGGGAGAGACATACAATTGTTCATACTCTCTATCCACCTCGAAGGGGGCTTTTCCTTTTTCCTACCTCTCACTTGCTTCTTTCAAAACCTTCTCTTACCTATTGTTGTTATCCTCTAAGGCTTGAATCCGTGTCTCCTAGTTTCTTTTTTCTCGAAGCTAATGCTCTTCCTCGAGATGAGCCGAGCCATAGAGGGGGTTTCGCTCAACTCCATGCTCGGTAGAACAGGGCTCAAACTGACCACGTCCCGTTACCTCTCTATTAACTATTTTGGTAGTATGATTTTTAGGGGTTCTTTCCTCTACCCGAGATCATAGAACTCTTTTTTCTCTTCTAGTTTCTTCGAGCTCTATTCTTAGTTCGAGCAAATAACGAGATAACTCTTGATAGAGGATGTTGTCTTCTACCCTAGGTCTATTGGTTGCAGGTGACATATTTCCTTAAGCAGCCACTGTTTCGGGATCGGTTGAATTAGACTGTCTTTCATACCAAGTTATAGCCATGATTTTTGAATTGTGGGTAATACACGATGGACTTTCCTAACTTCTCTCTAACATTGAGATGAGTGCCTATAGGATATGGGATCAGAATGGTGGGTGCCAAAATTTTGAGATTCAATAACTTATAGAGAGAGGTTAGTGAGAGATGCGTGTGAAGGGGTCAATGTTTGGATCCTTATGTGTGATCCATCTATTTATAGCACATTTATGGGTACAAGTATCAGCTATACAATGTGTACACGTAACTAAATGTTAGGAGGACATGATTAACCTAAAGTACAATGTGTTAGAGATCGAGGTCGAGTATTACTCGTGCTGTCAATGAGCTCGTACTATACTCGAGCTCGAGATGACCTTGGGCTCGGTCTATATAAGGCTCGAGATGACATTGGGCTTGGTCTGTCCTATGGGTGGGATGTCTACGGTAATTCATTTTCCATCTTGGGGTGGACTTGGCTTGGGTAGGTTACAAGGTCAGGCCTTTGGGTCGGTCTGAATGTCCAAACACTTTGCTTGTTATTTTTACTACGTTATAGGTTAACTAACTTTTTTTTTGGTTGTTACATGTATATGAATATCAAGGATATGTCATTTGACGATCTATTATCCAACTTTAAGAAAACCTAAGAAACTCCTACCATAGCCACTACCTCCAAGTTGAAGAGGAGGAAATTGGTACCAAAAGACCAATGTGATGTACGATTGGGTTCTCAAGATCCACCAATACCTCCCATTACCTCCAAATAGGTTGCGATTATGGGCAACCCATTTTCCCAGGATGAATTCATTAATATGATGCTAATAAGTCCAGATAAAGCGATCTTGATTAAAATATGCAAGAAATTTGATGCTCTTACCATTGCAAATAGGAAAATTATGAAGTTGAGCCCAACTATTTTATCTCATTTCATATTTGATTGACTTAGTAGACAAACACCCCATTTCACTATATTTAGGTGATGACCCTTATCTATTATTACAAGGTGCGAGAGGCCAAACGCATGAAGGAGCTATTCTAGAAGGAGAAAAAGGACCACCAACCCTTACTTTGAAAGGTAACTATCCTCCACCCATAAATAGTGGAATTTCCAAGAAGGAGGAGGTCATCATGAAAGTGAAGGAAGAGGTCAAGAAATAACTCTATTACCTCACAGAGTAGTTCAAAAAGTTGGTAGGCTTTAAAGAGAAATCCTAATAAAAGGTTGAGGAGGCCAAACAAAAACTTGTGAAGTTCTTCGGTCTGGCTTTAACATAGCTATTGAGTCCTTCAAGCTGAAGGTTGCATAGACTACTATTAGATCCTCGACCCCTCCTCTGGTTGATTCTCCTTGTACTGTAGTGGAACTTGATGAGTAACATAGCAAGGTTGAAGATGAAGCTAAGACCGATCTTCCCTATTACTAATTAAAACAATAGACCTCCCGACCCCTTTTTGTTTAATTTATTTTTCCCACTTTTTGTTCGATATTAACCAAAAGGTTACACCATAATATGTAAAGAATAGTTTGGGATCCTGTAATGAATGTATTATATATTACATTATTTGTCACAACATATATATTATATTTATGAATAAGTGATATGTGGGACCCCCTTTTGGCCTTTATAAAAAAGGAAAACTAAATTAAATATTTCTTTCATGAATCCAACCCATGTAAAATAAGAAAAATTATCAACAATAACAATGATATATTTCTTGCCACCCAAGCTCTATGTGAATTAACTCAAGTGTTCTTAGTACATAAAAGGTTTTTTCAGTTTCAGAAAGTTTAGGTAGATCATGAATAATTTCCTTTTTGCTCAAGTTAACAAGATCTTTAAAAATGATATGTCCTATCTTTTGATACCATAATGAATCAAAATGATCATTGGACAAATTACAAGTAATAGTACTAGGATCTATATCAATGCAGTAGTAGTTATCATGAAACCTACTTCCTCTAATCACACACTTACCTTTTGGATTAGTTATGATATAATGATTTTTAGTCAATTGTACACTATAGTTTTCATCATAAATTTGATTGATCCTTATTAATTTGGATTTAATTCCATCGATATAAAGTAAATCATCCAACCTAGGTATGCCTTCAATTTGAATTGTACCTTTACTAATAATACTATATATATTTTCATCACCAAAAGTAATTTTTCCTTATATTTTTCAATTTTTTTGAAAAGAGAACAATCAGTTGTCATGTGTCTAGAATAACTACTATAAAATACCTAGTAGTAATAGATTTATCTTTAAATACAATTTGAGCTACAAAAAATTTCTTAGTTTTTTGAATCATACCCCTATTTCTGGGAACATGACTATTGATTCTTGAAAAGGATGCATGCAAATTATCAACATAGTTATAGGTCATCAAGAATCTACAGCTAGGTGTAATATGCCCCTTTTCTACCATATTTAGAAGTAGATGCATGAGATATTTGTGTAGTGTGTGGAGATTAGAGATCAGAAGGTTTTACAAACAATGTTATTTTTGAAGAAGATGATGTAGAATGCTCATCTATATATTCTAGCCCTTTCTTGTCTCTAATAGGTTTTCCATAATCCATAATATTATTTAACCTTTTAGCTCCAATGTTTAGTCTTTTTATAACTTCCTTAGACTATTAAAGTTCCAGCACCAAATTCTTGTTTTACTACTTTAGACCTTCAAGACTTGAATTCAAATCATTCATATGTTCATACAAATCAAGTTTTTATTTTTCCAACACTGAAGAATTTATTTCATAGGATTTTAGTTTTTCATCAAGTTTAGTTACTTGTATATGCATCCTATCCTTTTATTTTTTACATCCTACTAATTCTATGAATAATTCATCAATGCTAGTGGCATTAAATTTATTTAGTAAGAATCCATAGTCAATTTCCTCATTGTTAGAATCAATATCAAACTTAGTGGAATGTCTACCAATTGTTGCAGTAAATGCCAGAAAGTTAGTATAACTATTTCTTGATTCAACTGGACTTTTGCTATCACTTTCAAATTTATCAATTGTAGCATTGAAGGCTCTTCCAGTTTTGTCCTGCTTGTTTGAATAGTCAGCTACAAAGTGATCATAACTTATACATTCAAAACGTTGAGGTTCAATGGGTTTAGATTTCTAACCATCAGAACTCAAAAGTATGTGTTCTCTTTGATTGTTATGCTTTGGATGACTTGATTTTCCTTTAATTTGAGGATTATTTTTGTTGAAGAGGCTATGAGTACCAATTCTTCATCATCATTGTCACCATCTTCAATTATTATTGTTTTGAAAGAAACACTTTTGTTATTTGTAAGAGTTTCGAAGTTCATCTCGAAAGTGAGAAGTGAGCCAACTAGCTCCTTAATTTTGATGGAATAAACATCTTTTCTTTCATCTATAATGATGACCTTTGCATGGAATTGATCTAGTAAAGAGTATAGTATCTTTCATAGCAACCTAAATTCCTCAATTTTCTCACCAAGATTAGCAGAAAAGTTAGCAATATCACATAATTTAATATAAAATTCAAAACATGTTTCAAACTCTTCCATTTTCAAACCTAGTAATTAGCATGCAAAGTTTTGTTCTTTTAACTTGAATTCTACCCTCATAGACAACCTCTAAAGTATCCTAAGCATGCTTGTTAGTTTCAAAATAAGATATAAAACAAAATTAATTGACAAATACAACCCTAAAGATAGTTTTAATTAAAGTTATTACCAGCCTTATCTTTCATGGTCCATTCTTTCCTATGTTTAATAGTGACTATAATATATTTGGTAATCATAGGCGGTTCCCAACAATAAATAATAGAGTTTTAGACACTCTCATCAATAGATTGTAGACCCATCAAATAAAATTTCATAGGTTGTAGAAGAACCCTTTCTCAAAGGATCCATAATAACCCATAAAGTAGTAAATAATAAGAATAATATTGTAATTGACAAGTTTGGCTTGAGTAAATAATTAGGATATAAGTTAAAGCCCTTGTCACTCGATCAATCTAAACAAGCTTGATTTATCGAACCAATGAGGTCAATTGATCGAGAAGGGTTCCTATCGATCCAAGTAATGATTCATACAAGTCAAGACAGTGTAGGTCAAATTTGATTGTACCTCAATCAATCCAATCTTTGATCGATCGAACCCAAAACTTTGATAGATCTATCATTTTAAAAAAATAATTACGGTTGGTAGTTTCTTTGACTTAAAAATGATCTTGAGTGATAAGCTTAGAAAAAAATTTACATTGAAATATTTTATTCACGAATATCACCAACACTCATAAACCTTATACATAAAATTTAAAATAACATAAAACAAAATAAAATTCAAAAATAAAAATAAAAATGAACTAAAATAAAATAAAAGAATACTACCTTTAATTAGGGGTTACCACTTACCAAGCACTATTTTAACATCTTAGTAAGATGCTTGTTGGGAGAATTTCCATTTTCATAATTTATTATACTCAGTGTCCCCTCGTCATTGAGTTTTATTGCACATTTGCAATTGCAAAATCTATAAGTATGATAAGATTATCTACCTATAAATCCTTTAGCATGCCCTATGGATATATTACATATTTATCTACTCATTATAAGGACATGATTTTGGATTTCAACTTACCCACTCATAGTTTTAAGTATAATAAATGAGGCATTAAAATAATACTTGCACCTAGGTTTAACTTAGAGTCAAAGTAAATTCAGATTCTAACATTGGAATTAGGTGAATCAATATTAATAAATTTTTTGATATAGAATATGAATTTGTAATTCATAACTAATTCATACAATAAACAATGAATCATTGAGATGTTGGTTTAACTTATGCTTTGGATTTTGATTATGAACTTTAAAGAGGTAAAAATCATGAGAAAGTTTTCTATTTAATTTTTACTTTGTTATTTTTCATTTTAATTTTTTACTTTGTTAATTTTTATTTTGTTATTTGTTTGTTTGTGTTTGTAATTATTATTTCTTTTAGCTATTGCATTTAACCCAAGACACTTAAACTCGTCCATAAGGAAAACTTACGGGGTTTAAAGGTTTATTGCATAAGCTAAAAGCAATTATGTGAATCTACTAAAATGATTTAGGTTAGTTTAATTTTTTTTTTGCTTTTCTTGCTAGAAACTAGCAAGAAGTTGATTGGGGGTTGTGATTACTGCTTGAAAAGTACTATTAACTTGTGATTTATTTGCACTAAATAAAATAAATAGATTTGAATTTATATGATTTTATCATTATTTAAGCAAATTAAATCTATGTTTTTTAGGTATTTTTGGTTTCAAATTGATTTAAATATAAACACTTGAAGAATCATGCCTAAAGTATTCATTTCCAATATAGAAGAATAAAAGAATAACACATATAAGGCCTTACATTTGGTCCAACCAGTTTGTAAGGAGTAAAACAATAAGGCTGTGAAGAAAAGCAGTTAGACTTAAGCCACAACATTGATATTTTTAGGCCGTGTCATGATCCTATCTATCCAGATTGATTATGCTTGCAACAAATATCATATTTTTCAGTGCTACTATCGATTTTGCCCAACAATTACACTAAAAACATGATGGGCCAAAATTAGGCGTACAAATTTTGTATAATTTATAAAATAGCTTGAAAGTGCACGAATCACTTATAGAGAATGATAAATGTACTTCAAAGGTCAATCTAAAGAGGAATTATGTGGTTTTTAAATAATTCTATAAACTCTTAAAAACAAAAATAAAACCTAAACATCCAATCACGATTATGTTGGTTTGAGATCTAAACTAATGACATAAAAAATAATGATATATTCAATAAATATTTAGTCAATTAAACATTGATCATAGGTGACAAATTTATGGATATATTAGCTAGTTAATTATGCTTACTCAATGTTAAATAGGTTATTAAAAATATAAATTTAGACTATTGATTCTCCCTTTTTTTATAAAATATCCTAAGTTAGGGATCATTCTCATTGTTCATAATAAACCAATTAGTATCCTTAAGAGATTAAAATATCATTTAATTTGTTTCCTTTGGTAGGGTTTGAAAATTCAAACTCTCATCAAATTGTCTAAGTTAGATTTACGATTTAAGTATTTAAAAACTAACTTTCAAATTTTAAAACTATTATGAAAGTATGTCGTTAATATATCTTCTAATAATAATTCTTATAAAAATCTTTGAAATATAGTTCTTTAAATCAAATCCAGGGCATTTCATCTAAAATCTAAAAGTTGGCTCTAAATAAAATTTATATAATTAAATCTTAAATATAACTCTCTTGTATATTATGAAAAATACTTCATCAATATATTTTGCTTTTAAAAATTTCCTTTTAATCTTGTTGAAGAAATAAAACTTATTTCATTTTATAAAAAACTTAGTTTAACTACTTTAACATTTTAAAAGCATTACAACATTACTAATATCTCATTTTATTTATATCCAACATGAATATTTTAATAAATTAAACATAGCATGTAAAAAACTACATAGAGATAATATGAAAAAAAACTTTTAATATACCTCAACAAAAATTCAGTATTATTTCTATTCTGAAAGACATCCAAATGGAATTTTTGTACTATTTATTGCATTAAAACTAACACTATTACATAAACCAAAATTTGTTCAACTCTCAATTGGGAAAAGAAATTAAAACAACTAAAATAAAATCTGAAAATTTTAGAGAGACACTAAGTAAAAGGGATGAGGGATATGAGATTATTGCTACCATTCTTCACATTACGGCATGCACATCCTGTTACATAGTTTAGAAAGGATCAAATTAACTCATGTCATAGTGCATAACATTTTCACATCATTGCCTATATAGAATGTAGGACGTATTATATTCAGTCTATTAGCCTTGTGTTAAGGCACATAAAACATCTATGCCACGTCATACTCTTCTTTGATCAACTTTCAACCCATATTTGTTGTATCCCTTTTTTTGAGCATATTTAATACTTTACATATGTCATATTTTATGTTTTAAAGTTGTAATGGAGTTCTTCAAGTGTTGATCAATTTTTTCTTTTCTTTGAAAATTCTTGAAAAACAACAAAATATACCCGTGATTTCAAAAAGGTAGATTTGTTTGAAGTGATAGTAAAATTAAGCATTTAACAAATATATTTAATCATTAAACATCCATAAAATCATAATATATTGAGTTATTTTGAGCACTCATCAATCAAGGCAAACCAAAATGAGATGCGGGAAGCAATGTGGATAAATTTATCTCTCATCGTGCGATGATTAATTCTTCATAATCCACTTTTCTCTCCTTTCCTCAACTATAAAATTAATTCATTTCTCTATTTTTCAACACACCAAAAATTGACCATCATTAGTTTTTTTAAGAAACAAATTCTAGATATAATTTGTAATAACTTTTAGGTTTATTATATTTAGTCTTGTGTAGTAGCTTTGATTGAGTAAACAAAATAGGATGACACTTATGGGATTTTTCAGATCACAGATCACTACCAAAAGTCCTCTAAACTGAAGAATATATTTGAGTTATTAATTTTAATTATATTATATTATTTACATCTTTAATTTTATGAATCTTTCTGAATGCTATTTTTAATTTACTGATTATTCATTAAATCTAAGCATGTTTGGTTTAATATTATTATGGGATATTAGGTATTTTGTTGTGTTTTTGAAATATTTTTTAAATAAATAACATTATAAAATAAATTATTTTTATTTCTTTGTTCAAGATTTCTACAAACTTTATAACTGAAAAATATAATAACAACATTTTTTTATAATAGATTTAAAATTTAAAAGGTAGATTTTAGGATCTAATTTTTACACCTTTAATGAGAGATTAAATTATGTGCTTCACCTTTAAAAGTTAGATTTGGTGTAAGCATGATTAACTAACTAATAAATCCCATAAATTCTACATTGTGTGTTAATTATTTATCTTCCTAATATTTGTAGAATCAATTTTACTCCTATTCGTTAATTTTATGTTATTAGTTTAGACTTTTCAAACACAAACTATTGTGACTGAATATGTAGGTTTACTTTTCATGTTTGTTTTCAAGAGATTTGTTGAATTATTTACAACCAAATAGTTCTTTTTTAGACCGATTGTGAAAGTATACTTATCACTTTACATAAGGCAATTCGTACACTTGCTAGCTTATTATAAATTTATAAAATTTAACTATCAAGTTTTTATGCATTAATAGGCTTTTATGGTAGAATTAGTTAGGGGCATGAGAGGTAGTGGTTTACCTATTGATAGATGTCAGTTATTTGATTATGTTTCTCTAACAAAGCTATATGATAACACCCAATTTTTTGATTTAGTAGTTTGATCCATGATATGATTTATCATTCATAGACATTGATAAGATCCTTCCATTTAGTAGCACCTTAAGGGATGTCATAGTTTAAAAGTTAAGGGTGAGGTTCGGAAGAAGAAAGGCTTACAGCGGATACCTAGGCTCACAGGGATGATAAAGGGCATAATAAGCTATGAAATGCTTTGGGGAGCTGAAAATAAACATAGATTCAAAGATTCACAAATAGGTCAACCTTTTGAGTTGCTATTGAATCTCACGATAGGCAAGAGATAACTTGACAAACTGAAACATCTCAGTAGCTAGAGGAAAGAAAGAAAAAAGTGATTCCTTTAGTAGCGACAAACGAAATGGGAAAAAATTAAATCATAAAGATGAGGTTATGAGAAGGAAATACAAGGATCGTGTTGCTAGGTGAAGTGGTGTAGTGGAAAACCATAGATGGCCATAATCTAATAGCTAAAGTCTCAGTAGCATATGCTCTAACCTGAGTAGCATGGGACACATGGAATCCCATGTGAATTAGTGAGAAAGAATAAATAATGTGGCATAATCAATTATAGATTATGTTTTATCTATTTCACTTATTGAATAGTATGAAAATGCATTCATTTCCTCTACAATGACTTGATTCATTAGACTATCGGAGTGAAGCTAGGTATCTAAATAAGAATATAGGCTAAATTATATTAATAACAAGTAAATCCTTAGTATGTAAAAAGTATCGATATTCTTGGAAAAAAGTCCAATTGCAAGGTTTGAGATGACCAAGAAAGAATTTGATCATGATCAACTTAGCAAGCCGATTTGGTTATTGAGTATTTCTCTATAAGAACCAAATTGGTTTACGAAATTCCAAAAAGGAAATCTAGTAATTTTTTTCTTAATCATGAAACTTTGACCAATGTACCTTTCCACTCGTACTATTTGTTAACCATAATTCATAAACCCTATTACCATAGGAAACATATTGTAAAAATATATCAAGAATTTAATGTTTATTTTTCTTATTTAAGCCAAATTCTAAATATAGAATAACATTTTACTTTATAGAAATAAGAGTTGGAAAGATGTTAATAATAGATTCCAGAGAGATATAGGTACATAAAATAAATTTCCATCCAAGATTCAACGGTTGGTCTATTCTTAGCCTAGGTAAAGTCCATCTTATTAGGATAGAAATAAACAAGAACAAATAAGTTTTAGCTAATGTAATAAAGATATCAATTGTCACTCTAAAAATTCTATAGTTTGTGTTTATCTCAAAAACATCATAAACAAATAGATAAATAATAGAGAGATTCCAACCCCTAAGTACATATCTATTACAAATAATGAAGAAACTAATAGGTTTAGATAAAAAGAAATGTAAAATAAACCTAAGTATTTAGTTTGATAACCTACCACTAACTCTTCTTCTACTTTTGGTAAATCAAAAGGTAATCTCTCACATTCATTTACGGAGAAAATTAAAATAAAACGACAAATCCTATGGGTTGGTGCCATAAATTCCATCCCCAGAAATCATATTTTGATTGCAGCTCAACTATGTTGATTTTACTTGAACTATTAAATAAGCATAGTCGGTGATACCAATGCTTTTATCATTGCTATTACAAAACCGTACATGATACTTTCATTTCATATGGCTCATTGAAGACCATAAATAAATTTAAGGTCTGTTCAGATTATTTTATCTTAATTTGATTTTACTTGAACTATTAAATAAGCATAGTCGGTGATACCAATACTTTTATCATTGCTATTAAAAAACCGTACATGATATTTTCATTTCATATGGCTCATTGAAGACCATAAATAAATTTAAGGTCTGTTCAGATTATTTTTTCTTAATATGGTTATTAAATAATATACAAATAGATCCTCTGATCCCAAATTAAACTAATTGAATTTGTCTGTTATGTTTTAATTTAGTATTTTTTTCATTATATTTTGTTTTTAATTAAATTCTAATAAAAAGGAAAACCATAATTAATTAGGAAAAAAATTGAATTCTTTAATAAAAAGAAAATAATAATAAATAAAGAATTAATAAAAAAAGTACTTCTGAATTGATCTCATTCTTTTTTTAATGATTTGAACACTCATTTCAATTTTTCTTGGTTGAGAAATAAATTAATTCTTCAATAAAATACTCCTTGTAAAAATATCAATAACCTATCCTTTCACTTACAAAAAAATAATACATTACAGTAGTTTACGAATTCTAATATGAATTGTAGATATATGGATATAGGAAAAAAAGAATACAAGGAAAGAATAAAAAACGATTACTACAAAACCCAGTTTTAAAGTCGGGTTTTAACCGACTTAAAATTTAAAGTCGATTCATGCGTTGAACCAACTTTAAATTTATTGTTTTTTACATATTTCACTCATTAGAACCTATATTCGATCACATATAGCAAAAAAAACCAATATTTGTTTAACAAAGTTTGCATTCATCAAATAATTTATTGTAATTACATAAAACCAAACATAAGAAATATATACACATAAATATAATTACGAAATACTTATACAAAACCTACATAATAAAAATAATAACATACATAATACAAAAATGTATACACATAATATACAAAAAATAACGCAAAGTGAATAATAAGTTCATAGGATTAATAGAAATACTTACAAGAGTAAATGAAGTGACAAAATGAAGGAAATGAAGAAAAAAAATGTGTTTTGTAAGTGAGAAAATTGGTATAAAAAATTTGAGTATTTCGCTCAACAAAATAAAGGATCTGGAAGATAATTTGGAGAGGAAGAAAACCCACTAAATGACGTTGGAATTGGTGGTCGTAGGTGGCCAAAAAATGAGAAAGAGTGGATGAGGAGTGCTGGTTTTGGCGTTTTGGGTGTTGTTTACAGTATTGCAAATAAAAAATGTTGTGTTTGATGGGGAAGAAAGAGGAGAAAAGGAAAATATCCATGTAGTTTTTATCCTCGGTTGGCATATTGAACCCACACTACATGTAGGATGTAGCGTCGGTTCAACATGTCAACTGATGCTATCCATATCTGTAGCATCGGTTCAACATGTCAACCAACAATGAAAACTACATGGATAGCGTCAATTTTTTAGCGAAACGACTTTAAATTCATTATAAGTCAATTTTCTCCAAAAATCGACTTTAAATCTCGACTAAAATGCCACATTTTGTAATAGTGAATATATTTTTCTTTTTTTCATTCCTATTCTTTGTATTTTTGAAAAAGAGGGGATTTACAAAAGAAAATGGGATTATTTCATTTCCAATAATCATTAAATTAATTGGAAAATATCAGTATATGACTTCCATCTACAAATTTAAATTAGAGGTAGCTCGCTTCTTTTTGGGTGTGAAGCTTAATTCAGATGTAGCTCACTTCTTTTTGGGTGTGAAGCTTAATTCAAATGTTACTCACTTCTTTTTGGGTGTGAAGTAGTATAAAACCAAAATACCGGATAAGCTTTAGCTCTCTCTGAAAAGGAGGTGGTTTAGCCACACCTTCCAATATGGATACCTTGTTATGACTTCACTCCAATCACTAGCCTTGCCTCTAGCATCCCCCTCCTTGGAGTTAAGGTAACTACTTTAGGCATGGCTAGCTCCTATAGTGTGATGTATGGTGGTACAGGATCTTGGAATGAATTCACTGTCATGTGGCTAATTGATGATTACTAGTGATTTTGGCTTCATGTAGGTGAGTTGTAGCATACAATCCTAACTAAGGATGGGGTTTTCGGAGTACTAATCATCCATTGTCTCAAATAAGCTTCTTTAGATCCCTTGTTTCACTCTAATAGTCTAATAAATCAAGTCAATGCAAAAGATAAGAATACATTTACCTATTATTCAATAAGTGAAATATATAGAACATAATCTAGAATTTATTATGCCACATCACTTATTCTTTCAAAAAAAATTGAATCATATTTTTGTCAATATTTTAAATTTTTGAGATAAAGTATCAGTCTTAATAAAAAGTAATGTTTTCCAATTTTTGAAAATAAAAATTTATAAGCTGGTCATTAATTATGTATTTTTATATATATATATATACATTTCACATTATTTTACTCATAAAAAGGAAGCTAAAACCCTATCCTCTCTCATCTCCCTTTAAAAGTGTCCGACCAAAATGCTTTATTTTTTTACAAATGATGATCTCTTTGTATGGTGCCCCTCGTCAATATTTTTTCTCATATTTTTGTCTCTTTGAATAAAATATATATGTGTATGTGTTTCTTTACCTAAATCTTATTCTATGGCCATTTTTTTCATCTATATTAATCTAGGATAACTTATTTCATATTTATGCTTGTTTGCTTGTGTTTTGATGAGAGTCTAAATCTTCATCTAGATCTATAGTGTTCAAGATCTTAAAATTAAAATATTGTATCAAGATTCAATTATTTTTGAAGAATATCTACTATATCAATTGAAAAAATCATAATTTGAAAACCTTACCAAAGAATAAACTATGAAGCTCGTGTTTTTTTCCCTATGCAAAAGAATTTCTTTACTCTTAGTTTATCAAATTTAATTATTAATATATTTAGATGGACGAGGTTTTATCTAGATTGTATTTTTGATCTTTAGTAATAAAATTTAATTTTTTATTTTTCTAAAAAATTATCATTTTAGCAACGTAACTTTTATTTTTTAAGATCAATTTAGTCAATTATATTTTCATATGAGCAATTTTTACTATTTTTTTTTGCAATAAAATACATATTTAGTCATTTATATTTTGAATTGATAAATTCGGAATCTCATTTCTAATTTGTCCAATCAATTCGTTATCAAGAATTTTCTTTTGAGATGATTAATTAAAAAAATATTACTTGATCCTTAATTAAATTAATATAATGGTTCATACTAATTAAAAAATATGATTGTGAATATTTAGAACTAGAAAGTCTAGAGGGCAAAATTGGTTAAATAAATTTTTATACTACAAATTATCTAATATTAATTAGTATACACTAGCTTGGTAACAGACAATTTTAATATTTTTCTCTTTTTCTCAAGTATTAAAATTTCTCTCATAATCAATCAGATTCAACATTTAGCTATATTAGTTATTAGGAGTAATTTCGTACATATCATGTAACAGTCAAAAAAGTGATTTCAGTCAACAAAGAGCTTTATGCATCAAGCCCAATAAAGACCGAGTCATCAGATAAGTATGACAACAAGATATAAAAACCTAATAATTATCCTTTAATTATCATAAATAGATAATAGAGTATAAATGTTTACAATGCTACAACAAGTCAATCAAATCCCGACAAATGATAGCCATAAGATTAATTCTTCCCCCCACGTATATATTCATACAAGCACACAATCACATATAACATAACCTTAACTAAAAATAACATTTAATCACAACTAATCATTCTCTTTTTTCATGATTCATAGAGCTAGACCATAGATTTCCTATGATGTTCTTTATTTTGTTACTGACTCAAGTATCAAAGGGTCAAAGAAAACCCCTATACACAGTGGTTCAAGGTCCTAATAATTTGTTCACCTCGTAGATCCATGAAGGATAATCCTACCTAGTGTTGACAAAAATCAGCATCAATATCTGGCACCATTTAGAGGAAAGAAGTGTGTTCTAATTGGCTAAAAAAAATCAAAAAATTGTAGCACTCTCAAAAACGTCCTCCCAGTTCCTAATTTGCAAAATATTCATAAAGATCTTTGAAATAAAACCATGAAGCAATAAAGGTTTTGGAAAAGAAAACCTCATAGTCATCTGGTCCACTGCTATTACCTACTTGACTCTATAGACTTTTAAGATAAGTCATGGATCAGACAAGTAGCTCCATCAATCAAACCTTGACTAAGAGTCAAGAGGTTCAGCCTGCCAACCAATAGATCATCCATCAACTAGTCCTTCTAGCTCTGTTGTAACCTACAAGAAATATAGGTGCCCTACTTGAACCTTTTTACCTACAACGAGCCCAGGCCTCCCTACACCTAATGATAAATACATTTCAGGCCATACTAGAGTACCTACCAGAGCAACCAGCTCCTGGACAAGTAATCATCCTAGAAAACATCCCTAATACATCCTCTAATTCCCAAAATGAACAAGTCCAAACTTGTAACCATCAAGAGCATGTGATGCACAAAAGTTTTATTTTAAAATAGCTCGCAAGTGCATGAATCATTTTATAAAAGATAAAAGTATACTTTCAAAGTCGATTTAAAAAGGAACTATATGGTCTTAAATAATTAAACAATTATCTTAAACATAAACACGAAGTAAACCTAAACATTCTATCACAATAGCTTGTGTTTGAAAAGACTAAATTAACAACTTAAAATTAAAGGTTATGAATATAATTCATTTAACAAATATTAGGTAGATAAATAATTACCACTCAATGGACAATTTATAGGATAAGATTCTTTGTTAATAAAACCAATTAATATCTTTAGGCAGGGATCACCAACTCATTAAATTAAATTATGTTTTTTAAGGACATAACAAATCATTTAAATCACTACTTTAGATAGAGCACGTAATTTAAACTCTTACACATTGTGTCAAAATTAGATCCTAAAAACCTAACTTTCATATTTTAAATCTATTACGAAAAATATTTCATCCATATATTTTTCAATAAGAAACTTTGTAGAAATCTCGTATTAAGAAATAAACTCCATTTATTTTGTAAAAATATTTATCTAAATTAATATTTCATAAACATGACAACATAACTAATATCCCATAATAATATTGAGCCATATGTGCATAGATTTAGTGAATGATCAGTAACTTGAAAATAGCAATCAGAATGATACATAAAAATTGAATCTATAAATAATAGAATATAATTAAAATTAATACCTCAATATATACATCAATATATAAAACTTTATTACTGACTTGTGATATGAAAAACCTCCAAAAAGATCTGCCTATATCGTTTACCAAATCAAACCTACAACATAAAACTAAAGAAAATAAAACTCTAAGTTACAAATTTCTATTTTCTATGTGATGTTGATGTCAGATTTTTGGTGTGTTTTGCAAAGAGAAAAATGACCTTATTTATAGTTGAGATTTTGGAGAGAAAATTCAACCATGAGGGAAAATCTATGTGTACCGCAACTCACATTTATCCATGACTTATCCCGTATCTCATTTGGTATGTGATAAATCAATCCCAAAAAAGACACATCGTGGTCCAAATATTCCTCATTATGACATAGGTAAAATAATATGAAATATATGTTAAACAGTACAGAGTGTACCACAAGCCACTTTACTTTCTTGCTACGGCCTACGTTGCATTTCTTCACATTGTTATTCCACCCCTTACAAACTAGTTGGATCACATGTAAGCTTTACATGTATTATGTATTTACTCTTTTAATTTTCTAATGAGTGTTTTCTAGCATGAATCTTCATGTATTGATTAATCTACTAAATTAAAGCTAACAATAGCTAAAAAGTAATAGAAAATACTTGTGATTCTAAACACAAAGATTTTCATAAATAATGATAAAATTATACATATTTATATCTATTTTCAACATTTAAGTGAAAATAAATCATGGTATATCCTCTAACCACCTTCTTGCTAGTCTCTAGCAAAGATCAAGATAAAAAAACTAAAAATAAAAAATTAAACTAAACTAACCTAAATCATTTTCGTAAATTCACACAGTTATATTTAGCTGATGCAACAAGCCTTTAAATACACATGTCACTCTAGTGGACGAGTTTAAGTCTTGTGAGGACTTTCAGTGATGATAGCCACAAACATCCTAAATATGAAAAAATTAAAAGAAATAACAAAGAAAAAAAAACTAAAATGATTAATGGAAAATAGAAAAACTTCTTATGCTTTAATCTCTTTTTAAGTTTGAAGATTCCCATATGTAGGAACAATTACACAAATATCAATTGTTCTTCCAACTCAAATAGGTAACCGAGACCGAGATGAGGGGTAGAAATTCCAACCTATGGAATATTTACGTGAGCCCTATAACAATTCAGCCATGCAAGCCTTACAATGTGATTTATATAATTAGCACAGCCAAAGCACAAAACAACTTGCTCAATTCAACACACATTAAAAACCACCTGTAGTCAGGAAGAACTAAATACGGTAAACACAGTGATTATGCACCTCATAGGCTCTTATCCAGACTAGGGAAAAACATATGCATGGAAAATCACTAATAGCAAGGGAAATAAGAAAGCATGCTAAACATCAAAGGATTACTAATCACTTCAAGACTTCATATGTGGGAACATATTCAATAAATAATGATTGTATTCTCACAACATATGATCAATCTAAACATAGTAAACCAATTAAGCACCTGGGATACAACCAGTGTAATGAGATAAAGACTTCTTGAAGACTCCTATCAAACTCACATACACATAAGAGACATAAGTAATATAAATTAAGTAGGGATCAGGTAGATTAATTTACTACAACATAAGAAATGATTAGAAAGTTATAGACATGCTATATAGAAACAAAAGAAAGCATGTGACAACATGCAATCAATATGCTTTCTCATCAGAGTCTACATCTAGTATATTGGATCATATAAGATGGACACTCATATTAGACTTACACGTAATTTGATTATGCATAACATCTAATAGATAACTCATAACTAATAATCATAGCAGCAATACATATGATCAGTATACAAAAAGCATACAATAATCAATAAAAGCATTCTAATCAGAGTATAAACTTCAATATGTAGAAACATATACCATTTAAAATATGGTTGTAATAGCTACACATTCGAGCATGCATAACAACATATATAATGAGGTAAGCCCTCATAGAGACCCTACATATATGGTAACATCCTTGAGTCACTTAAGGAAACCATTCAGTAGCTAACAATCCACTAATCAATAAAATAGTTACAATTTTGATAAAAAAAATATAAAACCACAAATACCTTTATCAGCTAGGACCTCCATCCTAACTACCTTTTACTACTTTTTCTTGTTACTTCGACAACGACCTGGCTCAACACATGAACCCAGCTCACCTCTAAAGCCAATGTAGTGTGATCAGAAATCATATATGAGTAACCAAAAGTGTAACTACTCCAAATCTTGAACACTACCCTCAAACTCAAACAACCTATCTTTTATTGCACACAGCGAGAGATATAAGAACTCAAATCATTTAACTTAGCTCACTCTCATATTAAGGTTCTCACCAAAAACCAATTGTAGTCAATCAATTCCTAGCTAACAAATAGATCATATACAACCCACTTGCAAAGACCATCTCAAGTAATCAACACTCATAAGCATGTTTTTGCTTGCACAATCATGAATCACTAATATCGAACAACACTTGAGGTATTAGTAATCCAAAAATAGAAAAATGAGATGTCAATTTGATAGAGCTCTGTGAAGTTTTATAAATACCAAATAAGAAGCAATTTAAAGGTATTTATATAACTCGAAATTGTCACCTTACTAGCCATCTCGCCAGCCACCTTGCAAACCACCTTGACAAGGGTGTAGGCAAGGGTGGTAGCTAGCTTAGTGGATAGGTACTAAAAAGGAACAAAATTATTTCCCAAAAATTGTCAAGTACTTTCCATAAATACTTGCACCCAAAATGAACCAAAAATACAAGTGATGATGTCGGCGAGCATACATATTATGAAAACATACCCTATGGTGTGTATATTACTAATATGTAGCAACCAACCTTACATAGAGGATGACAAAACATTGAGTAAAATAAAACATATATCGTGTTTTATACATAGGAAGCCAAAACACAGACACAAGAACAATGGAACTTACATTCTCCCCCTTTGGTTTTCCTATTTAAAACATTGCATAACTAAATACATAAATTGATCAAATATGAGATGATCATGAAGATTTCCTAAAGGTATTTCTTCACAATAACAACATAACGACGCACACCGAAACCCAAAACACACATCTATTCCAATTATATCCATCTTGAATGTTCCATCCAGCTTCATTATTCTACTCATCCAATCCTCTATAAAAAAGAACTCAACACCACTACACCGAGCACACTTGAAGAATGAACATTTCACTAAACACATGTAACCTGCACATATGAAACAAACATATACCATGTGAATGTATCATGCAGAAATAATCTATAGTCTATCCAAATACTATTGTGTTACCCCTATATAGGTACACATCAATAGTCTATGCAAATAGTATCAAGTTACCCTAACACAGATACACACGATAGGCTAAGTATAGTTAACATATAGCATAAAGAAACATAATCTACAAGCAACACAAATATGCAAACTCCCCTTGAACATATGCAACACTCTGTAAGTGTATGCATATTAGATAAATATAATGTAGTGCAAACTACACTTACTATTCCATAAAACAAATAGCATGATAATACAACATAAAAACAAACACAAGTTATGCATACTTCTCCCCCTTTTTGACATGGAAAGTCAAAGAAAGCACTCACGGGAAAGCAATTTACCACACCTTTATATGAAGAAGAAAAGTCAAATAGAAATGCAATAGTCCTTACACTAATGCAACACAGTAGAAAAGATTAGAGAAAATATTAAACTAAGCAACATATGCAGTCAAGTAAAAAAACAAAGAATAATACAAAGACAATAGCTAGGTAAAAGCATGTAACAAACCATATCCTGAATGAATAAACAAACCAAGAGTAGTGCAAACTCAAAAATCTCCCCAATGCAAGATATAACATGGAGCCCTATGCCTATATGTGTTGTAGGAAGGCATAAGGGGATTCGTAATGTGAATACAACACATCAATAGAATGGGCGGTCAAACACTAATGGTAAATAAATTTGTCAACAAATCTGAAAGAAGATGTTGACTAGGAATCCAACTAGCTTCCAAGCTGGATCATTCCTATTGACTCAAAAATCTTCCCCCTACATCAATTCCACTTAAATATGACCATGAATCCCTAAGAAGGAGTTGATTAATAGTCTAACTATTGTCCATGTTGATGCACTCCAAGTGATTCAACTATCTTCCCCCAACAAAACTTGGGTGTACTCAATCATATAACCTCGCCCTATACTATGCACACATATATGAAACGACATCCCAATCTACCAAAGAAAACATATGTCATGCATTCCATAATGCATTCATGTAATGGTATGACTTAATTTTTAATAACATGCTCTTTGTGTGTTATGCCAAACTTGTTTACTCTATATACCATTAAGATAATCTTATGTGAACCAAGTAATTAGAAATATAGACTCAAATTGTACCAAAATTCAAATATCCACAATTAGTCTCTCTCTCCACTAATCTAAGTGCAAGCTTGGAATAAATTAATAGGTCTTTTAAAGTTCGTAATGAAAGGTTTTGGATTGGGAAAAGAGAAGAGATATTTAAGTTTAGGCATACCTTTAGACAACCAAACTTTCATATTAAGCATAAAACTCACAAAAATAAGAGGTAATCCTTTAAACTTAGGATATTTTCCTTGCATTTCTCAAATTTGAAACATATAAATTTCCCAACCAAGGGATCTTTTTCAATTGTGATTTATCATTCATTTAATGACCCTTCTCTTTTTCTTTTTTCTCTTTCTTTCTTTCTCCTTTTTCTATTCCTTTCTTTCTTCTTTTTCTATTCCATTCTTTCTACATTTTCTTTACTTTTCTTTTATTTCCATTCCTTTTCTTTTAAGCTCAAAGTAACACAGACAATCCCGAAGCAAATAAGTTCAATAAGTCAAAGTTGAAACTCAACAAAAAGATTGCCAAGTAAGTGGAAGTTAATATTTGAGCTAGGTAAGTAGGTGCAAAGAAATGAAAGGACAAGATAATCACTTAAAGAAGGGAAACTAAAGACAAGAAAATGTTGGTGGTAAGAAATAATCAAACAATTCAAGGATGGCCTAAATCCTTATTCTATATAAGCGACACCTAGGATTTCACATGATAGAAGTACATGTAGAACAATTCTAGAAAGAGAGAGAAAGTGTCAAATTTTCAAAAACAAAAAACAATAATGATGACAAGGATGGTCTCAAATGAGAGCATAAGCCAAAAAGACAAGAATGTGCCTCAAGGTAGAATATCAGCACAAACAGTATAATATTGTTTTTGAGAGAACAATGACAAAAAAAACTACACACAGTTGCCTCAAAATAGATCATTGGCAATAGTTGTATCATTGCTAGTCAAGAAAAATAAAGAAATTGACTAACTAGTGAGCAACATAGGTAACACTCCCAAGAGAGAAGAAACAAGGGATGCTACAAAAACATCTAAGCATGCAAGAAAGGCTTAGGTCCTAAATACAAGAATGCCAACAAGACACACTAGTTTATACACAACAATGCATGTAAGTCAAGACTCCTAAAGATAGGTAAACAATCTACATGACATAGAAATGCATATGAAAAAATCTAACAAGCACAGTACAAATAAACACTCATTTACACAAACTTGAAGCACACCTCAGTTTTCTCCAAATAGACATTTGAACCATAAGAGAAGCAAGTGTAGGCAAAAGATGAACAATAATTAACACAAGAAAAATAGAGAACTGATCGCCACACAAATTGTGTGTGCAATGAATACACAAGTATACGTATCGTAACAAGTAATATAATGATAAGTAAATATCATTCTCATGGAGATTATTTTGTTAGAAACTAATTTTTAAAACTAAAAAAATTAATTCTTTTGTGTTTTTATATTTTAAGAAAGAAAAATTAAAATAACTAAAAGTAAGTAGCAATAATTAATTCAATTAGATTTGGTAATTAAAAAGATATATGAGAAAATATCTAGGAATACTTAATCCCCTAATTTTCTAAACATGTGAATTGTTGAAAATCCTCCCAATATAATTATCAATTAAATTACATAATCAATTGAATCTAACCTAACATGTATTCCTTTATCAAGTAAACTACACACCATATAGTAATTAATCTAATCACACTCTCATGCCAATTAAATTTCATACTACTTATTAAGTTCATCAATTATGGATCACATACATAAGAATTGTATATCTCTGCCTAGAAACTATGCATGTTATTTAATCAAGACAAACAATTAAATAATTCTCTCAAATCTATTTAATTGCCTCTATAGATAAATTATTGGTTAAACAATTAATAGCATACAAATCAAATTAAATAATATAATTAAATTATAATTATAATTGGAGTAAAATATTAGATCATCATATGGTGAAAATTGGGTTCATAAGATCCCTAGATTAATAAATTAATTACACATAATTATGTTCATAAAGCTCATATTTTTCATAAATAAAGACATAAAAATTGACAAAGAAAAGAGTAGAAGAAGAAATACAATCAATCCCTTGAATTGTAGAATTAATCTCCTATTTAATCTCTACCAAAATTGTGTTTTCTCTTTAATTTTTCTATATTTTTCTATCTTTTTAGCTCCAAAATGACCAAAATTATGCTAATGTAGGCCAATTAGGGTTTATGGAGTGATTAGGGGCTTAACTATTACTCAGGTGTGATCTGGACTGTCATATCAGCTTCAAAACAAGCAAAACAAACAATTCTAGCCAATCACAATATGACACGTGCCATCAAGAATTTACTAGGCAAATCAAGGAGTGACACATGGCAAGGGGACCGATCAAAGTCAACTCTTGCTAAGTCATCGACATGTGACACGATGTGATTAGTGGAAATGGATGGCGTAGTGCACAGGTGGAATGCATGGAGCAATGGCATATTGACACGTGGCATGTCGTGTTGATTGATTTCTGAACTCGGATTGAATGTTGTACTAACATGTGGTGCTTGTTTCATCCTCTTCACACTCGGTGTGACATGATTCACTCTTTGTGCTTGCATGGATTTCCTAGTTAGCTCCCCTTGTTTGCATGGTATGCCACGTGGTAGCTCTTGATTGGTCGTGCCTTAAAATTTTATAAAAATACTAGAAAAATCCCAAAACATTCCAAAAATTATATTTTTACCATTTTTTCACTAAAAATTTTATATTTTAATATTTATGACCCAAAAAATTACTATTTATTGAATAAAACAAGTAAATATTAAGTTAAAAAGTGCGCTAATGACTCTATTATCATAGAGTCATCAGACCCCTACCTCCAAACTTAACTCTTTGCTTTTCCTCAAGTAAAGCCAAGTATAACTAAATAAAATAACTTCGGTAGTATATTCATAAATATACTTTTATTAGTACATGCATATTTCAAGAAAACTATCCCTCTCAAAAGTCTTACAATCTTATTTTAAGGAGGTTCACATATTCATCAATCAACGTTCCATTAATACAAGAATATGCAAGGTTTTTGACAAATTAATTCGTGTGTGTGTGCTGCACATGATATCATCCAAAGCACTTATGAAATCAACCTATATGAGTATGCTAATCAATTCAATCTTATAAAAAGTCCTATAAGTCTATTTTTCACATCCTTCTCGACTAATATAAATATGCACTTAGCTCAAGATCAATAAGGACAGTACATGGTTGTATTGTAAGGCTTAGGTAGGGGTTGATAAATGAAGACATTTTAGGCTCTTTCCACACCTTACCTTTCTTTATTTTTTTCATCACGCACTTTTTAATTGCAATTGAGTTTTAACTTGATATTTCAGTGCACTGTCTTTTGTCATTCTTTCCATATATTGTTTTTCACATTTTTTTTGTAACTTCACAACACTCCCAAACTTATTTTCAATTCTATTTTCTTTTTCTTTAGAGGGATAATTGTGTTGTGCGTTTTGCTTCTTCTTTTTTTTTTTCTTTTATATAGGGTGCATTACATTTCACCTTACTCTATAACATAACACACGATTACATTTTTTTCTTTTCATACAAGCTAAAGGTGCAAGGATAAAGGTAATAATTTTCTAGTTAGCCATTAAATGTGGCTTAAGAATATGAATGTTTCTTTTTTAGGCTCAAATGGGTGACTAAAGATATTAACAATGGTTAGCTTGAAAGGCTCAATCGTTCCAAATAAGGCCTTAATAATTTCTCTTGCTAAATACTACTTAGGATTTTGCCTCAAGGGATGATCAAATAGATTCTAAAACCTGGTAGATCTCATCAACTTGCATAACTCACTACAAATTGTCTTTCAATAAGCACACCAAAATCAATCACGAACAAATGCATAAAAAGTTGAACCAATCCAATCAAACCAAGCAAGCATATCATATGATTAATGTAAATATCTTAACAAATATGTTACATTACTTATCCTAGTCATGACAACCAATTTTTATCATTTAGTTCATATGTTTCATATCAAGCATGCATGCATTTAGTTTCCATATATTTATCAATTTCTACCCAAATCATAATTAAAAACAATCTAAAAATTGAAAAACAATTCCCTAAAAATTTAAAATGCACACTAAATACTAATGTAGAGAATGAATTTCCCTCCCACAAAATTAAATTATACATTGTCCCCAATGTGCACATATAAATATGAAAAAGTAAAAGGAAAGAAAACTTACTTAGTCATGGCACACACATCTGTCACTGAAATGCTCATTCTTCTTGCGCCATTGCTCTCCATATTTATTCACCTACAAAAAAAACAATGAAAATATAAGTAAAATAACATTGGGTTGCCTCCCAACTAGTGTCACATTTAACATCCTTGACTAGACGGTTATATCAAGTCCTAAGGCATATCCCTTTATGTTCATTTACTTTTGAGTTTGCCTGGAAACAGTTTGAGTCTTGATTTGTTCAATAATATTTTATGTTCTGGTTCACAAATATAGTTCTCAATTCTTCTCTCATGCCATATTTTTGTTTTCTTTTTAAACTTTTTTTCATTCTTATAAGCACTCTACCATAACTCATCCAATTTATGTATTTCTAATAGCTTTTTCACCTCTTCATTGGACTCTTTCACTTTCATACTTAACTGGGGATATGAGGGTAAAAGTATAGGGTCTAAACTTGGTGGCTCTTCAATTGAACGTTTGAGTTTAGATCCTATCTCAAAATTTTTCATAATCTTCTTTGATACATACATGAGAGGTGTGTCCTCCAAAAAGTTCACACAGTTTACAATGTCAACCTTCAATGCCATACTTTCAAAGTTATAATATATTAAGTTGTTTTCTAGTGAATTTATGTCCTTGTTTATAACATCATGTGTAACAATCTTAAGTGTGGGTGACTCAACAGATTATTTTAAGCTATTCACAGAATCAGTAACATTTATCCTTAAGCATTCATTAGCACTATCAATGTCAGGGGGTTCAGATGCTTTAAAAACTTTAAATTACTTGTTCATCTTGTACTTTTATTATAAGTTCACCTTTTTGTACATCAATGAGTGTGCTTCTAGTTTCTAAGAATGGATGACCAAGTATGATAGGAATGTCACGGTCTTCTTCCATGTCTAGCATAATGAAGTCTACCAGAAAGATGAATTTATCTACTTTTACTAGCAAATATTCTACCACACCCCGAGGTCTCTTAATTAATATATCTGCCATTTTTAATGTTACTAAAGTAGGTTTGGCTTTACCAACCCGCAGTCTCTTGAAGACCGATAATGGCATAAGGTTAATGCTAGAACCCAAGTCACATAATGCTTTCTCAAAGTGGATGTTCCGAATTGTATAAAGAATGTCAAAACTATCTGGATCTTTTAACATTTGGGGTAGTTTTCTAGCAAGGATGGCACTATAACCTTTAGTTAAGGTTATTATTTCATTAACTCCAAGTCTTCTTTTCTTAGACAAGATTTCCTTTAGAAATTTGGAATAAGAAGGAATTTGTTCAAGTGCATCTGCAAATGATATGCTTATGTAGAGGTTGCTCTTTTTTGACTTCCAAAAATTTTGAAAACTGCATATCTAACTTTAGCTTTTGCAATCTTTGAGGGAAAGAAATAGTGGGTTTGTAGAGGTTTCTCTTTTTTGACTGAGTTATTTCCTTTCCATTACTCACTTTGTCCTTTAATTCCTCCTCATCCTTTTCAATTTCTATTTCCTCCTTATCCTTTTGGGTCCCATGTTCCTCCTTATCCTTTTTAGTCTCATAGTCCTCCTTAGCCTTTTGAGTCTTATTTTCTTGCTCTAAAGTTTTACCACTCCTTAAGGCTAATGATTTTCAATGGTCCTCACCTTCTCTTCTTGGGTTTACAATTGTGTTACTTGGAATGTTACCTTGAGGCCTTTGACTTATAGCCTGAGTAATTTTCTCCATTTGGTTCTCCAAATTTCGAATTGAAGCCTCTTGAATTGACAAGTTTGTATTAAATGATTGGATAAAGTCTTTCATAATCACTATTAAGGCATTTGTATTGTCCTCAGTAGGTGGATTCTTTTCTTGGGCTTGTAATTGTTGTTGTTGTTTGAAACTAGGTGGTGGAAATGATTGATAGTTGAATTGATTATCACCCTGATTGTTGTCATTCCAAGAGAAATTTGGATATTGTCTCCATCCTGGGGTATATGTATTTGAGTATGAATTATTGTTTTGATTCACATTACCCATATAGAAGACCGATTCAGGATTATGTGGACACCATTGAATCTTAGACCTGATTTATACTCATTGGCGAGTTTTGAACCATCAAAATATTTACCAAATAGGACACTTGAGTTGTAAGTTCCATGATATCATTTACCTTATGCATTCTACCTACTTTTCCTATGGCTATAATTTCATTCATTGACCATGGATAATTATTGCTAACCATTTTCTAATCTATGCTTCTAATAGCACTAAAGGATGTGTCTAAATTAAAAATAAATAATAATTAAAAACAATAAACAACTAAATAAATAAATTAAGTTAAATAAATAATAATTAAAAACAATAAACAACTAAATAAATTAATTAAGTTAAATAAATAAATAAATAAATAAAAGAAAATAAGTAAATTAAAATTAAAATTCTAGTAAAGAAAAATAACTTAAATAATAAATAAAAAAATATTAATTTCTAATATTTATAATTTTCGACAACAGTGCCAAAAACTTGATCGCTACACAAATTGTGTGGCAATGAATACGCAAGTATATACATCATAACAAGTAATATAATGATAAGTAAAGATTGTTCCCACAAAGATTATTTTATTAGAAACTAATTTTAAAACTAAAAAAATAAAAATCAATTTTTTGGTGTTTTTTATATTTTATGAAAGCAAAATTAAAATAACTAAAAGTAAGTAGCAATAATTAATTAAAAGAAATTTGGTAACTAAAATGATATATGAGAAAATATATAGGAATACTTAATTCTCCAATTTTCTAAACATGTGAATTGCTAAAATCCCCCTAATATAATTATCAATTAAATTACATGATTAATTGAATCTAACCTAGCATGTATTCCTCTCTCAAGTAAACACTACACCATATAGTAATTAATTTAATCACACTTTCATGCCAATTAAATTTCATACTACTTATTAAGTTCATCAATTATGGATCACATACATAAGAATCATATATCTCTGCCTTGAAACTATGCATGTTATTTAATCAAGACATACAATTAAATAATTCTCTCAAATCTATTTAATTGCCTCTATAGATAAATTGTTGGCCAAATAATTAATAGCATACAAATCAAATTAAATAATATAATTATAATTATAATTAGAGTAAAATATTAGATCATCATATGGTGAAAATTGGGTTCATAGGATCCCCAGATTAATAAATTAATTACACATAATTGTGTTCAAAAAACTCATATTTTTTCAAAAATAAAGACATAAAAATTGATAAAGAAAAGAGTAGAATAAGAAATACAATCAATCTCTTGAATTGTAGAATTAATCTTTTCTTTAATCTCCAGCAAAATTGTGTCTTGGCTTGAATATTTCTCTCTTTTTAGCTCCAAAAATTGACCAAAATTATGCTAATGGGGGCCAATTAGGGTTTATGGAGTGATTAAGGGCTTAAATATTGCTCAGGTGTGATTTGGACCATCAAATCAGCTTCAAATCACGGGCTACGATCAAAACAAGCAAAACTGAGAGTTCTAGCCAATCACAACGTGACACATGGCATCATGAATTCACTGGGTGAATCAAGGAGCAATGCATGGTAAGGGGACCACATAAAGTAATGTCATATCGACAAATGGCATGATGCATTGACCGATTTTCGAACTAGGATTGAATGTTATGCTAACATGTGGCACCTGTTTCGTCCTCCTCATATGTAGCGCAACATGATTCACTCTTTGTGCTTGCGTGGCGTCCACATGGCTTGCCCAGCCAGCTCCCCTATCCACGTGGAAACTCCTAATTGGTCCTGCGTTAAAAATTCATAAACAATCCAGAAAAATTCCAAAAACATCCAAGAATTATATTTTTACCCCTCTTCACTAAAAACTTTATATTTTAATATCTTTGACCCAAAAAAATACTATTTATTTAATAAAACAAGTAAATATTAAGTAAAAAAGTGCACTAATGACTCTATTTTCATAGTCATAAAGAACTAACACTCAACATACTAGGTAGAAGATGGAAGAACCTAATAAAATAGAAGACATGTATTCTATATTGTTTGGCATATGAATGATAAGATTATAAGAAGAAAGATCATAATACTTTGACACTACATGCTGACACATATGTGATGTGCTGCTCATGCAGAAAGTTACAAAGAGAGACACAAGTAGTAAACAAGGAAAACACACATAAATAGCATGTTAAAGTAACTAGCAAGGAAGAAACCTAGTACAAGATCAAATAGTTAAGCATATGAGCAAGTAAAGAAATTAACAAACAATGCAAGGCAAATAAGTAAAAGAGAAAAAGATATGCATTAAGAAAACATGGATCATGTAGACAACCAAAACTCAAGGAAATACACAACATCACAAAATAACAATATCCCACACTATAGGTAATAATGGGTATAAACACTCAAGGTTTGTGTATGTATAGATAGAGATCTAGGATTGAGCATCCAAGAAATGAAGCCTAAACAACTATGACCCGCTCTGATACCAAATGAAGATTCCCATACATAGGAACAATTATATGAAGTTCAATTATTCTTCCTACTCAAATAGGTAACTGAGACCTAGATGAGAGGTGGAAATGCCAACCTATGGAATCTTTTCGCATACTCTTTATCAATTTGGCCTAGCAGGCCTTACAAAGCGAATTAAGCAATTAGCACAATAGAAGTACAAACCAATATGATCAATTCAACACACAATAAAAGACAACTAGTAGTAAAAAAGAACTAACTGTAGTAAACACAATAGTAATGGTGTACCTCATAGACTCTTATCTAGGCTAGCAATAGAAATATGCATGGCAAACCACTAATAGAATATGAGATAAGAAAGTATACCATATAAGAATGGATTTCCAATCATTTCAAGACTTCATATGCAGGAACATATTCTATCAATGATGATTTTACTCTCACAGCATTTAATCAATCTAAACAGAACAAACTAATTAAAGAGTCTGACATCTAGGATACAACCAGGGGAAGGAGATATATATTCCTTGAAGAGTCACATCAAACTCATATGCATATAATATACCTAAGTAATATAAATTAATCAAGGAGTATGCAGATTAATTTACTATATCATAAGCATTCATTAGAAAGTTATAGGCATATTACATAGAAAGGAAAGAAAGCATGCAACAACAAATAATGAATATGCTTTCTTATCAGAGTCTACATCTAGTATGTTGGATCATACAAGATTAGACTAACACGTACTCTAAGCATGCATAACATCCAATCGATAACACATAACTGATAATCATAGTAGCAATACATATAATTAGTAAACAAAAAGCATGCAATAAAAAATAAAATCTTATCAAAGTATAAACTTCAGTATGTAGAAACATATACCATTTAGACTCTGATTATACTAGCTATACATTCGATCATGCATAAAAACATCCTTGGGTTGCTTTAAGTAACCACTCAATAGCAAACAATTCATTAATGAATAAAACAGTTACAATTCTTTTAGAAAATAAAACCACCAATACCTTTATCAATTGGGACTTTCATCCTAACTGCCTATTGCTACTTTTTCTTGGTGCTTTGATAGTGACCTAGTTCAAAACACAAACCATGTTCACTTCCAAAGCCAATACCACCCAATATAATGTGATGAAAAACCACAAATTTTTAACTAGAAGTATAACTACTCCCAATCTTGAAGACCACCCTCAAACTCAAAAAACCTATCTCTTATTTCACATAACAATATATATGAGAACTTAAAGCATTAAACTTAACTCACTCTCACATTGAGGTTTTAATAAATAAACAGGTTATAGCCAAGCAACTCCCAGTTGACACATGGCTCACATACATCCAAATGATTCATAGTTTATTGTAAAAATCAATTCAAAATCACAAATTCATGCTCCACAGCAAAAATGTATCCATGTTGACTCACCCAATTTCAATATTAGTAATCCAAATTTTCTTTGACTCTAATCCTCACAAGTCATACTCTTAATGAACAAAATCTGCATCGGGTTTGCAATGTCGATTTTGTAGATACTTTGGTTTTACATTTGTAAAACTCTTGCAAGTACATGAATCATTTTATGGAAAATGACAAGTATACTCCCAAGGTCGATTTAAGAAATAAATATATGTTATTTTTAATTTATTATTCAAACTCTTAAAAAATATTAAATCCTAAACATCCTATCACGATATTTTGATTTTTTTTTGTTTTCTAATCTAAAAACATAAAAATTAAAACATAGATATGGATCCAATAAATAATTATGCAAATTTTTAACATTCATAACAATGGAGTATTTATGGATATAATAATTAAGTTAATTATGCTTGCTAATATTATTTAGGTTAATAAATATATAAATTGATATTTATTGATTCTCTTTTTTTATATAAATACCACATTTGGTTGGGTTAGATATTCTTTGTTAATTAAACAAATAAATTAACACCTATGGGTGAGGTCAATAATTTAGTTGGTTAAGTAAATTAATTCCTTTTTACTAAGAGATTAAAAATTAATCATTTAAATGCCAACTTTGGTGGGCTAGACATTCTAAACTTTATTCAAGGTGTCCAAATTAAACCTAATAATTTAATTATCTGAGTACTAATTTTCAAGTTTTAAAACAATTACTGAAAATGTATTGTCAATTCATTTTTGAATAATAGTTCTTACAAAAAATTTTGAGATAGAGATTCACTCTATATACCGGGCGATTATACCAATACATAAAAGGGAACTCCTCTAAATCAGATCGGATAATTAAACCTTAAAATCTAATTTTTATATTTAACTTTTAAATGAAAAATAATATATTTCTCTTTAACATCCTTAATATAAAATCATGAATAAAAAAATCAATTTATTTTATAGAAATGTTTTACCTTTTTAATATTTTGCAAGCATAACAATTTTATTACTATATCATATTTACAAACAGCCAACCATGTTAAATTTGATTATAGATAAATTAAATATAACATATAAGAATAAATTATAAAAATAATTACCAAGAATTTATTTTAAAATTATACCTCAAAAGAATCTTTACAGAACTTTGATGCTAGTTTCATTTTTGAAAAACCTAAAAACGGATTTGAATTTCCGTTTATTGAATCAAAAACTAGAAATTTATAATAGAATAAATAGTTCTTGTCAAAAAGAGAACTTTAAAATAAATAAAAAAACTAAGAAAGTTTTCAAAAGAGAGAGATATAGAGAAGAATTAAGATTTTGAGGCATTATTTTTACAAGAATGGCGCTGGGGAACGCAGAAGGGAGAGATTTTCTACTAGATGGGGGCTGGTGTGCACACATGATCAGTGCTTAAAAAGAACTAAAATTACCATTATTAAATATACTTTAATTGATTAAATAGATTTATATATTTATGATTTTATCATATTTTATATAAATTTATCTTTTCAGAATCATAGGTATTTTTATTTTTTAGGTATTTTCTTCCAAATAATTAATTTCAAAACTCAAATAAAAATACTGGAGGAAATACATAGCAAATACTTTGAGAAAAAAAATGAAAAAATGGAAAAATGCACAAAACTGCCCAATCTTACGTGCATCATTCATGTCCCGCGCACAGCAGCGCCCCTTCAAGTTGAATCCAACAAGGGTCAGTGATGAGTGCTCAAAAATCACTAAAATTACCATGATTTTATGCACATTAATTGATTAAAAATATATATATTTATATGATTTTATCATATATTTATATAAATTTGTCTTTTCGGAATCACGGATATTTTAATTGTTTTTCAGTTATTTTTGCTTAAAAACATAACTTAAAGATTCAAAGAGGAATACTGGAGGCAATACATTACAAATATATTCATAAATAAATGAGGAAAAGTCAACAAATATGGAAAAATTGGACAAAATGGGTCAAAATGTCAAAAATGTCAAAAAGGAGGAAATCCGCGCTCCTAGCCCCGCCCAGCCGCGCCGATCAATGCGTATACCATGCCAGCACAACGCCTAGTCCACGCGCAGAACGCCCAGTCCATGCGCACCTACTCTCCATTCCGCACGCCTGCTCCTTTCCGCACGCACCCCTGCTCCAATCTGCACGCACCGCTGCCCATCTACTCCCAGTCTGCGCACGCCGATACGCCCATCTGCCCCATCCGAATGCGCCAACTCGCCCCATATCACCATGATGACATCATCATTCACCACTCCACATTTTCTCCATTTTTTTATCATTTTTTCACCCACTTTTTCTTCCTCTTCTCACCTATAAATACCCTCATTCTCTTCACTTCCTACCACACCTAAAAACCCATCTTCTCTTCTCTTTCTTTCTCTCATTTCTTAGTTTTTCTTAGTTTTTAGCTTTTCTTAGTTAGTTTTTTCTTAGTTTTAGAGTTCTTCTTTTTTGAGAAGAATTAATTATGTTTTTGTAATTTATTTGCTTTTTGATTCAATAAATGGAAGTGCAAATTCCGTTTGGAGGTTTTCTAGCAACACAGTTAGCATCAAAGTACTGTAAGGATTTTATTTTCTTTACAGTTATTTTTTATGCTTTATTCTTATATGTTATATTTAATTTAGCTATGATTAAATTTAACTTTGCTAGCTATTTGTAAACATGATATAATAATAACGTTGTTATGCTTGCGAAATATTATTTAGGTAAAAATCTCTAAAATGAATTGATTTTATTTTTATTCAAGATTTTATATTAAGAATGTTAGAGAGAAATATATTATTTTTCATTACAAACTTAAATCTGAAAATTAGATTTTAAGGTTTAGTTATCCGGTCTGATTTAGAGTAGTACTCTTTTATTTGTTGGTACAATCGCCCGGTAGTTAAATTGAAGCTCTATTTCAAAACTTTTTATAAGAATTATTTTCTGAAAATGTATTGACAACATCTTTTTAGAAGTGGTTTTAAAACTTGAAAGTTAGTACACAGATAATTAAATTCTTAGGTTTAATTTGGACACCTTGAATAAAGTTTAAACTGTCTAATCCCACCAAAGGTGGCATTTAAATGGTTCATTTTCAATCTCTTAGAAAAAAGAATTAATTTAATTAACCAAATTAGTTATCAACCTCACTCATAGGTGTTAATTAATTTTTTTAGTTAACAAAAAATATCTAACCCCACCAAAGGTGGTATTCATATAAAAAAGAGAGAATCAATAAATATCAATTTATATCTTTAATAACTTAAATAATATGAGCAAGTATAATTAACTTAGTTATTATATCTATAAATACTCTACTATTATAAATGATAAAATTTGCATAAATATTTATTGAATCTGTATCTATTTTTATTTTTATGTTATTAGATTAGAAACACAAAACCCAAAATATCGTGACACGATGTTTAGGATTTAATTTCATTTTTAAAAGTTTCAATAATAAATTAAAAACCACATATATTCTTTCCTTAGATAGACCTTGGGAGTATACTTGTTATTTTTCTACTAAATAATTCGTGCACTTGTAGAGTTTTATAAATATAAAACCAAAGTATTAGTAGAATCGGCGATGCCAGTTTTGCTCATCAAGTTTTTGGCGCCGTTGTCGGGGAAGGAATAACATTTTTAAATTATTTATCAAAATTTTAAAACTTTTTGTGATGTAAATAATTGTGATTTTTTTTTGTTAAAAAAAATCAAATTCCAAATTTCATAAGAAATAAAAAAAATTAAAAACTTCAATTTAAAAATAATAATAATAATAATAACGTGAATAGTAAAATAACTATGAAATTTGAAATTTGCAGTAAAAAAAACTTACGTTCATGAATAGTAAAAAAATTAATTTAAACAATTTAAAAAAAAACTTACCATTCATGAATAGTAAAAAATAAAAAAATAAAAATTTCAAATTTCAAAAAAATAAATAAATAAAAAATTATAGCATAAATAGTAAAATAATTTTTAAATTTGAAATTTGAAGTAAAAAAAAAATTACCGTTCACGAATTGTAATAAAACAATAATAAAAAAATTACCATTCATGAATAGTAAAAAATAAAAAAAAATAAAAAATTAATAATAATAATAATATTAAACTTAACGTTAATGAATAAGAAAAACATAAAAAAATTTAAAAACAAATAAATAGAAAACATTTTTATTTTAATAAATAAATAAAAAATTATAAAATTATAAAAACCAAAATTATAAAAACCAAAATTAAAAAAAAAATTAATTTAATTTAATTTTTTTATTTAATTTTATTTTTTTGAATTCTTAATTTTAATTTTAATTTAAATAAAAAAATTAAAAAAATAAACTTATTATTTTTCTACGAAATGATTCATACACTTGCGAGATTTTTATAAATATAAAACCAAAGTATTGGTAGGATCGGTGATGCCGGTTTTACTCATCAAGTTTTTGGCGCCGTTGTCGGGGAAGGAATAACGTTTTTAAATTATTTATCAAAATTTTAAAAGCTTTTTGTGGTGTAAATAATTGTGATTTTTTTTGTTAAAAAAAACAAAAAAATCAAATTCCGAATAAAACTCTCGCAAGTCGATCTAAGGAAGGAATATATGTCGTTTTTAATTTATTATTCAAACTTTTAAAAACGAAATTAAATCTTAAACATTTTGTCACGATATTTTGGGTTTTGTGTTTCTAATTTAATAACATAAAAATAAAAATATATACAGATTTAATAAACATTTATGCAAATTTTATCATTTATAATAGTGGAGTATAATAATTAGTCGAAAATCATTTTCATATTTCATATCAAAAAAATGTATCAATTTAATTTCACCAAATTTTAGTGTTAGAATCCGAATTCGCTTCGACTCTATTCCTCACTAGTCAATACTCTCAAAACACTGAATCCTATGGGTTCAAACACTCATACTAATTTATATGCGAAAGAGTTGATGTATAGAAATGAACTAATATGTTCGCATATGTATAAAGAATAAAGGCTCAAAGTGTTATTTTGATGTTGATCTCATGAAAGGAATCAAATGTATAAATTATAAAGATATCATATATAAAAATTATTTTCATGCATAAATCAAACTCATTAAGAAAGAATTTCAAGATATATGCCTTTTACAAATGAAGAAAGTGCAATGACTTTTTAGGGAATTACTTCCTATATCTTTCTTTTGTAATTATCCTTTATTCACAACTTTGTAGGCAATATGGGTCATCGTATGTAGATTATACTATATATTCTTTATCTCTCTATTTTTTTCTGAAGATACTTTTCCATATATATCATTTTTTTAGAGAGTCAACTCATGTACATATTTTACATTTTTTAGGATTTTGGTGAGTGATTAATTTTGTGGCTTTTTTTTTATTTGGTTTAGGTAACCCAAAATATATCTCTTTTTTTTTGTAGCAGTCATGCATGAATGAAATAAAAGCATATACTATCAATTTCTACTCAAATCATTTAATCTAAGCAAAAATAATAATAAAAAATATACGACACTCTATTAAGATGAGAAAAAATTCATACATTCAATGCAATACCTATAAAGATCATCTAAAAATTTTAAAAAATAAGAAATGTGTTTGGAGTAGAAAAAATATATATTTCACTCTAACTAAGGGAAATTAGGCTCAAATTATATCTCACAAAGGTAGTCTCCACTAAAAAAAAATTCACAAACACTGATTTTGGGTTTAATATAATTTCTACATCTTATCAAGAAATACTACTTATGACAAAAACTAACTAATTACCAAAAATAATTACAAACTATTTAATGATATATTTTCACAAATTAATCTAACAGTATAAAAAGATTTAACTATTTACTTAAATTTGATTTAAAGAAATGATAAATTTTTGTGAGAATTTTTTTTTAATTCCAAAAATTATTAAATCACACAAAAAAAAAAACCAAACACAAAAAATGAAAATGTGAACATAAAAAAAGAAAAAATTCTTATTTTTTTTAAATTGTTAAACCTTTTTTTTTAATTAAGCATGGTAACTTTTCACCACCCCCAACCTAGAACTTACATTGTCCTCAATGTAACAACTGTAAATTAAAGATACAGAGAAAAGAGAAGAAAGATTACCTATTTCTTGAGAGTGTGCAAGTAGTAATGGAGAAATGCAGGTGCATCCATCATATTCATCATTAAAGTTCACACAGACAGATCGCTGTGAACTTCTAACATCTCTACAAATATTTTTATTTTTAACAATTTTAAAATTATTCACATGTAATTAAACTAAAATAAACAATATAAATTAAATAAATAAAACAAATAAAAGAAAATTACCTAAAATGATGGGTTGCCACCCATCCAGTGCTTAGTTTAACGTCTTAGCAAGACATAACTTTATGGTGCTAAGGGTTACTCAGCCAAATGCAATCCATTTCCGCAATGTTGTTTGGTTCTTCTAAATAAGGCTTCACACGATACCCATTGACTTTGAATGTTTTTTGTGTCTTGGAATCCAATAGTTCTACTACTCCATGTTCAAATACCTGAACTATTTTGAATGGTCCATCCCATCTTGATCTCAGCTTTCCTAGAAACAATCTCAAACGAGAATTAAATAAAAGAACTTTCATTCCAGGGTGAAAAGTCTTAGGAACTAGCTTCTTGTCATGATAGCGCTTAGTACCCTCTTTGTATAATTTGGCATTCTTATAGGCTTCATTCTAAATGCAATCCATTTCAGCAATGTTGTTTGGTTCTTCTAAATAAGGCTTCACACGATGCCCATTGACTTTGAATGTTTTTTGTGTCTTGGAATCCAATAGTTCTACTACTCCATGTTCAAATACCTGAACTATTTTGAATGGTCCATCCCATCTTGATCTCAGCTTTCCTAGAAACAATCTCAAACAAGAATTAAATAAAAGAACTTTCATTCCAGGGTGAAAATTCTTAGGAACTAGCCTCTTGTCATGATAGCGCTTAGTACCCTCTTTGTATAATTTGGCATTCTTATAGGCTTCATTCCTAATTTCTTCCAACTCATTAAGATGGAGTAGCCATTTTTCTCCTTCTTTTATCTAAATCCATGTTTAACTATTTAATTTCCTAGTAAGCCTTGTGTTTGAGTTCAACTGAAAGGTGGCACACTTTCCCAAAGATTAACCGGTAAGGGCTCATCCCAATAGGTATTTTGTAAGCGGTGCGGTATGCCCATAAGGCATCATTTAGCTTAAATGCCCAATCCTTCCTTGAAGGACGCACAATGTGTTCCAATATTCCCTTAATTTGCTTATTACTTACTTCCACTAAACAAGAAGTTTGAGGATTATATGGAGTAGCTACTTTATGTGTGATGTTGTACTTGTTTAGTACTCCATCAAAGATCTTGTTACAAAAATGGCTACCTCCATCACTTATTATAACTCTAGGCATTCCGAACCTGCTAAATATTAAATCCTTCAAGAATTTAACAACAACATTAGCATCATTGGTTTTAGTGGGGATAGCTTCTACCCACTATGATACATAATCCACAGCAACCAAAATATATTGAAAACCATTGGATGAGGGAAAAGGACCTATAAATTAAATCCCCCATACATCAAAGAGTTCAACAACTAAATTATATGTCAAAGGAATTTAATCTCTTTTGCTTATGTTTCCTACTATTTGACATTTATCACATTGTGCACAAAACATATGAGCATCTTTAAAAAGAGTGGGCCAAAAGAATCGAGACCATAATACCTTACGGGCTTTCTTTTCATCACCAAAATAGCCCCCACAATGAAGTTCATGACAAAAAGTTAGAATGCTCTTATGTTCTTCTTCATGTACAAATTTTTGGATGACTTGATCTTGACCAATCTTATATAAATAAGGGTCATCCCACAAATAGTCCTTAATAGTTTTAAAAAACCTTTTCTTGTCCTGATATGAAGTGTTAGGTCGCAAAACACCATTGGCAAGATAATTTACAATATCAGCATACCATAGGTTCGGACCTATTGAAAATAAATGTTCATCAGGAAAAGTTTCAACTATATCTTCATTACTCTCATCTTTAAGAGAATTGAAGTTAGAAATCAACCTAGACAAATGGTCAGCTACTAAGTTTTCACTATCTTTCTTAACCTTGATTTCTAGGTCAAATTCTTGTAAGAGTAAGACCCACCTGATTAATCTTGGCTTGGCATTTGGTTTACTTAATAGGTATCTTAAAGCAACGTGATCAGAATGCACAATCACTTTAGATCCTACTAAATAAGACCTAAATTTGTCTAAATAAAACACTATAGCCAAGAATTCCTTTTCAGTGGTGGTATAATTCATTTGATCATCATTGAGTGTTTTGCTAGCATAGTAGATGACATGCAAACACTTATCCACTCTTTGTCCCAAGACTGCTCCGATAGCATAATCAGAAGCGTCACACATTATTTCAAAAGGTAAAGACCAGTTTGGTGCCATAATAATAGGGGTAAATGTTAGTTTCTCTTTCAAGGTATTAAAGGTAATAATTCAATCATTTTTGAAATTAAAATAAACATCTTTTGATAGTAAGTTACATAAGGGACGACTTATTTTAGAGAGATCTTTAATAAATCGTCTATAAAATCCTGCATGTCCTAAGAAGCTTCTTATCCCCTTCACAGATGTAGGGGGATGTAGTTTGGAAATCAATTCAACTTTTGCCTTATCAACTTCAATACCCTTGTTTGAAATTATATGTCCTAAAACTATCCCTTGTTGAACCATTAAATGACTTTTCTCCCAACTAAGGGTGAGATTGCATTGAATGCATCTTTCTAAAACCAAAGTCAATTTATGTAAGCAATCATCAAATGAGTTCCCAAAGACAGAGAAATCATCCATGAAAATATTAATGAATTATTCCACCATGTCCGAGAAAATAGTTATCATATATATCTGGAAAGTGGCAGAGGCATTGCATAACCCAAATGGCATTCTTCGAAAAGCAAATGTCCCAAAAGGATATGTTTTCCTGATCTTCTGGTACTATGGGTACTTGATAATATCCATACAATCCATTTATAAAATAATAAAATTCGTGCCCAACTAATCTTTCCAACATTTGATCAATGAATGGAAGAGGAAAGTGATCCTTTTTAGTATATAAATTTAGTTTCCTAAAATCTATACACATTCTCCATCCAGTGATTATTCTAGTGGGAACTAATTCACTTTTGTCATTTTTAACAACTGTTATCCCAGATTTCTTAGGTACCACATGCACTGGAATAACCCACTTACTATCCGCAATAGGATAGATAATTCCTTCTTCTAACAATTTAAGAATTTCTTTCTTAACTACCTTTTGCATATTTGGGTTTAGTCTTCTTTGGGCCTCTCATATAGGTTTAGCACCATCCTACAAGTTGATCTTGTGCATACACATCATAGGACTAATACCTCTTATATCCCCAAACTCCAGCCTATAGATTTCTTAAACTGTTTAAGCACTTTGATAAGTTCCTTTTCTAGGGTTTTGGTCAAGGTTGAAGAAATTATCACTGGATAAGTTTCTCCTTCTCCCAAAAACACATATTTTACATGCTCAGGTAAGTCTTTGAGTTCAAGTTCAGGTGGATTGGCCTCTTTACTAGATGAAGAACTGGGTAGATGTAAAAGCGTACTAGATTTTGTCATTACTTCATCATTGTCTAGTCATTCAAGGTACCCCTTAATTTCCTCATCTAAATCTTCTTCGACCTCTTCAAGTGTAAGAACAGTTTCAAGCTTGTCTTCTATTCTGGTTCAGGAAAAGGTGCTTTGGAAAAGATTATCCAAAAGGTCCACATCAAATATTTCATCGATGATAGAAATAGAAAGAAAAGGTGAAGAATCAAAAACTTTAAAATGAATAGTCTCTCCTAAGACTGTCATTGTCAAATTTCCATCTTGGACATCAATAATAGTTTTAGTAGTTGCCATAAACGGTCTACCAAGTAGTATTGTGTGCTCTCTATCCAAGGCTGGATTTTCTTGCATATCCAGAACCACAAAGTCAACAGGTATTATCAGTTTGTCTACTTGTACCAACACATCCTCAACTATTCCCTTTGGATACTTAAGAGATCTATCTGCAAGTTGAAGGGACATAGTTGTGGGTTTTAAATCTCCTAAATTGAGCTGTAAGAATATAGAGTAGGGAATCAAATTTATACTAGCACCTAAATCAAACATTGCTTTAGCAACCTTCCTATCCCTCATAGTTATGTTTATAATAAAACTTCCAGGGTCTTTCAACTTAAGGGGTAGTTTGTGCTGAAGTACAGTGCTAGAAATTTCTGATACTACTACTCGTTCATTCAGTTCATACCTCCTTTTTTTAGTGTTCAACTCTTTGAAAAACTTAGCATATGAGGGCACATTCATGATCACTTCTAATAATGGAAATTGATATTTACTTTAAAGAGCATATTAAAAAGATCATAGAATTGCTTATCTTATTTGGATTCTTTTAACCGGTGTGGAAAAGGTACTTGCAACTAGTGTGGTTCTGTTCTCTTTTGAATTTTGGGGATGTGAGATGACCCCCCCAATGAGTTTTTTAGAAGGCTTGTTAAGTTTAACACTTGTTTCTCCTTTTTGCGAGAGTAGAATATCACCTTATTTGTTACCTGAACTACAAGGTAGATCGTTAGAGATTTCAGGTAAACTAGTATTGACTACCTTACCACTTCGAAGGGTTCTTTCATCCTTTGCTTGTTCTGGCTGACTGGGCAACTTTCCTGGTTCTTTCTTTTGCATTTGTTCAGCTAGTTGCCCAACTTTAGATTCAATCCTTTTAACCAAAGCCTCCATGGTGTTCAACCTTTGATTATTCATTAATTGGTTGTCACGACTAACTTGAATAAAAGCATTCAAGCTATCCTCTAAAGTTGGCTTAAAAGATTGTCTTGGTGGGTAATGGAGGTTTTTATTCGACCTTAGTGTTGGACATTGGGTGTAGGTTGGGTAATTGTTTTGTTTCCAAGGATGGTTAGGGTGATTATAGGTGTTTGGATGATACCTTTGAAAGGATTTGACTTCCTCCATGGCATCGACACTAGAATCACAAGTATTTGAAAAATTATGAGTACCATGCCCAATTGAAAAACACACTTCACACACCTCTTGATTTGGCATTTGGTGGGTAGTAAGAAGTTGCACTTGCTTAGTCAATTCAGCAAGTTTCAAGGTTATCTCATTATCGAAGCTAACTTCATTAACTCTTGCTCTCCTTCTAGCACTTTTTTGTTGGGAATTAGAATCCAATAGCTCATAAAGATTACAGGTTTCCTCTGTGGTTTTTTCTCCCATAGCACCTCCAGCAGCATTATTAACCATGTATTGACTCTGCAGTGTCAATCCATCATAAAAGAATTGGGTCTATAGCTGTAATGGAGAGATATGATTATGACATTGAATGAAAATGAGTTTGAATCGTTCCCAAGCTTCATGAAAGGGCTCTTCATACATTTGATAAGATGTTGCTATCTTTGTCCTTAGATCAACAGTCTTTTGATGGGAATAGAACCTACCTATAAACATTGCATATACTGCCTCCCAAGTTTTTAGAGAACCCGACTGTAGAGTAATGAACCATGACCAAGCTTTATCCTTGAGGGTGTAAGGAAAACACCTCATCCTAAGTTGATCTTCATTAATTGCATGTAGTGGAAATGTTTGGACAATAGCATAGAGTTCTCGAATGAAATGCAAAGGGTCTTCATTAGAGACACCGTAAAAGGAAGGCAACAAAGAATAATGAATCTTTTTCAATTCATAATTCCTTGCAGCCTCTTGTAATTGTATGCCGGAAGTTACATTGCCAATGATTGGCATTGTATAGTCTTTCATCATTTTCTGCCTATCTTCAGCATCTCTAAGAAAGATTTCTCACTTGACAAAATGTATAGGCTTAAAGCAAAAAGGTTCAGGGAACCTAAATGTTGTACATATTTATTATTTTATTGTTTTTTAGAATAAAAAATTAAGTAAAGAGAATTTTTTTTAATGCTAGAATGGACACAATTTTTGAAACAAACAAATTTATTTCATTTGAATTTTATTACACACAAAATAAAACTAAAACAAAGGAAAATAAAATAATGGGTGACCTCCCACGTAGGACTAAAATTTATCGTCTTCTAGTAAGACGTTGCTTGGAGATTGCAGAATGATAAACTCAATGTCTCCTCTTCATTGAATTTATTTTACACCATTTGACCATTCAATTAGTTTTTTCTTTGTTTTTGCAAATGTTCGACTAACTGTTCTACTTGAACTTTCACCTTTTTGATAGAAGCTTCCACAGAATCCAACAGTTGATTGGTTTAAATTGGTTATCTCTACAAACTTGAATAAAATAATTCAAGTTGTCCTCTAGGGTTGATTTATTGGGAATGCTTCTTGGAATAGGCGGGTGGAATTATTGGCCTGGCTGATTTGAGCTTTGAGTGAAAGGAGGGTTTTTTTTCCTCCAGGAGAAGTTCAGATGATTTCTCCACCCATGATTGTAGGTATTTGAGCTAGGGTCGAACCTTGGTCTCTGTTGATATGCTCCAAATACATTAACCTTTTCAGGTCCATCTGTTGTTTCTCCTTGATATGGACAGGCTTCAATACCATGTCCCATGTATCTATACAAACCATACTGTTCATTATTGGTGTTGGTTTGTGTAGTGAGAAAGGAAACTTGCTTGGTCAATTGAACAAGTTGTTGTTGAACTTCATTGCTGGAATCGATTTCATGAACTTCAGCTTTTCTCACTCATGAGCTTTTCTGTTGGGAATTAGCACCCAACATCTCAAAGAGGTTGTACGTCTTTGAGGTAGTTTTTTCTCCCATTGCTCCTCCTGCAGCATTGTCGACAATGAACTGACATTGTTGGGTAAGTCCATCGCAAAAGAATTGGTTCTATAACTGTAGGGGAAATATTTGATGGGGACATTGAGTGAGAAACATTTTGAACCTATCCCAAGCTTCATGGAATGGTTCTCCTTCCATATGAGAGAAAGTAGCAATCTTTCCTCTCAACTCTGATGTTTTTTGGTGGGAATAGAATTTTCCCATGAATTTATTATAAATGTTCTCCCATATCATCAAAAAACCTGGTAGAAGTGACATCAATCAAGCTTGGCCAACACTTTGGTTTTATATTTATAAAACTCTCGCAATTGCATGAGTCATTTCGTAGAAAAATAATAAGTATACTCCCAAGGTCGATCTAAGAAAGGAATATATGTGGTTTTTAATTTATTATTTAAACTTTTAAAAACAAAATTAAATTCTAAACATCCTTTCACGATATTTTGGGTTTTGTGTTTCTAATCTAATAACATAAAAATAAAAATAGATACAGATTCAATAAACATTTATGCAAATTTTATCATTTATAATAGTGGAGTATTTATGGATATAATAACTAAGTTAATTATACTTGCTCATATTATTTAAGTTATTAAAGATATAAATTGATATTTATTGATTCTCTCTCTTTTATATGAATACCACCTTTGGTGGGGTTAGATATTCTTTGTTAACTAAATAAATCAATTAACACCTATAGGTGGGGTTGATAACTAATTTGGTTAATTAAATTAATTCCTTTTTCTAAGAGATTGAAAATGAACCATTTAAATGCCACTTTTGGTAGGGTTAGACAGTTTAAACTTTATTCAAGGTGTCCAAATTAAACCTAAGAATTTAATTATCCGTGTACTAACTTTCAAGTTTTAAAACCACTACTGAAAACATGTTATCAATATATTTTTAGATAATAATTCTTATAAAAACTTTTGAAATAGAGCTTCACTCTAACTACCGAGCGATTGTACCAATAACTAAAATAGCACTACTCTAAATCAGACCGGATAACTAAACCTTAACATCTAATTTTTCATATTTAAGTTTGTAATGAAAAATAATTATTTCTCTCTAACATTATTAATATAAACTCTTGAATAAAAACAAAATCAATTCATTTTAGAGATTTTTACCTAAATAATATTTTGCAAGCATAACAACGTTATTAATATATCATGTTTACAAATAGCCAGCAAAGTTAAATTTAATCATAGACAAGTTAAATATAACATATAAGAATAAAGCATAAAAAATAACTACAAAGAAAATAAAATCCTTACAGTACTTTGATGCTAACTCTGTTGCTAGAAAACCTCCAAACGGAATTTGTACTTCCATTTATTGAATCAAAAAGCAAATAAATTACAAAAACATAATTAGTTCTTCTCAAAAAGAGAAGAACTCTAAAACTAAGAAAAGCTAAAAACTAAGAAATGAGAGAAAGAAAGAGAAGAGAAGATGGGTTTTTAGGTGTGGTATGAAGTGAAGAGAATTGGGGTATTTATAGGTGAGGAGAGGAAGAAAAAGTGGGTGAAAAAATGATAAACAAATGGAGAAAACATAGAGTGGTGAATGATGACATCATCATGGTGATGTGGGGAAAGTTGGTGCGTGTGGATGGGAGCAACGGCGCGCGCGGACTGGGCATAGATGGGCAGCAACGTGTGCAAACTGGAGAAGGGGCGCACGCGGAAAGGAGTAGGGGTGGGCATGGCGCGCGATTACTGGGCACTGTGCTGGTGCGGAGCGCGCGTTACTTAGCGTGGTTGGGCACGCTGCACGCATTGGCTGGCGCCATTGGGCGGCTTCGCGCACAAATTTCTTCCTTTTTGACATTTTTGACCCATTTTGTCCAATTTTTCCATATTTGTTGACTTTTCCTCATTTATTTATGAATATATTTATGATGTATTGCCTCCAGTATTCCTCTTTGAGTCTTTAAGTTATTTTTTCAAGCAAAAATACCTGAAAAACAATAAAAATACCCGTGATTCCAAAAAGACAAATTTATATAAACCCGTGATTCCAAAAAGACAAATTTATATAAATATATGATAAAATCATATAAATATATATATTTTTAATCAATTAATGTGCATAAAATCATGGTAATTTTAGTGCTTTTTGAGCACTCATCAGTTAGCACATGCGCTCATGGGCATGCGTAGCACACACCTACATCAAGTCCTGTTCATGCCAGCATAAGCATGCACCTATGCCATGCTCACTCATGTCAATGCCCATCTACCAAAAATCTTGCCCACTCACATGCGTGGCAGCCTATCGAAACACGTCCAAAATGAATTTTTTAAATATTTTCCCACTTTTTTTGGCCTTTTCCTCATCTATAAAATTACCCTCTCCCCCATTGTAAAAAACCATCCCTTAAACCCCTCAAATCCCTCAAAATATCTTCTCTCTCTATCTAGATTTCTCTATCTAGATTTCTCTATCTAGATTTCTCTATCTAGCTTTCTCTCTCTAGTTTTTAGTTTTTTTAGTTTTAAAGTTCTTCTCTTTTTGAGACGAACCAGTTATGCTTTTTATAAATTTTTAGTTTTTGATTCAATAAACGAAAATGCAAATCTATTTAAAGGTTTTCTAGGAATAAAATTAGCATCAAAGTTCTTTAAGGATTCTTTTGAGGTAAAGTTTTAAAATGAATTCTTTATAGTTATTTTTTTTTGTTTTATTCTATAATGTTATATTTAATTTGTCTATGATTAAATTTAATCATGGCTGACTGTTTGTAAATATGATATAATATAAATGTTGTTATGCTTACCAAATATTAAGTAGGTAAAACATTTCTATAAAATAAATTGATTTTGTTTTTATTCAAGATTTTATATTAAGGATGTTAAATAGAAATATATTATTTTTCATAACAAACTTAAATATGAGAATTAGATTCTAAGGTTTAATTATCATGTATGATTTAGAGTAGTGCTCTTTTATTTGTTGGTATAATCACCAAGTAGGTAGAGTTAAGCTCTATTTCAAAAACATTTATAAGAACTATTATTTCAAAATGTATTGACCACATATTTTCAATAATGGTTTTAAAACTTGAAAGTTAGAACTTGGATAATTAAATTCTAAGATTTAATTTGGACACCTTAAATATAGTCTAATTGACTGACTCCACCTAAAGCTATGATTAGATGGTTTGCTTGTTTCTTTGAAATAAAGCTGAAATTTAATACTTAATTAATTAATAGACCCTACCTAAGGATATAAGTTAATCAATATTAAAAATAATAATTTGATCCCCACCTAAGGACACTTTCATACCAAAAAGAGAATCAACAAATATCAATTTATATCTTTAATAACCTAAATACTATGAGCAAGTATAATTAACTTAATTATCATATCCATAAATACTGCACTACTATGAATGATAAAAGTTTGCATTATTGCTTATTGAATCCATATCTATCATGACAGATATTGAGGATTTAATTTCATTTTTAAAAGTTTGAATAATAAATTAAAAACTACATATATTCCTTCCTTAGATCGATCTTGGGAGTATACTTGTCATTTTTTATAAAATAATTTGTGCACTTGCGAGAATATTACAAATATAAAACCAAAGTATCTAGAGAATTGGTATTGCCAACCCAATGCATGTTCTGCTCATCAAGTTTTTGGCATCGTTGTACTACTAGTCTTTCCTTGGGATGTTGCTCTGTATAGGAGGATGGTTTTTAAGGAGGCCTTGCTTCCGCATTTTTTCTTGAGAGCACTCTTAGTTAATATTGATTATGTTATTTAACTTAGAGATTATAAAAAAATAAAAAAATAAAAAATTGTTGAAGCTACCTCCAAAATTTCAATGTTTTTAATTACAATTTGTGATAAAAGGATGTAGTTCCTTTGTTATATCTAGGTACAAATGTGTTTTGATGCCTTAGTTATTTCACTTACACCTAAAAGTGAGTTATCTAAAACCCACAATCATATTCCTAGTTTTTAGTAAATAAAAATTTTAAAATCCATAAGACATGACTTAAAAAGTATAGGTAAATAGGAACATTGTCATATCTGTAGGTTTTATTGACTCAATTATATGGGGACATTGAGTTTACTTAAATGAAATCCCCCAAGTTATCTCTTGCTAAAATGCTAAACTAAGTACTGGATAAAAGCCAACCCATCATTTTTGGTAATTTCTTTTATTTGTTTTATTTATATTAATTTAATTGTATGTGAATAATTTTAGAATTTTTAAAACAAATAATATTTGTTGAGATATTAGAAATTCACAACGATCGATTTGTGAACTATAATGGTGAACATGATTGATGCACCTACATTTCTCCATCACTACTTGCACCGAAAATAGGTAACTTTTCTACTCTTCTCTCTTTATCTTTAATTTATAATTGTTACATTGAAGACAATGTAAGTTCTAGGTTGGGGGTGGTGAAAAGTTAACATGCTTAATTTCAAAAAATTTAACAATTTTAAAAAAATTTATGTTCACATTTTCATTTTTATTATGTTTGATTTTTTTCTTTGTGTGATTTAGCAGTTTTTAAAATTTAAGGATTAGTTTTAAAAAGTTTCTCACAAAAATTTATCATTTCTTTAAATCAAATTTAATTAAATAATTAAGTCTTTTGCACCGTTAGATTAATTTTTGAAAACATATCATGGAGTATATGGTAACTAGTTAGTTTTTGTCATGACTAATATTTCTTAATAAGGTGTGAAAATTAAATTACACCCAAATCGATATTTAAGAACCAAATAGTAGAGACTACCCTTGTGAGAAATATTTTGAGTCTATTATCCTTTATTCTGAGTGATAAATATTATTTTGTCTACTCTAAGAACTTTTCTATTTTTTAAGCATTATTAGATGATCTCTATAGGACTTAGCATTGAATGTCTGGATTTTTACATCTTAATAAATTGTTATATATTTATTTTTAATTTTCTTAGATTAAATGATTTAAGTATAAATTGACAGTATATGTTTTTCCTCATTCGTGCATGACTTCTATTAAAAAAGGATATATCTAGGATTAACTATACAAATACAAACAGAAAAGCCAAATATTAGCCACTCACCTTACCATATAAAAAATGTACAATCTGTACATGGGTTCACTCTCTAAAAAATGGATTCCCTTATAAAAAAGAATATGAGAGAAAGAAAGAAAAAAATAAAAAGAAATAGAGGAAAATGAATAGTATAATCTACATACCATGACCCAAAAAGCCTAAACAGTTGTGAGAAATGGTTTAATGCAAAAGAAAATATAGGAAGTAATTCCTTAAGAAGTCATTGCATTTTCCTACATTTTCTAAAAGGCATATTACTTGATATTTTTATTTGATGAATTTAATTGATGCATGAAAGTAATGTATAATATTTTATAAATCCTTAAATTTAATTCATTTCATGAGATCAACTTTAAAATAACACTTTGAGCTTTTATAAATTAGTATGAGTGTTTGAACTCATAGGATTCAGTGTTTTTGAGAATATTGACTTATGAGGAATAGAGTCGAAGCGAATTCGCTTTCCTAACACTAAGTTTGAGTGAAATTAAATTGATACATTTTTATATGAAATATGAAAATGATTTTCAACTAATTATTATAGTAAATCATGAATGTTTAAGAAATTAGAATAATCTATGCTTAAAGGTTTTAATTATAAAACTTAAATGAAATTTTAAGCATGAAAATTTTTGTGCTTTATTTTACTTTGTTATTTTACTTGTCCTATTATTTTTTATATTAAATATTGCTTTTTTGTTGTTAATGTTTGTGAGTATCATTACTAAAAACCCTCACGAGATTTAAACTCGTCTAATAGGACAATCTAGGGGTTTAACAACTTGTTTCATATACTAAATGCAACTGTATCAATCCACGAAAGTGATTTATGATAGTTTAATTTTTAATTTTTATCGCTTCTCTTGTTGAGGAACTAGCAAGAAGTTGGTTAGAGGTTGTGATGAGTGCTTCAAAAGAACTAAAATTACCATGATTTAATGTACTTTAATTAATTGAACAGATTTATATCTTTATGATTTTATCATATTTTTATATAAATTTATCTTTTTGGAATCTAGTGTATTTTTATTTTTTTAGGTATTTTCATTAGGAAAAATAATTTAAAAAAACACAAAGAATACTAGAGGAAATACATCACAAATATGTTGGGAAAAAATGAGGAAACGTCAAAGCAAATGGAAAAATGGAAAAATGTACAAAACTTCCCAGTCAAGCGTACATCATTCATGTCACGTGCATAGTTGTGCCCCTTCACGCCGAGTCCCGCTCATGCTCGCTTGCGCCAATGCCCATCTACCACAAATATTGCCCCTCATATGCGTACCAGCCTATCCAAACACGTCCAAAATCAATTTTTGAAATATTTTCCCACCTTTTTTAGCTTTTTCCTCATCCATAAAAGGACACTCTCCCCCATTGTAAAAAACCATCCCTTAAACCCCTCAAATCCCTCCAAATATATTCTCTCTATATCTAGCTTTCTCTCTCTAGTTTTTAGTTTTTTTAGTTTTAAAGTTCTTCTCTTTTTGAGAAGAACTAATTATGCTTTTATAGATTTTTAGTTTTTGATTCAATAAACAAAAATACAAATCTGTTTGGAGGTTTTCTAGAAACAGAATTAGCATCAAAGTTCTTTAAGGATTCTTTTGAGGTACATTTTTAAAATAAATTCTTTATAGTTATTTTTTTGTTTTTTATTCTATAATTTTATGTTGAATTTGTTTGTGATTAAACTTAACATGGCTAGTTGTTTGTAAATATGATATAATAATAACGTTGTTATGCTCACCAAATATTAAATAGGTAAAACATTTCTATAAAATAAATTGATTTTGTTTTTTCAAGATTTTATATTAAGGATGTTAAAGAGAAATATATTATTATTCATTACAAACTTAAATCTGAGAATTAGATTCTAAGGTTTAATTATCCAGTTTGATTTAGAGTAGTGCTCTTTTATTTGTTGGTACAACAGTCTCGTAGTTAGAGTTAAGCTCTATTTCAAAAGTTTTTATATGAACTATTATTCGAAAATGTATTTACGACATATTTTCAGTAATGGTTTTAAAACTTGAAAGTTAGTACTCAGATAATTAAATTAAATTCTAAGGTTTAATTTGGAAATCTTGAATAAAGTCTAATTTACTGACTCCGCCTAAAGCTATGATTAGATGTTTTGCTAGTTTCTTAGAAATAAAGTTGAAATTTAATACTTAATTAATTAATTGGCCCTACCTAAGGATATAAGTTAATTAATATTAAAAAAATAATTTTAGCCCCATCTAAGGACACTTTCGTAACGAAAAGAGAAAATCAACAAATATCAATATATATTTTTAATAACCTAAATAATATGAGCAAACATAATTAACTTAACTATTATATCCATAAATACTCTACTATTATGAATGATAAAAGTTTTCATGATTTCTTATGGAATCCATATCTATTTATTTATTTTTTATATCATTAGATTAGGAAACAAAAATGAAAATATCATGATAGGATGTTGAGGATTTAATTTTGTTTTTAAAAGTTTGAATAATAAATTAAAAACCACATATATTCTTTCCTTAGATAGATCTTGGGAGTATACTTGTCATTTTCTATAAAATAATTAGTGTACTTGCAAGATCAGTATTGTTAACATGATGTCTATTTCTATACATCAACACTTTCACATATAAATTAGTATGAGTGTTTGAACTCATAAGATTTAGTATTTTTGAGAGTATTGACTTATGAGGAATAGAGTCGAAGAGAATTCGGTTTCTTGACACTAAGTTTGGGTGAAATTAAATTGATACATTTTTATATAAAATATGAAAATGATTTTCAACTATTTATTATAGTAAACCATGAATGTTTAAGAAATTAGAATAATCTATGCTTAAAGGTTTTAATTATAAAACTTAAATTAAATTTTAAGCATGAAAACTTTTGTGTTTTATTTTACTTTGTTATTTTACTTGTCCTATTGTTTTATTTTTTTATATTAAAGATTGTTTTTTTGTTGTTAATGTCTGTGCTAAAAATTCTCACAAGACTTAACCTCGTCTAATAGGACACTCTAGGGGTTTAACAACTTGTTTCATATGCTAAATGCAACCGTATCAATCCAAGAAAGTGATTTATGATGTTTAATTTTTAGTTTTTATCGCTTCTCTTGTTAAGGGATTATCAAGAAGTTGGTTAGAGATTGTGATGAGTGCTTAAAAAGAACTAAAATTACTATGATTTAATGTACTTTAATTAATTGAATAGATTTATATCTTTATGATTTTATCATATTTTTATATAAATTTATCTTTTTAGAATAACTGGTATTTTTGTTATTGTTTCATGTATTTTTGTTCAAAAAATGACTAGTGCAAAACTATAAGTGCATAATATCGTAGGTTTATAATAAAGTGATAAGAAGAGTATCATTCTTAGGGATTTATAACGTAATTTTGATAAATACCAAAATTATACTGATCTCAATTTTATCTAGAGAATTCACTAAGATTGTTATAATTGACATTTAAAATAAAATCAATCTAAAGGAAAATTGAAAAAATAAAGATGTTATTCAAAGATCAAATTAATGAGAAAAAAACTTTTAGAAAATCGATTTCACCCCTAATATATATATATATCTTAAACACCCAGTCGTTGTTACTTTTCTTTTTATATCTCAAACACATGCCAACACCTATCTACTACAAATCTCGCCCCCCACATGCATGACAGTCTATCCAAACGCATTCAAAATCAATTTTTAAAATATTTTCTCAACTTTTTTGGCCTTTTCCTCATTTGTAAAAGGACCATCTCCCTCATTGTAAAAAAACATCCCTCAAAATCTCTTTTCTCTATCTCTTTAGCTTTCTCTCTCTATTTTTTATTTTTTTTATTTTTAAGGTTCTTCTCTTTTTTAAAAGAACTAGTTATACTTTTATAGATTTTTAATTTTTGATTCAATAAACGGAAATGCAAATTTGTTTGGAGGTTTTCCAGCAACAAAATTAGCATCAAAGTTCTGTAAGGATTTTTTTGAGGTATAGTTTTAAAATGAATTTTTTTATGTTTTATTCTTATATGTTATGTTTAATTTGTTTGTGATTAAATTTAACATGGCTAGCTGTTTGGAAATATAATATAAAAATAACGTTGTTATGCTTACAAAATATTAAATAGGTAAAACATTTCTATAAAATAAATTGATTTTATTTTCATTCAAATTTTATATTAAGGATGTTAGAGAGAAATATATTATTTTTCATTACAAACTTAAATCTAAAAATTAGATTATAAGGTTTAATTATCCGGTTTTATTTAGAGTAGTGCTACTTTATTTGTTAGTACAATCAACTGATAGGTAGAGTGAAGCTCTATTTTAAATTTTTTTATAAGAACTATTATTCAAAAATGTATTGACGACATATTTTTAGTAACGGTTTTCAAACTTGAAGGTTAGTAGTCGGATAATAAAATTTTAAGGTTTAATTTAGAAACCTTGAATAAAGTATAATTTACTAACTCCACTTAAAGCTGTGATTAGATGGTTTGCTAGTTTCTTAGAAATAAAAATGAAATTTAATACTTAATTAATTAATAGGTTCTACCTAAGGATATAAGTTAATTAATATTAAACAACATAATTTGAGCCCCACCTAATGACACTTTCATACCAAAAAGAGAAAATCAATAAATATCAATTTATATCTTTAATAACCTAAATTATATGAACAAGTATAATTAACTTAATTATTATATCCATAAATACTCTACTATTATGAATGATAAAAGTTTACATTATTGCTTATTGAATCCATATCTATGTTTATTTATTTTTTATGTCATTAGATTAGGAAACAAAAATCAAAATATCGTGATAGGATGTTTAGGATTTAATTTTGTTTCTAAAATTTTGAATAATAAATTAAAAACCATATATAGTCCTTCCGTAGATCGACCTTGGGAGTATACTAGTCATTTTCTATAAAATAATTAGTGTACTTGCAAGATCAATATTGTTAACCTGATGTCAGTCTTGTTGTTATTCATCAATGAGTGCGTGCGGAACTTGATAGATGGGTGCATACAGGGCCATGAGATACACGCGGCTGCGCACAAGACAATTTGGGCATGACCGTGACTAGGGCGGGTAATTTTAGTGCTTTTTAAACAAGTTTTTCCTTTAGTATTTTTCTTCAAGTCTTTAAATTATTTTTGAACGAAAATACTTGAAAAAAAAATAAAAATACTCATGATTTCAAAAGGTCAAATTTATATAAAAATATGATAAAAAAGTACAAATATAGGTCTATTTAATTAATTAAAATATATTAAATCATGGTAATTTTAGTGCTTTTTACATACTTATCACATCCCACAACCAACTTCTTGTTAGTTGATGAGTGCTCAAAAAGCACTAAAATAACCATGATTTTATGTACATTAATTGATTAAAATATATATATATTTATATGTTTTATCATATATTTATATAAATTTGTCTTTTTCGGAATCACGGGTATTTTTATTGTTTTTTAGGTATTTTGGCTTAAAAACGCAATTTAAAGACTCAAAGAGGAATACTTGAAGCAATACATCACAAATATATTAATAAATAAGTGGGAAAAGGTCAACAAATATGGAAAAATTGGACAAAATGGGTCGAAAAGGTAAAAAATGTCAAAAAGGAGAAAATCGTGCAGGAGCAAATTTCATCCGCGCGCGCCGGCTCAACCACGCCAATAAGTCAGCGCGCTCTCGTTTCATCCGCGTGCGCGCGCGGCTACTGTTCATCCACGCATAACTGCGCGCGTGGGTACTGTTCATCCGCGCGCAGCGCAGCGCCCCAGTAGCCCCCCTCCGCGCACCCAACGCGTTTTTGTCCCATTTTCTACGTGAAGCCGCCCCCATGACGTCATGCTGACGTCATTGATGACCTCAGCATTTCCATTACACATTTTTTCATTTTTTAACATTTTTTTACTCATTTTTTCTCTCCATCCTCACCTATAAATACCTCCCTTCCCTTCACTTCAAAAACACACCTCAAAACACACTTCTCTTCTTCTTTCTTTCTCTCCATTTCTTAGTTTTTAGTTTTTTTAGTTTTTCTTATGTTGTAGCTAGTTTTTCTTATGTTTTAGCTAGTTTCTTCTTAGTTTTAGAGTTCTTCCCTCTTTGGGAAGAACTAGTTATGTTTTTGTAATTTATTAGCTTTTTGATTCAATAAATGGGAGTGCAAATTCCGTTTGGAGGTTTTCTAGCAACGGGAATAGCGTCGAAGTTCTGTAAGGATTTTATTTTCTTTGCAGTTATTTTTTATGCTTTATTCTTACATGTTATATTTAATTTGTATGTGATTAAATTTAACTGTGCTAGATATCTGTAAACATGATATAATAATAACGTTGTTATGCTTGCGAAATATTAAATAGGTAAAAATCTCTCAAATGAATTGATTTTATTTTTATTCAAGATTTTATATTAAGAATGTTAGAGAGAAATATATTATTTTTCATTACAAACTTAAATCTAAAAATTAGATTTTAAGGTTTAGTTATCCGGTCTGATTTAGAGTAGTGCTCTTTTATTTGTTGGTACAATCACCCGGTAGTTAGAGTGAAGCTCTATTTCAAAAGTTTTTATAAGAATTATTATCTGAAAATGTATTGACAACATGTTTTTAGTAGTTTTAAAACTTGAAAGTTAGTACTCGGATAACTAAATTCTTAGGTTTAATTTGGACACCTTGAATAAAGTTTAAACTGTCTAACCCCACCAAAGATGGCATTTAAATGGTTCATTTTCAATCTCTTAGAAAAAGGAATTAATTTAATTAACCAAATTAGTTATCAACCCCACCCATAGGTGTTAATTGATTTGTTTAGTTAACAAAGAATATCTAACCCCACCAAAGGTGGTATTCATACAAAAAAGGGAGAATCAATAAATATCAATTCATATCTTTAATAACCTAAATAATACGAGCAAGCATAATTAAATTAGTTATTATATCCATAAATACTCCATTGTTTATAAATGATAAAATTTGCATGAATGTTTATTGAATCTATGTTTAATTTTCTGTAATTAGATTAAAAACACAAAACCCCAAAATATCGTGACAGGATGTTTAGGATTTAATTTCATTTTTAAAAGTTTGAATAATAAATTAAAAACCACATACATTCCTTCCTTAGATCGACCTTGGGAGTATACTTATCATTTTCTACTTAAATGATTCGTGCACTTGCGTAGAGTTTTATAAATATTAAAACCAAAGTATGGCCAGAATAATTCATGCGATTTTAGTTGCTCATCAAGTTTTGGCGCCATTGCGGATGAGCTCATGGGGGGATGGCATCAAAGTTTTTGGCAATCCCGATTCTTTACATCATTAGTCTCTTAGCAAGAGAAGTGGTAAAAACTAAAAATTAAGCTATCTTAAATCACTTTCGTGGATTGACACAGTTGCATTTAGCGTATGTAACAAGCCTTTAAATCCCTAGGTTTTTCTAGTGGACGAGTTTAAGTCTCATGAGGGTTTTCAATAATGATACCTATAAATATTAAACTAAATGTAAAAATTAAAAAGAAATAACAAAAATAAACAAATCAAAAAATAAGATTATAACAATATAAAAATTAAATAAAATCAAAACTTAACATAAAAATAAAATAAAATAAAACAAGAAAACAAAAAAATATATAAAAATGTCTCATACTTTTTAATCTATTTTCATATCATAATTAAAATATAAAGCATAAGTTATTTTCAACTTCTTAAACAGTCATAGTTTATATTAATAATTAGTTGAAAATAATTTTCATACTTAATTTAAAAAATGTTTCAATTTACATTTACCCAACTTCAATGTCAAAAATTCGAATTTGCTTCGAGTCTAATCTTAGAAGTCTATACTCTCAAAACATTGAATCCTATAGGTTCATCCACTCATACTAAGGCGTATGCAAATAGAATTTATGTTTAGAAATGAACTAATAAGTTTGTATACTTATAAAAGAAGAAAGGCTCAAAAATAGTGTATAACTTTGATCTCATAAAAGGAATCGAATGTATAAATTATAAAGATATCATATATATTACTTTCATGCATCAATCAAATTCATTAAGCAAAAATTTCAAGATATATGATTGTCACAATATTTCTTGACATGTTTAAAGACATCAATACAACAGTGCAAAAGACTTAATCATTGGCCTTAAACAAAATTAAAGCATGATAATTTTTATAAAATTTTAAAATTGAACCTAACTATTCGCAAGAACTAAAAAAGGACCTAAAATGAAAACAAATGAATGTAACTTTTTCTCCAACCTAACCTAGAATCTACATTGTACTCAATGTAGCAAATGTAAATTAAAGATGATGATAAAGAAAAGAAAAGTTATTTATTTGCTTTTGCTCAAAGTGATTAAGCAATGATGTGAAAATTCAGGTGCATCCATCATCTCAACAATATAATCACATAGAAAAAACACTACGTACTTCTCATACTTCACATCCCAACAAACAGTTATAAATTTAAAAATTCTAAATAAAATAAATATGGTTTCACAAAATTAGAAAATAAACTAAAATAGATTACATTATGAAATTCCTTAGTTACATATCTAAGTAGTTAGAGTGGAGAATAGATAATTAACAGAAATATCCCAAATTAAAATTTTACAAAGGGTTATACATGCAATTGCATGTAAATAAAATAATATGAAAAAATAAGTTGACACACAAGATTTTTAGGCGGAAATAATTTGGCCATAAAAATGATCTAGGAGGAAAACCACCAATCCTTAGGACTACCAATCCTTTAGACCACCAAACTATCCACTATGAAATTAAGCTGCAATTAAAAGGAACATGACTTAAACTGCCCTCTAAGATTATGCCCCTAGTAATCTACTTAAAAGTTGTTTCATTCCTTAACAGTCTTCATAAGAAAGGTGTTTGGATTCTGACTAATATTATGATAAACTCAAGTAATATGACTTATCAAACCCATTCAACTGGCACTTGAAATGTTAGCATAAAAACAAAAGTGCAATCTGTGTCCTATAGTTGATTAAATAATGAAAAATCCTAACAAGATGATTTAAGAAAATAACATATAAATAAAAATCATTAAAAAACTAGAACAAATGATTAAGCATAATAACACAAATATTGTAGGTTTGTTAATCAATCAAATGCAACCATAAAATCATTGATAAATTAACTAATGAAAAAAGCCTAATGTTGATTCAATTCTGGTTTGAAAAAAACAAGAGGTATTAGGTTGTTTAAAAAGAAAATATTGAAGCCTTAATGCTAGGTTAAATTATAATTATAAATATGTCCATTAAACAATCCATAGAGCATTAAATAATAAGGACAATACTATAATTAACAAGTTTAGCTCGAGCAAACAAATAGGTTATAAGTTAAATCTTTCATTGCTCGATTGGTCTAGATCAAGCATGATTATCCAAACCAATAAGGTCAATCGATTGAAACCCTTTTTGATCGATCCAAGCAATGATTGATATAACACGGGAACAAGTAGATCGAATTTGATTGTAACTTCATTGATCCAATCCTCAATCAATCGAACCCAAAATTTTGATCAATATACCCTATTAAAAATTAATTTTGAGGGGACTCTTAATTATGATAGATCGATTGGCAATTGATCCACTTCCCCAATCAATAGAGACATTACTCAATCGATCGAGTAACCTATATGCAAAATGTTACTATATGTCTAATATGAAATCTAACGTGCATAAGAACATAAATATACATGGTATATGTTCACTTGATGCTTGGTAGTTTCTTAGGCTTGAAAAGTGACCTTGAGTGATGATCCAACAATCTAAATTGAATTTTTCTTTCATGAATCCAACCCATGTAAAATGAGAAAAATTATCAACAACAACAATGATATATTTCTTGCCACCCAAAATCTATGTGAATTAACTCAAGTGTTCTTCTTTTATTAACTCCTTTAATTTTCTTGTGAGAAGAGTGAGTTTTTTTCCAAGTTGGAATAGTACACAAAAGGTTTTTTCAATTTCAGAAAGTTTGGGTAGATCATGCACAATATCCTTTTTGCTCAAGTTAACAACATCTTTAAAATTGATATGTCCCATCTTTTGATGCCACAATGAATCAAAATGATAATTGGCTAGATTACAAGTAGTAGTACTAGGATGTATTTCAATGTAGTAGCAGTTATCATGAAACCTAATTCCTTTAATCACACACTTACCTTTTGGATTAGTTGTAATACAAAGATTATTAGTCAATTGCACACTATAGTTTTCATCACAAATTTGACTGATGCTTATTAAGTTGGATTTAAGTCCATCGACATAAAGTACATCATCCAACCTAGGTATGCCTTCAATCTGAAATGTACCTTTACTAATAATACTATATATATTTTCATCACTAAAAGCAATTGTTCCTTCATTATATTTTTTAAATTTTTTGAAAAGAGAACGATCACCAGTCATGTGTCTAGAACAACTACTATAAAAATACCAAGTAGTAATAGATTTAGCTATAAATGAAATGTGAGCTACAAAACATTTCTTAGTGTTTTGAATCATGCCCTTATTTCGGGAAACATGACTACTGATTCGTGAAAAGGATGCATGCAAACTATCAATATAGTTATAGGTCATCAAGAATCTACACCTAGGTGCAATATGCCTTTTTTATACCATAGTTAGAAGCATATGCATAATATATTTGTGTAGTGTGTGGAGAGTAGAGATCATAACGTTTTACAAAGAGTGTTATTTTTGAAGAAGATGGCGTAGAATGCTCATCTATATATTCTAGCCCTATCTTATCTCAAATAGGTTTTCCATAATCCATAATCTTATTTAACCTTTTAGCTCCAATGTTTAGCCTTTTATAGCTTCTTTAGACTGTTCAAGTTCCAACACCAAATTCTAGTTTACCTATTTTAGACCTTCAAGACTTCAATTTAGATCATTCATATATTCATACAAATCAATTTTTTTCTTTTTCCAGCACTGAAGAATTTATTTCTTAGGATTTTAGTTTTTCATTAAGTTTAGTTACTTCTCTATGCAACCTATCCTTTTATTTTTTTGCATCCTACTAAATCTATGAACAATTCATCAATACTAGTGACATTAAATTTATTTAGTAAGAATTTATAGTAAATTTCCTCATTGTTGAATCAATATCAAACTTAGTAGAGTGTCTACCAATTGTTATAGTAAATTCTAGAAAGTTAGTATAACCGTTTTTTTATTCAACTGGAATATCGATATCACTTTCAGAGTTAGCAAGTGCAGCATTGAAGGTTCTTCAAGTTTTGTTCTGCTTGTTTGCATAGTCTGCAACAAAGTGACTAAAACCCATACATTCAAAACATTGAGGTTTAATGGGTTTAGATTTCTAACCTTTAGAACTCACAGGTATGTGTTCACTTTGATTCTTATCCTTTGGATGACTTAATTATCCTTTAATTTGAGGATTCTTTTTGTTGAATGGGCTATGAGTACCAGTTATTCATCATCATTGTCACCATATTAATCATTATTATTTTGAAAGCAACACTTTTGTTATTTGTAAGAGTTTGAAATCTCATCTCAAAGGTATGAAATGAGCCAACTAGCTCCTTAATTTCGATGGCATAAACATCTTTTCTTTCATTTGTAGCAGTGACCTTTGCATGGAAGTGATCTAGTAAAGAGTATAGTATCTTTCATACCAACCTAAATTCCTCAATTTTCTCACCAAGATTAACAGAAAAGTTAGCAATATCACATAATTTAATAAAAAATTCAAAAAATGTTTCAAACTCTTATACACAACCTCTAAAGTATCTTAAGCATACTTGATATTTTCAAAATAAGATATACAACAAAATTCATCGACCCACACAACACTAAAGATAGCATTTATACCTTTTTAATTAAAGTTACTACTAGCCTTATCTTCCGTGGTCTATTCTTTTTTAGGTTTGAGAGTGACTACACTATCTTTGGTAACCATACGGTTCCTAACCATAAATAATAAAGGTCCAGACATTCTCATCAATAGATCATAAAAATGTTCTCATATAAGCCATCCAATATGGATAGTTAGACCCATCAAAGAAAAGTACATAGGTTGTAGAAGAACCATATCTCAAATTATCCATAACAAGGGCCTAGGAAATACTAAGTGTATCTAGTGATCTACTTTGATACCAACTAAAAGACTTTATTTATGGATCAAATTCGCTAGAGGGAGTGAATAGATAATTAATATAAATATGCCAAATTAAAATTTCACATATGGCCAGACATGTACTTTCATATAAATAAAATAATGTGGAAAGATAAATTGACAAAAAAGATTTTTATATGGAAACAACCTAGACCACAATAATGAACTAAGAGGAAAATTGTCGATCCACCAGAATACCTAACTATCCATTAGGAAAATAAGGTCCAATTACAAGGCCAGGACTTAAACTACCCCCAAAAATGATGCCCCCAAGTAATCTATTTACAAGCCACTTCTTTCCTTTACATTCTTCACAAGAAATGTGGTCAAATCCAAACCAGCATTTTGATAAACTCAAGTCACATGAGTTATCCAACCTATTCAGCTGGCACTTGAGTTAGCACAAAAACACAAGTACAATGTGTGTTCTAGAGTGAATTAAATAATGAACAATCCTAGCTAGATGATTTAACAGAATAATAGATAGGCCAAAATCACTAGCAATATTAGAACAATTGATTAAGCACAATAACACAAATAATGTATGCTTGTTAATCAATCAAACACAAGTACAAAATATTTGATAGATTAAATAATGAAAAAGGCCTAGTAGAATAGTTTTTGTAAAACAATTTAGAGAGAAAGCTTAAGTTGCAAAAGTTGATTCAATTGTAGTTGAATAAAACAAGAGGCATTATGTTGTTTAAATAGAAAATATTGAAGCCCTAATGCTAGGTTAAAGTTCAATTAAAAATATGTCCATTACATAAAGTTGTAAATAATAGGGATAATATTGTAATTGACAAGTTTGGATCGAGTAAACAATTAGGTTATTAATTAAAGCCCTTGTTACTCGATCGATCTAGACAAGCTTGATCGATCGAACCAAAGAGGTCAATTGATTGAGAAGGGTTCCTATCAATCCAAGTAATGATTGATACAAGTTAAGACCGTGTAGATCAAATTCAATCCAATCCTTGATCAATTAAACCCAAAACTTTGATCAATCTATACTATTAAAAAAATAATTAAGATAGGACTTTTAACCATCATAGATTGATTCTCGCTCAATTTAGATGCTACTAGATCAATCGAGTAATCTATATGCAAAATGTTAAAATATAATGTGTATAAGAACAAAAATACACCTAAGATATGTTCATTTGATGCTTGGTAGTTTCTTTGACTTAAAAAGTGATCTTGAGTGATGAACCTAGAAACTAAATTACATTGAAATATTTTATTCACAAATATCACCAACACTCATAAACCTTACACATAAAAGTTAAAATAACATAAAACAAAATAAAATTCAAAAATAAAAATAAAAATGAACTAAAATAAAAGAAAAGAATAATACCTATAATGATGGATTACCTCCTACCAAGCACTATTTTAACATCTTAGCAAGATACTTGTTGGGTGAATTTCTATTTTTAGAATTTAATATACTTAGTGTCCCCTTGTCATTGAGTTTATTGCACATTTGTAATTGCAAAATCTATAAGTATGATAAGATTAGCTACCTATAAATCCTTTAACAGGCCCGATGGATATATTACAGATTTATGTGGTCGTTATAAGGACATGGTTTTGGATTTTACCTTACCCATTCTTAGTTGCAAGTATAAGAAATGAGGCATTAAAATAATACTTGCACCTAGGTTTAACTTAGCATTTACTCTCTTTTTTTTGTCACCAATGGTGATATTGATATTAAAACTATCAAAATCTTTAAAGGTAGCTTTATATTTTTTTTTCTTAATTCTTTTGTGTTTGGTGCGTAGAAAAATAGGGTATATAGGAGAAGAAAAAAAAGAAAATTTGTGTGAGTCTGATTTGAAACACGTTTTTTGCGGTTTTAATTTAAAATTTTAAGGTAGTATAATAGAAGCCAACATATTCAAACATGGACTCATATGCACGTATATTTTCCTTCAACCCTATTATATCATGAGAGCTCATTGACATAGCAAGTATTAAAATTAGGCTGCGGTCCCGATTTATTTTTTAGCTAACATAATACTAATTATTAAATTAAAATAAATACTAATCAATTATAATAAGATAAAAAAATAAATAAAAACAGATAAAATAAATAAATAAATAAAAACAATAAAATTAAAATTAAATAAATTAAAATAAATAAAACTAAAAATTAAATAAATTAAAATAAATAAAACTAAAAAATAAATAAAAATAACAAATAAAATGTAAAAGAAATTATATAACAAAAGAAATAAAAAGAAATTATAATAATAAATAAAAATAAAAAATAGTAAACAAAAATTTAATTAAAAAAATATTAAAAAAATCAAATAAACAAAAAAAAACATTTGTAAACAAAAATACTAAACAAAAATAATTATCAAAATAAAATAAAAGACAAAAAAGTAAGTAATAAAAATAAATAAAGTTAGAAAATAAATAAAATAACAAAACAATTAATGGAAGAAAATAAACAAGAAATAAATGTTAGTACACAAAATTATTAAATAAAAATAAATAACAAAAAAATAAAAATAAAGTAAAAGAAATTGACAAAAAGAAATAAAGTTAGTAAATAAACAAATAAAAAATAAAATAAATTTCAAATAAAAATAAGTACAAAAATAATAAAAGAAAAAAATTAAATTAGCTACAAAATTGATAATTAACTAAAGAGAAATTAATAAAATAATAGTATTAAAATAAATTAAGTTAGTAAATAAATTAATAACTAAAGTCAAATCAACAAAATAAAAGAAGTTAAGAAAAGTAAAAATAAACAAAAATATTTTTTTATGTTTTCACTCTTTTTTTAAGTTTTTTTAAATCATAAACATTTTTCAAATTTTTAAGAATTTGTTTTAATATCTCTTTAGATTTTTATTTTTTAACCATTATATTTTTTTATACCTTAAATTTTACAAATTGTTTTGGATTTATTTCAAGATCTCTTAAGATTTTTTATTTTTAAATATTTTTTAATTAAACAACTTACGAATATTTATAAAACAATTTTTAATAACTTTGATAATAAAAATTTAAAATGGTGATACTAAATTATCAAGTTAAAATTATTAAATTTTTTTGTAAAAAGTAATAATTATACTTCTAAGGTCGGACTAAAGAAAATTTACGTGGTTTTAAATAATTCAACAAATCTCTTAAAAAACATGAATATAAAGTTAAACATTATGTCAATAGTTTAGGTTAGAAAAGTCTAAACTAATAACATAAAATTAAAGGATATGAAGAATTGATTTAATAAATATTAGGCAGATAAATAATTAACACTAAATGGAGAATTTATGAAATTTATTAGATAGTTAATCATACTTGCTCAAAATTAATTGTATTATTAAATATATAAATTAAGGTTATTGATGAGTGCTCAAAAATTACTAGAATTAGCATGATATAATAATAACGTTGTTATTATTATATCACGCGGTTGGGTGGCTACTGCGCGATTTCCTCCTTTTTGACATTTTTGAACCATTTTGTCCAATTTTTTCATCTTTTTGACTTTTTCTCATTTAATTTATAAATATATTGGTGATGTATTGCCTCCGGTATTTTTCTTTCAATCTTTAAGTTACTTTTTTAAGCGAAAATACATGAAAAACAATAAAAATATATGTGATTCTGAAAAGACAGATTTATATAAATATATGATAAAATCATATAAATATATATATATTTTTAATAAATTAACGTGCATAAAATCATGGTAATTTTAGTACTTTTTGAGCACTCATCACAACCCCCAACCAGCTTCTTGCTAGTCCCTTAGCAAGAGAAGCGATAAAAACTAAAAATTAAACTATCTTAAATCACTTCCGTGGATTGACACGGTTGCATTTAGCCTATGCAACAAGCCTTTAAATCCCTAGGTTGCCCTAGTAGACGAGTTTGAGTCTCGTGAGGGTTTTCATTAATGATACCCACAAACATTGAACTAAATGTAAAAATTTAAAATAAATAATAAAAACAATCAACTTAAAAACTAAAATTACAACAAAATCAAAAATTAACTTTTAAGAATAAAAGAAAACAACATATCACAAAAATGTCTCATACTTTTTAATCTCCTTTAAGATCATAATTAAAATCTCAAGCATAAGTAATTTTAATCTCTTTAAACATTCATGATTTTATTATAATAATTAGTCGAAAATCATTTTCATATTTCATATCAAAAATGTATCAATTTAATTTCACCCAATTTCAGTGTCTAGAATTCGAATTCACTTCGACTCTATTCCTCACTAGTCAACGATAAGAGCTAAATTATTGCATTTTTGTTATGATTTAAATGTTGATATTTGTGTGAAAATTGTGTTTATTTGATTATTTAATCCACAAATGTCATTTCACGGGTATTACGTGTTTAAAGTGCAATTTCAGGTAAAATCATGATTTTGGAGAAGTTAGGGACAAAGTACAATGATCGGGATTGAATCAAAGAAAAAGAAAACAAAATTTCAAAATTTGGAATTTCGACACCGACGAGAATATTCTCGCCTCCGGCGAAAACCTTACGGAGAAAATGTTGAAAATCTTCCCGAGAGCACGGATTTTGGCAAACCAATCTCGCCGCCGGCCAAAGAAATCTCGCCGCCGGCCAAGTACATCTCACCGCCGGCCAAGTGCATCTCTCCGCCGGCCACAATAATCCCGCCGCTGGTGAGATTTAGCGGAACCGAAATCGTAAGTTTTCCAGAAATCTCGCCGCGGCGAGCATAACTTCGCCGCCGGCGAGTTTCGTTCGAAAACATTTTTTTTATGCTGTTTTGTTCCAAAATTTCCCTCCAAAACCATAGACCTATATATACATTATGATGGAGAAGGAGGCCACGGCAGAGAGAGTAGAATTGAGTTATTTTTGCAGGAGAAAAGGAAATTTTGGAGAGAAAGGTTGGAGAAGCTTGAAGGATCATCACCATTGTTGCTACCAAGTCTTCCTCTTCAAGAGTTTTTTCATCTCTTCTCCTTAGCTTTTATTTTCTGCATTTTATTCAGATTGTTTGTTCATGGATTCAATTGAGAATATGTTTGTTCTTATTTCCGTTATGAACTAATTCGTTTTTGCTAAGGCTATGATGTAGTTAGATCAAGGAAATCTGATTTCTTTTGTTATGGTTATATGAATTCATTGTTTTCAAGTCGAGTATTTATTTCCATGCTTAATGCTTTTAAATTTCTGATCAAGATTTAGATGATTTGTTGCATTATATTGAGACCGAGAGGAGATGTGTAATGAATGCTTCTTGTGATAAATATAGTATGTTGAATGCGAGTTTGACACCTAATGCATGATGTATGTGGCTATTCCATAAATCGTAATGTGCTTATTTGTGATTAAATCTTCATAGAAATATAGTCGGTTTTCATAGATAAGTAATTCTTATATAACTTGAGAAAAAGTATTAGATAAGTTTGGGTTTTTCAACCATCACTTTTAACTTTGATTCTCATATAACATAACTTGAAATCGGATTGAATTGATTTAGCGAAATCAAATGCCTTAGCGTTTTTAATCATTTGTGAACAACATTAAATTTTGTTATTTGCGTTTAGTTTTATGTTAATTTGCTTTTAAAACAATTTCAAAAATTCGGTTTTCAAATAAAATTAGGGTTAGTCAATTTCGGTACTTAGTAACGCCTTTCCTTGTGGGTTCGATATCCGTACTTTTGTACACTTTATTACTTGAACGATTCGTACACTTGCGAAAATACGCATAAGTCAATAATCTCAAAACACTGAATCCTATGGGTTCAAACACTCATACTAATTTATATGCTAAAGATGTATAAAAATGAACTAATATGTTCACATATGTATAAAGAATAAAGGCTCAAAGTGTTATTTTGACGTTGATCTCATGAAAGAAATCAAATGTATAAATTATAAAGATATCATATATAAAAATTATTTTTATGCATAAATCAAACTCATTAAGAAAAAATTTCAAGATATATTCCTTTTACAAATGAAGAAAGTGCAATAACTTTTTAGGGAATTACTTCCTATATCTTTCTTTTGTAATTAGTCTTTACTCACAACTTTGTAGACAATGTGGGTCATAGTATGTAGATTATACTATATATTCTTTATCTCTCTATTTTTTCTGAAGATATTTTCAATATATATATCTTTTAGAGAGTCAACCCATGTATAGATTGTACATTTTTTTAGGATTTTGGTGAGTGGTTAATTTTGTGGCTTTTCTGTTTCATTTTGGTTTAGGTCACCCCATATATGTATCTTTTTTTGTAACAGTCATGCACGAATGAGATAAAAGCATATACTATCAATTTCTACTTAAATCATTTAATCTAAGTAAAAATAATAATAAAAAATATATGACACTCTATTAAGATGAGAAAAAAAAATTCATACATTCAATGCTAATACTTATAGAGATCATCTAAAAATTTTAAGAAATAAGAAATACGTTTGGAGTAGAAAAAATATATATTTCACTCTGATTAAAGGAAATTAGGCTCAAATTATATCTCACAAAGGTAGTCTCCACTAAAAAAAATTCATAAATACCGATTTTGGGTTTAATATAATTTCTATATCTTATCAAGAAATACTAGTTATGACAAAAACTAACTAATTACCAAAAATAATTACAAAATATTTAATGATATGTTTTCAAAAATTAATCTAATAGTACAAAAGACTTAACTATTTACTTAAATTTGATTTAAAGAAATGATAAATTTTTGTGAGAATTTTTAAAGGTAATTATAAAATTCCAAAAATTACTAAATCACGCAAAGAAAATAAATACAAACACAATGAAAATGAAAATGTGAACATAAAATAAAATAAAAATTATTATTTTTTATTTATTATTATTTTTTAAAAATTTTTAAATTGTTTATTTTTTTAAAATTAAGCATGGCAACTTTTCACCACCCCCAACCTAGAACTTACATTGTCCTCAATGTAACAACTGTAAATTAAAGATAAAGAGAAAAGAGAAAAAAGATTACCTATTTCTTGAGAATGTGCAAGTAGTAATGGAGAAATGTTGGTGCATCAATCATATTCATTATTAAAGTGTACACAGACAGATCGTTGTGAACTTCTAACATCTCAACAAATATTTTTACTTTTAACAACTTTAAAATTATTTACATGTAATTAAACTAAAATAAATAATAGAAATTAAATAAATAAAACAAATAAAAGAAAATTACCTAAAATGATGGGTTGCCTCCCATCCAGCGCTTAGTTTAACGTCTTAGTAAGACATAACTTTATGGTGCTAAGGGTTACTCAGTCAAATGCAATCCATTTCAGCAATGTTGTTTGGTTCTTCTAAATAAGGCTTCACATGATGCCCATTGATTTTGAATGTTTTTTGTGTCTTGGAATCCAATAGTTCTACTACTTCATGTTCAAATACCTGAACTATTATGAATGGTCCATCCCATCTTGATCTCAGCTTTCCTGGAAACAATCTCAAACGAGAGTTCAATAAAAGAACTTTCATTCCAAGGTGAAGAGTTTTAGGAACTCGCCTCTTGTCATGATAATGCTTAGTACGCTCTTTGTATAATTTGGCATTCTCATAGGATTTGTTCCTAATTTCTTCCAACTCATTAAGATGGATTAATCATTTTTCTCCTGCTTTATCTAAATTCATGTTTACTTAATAGGTATCTTAAAGTAGCGTGATTATAATGCACAATCACTTTATATCCTACTAAATAAGACCTAAATTTGTCTAAAGAAAACGATATAGCCAAGAATTCCTTTTCAGTGGTGGTATAATTCATTTGGGCATCATTGAGTGTTTTGCTAGCATAGTAGATGAAATTCAAACACTTATCCACTCTTTGTCCCAAGACTACTCCGATAGCATAATCAGAAGCGTCACACATTATTTCAAAAGGTAAAGACCAGTTTGGTGCCATAATAACAGGGGTAGATATTAGTTTCTCTTTCAAGGTATTAAAGGAAATAAGGGAGTCATTGTTGAAATTAAAATAAACACCTTTTGATAGCAAGTTACATAAGGGACGACTTATTTTAGAGAAATCTTTAATAAATCGTCTGTAAAATCCTACATGTCCTAAGAAGCTTCTTATCCCCTTCACAGATGTAGGGGGAGGTAGTTTGGAAATCAATTCAACTTTTTCCTTATCAACTTCAATACCCTTGTTTGAAATTATATGTCCTAAAACTATCCCTTGTTGAACCATAAAATGACTTTTCTCCCAACTAAGGGTAGATTGCATTCAATGCATCTTTCTAAAACCAAAGTCAATTTATGTAAGCAATCATCAAATGAGTTCTAGAAGACAGAGAAATCATCCATGAAAATCTCAATGAATTTTTCCACCATGTTTGAGAAAATAGATATCATGCATCTCTGGAAAGTGGCAGGGGCATTGCATAACCCAAATGGCATTCTTCGAAAAGAAAATGTCCCAAAAGGACATGTAAATATGGTCTTTTCCTGATCTTCTAGTGCTATAGGTACTTGATAATATCCATACAATCTATCTAGAAAATAGTAAAATTCGTGCCCAACTAATCTTTCCAACATTTGATCAATGAATGGAAGAGGAAAGTGATCCTTTTTAGTATATAAATTTAGTTTCCTAAAATCTATACACATTCTCCATCCAGTGATTATTCTAGTGGGCACTAATTCTCTTTTGTCATTTTTAACAACTATTATCCCAGATTTCTTAGGTACCACATGCACTGGACTTACCCACTTACTATCCGCAATAGGATAGATAATTCCTTCTTCTCATAATTTAAGAATTTCTCTCTTAACTACCTCATGCATATTTGGGTATAGTCTTCTTTAGGCCTCCCGTACAGGTTTAGCACCACCATCCAAGTTGATCTTGTTCATACACATCATAGGACTAATGCCTCTTATATTCCCAATACTCTAGCCTATAGATTTCTTAAACTGTTTAAGCACTTTGATAAGTTCCTTTTCTAGGGTTTTGGTCAAGGTTGAAGAAATTATCACTGGGTAAGTTTCTCCTTCTCCCAAAAACACATATTTTAAATGCTCAAGGAAGTCTTTGAGTTCAAGTTCAAGTGGATTGGCCTCTTTACTAGATGAAGAACTGGGTAGATGTAAAGCGTACTAGATTTTGTAATTACTTCATCATTGTCTAGTCGTTCAAGGTACCCCTTAATTTCCTCATCTAAATCTTCTTCGACCTCTTCAAGTGTAAGAATAGTTTCAAGCTTGTCTTCTATTCTGGTTCGGGAAAAGGTGCTTTGGACAAGATTATCCAAAGGGTCAACATCGAATATTTCATCGATGACAGAAATAGAAGGAAAAGGTGAAGAATCAAAAACTTTAAAATGAATAGTCTTTCCTACGACTTATTGTCAAATTTCCATCTTGGACATCAATAATAGTTTTAGTAGTTATCATAAAAGGTCTACCAAGTAGTATTATGTGCTCTCTATCCAAGGCTGGATTTTCTTGCATATCCAGAACCACAAAGTCAACAGGTATTATCAGTTTGTCTACTTATACCAATATATCCTCAACTATTCCCTTTGGATACTTAAGAGATCTATCTGTAAGTTGAAGGGACATAGTTGTGGGTTTTAAATCTCCTAAATTGAGGTGTAAGAATATAGATTAGGGCATCAAATTTATACTAGCACCTAAATCAAGCATTGCTTTAGCAACCTTCCTATCCCCCATAGTTATGTTTGTAATAAAACTTCTAGGGTCTTTCAACTTAGGGGTAGTTTGTGCTGAAGTGCAGCGCTAGAAATTTCTGATACTACTACTTGTTCATCCAGTTCATACCTTATTTTCTTAGTGTTCAACTCTTTGAAAAACTTAGCATATGATGGCACATTCATGATCACTTCTAATAATGGTAAATTGATATTTACTTTAGAGGGCATATTAAAAAGATCATAAAATTGCTTATCCTATTTGGATTCTTTTAACCGATGTGTAAAAGGTACATGCAGCTGGTGTGGTTATGTTGTCTTTTGAATTTTGGGGGTGTCAGATGACCCCCCAATGAGTTTTTTAGAAGGCTTGTTAAGTTTAACACTTGTTTCTCCTTTTTGCGAAACTAGAATATCACCTTCTTTGTTACCTGAACTACAAGGTAGATCATTAGAGATTTCAGGTAAACTAGTATTGACTACCTTACCACTTTGAAGGGTTCTTACATCCTTTGCTTGTTCTGGTTGACTGGGCAACTTTCCTGGTTCTTTCTTTTGCATTTGTTCAGCTAGTTGCCCAACTTTAGATTCAATCCTTTTAACCAAAGCCTCCATGGTGTTCAACCTTTGATTATTCATTAATTGGTTATCACGACTAACTTGAATAAAAGCATTCAAGCTATCCTCTAAGGTTGGCTTAAAAGATTGGCTTGGTGGGTAATGGTGGTTTTTATTCGACCTTAGTGTTGGAAATTGGATGTAGGTTGGGTAATTGTTTTGTTTCCAAGGATGGTTAGGGTGATTATAGGTGTTTGGATGATACCTTTGAAAGGATTTGACTTCCTCCATGGCATCGACACTAGAATCACAAGTATTTGAAAAATTATGAGTACCATGCCTAATTGAAAAACACACTTCACACGCCTCTTGATTTGGCATTTGGTGGGTAGTGAGAAGTTGCACTTGCTTAGTCAATTAAGCAAATTGCAAGGTTATCTCATTAAAGGAGCCAACTTCATTGACTCTTGATCTCCTTCTAGCACTTCTTTGTTGGGAATTAGAACCCAATAGCTCATAAAGATTATAGGTTTCCACTGCGGTTTTTTCTCCCACAGCACCTCCAGTAGCATTATCAACCATGTATTGACTCTACAATGTCAATCCATCATAAAAGAATTGGTTTTGTAACTGTAATGGAAAGTTATCATTATGACATTGAATGAAAAGGATTTTGAATTGTTCCCAAGCTTCATGAAAGGGCTCTTTATACATTTGAGAAAATGTTGCTATCTTCGTCCTTAGATCAACAGTCTTTTGATGGGAATAGAACCTACCAATAAACATTTCATATACTGCCTCCCAAGTTTTTAGAGAACTCGATTGTAGAGTAATGAACCATGACCAAGCTTTATTCTTGAGGGTGTAAGGAAAACACCTCCTCCTAAGTTGATCTTCATTAATTACATGTAGTGGAAAGGTTTGGAAAATAGCATAGAATTCTCGAATGAAATGAAAATGGTCTTCATTAGGGACACCATAAAAGGAAGGTAACAAAGAATAATGAATCTTTTTCAATTCATAATTCCTTACACCTATTGTAATTGTATGTCAGAAGTTACATTGCCAATGATTGGCATTGTATAGTCTTTCATCATTTTCCGCATATCTTCAACATCTCCAATGGTTATTTGTAGTTGAAATTGATCCTCCTCCTATTGTGTATCAACATTTAGCTCTTAAAAAATAGTAGATATCTCTAAGAAAGATTTCTCACTTGACAAAATGTATAGGCTTAAAGCAAAAAGGTGCAGGGAACCTAATTTTTTTTATTATTTTTTTGTACATATTTATTATTTTATTGTTTTTTAGAATAAAAAATCAAGTAAAGAGAAAATCTAAATTTTTTTTAATGCTAAATTTAAAGAATGGACACAATTTTTGAAACAAACGAATTTATTTCATTTGAATTTTATTACACACAAAATAAAACTAAAACAAAGGAAAATACAATAATGGGTGACCTCCCACGTAGGACTAAAATTTATCGTCTTCTAGTAAGACGTTGCTTGGAGATTGTAGAATGAAAAACTCAATGTCTCCTCTTCATTGAATTTATTTTACCCCATTTGACCATTCAATTAGTCTTTGCTTTGTTTTTGCAAATGTTCAACTAACTGTTCTACTTGAACTTTCACCTTTTTGGTAGAAGCTTCCAAGAGTCCAACCATTGATTGGTTTTAGATTGGTTATCTCTACAAACTTGAATAAAAGAATTCAAGTTGTCCTCTAGGGTTGATTTATTAGGAATGCTTCTTGGAATAGGCGAGTGGAATTGCTGGCCTGGCTGATTTGAGCTTTGAGCGAAAGGAAGGTTGTTTTGCCTCCAGGAGAAGTTCAGATGATTTCTCCACCCAGGATTGTAGGTATTTGAATTGGGGTCGAAGCTTGGTCTCTATTGATATGCTCCCAATACATTAACCTGTTCAAGTTCAACTATTATTTCTCCTTGATATGGACAGGCTTCAGTACCATGTCCCATGTTGCTATACAAACCATACTGTTCATTATTGGTGCTGATTTATGTAGTGAGAAGGGCAACCTTCTTGGTCAATTGAACAAGTTGTTGTTGAACTTCATTGTTGGAATCGATTTCATGAACTCCAGTGTTTCTCACTCATGAGATTTTCTGTTGGGAATTAGCACCCAACATCTCAAAGAGGTTGTACGTCTCTAAGGTAGTCTTTTCTCCCATTGCTCCTCCTGCAGCGTTGTCGACAATGAACTGACATTCTTGGGTAAGTCCATCGTAAAATAATTGGTTCTGCAATTGCAGGGAAAAGCTATGATGGGGACATTAAGTGAGAAACATTTTGAACCTATCCCAAGCTTCATGGAATGGTTCTCCTTCCATGTGAGAGAAAGTAGTAATCTTTCCTCTCAACTCTGATGTTTTTTGGTAGGAATAATTTTCTCATGAATTTATTATAAATGTTCTCCCATGTCATCAGAGAACCTGGGGGAAGTGACATCAACCAAGCTTTGGCCTTATCTTTTAAGGTGTAGGGGAAACAACTTATTCTAAGTTGATCCTCATTTAGAATACCTATGGGAAAGGTTTGGACTGTAGCATAGAAGTCTCTAATGAAGGAAATATAATCTTCATTAGGCAGCCCATAAAAGGAAGGAAGAATAGAAAAATGAATATTTTTCAGTTCATAATTCTGAGCAGCCTCACCCAGCTGGATAACGGTAGTTGCCGTGCCAATCATTGGTCTTGCAAACTCCTTCATGGTGGTTTCCCTAACATGTTGGTTTTCTTCCATTTCTTTCGATTCCAGTAAAGGATTAAGGCTTGGTTCTATGTTTGGTTCAAAAATAGGTTGATGGTTGGAATCAAGTCTTGTTGAAAGTTGTTTAAATTTAGGAATATTATTTACATATGGTGTAAGGGGGTTTTCTAAGAATCTCCTACCACGCATAGACTATCGAAACGTAAATTTAAAACTTTTGTCAAGAAAAATAAAAAAATAACCAAAAACATTTTAGAGAAATTTACAAGGTATTTAATACAAAACACTAAAAAAACTAGTTGAACCCTAAGTTATTTTATTTTTTTATTATTATTTTTTAAAAGAAAATAATAAACTAAAGTTTTAATTTTTTTTTGTTTTTTTGTTTTTTTGTTTTTTTTTAATTTTTATATTTTTTTATATTTTATAATTTTATTATTTATTTAAACAAAATAAAGTTTAAATTTTATTTATTTGTTTTTAAATATTTTTTTACAAAAACAAAACTAATTAAATAAAAAAATTATTTTATTCTTTTTATTTATTTTTATTTAAAATTTATTAAAGTTTTTTTTATTTATTATGAAATTTAAAATTTGAATTTTTTTATTCATTCATGAATGTTAGGTTTATTATTATTATTATTATTTTATTTTTTTAAATGAAAAAAAATTTATTTAAATTTATTTTTTTACTATTCATGAACGGTAAGTTTTTTTTATTTTTAAATTTGATTTATTATTATTATTATTATTATTTACTATTCATGAATGGAAAGTTTGTTTTTTTAAATACAATTATTTCAATTAATTGTTTTTTTATTATTTTTTTACTATTCATGAACGTTATGTTATTTTAACCCAAAATATAAAAATCATAATTATTTACCTCACAAAAAGTTTTTAAAATTTTGATAAATAATTTAAAAATGTTATTTCTTACTTAGAATTACCGATCCTGCCAATACTTTGATTTTATATTTATAAAATTGTCGCAAGTGCACGAATCATTTCGTAGAAAATGATAAGTATACTCCCAAGGTCGATCTAAGGAAGGAATGTATGTGGTTTTTAATTTATTATTCAAACTTTTAAAAACGAAATTAAATCCTAAACATCTTGTCACGATATTTGGGGTTTTTGTTGTTTCTAATCTAATAACATAAAAATAAACATAGATAGAGATTCCATAAACATTTATGCAAATTTTATCTTTTATAATAGTAGAGTATTTATGGATATAATAACTAAGTAATTATGCTTGCTCATATTATTTAGGTTATTAAAGATATAAATTGATATTTATTGATTCTCTCTTTTTTATATAAATACCAATTTTGGTGGGGTTAGATATTCTTTGTTAACTAAACAAATCAATTGATACCTATGGGTGGGGTTGATAATTAATTTGGTTAATTAAATTAATTTTTTTTCTAGGAGATTGAAAATTAACCATTTAAATGCCACATTTGGTGGGGTTAGACAGTTTAAACTTTATTCAATGTGTCCAAATTAAACCTAAGAATTTAATTATCCGAGTACTAACTTTCAAGTTTTAAAACCACTACTGAAAACATGTTGTCAATACATTTTCAAATAATAATTCTTATAAAAACTTTTGAAATAGAGCTTCACTCTAACTACCGGGGTATTGTACCAACAAATAAAAGAGCACTATTGTAAATTAGACCAGATAAATAAACCTTAAAATCTAATTTTCATATTTAAGTTTGTAATGAAAAATAATATATTTCTCTATAACATTCTTAATATAAAATCTTGAATAAAAATAAAATCAATTCATTTTAGAGATTTTTACCTATTTGATATTTTGCAAGCATAACAACATTATTATTATATCATGCTTACAAACAACCAACAAAGTTAAATTTAATCACACACAAATTAAATATAACATATAAGAATAAAGCATAAAAAATAACTGTGAAGAAAATAAAATCCTTACAGTACTTTGATGCTATTCTTCTTGGTGGAAAACCTTCAAACGGAATTTACACTTCCATTTATTGAATCAAAAAGCAAATAAATTACAAAAACATAATTAGTTCTTCTCAAAAAGAGAAGAACTCTAAAACTAAGAAAAACTAACTAAGAAAAGACTAAAAACTAAAAACTAAGAAATAGAGAGAAAGAAAGAGAAGAGAAGATGTATTTTTAGGTGTGTTTTGTTATGGAGAGAATGGGGTATTTATAGGAGTAGTGAATGATGGCATCATTGATGATGTCATGCTGACGTGGGGAGGTTGCGTGCACGGATTAGGGCGTATGGGCACAGTTATTGATTTTTTCTTTTTTGTAAGAAAATATCCTCATGCGAATATCAAATTATTTGTTAATAAAACCAATAAATATCCTTACGCAGGGATCACTTACTAATTAAATTAAACTATGTTTTGTTTCTAAGAAAATAATAAACTATCTAAATTAATGCCTTAGACGGAACATATAATTTGAATTCTTATTAAAGGTATCAAAATGAGATTATAAAACCTAACTTTTAGATTTTAAATATATTATGAAAAATATGTCGTGAATATATTTTTTAGAAATAAACTTTGTAAAAATCTTGAATAGAGAAATAAATGATGAGCGAAAACCGGCATCGCCGATTCTCGCAAATACTTTGGTTTTAATATTTGTAAAACTCTCGCAAGTGCACGAATCATTTCGTAGAAAATGATAAGTATACTCCCAAGGTCGATATAAGGAAGGAATGTATGTGGTTCTTAATTTATTATTCAAACTTTTAAAAACGAAATTAAATCCTAAACATCCTGTCACGATAGTTTGGTTTTTGTGTTCCTAATCTAATAACATAAAATAAACATATATACAGATTAATTAAATATAATAAAAAAATAAACATAGATACAAATTCAATAAATAAATATAAATACAGATTCAATAAATATTCATGCAAATTTTATCATTTATATTAGTGGAGTATTTATGGATATAATAACTAAATTAATTATGCTTGCTCATATTATCTAGGTTATTAAAGATATAAATTGATATTTTATTGATTCTCTCTTTTTTGTATGAATACCACCTTTGGTGGGGTTAGATATTCTTTGTTAACTAAACAAATCAATTAACACCTATGGGTGGTGTTGATAACTAATTTGACTGGGTGCGGCGGCTGGGCGGCGCGGCGGCGCGTTTTTCTCCTTTTTGACATTTTTGACCTTTTTGACCCATTTTGTCCAGTTTTTCCATATTTGTTGACCTTTCCCCATTTATTTATTGATATTTTTGTGATGTATTGCTTCAAGTATTCCTCTTTGAGTCTTTAAATTGCGTTTTTAAGCCAAAATACCTGAAAAACAATAAAAATACCCGTGATTCCGAAAAAGACAAATTTACATAAATATATGATAAAACATATAAATATATATATTTTTAATCAATTAATGTGCATAAAATCATGGTTATTTTAGTGCTTTTTGAGCACTCATCAATAAACTCAAATTATTTTGTAAAAATATCTACCTAAATTAATATTTCACAAACATGAAATCATAACTAATATCCCATAATAATATTAAGTCAGACATACTCAAATTTAATGAATGATCAGTAAAATAAAAATAATATTCATAAACATAAAAATTGAATCTATAAATAATAATGAAGATTGTCATACATATGAACAATTATACGAAGGGGTGGAGATTCCATCCCATGGAGTCTTTTCACAATATAAGTACAAAACAACATGCTCAATTCAACACATAACAAATACAACTAGCAATAAGAAAGAACAAACTATGGTAAACACACTAGTGACGATGTGCCTCGTAGGTTCTAGTCCAAGCTAGCAACAAGCATAAGCATGGAAAGCAACAAACACCATATGAGATAAGAAAGCATACTAGAACAACAAAATATTTCTAATCACTTCAAGACTTCATATGTGAGAACATATTTGGTAAATGTTGATTGTACTCTCACAGCATGCAATCATTCAAAACATAGCAAATCAATTAAAGAGTCCAATACTTTGTACACAACCTAGGTAATGAGATACATACTCTTTAGAGCCTTACAGCAAATACCCATGTAAACAAAAGGCATAAGCAAAATAAATTAATAAAAAAAATGTAGATTAATTTAATATAGAAAAGGTAAAAACAGAAAGCTATAGGCATGCTGCAAGTAAAGAAAAGAAATCATGCAACTACACAAAACAAATAAGCTTTCTAATCATAGTTTAGAACTAGTATGTTTGTATGTACACAATAGATACTCAAATTATCCTAGCATAATAATATAATCATGCATACAACATTGAAGAAGTTCAAGACCTAATACACAATCACATTAAAAAGATACTAACTCCTCAAGGATTTGTCCCAAACATGCAAACAACAAAGTGATAAACACTTGATAGATAATCACAGCAACAATACAAATAATCACAAACAGACAATATTATAAAGAATATGCAATATTAAATATTCAAAAAGTAGACAATATATAATAAAATCTTTTTAATAAGAGTTTAATCATTAGTGTTAGAGATATACACAATTTAAATTTTGATTGTACTAGCCAAATATTAGACCATGCATAACACCATTTATGATGAGGTAAACCACACAGAACCCCTACCTATATGGTAACATCCTCGAGTTACTTATGAAAAACACTCAACAACAAACAAATCAACTAAGTAATAAAACAATTACAACCCTGACAAAAATAAAACCCCCATTAATTGTATCAGTTGGAACAACTGTTCGAATTTCCTACTACTACCCTCACTTGTTGCCTTCACAGAATCTTAGTTAGACACAAAACTTGACTTTCCTCCAAAGCTAGCACTACTTGATGTAGAGTGATTAGCTAGCAACTATCAATAAAGTGTAATGTGAACAATCTATCATGAGGACCACCTTTAATCACAAACAATTAATAACCACTATGAGACACATATCAATCCATGAATTGCACACAACCAAAGATATGAGAACTCATCAAATTAGCTCAACTTACTCTCAAAGACATGTTTTCACATAATAAAAATTTGTATGAAGGAAACTACAATCCGACACATGGTACACAGTCACATAGGCTCCTCATATAAGAAAATGTTGCACGAGGGAAACTACCAATTGACACATGGCTCACAACTATACATACTCCTCATATAAATCCACTTGCAAACATTTCCTCAAGTACTTACCACTCAAGAGCATGTTTTTTCCCACATAGTCCCGAATCACTAATACCGAACAACCATGAAGGTAATAGTGATCCAAAAATAGAAAAATTAGATACCAATTTAACAGATTTTGGCTACATATTTTCTAGATAGGAAATAAAAAAAAGGGTGCTTATATAACTTACTCAAGCTCATGTCCAACCTCACCAAAGGTCCTACTGACCACCTGGACTTGTCGAATGGTGTGGTGAGGCCCTTGTTGAGGCATGTGGCAAGGTGCCAAAAATCATATTTTTCATTCAAAAAATTATTGTGTAATTTCATAAAATACCCGCACCTAAATCAAACCAAAAGGACAAGCGACAACATTAGCCAGGGAGCATGATGCTCAACCTAGTATGTACACTATGAAAATCAAGCCCATTTGTGTGTAAATATGATCACATACAAAGTGTACCTAACTATATGCATATATGCATTACAGATCGTTAGTAACCAACCTTGCATAAGGAAGAAAAATACACTAAGTAAAATAAACAAACTCTATATTTTGCACCCCAAAAAGCTAATACACAGACATAAAGTACAAATAGAATTACAAATATAATACAATTAAAATTAACACCTCAATGTCTTCTTTAGTATACATAACTTTAGTACTGATCTATAATTTGGAAAACATCTAAAAGGATCTACCTATACTGTTTATTGAATAAAAAATACTACATAAAACTAAAGAAAATAAAAATCTAAGCTACAAATTTTATATCTAATATATGATGCTGGTGTCAATTTTGGAGTGTTTTACAAAGAGAAAAACGAGCCTATTTATAGTTGAGATATGGAAATAAAAGGGGATCATGAGAACAAAAATCTCCACATGTCGTAACCCACACTTATCCACATCGTGGCCCGTATCTCATTTGGTATGCATTAAATTAATCCCCAAAAGGTCATACCATGCCCAAATATTCCTTTCCATGGCATAGGTGAAACTACTTGAAATTAATGATAAACCATGGGAGTATGTCATGGCCCATGTTTCTTTTCTTCACTTTGTTATTTCACCCCTTACAAAATGGATGGATTACATGTAAGCTTTACATGTGTTACTCTTTTATTCTTCTAAGTTACAAATAAGTGCTTTCAGGCATGAATCTTCATGTGTTGATCAATTTAGCAAATTTTAGCCAAAAATACTTGTGATTTTGAATACATATATTTAAATAAATAATGATAAAATTATGCATACTCATATATTTTTATAATATTTAAGTATAAATAAATCATGTAATATTAGTTCTTTTCAAGCACTCATCATCATGGATAGCTCAATGACCATCCATAATATGACATGAGTCCTTCGACCAGCTAATTTTTTTTTTAATATACCAATCAGAGCTATCCATCCTTTAATGCCAAATCATAGTCCTATTGATCATCCCCCTAGATCAATTAAGGCCAGCCCAAGAGCCTCCTATCCATTATGATCTACATAATCACCTCAAAGCGCACCGACATGGACACTTGATTCAAACTACCATCTTGGCCGAACAAATTCACTAGCCAATGATCGCCTTAAAATGTAGCTTCAAGAAGAAGTATCGATTGTACTTTGTCCCACCATTGATAGACTTGCTAAATAGTTATAAGAGGTTCAAAAGATGTTGAACTAAGTTATTCTCCCAGACCTAACAGTCTTTACTAAGTCACCGTTCACCCTAGAGATCCTAACCATCCCACTTTCTGATAAGTTCAAGCTACCTAACACAGGCACATATGATAGGACAAATATCCTTTGGAACATATACAAAAATCCAAGGGTTGGATGTACCTCTTTTCCTAAATACATACAATTAGGGGTTAGACATTCCATCTTACATTAAAAAATAAGGCCAAATCCTAGTACTATACTCTAAGCCCAACACTATTAATTTCTTCATCAAAATTTGGAAAAAACTATCGTCTCACTTCTCAATAAAAAGGACGTCAAAAACAATGACTGACTTGCGGCACTTACAATAATGAAAGGATGAGTCCTTAAAAGACTTCTTTAATTGACAGAAGATACAAGTGGAGGATTTCCTACACTATGTGGCCACCACGATTGTGCATCAAGCCTTATACCAGTAAGCCTTGTGAAGGGATATAGCCAAAGATTTCCCAATAATATTTGTTGAGCTCACAAAATTGGTTAGCACTTACATCAATATAGATTAAATTCTTTCTAACATAAAAAAGCCAAGAGCCTTCTAAGAAGGAGGACAAAGAATAATAGTATAGAGGTAGGGATGAACCTCTATACCGTGATGATAAGAGGTCCAAACCAGATTAAAAAGATAATAGAAAGATCAGGGAAGGAAATATCATCCATCTTGGAAAACATTTATAGACTTACACATTTTATAGTGTAGTAAGAGAGGTTGTGGTAATGCATGTTGATAGCCAACAAATTGTATGTTTTTCCAAGAAACAAAAAAAGTCCCAATACTGTAGGTTCCACAAATACTTCAGCAACCTAATTGAGAACATTTGAGAACTCAAGAATGAAATTGAGTAGCTTGTTAGGAAAGTGTACTTGGATGAATTCATGAACAACCTAATGCCATAATAATCGTGGCCAAAATAGAAGTGGCTACCATGAATAACCTTTCCACCTAGAGAAAGGAACCAACCTTAAGGACAGGAAGTCCAAGAGTTTTGAGTCATTATGGGAGGTTCCGCTGGGGATAATTCCAACAATCTTGATAAAGTAATCATCTACGAGGCCATATTTGGCCCAAAAAGTTTACAAATTCTTGCTACAAGAAACTTGGAAAAAGATCCTAAATTCACATATCAAACATAACATTTTCAAAAAGAGAAGCCTGTAGGTTCATCCATCCTCACATAGATTCCCTCGTAGTGACCCTTTAAGTGGCCAACATAACTTTGCAATGAATACTGATAGATACTGATCAGACACAAATTATGTGCAATGAATACGCAAGTATATATATCACAACAAGTAATTTAATAATAAGAAAAGATAGTTCTCGTGGAGATTATGTTATTAGAAACTAATTTTTAAAACAAAAAAATAAATATCAATTTTTTTTATTTTTACATTTTAAGAAAGCAAAATTAAAAGAACTAAAAAGAAATAACAATAATTAATTAAATCAGATTTGATAGCTATGAAAATTTATAAGAAAATATCTATGAATACTTAATTACCCAATTTTCTAAACATGTGAATCACTAAAATCTCACCAATATAATTATCAATCAATTACATAATCAATTGAATCTAATCTAGTATGTATTCCTCTCTCAAGTAAACTACACATCATATAGTAATTAATCTAATCATACTCTTATGTCAATTAAATTGTATACTATTCATTAAGTTCATCAATTATAGATCAAATACATAAGAATCATGATTTTTTTCCTAAACACTATGCATGTTATATAATCAAGACAAACAATTAAATAATTCTCTCAAATCTATTTAATTGCCTCTATAGATCAACTAATGGCCAAACAAATAATAGCAAAATATTTAGATTAAATAATATAATTAAATTGAAATTACAATTGGGGTAATTTATTATATCATTACTTGTTAAAAATTTGGTTCATAAAACCCCTAGATTAATAAATTAGCTAGACATAATTTTGTTCATAAAGCAACTATTTTTCATAAAGAAAAACATAAAAATTAATAAAGAAAGGAGAAAAAAAAAGAAATACAATCAATCTCTTAAATTATAGCACCAATCTCCTCTTAAATCTCCACTAAAATTATATCTTCTTTTGAATTTTTTTTATATTTTTTCTCTTCTTAGCTCCAAAAATTGATAAAAAATATATATATTAGTTTTAGTTTATTAGGGTTTATGGGTAAATTAAGGGGTTAAATTAGTCTCAGGTAGAATCTGGACCGTCATATCAACTTCAGATCAAGGGTTGAGATGAAAAAAAGAAAAATTACCAGTGCTAGCCAATAGGAAAATGACACGTGGCACAGAGAAAAGATGAATTCAATCGGCACGTGATGCATGGTGCAGGGTGATTGATCTCGATCAACACACACTAACTCGATTCCATATGGTGATCTATACTTTGTAGTTACAGCTTGCATGGCACATAGGTGGAAAGAATGGAGGAATTGAGTGATGACGTATGGCGAGTACGTTGAACAAGCTATAACAATTGGAATAAATGCTATGTTGACATGTGGCATGATGCTATGTCACATGATTCATGCAATGTTACATGATGGGCTCTCGCTACTTGCATGGTGTCCATGTGGCTTTCATGGTCAGATCTCATTCTTACATGGCATCCATGTGGTGTCTTCTGGTTGGTCATAAATAAAAAATCCAAAAAATTTCCAAAAATTATATTTTCTCCCTTTTCACTAGAAAATTTATATTTTAATATTTTTAACCCAAAAATACCACTTATTGAATAAAATGAGCAAATATTTAGTAGAAAAGTGCACGGATGACTCTACTTTCATAGAGTCATCACACCTTCAAATTTAAATCTTTGTTTGTCCTTAAGTAAAGCCAAGTATAACTAGATAAAATGAGATGGGCAGCATATTCATAAATATATATCTATTAATACATGTATATTTAGCAAACAATATTCACCTCAAAAGTCGTACAATTCTATAATGATGAGGTTCACATATTCATCAATCAACTTCTATCAATACAAGGATATGCAAGGTTTTGGAAAATTGATTTTTGTGTGTGTGTTGCACATGATATCATCTAATGCACTCATGAAATCAACCTATATGAGCATATTAATCAATTCAATCTTAGAACAAGTCTCATAAGTCTATTTTTCACATCCCTATCCACTAATATAAATATGTACTTAGCAAAAGATCAATAAGGACTTTAAATGCTTGTAATGTAAGGCTTAGGTGGAGGTTAATAAATGAATACATTTAGGCTCTTTCCACACCTTAGCTTTCTTTTTAATCATCATACAAATTTTAACTATAATTGAGCTTTAACTTGAAATTTTAGTGCACCCTCTCTTATCATTCCTTTCATATTCTTTTATTCCACATCGTTTTTTTAACTTCATAACACCCCCAAACTTATTTTCAATTTTATTTTCTTTTTCTTTAGAGGGATAATTGTGGTATGAGTTTTCTCTTCTTCTTTTTCTTTTTTCAAAGAGTGCATTACACTTCACCTTACTCTGTAGCATAACACATGATTGCATTTTCTCTTTTATACAAGCTAAAGGTGCAAGGGTAAAGGTAACGCTTATTAGTTAGGCACAAAATGTGGCTTAAAGATATGAATGGTTCTTTGTTAAGCTCAAAAGGATAACTACAGATATTAACAATGGTTAGCTTAAAAGGGTCAATCAATCCAAATAATGTCTAAATCATTTCTCTTGCAAAATACTATTTAGGATTTTGCTTCAAGGGATGATCAAATATATTCTAAAACATGATATATCTTATTAACTTACACAGCTCACCATAATTTTTCTATCAATAAGAGCACCAATATCAATCATGAACATGTGCAAAAAAAATTGAATCAATCCAATCAAAACTAGCAAGCATATCATGATTAATGTAAGTATCTTAACGAGCATGTTACATTTCTTATCCTAGTCATAACAACCAATTTTTATCATTGAGTTCATATGTTTCATATCAAGCATACATGCATTTAGTTTCCATATATTTATCAATTTCTACCCAAATCATAGTTAAAAACATCCCAAAAATTTTAAAAAGAATTCCTAAAAGTTAAAAATGCGTACTAAATACTAAAGTAGAGAATAAAGTTCCCTCACCCAAATTTAAATTGCACATTGTCCCCAATATGCACATATAAATATGCAAAAGTAAAAGGAAAGAAAACTCTCTTAGTCTTGGCATGCCACATTTGTCGTCAAAATGCTCAATCTTGTTGCGCCATTACTATCCACAATAATTCACCTACAAAACATAAAAAATAAAAAATAAAAATATAAGTAAAATAACGTTGGGCTACCTCCCAAATAGCATCACGTTTAATGTCCTTGACTAGATGTTCAAATCAAGTCCTAAGGTACATCCCTCTGTGTCCATTTACTTTTGAGTTTTCCCAAAAACAAATGAGTTGATATGTTCAATAATACTTTATGTTTTGATTTAAAAACATGGTACTCAATTCTCTTACCATGCCATTTTTTTTCTTTTTGTACTTTTTGGAATTCTTATATGTAGTCCACCATAGCTCATCTAATTTATGTATTTTTAGCATATTTTTCACCTTTCTATTGGACTCTCCTACTTGCCCACTTGATTGGGGATGGTAGGTAAAGATGTGAGGTCTAACTTTGATGGCCCTTTAATTTTGGCTTATTAGGGCTTATGGGGAAATCAAGGGGTTAAATTAGGCTCAAGTGGAATCTAGACCATCAAATTAGCTTTAGATCAAAGGCTGAGATGAAAAAAGGAAAATTTAACAATGTCGGCCAATAGAAAAGCAATATGTGGCATGAAGAAAAGTTGCATCCAATCAACGCACAATGCATGGCACGGGTTATTGGTCTCGGTCAATGCATTTTGACTCATTGCCATGTGTCGATATGTGATTTGCGATTATGGCTTGCGTGGCACACAGGTGGAAAGAATGGAGGAATTAGATGATGAGGTATGGCAAGCGCGTTGACCAAGCGATGAAAATCCAAATGAATGTTGTGCTAACATATGGCATGGTGCTGCATGACAAGGTACATACGGTGTTTCACGATTGGCTCACGCCACTTACGTGGTGTCCACATGGCTTGCTTGGTTAGCTCCCATACTTGCATGGCATCTTTTGATTGATTTTACATTAAAAAATCATAAAAATGAAAAAAATTACAAAATTCTTAAAAATTATACTTTTTTTCCATTTTCAGTAGGAAGTTTATATTTTAATATTTTAATATTTTTAACCCAAAAAATACCACTTATTGAATAAAATGAGCAAAAATTAAATAAAAAGTGTATTGATAGCTCTACTTTCATAGAGTCATTAAATATCGCTAGTTGAGCCAACGTTCTATTTTTTTAGGCTTGGAAGCAAATGAAGCTCTCTTACCCTCCGAGGCCAATGATTATCCCTTAGTAGGATTCTCTGGACTTCCACCATCTTAAAAGGCAATGTAACCTTATTAGTCACAATTGGATAGGGCACCAACACAAGAACAATTATGGTGGACTTCATCATGGACTACCCATCCTTATATAATTGTATCCTATACAGGCCCTTCTTGCATGGGCCAAAGCTATAGCTTCAACTTACCACCTTGCCTTAAAGTTCCCAATAGACATGGGAAAAAAGTGGTACTTGGAGAGTAAAATATAGCTAGAGAATTCTACACCATATGGATCTAGATGGGCCTGTAGTAAAAGTCCTGCCAATCCAAGACCAGAAAATGCTTACCCTATTAGTTTTGTTTTTACTCAAGTTTTTATATTTTCCATTACTAGAAGACTTAATAAAATAAATAGCCTTAGTTGGTTATATTTAAATTTCTATTCCTAGAATATTTTCAACTATTTTTTAATTTGAATTTGTTAATACATACATCTATCAACAATTGTAAGTCTACACTTGGGAGATTTGATAGGATAAAAAGCCCAGCAATCAACAAGCGGGTCAGAGCTTTCTCAACTTTAAAAAGTCCAATGCCCTCAATACAACACCACTATGACACCACTAGGGGTTAAGGGTGATAAAATTCTCAATACCTAACTAAGACATGCACCTTTACTAAGTTAAGGAATAAGAAGCATCCCAACAGACGAGTCATATACCTTAAAGGTCAAACCATCAAGTGGTCCACAGAAGCTAGATGTGTTAATTAAGTTAATAGAAAGGATGCATACAAGTCATAAGCTATATAGTCCAAACTAAAACTAACATTGAGAATAACTTAACTTGGTCTAATCACCTTTTAATCAGCTATAGACCTCGAAAAGGGCCATGGCTCGAGAGCTCCACCATAGGACTGAGCATAATAAAATCCTTATTATCCCACCAGGGCATACACCCCTACTAAGATAGTGAATAAGAAAGCATCCTGATAGGTGAGCTCTATGCCTTAGGGCCTAGATCACCAAATAGTCCACAAAAGCTGGTAGCATTAAGTTACAATAAGGATTCATCCTAATCATAAGCTATACAGTTTGGGACATAACTAACACAAAGAACAGCTTAACTTGGTGTAATTACCTTTTAGTTAACTATAGACCATAAAAAAGGGATATGGCTCGAAAGCTCCTTCACCCTAGGTTTGTTTACAAATCTCAATGCTCTACCAAGGCATACACCCTTACTAGAGCATTGAATAAGAGGCATCCCAATAGGAGAGATGTGTACTTTTAGGGTTAGGCCACCAAATTTTCTATAGTATATAGGTGCATTAATTTACAAATTAGAAGAGGTATTGAACTCAAGTATCAACATCAATTACAATTGGACCTTCGTACCCAAGGTACAAAAGGTATGGGTGGCTAAGGTTGGGCTAATTTTTTACATCTCACATGAAAGTCAAAGAGTGATCCCAGTTAGCAAAGAACCTTATAGATCAATTCCAATAAGCGTTGAGCCATCAAATAAGTATGGCTACAAGATAATTATCCTAAAGAGATAAAGGCCCAACAATTATATTTTCGTTACCCTAAAGAGATAATTAATGATAGATGCCTAAATGCTACAACAAGTTAATATTATCGCGACAAGGGACAACCACCAAGTTAATTGTTTTCCTTATATATACTCATACACACACACAATCACATAGAACTTAACTTGAACTAGAATCTCATAACAAAGAATCATAGCAAAACATTCTATTTCCTCATAATCATAAAGCGAGGTCGTTTATCTCCTCTAACCTTCATCATATTGTTACTAACTTAAGTATCGAAATTCCAAAGACTAACCCACATACATGATAGTCCGAGGTCTTAATAGTTTATTCATCTCGTAGATCCATCGAAGGACAATCCTACTTGTATTGATAAAAAATGGCATTAAGATTAGTTGATTTAAATGATGTAATCATAGCATTATTCCATCAATATTTTCATAAAGTGAACATACCCATAAGGAAATGCTATTTTAAAAATATTTTATACAATATCCAAAATATTTTTGATATTTCCATGAAAATATCCAAAAATGTTGAAATGTTTCCATATTTTTATAATTTTCTAAATATCAATGAGAATTTTAAAAATATATAAAAAAATTGATCTGTGTACATTACAAAATTTTGGTGGTAATATCGATAAAACCAAAGTATCAATGTCAAAATTTGGTTAATTATGGTTGTCAATTTTTGTTCAAACACCATTAAATTTTTCCAAATATCGATAGAATTATCGAATATATATATATATATATCTAATATCCCATGTGTTTCATTATTTTCCCTTTCTTATTATCTATTTACTTTTCTATTTAGGGTTATATTATATTAAATTTGATAAATAAAGATTTTGCTTATATTTCGTAATTATTATATGTAAAACATGTATGTTATATTTTTCATAGATATGACATTTAAACTTTAAAATTAGTTTATTTAGTATATTATTATTTGTATTAACATTTATCAAAATTTTATAAAAAAATATCAAAATTTATCAACAGTTTTCATGTATATTGATAATATTTTTAATATTTTTATCCGTAGTAAAATATCTTAATGTAATTATTTTAAAATAATAGAATAATAGTATGCAATAGTTTGGTTGGGTTAAGGGCATTGGTATCATCATAACTTTAAGTAAAATAACACTTTAATCTCATAATTTTCAACTATAGCGTTATAGTTTATAATTTTGTAAAATACATATACTTTTATTAGAAATATATGAGATTAAAGTACACTTTATACGAGATTAGAGTTCTTTAAATTAAAATATATAAATTAAACTATTCAGTCAAAAGTTGTGACGATCATTGTATCTTTTCTTTTCTATTTCATTATTTTATGAATACATTGATGTACAACTTGAGTAATAAGATACAATATTAAAATTAAAAATTCCAATAAGATGTGTTTGATTATATTGATAAATTATGTTGTAAATATGTATAGAGGTTGATTAACTTTTTAAAATTTAACATTTAAATATGTTAATTTTGTTTCATTGCAATTTAGTCAATAACTATGTAAATGTGACAATATGATAATAAATAATCAATTTTTATATTTTTTATATTTTTATTAGTTTTAATAAATTTATTTTAAAAATACTTAAATAATTATTCATGTTAAAATTTTCTTTAAGATAAGAAATAAAAAAATGACTATTATCTTAATGGTGTCACTTTCTTAAAATTAGTAGAATAAATTATTTTGAAAAACATTAATGGATATAAGTATTCAAAATGTAATGGTTAGTGAATTTATTCATCATTTTGACCCATAAAAAAATTAAAGTGCCTTTAGAATTTAAAAATTCACTCAGAAATATTAACTTACTTAAACTGAAACAATTGCGAAAGGAATAAATACTCAAATTCCTTCCCCTCTAGTAAATATGGTATAGTGGGTGTTATTCTTCACAATTAAGCATGTTTGAGTCTCTCATCTCTATTTATAAAATTAATTAGATTATATCTAATTCAGTACTTATCGTTTGGAAAAGAAAAAAAATTCAAATATATAATTAGAATTAGCTTTCTGTAATTGATGAGTAATAATATTATAAATAATATTGTTTTAACAAATATAAATTGTAGCGGTCGTGGCCTAATGGATAAGGCGTTTGACTTCTAATCAAGCGATTGTGGGTTCGAGTCCCACCGAGCGTGCTTATATTTATATTCTGTCGGCGCACTAAATAGTTAAAAATTAAAACATAATAGTTTTGCAAAAATTAATAATATATTTTAAATTAAGTCTATTTATCAATAAAAACATTTCAAATAATTTACAGCCATATCATATTATGAATTCTTACAAACCTCAATATTTATTTTTGATTTTACAGGTAACATAATTTTTTTTGTATATATAAAGTTTTATTTTTAAAACTCAATAATGTTTAGTTTTCTTATAAAGTAAATAAATAGGAGTTTTCTTATAAAGTAAATAAACATATTTTTCAATAAAGAAATTTATGTTCTTTTAAAGTAAAATTACGTTAATAATTCATTATTTATGCACAAGAGTGTTACTTTTTTTTTCTTTTTTATAAAATAAATGACGTTGTTGTTGAATAAATAACAACACAGTTCAGCAATCAGAAAGTGTTAAAGAAAACGTGAGAGAGAGAATAAAAAAATTATACAGCAAATGCAGATTTACCCTTTTAGAAGTAGTGATACCAAATAGTATACATCTGATTAAAAGTCTAACTTCTGCACAATATGGTTTTTAAATGCCGAAGCCATGATTATTTATCCCAGACTAATGTTGATGGGCAATATACTTCTCTGTTCAACGTATACATCTGGATTTAGAGTTTTTCTTAGAAGATACTATATACGATGACCTATCATCACTGCTTGACTTGTGTTCACTTCTCGTTTTCGCTTCTACATCATGAGATTTTATCCCTGGGATCTTTGGCATTTCTGTGTTAGCATCAGTGCCCAACTTTGAATCTGATTTGCGCGTTGATAGATCTGACTCAACTTCCTCAAGCATCTGGGTCATAAAAACAGCAAAAGCTCTTCCCCTGTACATGAATATAAATCAGCCTACATCCCTTCAGCAGTTCAGCTGATAGAAAGCAGGGTTGAACGCAGATAATAGGTAATGTTTTCTCTCTTATTAAAAATATTAAATGATTGTATTGTATTCTATATCTTAAGAAATATACATGATGATTTTATACAAGAGGTACAAGTAAACTAGACGTGCATAAAGCCCAAAACAAGATATATATATTAACAGATATGATATACATTAACAGTTCTCCTTAAACTCAAGATGGATGTAAGAGCAGCTTGAGGTTGTCAACCAAATTATGAGTACGTCTCTTAGGAAGTGCCTTGGTGAAGATATCTGCAAGTTAATCTTTAGAGGAGACGGAGAAAAGCTTGAGAGAACATAGACAAGATGAGAACGGATAAAGTGACAATCAATCTCGATGTGTTTAGTCCGTTCATGGAAGACATCATTGTGAGCAATATGAATGGCACTCTGATTGTCACAATAAAGGGGAGTAGCAGAGGATGTGGACACACCTAAATCCTTAAGAAGCCATCGTAGCCAAAGGAGATCAGATGTGATATCAGCAAGAACACGATATTTTGCTTCAGTATTGGAGCGGGCCACGAAAGTTTATTTTTTATTTCGTCAAGAAATCAAAGAAGAACCAAGGAGAAAACAATAACCTATAGTGGACCTGCGATCAGTGGGATCTCCTACTTAATCAGCATCAGAGAATGCACGGAGTACAAGAGGATACAAAGCTGAGTAGAAAAGGCCATGGAAAAGAGTGCCCTTCAAGTATCGTAGAATGCGCAGAACAATAGCATAGTGAGTCGTTCGTGGAGTAGACAGATACTGGACAAGTAACTGTGAGATAAACTAGGCTGCCAAGTAATCTTCTGTAAAGAGAGGGATAAGACAATGGTTCCCCCCCCCGAGGGTGTCAGATGTGCATTAAGTTCAACTGCAGTGTCAACAATCTTGTTGTTAGTGAGTCCACCTTGAGATAAAAGGTCAGATGCATACTTGGCTTGAGTCATATAAAGACCATCTGTGGAACGAGTGATCTCAAGACCCAAGAAATAGTTGAGATGTCCAAGGTCTTTCATCTCAAACTATTGACTAAGAAACTCCTTGAGTTCTTGAATGCCACTGAGGTCATCACCAGTTATGATCATATCATCCAAATATAGGAGAAGCAAAATGGTGCCTTTATCATTACGATGAAGAAATAAGGAAGAATCATAAGAACTAGTAGTGTAACCCAAGCGAAAGATGGTGGAGCTGAACTTGGAAAACCACACTCGTGGAGCTTGTTTAAGGCCATAAAATGCACGTCAAAGGCGACAAGCCTTGTTTGTTTCAACAGAAAGACCAGGAAGAGGTTTCATATAGACTTCTTCATGCAGATCTCCATTAAGGAAGGCATTTTTAACATCCATCTGAGAAGGTCTCATTTACTAGCAGTGACAACAGCTAAGAGGGCACGAACGGAGAATATATGGGCAACTGGAGCAAAAGTCTCTTTATAATCAATCACATACTCTTGTGTAAAACCTTTTGTAATAAGATGAGCCTTGTAGCGCTCGATAGACCTATTAGAGTGAGCCTTTATCTTATAGATCCACTTACAACCAACCACAAACTGACTAGGAAGGAGAGTAACCAGATATCATTTTCTCTTTCATTGATGATAAGAGCTAAATTATTGCATTTTTGTTATGATTTAAATATTGATATTTGTGTGAAAATTGTGTTTATTTGATTATTTAATCCACAAATGTCATTTCACGGGTATTTCGTGTTTAAAGTGCAATTTCAGGTAATATCATGATTTTGGAGAAGTTAGGAAAAAAGTACAATGATCGGGATTGAATGAAAATAAAAAGAGAACAAAATTTCAAAATTTAGAATTTCACTGCCGGCGAGAATATTCTCGCCGCCGGCGAAAACCTTACGGAGAAAATGTTGAAAATCATGCAAGGAACACGGATTTTGGCCAAGTGAATCTCGCTGCCGGCCAAAGTATTCTCGCCGCCGGCCAAAGTATCTTGCTGTCGGCCAAAGTATCTCGCCGCCAGCCATAGTATCTCGCCACTGGCCATATTCATCTCGCCGCCGGCGAAAATCCTACAGAAATCACGGCGAAAATCTTCCCGAGAGCACAAATTTTGGTAAACTCATCTCGCCGCCGGCCACATTAAGTTGGCCGCCGGCCAAAGTATCTCGCCGCCGGCCACATTAATTTGGCCGCCGGCCAAAATCAGAAAAACCAAAATTTAATTTTCCAGAAATCTCGCCGCGGCGAGAATAATGTCACCGCCGGCGAGTTTCGTCCGAAAACACATTTTTTATGTTGTTTTGTTCCAAAATTTCCCCCCAAACCCTAGATCTATATATACATTATGATGGAAAAAGAGGGGAACGGTAGAGAGAGCAGATCTAAGTTATTTTTGGAGGAGAAAAGGAAATTTTGGAGAGAAAGGTTGGAGAAGCTTGAAGGATCATCACCATTGTTGCTACCAAGTCTTCATCTTCAAGAGTTTTTCATCTCTTCTCCTTAGCTTTTATTTTCTGCATTTTATTCAGATTGTTTATTCATGGATTCAATTGAGAATATGTTTGCTCTTATTTCTATTATGAACTAATTCGTTTTTCCTAAGGCTATGATGTAGTTAAATCAAGAAAATCTGATTTCTTGTGTTATCGTTATATGAATTCATTGTTTTCAAGTTGAGTATTTATTTCCATACTTAATGCTTTTAAATTTCTGATCAAGATTTAGATGATTTGTTGCATTATATTGACACCGAGAGGAGATGTGTAATGAATGCTTCTTGTGATAAATACCGTATGTTGAATGCGAGTTTGACACTAATGCATGATGTATGTGGTTATTCTAGAAATTCCATAAATCGTAATGTGCTTATTTGTGATTAAATCTTCATAGAAATATAGTTGGTTTTCATAGATAAGTAATTCTAATATAACTCGAGAGAGAGTATTAGATAAGTTTGGGTTTTTCAACCATCACTTCTAACTTTGATTTTCATATAACATGACTTGAAATCGGATTGAATTGATTTAGCGAAATCAAATACCTTAGCGTTTTTAATCATTTGTGAAAAACATTTAATTTTGTTATTTGCATTTAGTTTTAAGTTAATTTACTTTTTAAACAAATTCAAAAATTCAGTTTTCAAATAAAATTAGGATTAGTCAATTTTGGTACTTAGTAACGCCATTCCTTGTGGGTTCGATATCCGTACTTTTGTACACTTTATTACTTGAACGATTTGTACACTTGCGAAATTACGCATCAAGTTTTTGGCGCCGTTGCCGGGGAATGGTTTGATTTTATTAATATCGATACTACCTAATCTTAGTTTTAATTTGAAGTTAATTTGCTTTATCATTGTTTCATTTTTAATTTTTTTTATTTTGATCTTTTATTTTATTTATCATAAAAAAGAAGAAGGTAACTTTGTGTTGTTTTTGTGCTAGTTAATTTTCTGGTTGTAGGATTGTTGTATGAGACGTACAAGAAGCCTTAACCATTTTCCATTTGATCGAGAGATTGATAGAACATATAGGCGTCTAAACCGAGAGAGAAGGCGTTCAACCTCACCTCCTAATAGACAATCAGCTATGGATCCACCATTTGTTGAGGGAGGTGGAAATCATAGAGCTTTGAGGGATTATGCTGTGCCTAATGTTGCTAGAACTACTTCGGGTATAAGGAGGCCAACTGTTCAAGCAAATAACTTTGAGATAAAACCATCCTTTATCCAAATGGTTCAATCAAATCAGTTTGGGGGAATGTCAAAGGATGATCCAAATGCACATATTGCTTACTTTCTGGAGGTGAGTGATCTTTACAAGATAAATGGTGTGTTTGAAGATGCTATTAGATTGAGGGTTTTTCCTTTTTCACTTCAGGATAAAGCCAAGGAATGGCTAAACTCATTACCATCAGGATCAATTACAACATGGAATGAATTGGTTTAGAAATTCTTGTCCAAGTTCTTTCCTCCTGCTAAGATAGCAAAATTGAGGAATGAAATCACATCTTTTACACAATATGACCAAGAATCATTGTATGAAGCTTGGGAAAGATTCAAAGAAATGTTGAGGAAGTGCCCACATCATGGTATACCAATTTGGCTATAAGTCTCTACATTTTATAATGGGTTGGTTTCAAACTATCGTGCAATGATTGATGCTGCAGCTGGAGGGTCTTTAATGGGAAAAACACCAGAGGATGCTCATGAGTTGTTAGAGATTATGGCAGAAAACAACAATTAGTGGCATTCAGAGTGGGTAATTGCAAAAAGACCAGCAATAGTGCATGAAATTGATTCAGTGAATGCCTTGTCGGCTCAAGTTGCTGCTCTTTCAAGAAAGATGGATTCTTTGTCATCCAAATTCAAATCCAAACCAACTGTACAATGTGATTTATGTGGTGGAAATTATACTAGTATCGAGTACCAAGCTGGAAATCCATTTGCTTCACCAAATGCTGAGCAAGAAAATTATGTTTCAAATTTCCAAAAAGCTCAACATAACCCATATTCAAACACCTACAATCCAAGTTGGAGAAATCATCCAACTTTGTCATGGGGAAATAACCAATGGGGATTCAAACAGTCATCATCTTCCTACCAACCCCAAGAGAAGAAACAAACAGATTTGGAAGGAATTTTGGGAAAGTTCATTAAGGAGACAAGAACAAATTTTAGAAATGAAGAGGCAATCAACAGGGACATCCAAAACCAACTGGGGTAGCTTTCAAAGCAGATTGCAAAAAGGTCTCATGGATCGTTGCCTAGTGACACAATAAATCCTAAAGAGTATGTAAAGGCTATCACATTAAGAAGCAGTAAAGAACTTGAATGGCAAGGGAAATAAGAGAAAAAAGATGGAAGAATCTAAAGAAAAGTCATCAACATCCCAAGATGTTCAACCTTTCCCAAATGCCAAATATGAGCCGCCTATCCCATATCCTCAAAGATTGAATAAGAAAGAGCTTGATAATCAATTTGATAAATTTTTGGATATTTTTAAGAAATTGCATATTAACATTCCTTTTGCAGAGATGTTGGAACAAATGCCCAAGTATGAAAAATTCATGAAGGAAATTCTATCAAAGAAGGGGAAGCTGGGAGATTATGAAACTGTCATTCTAAATGAGGAGTGCAGTGCAGTTCTTCAAAGAAAACTACCACATAAATTGAAAGACCCATGGAGTTTTACTATACCTTGTACTATAGGAAGTTGCAATTTTGATAAAGTCCTATGTGATTTAGGAGCAAGCATTAATTTGATGCCACTTTATATTTTCAGAAAACTAGTCCTGGGAGAAGTAAAACCCACTTCAATCTCTCTACAATTAGCGGATCGATTGGTGAAATATCCTCGAGGGGTAATTAAGGATGTTTTAATTAAAGATTGACAAATTTATTTTCCCTATAGATTTCGTGGTGCTTGACATGGAGGAAGATAGAGAGGTACCGTTGATATTGGGGAGACCGTTCCTTGCAACTGGAAAAACATTGATTGATGTTCAGCAAGGAAAGCTCATTCTACGGGTGCAAGATGAACAAGTGACTTTTGATGTTTTTGAAGCAATGAAATTTCCAAGTCAGGTACATTCTTGTTTTCAAATTAACACTCTTGACAAGTTAATCTCGGAAACTTTTGAGGAGAGAACTCCATTGCTACCACTAGAAGCTTGCCTTGTGAAATCTGCAACAAATGAGATGGATGAAGTGAGGAATGATGCTTATGAGAATGCCCGAATATACAAGGACAATACGAAGGTTTGGCATGATAAGCACATTTTGAGGAAAAACTTTGAGGTGGGACAAAAAGTGCTCCTTTATAAATCCCATCTCAGACTTTTCCCAAGAAAGCTAAAATCTCGTTGGTCAGGACTTTTTCTAGTAACCAAGGTGTTTCCTTATGGAACAATTGAGATCAGTCATGAAACAAAGGGAACTTTAAAGGTAAATGGACAATGGTTGAGGCCATATTTTGATGGAGAATTTAGCAAGCAGAAAGATGACATAAAGTCTAGCTAATGACTATAACTTAAAGCGCTTAATGGGAGGCAACCCATCAGATTTGTTTTCTCATCTTTTATCTCATTTTATTTTAAAAATTTTAAATTCTGCACTTCATTTTATGATAATTTTATTTTTAATTAAATTTTCTTATTTTATTTGTCTTGCAGGTAAAAAAAAAAGCCATTTGTAGTTTTTCTTTCTTACATTGAGGACAATGTAAGGTTTTGGTTGGGGGTGCGGTAAATGGTAAATCTTTTCTTCCCTTCATTTTTTTAGTAGTTTTGTTTGTGTGTTTATTTGTATTAAGTAGTTTTGTTTGTGTGTTTATTTGTATTTAATTTTGATTTTTCATTTATTTTTCTGCATCTTGATTTAATTTCTTTTATTTGTTTATTATCTTATTTTTATTTATTTATGTTTATGTTTATGTGTATTTTATTTTTATCTCAATTGCAATTTTACTTGTTTTAATTTGAACGTTGATGATAATAATGTGATTGTGATAACAAGTAGCTTTTAGAAGACATTAAATTTTGCTTCGGTTTAAAGATAATTTCAAATGTTGATTTTACCAAGTTGGTGACTATTTTGGTATGTGGTATGATTTGGTTGATTAGTCTAAATGCTTAGAGAAGTCTTATGTGCGAATTTTTCATGGACATTTTTGTGATCTCAACAAACTCTATAACTCATTTGAAAACCTCTTGAGGCGAAATAATTTGGAATTGCACTGTTTAGGATATGATGTAGGCCATTTTTGGATCGATTGTGCCATTTTTAAGCCTACCTTGTTATCTTTATATCACTAGTTACCTCTTTGAGCCTATTTAAATATATTGTTAGCCTTATTTTTCTTTCTTTTTGCCTTCTATAACCTACCTTTTATTTAGCCAATATATATTTGGGCATCATCAAAGTTGCCCAACAGATTAGAGATGGAAGGAATGGAAGTATTTTGAATCCATGTGAGGATCATGTCGTTGTGACTATCCCATTCAATCATGCGACCAAGGAAGATAGCATCTTCTTCACTTTCTCCTTTGACAGGATTGATAATTGCACCAGTACAGTAAAGCCAGAGCATGCAACCCTTAAGAAAACTGCACATAGCTTGAGACAAAGATAAGTAATTTTGGGTCCCCTCCAATATAATATTGATGGGGCGAGGAAGAAAAAATACTTTTTATCCATTCAAAAACAAAATATGCAAAAATAGATTGCAAAAGTGAAGTCTACATGAAAAACTAGGTAGGGAGAACCTAATCTATAAAAGTCAATGGTTAGTCAATGGTCACGGTCAATCAATGGTCAACGATCATGTCAGCTTCAAGTGTGATGACATAAGCCCTAGGTGGTAGTGTGCCACACTGATGATGTCAACAGGATCTGAGGGTTGCGTGTAAGGTGTGTGAGGAAGAGGCGCGGTTGTTGTGTATAGTGCATAACGGTGCGAGAGGAATTCCATGGTTGTGTAGATTGGGGCAACACGATCACTGTGATACTTGTAAAAAGGTTATCAGAGTAAGATGCATGATGAAGATGGTGATTGCAGTGGTCTGTATGGTGTAGGACTCTTCAACGATGGCGACTGTAGGCCCGGAACCTAAGGACAATGGCTGAAAGACGTCGGAGGTTTAACTGTGAGTGAATGCAATGGCTGTTGTAACGGAAGAAGCGATAAGAATGGAGTAACGTCAAAAGAGACCAGACTTCTATAAGAAAGGTTAGAGTTGTTCTCTGATACTATGTTAGAAATACTTAATGATTGTATTGTATTTCTTGTATTTTAAAGAATATACATGGTGTTTTATATAGAAGTTACGAGTAAACTAGATATGCCTAAAGTAACTAGTTATACATTAGTAAATATGATATACATTAACATATATACATTAATTTGTTACTAGGTATACATTAACAAAAGGGAACCAAGTAGTAGAGTACATCAGACATAAACAACATGGCAGGCAAGTTACAATTAGGAAAGAAAAAAGGAAAATAACAGTGAGTCTCTGTTTGACTTCATAACAAGACTACATAATTTAATATATCAAACTTAGTTATATAGTACCAACACTATTAATGTAGGAGTCCTGAGCCTTAAATAACATATATAGGTTTTACATGATTGAATAAGTCTTAAAATAGCATATATGAGTATATTAACATGTTATTTTGAGATTAATTAAAATGAGGTTTCAATACATCAACATGGTATGAATATCAAATCAAACTCACATGTGACAATTTAGTTGCCCTACTTATTTTACACCTAGAAAAAACAAAAAAACAAAAAATAATAGAATATGTCCCTTTTTGTCATTTGACATGAAAGGTTAAGGGTGCCTTTACTATAAAGTTCCATTTATGTAATCAAATGCAACAGAAAATATATATTTATGTTGTGTTCCTTCAAATAATGATAGAGAACTTTTATCATAAGCTGAAAAGAAAATCTAGTAATGGAAATCTTTGCTAATCCATTCTCTCACAATCATGGCATATCTGCAAGAAACAAATTTAACTTCCTAAGGTCTGGATATTGCACTGCCCAAATAATATGTGATTTATATATCCTATGTCCTGCAATCAAAAGCATTTCATTTTTCACCTTCACTATTTCAATCATAAACAAATCGCATACACTGAATACTAGGGTCGAATAATCTAGAAATCTGTCTTCTGACCAAGACTTCAAAAGGGACCTGAAACATTAGGCGACAAGTTACATTCCATGAAAAATATATGAGATAAGTTATTCTAGAATGAAAATTTTAATGAAAATATCATATTCTATTATCACAATACTCACCTCAGGCACAAATAAAGAATTCTTCAATCCGGTTTTTACTGGCCAAATCTATTTAAAGATGCACATTTCTTTGTCTCACACTGTAACAGGTGCCAAAGAATTGGTAACATTTCCAAGAAACACGAGATGCCTCTAAACAACATTCTTGAGGTGGAAATATTTGACGTTTGGGGTATTGATTTCATGGGACCTTTTATCTCTTCCTACAACAACCTTTACATTCTTGTTGCTGTGGATTATGTTTCTAAGTGGGTAGAAGCAGTTGCCTTACCTACCAATGACTCTAAGGTGGTGTTGAATTTCTTAAATAAATTTTTTTTACTCGTTTTGGCACCCCCAAGGGCAATCATTAGCAATGGGGGAACTCATTTTTGCAACAAATATTTTGAAGCCTTCCTTGCCAAATATGGGGTCACTCACAAGATCACAACTTCTTACCATCCCCAAAAAAGTGGACAAGTCGAGATATCAAATAGAGAGGTGATAAGTGCTCAAAAGTACTATAATTACCATGATTTTATGCACATTAATTTATTAAAAATATAAATATATTTATATGATTTTATCATATATTTATATAAATCTGTCTTTTTGGAATCACGGATATTTTTATTGTTTTTCAGGTATTTTCTCTTAAAAGAGTAACTTAAAGACTCAAAGAAAAATACCAGAGGGAATACATTACAAATATATTCATAAATTAAATGAGAAAAGGTCAACAAATATGGAAAAATTGGACAAAATGGGTCAAAAAGGTCAAAAAGGAGAAAATCGTGCACGCAGTCGCCCAACCGCGCCGAGCAACGCGCACTCCACGCCAGCACAGCGCCCAATCTGCAGGTGCCTGCTCTCCATTCTGCGCACGCCAGCGTCCATCTGTGCCCAGTCTGCTCGCGCCGCCCCCACGTTAGCATGACATCATCAATGATGTCATCATTCACTACTCCTCGTTTCCACCATTTTTTATCATTTTTTCACCAACTTTTTCTTCCTCTCCTCACCTATAAATACCCATATTCTCTTCACTTCATACCACACCTAAAAACACATCTTCTCATCTCTTTATTTCTCTCTATTTCTTAGTTTTTCTAGTTTTTCTTAGTTTTTAGCTTTTCTTAGTTTTAGAGTTCTTCTCTTTTGAGAAGAACTAATTATGTTTTTGTAATTTATTTTCTTTTTGATTCAATTAATAGGAGTGCAAATTCTGTTTGGAAGTTTTCAAGCAATAAGAATAGCATCAAAGTACTGTTAGGATTTTATATTTTTAATAGTTATTTTTTATGTTTTATTCTAACATGTTATATTTAATTTGTCTGTGATTAAATTAAACTTTGTTGGCTGTTGGTAAACATGATATAATAATATCGTTGTTATGCTTGCGAAATATTAAATAGGTAAAAATCTCTAAAATTAAATTATTTTATTTTTATTCAAGATTTTATATTAAGAGTGTTAGAGAGAAATATATTATTTTTCTTTACAAACTTAAATCTAAATATTAGATTTTATGATTTAGTTATCGGGTCTAATTTAGAGTAGTGCTCTTTTATTTGTTGATACAATCGCCCGGTAGTTAGAGTGAAGCTCTATTTCAAAAGTTTTATAAGAATTATTATCTAAAAATGTATTGACAACATGTTTTCAGTAGTTGTTTTAAAACTTGAAAGTTAGTACTCGGATAATTAAATTCTTTGGTTTAATTTGGATACCTTAAATAAAGTTTAAACTGTCTAAGCCCACCAAATGTGGCATTTAAATGGTTCATTTTCAATCTCTTAGAAAAAGTGAATTAATTTAATTAACCAAATTAATTATCAACCCTACCAATAGGTTTTAATTGATTTGTTTACTTAACAAAGAATATCTAACCCCACCAAAGGTGGTATTCATATAAAAAAGAGAGAATTCATAAATATCAATTTATATCTTTAATAACCTAAATAATATGAGCAAGTATAATTAACTTAGTTATTATATATATAAATACTCGACTATTATAAATGATAAAATTTGTATAAATGTTTATTGAATCCATATCTATATTTATTTTTATGTTCTTAGATTAGAAACATAAAAACCCAAATATCGTGACAGGATGTTTAGGATTTAATTTTGTTTCTAAAAGTTTGAATAATAAATTAAAAACCATATATATTCCTTCCTTAGATCGACCTTGGGAGTATACTTATCATTTTGTACGAAATGTTTCGTGCACTTCCGTGTGTTTTATAAATATAAAACCAAAGTATTGGCAGGATAGGTGATGCCTTGAACAACTAGACAATGATGAAGTAATGACAAAATCTAGTACACTTTTAAATCTACCCAGTTCTTCATCTAGTAAAGAGGCCAATCCACCTGAACTTGAACTCAAAGAATTACCTGAGCACTTAAAATATGTGTTTTGGGGAGAAGGAGCTACTTATCCAGTGCTAATTTCTTCAACCTTGACCAAAACCCAAGAAAAGGAACTTATCAAAGTGCTTAAACGGTTTAAGAAAGCTATAGGTTGGAGTATTGGGGATATAAGAGGCATTAGTCCTATAATGTGTATGCACAAGATCAACTTGGAGGATGGTGCTAAACCTATACGAAAGGCCCAAAGAAGACTAAACCCAAATATGCAAGAGGTAGTTAAGAAAGAAATTCTTAAATTGTTAGAAGAAGGAATTATCTATCCTATTGCGGATAGTAAGTGGGTTAGTCCAGTGCATGTGGTACCTAAGAAATCTGGGATAACAGTTGTTAAAAATGACAAAAGTGAATTAGTGCCCACTAGAATAATCATTGGATGGAGAATGTGTATAGATTTTAGGAAACTAAATTTATATACTAAAAAGGATCACTTTCCTCTTCCATTCATTGATCAAATGTTGGAAAGATTAGCTGGGCATGAATTTTACTATTTTCTAGATGGATTGTCTGGATATTATCAAGTACCCATAGCACCAGAAGATCAGGAAAAGACCACATTTACATGTCCTTTTGGGACATTTTCTTTTTGAAGAATGCCATTTGGGTTATGCAATGCCCCTGCCACTTTCTAGAGATGCATGATATCTATTTTCACAAACATGGTGGAAAAATTCATTGAGATTTTCATGGATGATTTCTCTGTCTTCTGGAACTCATTTGATGATTGCTTACATAAATTGACTTTGGTTTTAGAAAGATGCATTGAATGCAATCTACCCTTAGTTGGGAGAAAAGTCATTTTATGGTTCAACAAGGGATAGTTTTAGGACATATAATTTCAAACAAGGGTATTAAAGTTGATAAGGCAAAAGTTGAATTGATTTCCAAACTACCTCCCCTTACATCTGTGAAGGGGATAAGAAACTTCTTAGGACATGCAGGATTTTATAGACGATTTATTAAAGATTTCTCTAAAATAAGTTGTCCCTTATGTAACTTGCTATCAAAATATGTTTATTTTAATTTCAACAATGACTGCCTTATTGCCTTTAATACCTTGAAAGAGAAACTAACATCTACCCCTATTATTATGGCACCAAACTGGTCTTTACCTTTTGAAATAATGTGTGACGCTTCTGATTATGCTATCGGAGCAGTCTTGGGACAAAGAGTGGATAAGTGTTTGAATTTCATCTACTATGCTAGCAAAACACTCAATGATGCCCAAATGAATTATACCACCACTGAAAAGGAATTCTTGGATATAGTGTTTTCTTTAGAAAAATTTAGGTCATATTTAGTAGGATCTAAAGTGATTGTGCATTCTGATCACGCTACTTTAAGATACCTATTAAGTAAACCTAATACCAAGCCAAGATTAATCAGGTGGGTCTTACTCTTACAAGAATTTGACTTAGAAATCAAGGATAAGAAAGGCAATGAAAACTTAGTAGCTGACCATTTGTCTAGGTTGATTTCTGACTTCAATTCTCTTAAATATGAGAGTATTGAAGATATAGTTGAAACCTTTCCTAATGAATAGTTATTTTCAATAGGTCTGAACCCATGGTATGTTGATATTTTAAACTATCTTGGCATTGGTGTTTTGCGACCTAACACTTCATATCAGGACAAGAAAAGGTTTTTTAAAACTATTAAGGACTATTTCTAGGATGACCCTTATTTATACAAGATTGGTCAAGATCAAGTCATCCGGAGATGTGTACATGAAGAAGAACATAAGAGCATTCTAACTTTTTGTCATGAACTTCATTGTGGGGGCCATTTTGGTGGTGAAAAGACAGCCCGTAAGGTATTACAGTCTGGATTCTTTTGGCCCACTCTTTTTAAAGATGCTCATATGTTTTGTGCACAATGTGATAGATGTCAAAGAACAGGAAACATAAGCAAAAGAGATGAAATGCCTTTGACATCTAATTTAGTTGTTGAACTCTTTGATGTATGGGGGATTGACTTTATGGGTCCTTTTCCCCCATCCAATGGTTTTCAATATATTTTGGTTGCTGTGGATTATGTATCCAAGTGGGTAGAAGCTATCCCCACTAAAACCAATGATGCTAATATTGTTGTTAAATTCTTGAAGGATTTAATATTCAGCAGGTTCGAAACGCCTAGAGTTATAATAAGTTATGGAGGTAGCCATTTTTCTAACAAGATCATTGATGGAGTACTAAACAAGTACAACATCACACATAAAGTAGCTACTCCATATCATCCTCAAACTTCTGGTTTAGTGGAAGTAAGTAATAGGCAAATTAGGGGAATATTGGAACGCACTTTGCATCCTTCAAGTAAGGATTGGGCATTTAAGTTAAATGATGCCTTATGGGCATACCACACCGCTTACAAAACACCTATTGGGATGAGCCTTTACCGGTTAATCTTTGGGAAAGTGTGCCACCTTCTAGTTGAACTTGAACACAAGGCTTACTAGGCAATTAAAGAGTTAAACATGGATTTAGATAAAGTAGGAGAAAAACAGTTACTCCATTTTAATGAGTTGGAAGAAATTAGGAATGAAGCCTATGAGAATGCCAAATTATACAAAGAGCGTACTAAACGCTATCATGACAAGAGGCTATTTCCTAAGACTCTTCACCCTGGAATGAAAGTTCTTTTATTTAACTCTTGTTTGAGATTGTTTCTAGGAAAGTTGAGATCAAGATGGGATGGACCATTCAAAATTGTTCAGGTATTTGAACATAGAGTAGTAGAACTACTGGATTCCAAGACACAAAAACATTCAAATTCAATGGGCATCGTGTAAAGCCTTATTTAGAAGAACCAAACAACATTGCTGAAATGGATTGCATTTGGCTGAGTAACCCTTAGCACCATAAAGTTACGTCTTGCTAAGACGTATAACTAAGCGTTGGATGGGAGGCAACCCATCATTTTGGGTAATTTTCTTTTATTTATTTAATTTCTATTGTTTGTTTTAGTACATGCATTTCTCCATTACTACTTGCACATTCTTAGAAAATAGGTAATCTTTCTTCTCTTTTCTCTTTATCTTTAATTTATAGTTGTTACATTGAGAACAATGTAAGTTCTAGGTTGGGAGTGGTGAAAAGTTACCATGCTTAATTTAAAAAAAAAAGATTTAACAATTTAAAAATAAAAAAATAAAAAAATAAAAAATAAAAAAAATAATTTTTCCTTTTTTATGTTCACATTTTCATTTTTTGTGTTTGGTTTTATTTTTGTTTTGTGTAATTTAGTAATTTTTGGAATTTAACAAAAAAACAAATTTCTCACAAAAAATTATCATTTCTTTAAATCAAATTTAAGTAAATAGTTAAGTCTTTTGTACTGTTAGATTAATTTTTGAAAATATATCATGAAATATTTTGTAATTATTTTTGGTAATTAGTTAGTTTTTGTCATAACTAGTATTTCTTGATAAGATGTAGAAATTATATTAAACCCAAAATCGGTGTTTATGAATATTTTTTAGTGGAGACTACCTTTGTGAGATATAATTTGAGCCTAATTTCTCTTATCAGAGTGAAATATATATTTTTTCTACTCCAAACACATTTCTTATTTCTTCAAATTTTTATATGATCTCTATAGGTATTAGCATATATTTATATAAATCTGTCTTTTCGAAATCACGGGTATTTTTATTATTTTTTAGGTATTTTAGGTTAAAAAAGTAACTTAAAGACTCAAAGAAAAATACCAGAGGCAATACATCGCAAATATATTCATAAATTAAATGAGGAAAGGTCAACAAATATGGAAAAATTGGACAAAATGGGTCAAAAAGGTCAAAAATGTCAAAAAGGAGGAAATCCGCACCGGCCAACGCGCGCAGCGTGCCCAGCTCCACCGAGCAATGTGCGTGCCACGCCAGCACAGCGCCCAATCTGCGCGTGCCTGCGTCCATCAATGCCCATTCTGCGCGCACCAGCGTCCATCAACGTCCAGTACTCACGCACCGCTGCGTCCATCTGTCCCAATCCGCGCGCGCCGTCGCCCCTACATCAGCATGACATCATCAATGATTTAATCATTCACTACTCTACATTTCCACCATTTTTTATCATTTTTCACCCACTTTTTCTTCCTCTCCTCACCTATAAATACCCTCATTCTCTTCACTTCATACCACACCTAAAAACACATATTCTCTTATCTTTCTTTCTCTCTATTTCTTAGTTTTTAGCTTTTCATAGTTAAATTTTCTTAGTTTTAGAGTTCTTCCCTTTTTGAGAAGAACTAATTATGTTTTTGTAATTTATTTTGCTTTTTGATTCAATAAATGGGAGTGCAAATTCTGTTTGGAGGTTTTCTAGCAACAGGAATAGCATCAAAGTACTATAAGGATTTTATTTTTTTTACAGTTATTTTTTATGTTTTATTCTTACATGTTATATTTAATTTGTATGTGATTAAATTAAACTTTGCTGGCTATTGGTAAACATGATATAATAATAACGTTGTTATGCTTGCGAAATATTAAATAGGTAAAAATCTCTAAAATGAATTGATTTTATTTTTATTCAAGATTTGATAATAAGAATGTTAGAGAGAAATATATTATTTTTCATTACAAAATTAAATCTAAAAATTAGATTTTAAGGTTTAGTTAGCCGCTCTAATTTAGAGTAGTGCTATTTTATTTGTTGATACAATCGCCCGGTAGTTAGAGTGAAGCTCTATTTCAAAAGTTTTTATAAGAATTATTATCTAAAAATGTATTGACAACATGTTTTCAGTAGTGGTTTTAAAACTTGAAAATTAGTACTTGGATAATTAAATTCTTAGGTTTAATTTGGATACCTTGAATATAGTTTAAACTGTCTAACCCTACGAAAGGTGGCATTTAAATGGTTCATTTTCAATCTCTTAGAAAAAAGGAATTAATTTAATTAACCAAATTAGTTATCAACCCCACCCATAGGTGTTAATTGATTTGTTTAGTTAACAAAGAATATCTAACCCTATCAAAGGTGGTATTCATAAAAAAAGAGAGAATTAATAAATATCAATTTATATCTTTAATAACCTAAATAATATGGGTAAGCATAATTAACTTAGTTATTATATCCATAAATACTCAACTATTATAAATGATAAAATTTGTATAAATGTTTATAGAATCCATATCTATGTTTATTTTTATGTTCTTAGATTAGAAACACAAAAACCCAAATATCGTGACAGGATGTTTAGGATTTAATTTCATTTTTAAAAGTTTGAATAATAAATTAAAAACCATATATATTCCTTCCTTAGATCAACCTTGGGAGTATACTTATCATTTTCTAAGAAATGATTCGTGCACTTCCGAGTGTTTTATAAATATAAAACCAAAGTATTGGCAGGATTGGCAATGCCGGTTTTGCTCATCAAGAGGTGAATAGGATTATGGAAAAGACAGTAAATCCTTCTTGGAAGGATTGGTCTAAGAGGTTGGAGGATGCACTTTGGGCATACCGGACAACATACAAGACAACTATTAGGTTGTCCCCATATCGGTTAGTTTTTGGGAAAGCTTGTCATCTCCTAGTTGAATTAAATGACCATGCGTATTGGGCAATTAAGAATTCAAATTTTGACTTGAGAGCTGCAGGCAAAAAGTGTCTTCTACAACTCAATGAGATGGATGAGATTCTTCTACAAGCTTATGAAAATGCTAAGATTTATAAGGAAAAGATGAAGAGATGGCATGACAAAAGATCTTGCATTGATACTTTGAACCAGGACAGAAAGTATTGCTCTTCAACTCTCGTTTGAAGTTCTTCTCAGGAAAACTTAAATCTAAGTGGTCAGGGCCTTTCATTATTACCAAAGTGCACCCATATGGAGCCGTTGAGATTAAAGGTGAAGAATTAAAAAATACTTTCCAAGTGAACGGGCAAAGACTCAAACATTATTGGGGAGGTGACATTGATCATCAAAAGTCCACCATTTTGTTATCTAACGTGACCTGAGGCAAAGAAACAGGAAGTCAAGCTGATAACTTTAAATCAAGTGCTTCTTGGAGGCAACCCATATGTTTTATTTTTTATTTATTTTACTTAATTGAACACATATTAGTTTGAATATTTCTATATTTCTCTATTTTGTTTGATAGGTGCAAATTGGAGGAAGTAAGCTATTAAGAGATTTCAATCTCACAAGCCAACTCACCAATCAGGGAAGTTTCTTTTAACCTATCTCCTTTGTTCTTTAATTTTCACACATTGAGGACAATGTGCATATTAAGTTTGGGGGTGGAGAGATTAAACTTATTTGAAATATTGCTTGATATTGTTGCTTGTGTAGCTTTGTTTGTTTGGTTTATCAAAACATGAGAATATATTGTGTTTTTCATGGTGATTTATTTTTTATTTCTTTGGTTGAAGTAATGCATAACTCTTTGAAAAATTTAAATATTGTGTAAGTTTGTGCGTAATTTGTGAGTAAGTTTTATTTTTACAAGAATATCTATTTATGAGCACTAGTCTTGATCTTTGAGTTGTTATACTAATTTAGAGAAGGTTTATGTGAATATGCAATTCAATTGATATTCTTTGGTGTCATAGTTTTTAGAATTTGTTTGATTTTCTCTCGAGGCGAAATCCTACACAACACTTAACTAAGGAAATGATTTAGGCCATCTTTGGATCATTTGAGCCTTTCTATCCAACTTTACATATTTTCTCCATAGTTTATTCCTTTTGAGCTTTATGTTTATTGATATATTTTTGTCTCCTACATCAAATCCTTTTCAAAGCTATATATAGATATTCCTTATCTCAATAAAATGTGACATTGTTAGTAATTTCTTAAAGATATATCGAAAAAAAACAAAAAAGAAAAAAAATTGTTGCATGTGAAGTTAAATCCCAAATTGGGAAGTATTCATTGAGATGTTAGAAGGTATCTTGTTTCAATCCTAAAATGATGTGTTTAGCAAAATTTGAGCCAAATATTATCTTTTATCTTACCTTTACCTAAGCCATACATTACAAGCTTAATAAAGTCCTATTGATTTTTGGTTTTGTGTTGGTCTACATTAGTGGAGAGAGAAATGAAAAACAAACTATGAAATCTGTGATATCATTAAAAATCAATTGCGTCCATATTTGCATAAACTCATCCAGATTTCATGTGATGAAATATGAAAAGGCTTCACACATACGCAAGAAAAGTCAATGTGAAAATGTAACATACTTTTAAATTGACTTCAATGCTTAGATAAAATTCTTGTATTTCTTTTAGTTATGTTATTTAAATGACCAATGAGAAATGTTTTGAAAATCAATATTTTAAGTGTATGTATCCTAGTTTTATTTATTTTCTTTTGCTCGAGAACTAGCAAAATCTTAAGTTTGTGGGTGTGATAACTGTACGTTTTACAGTTATTTTGTCCAATTTATTAATTATAATTGCAATTTTCTTAAAGTTTTTAATTAATTTTAAGTTCTTAAATTAATATTTAATGTCTTCTTTTAAGGAATATATTTTTAGAGAAAATTAAAGAATTTTTAAGTGAAAAAAGACGTAATTGCAATTAATAAAAATTGAAAATATAATTTGAATTAAAAGAGGGCTTAATTGCAAATAAAAAAAGTTTAAAATTTAATTTGAATTAATATAGAGGGCTTAAAGGCAATTAACAAAACTTTTGTCTTTCTGCACAGAAAAGGGCCACCACGCGCATGATTGTCAACGCGCCTCACACACCGGCGTGCAGAGTGGGGCCCACCTGCCTGCGTAGATTATTCCCTCAAACACATCTCCCTCACCTACCATTAGATCAAACCACGAACGGCTTAGATCGTGCATGAGTCCCACGCTCCACGCGAGTGGAGGCCAACTGTTGGGCACATACTAGTGCATATATATCTCATGTGACGTGAAAGCCACATGTACCCTTTCATCCGACCCAATACGAAGCTGCCATGTGTCTTGTTGTTTTTTCAGCGAATCATATGTCGCCACGTTTCATGCATATTGTGAAATAAAAAAAAAACAAGAAACTTCTCTCGCTAGCTTATTCTTTCCACACTTGTCTCCCTACACGCGTGCAAAAATAATATTTTGTGATGTTTCTTTGTCCCCCACTATACGGGTGTTCTGTATAATTTTGGGAGTGGTATATTTTGGAGACGCGTAGGGAAGTGGGAGAGTTTTTTTTCTTAATTTTCATTTCAGTTTTTTGTTCTTAGTTTTCTCTATGTGTTTGAGAAGATAGATAGAACACGCAGAAGCTATTTTTTTCAACTTATGTTATTATTTTGTTAGGGAAAAATACAGAGAAAGGAGATAGCAAAGAAGAAGAAAAGGGAAGGAATTTTATTTTTCATTGAGGAATCGTGAAAGAGTTTCTTCTAATCTTTTTCTTTTAATTTTATTTCTCTGAAATGTATAAATATTTTTGTATTGTAATATCTCTTTTTGCTATGAACTAATTTATTTATTCTAGGGTTGCAGTGTAGCTTAAATTATGAAGCTTGAATTAATTATTTTTGAATGATTTATAGGACCTTTTTAAGTTGTGTATTTTATCTGTGCTTAATGCTTTTAATTGTTGGAAGATTAATTAATTGATCAATGACACTTAAAATAAACTTGAAAAAGGCATTTTTGTGTGTTGCTCATGGATAGAATAACATTTATATATAAGGGATAAGAATATACCTTTATTATACGTGTAGCTATTTGAGAACTTTGAACTTAATGAATCTTGGTGAATTTAATTCTCATAGGAATATAGTGAATTATTTTAGCGAGATGTGTCTATTTGTTATCAGAAGAGACATATGGATAAATTAGGAGTTCTTGGTTGACAAATTAAATGCGAGAACATAAATCAAGAGAAAATAATATGATTCAAGTGGATTAATTTGGTGAAACTGTAATCCTATAATTTTCTTATAAATTGTTATAAACATTAGTTAGTTAAACCACATTAAACTATCTACTGTTTGGATATAATCAGATTGAAACAATTTTAGTACTTAACGAACACTAGTAACAAATCTCTGTGGGAACGATATCTTACTTAATCACTTATTACTTGTGACTGTGTATACTTGCACGTTCATGTTCTCTTAAAGAGACAACAATCATCTAAGTTGGATGATTCTTTATGGGTGTATAGAATTTCATTTAAAACACCAATTAGTATTGCCCAATATAAGCTAGTTTATGGAAAGGCATGTCATATACCACTAGAATTGGAGCACAAAGCATACTAGGTACTAAAATAGTTGAATATGCCCATAGATGCAACTGGTAAGAAAAGAATGCTTCAAATAAATGAATTGAATGAATTATGGTGGAATGCTTATGAGAATGAAAAGCTTTACAAAGAAAAGACAAAAAGATGGTATGACAAGAAAATTGTGCATCGTATCTTTAAACCAGGTTAGAAAGTATTACTGTACAACTCAAGACTCAAATTATTTTCGGGAAAATTAAAGAGTAGATGGTCTGGTTCATTCATCATCACTAAGGTAACCAACCATGGTGCCAATGAATTAGAAAACAAAGATAAAAAGTGATTTATGGTTAATAGGCATAAGGTGAAGCAATATTATGAAGATCAATTATCAAATGAAATATCTATGATAACCTTAGTGGATGCACCTTAGGACGTGATATGGCTATCTAGTCAAGGACGTTAAACGTGACACTAGTTGGGAGGCAACTGCACTTTATTTTATTTATATTTTCATTATTTTTGATTTTATAAGTGAATAAATGTGGAGAGAAATGACACAAGAAGAATAAGCATTTCATCAACAGATGTGGTGTGCCATGCTTAAGGGAGTTTTCTTTCCTTTTACTTTTTCATATTTATATGTGCACATTAGGGACAATTTGTAATTTAAGTTTAGGAGAGGGAACTTTATTATCTACTTTAATATTTAGTATGAATTTTCAATTTTTAGGGATTTGTTTTCTATTTCTTAGGATGTTTTTAATCATGATTTGGGTAGAAATTAACAAATATATGGAAACTAAATGCATGCATGCTTGATATGAAACATATGAACTTAATGATAAAAATTGGTTGACATGACTAGGATAAGGAATGTAACATATTTGTTAAGATATTTACATTAATCATGTGATATGCTTGCTAGTTTTGATTGAATTGTTTCAACTTTTTATGCACATGTTCATGATTGATTTTGGTGTGCTTATTGAGAGAGAATTTGTAGTAGTTTATGTGAGTCAATGAGATCTACCAAGTTTTAGAATCTATTTGATCATCCCTTGAAGCAAAATTTTGAATAGTATTTAGCAAAAGAAATTATTTTGGCCTTATTTGGATCGATTGAGCCTTTCAAGCCAATCATTTTTAATATCTATAGTCACCCATTTGAGCCTAACAAAGAACCTTTCATATCTTTAAGCCACATTTTATGCCTAACCAATAAGTATTACCTTTACCATTGCACCTTTAGCTTGTATGAAAAGAAAAAAAATACAATCATGTGTTATGCTATAAAGTAAGGTGAAATGTAATGCATCCTAGAAAACAAAAGAGAAAAAAACTCACAACACAAATATCCCTCTAAAGAAAAAGAAATAAAATAAAATTCAAAATAAGTTTTGGGGTGTTGTGAAGTTACAAATAAAAATCAAAGATGTGGAATAGAAGAATATGAAAAGAATTATAAGAAATGGTACACTAAAATATCAAGTTAAATATCAATTGTAGTTAAAAAGTGCATGGTGAATAAAAAGAAATCTAAGGTGTCGAAAGAGCCTAAATGTCTTCATTTTCCTTACATTACAAGCATGTAAAGTCCTTATTGATCTTTAGCTAAGTGCATATTTATCTTAGTGGAGAGGTGTTGTTTGTTTTGCAACACACAGAAATCGTGCAAGTATACACGGTCACAAGTAATAAAGATTTGTAAGTAAAGTATCGTTCCCACGAGGATTTGTTACTATAGTTTGTTGAGTACTAAAATTATATCTTTCTGATTTTATCTAAAACAATCATTAATTAAGAAAAGGTTTAAAAATAAAATAAAAGAAATATAGGATTGCAATTTTTCACCAAACTAATCCACTCAAATCATGTTATTTTCTTTTGATTTATATTTTTTTAGTACATTTAATTTGTCAACCGAAAACTTCTTTTTTATTCATACATCTCTTCCGAGCTCCGTATAAACACACCTCGTTAAATTAATTCACTATATCTCTATGAGAATTAAATTTAATAAGATTCATTAAGTTCTAAGTTCTCAAATGGCCACACATACAATTAGGGTATATTCCTATCCTTCATCATACATGTCATTCTATTTACGAGCAATATACACAAAAATGCCTTTCTCAAGTTTATTTTTATGCCACAAATAGTTTTGATAAAATTCTTAAATAATCAAAAAGCATTAAGCACAAAATAGAACGAACAAATCGAACGTCTTATAAATCTATCAAAAATAATTAAAATCAAAGCTTCATATATTTGAATCAAATGCAACCCTAGAAAAATTAAATTACTTCATAAATTTAAAATAAAAATTACAGCAAATGCAGAAAAATTAGAAGAACAAGAAGGAAAATTAAAACATCACATAGCGAAAATATTTGGCACACGCAGAACACAACAAAAGCCAAAAAAAATGGCTTCTGCGTGTTCTGCAGTCGAAAACCGAACACCACAAAAATTCTAAACTAAAAAAACTTTTCAACTCTATTATCACCTATTTATAGCTAAACAAATACATCAAAAATATTAAAATATCATACACGCGTTAAAATTTGTATCGAAAATAAAACCCCGACATTCCCCTTAAAATCCGCGGTCACGTGAAAATCAAAAACTTATTTTAATCCACGCGAGACAAGGAGCCATTTCTACATTTTTTTTATTCATTGTGCGTGCCACGTGTCAGCGTCTGATTCGCTGAAACAAATAGTGGGACACGTGGCAACATCTCATTCGTTGAAGGGAATGGGCGCACGCAGAACTTGTCGCACAGAATCGGGGCGCGCGAAACGTGAGGCAACGGTTGGAACGAGGGTGAGATTCTAGGCTTTTGCGTTTACCGATATGTGCCACGCGTCCTCTTATGATTCGTTCAAGGTGAAATTGGGACACGTGGAAGACTTTAATTCGCTGGAAGAACGATTGCACGTGGTTCAACCGCACAGAACAACACCCTTTGGTAGACGTGCGTCAAACACGTGGGTCCTACCCTGCACGCCGGCCTACGCGGCAGGTAGGCCCCACTCGGGCACCGAGCCGCGTGAAAGCAAAGAGTCTGCACGCATTCGCGTTGGTCGGGCTTGAACTACACGCGCCAATCTGAGCCGTTGATTCTTTGATCGGACGGTCCACGTTGGGCGAGTGTGATCTTGCGCGTGGACTTCATCTCTCCTGCGCGAAAATTAAACTTCCATTAATTATATTTTGACCCACAAATTTAATCCAAATTACATTTTACACTTTCTTAAATTACAATTAAGCCCTTTGCTAATTTTAAATTAAATTTTTAAACTTTTAATAATTATAATTAAGCCCAAATTTAATTTAAATTATATTTTCGATTTTTATAAATTGTAGTTAAGAAACTATATTATCATAAATTATATTTGTGGACAGAAATATGAAATTAAGTACATTTTCGATACAAATTATTTAATTTTATTAAAAATGTATTTTTAGCACATAAAAGGAAAATATTAATTTATTTAACAAAAATTAACTAAATATTAAAAGAACATAGCAATTATCATTACTAAAATTGATGAAAATAACTGTATAAAATACAGTTATCAAGAGGGATGCAAAAAATAGACTTATGAGACTTATTCTAAGATTTAATTGATTAGCATGCTCATATATATTGATTTCATGAGTGCATTTGATGATATCATATGCAGCACACACACACAAATTAATTTTTCAAAAACCTTACATATCCTTGTATTGATGGAATGTTGATTGATAAATATGTGAACCTCCTTATCATATGATTGTTCGACATTTAAGAGGGATAGTTTTCATGAAATATGCATGTAGAGTCAGTAGCGCACTATTTTACTTAATATTTACTTGTTTTATTCAATAAATAGTATTTTTGGAGTTAACAATATTAAAATATAAACTTTTTAGTGAAAATGAGTAAAAATAGAATTTCTTGAATGTTTTGGAATTTCTATGGATGTTTTATGAATTTTTAATGCAGGATCAATAAGAATCTGCCACATGGCACCATGCAAGCAAAGGAGCTAACTGGGCAAGCCATGTAGAAACCACGCAAGCAAGGACAACGTGCCATATGTCAGCATGACTTTCATTTCGAGTTTAAGCATGGTCAAACCTTCACACCATGTGTCACAAATCTACTCATCTAGTAGTTCCACCTGTGCACCATGCCATCCATTACCATGAATCACGTTGTACCGTATGGCACTAAATTAGTAAGTGTTGACTCAAATCGATCTTCCCTGCCACACATCACTCTTTGATTCACCTAGTGAAATCTATGTGGCACGTATTGTGCTATGATTGGCTAGCATTGTTAATTTGGCCTGTTTTGATCTCAACCTTTGACTTGAAGTTGATCCAACAGTCCAAATTACACCTAAGCTATATTTAAGTCCCTAATCTCCCTATAAACCCTAATGAGCCTTCATTAGAATTTTTTGATTAGTTTTTGGAGCTAAAAAGGAGAAAAATACAGAAAAATTCTAAAGGAGATACAATTTTTGTGTAAATTCAAGAGAAAATTAGTACTACAATTCAAGAGATTGATTGTATTTCTTCTTCTACTCTTTTCTTCATCAATTGTTTTTGTCTTTATTTATAAAATATATGAGCTTTATGGACAAAATTATGTCTACTTAATTTATTAATCTAGGGATTTTGTGAACCCAATTTTTACCATGTGATGATTTAATATTTTATCCCAATTATAATTTTAATATAATTATATTATTTAATCTGATTTTTATTCTATTAATTGTTTGGCCAACAATTTATCTATAGAGACGATTAAATAGATTTGAGATAATTATTTAATTGTTTGTCTTGATTAAATAACATGCATAGTTTCTAGGCAAATATGTATGATTATTATATATGTGATCTATAATTTATGAACTTAATGAGTAGTATGCAATTTAATTAGCATGAAAGTGTGATTAAATTATTTATTATATGGTGTGTAGTTTAATTAAGAGAGGAATACATATTAAGTTAGATTCAATTAATCATGTAATTAATTGATAATTATATTGGGGGGATTTTAGTTATTTACATGTTTAGAAAATTGAGGGATTAAGTATTCCTAGATATTTTCTCATAAACTTTCTTAGTTATCAAATCTTATTTAATGAATTATTACTATTTACTTTTAGTTATTTTAATTTTTCTTCCTTCAAATATAAAAACACAAAAAATTGATTTTTAATTTTTTTAGTTTTAAAAATTAGTTTTTAATAAATAATCTATGTGTGAACGATATTTTCTTATCATTATATTACTTGTTGTGATACATATAATTACATAATCGTGGCACACACAATTTGTGTGGCAATCAATGATGAATTGACATTGTTATGTCAACTCATCATAAAAAATTTCGTTGTATAGCTAGAGAAGATAATTATGAGGGGGCATTGAGTGAGAAAGAGTTTGAACCTATCATATGCTTCAAGGAAAGATTATCGCTCTATTTGAGATATAGTTGTTATCTTAACTCTTTTCTTTGATAACCTTTGGTGAGAAAATAATTTTCCTATAAACTTGTTATAAACATTCCCCCACGTCATAAGGAAACCTGGGGGAAGTGACATCAACCATGCCTTGGCCTTGTCTTTTAGGTTGTATTGGAAACGCTTCATTCTAAGTTGATCCTTGATGAGTACATTGAGGGAAAATATTTGGATTTTTGAGTAGAAGTCTCTAATGAAAGACACTTAGTCTTTATTAGGTAGTCCATGGAAAGAAGGTAACATGAAAAAAATGAATGTTTTGTAAATCATAGTTTTGAGCAACCTCACCCAGTTGGATTGAGGTAATTGTAGTGTAATTACAGCCTTTCAAACTCATTCATTATGGTTTCCCTTTGTGGTATATTTTTATCCATAATTAAAGGTTCAGGTAAATAGCCAAGGTTAGGTTCACAAATTTACTCAACAAAAAGCTATTGGATCTCAAAGTCTAGCCTTCTTGGTATTGTACTAAGTCTATTATTATTATTATTATTATTATTATTATTATTATTATTATTATTATTATTATTATTATTATTATTATTATTATTATATGGTGTGAGATGGTACCCTAATGACTTCCTATCTCACGTCAACTTATAAAAGTATAATTTAAAATCATCTATCGTGTAGAAAAATAAAAAGATAAAATAATATATAAATATGTTACATGTTTGTACATAGAAGTATGAAACATGTAGAAATTAAAAGAAATAAATTGTACAATGATATACATGATGGCAAAACAAATTAAATTTAGTACACAAAAATACTAATTATGAAATAATTAAAAGAAATAAATATACAAGTAAAAATAAATAAATTAAATTTAAGAGAAAAACAATTGGAAAAATAATTAAGAAAAAAAATAAAAAAAAATTAATTTATATAAAAATTTTAAAAGATCTTTTACTTTTATTTAAATTTTTTTTTTATAAAAATGAAAGAAAATTTAAAATTGAAAATATCTAAATTAATTGATAACCTTGGTAGTCTAAGAATTTAAATAAAAATCACTATTTTGATAATTAAAATTTAAAAATGTTATTCTTCCCAATAATGGCATAAAAAACTTTATGCTTGCAAAAGTTATCTTAGTTTTCAATGTTATTACTAGTTTTACCTTGCAATTACACCAAAAGCTTGATGTGTCAAAATTAGTGATATAAATTTTGTATGATTTATAAAATAGCTCGTAAGTGGACGAATCATTTATAAAAAATGATAAATATACTTTCTAAGCCCGTTTAAAGATGACTCATGTGGTTTTTAAATTATTCTACAAATTCTTAAAGCAAAAATAAAAACCTAAAGATCATGTCACATTTGCTTTGGTTTGAGATCTAAACTAATGACAAATAAATAAAGATAGATTCAAGAAACATTTAAAAAATTAAACATTTACAATATAGTGTAAAATTTATAGGATATACTAGCTAGTTAATTTTGCTTACTCAATATTAAGTAAGTTATTAAAAATATGAATTAAGACTATTGATTCTCTTCTTTTTGTAAGAAAATATCTTAAGACAAGAATTATCTTTGTTGTTAATAATAAATCAATTAATATCCTTAAGTGGGGCCTACCAATTGATTAATTATTAAATTTTACTTCTATTTTAAGAGATTAAAAAAACATTTAATTTATCTCCTTAGATGGGACTCACAAGTTAAACTTCCATAAGGCATATAAGTTAGGTTTATGATTTAAGTATTTGAAAGCCAACTTTCAGATTATAAAGTTATTATGAATGATATGTTGTCAATATATCTTTCAATAATAATTCTTATCAAAATCTTTGAAATAGAATTCTCTACATCAAATCCAAAATATTTCATCTAACATCTAAGAGTTGATTCTAAATCAGATTCAAATAATTAAATCTTAAATCTAACTTTCTTGTTTATTATGAAAATACTTCGTCAATATATTTTTCTTTTGTAAACTTGGTTTTAATATTGATGAATAAATAAAACTGAATTCATTTTATAAAAAAATGTTTAATCTACTTAAATATTTCACAAGTACAACAACGTTACTAATATCACATTTTGTATATAGACAGATATCTATATTCCAATAAATGATCAATAAATTAAACATAGAATGTAAAACAACACATAAAGATAATCTAAAAATAACACAATTAAATATACCTCAACATAAATTCAGCATTGTTTATGTTATGAAAAACCTCCAAACAGAATTGCCTTACTTTTTATTGAATTAAAACTAAGCCTATTACATAAACTAAAATTTATTCAACTCTCAATTGAGAGAACTTAAAACAACTAAAAGAAAAGAAAAAAAAGCTTATAAATAGTTGAAAAGGATTAGAAGGGATGAAGGATGATTGATACAATGCAAATGGGGTCCTATTTATAGGTACATAAAAGGAGAAAAATGAGGATCATAAGTCTGGTGCTGCAATACATAATTCTTTACACCATACCATGCACATGTCGTTACATAGTTGAGACTTGATCTAATTAACTTGCACTGTGATACACAATATTTTCACACTATGGCCCATATATAATCTAGGACGCATCATATTCATTATTTTAGTCTTTCGTTGCAAGACATAAAACATCCATGCCACAACTTACACTCTTCTCATCAACTTTAAACCCATATTTTCTTGTATCCATTTTTTTTAACATATGTAATACTTTATATATGTTATGTTTTAAGTTTTTAAGGTTGTAGTAGAGTATTTCAAGTATAATTCTTCAAGTGTTGATCAATTTTATCTTTTCTTGAAGCAAAAATTCTTGAAAATAACAAAATATACCTATGATTTCAAAAACATAGATTTGTTTAAAATGATGGTAAAACTAAGAAAATACAAATATATTTAATTGTTAAACATGCATAAAATTATGATATATTGAGTGCTTTTGATCACTCATTAGTGATCCTCTAAAGAGTGTCTAGGAAATGTCCCTAACTTCCAAGGACCACTTCAAAAGAAGTTACCTTAAGCTCTTCCCAAAAGTTTCCCAAATAAGCTCAAAGTTAAGGGAATTACAAACAAAACAACTTTCAAGCTGAGAATTGACCTCCCAAAACCTTTCCAAAAAAGCTAGAAGTTAGGAAATTATATCCAAAATAGTTTCAAATTTGGGAAGTAGTCTCCAAAAAAACAAGCTTATCGCTAAGGGAATTGCAGCCAAACTAGCTACCCAACTTCCGCAAACCTATAATAGGTTCAATGTAAATTTAATCCCCTAACCTCTAGGGATCACTTGAAAGTGTTACCTTAATCTCCCAAATAGATAAAATCTTGGGCATAGTCCATAATTTCAAAATATATAAAGGACCAACTCCCATGAGCTACGATGGGTTAAAAGCAAGGCATCCTTCAAAGAGGCTCTCGGATCAATTCCTAGCCTTAATAGACTTGGTCAAATCATGACCTTAAGCTCTCACAAAAATAGAAAAAGCTCCTAGATATGGAATCTAAACAAGTTGCAAAGTTCCAAAATATGTTTGAAGCTAAGGGAATTGCACCAAAATAGCTTGAAAGATGAGAATCGATCTCCAAACAGCTTTCCAAAGGAGCTTAAAGCTAAGGGAATCATACTCTAATGAGTGCTCAAAAGTCCTTAATATATCATGATTTTATATATGTTAAATGATTAAATATATTTGTATTTGCTTAGTTTTTCTATCATTCTAAACAAATCTATCTTTTTGAAATCACGGGTATGTTTTGTTGTTTTTTAGGTATTTTTGCTTCAAAATGATTTAATTGATCAAACACTTGAAGAATATATATGAAAGCTTCCATTACAAATTTAAAATATTAAAAGATAACATATGTAAAGCATTGCATATGTTCTAAAATATGGAAAAATATGTAACTCTAGCAACGTGGACCATGACATGGAAGTTTTATATGGCGCATTACGAGGCAAAAGGATTGAGAATCATGTCCCATAATTAATACCGACTATGCCATTGAAGTGTTGTATGCTGCGACATAAGTGTAGTCAATCAAGCTCTAAACCATGTACAACTTGTGTATGCCATGATGTGAAAGAATTCTATATCGCGACACCAATCATGTAATCTATATTTTTCTCCATTCTTGCTTCTATAAATGGGAACCTAAATCTATTGTAATTAATATCCCACAGCTTCATTCTTTAGTAGATTTCTTAGTTCTTTAAGCTTTCTTAGCTTTCTTAGTAGTTTCAAGTTCTTCTCTCACATGAGAGTTCAACAATTTAAGTTTATAAAGTAACCCTAGCTTCAATTCAATAAACAGTATTGAAGTTTTGTTTGGAGGTTTTCCAAAACAAAAACGATACTGAGATTTTGTTGAGATATATTTAAGTGTAATCTTCTCCAATTATCTTTATGTGTTGTTTTGCATGCTATGTTTAATTTATTGATAATTTATTAAAATATGTATGTTTGGCTATAAATAATATAGGATATTAGTAATAGCGTTACTCCTATGAAATATTAAAGTAGGTTAAACATTTTTATAAAATGAATTAAGTTTTATTTCATTATTAAGATTAAAAAAAAGTTTGTAAAAGAAAAATATATTGACGAAGTATTTTTACGATAAACAAGAGAGTTAGATTTATAATTTAATTATCTAATTCAGTTTTCGAATCAACTCTTACATGTTAAATGAAATATTCAAGATCTCCTTCAGAGAACTCTATTTAAAAGATTTCTATAAGATTTATTATTGAAAAATATATTGATAACATATTTTTCATGATAGATTTAAAATCTGAAAGTTAGTTTCTAGATACTTAAATCATTAACCTAACTTAGACACCTTGATGAAAAATATATTGATAAAGTATTTTGATAGCCCTGTCATAGAATGTTTATGTTTTATTTTTGTTATTAAGAATTTGTTGAATTATTTAAAAATTATATGACTCCTTTTTAGACCGACCTTAGAAGTATACTTATCATTTTCTATAAGTGGTTCGTGCACTTACGAGCTATTTTATAAATGATACAAAATTTGTACATCTAGTTTTAACACATCAAGTTTTTTGTGTCATTGCTAGGTATACTGGTAATATCACTTAAAACTATATAAACTTTGCAAGCATCGAGTTTTTTAAAAGAAAATAAAAAAGAACATTTAAATTTTAAAATATCTAAAATTAATTAATAAACTAGATATTTTAAAATTTTAAATAAAAATCATAATATTTACATCATAAAAAGTTTTTAAGATTTTGATAATAACAATTTAAAAATTCTATTCCTCCCTAGTAATGATGAGAATACTAAATGCTTGCAAATGTTATCTAGTCTTTAGTATTATTAATAGTATACCTTGCAATGATACCAAAAACATGATATGCCAAAATTAGGCATATAAAATTTGTATAATTTATAAAATAGCTCACAAGTGTACGAATCACTTATAGAAAATGATAAGTAAATTTTCAAAGTCAACATAAAGAGAAATGATGTGATTCTTAAATAATTCAATAAATCCTTAAAAACGAAATTAATGACCTAAACATCCTATCACCATTGTTTTAGAAATTCTCCTTTTCCATAGATATGAGACCAAAGGCCACTAGCCTTCAACCCAAAATCACAGAAAAGAGGGAAATTATAAAATAAAAGAGCAAAGAGCCTTGATAGCTTCTTCATTGAGATCACCAACCCTATGGACGAAGAATAGATCGATATCTGAGGATAAGAAAAAAGAAGAGGTTAAAGAATTCATCACAAGAATAAAAGAAACTAAACTTTAAGGAAATCAAAAGAAAAATCTCAATAGTAGCTCCCCACATTGTAGGGACTCAAGGGTTATTATCAGTCACCTTTATAAGACTTTTCCAAGTGCCTCCAACAAAGAAGAACCTTGTCTTCCAATTCTTGTCCTCATTGGGAAAATATTTTACTATTTTTGAATTAGGAATATTGAGCATATAGTATCTTGATGGTGTAAGGAAGAGGGAAGTAAAGCCCTAATTCCATACAAACTTCATACATATAGTAGAAGTCAAGGTCAAAGTTACAAGCTTTCTTATTAGGCTTCGCAACCCTATGAATCATATAGTCAAGAAGTCTGTATTTGTTTATGATAATGATCCTACTCCTTAATAGAGGAAAGAATCTTAGAAACCTCAAGGTAAAGGACCTTTCTTTCTTGAACAAGGGTAGAACCCTTGGGGGAAGTCATTAGTGGCTCAATATAGAGTGGATCATAAGAAGTGACCATAGCCTGAAAAGCTTTCGTGATTAGTGAACACTAACCTTAAAAATTGATAATTAATCAAGAGAAAATGCATAGGAAGTCCAAATGGAATGCTAATATAATCTTGAGATTGAAATTCACAGAGATATTCTAAAAATAAAAAATTAGTACTATAAACCCTAGAAGCCTTTTAAGTTTTATTTATAAGTTGGGTTCCTCTCTCCTCATATAGATGCTCAATACTAGCTCCATGCTTACGCAATGAGTAATAACTCTTGAAAAATATCTCATCTTCTCACCTTATTAGATCTATATAAATGGCCATATTGTCCAAGTAAACTCTCTTAAGATGAAAAATAATAGTAAAACTCAAACTATCCAGTCCAGTAAGATCACATCCACTTCACCTCAGAGATAAGATGCTCAATTAACATTCCAACCTCCCTTAGAAGTTGAGGATTAGGGGAAGTCGATAGAGGGTAAAAATACCAGTATCTTACCCGATCATTTAAGAAGCACAACATAAGTTAGGACATCCCTAAAAGCTTCTAGTTGATAGACACTTATTATATATTTATAGAGCTACAAGATATCTCTAAACAATAGGACAAATACTCCTAACATATAGATTATCAACAAGATGAGCCTCTGTAGACTTAGACCCTGATAGATGATGAGTGCCCAAAAAGTACTAAAATTACCATGATTTTATGCACATTAATTAATTAAAAATATATATATTTATATGTTTTATCATATATTTATATAAATTTGTCTTTTTCGGAATCATGGGTATTTTTATTGTTTTTCAAGTATTTTCGCTTAAAAAAGTAACTTAAAGACTCAATGAGGAATACTGGAAGCAATACATCACAAATATATTAATAAATAAATGAGAAAAGGTCAAAAGAATATGGAAAAATTGGACAAAAAGGGTCAAAAGGTCAAAAATGTCAAAAGGGAGGAAAATGCGCATGCAGCCGCTGACCGCGCGCACCTGTGGCGCTGTAGCCTGCCCTCCGCGCGCGCGCAGCCATTTGCCTCATTTTTAGGTCTTGTAACCGCCCGTGGCGTCGTGTTGATGTCATCGATAGCGTCAACAATCACCACTCTACGTTTTCACCATTTTTTTAACATTTTTTCACCCTTTTTCTCTCCGTCCTCACTTTATAAATACCCACTTCTCTTCACTTCATACCACACCTAAAAACACACTTCTCTCTTCTTTCTTTCTCCATTTCTTAGTTTTTAGTTTTTCTTATTTTTTAGCTAGTTTCTCTTAGTTTTAGAGTTCTTCCTTTTGGGAAGAACTAGTTATGTTTTGTAATTTATTTGCTTTTGATTCAATAAATGGGAGTGCAAATTTTGTTTGGAGGTTTTCCGACATGACGAGAATAGCATAGAAATGTAAGGATTTTATTTTCTTTGAGTTATTTTTTATGCTTTATTCTTACATGTTATATTTAATTTATGCGTGATTAAATTTAACTTTGTTGTTGTTGTAAACATGATATAATCCTAACGTTGTTATGCTTGCGAAATATTAAATAGGTAAAAATCTCTAAAATGAATTGATTTTATTTTTATTCAAGATTTTATAATAAGAATGTTAGAGAGAAATATATTATTTTTCATTACAAACTTAAATCTAAAAATTAGATTTTAAGGTTTAGTTATCCGCTCTAATTTAGAGTAGTGCTATTTTATTTGTTGATACAAATCCTTAGGTAGTTAGAGTGAAGCTCTATTTCAAAAGTTTTTATAAGAATTATTATCTAAAAATGTATTGACAACATGTTTTCAGTAGTGGTTTTAAAACTTGAAAATTAGTACTTGGATAATTAAATTCTTAGGTTTAATTTGGACACCTTGAATATAGTTTAAACTGTCTAACCCTACCAAAGGTGGCATTTAAATGGTTCATTTTCATTCTCTTAGAAAAAATGAATTAATTTTATTAACCATAGGTGTTAATTGATTTGTTTAGTTAACAAAGAATATATAAGCCTACCAAAGGTGGTATTCATATAAAAAAGAGAGAATCAATAAATATCAATTTATATATTTAATAACCTAAATAATATGAGCAAGCATAATTAACTTAGTTATTATATCCATAAATACTTCACAATTTTAAGTGATAAAATTTGCATAAATATTTATTGAATCTATGTTTATTTTTATGTCAGTAGATTAAAAACACAAAACCCAAAATATCGTAACAGGATGTTTGAGATTTAATTTCATTTTTAAAAGTTCGAATAATAAATTAAAAACCACATACATTCCTTCCTTAGATCGACCTTGGGAGTATTCTTATCATTTTCTACGAATATTCGTGCACTTGCGAGAATTTTATATATATAAAACCAAAGTATTGGCAGAATCAACGATGCCGATTTTCGCTCATCAAGTTTTTGGAACCGTTTCCGGGGAAGGAATAGCGTTTTTAATTTATTTATCAAAATTTTAAAAACATTTTTGTACTGTAAATAATTGTGATTTTTTTTGTTTTTGTCAAAAAATAAAAAATAAAAAAATTTAATCAAATTTCAAATTTCATAAGAAATAATAAAAATAAAAATAAAAAAAATAATAATTATAGCGTAAATAGTAAAATAATTTAGAAATTATAAATTTGAAGTAAAAAATTTACCGTTCATGAATAATAAAAAAATTAAAAAAATGGTAGCGTGAATAGTAAAATAATTAAGAAATTTGAATAAAAAAAAAGTTTTAGCGTTCTTAAATAGTAAAAAAAAATTAAATAAAAATTGTAGCGTGAATAGTAAAATAATTTAAAATTTTGAAATTTGAATTAAAAAAGTTTTACCGTTCATGAATAGTAAAAAACATTTCAAAAATTTTAAATTAAAAAAAAATATAGCGTGAATAATAAAATAAAGTTACCGTTCATAAATAGTTAAAAAATAAAAGTTTTAAAAATTAAAAAAAATTATAATTTTAAATTTCATAATAAATTAATAATAATTACAATGTTAATAGTAAAATAATTTTGGAATTTGAAATTTGAAAAAAGAAAACAAAAACAAAAACAAAATAATAATAATAATAATAATAATAATAATAATAAATATAAAAACAAATTAAATTAAATTAAAAAATTAAAAAATTAAAAAATTAAAAAATTAAAAAATTAAAAAATTAAAAATTAAAAAATAAAAAATATTAAAAAAAACCTAATTTTTAATTTTCATTTAATTTTTTAATTTTATTTAATTTTATTTATTTTAAATCTTAATTTTAATTTTTTTTCATTTTTAAAAAAAATTATTTTATTTTATTTTACCTTTTTCAATTTTATTTGCTTTTATTTTCAATTTTTCAATTTTATTTTATTTTTATTTTATTTTATTTTATTTTATATTTTTCTTTCTTTAACTATTTTTTTAACTTAATTAACTTATTTTTTTTACTGACTTCATTAACTTAGATTTTTAATTAACTTAACTTAATTAACTTAGATTTTTAATTAACATAACTTAATTAACTTAGATTTTTAATTAACTTAACTTAGATTTTTTTAAAAAAAATTACCTTAATTAACTTAGCTTTTTAATTAACTTAGATTTTCATTAACTTAATTAACATTTTTTTTTTAATTTACTTAACTTAATTAACTTAGATTTTTATTTAACTTAATTAACCTAGATTTTTACTTAACTTAATTAACTTAGATTTTTATTTAACTTAATTAACCTAGATTTTTACTTAACTTAATTAACTTAGATTTTCATTCACTTAATTAACTTAAATTTTTATTTAACTTAACTTAATAATATGAAAAGTAAAGATCTAAGGGAGTTATGTCTAGAAGACTAGTTCTTGGAAGGCTTTGTGCCACTAGTCTTTCCTGGGAACGTTGTTCTGTCTAGGAGGATGGTTTTTAAGGAGCCTTTGCACCACCATTCTTTCCTGGGAGCACTCTTGGTTAATACTGATTATGTTATTTTATCTTAAAAAAACAAAAAAAACATAAATTCTGAAACTATCTCCAAAATTTTAAAGTTTTAATTACAATCTAAAGAGTTAGTTGCTTTGTTTAATCTAGGTACAATTGTGTTTTTATGCCTTAATTATTTGATTTCCACCTAGATGTTGGTTATCTAAAACCCTCAAAGTATGCCCCTAATTTTAAGTACAGAAAAAATTTGAAAATCAATAGGGCATGACTGAAAAAGTATAGGTAGACAACCTTGTATTACCTGTAGGTTTGATTAACTCAATGATAAGGGGACATTGAGTTTACTTAAAATGCAATCCCCAAATTACGTCTTGCTAAGACATTAAACTAAGCACTGGATGGGAGGCAACCCATCATTTTAGGTAATTTTCTTTTATTTGTTTTATTTACTTAATTTTATTGTTTATTTCATTTTAATTACATGTGAATAATTTTTAAATTGTTAAAACTAAGAATATTTGTTGAGATGTTAGAAGTTCACAACGATCTATCTGTATACACTTTAATGATAAATATGATGGATGCACCTGCATTTTCCATTATTACTTGCACATTCGCAGGAAATAGGTAATATTTCTTCTCTTTTCTCTTTATCTTTAATTTACAGTTGTTACATTGAGGACAATGTAACAACTAGTTTGGGGGTGGTGAAAAGTTACCATGCTTAATTAAAAAAAAGTTTCAACAATTTAAAAATAAAAAAATAAAAAAATAAAAAATATATAATAATTTTTTTTATGTTCACATTTTCATTTTTTGTGTTTAGTTTTATTTTATTTTATTTTTATTTAGTGTGATTTAGTAATTTTTGGAATTTAAAAAAAATTCTCACAAAAATTTATCATTTCTTTAAATCAAATTTAAGTAAATAGTTAAGTCTTTTGTACTGTTAGATTAATTTTTGAGAACATATCATGAAATATTTTGTAATTATTTTTGGTAATTAGTTAGTGTTTGTCATAACTAGTATTTCTTAATAAGATGTAGAAATTATATTAAACCCAAAATCGGTGCTTATGAATTTTTTTAAGTGGAGACTACCTTTGTGAGATATAATTTGAACCTAATTTCGTTTATTCAAAGTGAAATATATATTTTTTCTACTCCAAACACATTTCTTATTTCTTGAAATTTTTAAATGATCTCTATAGGTATTAGCATTGTATGTATGATTTTTTTCTCATCTTAAATAGAGTGTCATATATTTTTTATTATTATTTTTTCTTAGATTAAATGATATGAGTAGAAATTGATAGTATATGCTTATATCTCATTCATGCATGACTGCTACAAAAAAAAGACATATCTGGGGTTACCTAAACTAAGATCATACAGAAAAGCCACAAAATTAACCACTCACCAAAATCCAAAAAAATGTACAATCTGTACATGGGTTGACTCTCTAAAATATATATTGAGAAATATATTGAGAAATATCTTTAGGAAAAAAAATAGAGAGATAAAGAATATATAGTATCATCTACATACTATGACCCACATTGCCTACAAAGTTGTGAATATAGGCAAATTACAAAAGAAAGATATAGGAAGTAATTCCCTAAAAGGTCATTGCAATTTCTTCATTTGTAAAAAGCATATATCTTGAAATTCTTTCTTAATGAGTTTGATTTATGCAGGAAAATAAATTTTATATATGATATCTTTATAATTTATACATTCGATTCATTTCATGAGATCAACATCAAAATAACACTTTGAGCTTTTATTCTTTATACATATGCGAACATATTAGTTCATTTCTATACATCAACTCTTTCGCATATAAATTAGTATGAGTGTTTGAACCCATAGGATTCAGTGTTTTGAGAGTCTTGACTAGTGAGGAATAGAGTCGAAGCGAATTCGGATTCATGACACTGAAATTGGGTGAAATTAAATTGATACATTTTTTATATGAAATATGAAAATGATTTTCGACTAATTATTATAATAAATCATTATTGTTTAAAGAGATTAAAATAACTTATGCTTGAGATTTTAATTATGATCTTAAAGGAGATTAAAAAGTATGAGACATTTTTGTGATATGTTGTTTTCTTTTATTCTTAAAAGCTAATTTCTGATTTTGTTGTAAATTTAATTTTTAATTTGTTTGTTTTTATTATTTCTTTTAATTTTTACATTTAGTTTAATGTTTGTCGGTATCATTACTGAAAACCCTCACGAGACTCAAACTCATCCACTAGGGCAAGCTAGGGGTTTAAAGGCTTGTTGCATAGGCTAAATGCAACCGTGTCAATCCACAAAAGTGATTTAGGATAGTTTAATTTTTAGTTTTTATCGCTTCTCTTGCTAAGGGACTAGAAAGAAGCTGGTGGGGGGTTGTGATGAGTGTTCAAAAAGTACTAAAATTACCATGATTTTATGCACATTAATTGATTAAAAATATATATTAATTTTTTTTCAGGTATTTTCGCTTAAAAACGTAACTTAAAGACTCAAAGAGGAATACTGGAAGCAATACATCACAAATATATTAATAAATAAATGAGGAAAGGTCAAAAAATATGGAAAAATTGGACAAAATGGGTCAAAAAGGTCAAAAATGTCAAAAACGAGGAAAATGCGCACGCCAGCAGCCCAGCCACGCACGCCCACGCCCACTTCCGCGCGGCAGCCGCCCCCATGTCGTCAGCAATCACCACTCCGCTTTTTCACCATTTTTTCACCCACTTTTTCTCTCCATCCTCACCTATAAATACCCCCCTTCTCTTCACTTCATATCACACCTAAAAACATACTTCTCTCTTCTTTCTTTCTCTCCATTTCTTAGTTTTTAGTTTTTCTTATTTTTTAGCTAGTTTATCTTAGTTTTAGAGTTCTTCCCTTTTTGGGAAGAACTAGTTATTTTTTTGTAATTTATTTTCTTTTGATTCAATAAATGGGAGTGCAAATTCCGTTTGGAAGTTTTCCAGCAACGGGAATAGCATCGAAGTACTGTAAGGATTTTATTTTCTTTGCAGTTATTTTTTTATGCTTTATTCTTACATGTTATATTTAATTTGTATGTGTTTAAATTTAACTTTGTTGGCTGTTTGTAAACATGATATAATAATAACGTTGTTATGCTTGCGAAATATTAAATAGGTAAAAATCTCTAAAATGAATTGATTTTATTTTTATTCAAGATTTTATATTAAGAATGTTAGAGAGAAATATATTATTTTTCATTACAAACTTAAATCTAAAAATTAGATTTTAAGGTTTAGTTATCCGGTCTCATTTAGAGTAGTGCTCTTTTATTTGTTGGTACAATCGCCTGGTAGTTAGAGTGAAGCTTTATTTCAAAAGTTTTTATAAGAATTATTATCTGAAAATGTATTGACAACATGTTTTTAGTAGTGGTTTTAAAACTTGAAAGTTAGTACTCGGATAATTAACTTCTTAGGTTTAATTTGGACACCTTGAATAAAGATTAAACTGTCTAACCCCACCAAATGTGGCATTTAAATGGATCATTTTCAATCTCTTAGAAAGAAGGAATTAATTTAATCAACCAAATTAGTTATCAACCCCACCCATAGGTGTTAATTGATTTGATTAGTTGACAAAAATATCTAACCCCACCAAAGAAGGTATTCATACAAAAAAGAGGGAATCAATAAATATCAATTCATATCTTTAATAAACTAAATAATATGAGCAAGCATAATTAACTTAGGTATTATATCCATAAATACTCCAATATTTTAACTGATAAAATTTGCATAAATATTTATTGAATCTATGTTTATTTTTATGTTAGTAGATTAAAGACACAAAACCCAAAATATCGTGACAGGATGTTTAAGATTTAATTTCGTTTTTAAAAGTTTGAATAATAAATTAAAAACCACATACATTCCTTCCTTAGATCGACCTTGGGAGTATACTTATCATTTTCTACGAAATGATTAGTGCACTTGCGAGAGTTTTATAAATATAAAACCAAAGTATTGGCAAGAATCGGCGATGTTGGTTTTCGCTCATCAATAGACACTGATAAAGAGCTCCAAGCAACTTCTAAAGTCATTTATGTGTCAGGAACAACTTCTTTACATAGCATAAGAACTCCATAGACCTTCAGGATAGTCAGTTCCATCTTAGGGACCTCACAGGACCTAAGATATCAACTCCTAGAGCAAATGGAAATCTCCAAAATGTTGTTCAATTAAATAACATAGCATCTGAACTATCTTTAGAAATGTGTGTACCAACTCCCAATATACAGTATAGTGTCTTCTTTAGAGTTTTATTATCACAAGGAATTTTTCCTATACCCAATAGGATAATTAAGTGGGATTCCTACTACTTATCTAATCTTAATCTAAACCACTAGCATTCATGACTGTTAAAGGATTAGGACTATCAACTCTTCCAAAGTTTCTTATATAAGTCACTATAAAAATTATATTATGCTCTCCAACTAAGCTACTTTGAATATCCTAGAAAATTCTTTGAATAACTCTTATTTCATATACAATCACGATAGCCCTAGAAGAGACATACTTAGCCCTACCTTCATCTTCATTGATCACCTAACTAACTTGAGCATTAAGGTCCAGTTAGAAGCACCACCTCTTTTGTGTGGTCTTCCATTGGGTTTTAAAATTTCCTACTCTTTTTCAAGTCTTAAATAAACTGTGCATAAACCCTCATCAATATATAGTATCCTAGCTTGAAGTAGCTTATGAGAATCTTGTGAATGAATATCTTGATTCAACATACTTTATAGCTATCATTGGTGTGGCTTGGGCCGATAGATATGAGTCTTCTAAGGGGAGATTTAGGAAAGTATATCCCAATCTGGTACTCCTACTTTATCGTCTACCAGAATTTTTAGTAGCTTCATTTGAGCATGAAGAGTATAACAATGCCTTTGACGTTGAGGAAGGTGATTTCTTGTCTAAGGCGATGCCTCTAACTCCTATGAAAACCAAGAATATTATGGAGTCATATCCCCTATAAACTTATGAGACTCACGATACATACCCTGTCATTGTGATGATCCCAGATGATACCGAGGAGGGCAAGCTTCATAGGCCTTATGAAGTTTTTGTTCTTCCTTTAGACTTTGCTTGTAGTTGTTTATTTTATTCACATGCTGAAGTATAGTCACTTGACACTTAGTATGTAGCTTTAGAAGAATTTCTTTCATTTATTAATAAATAAGAATTTGCATTAGTTTTCATCATTCTTTAGACACTTTTGTGCTCCAGAATTGTATACTTTTTTTATTAAATTATTTTTGACAACGTGGTCACATACTTTGTGCTTGGCATTTGTTTACTTGACAGCATTTCCCATTGAGCCAACACTTTGTAAATTATTCTTCGACTTAAAGTAAATTTTTATGACGCTTCAAGCTAAGTTGGTGAAGTGGAGAATTTAATAAGTTCTCTCATGATACACTTAATGACTTTTTGTAATTTATTGGAGAGTAAGATTCTGATGGTAATCAATCCTTGAGCTAAAATCCCTTGAGTTTAGGCAAGAAAGGATAAGAAAAGAAGGTAAGCTGTGAAGTCCCACATGGGAAAGGAGGAATATAATGGTTCATGAGCATTGATTTTACTTTAAATAGTATGAGGCCTTTTGGGTGAAATCCAAATAGAAAAACCACAAGGGCTTAGTGATGAGTGCAAGACCGGCAATGCAAATACCGATCTTGCGAAATAATTTTTGTGCTATAATTTGTAAAACTCTCGGAATTGTACGAATTATTTTATAGAAAATGATAAGTATACTCTCAAGGAATGAATATATATGGTTTTAATTTATTATTCAAAATCTTAAAAACGAAATTAAATCCTAAACATCATATCACAAAATTTTGGTTTTTTTGTTTCCTAATCTAAAAAGATAAAAAAAACATAGATATAGATTCAATAAACAATCATGAAAACTTTCATCATTCATAAGAGTGGAGTGTTTAATAATATAATAATTAAGTTAATTATGCTTGTCATATTATTTAGGTTATTAAATATATAAATTGATATATATTATTTTTTTGTATATGAATACCACATTTGGTGGGATTAGGTATTATTTTTTAATTAAACAAATCCATTCACACTTATGGGTGAGGTCGATACATAATTTGGTTAATTAAATTATTTCTTTTTCTAAAAGATTGAAGGGTTAGACTTTTTAAACTTTATTCAAGGTGTCTAAATTAAACATAAGAATTTAATTATTCGAGTACTAACTTTCTAGTTTTAAAACCATTACTGAAAATATGTCATCAATATATTTTTAAAATAATAGTTCTTATAAAAAACTTCGGAAATAGAGCTTCACTCTAACTACTAGGCGATTGTAACAACAAATAAAAGAGCACTACTCTAAATCAGACCGAATAATTAAACCTTAAAATCTAATTTTCAAATTTAAGTTTGTAATGAAAAATAATATATTTCTCTCTAACATCTTTAATATAATATCTTGAATAAAAACAAAATCAATTTATTTTATTGAAATGTTTTACCCATTTAATATTTCGAAAGCATAACAACGTTATAATTATATCATATTTACAAATTGTCAGTCATGTTAAATTTAATCACAGACAAATTAAATATAACATATAAGATAAAAAGATAACTTTAAAGAATTCATTAAAAGAATCCTTATAGAATTTAACGTTAATTCTATTGTTGAAAATCCTCCAAACAGATTTATATTTCCGTTTATTGAATCAAAAACTAAAAATCTATAACAATATTGTTAGTTATTCTAAGAAAGAGAAGAACTTGAAAACTAAAAACTAAAAAAAATTATGGAGAGAGAAAGAGGTGAGAAAATTGTGTGTTTTATGATGGGGGAAAATGATCTTTTTATAGGTGAAAAAAAGGAGGGGAAATAATTCAATATTTGAAGGATAGGTTGGTACACGTATGGGGTGAAAACATTTCGACAAATGGGCGGTTGGCATGACAAATAGGATTTGGGCATGCATGGGACACAACAAAGGAGTGTGTTGGATTGTGCACGACACGAGATGATTCCGAAAATATAAATTTCTATAAAAATATGATAAAATCATACAAATATAAATCTATTTAATCAATTAAAGTACATTAAATCATGGTAATTTTAGTGATTTTTAAGCACTCATTACCTAGACCCAAAGTGTAAAATATCATACAATGTTTTAGAGGGGGTGCTAGAAATGATATAAAAGCATGGCCCAAATAGAAATGTGGCCAATAAGGATGTTGGGACCTCTACACGCGATGATTGTAATAATCATCAATCCCTTGAACTGAAATTCTTTGAGCTTGGGCAAGATAAGGTAAGGCAAGATATAGAAGTTGTGCATGTGCAACCCTACATTTCTTGGAAAATGTGGAATATAACGATTCTTAAAGTATGGGTTTGATCACCACACATGAGGTGTGTGTAATGAATATGTAAGTATACATATCACAACAAGTAATATAATGATAATAAAATATCGTTATTACGAAGATTATTTTATTAGAAATTAATTTTCAAAACTAAAAAAAATAAAAATCATTTTTTGGTATTTTTTTATTTTAAGGAAGAAAAATTAAAATAATTAAAAGCAAATAATAATAATTAATTCAATCATATTTGGTAAATAAGAAGATATATGAGAAAATATCTAGAAATACTTAATCTCTCAATTTTCTAAACATGTGAATCACTAAAATCCCCCAAATATAATTATCAATTAATAACATGATCAATTGAATCTAACTTAACATGTATTCCTCTTTCAAGTAAACTAAATAACATCTAGTAATTAGTTTAATTACACTCTCATGTCAATTAAATTGCATACTACTCATTAAGTTCATCAATTATGGATCACATACATATGAATCATACATTTCTACCTAAAAACTATGCATATTATTTAATCAAGACAAACAATTAAATAATTCTCTCAAATATATTTAGTTGCCTCTATAGATCAATTGTTGGCCAAATAATTAATAACATAATTAAATAATATAATTAAATTAAAATCATAATTGGGTAAAATATTTGATCATCACATGGTTAAAATTGGGTTCATAAGATCCCTAAATTAATAAATTGAGCAGACATAATTTTTTTCATAAAACTCATATTTTTCTTAAAGCTCATATTTTTCATAAAGAAAAACATAAAATTAGTAAAGAAAAGAGTGGAAGAAGAAATACCATCAATCTCTTGAATTGTAGTTGATAAGAGTCAAATTATTGCATTTTTATTATGATTTAAATGTTGATATGAGTGTGCAAATTGTGTTTATTTGATTATTTAATCCACAAATGTCATTTCACGGGTATTTCACGTTTAAAGTGCAATTTCAGGTAAAATCATGATTTTGGAGAAGTTTTGGACAAAGTACAATGATCGGGATTGAGTGAAAATAAAAAGAAAACAAAGTTTCAAAATTTAGAAATCCCATCGCCGGCGAAATTCTCACGGCAAAAATCTTCCCAAGAGCACGGATTTTGGCAAATTCATCTCGCCGTAGGCCAAAATAATCTCGCCGCAGGCCAAAATAATCTCGCCACCGGCCAAGTCATCTCACTGCCGGCCAACATAATCTCGCCGCTGGCCACATTAATCTCGCCTCCAGCGAGAATTAGTGGAACCAAAATCATAACTTTTCAAGAAATCTCGCCGCAGCGAGAATAATGTCGCCGCCAGCGAGTTTCGTCCGAAAACACATTTTTTATGTTGTTTTGTTCCAAAATTGCCCCCAAAACCCTAGATCTATATATACAATATGATGGAGAAAGAGGCCACGGAAAAGAGAGCATATCTGAGTTATTTTTGGAGGAGAAAAGGAAATTTTGGAGAGAAAGGTTGGAGAAGCTTGAAGGATCATCACCATTGTTGCTACCAAGTCTTCATCTTTAAGAGTTTTTCATCTCTTCTCCTTAGCTTTTATTTTCTGCATTTTATTTAGATTTTTTATTCATGGATTCAATTGAGAATATGTTTGTTCCTATTTCTATTATGAACTAATTCGTTTTTGCTAAGGCTATGATGTAGTTAAATCAAGAAAATTGAATTTCTTGTGTTATCGTTATATGAATTCATTGTTTTCAAGTTGAGTATTTATTTCCATGCTTAATGCTTTTAAATTTCTTATCAAGATTTAGATGATTTGTTGCATTATATTGAGACCGAGAGGAGATGTGTAATGAATGCTTCTTGTGATAAATACCGTATGTTGAATGCGAGTTTGACACCTAATGCATGATGTATGTGGTTATTCTAGAAATTCCATAAATCGTAATGTGCTTATTTGTGATTAAATCTTCATAGAAATATAGTTGGTTTTCATAGATAAGAAATTCTAATATAACTCGAGAGAGAGTATTAGATAAGTTTGGGTTTTTCAACCATCACTTCTAACTTTGATTTTCATATAACATGACTTGAAATTGGATTGAATTGATTTAGCGAAATCAAATGCCTTAGCGTTTTTAATCATTTGTGAAAAACATTAAATTTTGTTATTTGCGTTTAGTTTTAAGTTAATTTACTTTTTAAACAAATTCAAAAATTCAGTTTTCAAATAAAATTAGGATTAGTCAATTTTGATACTTAGTAATGCCATTCCTTGTGGGTTCGATATCCGTACTTTTGTACACTTTATTACTTGAACAATTCGTACACTTGCAAAAATATGCAACAAGTTTTTTGTAGTACTAATCTCCTCTTAAATATCCACCAAAATTGTATCTCTTTTTTTATTTTTATGTCCTTTTCTCTCTTCTTAGCTCATAAACTTATCAAAATTATGCTAATGATAGCTCTTTAGTGTTTATGTAGTGATTAAAGGCTTAAATATAGTTCAGGTGCAATTTGGACTATCAGATCAGTTTCAGATCAAGAGTTGAGCTCCAAATAAGCAAAATTAACAATACTAGCCAATCACAGCGCGACACATGGCACACATAATTCACTAGGTTAATTAGAGCACGACGTGTGGCAAGGGAGACCTGTTTGAGTCAACGCATACTAAGTCAACACCAAATGGTGCAATATGATTCATGGATGTAGATGGCATGGTGCGCTTCGAACTCAGAATGAACACCGTGTTGACATGTGTCATGCATTGCGTCACTCCTCACATACGACGATTTAGAATTTTTGGTCCTTACGTGGCATCTTCTGATTGGTCATGCGTTAAAAATTCATAAAAAAATCCATAAAATTCCAAAAAAATTGCAAAAAATATATTTTCACCATTTTCACTAAAAAGTTTATGTTTTAATATTTTAGCCCCAAAAATACTATTTATTGAATAAAACAAGTAAATATTAAGTAAAAAAATATGCTAATGACTTTACCTTCATAGAGTTATAAAGATTCCACTCTAGATATTATAAGACCTTTGGGTGAAAGATCAAGAGTAAAACGTTGAGGACCTAGGCCGAAAATGGATAATATCATAATATTTGTTAGAATGGGGCGTTAAAAATATGGTGATCCAGAATTGGAGCAGCGTTAGTGGCCAAGAATACTTGTGAAGTCGCATTGCAATGTAGATCCAAAAAGATTATGGAAAGCACCCAACGAATTGATTATGACACAAGAAAAACAACAAAAATACAACATGGGATGCACCAAGGAGAGGGAATCAAGGGAAGATCAAAAGTGGCTTCCAACTGGTTTGTTGAAGTTAGATCGATTGGATAGTAATTCGATCGATCAACGACGACTAGGGATAGACAAAAAAGTAAAAGAACCAATCAAGGCAGTCGTAAATTGAGCCTTATGAGTCGGTAAATGTGGGTCTAGTTGGTTCGGTTTGGCCCTAGTGTTTAAAAACCGATTAAATCAATTTGGTGTTAGTTTTTTTATAAAAGAATTAGTAAAATCGAATCTAACTACGTAATTAAGAAATATAATATTAATATTATATATATATATTATAATTAACATTAATCATATGAAAAATTCATTAAAAAAATTATAAATATATATGTAATGTAACCTAACCCTCACTCTATCCATTTGGGTCTTTTCCTACCCAACCTTCCTTGACCCTCTTTGGTATCTCTCTAATTAGCTCTTGGCTTCTCGTATCTCGCCTCACGTTATGCCTTCATCAGGTTCAAGCATCTGCTCAATAGCTGCCCACTACCATTCGTCACTAGCCTAACTCTTCTCAAACCTGTTGCTATTTTTGCGGTACAAAGAGCTAGTTATTATGGAGAACTTGTTATTTAACAAATCCTCACTAGTTATTGCTATTTGTTTATATGTTTAGTTAGTTGTTTACATATTATTAGCACTTGCATTCTTTATTTCTTTGTCAAATTTGAACTTGGTTTTTGAGTGGTTTTGACATACATTTTTGCGGTACTGAGAACTAGTTATTTGATAGCTTCCTACCACTAGCTACTAATTGTTTGTATGTTTAGTTTACTGTTTGTATTTTACCAGCACTTTCATTCTTCATTTCTTTGTCATATTTGAACATGGTTTTTGAGTGGTTTTGATGTACATGGTTTTTGATAAGTGTTCATGGGTAGGGGTAGATCTATCTACTGGTAAGGAGGGGAACATGTCCTACCTTAACTTTGACAAATAAATTTTTAAATGTAGTATTTATAAAATTATAGATAAATTAATGTATAAAATAAAATGGTGTCCCACTTAAATTTTAAATTTTTAGATTTTAACACCCAATATATTAAAACAATTCAATAATATGAACATATATTTACTAAAATGACATATATATATATATATAACATCTTTTTTCAATTAAAATGAAGTTATAACTAAAAAGTAATTAGTATTGTTTTTATTGTGTATATTGTGCCTGTCTTAGATGTAAATCCTAAATACACCAATGTTCATGGGTATATATTTATTTTTAAGTGTTCATGGGTATATATTTTTGATAAGTTGTTAGTGATTATTGTTAAGTGTTTATGTTTTTTTATAAGTGTTCATATATATATATATATAGATGAGCTGGTGGTAACAACACCCTAATTCATTAGAAGTTTGATCCCAAAGTAACATGACAAGCATTGACATAAAATATTGTTATGGATGAGCTTCCATTCAAATTTGTTAAGGAAAAGGATATTGAAATTTTTGTAGAGTCAATAATCCTTAGTTTTAAATACCTTCTCGAAGGACAATTACTAGAGATGTCATGGAAGCTTACTTGGAGAAAAAAAATCCTTAAAGTTTTTATTAAGTAGAAGTAAGAAATAAGATAAACGTTTCTTTAATCATTGATATTTGGAAATCAGTGAAAAGTAGCTATTATATGGTTTTCAATATGATGAGTAGAACCGGCATCGTCGATCATGCCAATACTTTGGTTTTATATTTATAAAACTCTCACAAGTGTACGAATCATTTCATAGAAAATGATAAGTATACTCACAAGGTCGATCTAAGGAAGGAATATATGTGATTTTTAATTTATTATTCAAACTTTTTAAAATGAAATTAAATCCTAAACATCCTATCATGATATTTGAGGTTTTTTTTCGTTTCTAATCTAATAACATAAAAATAAACATAGATACAGATTCAATAAATATTTATGCAAATTTTATCATTTAAAATAGTGGAGTATTTATTGATATAATAACTAAGTTAATTATGTTTGCTCATATTATTTAGGTTATGAAAGATATAAATTGATATTTATTGATTCTCTCTTTTTTATATGAATACCACCTTTGATGGGGTTAGATATTCTTTGTTAACTAAACAAATCAATTAGTACATATGGGTGAGGTTGATAAATAATTTGGTTAATTAAATTAATTCCTTTTTTTCTTAGAAATTGAGAATGAACCATTTAAATGCCACCTTTGGTGGGGTTAAATAGTTTAAATTTTATTCAAGGTGTCCAAATTGAACCTAAGAATTTAATTATCCAAGTATTAACTTTCAAGTTTTAAAACGACTACTCAAAACATGTTGTCAATATATTTTTAGATAATAATTCTTATAAAAACTTTTGAAATAGAGCTTCATTCTAACTACCAGGCGATTATACCAACAAATAAAAAAGCACTATTCTAAATCAGACCGGATAACTAAACCTTAAAATCTAATTTTTAGATTTAAGTTTGTAATGAAAAATAATATATTTCTCTCTAACATTCTTAATATAAAATCTTGAATAAAAACAAAATCAATTCATTTTAGAGATTCTTACCTATTTAATATTTCAGAAGCATAACAACGTTATTATTATATCATGTTTACAAATAGCCAGCAATGTTAAATTTAATCATAGACAAATTAAATATAACATATAAGAATAAAACATAAAAAATAACTACAAAGAAAATAAAATCCTTACAGTACTTTGATGCTAATTTCGTTACTGGAAAACCTCCAAACGGAATTGCATTTCCATTTATTGAATCAAAAAGCTATTAAATTACAAAAACATAATTAGTTCTTCACAAAAAGAGAAGAACTCTAAAACTAAGAAAAACTAAAAACTAAGAAATGGAGAGAAAGAAAGAGAGAAGAAGATGATTTTGAGGTGTATTTTGGTATGGAGAGAATCAGGGTATTTATAGGTGAGGAGAGAAAGAAAAAGTGGGAGAAAAAATGTAGCAAACGTGTGTTAGGTGAATTATGGCGTCATTGGTAGGAGGGCACGACGGTGCACACAGAATGGAGCAGAGGTGTGCACAGACTGTGCATAGATGGGTGCGGGCGCGCGGGGAATGAGGGAGAGGCACGCAGATGGGCACACAACTTCGACATGGTTTAGGTGATGCACATGCATTGCTCAATAAGGCAGGGCATTTTGGTGCACGTTGCTCGATGCTGGTAGGCGGTTGCACACGTTTTCCCGCGCTGCTGGGAAGCTGCGTGGACAATTTCATCCTTTTTGACATTTTTGACCCTTTTGATCCATTTTATCCAATTTTCCCATCTTTCTTGACTTTTCCTCATTTATTTTATCGATATATTTGTGATGTATTGCCTCCAGTATTTTCTTCGAGTCTTAAAGTTACTTTTGTAAGAAAAACTACCTAAAAAATAATAAAAATACCCGTGATTCTGAAAAGATAGATATATATAAAAATATGGTAATGATTGGGAAGGCAATGGATAGTTGTTTAGAGATCCTTTCCTAACCATTTACCAAAATTTAAAGATTGTGCAAGACATGAAGGTATTGAATTTAAGAGTCTTCTTAGCTTAGATTTAAGCACTAGATAGAACTCAACTTTTTTTATGTTAGATTTTGTAGTAAAAAATAAGAAAACCTTTGATATGTTGAACTTTATTGATTATACATATAATAGTTATTTCCTTGGTGGTAGTGAAGAGAATCATGAAATTCCTCCAATGGACATTGATTGGAAGAAAACATCAGTATTTGTAAAGTTTGTTAAGAATTTTTACTATGCCACTTTGAATCTTAGTGCTTCCACACATGTCACGACCCATCGATGAGCACATTATTTGTATAGTATTGAGGTTAAGTTGGTTGAGATGTTGTCTTCTACTAATTCTCAATTGAAATTGATGGCTAATAATACAAAATTAAAGTTTGAAAAATATGATCCATAGGCCATGAAAAAGCTTATATACGTTGTTGTAGTGCTTCATCCTTACTAAAATCTCGAATACTTGAGTTTTGTTGTTTCAATATAACCATGAATTCGATGTGCCTAGAAAGCTTGTAGAAGAAGTGAGAAATGCATTGTTAAGACTTTAAGCATATTATAATGAAAGTTCCCAAAATTCTTGTGTCATAGGTTCACTGTGTGCTAGTTCTTCAACATATCGATCAAAAAGGCCAACAACTTAACAAAAAGGAAAGCATACTAAATATGTGGGTAAAATAAATATGTTATTTTTAGAACAATAAGAGGAGGAAAGAAAGGTGGATAACCTAATTGATTTTGACCATTTTTTTAATGAGTCTTGTGAGAGGGATACAAACAAAATAAAGGATGACTTTGATAATTTGAAGTGGTTGATGAACAAAATTGGCATCAGGTTAGCAATACCTATTTTGCAAATACTTTGGTTTTATATTTATAAAACTCTCGCAAGTGCACCAATCATTTTATAGAAAATGACAAGTATACTCCCAAGGTTGATCTAAGGAATAAAAATATGTGGTTTTTAATTTATTATTGAACCTCTTAAAAATGAAATTAAATCCTAAACATCCTGTCATGATATTTTGATTTTTTTTTTGTATTTCCTAATCTAATAACATAAAAAAATAAACATAGATATGGATTCCCTAAACAATTATGCAAATTTTTATCATTCATAATAGTGGAGTATTTATGGATATAATAATTAAGTTAATTATGCTTACTCATATTATTTAGGTTATTAAATATATAAATTGATATTTATTAATTCTCTCTTTTTATATAAATACTCTATTTCAAAAGCTTTTATAAGAACTATTATTTGAAAATGTATTGACAACATATTTTAGTAATGGTTTTAAAATTTGAAAGTTAGTGTTCCGATAATTAAATTCTTAGGTTTAATTTGGACACTATGAATAAAGTTTAAAATGTCCGATCCTACCAAAGGTGACATTTAAATGGTTTATTTTCAATCTTTTAGAAAAAAGAATTAATTTAATTAACCAAATTAATTACAAATTAATTATTGACTCTATCCTTAGTTGTTAATTGATTTCTTTAATTAACAAAAAATATCTAACCCCACCAAATGTGGTATTTAAATAAAAAAGAGAGAATCAATAAATATCAATTTATATCTTTAATAACCTAAATAATATGAGCAATCATAATTAACTTAATTATTATATCTATAAATACTCTACTGTTATAAATGATAAAAAATTGCATAATTTTTTATAGAATCCATATCTCTGTTTATTTTTTATGTTATTAAATTAGGAAACACAAAAAAATATATCGTGACATAATGTTTAGCATTTAATTTCATTTTTAAAAGTTTGAATAATAAATTAAAGACTACATATATTCCTTCCTTAGATCAACCTTGGGAGTATACTAATCATTTTCTATAAAATTATTTGTGCACTTGTGAGAGCTTTATAAATATAAAACCAAAGTATCTACCATACCAATATTGCTAACCCGATGCCAATTTTTTCTTATTAAGTTTTTGGTGTCATTGTCGGAGAGGGAATAACGTTTTTAAATTATTTATCAAAATTTTGAAAAACATTTTGTTGTAAATAATTGTGATTTTTTTTATTTTTTATTTATTTTAAAAAATCTAAATAAACAGTAAAATATTAAAAAAAATTAAAAATCAAGAGCTACTTTTCTGAATACTATTTCATGAATATAAATATTTACTCTCTGTAATTTAATCATATATATTTATTTGTAAAAAAATAAGTGTTTGTATTATATGATTGATATAGTGTTTTATAAATATGTATAGTTTAAGTGTCTATAATTATATGTATCAAAATTTGTATAAAAGTTGTTTGTATTATATATATTGTAAAATCTATATGATTATTTTATCTTTTTTAATATTTTCTTTATTTTACTAACTTTATTTTTATTTTAATTTATTTTTTGTTTTATTTGTTTATTTTTCTTTTGTTTTTCTTTTATTTCATTTTTATTGTTTAGTATTTATTTTAATAAATAGTATTAGATTAGTTTTTAAAAAAAGATAAAAAAAATTCTAAAGCTATCTCAAAAATTTTAAAGTTTTTAATTACAATATGTGATAAAGGAGGTAGTTTTTTTGCTAGATCCAAGTACAAATTGGTTTTGATGCCTTAGTTATTTGACTTGTACCTAAAAGTGGGTTATCTAACGCCCACAATCATGTCCCAAGTTTTAAGTAATAAGATTTTGAAAATCCATAAGGTATGACTTAAAAAGCATAAGTAGACAACTTTTTCCTACCTGTAGGTTTGATTGATTTGATGATGTGGGGACATTGAGTTTACTTAAAATGAAACCCCCCAAGTTATGTCTTGTTAAGACGTTAAACTAAGCACTGGATGAGAGGTAACCCATCATTTTAGGTAATTTTCTTTTATTTATTGAATTTATTTTGTTTATTTTAGTTTAATTGCATGTGAACAATTTTAGAATTATTAAACCTAAAAATATTTGTTGAGATGTTAAAAGTTCACAGCGATCTGTCTATATGGACTTTAATGATGAACATGATAAATGCACCTGCATTTCTCCATCATTACTTGCATATTCTTAGAAAATAGGTAATTGTTCTTCTCTTTTATCTTTATCTTTAATTTACAATTGTTACATTGAGGATAATGTAAGTTCTAGGTTAGGGGTGGTAAAAAGTTACCGTGCTTAATTTCAAAAACTTTAACCATTTTAAATAACATTATGTTCACATTTTCATTTTTATTGTGTTTGATTTTATTTTCTTTGTATGGTTTAGTAATTTTTAGAATTTTAGGATTAGTTTTAAAATATTTCTCACAAAAATTTATCATTTCTTTAAATTAAATTTAAGTAGATATAGTTAAGTCTTTTGCATTATTAGATTAATTTTTGAAAGCATATCATGAAGTATATGGTAATTAGTTAGTTTTTTTCATAAGTATTATTTCATAATAAAGTGTGAAAATTATAATGAACCCAAAATTAGTGTCTATGAATCAAATAGTGGAGACTATCCTTGTGAGATATAATTTGAGCCTAATTTCTTTTATTCTAAGTGAAATATTTTTTTATACTCCAAACACATCTCTTATTTCTTCAAATTTTTAGAGATATATAGGTATATGCTTTTTATCTAATTCATGCATGACTTCTACTAAAAAGAGATATATAGGTTTACCTAAACCAAAATCCATTATAAAAGCCACAAAATGTAGCCACTTAACTTATCACACCAAAACAGATGTATAAACTGTACATGGGTCCTCTCTCTAAAAATATATATATTTTAAAAAAAATGAATAATATAATCTACCTACTATAACCCACATAGCCTACAAAGTTGTGACAAAAGGCTAATTACAAAAGAAAGTCATAGGAAGTAAATCCATAAAAAGTCATTGCACTTTCTTCATTCTATAAGGCATATATCTTGAAATTTTTATTTAATGATTTTGATTGAGACATGAAAATAATTTTGTGATTTCTTTAGGAAATCCTAAACATTTGATTCCTTTCATGAGATTGAAGTTATGCACTATTGTTTAGCCTTTCATCTTTTATAAGTATGCAAACTTATTAGTTCATTTTTAAACATAAATTCTATTCACATATGTGAACTTATTAGTTCATTTTTAAACATATACTCTATTCACATATGGCTTTAGTGTGAGGGCTTGAACCAATAGGAATCAATGTTTTGAGAGTATTAACTTCTAAGAATAGAGTCGAAGCGAATTCAAATTTCTAACATTGAAAATGATTTTCAACTAATTATTATAAATTATAACTGTTTAAGAAGTTGAAAATAACTTATGCTTTAGATTTTTATTATGATCTTAAAGGAGATTAAAAAGTATGAGACATTTTTATATTTTGTTCTATTTTGTTTTGTTTTCTTGTTTTGTTTTAATTAATTTTTTAAGTTAATTTTTTATTTCATTTATTTTTATTTTTTTATAATTTTATTTTTTGATTTATTTTTATTTTTGTTATTTCTTATTAATTTTTACATTTAATTCAATGTTTGTAGGTATCATTACTAAAAACCCCTCACGAGACTCAAACTCATCTACTAGGGAAACCTAAGGGTTTAAAGGCTTGTTATATATGCTAAATGGAACTGTGTTAATCCACGGAAGTGATTTAGGATGGTTTAATTTTTAGTTATTATTTTAGTTTTTACCGCTTCACTTTTTAAGGGACTAGCAAAAAGCGAGTTTAGGGTTGTGATGAGTGCTTAAAAAGCACAAAAATTACAATGATTTATTGTACTTTAATTGATTAAATAGATTTATATTTGTATTACTTTATCATATTTTTATATAAATTTGTATTTTCGTAGTCATGGATATTTTTTTTCAGGTATTTTCATTCAAATATGTTGAGAAAATACTATAGGTAATACATCACAAATATGTTGAGAAAGAAAATGAGAAAAAGTTAAAAAAATGAAAAAAATTGGAAAAATGGGTCAAAATGATAAAAAATGTCGAGTCCCACACACAGTTGTACCAAGTCCCACGTGCGTCAACACACGACCGTGCCTGTCCAATATGCCCTACACGTATGTCAAGCCGAGTCATGTGTGTGCCCGCCCACGCTAGCGCTTGTCTACCACAAATCTCTCCCCCATATGTGTGCCAACCTATCTGAAATGCATCTAACACCCATTTTGAAGATATTTGTCCACTTTTTTAGTCTTTTCCTCACCTATAAAAGGACTCTCTCCCCATTGTAAAAATCATCCCTCAAATCCCTCAAAATATCTCTCTTTCTCTCTAGCTTTCTTATTTTTTTTATAGTTTTTTTAGTTTTAAAGTTGTTCTCTTTTTGAGAAGAGCCATTTATGTATTTGTAAATTTCTAGTTTTTGATTCAATAAACAAAAATACAATTATATTTGGTGGTTTTTCCAGAATTGGAGTTAGCATCAAAGATCTATACGGACTCTTTTGAGGTATAATTTTAAAATGAATTATTTACAGTTATTTTTATGTTTTATTCCTATATGTTATATTTAATGATTTTGTGATTAAATTTAACATAGCTTACTATTTGTAAATATGATATAATAATAAGGTTGTTGTGCTTACAAAATATTAAATAGGTAAAACATGTCTATAAAATAAATTGATTTTGTTTTTATTCAAGATTTTATATTAAAGATATTATAGAGAAATATATTATTTTTCATTATAAACTTAAATCTAAGAATTAGACTTTAAGGTCTAATTATCCAGTCTGAATTAGAGTAGTATCCTTTTATTTGTTGGTACAATTGCCCGATAATTAGAGAGAAGCTCTATTTCAAAAGTTTTTATAAGAACTATTATTCAAAAATGTATTGACAACATTTAAATAATGGTTTTAAAACTTAAAAGTTAGTACTCGGATAATTAAATCCTTAGGTTTAATTTGAACACCTTGAATAAAGTTTAAAATATCTAACCCCGTCAAAGGTGGCATTTAAATGGCCCATTTTAAATCTCTTAGAAAAAAGAAATTAATTTAATTAACAAAATTAATTATTGACCTCACCCATTGGTGTTAATTGATTTATTTAATTAAGAACGAATATCTAATAGATGAGACAAAATTGGCATTGGGTTAGCAATATTGATTTTGCAGATAATTTGGCTTTATATTTGTGACTCTCTCAAGTTCAAAAATCATTTTATAGAAAATGAAAAGTACACACCAAAGGTCGATCTAAGGAAGAAATATATGTGGTTTTTAATTTATTATTCACTTTTAAAAATGAAATTAAATCCTAAACATCCTATCACAATCAATTTCGGAAATGTTGTGTGGTTCTTCTAAATATGGCTTCACACGATGGCAATTGACTTTGAATGTTGTTTGTGTCTTGGAATCAAATTTTTCTACTGCTCCATCTACAAATACTTAGAGTATTTTAAATGGTCCATCCCATCTTGATCTCTACTTTCCTAGAAACAATCTGAGACAAAAGTTAAATAAAAGAACTTTCATTCTAGGGTGAAGAGTCTTAATAACTAGCCTCTTGTCATAATAGAACTTAGTATTCTCTTTGTATAATTTGGCATTCTCATAGGCTTTGTTCCTGATTTCTTACAACTCATTAAGATGGAGTAACCCTTTCTCTTGCTTTATTTAAGTCTATGTTTACCTCTTTAATTGCCCAGTAAGCCTTGTGTTCGAGTTCAATGAGAAGGTGGCACGCTTTCCTAAAGATTAACTGGTAAAGGCTCATCCCAATGGACAATTCTTCACTATCTCTTGCATGTTTGGGTTTAGTCTTCTTTAGGAATCTCGTACGGGTTTAGCACCATTCTCCAAGTTGATCTTATGCATACACATCGTAGGACTAATGCCTCTTATATCCCTAATACTCCAACCTATGCATTCTTAAACTTCTTGATCACTTTTATAAGTTCCTTTTCTTGGGTTTTGGTCAAGGCACAAATTCTTCAAGAAAATTTCAAGTTTTTCAAGTTCACATCATTTGTTTCTTCAAATCTTCAACAATAAAGGTAAGTGTTCATAAATTTTGGAATTAAATTATTCCATTTAAATTTTCTAGAATTTGTGAAATATTTATATATTTGTTAAGAGTCCAAAACATTATTTAGGATTATTTAGAGAGAATTTAGGTATCTAACTTTAGTGATTTTTAGTGAAAAGCAAGAAATGGAATTGACTGAATATATCCTATATTCTCCTCATTTAAGGGGTATACATACATACATATATATATATATATATATATATATATATATGTATCTTTACAAACATAATGGGGTGCGTATTAGTGACCTGGATAGTACAAACTAGTTTAGAGAATTTAGATTGTTACAAGCATTTACAAACAAGGGGAGGATGTTTATATACAGGTCATTCATGGAGGATGACCTTGATCACCGAGATATCATAACTTTATCAAGTCTTGACATCCAAAACCTCATTGTTTGATGACAAGGTACTTTTGTCGAATGAGTTCATATGCTTTTCCAAGTTCGTTGGGCGAAAGCCTTTTATTGAGCCAGTCTTATGACCTCGCTTTACCCTAACAGGGTACCTACACTTATTAGGTCATATGTCCGTTACATATTTAATACCAAACATTAACTCCCCCATTCTCTTTGATTTTGAGAAGTCAAGAGAATAATTTGGTCGCATATTCCTCGTATAAATAACAGCCACTCAGATAATGCAAATTTATACTGTGTTTTATGATATTATTTTTATTTTTTAAGAGACTTTTTAGCTTCTCATTTTTCCTTTATAAATAGTAGGAGAATATAATTTTACCTTTTACCTGTTTTTAACTAAGTTATTATATTTAAAGGATTTTAGCCCGTTGATTACTCAAAGGTTGTTTTATTCTTCCATAAGGTCACTCAAAAATTATTTGAGTCATCTCAACTCGTTTATTTAATGTCGTTTGTTGGGATTCAAGTTGCCGCTATATCATTTACTCCTTGATTTGGATACGAACTTCTCATTTTAGGTAATTATTCATCCTCTTTCTTAATGTCGCATAAAGGAAAATAAGTGAGATCTTCAAAGGGAGATCTTTCCAAAAATATTTCTCCCCATCGTATTCCCTCGAGGTTGTTAACAACCAAATTACCTGAAATGACGGGGAGTAGTGACAATAGGCCCTCCCCGAGGATTGTTAAAGAAGGGATTCTTGCTCTTCCTGCTTCCTCGGGGTCAAAAGTGGTGTCTACCTCATCCTCACGGGTCTCAATTCCTGTTATCAGGATTCCCGTGTCCACATCTACCAAGGTACCTCACCCAAAAAAGAAAAGGGAAAATAAGGGTGAGGCTACACATAGAACCAAAGATAAACATCAAATTGAAAAGATGTCGAGTGTCTTACAGTTAAAGATTTGGAAGAAATTAGACAAACATATGACATTCTAGCCGGTGTAGGGTTAATGCCAGTACCTCCTTATTTATGTGATGCTGATGATCCACCACCGAGGTGGTGGGTGATACATTTAGCAGCCTTTAAGATAGGTTTACGTTGCCTCTTTCCCAAATTGGTGGCCCATGCTTTGAGTACTTTTGATATCAATTTTGTACAAATAAATCCAAACGGGTGGTGAACTCTTTTATGTCTTTCTGTAGTAGGTGGAGAGCACAGAATAGACCTAGAAAATGATGAATTAAGGTTTTTATAATGTTTAAAAAGGAATGGGTTAGATAAAGGGATGGCGTACATATCTTGCGTTATAGGTCACAGGTTGCATCTCAAACTACCTGATAGCACCTCGAGCTGGAAAGATAAATACTTTTATATTACTAGAGATATTTGGGTTAACAGAGTGGATTTTCCAATTCGACACACCTAGAACCCTAATTTTAACACTTCATAACCTTGGGCTAGCGAGCTCATGAGTAAACTGGATATTAGTGGTAAAGAAAAAATGAGGCGAGTTAAGCTATAAAATACCTCAAATGAAGGTTACCGCGCTATCCTAACTATAGCTACCTTAAAGAAGTCTGGGGTGTAGCGAGGTTACAAAAATGAATATCAAGGTCGTTATTTTATTATATATATATATTTTTGTTTATGTTTGTATATATTCACACATCGTTGGTAAATTTTATTAATGTGTATATATATATTTTGCAGGGATGGATTATTCACATGTTGATTTAGGGGATCTTATTGATAATTCAGGTGTACAAGAGCTGGCGCCTACCCATCAGCGTTTGGAGCGCATGACCTCATCACCTACTCAAGAAGATTTGTTTGCTAATTTAGAGGTTGAAGTTGCCCCAAAAACTTAAATTCCTTCAACTAATTTGGGTAATCTGAGCTTCGTATCACCTCATGAACCGAAAACGTCAAAAAAGAGGAAAGTTGGGGATTATACCCCTAGAATGGAAGCAATGGATATGGATTACTTTGAATTTGATGAAGTCGTTTTGAAGGATGCTATTGTTTTGGATACCCCTATTACTTATTTTAGCGAGGGGATTTTTGAACAAACAGATCTCAAAAAAGATCTGTATCATCATTTTGGAACAGAAATTGAGAGGGCATAGGTGAGAGCAGATCGTAAGAGCGAAGGGGGGGGACTAATTGTAGATCATCTATTGAAGGTAGAAAAATGTATTAATTCCATTCTGCATCTGTGATATACAACTTTTCTTACTTTTTTTTAACTTTATGTCATTTGTAGGCGGTGTGTTTAACAAGAGAAGTCGAGCTATCATTACGGGGTTATAAACGCGAGGTACAGGCTAGCCAATTACAAATAGCCAAATATGAGAGATTGGTAAAAGACAAGGATGTCTTGATTTATGATAAGGATACAAAAATGTTGAATTTAGAGAACGAATTGATCAATAAGGTGGAGAAATTAAGAAAAGAGGACACATATTGTTTTGAGAAGGGTGAAGCCGCTAAACACTTTGAAAATCTAGCAAAAGAGGCCAATGAAAAGAACCTCGTGCTTCAAGAGAAAATTTCTACTATGTCAACTCAAGTTAGTTCGCTATCTACATGAGTAGATACACTAAGAGCGGAATGTTCTAAGGCCTATCGTAATGGTGCGAGCTTTGTAATAAATAACCTCAAACTGCATGTTGAAAAACTAGGTTTGATTGCGCCTTACCTATCATTGATGCGAGATTTTCAAAGCAACAGGCCCAAGACACCTAGGGTTGCTACACCGCAAGGTTCACCTCGAGATATTGTAGCCACCTCAAGTCATCAACGTGATGGGGTAGTAGTGGAAGATGCTACTCCATGATAAAATTTTATATATTTTTTGGAAGTTTATGTAAATGAATTTTCGGAACTTGAAATCATTTAATTTTAAATGCTGTATTTATTTACATATATATTTGTTTTGTTTAAAATCTATATATTTATGAAGTTTATGTGTTAGTATGGTATATATAATTTAGAGGATTTGAGGCCGTGTTGATCTGAAATTTATTTACTGGGCGTGTAAAAAGATTTTAAGAAGTAATTACAGTCTGTTTAACTTAATGGATTATAGTAGAGTAAATTTGGATCATTTTTTTGAAATGACGGGGTTATTACCATCCGAAAAAGTACTTCCTATAATAGGAGAGTGAGTTATTTCTACTCAGGGTGAGAAAATAAGTACAACCTTAGTCATGATGCCAACTTCGTCTGATGTGAGAAAACGAGTTATTTCCCCTACTCATAGCGAGGAGATTAATCAAACTCATCTGAAGGTCGCGAAGGGGAAAATGAAGGAAAGATGCACTACAATTGCTAGGTCGTCTACTCCCTTTATGAATGAGGCATTTATTGAAAAATCGCCACTTGATGTGGTGTCCATTTTAAAGGATATTAAGCCTTTATAGAGTATATATCCTCCCCTAAAAGAAAGAGGTGAGACAAGCGGGGTGAAGAATCTTTTCAAAGATGGTATGTTTAATGCACCTCGTGCACAAGAAGAATTATATCATCATTTTGGAGTGCCTGAAGATCGTCCTTCCATTTACACAGCCTGTAAGAGAGGGAGGGCCTATGTGGCATATGATAGCGAGACATATGTTTGATGTAAGTGATGCAAAATGAATTCATAACAAAGTGAATTGGTATGTATTTATTAATATTTAATTAAGTTTGTTTTTTTTCCTTAGGCCATAGCTATGGTGAAAGATGTAGAGAAAGAAGCAAAAATATGCCAAGAAACTAATGAATGTACAAAGCAAGAGTTACATGTGTGGAAAGCACGATGTAAAGTCTTGAAGGAAGATTTAGCATAGTTGTGAGAAGATTTGAAGTTAACGCTTATTGAACAAGAAAGATATAAAAATGAAGGGGATGGATTGCACAAATTAGTGGAGTATTGAAAAAATAGGATGCTTGGGAAGGAACAAACATAAGATTTCTTCATAAGCATGTTAGTAATAATTTATTTGTAGTAATGTTTGAGCAATCTACAAGATTATATGGTTTGAGTAATAATATGTTTGTAATAAAGATTAACAATCTGTGATATCATATGGACTTGAATTGGTAAACGTGTTATTCACAAGTATGATGACATTCGCGCGAACATATTTCCCATCTCGAGTGGAGGGGTCAGGGGACTCTTCCTCCAAGCACGAGGCATATGACGTATCCTGCATCCTGAGTGGGGGGGTTAGGGGACTCCTCCTCCAATCACGGGGCATAAGACAGGACGCAAGTCAATTGGGGGGTCAGAGGACTCCTCCTCCAATCATGAAGCAATGGGATGTCTTGCATCTCAAGTGAGGAGGTCAACTGACTTATCCCCACTTGAGGCACGAAATAAGACGCCTAGAACACATTTGCGAGCATATTTTGCATCTCGAGTGGGGGTTAGGGAACTCCTCCTCCAAGCATGAGGCATAGGACGTATCATGCATCCTGAGTGGGGGGTTAGGGGACTCCTCCTCCAATCATGGGGCATAAGATAGGACGCAAGTCGATTAGGGGGGTGAGTGGACTCCTCCTCCAATCACAAAGAAATGGGATGTCTTTCATCTCAAGTGAGGAGAACAAATGACTTGTCCCCACTTGGGGCACGAAATAAGATGCCTAGAACACAATTGCGAGCATATTTTGCATCTGGAGTGGGAGGATCAGAGGACTCATCCTCCAATCACGAGGCAAAGAACGTATCCCACATCACAAGTGGGAGGGTCAGGGGAGTCCTCTTCCAATCACAATTTATCCTTGCTGAAAATTTACTGATTAGAAATTCATCTCATATATAAATATTTATTTCGTATAAAGCATTTACATGTGATATTTCTTAAGAAGTTCTCCATTCCAGCTCAAACCCTCATTTATGCCATCACATTCTATTAAGTAAGAGCCTCCTTGTGTGATATCATATATTTGATACGGGCCTTCCCATGTGGTGGAAAATTTACCCGCATTAGTTTCAACTTTGTTGCCTAATGCTCTTCGCAAGACCTATTCCTCGATACCAAAGCTCTTATGCCTGACAAATTTGTTATATGTCTTTTGGAGTGTTCTTTTTACGATTCAAGTCTTACTAGAGCTTCTCCTCATTTTTCTTCAGATAGTAACAAGTCTTCTCATCATAAGAAATCATTTTCTTAATGATCAATATTGGATCGAAGGGTAGGTTCTAGTATATCAAGGGGTATGATCGCTTCAGTACCATAAACGAGAGAAAAAGGAGTTTCTCCTGTTGTAGTTTTGGGAGTAGTTCGTGTTGCCCAAAGGGCACCAGGCAACACATCCACCCATTTTCCTTTAGCTCCCTCCAGACGTTTCTGTAGTATATTAATGGGGATCTTATTAGATGATTCTGCTTGACCATTTGCTTGTAGGTGGTAAGGGGTGGAATGAAATAATTTGATACCTTTTTTGTTGCAGAAAGATATAATCTTTTGGCTGGTGAATTTCCTACCATTATCTGTAAGCAGTTCACGAGTCAAGCCAAATCTGCATATGATGTTATGCCATATGAATCTCTCCATATCTAATTCTTGGATTCAAGCCAAAGGTTCCACCTCTATCCATTTAGTAAAGTAAACATTTGCGACAATGATAAACTTTCTTTGGCCTGAAGCGATGGGTAATGGTCCCACAATGTCCAAACCCCATTTTTGAAATGGCTAGGGGCTGATAATAGATCTTAAGTCAATACCCGGATGGTGTGGCACATTGGCATGTCGTTGGAATTTATCACACCTTTTTACATAAGAGATGCGATCTTTGAGAAGCGTGGGCCAATAATAACGATCTCGAATAATCCTTTGAGAAATTGTTCTTTCACCAGAATGAGCTCTACATTGGCCGTCATATAAATCACTCAAGACAATCTGAGCCTCAGCTACAGGTAAGCACTTAAGCCATGGGCCACTGTGATTCTTTCTATACAAAGCTCTCTGAATGATGATATAGCTACTTGCTTTTCTCATAAGTTTATGAGCTAAATGCTTGTCTTCGGGGAGAGTACCATTGATAAGATATTCTATATATGGCATCAACCAAGAATCATGAATAGTGTGTATGACATTCGTTTGTCTTTGGAATTTTAATTCACTTGGGGTAACACTAGGTCTTTAATTCAGTGTGGACATTTTCTCCTCGTGGTATCTATTTGATCTGAAAAGTTTGAAACACAGCCTTTTCTTTTTTTACCTCCAGTGCATGGAGTTTCATTCTCTCCTCCTTGGCCTCAAAATCGTTGTTGACTTAGTTTACTTCCATCCGTGAATCGCTATGAATTAACACCTTTTTAGCTCTAAGGGTTATCAATTCTTGTAATGCCAAAAGTAAGGCTTCATATTCCGCGATGTTATTAGTTGCTTAGAAGGTGATCAGAAGGCATTTTTCTACCAAGGCTCCCATCGAGGTGAAGATTACTATTCCTACTCCTACTACACGTGAGTTTCTTGTGCCATCCACATATACCTTCTATAGTCCCTCTTCAGAAGATAATGTTTCTACTGCGAGGGTTGGCCCCATCTCTTGTATGGCATTACACTATTGGGTATACTCTTTCGTCCATTCTACAATAAAATCTTCTATGGCTTGTCCTTTGATCGCAACCAAAGGTTATAATGTATTTCAAATTTTCTAAGCTCAATAGCTATTTGAGAGAGACGGTCGGACATATCAGGTCTACACAAAATATTTTTCAAGGGATAAGGAGTAAGGACCAATACCCTGTGTGAACCAAAATAATGTCTGAGTTTGCATGCAAACATTCTTATAGTAAATGCTGCTTTATCTAGAGAAGGATATCATCGTTAAACTCTTGTTAATGAATGACTCACATAATATACAGGGTATTGAGTTTCCCCACGATTGACCATTAATACCGCACTAGAAGCTTTGTCCGTAAAGGACATGTACATGTATAAGTCTTCACCCGCCATTGGACTAACTAAAAGAGGTGTTTTACCCAAGTAATCTTTAATGGATTGGAAGGCTTGTTCGCACTCGATATCCCATAAGTACTCTGTGTTCTTTTTAAGAAATCGAAAGAACGGTAGGCACTTTTCGGTGCCCTTAGAGATGAAACGGCTTAATGTTGCAATACGCCCATTCAATTGTTGGCTTCCTAAAGACACCTTAGGGATTTCATGTTGACTAAATCTGAAATTTTATCTGGATTGGCTTCGATCTCCCTTGACTTGACTAAGTATCCCAAAAACTTCCCTGAGGCTACGCCAAACACACTTTTTTGGATTATAACGCATTTTATAATTCCAAATTATATCAAAGACTTCTTGGAGGTCATTAATGTGGTCTGTTGCACATTTAGTTTTAACCAACATGTCGTCGACATATACCTCCATATTTCGGCCTATTTGGTTTTGGAACATCTTATTCATCATTCTCTGATATGTAGCGCCAACATTTTTTAAACCGAAGGGCATCTTTGTGTAACAGAATGCCCCTTCTTCCGTGATGAATGCTCTTTTCTCTTCATCCCTAGGATGCATTTTGATTTGGTGGTTGATGAGAAAAACCACCATCACCGATCCTGCCAATACTTTGGTTTTATATTTATAAAAATCTCACAAGTGTATAAATAATTTCGTAGAAAATGATAAGTATACTCCAAAGGTTGATCTAAGGAATGAATATATGTAGTTTTTAATTTATTATTCAAACTTTTAAAAATGAAATTAAATCCTAAGCATCCTGTCACAATATTTTGGGTTTTTGTGTTTCTAATCTAATAACATAAAAATAAACATAGATATGGATTCAATAAATATTTATGCAAATTTTATCATTTATAATAGTGGAGTATTTATGGATATAATAACTAAGTTAATTATGCTTGCTCATATTATTTAGGTTATTAAAGATATAAATTGATATTTGTTGATTCTCTCTTTTTTATATTAATACCACCTTTGGTGGGGTTAGATATTCTTTGTTAACTAAACAAATCAATTAACACCTATAGGTGGAGTTGATAACTAATTTGGTTAATGAAATTAATTCCTTTTTCTAAGAGATTAAAAATGAACCATTTAAATGCCATATTTGGTGGGGTTTGACATTTAAACTTTATTCAAGGTGTCCAAATTAAACCTAAGAATTTAATTATTCGAGTACTAACTTTCAAGTTTTAAAATTACTACTGAAAACATGTTGTCAACAAATAAAAGAGCACTACTCTAAATTAGTCTGGACAACTAAACCTTAAAATCTAATTTTTAGATTTAAGTTTGTAATGAAAAATAATATATTTCTATCTAACATTATTAATATAAAATCTTGAATAAAAATAAAATCAATTCATTTTAGAGATTTTTACCTATTTAATATTTCGCAAGCATAACAATTTTATTATTATATCATGTGTTACAAACAATGAGCAAAGTTAAATTTAATCACAGATAAATTAAATATAACATATAAGAATAAAGCATAAAAAATAATTGTAAAGAAAATATAAATCCTTACACTACTATGATGTTATTCATGTTGCTTAAAAACCTCCAAACGAAATTTGTATTTCTATTTATTGAATAAAAAAGAAAATAAATTACAAAAACATAATTAGTTCTTCTCAAGAAGAGAAAAACTCTATAACTAAGAAAAGCTACAAAGTAAGAAATGGAGAGAAGAAGATGTTTTTGAGGTGTGTTTAAGGTGTAGAGAATGAGCTTATTTATAGGTGAGAAAAGGAAGAAACAATGGGTGAAAAAATGATTAAAAATGGAGGAAACACGTAGTAGGTGATGATGATGCCACCATTGACGTCATGGTACGTGGTTGTGGTAGCGCACATAGAATGGAGCAGATGGGCGCAGCGGTGTGCGCGGATAGGGAAAATGGGCGCAGTGGTACACGTGGATTGGGCATTGTGCGGGCGATGTACGCACGTTGGTAGGCACTGCTGGGCATGTTGCGCGCATTGTCTGGCGTTGCGTACGTTAGTCGAGGCAGCTGCGTGCGTGATTTCACACTTTTTGACATTTTTGACCCTTTTGGTCCATTTTATACACTTTTTTTCATGTTTGTTGACTTTTTCTCATTTATTTTATGAATATAATTGTGATGTATTGCCTCCAGTATTTTTCTTTAAGTCTTTATGTTACTTTTTTAGGCTAAAATACCTGAAAAATAATAAAAATATCTATGATTCCGAAAAGATAGATTTATATAAAAATATGATAAAATCATATAAATATATATATTTTTAACCAATTAACGTGCATAAAATCATGGTAATTTTAATGCTTTTTGAGCACTCGTCACAACCCCCAACCTGCTTCTTGCTAGTCCCTTAGCAAGAGAAGCGATAAAAACTAAAAATTTAAACTATCCTAAATCACTTACGTGGATTGACACAGTTTCATTTAGCCTATGCAACAAGCCTTTAAACCCTTAGGTTGCCCTAGTGAACGAGTTTGAGTCTCGTGAGGGTTTTTAGTAATGATACCCACAAACATTGAAGTAAATGTAAAAGGTAAAAAAAATAAAAAAAACAACTTAGAAACTAAAATTACAACAAAAATAAAAAATTAACTTTTAAAAATAAAATAAAAGAAAACAACATGAAACATAACACAAAAATGTCTTATACTTTTTAATCTCCTTTAAGATCATAATTAAAATCTAAAGCATAATTTATTTTAATCTTCTTAAACAATCATGATTTATTATAATAATTAGTCGAAAATAATTTTCATATTTCATATCAAAAATGTATCAATTTAATTTCACCCAATTTTAGTATCTAGAATCCGAATTCACTTCGACTCTATTCCTCATTATTCAATACTATCAAAACACTGAATCCTATGGGTTGAAACACTCATACTAATTTATATGCAAAAGAGTTTATGTACAGAAATGAACTAATATGTTCGCATATGTATAAAGAATAAAGGCTCAAAGTGTTATTTTGACGTTGATCTCATGAAAGGAATCGAATGTATAAATTATAAAGATGTTATATATAAAAAATTATTTTCATGCATAAATCAAACTCATTAAGAAAAAATTTCAAGATATATGTATTTTACAAATGAAGAAAGTGCAAGGCTTTTTAGGGAATTACTTCCTATATCTTTCTTTTGTAATTAGTCTTTGCTCATAACTTTGTAGGCAATATGGGTCATAGTATGTAGATTATACTATATATTCTTTATCTCTCTATTTTTTTCTGAAGATTTTTGTTTTCAATATATATATATGTTTTTAGAGAGTCAACCCATGTACATATTGTACATTTGTTTTAGGATTTTGGTGAGTGGTTAATTTTGTGGCTTTTTTGTTTGATTTTGGTTTAGGTCACCCAATATATGTCTTTTTTTGTAACAGTCATGAACGAATGAGATAAAAGCATATACTATCAATTTCTACTTAAATCATTTAATCTAAGCAAAAATAATAATAAAAAATATACGACACTCTATTAAGATGAGAAAAAAATTCATACATTCAATGCTAATACCTATAGAGATCATCTAAAAATTTGAATAAATAAGAAATGTGTTTGGAGTAGAAAAAATATATATTTCACTCCGAATAAAGGAAATTAGGCTCAAATTATATCTCACAAAGGTAGTCTCCACTAAAAATAATCATAAACACGAACAAATCTTTGTTATTTTTCAAGAAATCAACAAGTGTAATTTTGAATGAAGGAGATAGTGCACCATTGATTTTAACATATTGTTTTCTCCCAATGTCTCCTATAAGGACTATATCATACTCACCATAAACCTCCATAGTAGTTTGCTCACTTGTATGAACTTTTTTGAATTTATGGAAGTGACTTGCAATCTTTAGTTGCTATTTCGAAGTTTGGGTAATGCATTTTTCATGCTATTTAGAAAACACTCTTGATGTACATGTGATATATCTTAAACCTAAAGAAACAATCAAGACTAAGGACTAGTCTAAATGACTCAAGATGGACAACATAGATGAAGGTTTCATCGAAGTCTATTCCTTCAATCTAAATATATCCTTATGCAACAATATGGGACTTGTTTTGATTAATAATCCCATTTTCATCTTCCTTTTCTTTGTACAGGCAGTAGGTACCAATAACATATTTGTCAGAAGGTCTAAAAACCAAGTACCATACATCATTTCGCTAAAATTGATCAAGTTCTTCCTACATGGATTTGACCCAGTGTATGTCTTATAGGGCTTCCTTAACATTTTTAAGAAGGATTGTAGAAGTGAAACATATATAGTTTAGGGTTTCATGTAGCTGACGTCTTATCTTAACTCCACCTTCCACATTATTGATAATGTCATCTACAGAATGGGAATTCTTAGCCCATTTAGGAAGTAATATTTCTCTTCTTCAGTGGTTTTAGAGGGTTCTATAGAAGTAATAGTGGCAGGTATCTCAACATTATTTGCAGCATTTTTGGCAGTGTCCTAAACTCCAAATATCTCACTATCATGAGATTCAATAAGTTTGGTTGCTCCAAAGTCATCTATCACAACATTGATCCATTCCATTATAGTTAAAGTTCTCATGTTGTTGAGTCTATAAGTGCAACTCTTACTATAATATCCAATGAAAATTCCAAAGCCACTCTTTACCTTGAACTTATCAATATTTTCTTTGTCCCTGAGAATGTAACATGTATTTCCAAACACACGAAAGTGCTTAACATTTGGTCTTTTCCCATGCATGAGTTCATAAAAAGGCAAATAGGTGATGTACCTCAGGAAGAAATGATTCAATGTATGGAAAACCGTGTTAATAGCTTTAGCCCAAAATATTTTTGCTAACTTTTTACTTTCCAGCATGACTCTTGCCATCTCTTGAATAACTCTATTTTGCCTTTGAATTATAACATTTTTTTAGTAGTCTTGGGAGTAAAAAACTCATGTTGAATTCCTATTTCATCATAAAACGCACTAAATTTAGAGTTTTTGAGTTCTCTTCCATAGTCACTTCTAATTTTTATGTTAGCTTTTTCTTTGCTTGCTCAACTAACAAAGACCATATATATGGTCAGGAATGGAAGAGATAACAGGGGGACCCAAGACAAATTTAAAGTTTAAAAATACTTTTAGAAATTTATAGTTGACATGGCCCAGTCATTAATGCCACAATTCTTTTGTAATCGGGCTTAACTTGTTACACATAATTTTAGGAGAGGTTCCCACACAATAAAAATTATCCTCAAATTTGATACCTATGACCAAAGTTCTATCCAAATTATCATACATAGTGTAGTCCATTTGTAAACTTAACAACATATTTGTTATCCCAAATTTGGTTGATATTGACAAGATTACTCTTGAGTCCTTCCATATACAGGACATCCTAGAGCTCAAAAATACTAAAAGTGCTGATAAATCCTTTACCATAGATTAAAGCCTTATTTCCATCATCAAACATAATAGATCCATCATCAGTGAGAGTTAACTTGGTAAAGAATGACTAATTTTTGGTTATATGTCTAGAGCAACCATTGTCAAAGTACCAACAATTGAAAGCTTGAGCCTTCAGGGCAATATGAACCACGTTGCAATTGAAATCTTGATTATATATAATAATACCAAGAGAGGATTCAAACTCATTTAAAATCATTATTGCATCATTCTATAAGGTTATAGCTTCACTAGTTAACATGACATAAATTTTCAACAATTCTTCCACATTACTCAACGTATCCCTGTCATAACTAGGAGAATATTTTTGAGAGTTAGAGGTAGAGAAATAACCTAAGTAGCAAGAAAAGAAGGAGAGAGACATGATCTAAGCACTCAATGCATTGATGATGGTATAATCATCAAAAATCTCAACAACAAGAGAACGTTTCTAAATAGTAACTATAATAGAGAAGCATCGATGAATATCTTTGAGTTTTAATAGCTTGTCAAAACAAATATCTCCAAAGGTCCAATTATTATCACCTTCAAGAGATTCTTTAATTTGTATCTCCAAGTTATACTATTGAAGAGAGTCTCAACCATTTTATATTTTTCTAGTAGGTTGGATTCAAGAAGAATGACTTCAGAGTATTAGCTTAAACCCAAGCATAAAGTTTAGTCAGAACAACATCACAATCTTCCAATAAGGACTCTAGAATAGCCCTTTCATCTTTCAAGCTACAAGAATCTTTCTTAATTTTGTAGATGACATATGAATTACATGAAGATGACTCTGTATTACGTTGATCCTTTAGAGTATTAGATTCTCTCTCCTGAATTGACTTTTCAAGCTCATTTATACTAGCAAGACATTTTTCATTATCATAGAGAAGAATCTGAAGAAACTTAATGTAATTTTCCATATTTAACTTCAAATTGTTCACAACTTTATCACCATCCAAGGTGTGATTAAGCAATTGATCAGAGAGATCCAAGTGTTCCTTATCTTTTTCAACAATATTACTATGGATGATGGACATAATCTTTTTCAACTTGAAATTATTGATGATTGTTTAAAAAGCACTAAAATTATCATGATTTAATGTACTTTAATTGAGTAAATAGATTTATATTTGTACTATTTTATCATATTTTTTATATAAATTTGTCTTTTTCAGAATCACGGGTATTTTTATTATTTTTCAAGTATTTTTGTTCAAAAATAATTTAAAGACTTGGAGGAAAATACTAGAGGCAATACATCACAAATATGTTGAGAATAAAATGAGGAAAAGTAAAAAAAAATAATTTTTTTTGACAAAATGGGTCAAAATGGTCAAAAATGGTGAGTCCTGCCCGTGCATCACATGTAAAGCCAACACACTCGTGCTAGCCTGACTAAACGCGTCCAAAATCAATTTTTGAGATATTTTCTCACTTTGTTTTGCCTTTTTCTCATCTATAAAAGGACTTTCTCCCCCATTGTAAAAATCATCCCAACAATCACAAACTTCTCTCTCTTTCTCTCTCTATAAAGCTTTATTTTTTAGTTTTAAAGCTCTTTTCTTTTTGAAAAGAACTAGTTATGCTTTTATAGATTTCTAGTTTTTGATTCAATAAAAAGAAATGAAAATCTGTTTGGAGGTTTTCCAACAATAGAATTAGCATCAAAGTTCTATAAAGATTCTTTTGAGGTATAATTGCTATGTTTAATTTATCTGTGATTAAATTTAACATGGTTGACTATTTGTAAATATGATATAATAATAATATTGTTATGCTTGTGAAATATTAAATATGTAAAAATTTCTATAAAATAAATTGATTTTGTTTTTATTCAAGATTTTATATTATGGATGTTAGAGATAAATATATTATTTTTCATTACAAACTTAAATATGAGAATTAGATTCTAATGTTTAATTATATGGTTTAATTTAGAGTAGTACTCCTTTATTTATTGATACAATCGCCCGGTAGTTAGAGTGAATCTCTATTTCAAGTGTTTTTTAAGAACTATTATTCGAAAATATATTGACAACATATTTTTAATAATGGTTTTAAAACTTGAAAGCTAGTATTATGGTAATTAAATTCTTAGGTTACTTTAGACAACTTGATTAAAGTCTAATTAACTAACTCCCCTTAAAGTTGTTATTAGATGTTTTGCTAATTTATTAGAAATAAAGCTCAGATTTAATACTTAATTAATTAATAGGCACACCTAAGAATATTAGTTAATTAATATTAAACAAAAAAAATTGGGTTTTTTCTAAGGATACTTTCAAACCAAAAGAAAAAATCAGCAAATATCAATTTATATATTTAATAACCTAAATGATATGAGTTAGCATAATTAACTTAATTATTATATCCATAAGTACTCTACTATTATGAATGATAAAATTTTGCATTATTGTTTATTAAATTCATATATATGTTTATTTTTTTTTATGTTATTGGATTAGGAAATATAAAAAAAAATCAAAATATCGTGACATGATGTTTAAAATTAAATTTTCTTTTTAAAAGTTTGAATAATAAATTTAAAAACCACATATATTTCTTCCTTAGATCAACCTTTGGAGTATACTTGTCATTTTCTATAAAATGATTTGTGTACTTGTGAGAGTTTTACAAATATAAAACCAAAGTATCCGTAAGATCAGTATTGCTAATCCGATGTCGGTCTAGTTACTTCATCAATTACCATATACAATTTGGTTATATGATTCTTGTAGAGAGAACTATTCATTATCACTAGTATCAGTCTAATAAGAGGAACTAGATGGGATATTCTCAAAGTGAGAAGCCATAAGAGTAGAGCATTCAGGGGTGGTAGCCATTGTCTTTTCTAAAGATAAAACACTCGTTTGGAGAATGCATCCATCATATTTCTTTAACAGGAAGTTACATGCTTCGTTGACAGTCGTAAAATTGGCAATAAGAGTAAAATATTCTATAGTAACTAAGTTAATGAGAATATGTAACCCTTGAAAATTTAAATTGCTAAGATGAAGCTCCTCTTTGTTCTAGACATTGAATGGTTTAGGTTAAACAATACCAGTCTTAGACATGTGCATGAGACATGTCCCGCCATCTCAATTAAGTACCAAACATCATTATTTGTAGATATCAAGTAAGAACACATCTGATATCTCTAGTAAAAGTAGTACAAACGATTGAATTGAGATGGTCTACTGACCAAACCTCCCATATTAGCCATTACAAGAGACTTAATAGAATTAAACACATAAAGATAGGAGATGGGATCAACACCAGAACGATTAAGTTCAAACATGGTGTACCTACTCTCATATCAATTGAAAGATTCTACGACCCGATAGATAACCAAGGTAAAGAGATACAGACTCCTAAAGGGCTCATCATCACAAGTAATAGAAAAGATAAAAGCCTAAATAGAATACTTAACAGAAGCAATGATAATATAATATTGAATAAATAGATAACATTCAATAACAAATATTATATGATGACTGGAAAGCAGATAAGGAGTATAAAAGAGTTCTAATCAGAATTTAATTGATAGTATGTTGTAACATACATACTAGCATAATAATATAGCATACATACTCACGATATAATGATGTAAACCCACATAGAGATCGTATTTATGAGGTAATGTCATCGGGTTACTTATGACAATAACTCAGCAACAAACAATTTACTAATCAATAAAATAGTTACAACTCTAATAAAAATAAAACCACTATTACCTCTATCAGTTGGGACCTTTATCTGAGCTACCTTTTGTGGCTTTTGTTCGGTGCTCCTCCAAGGACTTCGTTTGACACATGAACCTAACTTTTCTCTATAGCCGATGCGACCCAATGTGGTGTGATTAGATACCACATAACAATAATGCAGAGAATAATCTAACACAACCCTTGAATATTACTCACATAGAGATATACTTACTCACCTGGTAAAAATAGTTACTCTAACTATTCTATGCTCACACAAACGTATCAAAATTATTGAAGCACTTTCCAGATAATTAGTGAATATATAATTCAAACTAATAGAAATTTTGATAGAGTTTCAATAGGTTTTTGAATTAATTAAACAATTAATGAAGGTTATTTATAGCATTCGATCAACCACCTTACCATAGACCTCGACAGGGAAATCATCAACCACTTCACCAAGAGTAGTGGCGAGGGGTGGTGGTAGGTGCTGAAAAAGATAATTTTTTGTTTCCAAAAATGCCAAGTAAATCCATAAATACTCATACCCAAAACTAACCAAACATCGTCACTCTCAGCCTAGCATGCATACTAAACAACAAATCTTATAGTGTATGAAAAACATAACTTCGATCACATTGTTCCTAACTATGTGATTATATGCATTACTGATCTGCATTAACCAACCTTACATAGAGAAAGATAGAACACTAAGTAAAAATAACCAAACATCGTGTTTAATACACAAGAAGCCAACACATAGAAACTTGAATAAAATAGGACTACATGCTCTATTCTAGATGTAATGTTGGTTAAATCTCTTAGAGCCACTATAACAAACTACATCTATTTTGGCGCACCTTAGATGGTGGTGACCTAGAATACTCGTCTTGAAGGCAATGATTCTAGATGTTGTCACTCTATAAATGAAAAATATGTCCTATTAATTTTGGCTTAGATGTTGATAACCTAGACCCCTAGTTTGGAAAATGATGAGCTAGGCAGTTTGACTTGGAAGACAACTCATTTGGATAGAATGACTTTGAAAGTAGCAATTCATCATGTTTGATGGGACCTAAATGGTAGCGTCTTGGACTGTGTGGCCTAGAAAATGGTGTTTAGGAAAGCACAACCTTGAGGGATGCAATACAAACAACATAAGCGATATAGACAATGTAGCCTTTTGGGGTACAACCTATCGTACTAAGGCCTAATCCTTCGTGAATCTCTACTATCTTAGAGTGATGCTTGTCTGACAACTATAGTGGTGGGCACAACTTGAAAATCAACAACATCATTGACATGGTTGTTCTCACCTAATTGTGACGTTCATCAAACGTTAAGGTGATCCTTGAAGGTGAGCTAAGAAAATTTGGTTTAAAACCTTAAGGTGATCCTTGAAGGTGAGCAAAGAAAATTTGGTTTAAACTGCACATGCTTATATATATATATCAACCATTTTAAAGCTAATTTCTAGATAAAAGGTATCCAAATAAGTAGAGTATAAAAATTAAAAAAATAAATAAAGATAAACTTTGTTATTTTATAATGTCAAACAAGTTAAAAATAAAAATAAAAAGAATAGTGCCAAACCTCATAAAATAGTTGGATTTATTCCTATTTTCTCTAATATGGTAAGAGTATGCTACGATAAAGATAAGGCTAGAAGAAAATATGAAGGTTGATGAACTATTGGAGATATTATAGACATAATTTTGAACAAAAAAAACTATACGTTTAATAGGTGTAAGAAAAAGTTTGACGTTTTAACAAATTCAAAAAAGAAAATTAAAAAATATCAAACAAAATAGTTGCACAAAAAATATTTAATTTGTTTTAGAGCAATTGTCACTTTTATTAAATAGTAGTTAAAAAAATTATAAGCTTACTAGGTGTAAGAAAAAAAATTGATATTTTAACAGATGAAAAAAAGAAAATTTAAAAATAACAAAAAACATAGTTGCACAAAATATACTATTTATTTGGGAGCAACTCTCTTTCATTATACAGTAACAGAAATTGACTATTGATCATCTTTAGAAAAGGGAAGAACAACAAAGGATAATGAGAGGGGAAATGTAAAAAGAGTTGCAGGCGACTTTTGTAGCAATAAATAATAATTTTTTAAAACCGTTAATGCATTGATGGTTAAAACAAGTAAAAGTTTATATATTTTAAATTTAATATGAATTTTAAATGATATATTATAGTGTTATTAATAAGTATAACTTAACTTAAATAATTATAACTAATGAAAAACCGTTCGGATATATCCTACTAAAGTAATAAAATGATACACTTATAATTTTTTAAACAATATATTTGTAAAGAAAAAAAATAGTAAGATATAATGATAAAAAATATGTATTTAAAATAAATCATATTTTTGAATGAGAAAACAATTCCTCCCCTATATTATTAATTTTTATTTTTAAATTAAATAATTAATTAACATAAGTTCTTTCTTGAAAATATATAATCTTATAATTATTACATTAGATCTTATATTTTTTAAAAAAGTACAATAATTTTATTATATATAAATGAATACTTTAATTAAAAGTAATTTATTTACAATAAAAGAGATTTTTTTTAATTAAAAAAGGATTATTTGTAAGTTGTGATGGTTACCTTTTATAATATAAATAAAAAATTAATATAATCAAATGATTAAAATAAGTGAAAAATAATGTTTAATAAAATTTAATATTTGGTAACAAAATCTGCGAAAAGTCCCCTTTTAATTTAAAAACTACTTATAGGGCCGTTTTTCACCGCTTTATTCTATTTTGTAACACGGAGTATTACTTAATTCAGTTGTATGTATTTTATATCCATATATATTTATGACGCAAATTATCGTAAATTTATTATTTTAATAAAGAATTACTTTTAAAACTGAGTTACCATAAATTTATTATTTTATAAAATAGATTTTTAACGTTTTTTTTATAAAATTAATGAAATTATCTTATCTCATGTGAATTTGAAATAAGCTTTCCTTAAATATAGGAAAATTGATTACATATGTCTCTAATAGGAAAAAAATAAAAAATATGTTTAAAGTTTTCAATATCTTTAGAAATATTTTTAACATTTAAAAAAACTTACAATACTCCTGAGGTTTAAAGTACCTTCAAAAATACCCTTATTATTTAACAGAAACATAAAAAAACTGTAAAAGATGACATCAATATCTGAAAAAATCTTTTCTACTCTTACCTATATAGCTTTTTAAATATTGTTGTTGAAAATATTATCGCAAATACTCTAAAGGTTTTGTTTTTTTTTTTCAAAATACATCTATTATAATAATTAATTTAACTTCATAGAAAATACCCTCGATATAATAATTAATTTAAATTCATCAAAAATACCTCTGCTACAATATTTAATTTATCTTCATAAAAAATACTCTTATTTTTCAATAACATGATATAAAATATTTTTCAAAAATACCCCAATTCAATAACCTGCTATAAATAATCATCAAAAATATTTCTCATCAATAATAAACTATAAATATTCACCAAAAAATACCCCTAACTTGCTCAATAATAGTTCAATACATATCATACATCTACGTCAACTTCCACATTTACAGTCTATATTACAAATCTTACATCCACATCCACATTCTCATTTTCATACTATATTAACCTACTCAATAATAGTTTATATTCATATTTTATGTTCATATTTACATCCATATTCACATTTTATACTAACATCCTCCATAACAATTCACATCCACATTCACAGTCTATATTACAATCTAAGTTCTTACAATATCTAAGGGGAAGGGACACCATAAATGAGTTTAAATACACAAAAAAGTACAAAGTTCATGTCATGTCCCCCAAAACCTGATGTATACATGAACTTTGAATTACAAAAGATTTCCTTCCAAATCATATTCATTGTCCTATTTACGTACATATTTTAAAATAAAAATTATAGAACAAATCAAAGTCTCATTTCAGAAGGCTCACTTTGATTTGTTGATTCTCCCATTTTCTGCTTCTTGTTGATTGCATCATCACTATCTATCACCTGATTTATGAACAATAAATAAATTTATGGTATAAGAAGTAATGCCTAATGAATATGTTATACAATACATTACCTGAATTTGATTAGTTCTTTTGTTTTGTTTTTTCTTGACCACCTTCTTTGAAGTTGTTTCCTACAAATAATTTAAAGTTTAATATAATTAACCAAATATATTTAATAAATGAATAGTTGTAATTTTACCTGAGTTTCATTAGTTGGATTCTTTAACTTCTCCCTACATGTCCCCTGATTATGACCAAATTGATTGCAATAGCCATATTTCAATCCTTGCAACCTCTTATGTTTCTTTGGTTTAGTAGCTTCCCTATGTCTCCCAGTTGGTGGTCTTCCTTTCTTTGGTTTATAAATTGGTGGAAGTATTTGTTGCTCACCAAGCATCATAACCCACTCCTTTTCAGATGGAATAGGGTGAATCAAAGATAAATATGTCTTCAAATACGAAGCCTTTGTAAAATATGGATGTACATAGTCTGCAATCTTATACCGTCTATCCATAATACAAGCAACACCATGCTTACAAGGTAAACCACTCAATTGCCACCAATAACAACTACATGTCCACTTATTTAAATTAACCAACATGTTGTAACCATCCAATACTTCAAATTTTTCATCTCCAACATACAAGACCTTTAAAACTCTTCCTTCTTCTTGTCTTTGAAGAATGTATTTCATTACATTTGGTGGAAAATGAGTAGTCCACTTCAAAGCCTCTTCATTCTTCTTCACTGTTAGCCGCATCAATTTTCTTCTGACCTTTTTAAATAAATTCACAATAGGTCTAGACCTCAATTTTTTCAACCAATTGTTAAAACTTTCAATCATGTTATTGGTCACATGCTCAACCTTTACATCATTATCAAAAGCATGTCTACTCTAATGTGAAGCTTGGATCTTACTTAAATATTCATGTGCTTTAGGCTCTTCTTTCTTAATTTCATTCATCACATCATTAAATTCGATTGTTCTAGTTGCTTTAGATGCTGGCCAAAAGAAAGATCTAATTTTCATGCTTGGATGCTTACATTTCAAGTTGCATAAATATGCCTAGCACAAAATCTAACATGTGAAGTTGGGAAAAACTTATTGATTCTTGCAAAGAGACCTTTTTGTCTATCAGACATGAAATACATCCTTCTTTTTTCAAACTCCCTATTATGTTGGTCTAATAAAGCCATGAACCACATCCAAGTTTCACTATTTTTGGATTCAGCCCAAGCAAGGGCAATTGGAAACAAACTTCCATTAGCATCCAATCCAACAGCAACCATCAAGACACCTTTATATGAGTATCAACAACTGCCATTGATCCAAGGTTGGTTCTTAAAATTGTATGACAATATTGCCTTATTTTTGAAAAACTAACAATATGGTCACCCAATTCTCAATCACAAGCAATTTTTCTTACCCTATATAATGTTAAGTCAAGTACAAGTATACCCCATCTTATTTTACACTCAGTAGTCAATATAAGGATACTTACATTAGGGTTTCCCATGACTAAGTCCTTTAATTGAGAAGCTAACCAAGAGGATGTAGCAGATCTTTATTTTTCATCTTTTTGACAGTTATGTCTCCCTTTATTGTCTGTTGGCTCAAGTGTCTTAACTATAAATGTTTTCTTATCAGTTCCAACAGAAGCGTGTATCCTCCAACCACAATCAAGTGCTTTACACCTTGTAGTTACTTGGGTTTTGTCAACTTTAGCCTTCTCACACTAGAACTCAACTTGAACAATGTATTCTTGTAAGATAGCTTTAAATTAGTTATCATCCTTAAATATATCTCTGACTTTGAAGTCAATGCTACCATCAATTCTTCTCTTAAATTCCCTATTTTCATATTGACAAATGACTTTTTTAACACTTTTTCCTCGACAATCTTCTGAGTTAGTATCACTAATATGATGGGCATTTTCATCCCCTAAGTCTTGAAAACTATCATCAGTATCATAAATTTCATCATCATCTTCATCATTTCTTGTAATTTCATCATGCCAATCAGGATCCTCCTCATCACTGCTCCAAAAACAATTCTCATCTCCATCATAATGTTCATCTTCAACTTCAAAAACTATTCCTACTTTATATTTTTTCAATATTTCACAATTCCTTGAAGGTTCACCCTCATTTTGGTTATTACTAGTTGGGAATGGCTTAAATGAGTCAAGGTTAAGTTCATCAATGTCAAAGTGAGGTGGTTCATTTATTGGTTCAAAAGGTGGTTCATTTGTTGGTTCAAAATGAGGTTTATTTGTTGGTTCAAAATGAGGTTCATTTGTTGTTTAAAGTCAGTTAAAAACTAACTTTAAACAAATTTAAAGTCGGTTCGCTGAACCGACTTAAAATTGAGTGACTTAAAATGTAAAATCGGTTCACGTGATGAATCGATAAAGTCGATTCGCCCGGTCAACCGACTTTATATTTTATGATTTTTTTTTATTCTCATTTTCCACTCCACCCTGTATTCAATATTCAATATATTTAGCATAAAAAACCAAAATATAAATAATAATAGAAATAATTAAAAAATTAAATATAATTAATTATTTGATAATTAAATTTATTACAAAAACAAATAATGTATATACAATACATATATATATATATAGTTAACTTAAATTACAAATAAAATAATGTCATCAAAGTGTAATTAGATTGTACAAGCAAGTATGGTTGGCTTAGAATCACCAACATTGTGACAAGAAAACTGGGCAAAAAATAGTTGATCCATATAACAATTCGTTCTCCTACATACATGAGCACGTAAACATCCATCAAACAAGCAGTCTAAACTTTAGAGACATACAAATGGAGAAATTAAATCATTATAAATATTACCATAAAAAAGAGATTACTACAGCGACATCCGAGTGATATAACCCTTCGAACTCATATTAGCACTTTATTAATCATTTGTCTATAAATATAAAGTTATCAGGAATCTCTGCTAGTATTTTTAATGCTATAATGAGCTCTAAATATGAAATCAAGTGTAACTTCGATTTGTTACTTGGTTTGTATGAGTTTTGGTGCCCTTAAACGTATGGAACAATTTTGTAATACGTTCATGGGCACCAAAACTCATACAAGCCAAGTAACAAAATATGAGTTACACCTGACTTCATATTAGAGCTCATTATAACATTAAAAATACCAACAGAGATTCCAGATAACTTCATATTTATAGACAAATGATTAATAAATGTTACCATGATGTTGTCATGAGGAAAGTAGGCAAGAGAAATGAGATGAAGTTTGGGCCAAAAATAGGTCCATAAAACAATGCATTCCCCTAAATACGTGAACACATAACCATCCATCAAACAAGGGACTTCAGACACAAGAATAGAGAAAGTAAATCATTAAAAAATTTACCGTTATGTTGTCATATGCTATTCAAGATCATCAGAATCTTCTCCCGATTCTTCTTGTGATGATATAATTTGAACCATATGTTTTGCCCATTCCTCTTATAAATCATCAAAAATTTGCTGGTCGTAGCCCGTCTTGTTTCAACCAAAGAACTACATGCAATTAAAATCAAAATAAGAATGTAATTTCATGAGGCAAATATGCTTAATTAATGTCATTAATAGAAAATTGACAAATCTTGGATGTCAAAGTGTAGAATTGAGCAGGACTATATTTCTCAAGTTGAAAGTTTCATGGAATTTGCTCGTAGAAATAGTAATACTGGAATTAGTATGATACAATGCCCATGTATTAAATGTAAAAATGAGCAATTTCATGAATTTGACGAAGTTAAGTATCACCTTATTCGTAATGGTATTCTTTTGAGCTATAAATGTTGGTATTATCATGGAGAAAATATTGATAATACTCATGAAGAAGAGATAAATAAGAATGTGAGTGGATTACATACATCTTATCATAATGTACAGACAGAAAATATGTTTCATGGTGTTGAAGATGAATTACTCGAGGATGATTCCAAAACCTTTAAAAAACTTATAGAAGATGTCGAAAAATCGTTGTATCCAAAATGCAAAAAAAACACTAAAATGTCGGGATTGGTTCATTTGTACAATGTGAAGGAAAAATATAGTTTTTTTGACAAGGGATTCACAGAATTACTAAATCCACTAGTCGATATGTTTCCTGAGGGTATTGAGTTTTCATCTTCAATGTATGAAGTGAAGAAATCTCTTAGTCGATTTGGCATGGAATATCATAAGATTCACGCTTGTCCAAATGATTGCATTCTTTATAGAGAAGAATATGAGACATTAGATGAGTGTCCGATGTGTAAATAATCGAGATGGAAGCATGGTACAAATGAGACAACACATAAGAAAGGCGTACCTGCAAAGGTTCTTTGGTACTTTCCTTTGGTTCCTCGCTTTCAAAGGTTGTTCAATAGTAAAGATATATCAAATATGGTGACTTGGCATTCAGATAATCAATCTGATGATGGGGTGCTACGTCATCCTTGTGATTCTCCAAATTGGAAAGTAGTAGATAATTTATCTCCTCAATTTTCATTTGATCCGCACAATCTTCGTCTTGCCATTGCTACTGATGGAATTAATCCACATAGTTCCCTTAGTAGTAGATATAGCTGTTGGCCAATAATTATGGTAACATATAACCTTTCTCCCTGGTTATGTATGAAAATAAAATTCATGATGTTAACATTATTGATCTCAGGACCGAAACAACCCGATGTTGATATTGATGTATATTTGTCTTCTCTAATAGATGATTTAAAGACGTTGTGGAATGATGGTGTAAATGTTTAAGCATCAACCCCTCATTCATAATGGCACTTTTAGCATCATGGAAGCAACAAATAAGATTATATTCATCAATAGGTATATGACTAGCCTATCTAACTTCACCAAATAGATGAATATACATACTGACCCATTCACTCATTTTTATTGCCCTATATAACAAACAAAAGTATTTTCAAAAAATCTATTACTCATGAACATTAACACACAATATCAAACATATGATCATGAACTTGATACAAAACAAAACACAATATAATGTCAACAATGAGCCCATTTTCCCACACAATATTATGTTAACAAAGCACACAATATCAAACCTAGTTTTGTTTACAAGCATTATTATGTTAAATCATAATTGTTGAAAACATCTTCATCAAAATCTGATTTTTTTTAATATATCGTCTCGAAAACAAAGCACACAAAATATAAACCCTAAATAATACTATGGTCAAAATTTGTAATATTATCACAAATACCCCTAAAGTTTTTGCTATTCTTCAAAAATACCCCTGAAGTTTTGCTATTCTTCAAAAATACCCTTGGGTTCTTCAAAATCATACAAACGATCAGCTACTTCAAAAAAAAAACATTACAACTAGAATATCATAGCAAACTGCCATACAGTGGGTTCTGAAATACAAATTATACATCATCAATACAAGTAGGATATTGTCAAAGAATGAGTTCTAAAATACAAATTAAAAAAAGATGAAATACAGAATCGAATATGGTGAAACAATATTCTGCTCCAATATATGCAAGTATGCTTAAAAAACAAATTTTTATTCGAACGAACCAAATATAGAATATATATGAAATTAGTCAGCTTATACATGTTATATTGTAACGATGGGTAGCGTTAGGGCAGTAGGTGACACGTTTGCGTAATGGATATTGTGAAATGATGGGTTCGTGTCTGGTGAGGATAAAGGTGAAATGATGGGTTTGTGAAGGTGGTTCACAAGGGTATTTGTGATAACGACGAGAGCGTTGGTAGCTGGAAGGATATTCGTGAGGTTTACGGACTGAAACGAGTCGTCTGGTGAGGGAATGGGTGACTGAAACAAACGACCAGAGAGGTTAGAAGTGTGGCGATGAGGCTGGGAGAAAAAGAAACGAGCTTGCGTGAAGAAGAAGAGTGATGCGAAGAAGAGTGACACAAGAGTGATATATGTATAGAGGTGAAATTACCATTTTACCCTTAATGTTAAACGAAGATATAACGCTCATAATGTTCAAAGACAATTTTGATATTAAATAAAACTTAGGGATAATTTTGAAAAAAAGTAAAACCTATGGGGTATTTGCGGTAATACCCTTCCGTAAAGAAATATCCTACCTAAAGCCGAACACAGACAGTTCGGACTAGGCGTGAATGTGTGATAAGCCTGAGCAACAAATCGCTCCAGCGTTTACGGACACGGTGGCTTCGAGACGGAGACTCTGAGCCACGACCATGGCAGATGAGGAAGAGAGGCTTCTAGAGACTCAACTGGAGCAACAATTGCAAGAGCAAAGAGATTCTTTTAGTGCCCTCAAAGACGCCCTTGCCTCTGACCCTTCCAATCCCGATCTTCTTGCCGTACGTCCCTTTTAGATCATTAGCTAAGCTTCTCCGTTTATTGTATTTAGAATCTATGTCGAAAAAAATCTGGGTTAATCGAGGAAAATTCAATTACTTGGAAATTGTTATTTGCTTCATTCCAAATTCAAAGACTTGGATGTGTTGCAGTTGTAATTTTTATTTTTTTTAATAATTTGGGATTTACCTTTTTGGCTTATTCAATTTTCGAAAAATATATATTCATCACTTGCAAGGTGCGCTATTTTCTCGATATTTTAGCAGTCCAGCTACGAACTGAAGTTTGGGCCTTAAGTTATTTTAATGTAATAATTGAACCATCTTCCGGTTATATTGGATTAAGTTCCTTTAATTTGATCCAGTACTCCTGTAGTTTGTCTTTAATTAGTTGCAAGCTTGATGTTATCAAATGTCAAGATTCACGATGATTGGTAGCTAATTAACTGAAGAATCACAGATACAAAAACTGCAAAATGCTGGTCATAGACATGAGGCAGCATTAGACAGATTAGTGTGTGTAAATCGATGTAGTTACTGATAAATCATGTTACCAGAAATTAAACTCATTTTGCTCTTGCACACAATATCACACCTCTAAGTGATTACTGATTAGATAAAAACACTGGTTTCCTGTTACGTGAAGAATCAGCTTGGGCAATCTCGCGCGCAGCAATAGGCGCACATGCAGCACGTTGTGGGCGCAACTGAGCGCATGAGGGCGTAGGGAAAACTACTGAGAAAATGGTTAGGTGTCAGAGTTGGTTAACAATTTGGAGATATTTCCTTAGCGTTTTTCTTCTTGTTAGTCACGCAAATGTAAGGCTATATATAGCCCTAATGATTGAAATAAAAGCAAGAAGAAACTATCTCGAATATCCCTCTCTTTCCCTAGCTCTCTTTCTCTCTTTTTTATCTTGTTTCCTTCTGCAAAATTTTGCACAAATAACCGTAACAGTGGTATCAGAGTCGGTGATCGATATGGATACTCGGGGTAAATCAAATGTCGAGTTCCTTAACGACGTCTTAGAGACTTTAGCACGCCATGAAATTGAATTCAACCGATTCGAAAGCACCATGCAAACACTGCTTACTGAGGTGCAAGCATTGCACGCTACCCGAAACCTACCTGAAGACAATCCTTTTGCCAGAGATGAAACTATACATTCACATCCCCACACATCTCAGTCAACTAACGAGAACCTGTTTCCCAATTTGAAATTATCATTTCCAAGGTTTGTTGGAGAAGATCCAATGGGGTGGATTTGTAAGGCTGAGCAGTACTTTGAATTTACGAATATCGTTCAAGACCAACGAGTGTAGCTAGCTTCCTTTCATCTAGAAGGCATTGCATTGCAATGGAACTGATGGCTTACAAAATTCCGTGGACCACTCACTTAGGAGGAGATCACCAAGGCTGCTCAACTGAGATTTGGACCCATTGATTATAAGAATCCTTCAAAAGCCTTATCGCGCCTTAAGCACACCGCAAGCATTGCCACTTACCAAGAATCTTTTGAAAAGCTTTCTCATCGCATGGATGGATTATCAGAGGAATTTCTCATCGGATGTTTCATCGCCGGGCTAAGGGATGACATTCGGATTGATGTCAAAATCAAACATCCAAAAACACTAGCTGATGCCATTGGAGTGGCTAGATTGATTGAGGAAAGGAACATCTTACAAAAGAAATCTACAACGAGCCCTTGTTATTAGTTTCCAGCAGCCTAATCCAAACAAGCATCCAACACTATAGTTGGGTTACTAGGATCGGCACCTGCTTAGTGTGTTAATGCAGCTCAACCAGTAACCTTTCGAAAGCTGACTAGCCAAGGGGCACGTGAAAGACGAAAGAAGGGATTGTGCTACTACTGTGATGAAAAATTTGTGGTTGGCCATCGTTGCACTCGACCACAGCTGTTTATGATGGAAGATTGGAACCAAGATGATGTAGTTGAATGTGAGAAGCTCACACCAGAGGAAGACCACCACGAAATGTTACCTGAAATCTCCTTCCATGCTATAACAAGTACTGAACATCCTCAAACCATACATATTATGGGAAAGCTGAAGAATAAAAGTATATTAGTACTAATAGATGGAGGTAGTATCCATAACTTCATAGATCAGGACATAGTTTCTCACTTCAATCCGCCTATAGAAAAGGGTAAGAGACTGAAAGTAATGGTAGCTAATCGTGAGAAATTAGAATGTGTTGAACAATGCTGCAATCTCACTCTCAATATTTAGGGTTGTCCAGTGGTGACTAATTACTATGTGTTGCAGTGATAGCTTGCCAACTGATGTTAGGGGTTCAATGGTTGGAGACCCTTGGACCTATTCAAATGGATTACAAGAAGCTCACCTTGAGCTCCCACACAAAAGGGAACTCCCATACTCTCCAGGGGTTGGGAAGAGCCAATATGTCTGCCTTAACCAATAAGGAATGCAATAGTCTACAGGGAACGGGGTTGTTCCTTCAAATAAGACCAACTAACATTCACCAAGATCTCCCTCTGACATACCATCTTGAGATAAGAAAACTATTGGCTGAGTTCCCTAAGATATTTGATCCATCCACCTGTTTAACCTCCTGCAAGATTGTGGGACCATAGAATTCCCTTGCAACCTAGCTCGGGACCAGTGAATGTTCGATCATACCGCTACCCATATTATCAAAAAAATGAGACAGAAAAGATGGTCCAAGAACGCTTGAAGTCCCAACTGATAAAGCCAAGTAATAGCCCTTTCCTTTTACCAGTGTTGCTTATTAAGAAGGCTGATGGAACCTGGAGATTTTGTGTCAACTACTGAGCTCTGAACGCCATGACTATGAAAGACAAGTACCCTATACCTGTCATTGATGAACTGCTAGATGAACTTCATGGTGCCAAGGTTTACTCCAAGTTGGACCTTAGATCAGGGTATCACCAGATAAGGGTTCATGAAAATGACATCCATAAAACAACATTCAGAACTCATGAAGGCCACTATGAATTTTTGGTGATGCCGTTTGGACTAACGAATGCCCCAGTTACTTTCCAAAGTCTCATGAATGACATATTTCGACCATTTCTCAGGAAATTTGTCTTAGTTTTCTTTGATGACATACTAGTGTATTCCAGCTTGTAGAAGGATCATATCTCACATCTGCAATCTGTCCTACAGTTGTTAACTGCTCACAGTTTATTTGCAAAAGAATCTAAATGTCAATTTGGTGTATCACATGTGGAATACTTAGGCTACCTTATTTCAGAACAAGGGGTCTCAGTTGAGCCAGCCAAGATTTGTGTTGTCATTGAATGACCCATACCAACCACAACAAAAGACGTTAGGGGTTTTCTGGGGTTAGCAGGTTACTATAGAAAGTTTATTCTACATTTTGGAGGAATAACTGCACCCCTAACTCAACTATTGGGTAAAGATGGGTTCCATTAGAATGAAGCTGCTGCAAAAGCCTTCTAGTAGCTAAAAAGGGCCCTCACATCTCTACCAATCCTACGTTTTCCTGACTTCTCACAGTGCTTTGTGGTTGAATGTGATGCCAGTGGCATTGGGCTTGGGGCAATTCTCAGGCAAGAAAATAGGCCAGTGGCTTATTTTAGTGATGCCCTTAAAGGATCAGCTCTAGCACTGTCTACTTATGAGAAGGAAATGTTGGCTATGGTAAAGGCTATTTGTATTTGGTGACCCTATTTGTTGGGAAGACACTTCACAGTACGTATTGATCAAAGAAGCCTCAAGTATTTATTAGAGCAAAGAATCACCACACTAGCACAGGCACGTTGGCTGCCTAAACTCATAGGCTATGATTATGAGATTGAATACAAAAAAGGAACTGAGAACCAAGAGGCTGATTCTTTATCCAGAGTAGCAGAATTCTAATTTCTACCTATCTCTCAATCCCAGTCAGATTGGTGGCCCATCCTTCAGCAAGAAGTCCAACAAGATGTTTTTTATGAGAAACTGAGAGACAAAAGTTGCTCTGCAGGGAGCTCTCAAATATGCCAACGAGATGGAGTTTGGTTCAAGGGGAACAAGGTATACCTAAGCTCTCAATCATCTTTAATACCTAAAATATTGGGAGATTGTCATTCATCACCCATTGGAGGACACTTTGGTTTCCACAAAACCCTATCCAAAATCAAGTAGAATTTTGTTGGCCCTACATGCACCGAAAGATAAAAGAGTTCCTAAGTGAGTATGAAGTATGCCAGCTGTGTAAGGTTGATTGCATGAAGCCAACCGGATTGTTACAACCATTGCCTATTCCTACCCGAGTGTGGATTGAGATCTCAATGGATTTTATAGAAGGATTATCCCCTTCCAAAGGAAACACAATCATTATGGTAGTGGTCGACAGGTTGACAAAGTATGCTCACTTCGCAGCTATGAAACATCCTTTTACTGCACTTATGGTAGACAAGGTATTTGTGGCCAATGGAGTGGGGTTGCATGGCATACCAACTTCTCTAGTCAGTGACCGGGATAAGGTTTTTATTAGCTCATTCTAGCAAGAATTGTTTAAGCTATAGGGTACTCAATTGAGCATGAGCTCTAGTTACTATCCATAAACGGATGGTCAGACTGAGGTGATTAACAAGACTTTAAAACAGTATCTACGTTGCTTTGTTGGTGATCAACCAAAACAGTGGATTGAGTGGATACCCTTGTGTCACGTCCCGCCCAAACTGCCCCTAAAAATCCAAATGATGGCTGCCTAAAGGATCTAGACACATGGAAAGTTCTAGAGCTTTCTCTGCAGAGTCTAGAGGCGGCCGGAGCTGGATGGACTCAACTCAAGCTCAAGACCCTAATGTTCTGTGAGCACGCAGGGTGCTAGAACGGGCCGGAGTATTCTGTAACGCACCGATGGTTCGGGAAGGTTGTAAGCCGCCTGGAAGTCATGAACATCCCGAAGGTGCACGAAGGAGCTAGACAAACCTAAAAGACTCTAGAGTTGGATGAAGGTCCTTAACCCAGGGCAACAGACATAGAACTCTTTTGTATATTCCTGTAGCTGTATGATCTAGAGAAACGTGGCATACTCCTAAAGCCATAAGCCACACTATAAATGTGACCACTGTCTTCGTTTGTATTCATCCTCGGGAATTCTTAGCAATTGTATCATAAACTCTCTAGAGCAATACAAAAGCATTCTTTCGCAAACTCTCTTCTATTCTCTTTCGAGTTACATTTCTGATTGAAAGGCGTGCTTAAGGCGACGGACCGAAGCAAAGCCGCATTTATCGCCACTCGAGAAATTAAGGTCGTGACAGCTTGGTATCGCAGCTGAACAGTTAAAAGTATCTCTATCTTTGGCAAAAATGAAGAACACCGCCCGCCTACACCAAGTACGGAAGTTCCACCAATGAAACGTGGCCGTGAGGAAAGGCGGAAAGCCCCAAAGGAATCTCGAGCCAAGTCGAAAGACTTGCTTTCAGCTTGGAAGCACGAGCGGAAGGCGCAGACGCCCAGTGAGTCGTTTGATCGGGTTGACACCAGATGAGCGTAAATGGCTGGTGTCGAGGACGTGGAAATCCACGCGGTTACATGTCACTCAACGAGGCTGGGGATTGGGATCGAGGCAAAGAGATTGATGGGTTAAAGGCGAACCTTGCCAAGGTAAGGGATCTTATCCAAAGAGAACTTGCTAACGTATTGCATAGAAATCTGAGGATACGGGTGGTGATCTAGTTTCTACGTGAAATGTCGTGGCTACGTCGGGAACCAAGGCAACCATCGGCCACCCAGGCTAAGAGGGTGGACGTTCCTCAAGCTCAAGACCTTTAACGGCGTTAGGAACGCCCGTGGAAGTGGACAACTTCCTACGGGCTAGAACAATACTTTCGGTGCTATCGGCATAACTACCACGCCAAAGAAGATCCGAACACGCCCACGTATTTATCCGACATCGCGATGTTGCAAGGGCCGAGACGGAGACATTGGAGATGTGCACCCAGGGGTTTCAGACGTATCGATACCTGATGACTTCAAAAGGGAGTTTAAGATGCGCTTCTTCCTCAGAATGCCGAACAGAGGCAAGGGCCGATTGCGACGGTTAAAGCAGACGGGTAGATAAGTGGATTACGTGAAGCGAGTTCACAACCTCGTCGTCAAGTCCCCGACACAACCGACAAGGATGCCTTATTCTCGTTCCATGCGTACCTGCCTAATCGCGGGCCAACCTTGAACTCAAGCGACGTGGTGTCCAAGACTTATCTTCGGCCATCGCGACCGTTGCAGAAAGCCATTACTGATTACTCCACAAACAAGCGAGTGCTCCAAAGCCACGTACAAGAAGTTTGGGGAGAGAAGAGTAAAATGAGGCCATGCCAAAAGTCGTGATCCAAAAATCATAAAGGCAACTCCTCATTCAAGCCACGGGATAAAGTGGAAGGAGAAGGAGGATCGGAATGCCTCGAAGCCCCGTGACGTGTTTTATATGCGACGCATCGGGCACGCGATCAAACCGAAGAGAAGGCCTCTCGAGTGCCTTAGCCGCTTCCGCACATATAACCAAGACGGAGTAGCCTGACGATGGTGCAAAAACGGGTTCTTTCATACTACTGGCATTGGAAGGCTCCCAAAGCACCCCCAAAGGCTCCGACAGACGTAGATGCAACCATCACTTATAAGGCGTCTCATAACTTTGTTTTAGTGGGAGAAGCAGGACTCTGGCCAAGGTTGTCACCGGAGTGGGTTCTCTCAGAAGTAACTTAACTCAAGAAAGACTACCATTACATGGAGTTGCCGCGAGTTAAGGTCGCCTGTGCTCGGATCGGCCGGGCAGACTTGGCTGCTGGCACCCATGGACGACTTCTGGGTTGTATTTGGCATGGAGTTCTCGGGACCGTGTTAGAGCCTTCGGGTGCCAAGTTCTAACTCTACGTGTATCATGGATGGCTCGAAGGCACGTGCGGTACCGACGAGGGACCACCGCATCTACCACTCAAGCTCTTTCGGCGCTCAATTCAAGGGATCAAAGAGGATGAAGAGTTACTTGGCCATCCCAAAGAAAGTACGACGATGAAGAGGTGTCACCAGCCAAGCTTGCCAACCAAGGTGTCGCCTAGACAAGTTCCAAGAGGGTAATGCCTGAGGCATTGCAAAGCTTGTTACCTCCCGGCGATGGGAGGTAGACCACGAGATGTAGTCGAACTCTGCACCGTGCCACCAAGAACAGTCCCTATCGGACGGCGAACCTCGTAGCTTGGTCGACCGCGGGAAGCAACTCGATGAATCGCCGGACGCAGCTTTATAAGGCCTTCAAAAGCCCCCTTCGGCGCCCTGCTATTCCAAAAGAAGAAGGATGGCTCGCCGCGGACGTGCATCGACTATCTGCCTCTAAATAAGATCACCGTCAAGAACAAGTATCCTATCCCACTTATCGCCGATTTGTTCGACCAATCGGGAATGCGAGATACTTTACAAAGTTGGATTTGCGATCTAAGTTACTACCAGGTACGCATAGCCAAGTGAGACGAGCCCAAGACTACTCGCGACTAGGTACTTGCCCATGAGTTCCTTGTCATGCCATTCGGTCTCACCAATGCACGCCCCTTCTCGCACACTCATGAATAAGATTTTCCATCCCTACCTCGATCGGTTCGTGGTAGTATATCTCGATGATATTGTGATATATCAGACTTTGGAAAGAACATCTAGAGCATCGGGAAGGTGTTCGAGGTCCCGAGGAGAATGAGCTATATGTCAAGAAGGAAAATGTTCCTTTGCCCAAGACGGCGATGTTCCTAGACATAGGATAAAGGATGGAAAACTGATGATGGATGCGCTAAGGTGAAAGCCATCCAGGAATGGGAGCCTCTCACCAAGGTTCCCGAATTAAGATCTTTCCTCGACCGGTAAACTATTACGAAGGTTTATCAAGTCCTACTTCAGAGCAAATTTCCCACTCACTAACTTGCTTAAAAAGAACAAGGCTCGAGTGGACAAGCGAATGCCAAGCCTCATTTGAAGCACTTGAAGAAGGCCAGAGGAAGAACCTGTGTTTGTCTACCAGATCCTTCCAAGACATACGAGCCGCATACGTATGCTTCGGGACTTTGCCATTGCGAGTATTGACGCAGCAAGGACGTCCGATACCGATGAGCCGCAAGCTCAACGACACCGAACGCCGCTACACCGTACAAGAAAAAGAAATGACACCATCATTCATTGCCTGGCGCGGCGACATTACTTATGGGTTCTCATTTTGTTATTATGACGACAACGTGGCGACAAGCTATTTTCGTACTCAAAAGAAGTCGAGTCCTGGTGCCCTCGGTGGCAAGATTTCTCGCAGTTCTCGACTATAGGTCGAGACAAGCCTGGTAAGGCCAACGTGGTGGCCGATGCGGCCTGAGCCGCAAGACTGAGCAAGCCTCGAGTAGCAGTGCGCCTTCTTGTCGGATAGGATCAAAGCAGGTCGAGCACGACGCCTTCGCTTCAAAACCTCCTTACCCTCATCAAGGAAGGAAAGACGAGACGATTTTGGTCCGAGTGACGGACTACTCTACGCTGCGTAATCGAATCTTCGTGCCAAAACGGGGGAGCTTAAGGAAAGAGCTTATCAAGGGAGTGCCATGATTCGTTAAGGGCAGGACACCCAGGAACGAGGCGCACCGCTCTCGATCAAGTCCATCTACTATTGGCCTCAACTTCTAGACGATGTGGCTTACGTGAAGACTTGTCTTGTACGCCAATAGGATAAGATTGAGCAACACGCACCCTGGGTTGTTGCTAGAGCCGTTGCCGCCATTCCAGGAGAGCATCGCGAGAAAGTTGTCTCTATAGACTTCATCACTCGCTTGCCAAAATCCGAGGGATTTGGCAAAGATTATTGTCGTCATTGACCGTTTCAAGAAATATGCGACATTCATACCGCCTCAACGGATTGCACGGCGTACGAGACGGCGCGGTTGTTCTTCAAGAATGTCATGGAAGCACCTGGGAATTCCTTCCAATATCGTAGTGACCGAGACCCACGATTCACGGGAAATTTTGATCTTGAACTATTCAAGTCGGGATCGACTTGAATTTCTCCACAAGCTTTCATCCACAAAGCGACTCGACAAATCCAGCGTGCCAATGCTGGCCGGAATTGTATCTTAGGCACTTTGTTGCCAATCAACGGATCGGGGCGAAGCCATTGGATGTAGCCCAATTCTCATATAATCCGCAGTGTTAGCCGAGTCCACCGCCAAGAGTCCCTTCGAAATTGTCATGGGGCACAGCCCCACGACCCTTACGCTGCCACGAAGCATGGCGAAGGAAAGAGCCCACCGCTCAAGTTTGCCAAGTGCCCGGCATGAACAACAGAGCTGGCCCGAGCCTATTTGCATAAGGCGTCCAAGAAGATGAAGAAACGGCCGACAAGAAGAGAGGATGATGTAGAGTTTCAGAAGCGTGATTCGTCCTAGTGAAATTATTGCCCCAACAATTCAAGTCCTCGCGAAGGTTCATAAGGGTTGGGCGCGGAAATACGAGGACCATTTCCCGTTCAAGAAAGTCGGGAAGGTGTCATACAAACCGCAACTCCCTCCAAAGCTTAAAATATATCCCGTTTTTTCATGTAAGCATGCTAAAACCTTACCACGGGAGACGAGGATGACATAAGCCCATGAGTATCAAAGAGAAAGCACCTACCACAAGTGACAACCTCCTTTGATAAGGAAGTTGACTCACTCTTGGCGACCGCTCGATCCGACGAAGGGCGTACCAAGTTATAAGGAATACTTGGTCAAATGGGAAAACGCCCCTTAAGAAGAGACAAGTCGGGAACCCGAGGATTCCTCAGGGCAATCGCAGAGATGCTATAGAGAGGTTTCAACTTGAAGGCGCGACGAGGGCGTCGCGAACTCGAGCCGTGCAGGTGTCACGTCCCGCCCAAACCGCCCTAAAAATCCAAACGATGGCCGCCAAAGGATCTAGACACATACGGAAAGTTCTAGAGCCGCTCTGCAGAGTCTAGAAAGGGCCGGGAGTTAGATGGACTCAACTCAAGCTCAAGACCCTAGAATGTTCTCTAGAGCACGCAGGGTGCTAGAACGGGCCGGAGTATTCTAGAACGCACCGATGGTTCGGGAAGGTCAGGCCGCCGGAAGCTGCGGAACATCCCTAAGGTGCATGGCGAAGAGCTAGACAAACCTAGAAGACTCAGAGTTGGATGAAGGTCCTGTAACCTCGTGGCAACAGACATAGAACTCTTGTATATTCTGTGAGCTAGAAGTGATCTAGAGAAATGTGGCATACTCCTAGGCTGCTGCCACACTATAAATAGACCACTTGGTCTTCGTTTGTATTCATCCTTGGGAATTCTTAGCAATTGTATCATAAACTCTCTCTAGAGCAATACAAAGCATTCTTTGCAAACTCTCTTTCTATTCTCTTTGGAGTTACATTTCGGATTGAAAGGCAGGCTTAGTGCGACGGACCGAGCTAAGTGCCGCACGATCGCTACTTGAGAAATTAAGGTCGTGACACTTGGCTGAGTTTAGCTATAACACCTCCCTATACTCCTCCACCAAATGTACACCATTTGCAGCAGTTATGGTATTCCTCCCCCTCAACTGGTGGCTTATATACCAGGTACCTCCAAAGTTGCCACTGTAGACGAGTATCTGCATGATCGAGACACCATCATACGAGGGCTACGGCACAACCTCCTACAAGCTCAAAACCACATGAGGTGTCAAGTCGATCAGCATAGAAGAAAGCTTTCCTTCCTGGTAGTGGATTGTGTCTACTTGAAACTACTAGACCTCTTTAGCTTTTCGTTCATTCATGAAGCTTGCTCCACGCTTCTTTGGATCCTACGAAGTTATTGAGAAAATTGGTCCAGTAGCCTACAAGTTAGCTTTACCTCTAAATTCCCAGATACACGATGTGTTTCATGTCAGCATGTTAAAGAAGCACGTAGGGACCATTACCCCTACCAGCCCCCAACTACTTCCAATCTCAGAACACTCAACAATCATGCCACAACCTGAAGCTATCCTAGATCGTCGAGTGATTCAGAAGGGTAGATATTGACCAAAATCTGAAATTCTGGTCAAATGGGTGGGAGCTCCAACCGAGGCAGCTACTTGGGAGAATGAATGGCGCTTCTCTAAGTCCTACCCTGACTTCATCCTTGTGGACAAGGATTCTAAGAGGGAGAAATATTCCGTGAACAATAGGCTAGGAAAATCTCGCGTGCAACAACAGGCGCACATGCAGCACGCGGTGGGCGCAAATGAGCACATGAGGGTTCAGAACTGGCGTAGGGAAACTACTGAGAAAACGGTTAGGTGTTAGAGTTGGTTAGCAATTTGGATCTATTTCCTTAGCGTTTTTCTTCCTGTTAGTCAGGCAAATGTAAGGCTATATATAGCTCTAATGATTGAAATAAAAGCAAGAAGAAATTATCTCGAATATCCCTCTCTTTCCCTAGCTCTCTTTCTCTTTTTTCTATCTTGTTTCCTTCTGCAGAATTCTGCACAAATAACCGTAACATTCCCTCACTTGAAGATGTTAAGAAATGGACTCCCTTGGAGGAGTCGGTCTCCCTAGAACTCGAGACTGAAGTATCCAATGACCTAAACAATTCCGATTATGAAAACATGTTACAGCACAGGAACTTAAACCCTTTTTATTCTTTCAATGCGTATGCAAAGGTCTGAGTTTATAACTCTACTTCGAATGGTCTATATTCTGTAAGTGTTTACGAGTTTTACAATGTTAAAGCTTTTGATTTGTTCTCCTCCCATTTTAAGTTTTTATGTGTATTGCATATCAGTTTATTCATAGTTCAAGCATAAGATTTAAAGCTATAATGCATGAAAAGGCTCCTAAAACTTGTACATACCTTTGTAATAATCTCAGGTACAGGATGAGCTTGTTCAGGCTATTAAAGATGTTGAGGAAGGTCTTCTTAACTTAAAGCGTGTGCGGCTACTACGAGAAGTTGATTCAGCACTACATAGTTCTGATAATTCTGCAAAGGATGTCAAGGCAGAGACTCTTGATTCGGAAGATCTTGAACCTGAACCTTTGGAGGAACAAAATTTCACACTTGGATCAAAATGTAGATTCCGTCACAAAGATGGACGTTGGTATAATGGTCAAATTATTGGGTTGGACGGTTCTAATTTTGCCAAGATTTCTTTCCTCACTCCTACATCTGAAAACATGCTGGTTTGTATAATATCTTGTCTCATGTTTTTCCTTAAGAAAAACTTTTGATGTTTCTTTTAAGGAATACTCCCTTGTTATTTTGCTAGAAGTTTCTTTTTTTAATCCAAGTTTGGTCTTTCTTGCTTCTATAAAAGGAACTCACATATGAGCATTGCAGTATTTTTTTGTCCCAAGTTCCAGAAAAATATATGCATGGTGCTTCTGCTCTTTGATTTTGTTAAATAAGACGTAGTATGATAAACGATAATACTTGTTTAAAGTATCAGCAATAAAGATTCTATGAAGCTCAATTCTCTTCATCACTGGCTCACTGCAATGTCAATATGAATGAGGAAGTTTCAAGGATGTTAAGAGTTCAAACGGTTATCTTATATAGCATCAATGTTGGTGCTTATCACCCTGATAAACTAACACTAGGTCATTCAAAACTGCAGATTTGCAAGTTTTTTCTACAGCAAAGATGTCGGTTTGGTAGCAACTGCCGCTTATCACATGGTATGTTGCCATCACACCTATTCATGGGAGATTCATATAGTAACTGTACAATAAAGCTGATCATAACAGGCCACCCCTTTTTGGTAATTATACTATTGTTGTCATAGAAGATGAGACAGATTGGGTTTTATGTGTACGTCTTAATCTCTAGAAACTATTTCAGAATTATGAAGGCATTTTCATTTCATTCCTCTAGTTAACTAAATTACATAGTTTTGCTTCAGTGTGAAATGTCCCCCAAAAGATATATTAGGCAGTTACACAATCGAGTTCTTGACTTACTTTCCTTTTCTTTTCCTTTTTTTTAATTGGAAAAAGGGTTTATAGATTTACTTGAGAAGTCTTTGTGGGCACCTGTTGTTTACTACTCTTGGCTCGACTTTTTTGAAATTATTTTCCTCACTTTTGTGCTAATTTCACAATAGACATGCTTGCCTTTGCGCACTACTAAGAAATTTTGATTAGCTGCTTTATGGTATTTAATCCAATCATTTTCTCTGTTGTTCTTGGTTTTTAGTTGATTCTAGTTTTTCTGCACAGGAGTTGATGTATCATTATCCTCCCTGAAAAAGTACATCCCAGCAATATGGGAGCAATCACTGGTGGGGTCCAATATTTTGGCAGTCTCTGATGGTGAGGGTGGTCTCTGGAGAGAAGCAGAACTTGAGTCATGGGATGATGTACAAGGGGTAGGAAAAGTTGTTTTCCGAGATGATGGAAGTTCTGCAGAACTAGGGGAGGAAGCTTTAATGTTATCAGAGTATGCTGAAATGAGCGAAGGAGATGAAAGTGATTCCAGTTTGGAGCAATCAGAGTCTATTGATGAAGAAGATGAAGGTCCACAAGGCTTAGGATTTTTGGAAAGCAGCAGCATGCACAGGGGCATCCAGAAAGAAACTGCCATATTTGCCAAGTGGGAGAACCACACTAGAGGTATAGCCTCCAAGATGATGGCCAAAATGGGCTACCGTGAAGGAATGGGTTTGGGTGTTACAGGGCAGGGAAGAGTAGATCCTATCACTGCAAAGGTTCTTCCTCCCAAACAATCTCTTGATCATGCTGTTCAGTCTTTTAAAGAGAAAGAGAATGAAGAAACCCAAGGAAAGAAGCGGAGCAGAGGTGGTCGGAAAAAACAAGAAAAAAAGCTAGCAGCATTGGTACAAGCTGAAAAAGAGGAAGACGAGTTGGCTCCAGACATCTTTAGTCTTATCAATCATCAACTCGCCATGCATGGTGAAGCTTTGAATGGTGGATCAGCAAAAAAACATCAAAACAAAGGTTCATCAGAAGGGAAAAAAGTTGATCGGAGGGCTTTGGTTGCTTATGAGGATGAGGTGAAGGAGTTGAGACTGAGGGTTGAAAAGCTAGAAGAAATGGTGAACAGAAACAAGAAGGAGAAGGCAGTTTATGAGGCAGCTATGAGGAAATTGGCCGAGACTCGGAAAGCTTTGGTGGAGGTAGAGACCGCTCATGCATCTGCATCAAATGCAGTCGTCAGCAAAGAAAAAGAGAAGAGATGGCTCAAGTTCTAAACTTCTAAATTCTACTCAACACTGATTATATGCTTCATTTTTTTTTAATTCAATGATTCCTAGTTTTAAAAGGAAAAGTGTTGGGACGATGTTTATTTTCAATGAATTGAGGACATGTTTTGCAAAACGAGGAAAGGGATCAGCTTGTAGTTATCAAATCGCATAGGAGTGAGAATTGACCCAAATACATTCCCATTCTAATAATAATTTTCTTTTTTATCTCAAAGTTTGACAAAATTACTCTTAAAAGTTTAACAAAACTACACTTATTAAATTTAACAATTATAAAAGTAAATTGTTGAACTCTTTCTTATCATATTAAGTTGCTCACATACTCACTTATAATTTTTAGTTCAATTATTTACAAATTATTAATTTATTTATTTAAGATTTAGGCAAAAATATAACACACGTTATATCTAGAGAGTACACTCTTAATAGAAGAGAGCTCTTTTACCGGTTATCACATGTTGAAAGAAAGAAATCAATAAAGAAAACTTACAGAAAGAAGACATATGATAGCTAGGGTTTCAAGTAAATTAATTTCCTTGTAATATTTTTGCTACAATTTGTTCAGCATCGTAAATTTGTTATATTCTCAAAAAAAATTTATCAAACTGAAATAAGTAAAACTTACAGTTCTTTAAAAACACTACTTAATTCTATAAAAGATAAAACTACTTAATTGGAGAAGTCCTCCTCATAAAGATTTATTTTCATATTTAGTATTTGAAATACTTTATTTTAAAAGAAACATTTTTATTGTAGAAGAAAATGAAGATAACCAAAGGAGGAGGGCAACGGAAATTCAAATGGATTATAAAAAAAAGAAAAAAGAGAAAAAAATCCTAATATAAAGGTGTAGCATATTATGTCTCATGGGTTGTTAGAAGTACGATTGATGTAATAGATTACATACAAACATAGATGTGTAATAACATTTTACAATTGTAACTCATTAAATATAAAATTATAGGTATATTTAATGTATAACATATAAAGGTAGAGATGAAGTAACATTTTATATATGGTAAATCCCAAAAATAATAAAATTTTAGTGACATCAAAAAATTAATCATTATAGATAATTATAGAGATAATGTAAAATATTACACCCAAATATAAAGATAAATATAATAAATTACATATAAATATAAAGGAGGATGTAAATCTTCAAATAACAAATAAATATTCTTTAAGCCCTAAGATAAAATCTAAAGACAAAAGTGTTAAGTTTTTGAAACGCAAGAACAAAAACAATGAACAAATGCAATGTAAACTAACTACAACATAAGGCACAAAGCATTTTTACGTGGCTTACATCAAAATGTGTTATCACTACTTCACGGGAAAGGCCAAATCCTTATCAATCCATTAAGATCTTAAACAAGCAATACACTTTCACATAGTTCTTGTTAGCAACTATTTTTCCTCACACTACAACTAACAACCTCTCGTGTTTTGAATTTTTGGACAAACTTACAATAACATTTCAATTATTCTCAAGTTATCAATCCCCTTCTAACCTAATGTGTATGCTATTTGTAATTATAACCTTACACATACTTTTTACATAAAGAAGTAATCACATATGTAAGCCTTACAAACTATCAGTGGAACTAGCCACTAAAAACGTGCATATGTATAAGCAACAATATGCCTTCACCAACATGTGTAGAGAGTAATTAATCATTTGAGTCATAAATTCCATAAATTTCTACCTAGATTGAATAAGATTCAAAAAGTATTCAAGATCATTAGGCCCCTACCATTTCAGCACACCTTCATTCAAATCCAAACACAACTTGAATTTGGTCAGAGGTATAACCTTTTTTAGCATATTAGCTAGATTTTGAGCAGTAGAAATCTTAATGACACACACCTTTCTCTCAAAAATTATATCTACTCATTAAACTGATGAATAAGCTAAATCTAGATGTGTATAGATCATAGAAAACATTAGACTACCTACAACACTTGCATCATGTATTCTTGACGTGTAGCTTCTTACATCTTCATTCTCTGGACAAAAGGTACTTGAAATCCAAAATTGTTATTGGTTTAGCTTCAATCATTCCATATTTGGTTAGCATCTTCTGTAAGTAACTTCTTTGTGAGATCACAAGCTTTTTATCGTGTCCATTTTTGCTAATCTCCATCCCCAATTTTTTCTATCAACTCCCAAATCTTTCATCTCAAATTTTGAAGCTAGAACTCTCTTTACATTTCTTATCTCAATAATATTTTCACTAGCAAATAGCATATCATCTACATATAGTAGTAGAAAAACGTTTTCTCTATCAAGCTCTACCTTGATGTACAAACAAGGATTGAACTCACATCTGTCAAAACCAATAGAGGTTATAAAGGTGTCAAGCCTTCTATACCATTGTTATGGAGACTACTTAAGCCGATACAAAGACCTTTTTAACAAACACATAAAGTCTTATTTTTCTCTTTGCAAATACCCATTAGGTTTTTTCATTAATATCTTCTCTTCCAACTCTCAATGCAAGAAAATTGTCTTTACATCCATTTGTTCCAAATGCATATCATAATTGACCACCATAGATAGTAGTAACTTAATGGATGTATACTTAATCACAAGAGAAAATATTTCATTGTAATCAACACCTTGTACTTAGGTATAAGCTTAAGAAATGAGCCTAGTTTATACTTCATTGGTTTCACCTTTATAATGCCATCCTTCAATTTAAAGAGCCATCTACACCTTACAATTGTAGCACCAATTGGCTTAGGTATTAATGTCTAAGTTCTATTATGAGTAAGAGACTTATACTCTTCATCCATAGCCATTTTCCACTTACAAGCATCCTTACAAGTAACTACACCTTTGTAAGAAAAAGGTTCATTAAAACAAGGAACATCACTAGCTATCGGTACCTATTGAATGATATCAACGTCAGCAAATCTAGCTGGCTTTTTTATTTATCTTCCTACTCTATCACGAGACAATTGATAGTTATGTGCATGGAAACCAAGTTGCATATAAGTTTTTATCACTACATCAGAACCCACATCTTTAGACTCAATATTCAGTGGATCAATTATGGCCTTTTGCAAAGCATCAACACTATTAGGCTCATTCTCAACATCAGGAAATTCAATTTCACTAGTCCCCACCTTATTAATATTTTGTTTAACAACACCATTCAATGTCTTAATACTATGAAATGGATCAATATCTGAATTACTCTCAGCATTAGGAAGTTTAGTTTCACTAGTCTCTACTTCAATAGTACTTTGTTTAACAACACCAGTCAATGTCTTATTACTATGCACATTATCAACACAATAGCAAAATAAATCTTCATCAAAGATTACATCTTAACTAATCAAGGTTTTCTTAAAATCTAGACACCATAATTTATACCCTTTTACACCCTGAGGGTACCCAAGAAATATACATTTTCTTGTTCTACAAATTACTCTCATTAACATGTACATAGGCCACGCATCCAAACACTTTCAAATAAGCATAAGTTGTAGGATTACCAAGCTAGATCTCATATGGTGTTTTAAAATAAATTCTACTAGCTGGATTTTTGTTGATTAAATGAGAGATAGTATGAATAGCTCTTCCTCAAAAGTGTTTAGGTAAATTGGAATTTGATAGCAAACATTTAACCACTTCTAGGAGTATTCTATTCAATCTCTCAGCTACTCCATTTTGCTATGGAGTAAGCCAAATTGTTCTATAACTTTCAATACCATGGTCTATATAGACCTATATGAATTCATTATTGCAATACTCCATCCCATTATTTGTTCTTAACACTTCAATTTTCTTCCTAGTCATGTTTTCAACTAACATTTTCCATTATTTCAGCTTGGGAAGACATCATCTTTAGTCGTCAAGACAAAGACCCAATTATTCTTCAAAAAGTCATATGTAAAGAAATACCAACTTCCACCTAGAGTTAGAGTTGAGGTAGGTCTTCATATTTTTGAGTGGATGTAGTCCAATATGACTATGGTGGTGTGAGCAGCTATTGGAAACTTGACTCCTTTTTGTTTACCTACAAGGTAATGTTCACACAACTCAACACCATTAATTTTATCTCTACCAAGTAGTCCCCTTTCAGCCAAATCTTGAAGTCTTTTATCACTGATGTGACCAAAGAGTTTGTACCACAATGTAGTCTTACCTTTAGTTTGTTTAACAACATCTGCAAGATTTCTACTTATGTGACCCTTAAGAACGTACATGCTATTCCTCTTGACTACTTTAAGAATGACTAGGAAGCCTTCAAGATTTTAATCTACCACTTTCAATCTTGATATTATACCCCAATCAATCCAAAACTCCAACATAATTTAAATTCTTTTTAAGTTCAGGTATAAACCTGACATCAATAAACACTTTTTTAGCACCATCACTTAACCTCCATGTAACTTTGCCTACACCTTTCACTTCACATTCAGAGTTATCACCCAATAGTATATGAGCAAACTTTTCTTCTTTTAATTTGATGAATCATGACTTCACATGGAATATGTGAAACAAGCATCATAAATCCAAGATCCATTCAGGATTTGATTTGGAAGTTGAAATTGCAAGTACTACATTGCCTTCATCAGAATTATCCACAATATAAAGATATCCTTTACTTGAGTTTTCAAATGCTTTTTAAGAATAGGACAAGCCCAGCAAAGATTTTCTCTTCTTCTTAAATTCGATCTCCCTCTTGATTAGGATTTACCTTTCTTCTTATGGCTATTTGTTTTCTTAGTGGATCTACCTATGGCATATAGAGACTTTTCATGTCTATTTTATTTCTTATCTAATTTACCCAACTCACTTTTCTCACCTTTCAATTTTGCATCTCTTATTCTCAAGGCAACCACAACAGTGTCAAAAGTAAGTTCCTCCCTACCATATTGTAAGGCATTGTTGAACTTTCTATACCCTTCAAGTACAAATTTAGTAGTATAATTGCTTGATTTTCATTGAACAGATCCTTAACAAAGTTAGCAAGTTCAATTGCATGTCATATGTTTTAGTCAATCAAGATTATTTTCCAAGCTCTTTGATGTACCCATCCTAAACCTAAAGAGTTGAACCTTCAAACTGATTCTACTTGACAAAGATTTGATAAGAAACAATTCATCAAGTTTCTTCCAAAATTTCAAGGTTTTTTTTCTTTGTTCACTTGCTTAATCACATTACCAACAAGATTAAGAATTATACTTATGAATGCTTTCTCGAGTAACTTCTTCTTACTTAGCTTGGGATAATTTTTGGATATTCAGGACTCTTAATAATGCCTTCAACCACATATTTTTGCACCAATGAAGATACATCTTCTATTTCCATATCCCAAAATTTCTAGTGCCATTAAATTTTTCTATTGCATATTTAGTATAACTCATCTTCTTGTCTTTCATTCAAAAACCATCTTTAAGATTTGTTTTCTTGTATGCAGAGTTAAGGTTTTAAGTTGATCAGACTTAAAAACACAACATCTACAAAACTTTCCAAAATTCAAGCCATGAACAATGGCTCTGATACCATAATTGTTAAGTTTTTGAATCGTAAGAGCAAAAACAATGAATAAATACAATGTAAACTAACTACAACATAAAGCACAAAGTATTTCTACATGATTAGCATCACAGTGTATGATTACTACTCCATAGGTAAGGTCAAATCCCTACAATCCACTAAGATCTTGAGCAAGTAATACACTCTCACATAATTCTTATTAGTAACTAATTTTTTTTCTCACACTACAACCAATAACCTCTCAGATTTTGGATTCTTGGACACAGCCTTTTAATTTTTCTCAAGTTATCAATCCCACTTCTAACTTGACATGTGTATGGAATTTATAATCATAGTCTTATACTTACTCCTTACATAAAGAAGTAATCATATATGTAATCCTTACAAACTATCAGTAGAACTAGATGCTAAAAATATGTGTTGTATCAGTAACAATCTACCTTTACCAACTAATGTAGAGAGTATTTAATCATCTCAGTCATCAATTCCAAAAAACAAAAAAAGAATAGATCTAAAATAAACCTCATTTTAAGCTCCCATTAAACTTGGATAATACATAAAAAGCATGCAACTTCTGGTCCAAAGTTTGAGTTACAAAAACACTAACTAAGAAAACATTGAAACTATTAACAAAAGAATAAAACTGTATTAAAGAGGATGAAAGAAACAAAATGACCCTATCGATGGCTTTATGCCATTTATTTTCCTATTTTTTAGAATGATCATGTATTCCTTGAACCATAAACAACATAAAATAAAGACACCAAAACTGAGGATTAACATTAAAAAACAATTTCCAAAAAAAGAGCAATAAATCTTTAAAAATCAATAAAGTAACACCTTAGTAGAGACATTCATATTTTCTCATCCATTTAAAGTGTTACAAATGCACTCTAAGTGAATTAAATAGGAGGATAAACATGTTCATTATGTGGAACAAGACAATAAGTTTACAAAAATGGAGATAAAAGACTAGGATTTAATGGCTACAATGATGAGAAACAAGGATGAAGTAACTGTTAGTAGTTGGTGCCTCATAAGAAGACCAAGAAGCCGTTGAGAACTCCCCAAAACAACACCAACACCACTTTGATTTGTTGAAAAGTAATATAGGAAAAAAGTTTAACTTTCGTCAGCAAGGTGATAAGAGAGTGTGAGAGAGATGATTGGCGATGTGAGAAGAATAAGGAAATGAGAACAAAAAAGGAGAAATGTGTAGTTTTTGACAATAGTGGTAGACCTTATGAGGGAATAGGGATTTTTGGATGATGTGCAAAGAGGGGAGAAAAAGTGAGGAGTGATGAAAGAGAGGTAAGTTGAGAGAATGGAGAGATAATAAAACTCTTAGATGCTTGGACGGTAGACAACGTAAGAGAGAGAGAAAAAAAATTTTAAAATTAATCTCAAAATGATACCATAGAGTGAAAATTAGTAATAAAGTTCACTAAGTCTAGAATGGCTCTAGAGAAAGTCATTAAATGAGATAGGGTGGTGATCAAATATTCCTTTAAATATAGATAAAATCTCTATTTGAAATATCAAATAAAACTAACACTAATAAAATATATTATTTGAGTTATCATAATATAATATTTGACATTCATATCATAACAATAATATATATTAAGATAATGATAATAGAAATTGTGTTGTAATTATAAGATTATTATGTATCTTATGTAAAGTGAAAACATTTGAAAAAACTTACTTCAATAAAAAAATGTATGCATCAGTTCCCTTATTTCACGAGAGTATACATTTGAGAAGGCAATATTACTTAAAAACAATGTACCTGTTAATCACGCCTAATTAACACCTAAATAAAGGATGAATATAGACTCTTTATTCTATAACACACTCTCTATTTTCTCACATAAACACCCACTTTCCTTCATTGTTCTAAAAAGAAAAAGGAAAGGAATATTAAAAAACATACCACATAGATCCCTTATATTAAGAAAAAATGATCATTTAATCCCTATGAAAAAGGGTATCATGTAGTCATTTACTTTTTGTAAAAGTAACAAAGAATGGAAAATACTATTTTTTTATCAAAACCCTTAATAAAAAATTATTATTTACTTGTCTTTTATTTTAATTATAAAAAGAAAAGGGTATAATGGATTTTTTGCAAGGGTTTTTTTTTAAAAAAAAAAATCAACAATCTTATCTCCCAATAACCCTAACCACCAATATCCTCTCTCTCTATTTTTTTACTAATGTTTTGGAGTGTGTTGCTTGGATTTAGGGCTTTGCTATTGTTTATTATTTAGGCTTTTTTCGTTATGTGTATTGATTTTATTCTCATTCAATTAAATTTTGGTGTCGTTGAAATGTACACTTTTCTTCTTAAAAGTTAAAAATATTTGAAGGCCTTTACCCATTCTTATCATGCTTACTACTAAAATTTTAACAATTTTTTAACAAAATTGTAAGAAATAAAATAATAATACTACAGTATTCTCACATGTGATGATATTAATACAAGATTCTTATATTCCCTCTTATTCTTAAAGTGTGAAATAAGGGGAATGCTTTAAGCTTTTGGCTTTAAGCTTTTGTTGAAGCATTAATTGTATGTGAACTAAAACTAATTAAAAATTATTGTGCATGTTATATCATATCCAAAAGGTAAGTATTTCTCAATGCAGATAGATGCCAACTTTATAGATATTAATGGTGACATTATTTACACAGGGAGAATGATAGATTATTTATACTATTGTCACATGAAAAAAATGAATATATGGGTCTTTAAAGAACTAGCTGTGGATTTGGGTTTAGAATTTAACGTTGTTAACTTTTACTATATGATACCCAAAACTAATGGTAACAAAGGCATGTGTGTTATCAATGACCAAAGTGATTTTAGGAAAATGGCTTACCATGTACCACTCTTTCAACATAGAATGATTGATCTTTATGTGAATGTAATGTTTGATTATATTAAAGAGGATGGTGATGAGGGTGACAATGAAGGTAAGGGTGATAATGAAGGTAAGGGTGAAGGTGACAATGAGTTTGAGTGTGTTAAAAATAGTAAGGGTGAGGGTGAGTTTGAAAGTGTTGAAAATATTGAGGGTGATGGTGAGCTTGATGATGATAGTAACGATAAGGGTGAGAGTTTGGGTGAGTAAGGGATGTTAGTTCAATTTGAAGGTAATGACAGTTACATGGAACATGAAGATGACAAGGACATTCATATCCTACAAATAGGTGACATAAACCAATATAATGTTGCATTAGGAATGTTAATGGTTTTTGGTAATTTCAGTTATTAAGAAGGCTATAAAGATGTACTAGATAAGATATGGTAAAAACCTAAAGTTTAAATAAAATGATGCACATACGATACATGTAGTATGTAAAGAGGATAGTGTTTATAAAAGATGCATACATATGAACAATGGTCAACAAAAGCATTCATGATAACTTCTTTTCATAGTGAGGACTTTCATAGTTGTTCAAGGAATGATGGTCTGACTTCAATTATTAAAAGCTAATTTATAGTTTTCTTGAATTTTCAAATAAACCACAAGCAAAGTATTTAAGAGTCTCATATGTGGTTAGAGAGAAATACAATATTGAAATCACTACAAATCAAGTAAAAAAGGCAAAACAAAAGGCATTACTATTGCTCCATGGAAATAAGGATGAGCAATACAACAAATTAAAGACTTATACTAAGGAATTATAAAATACAAATCTTGGCATAACAACCATGCTTGTTTTAGAGAAGGGAAAAGATGGTGTTGTAAGGCATACAACTTAATAGTGTCATTATTTTATATATACAATTTAATAGTTTCATTACTTTATTGTTTTATTTTTATTTATTCAGTTTAATAGGTAAATTATTCTTATATGTTTTTTATTTTGTTTAAAATATGTTCAAAATATTTTATGTCTATTTAAATGGATTTGATGAAGCTTGGTTAAGTAGGTTTAAGGAAGGTTGGTTAAGTGTAAGGATGTCACTTAAAAGGATAGAATACATGCATACTTTTATACGTTGTTGGGTTTAATGGAGAAAAGTGTATCTATCCAATAGCATATGCAGTGGTAGAAACATAATCTACAAACACTTATACAGTGGTAGAAACAGAATCTACAAACACTTGGAAGTGGTTTGTCACATTACTTTCCAAGGATTTGGGAATTAATGAAAATCATATTTGACCCATAATTAGTGATGACATGAAAGGAATGAAAAGGTTGTGAAATTAGTGGTATCGAATATATATTTTCGACTATGTGCTAAACATATGTGTCAAAACTTCAAAAAGTATAAGCATGGAGAGGTTTTAGTGGACTACTATTGGGGAGCTTATACAACATCCATTATTGTTGAGTTTCATAATTAGGTGAATGATTTGAAAGAAAAAAATTAAAGCATACAAGTGGTTGGATGCTAAGGACCCAAAGGCTTAAAGCATGGCATATTATTGACATTAAATTTGAAGAGGAGTTTGAATTGTTTGATTAATGATCATCTATGAACATTTATACTCACTATATGAAGTGATAGAAAACCTAAGATTTTATATCATGCTTGCTAAAAATGATTGTGATACCTAGTGTAAAGCTTGTATGCAACAATAGTAGGTGGTCATAGGTTACTTACTAGGTGTGGTGATTGAATGTCTATGCCTTTATGTAGTATGTATATGATTTTATGTAGTGTAGTGATATAATGTCTATGATTTCATGTAATGTATTCCATGATTTTATGTGCTTGTTGTAAATAGATATGACTTCGGTTGTAAAAGACACGCGTTGGTATATCAAGTAGTCATAGATTTATGACCTATCTTCACATATGATATAGGTTACTAAAGTATTAGTTTTTGTAACTAACAACAAAATAACTACTTAAGTAAGGGCTACGTGAAAAAGAATGTATTTAGCTTCTAATATTATTTTCTTACTAGTTTTCATAGTTTATGGTTTTCCAAGAAAATTAATATAAGTATTATTCATTGAAGCCTCTATCTCTCTTCATTCTTGTTAAATATTGTTTAGTTCCTTTAAATATCCTATGGTATTAGAGCTTTGCAATCCTTAGAGGATGAAAAATTACTTCAAAAATCCAATTGAAGAAATATAAAGAAACCTAAGAGCTGTAGAACAGTAAAAAGAATTGTCCACTTTTCATAATTATATATCATCTATCAAGTTTGATAAAGATAACCTAACCGAATGAAGAAAGCAGATGATCAAATTTCTTAGAAATTATGAAAGTGATGGATTTATATCTAATGTATTACCATATTTTATGAAGATCAATGAAGATGGAACTGTTAATGAAAATTTCAGATACTGGGTAAGGTAAGATCAGATGATTGCTTCTTGGTTAATTAGTTCCATGATCCAAGTCTTGATTAAGAAAGTGAGTGATTGTGACACTAGCTATCAGATATGGATAGTTCTTGAAAGCCATTGTGTTTCACAATCGAGGGCCAAGATTATGCAATACAAGGCAGAGCAAGAAATGGGGTACGTAAATTAGTGATTACATTAAAAAAAATCCAATCCCTTGCTTCATAATTTTGATAAACTATTTCCATAGTAAGTGACGAGGATTAAATACTTTCCATTTGCAATGGTTTGGATGGTGATTATGATTCTGTCGTAGCAACTGTGCAAGAAGGTGGAATAAATGTTCAAGAATTGACTCACAAGCTTCTTGGACAAGAAGGGAAGCTAGAAAGAAGAAATGTTGAAGTACACTTACTACTCACAGCAAATGTAAATCTTGCTTGTCTCAAAAGGGAGTCTTGGAATACCCTTAGCAAGTGCTAGTGTTGTTAATCAAATTTCTAGTATTCTTATGAGCTAAGTCAAGCACACTTTTCTTCTCTAAACTCTACAAATACTAACTATAATGGAAGCATTGTTTTTAATTTTTCTTATTATAATCAAGATTTTACGATGAATGGAAAAATGGAATTAGTATGAATGGAATTAATTTTGGCTCTCAACAACCCATGGAGCAACAAATGTTTCTTCGGAATCATTTTTTTATCCCTAAAGAAATAGAAACAAAGGTAGAATTTTCAACAATTGCTCAAAGCTGCAATGCCATATTTATGGAATAAATGGACATGTTGTTAGATCATGTTGGCACATGTTTAATCAATCATTTTCTACTATTACCAATCAAAAAGGGAAAACTCCTTTTAATTAGTCTCCTAATGCACCAAACATATCATTCAATTAATCCATACAGTTTTACCCTCAACAACGGTACTTTTCTCAACAAACATTTTTCAATCCTCAACATTTCTCTCAAAATACATCTCAATCTTTCAATCAAATTCCTTATCTTTTCTCTTTCTCTCAAAACTCATCTTATCAACCTTCAATTAACATGACACAACACATAAATCCTATTATACAAACACTAAGTTTTAATCAACCCTTTTCTCAAATAAATTCTATAGTTCTTGTGCAACATTCAGTTTGTCCATAGTCTTGTTCTTCTTTACAACTAACTATTCCTAATGTGCAATGCCCATATTACAATAAGTCTACCAATGGAAACTCAATAGTTTAGGCTCAAACCCATTCAAATATTCCCTCAATAACGTATATTGCACAGAACAATTCCATAATTTCTAGTGACCATGTTTGGTATCTAGTTTCAAGAGCCTCTCTTTATGTAACCTATGATCTAGCCAATCTAGCTACAACCATAGAGGCTAATATTCAACAACAACAACTCTTGGTGGGAAATGGTTATGCCTTGAAAATTTCAAGCATTGGTATGAACTCTTTAACATTTAGTAAAAGTTCCAACATAAACTTCCTTTTAAAGAATATGATGCATATTCCTAAGATAACAAAGAACCTTCTTAGTGTTTCTCAATTCACTAAGCATAATTCTATATTCATGAAATTTCATCCTGAATATTGTTTTGTGAAGGGGAAAAAGCAATAGAAGAAATGCTTTTTAAAGAAAGGCTTAACAATGATTCATATACCTTGAACATAGCTCTTAACAACAAAATTCAGGATCACAACTTGTTTGGACAGGCTTATGCAGCTTAGGTTCAAGTCACCAATTCCTCCTATTCTTCATCATGTTTTTTATTTGTGATGTAAAAGACTAGGACATACGTATGCCATGATAGTTAAAATAGTTCTTAGCAGCTTTGGAAAGTTTTCAAATGTACATTGTGATCAAAGTCTTGTGTGTTCATCTTGTCAAATAGAAAAGTGTCATAGACTACCCTTTACTTCATCAATGAATAAAAGTTCTATTTTACTTGAAAAAGTGCATGAAAATGTTTGGGACCCTCACCCATGTTATCTTCCAATGGTTTTAGTTGGTATGTCTTATTCATTGATGACTATTCACTATATTCTTTGATATATTTTCTCAAAGCTAAATATGGTGTAAAGAAAGGCTTTATTATGTTCAAAAAATGAAGTAAAATTGTTAACCGACACTCAAATAAAGGAGCTTCAACTGATGGAGGTGAAAAGTTTGATGCTATCAATCAAATATTAGCTACTTATGAGGTTAGATGGCAAATTTCATGTCCCCATACAACACAAAAAAATGGCTTGGCAGAGAGGAAACATAGGCATGTTAGGGCTTACATTGCTTGTATAAAACTCTATGCCTTGAAATATTAGCATGATGCCTTCTTTACTTATGTTTTTCTCATAAATAAGTTACCTATATTAAATCTTGATCTCAAGAGTCCTTATGAAGTATGGACTTCCAAACCACTAGTTTGTTATAACTACGAAAAAATTAACTACTACTTAAGTAAAGGCTAGGAGAAAAAGAATATATTCAGCTTGTAATCTTCTATTTTTGTTAGTTTTCATAGCTTATGTGTAAAAGTTTTAGAGAAACTAAATAATCTTTAACAAAAATGAAGAGAGATAGAGGCTTCAATGAATAATATTATCTATTTTATTTCATTATTTTTCAATTATAAAGTTTTAATTTATGTTTAACTTGTTCACTATTTATTATAGCATAGTCTCACTATGTGATCACAATAGAGATTTTTAACTAAATTTTGAAAGCAATAGAAGAACCTGTCCTTAATACGTTAGATCATAAGAACATATATTAGTGACAGATTCATATCAAAAAGAGAATAGGTGTTATAGTGGAGGCATCCAATTGGCCCACACATGATGGGGATATACAACTCAAACTTCTACTGATTATAGTGTTAAAAATATTGGAGGGTATATATATGAGGTATCCTTTGATCATAACAAAATGGTTAGTGTAGACTTGTTAAATAGAAAATGCACCTATAGAGAATGAAAATTTTTAGGGATTTCATGTTGTCATGCAATGAGGTGTATAAGTTGCAGTAATGATGATCCTATGACGTATGTGGATGAAATTTTCAAAAGACATACTTTTGAGCTTTCATATAGGTAAAAACTTTTACTTTTGAGCTTTCACAATTTTCCATATTATTATATATTTTTAACTATTTAAGAACTTACTAATTTGTTACGTGTAGGCCCATTATTCACCCTATGCCAACTTGACATTTTTGGGATACAGGTAAGAATGCATATAAAATTCAACTACCATCATATGTGATGGAAACATAGAAAGCCAAAGGGTGTTAGGAACAAGCTTATTGCTAAAACAATTATGAATTAGAAGAAGAAAAAGGATCATATGATTCAAGGAATATCAGAAGCTCCAAACAGATTGAAAAAGGTTCTTGTTATCACTTACGGGTTCTAAAGAACTTGGAGATGATAAAAAAGGATGTAAAAGGAAAAAAGAAGAATACATTCATGCCCAAACTAAAATAGTAAAAGTTATAGTCATTTTTTTAATTTAATTCATATTTTATTAATTGATTAAGAGAATATGTTAAATTGATTTCATAGGTCGGAAGTCAATGCCCAATTTTCACTTTACAACTCAACAAGAAGATATTGGGACTCAAGTAAGTGTAAATTTTGAACATACAAGTGAATAGAATGCAAGATTTAAGAATACTATGCAATAGGGAACATATATTGAATACATGAACATGTAATTTTATGTTTTTTGGGTGAATTCTATTATTTACATAAGGATAGATTATAAGTTATTTTGACATGGTGTAATATGTATTTTGTGTAATTCTGTAGTTAGGGTAAAACATAGCAGCTATATTTCATACAATTTTATGGAAAGGGTAAAAACATAGAATAGGGGTAGCAATAGACATGGCAATTGAACAAGGTAATTTTTGTTCACACAAATTGTTACTTAAACGATGATATTTGTCAACTAAAGTGTTATTTGTAATTATTTTATTTCAATTACAATGTTATATTACAATTTAAATGTCAAAAATTTATAATCACTATTTGTTTGCACCAATTTATGTCTGCTAGTTGTTTCCTCCTATTTATATCCATTATTTGTTTGCACTAATTTTAAAATAGATCAAATGAAAAATGACACCTAAATTTTTATATTTCATTAGGGATGTAAATTACACCTATATTACATATATTTTACAAAAAAACTGTCAAGTATTTGATTCATGATAGGGAAAGGAAAATGATCATTCCTTGTAACTTTATTTACTTTACGAATCCATACATACTATCCATTCTGTGACAATCCTAGTAGGTATTAACGCATTGGATTCATTTTCCACCATAATGATTCCTCCTTTCTTCCGTACACATTGGACTAGACTTACCCATTCACTATTTGATGTTGAGTAAATAATGCCACGTCTAACCACTTGAAAATTTCCTTCTTCATCCCTGGTGGGTTTAGCCCCATCCTATAGCAAGATTTTGTGCATGCATATAGATGGGCTTTTTCCTTTGATGTTGAAAATACATGAACCTATAGCTCTTTTGAAGTTCCTTAGCACCTTCAGTAGTGTTTCTACTTGCTCCTCGCTTAGATTAGCATATATTATGACTGAAAGTGTCGTTATCACCCAAAAATGTATAGCAAAGATAAGATGGTAAAGGTTTAAGTAATAATTTGAGTGGCTCCTTAATAGATGGTTTCAACTTTGAGCTTATTTCAAAACATTCCATAAACAAATTTAATACACACATGGGAGGCATGTCCCCCAAAACGTTTACACAGTTCACAATATCAACCTTTGATTCTATACTTTCAAAGTTAAAATAGGTTGAGTTATTTTTTGGTGAGTTTATGTTTTTTTTCATAGCATCATGTGTTAAAGTTTTGGGTGAGGGTGATTTAACAAGTTTTGTTAAGCTACCAGCATGAATTTGTGTGTCTTTATGAGTGTCATGGTATTCAATAGCATGTGTGTTCATAGATTTAAAATGTACATACTCTAAAGTGTCACTAGGGCATATGTCATAAAGAACATCTGTGGTTAGCTTGTTGGTACCATCTATTTGATAGCATTCACCAGCATTATCATCATCAGAAAATTTAATTGCTTTGAACACATTAAATGTTACTTGTTCATCTTGCACTCTTATTATAAGCTCACATTTTTGTACATTAATGAGTGTTTTTTTAGTTGCTAACAAAGGAACACCAAGTATGATAGGAATGTCATAGTCCTCTTCCATGTCTAGCACAATAAAATTTGTCGAAAAGATGAATTTATTTACCTTGACTTGCACATCTTCTACCATACCTCGAGGTCTCTTCATTGATCTATCTATCATTTGTAATATTATTGAAGTGGGTTTGGCTTTACCAAACCCCAATCTTTAGAAGATCGATAATGGCATGATGTTAATGCTAGAACCCAAATCACATAGTGCCTTGCCAAAATGTATGTTCCCAATAGTGAAAGGAATGTAAAAAATACCCAGATCTTTCAATTTTTTTGGTAGTGTTCTATCATGGATGGCACTACAACCTTTAGTCAAGGTTATTGTTTCATGATCTTCAAGCCTCCTTTTCTTTGACAGTATATCCTTTATGAATTTGACATAAGATAGCATTTGTTCAAGTGCCTCTGCAAATGGTATGTTTATGTTCAACTTCTTGAAGACATCAAGAAATTTTGAAAACTGCACATACAACTTTTTCTTTTGTAGTCTTTGATGGAAGGGAAGAGTGGATTTGTAGAGATTTTTTTATTTGGTTGAACTATTTCCTTTTCAATGCTCTCTTTACCCAATAGTTCCTTCTCATCCTTATTAATTTCTTATTTCTTCTCATCCTTTTGAGTCTTATTTTCATGCTCTAAAGTTTTACCACTTCTCAAGGCTAATGATTTATAAGAGTCCTCACTTCCTCCTCTTGGGTTTACAATCATGTTACTTTGAAGGTTATCTTAAGGCCTTTGACTTGGCCACGGTAAAATTTCCCATTTGGTTCTCCAAATTCTGAATTGAAACTTTTTGAGTGGACACTTTTGTATTTACTGATTGGATGAAGTCTTCAATCATCCCTATTAAAGCATTTGTATTGTCCTCAGTTGTTGGCTTCTTTTCTTGGGCTTATGATTGTTGTGGTTATTGGGAACTAGACGGTGGAAAAGATTGATGGTTGATTTGGTTTCCACCTTGATTGTTGTTATTATTCCAAGAGACATTTGGATGTTGTCTCCATCCTGGGTTATATGTGTCTGAGTATGGATTATCATTTTGGTTCACATTATCTATATAGAATATTAATTCAGGATTATTTGGACAATTATAAAACAAATAGGCTCCACCACAAAACACACAAGACATACATAAATCTTGGACCTGGTTTATACTCGCTGATTAGTATTGAACCTTCAAAAGATTTACCAAAGATGACACTTGAGTTGTAAGTGCCATGATATCATTTACCTCATGCATTCCAGCTATACTTCTTTTGGTTATCATTTGGTTCATTGATCATTGATAATTATCGCTTACCATTTCTTCAACTATGTTGCTAATAGTACTAAAGGATGTGTCTAAATTAAAATTAAAAAAATAAACAACTAAATATATAAATTTAATTAAATTTAATTAATAAGTAAAATAAGTAAAATAAATAAATTAATTAGTAAAAAAAATAAGTAATATCTAATATTTATAATCGGGCAAAGACACCAAAAACTTGATCACCACACAAATTGTTTGTGCAATGAATACGCAAGTATACGTATTGCAACAAGTAATATAATGATAAGAAAAGATTATTCCCACATAGATTATTTTATTATAAACTAATTTTTAAAACTAAAAAAACTAAAAATCATTTTTTTTGTGTTTTTATATTTCAAGAAAACAAAATTAAAATAACTAAAAATAAATAGAAGTAATTAATTAAATCCTATTTGGTAACTAAGAAGATACATGAGAAAATAACTAAGAATATTCAATCCTCCAATTTTCTAAATATGTGAATAACTAAAATACCCCCAATATAATTATCAATTAATTACATCAACAATTAAATCTAACCTAGCATGTATTCTTCTATCAAGTAAACTACATATCATATACTAATTAATTTAATCACACTCTCATGCTAATTAAATTTCATACTACTCATTAAGTTCATCAATTATGGATCACAAAAAATAAGAATCATACATCTCTCCCTAGAAACTATGCATGTTATTTAATCAAGACAAACAATTAAATAATTCTTTTAAATCTATTTAATTACCTCTATAGATAAATTGTTGGCCAAATAATTAATAGCATAAAAATTAGATTAAATAATATAATTAAATTAAAATTATAATTGGAGTAAAATATTATATCATTACATGGTGAAAATTGGGTTCAAAAGTTCCCTAATAAATTAACTAGACATAAATTTGTCCATAAATTTCATATTTTTCATAAATAAAGACATAAAAATTGATAAATAAAAGAGTAGAAGAAGAAATAAAATCTATTTCTTGAATTGTAGTATTAATTTTCTCTTGAATCTCCACCAAAATTGTATTCCATTTAGAATTTTTATGTGTTTTTCTATCTTTTTAGCTCCAAAAATTGATTAAAATTATGCTAATGGTGGCTCATTAGGGTTTATGAGGTGATTAGGGGATTAAATATAGCTCAAGTGTAATCTCGACCATTAGATCAACTTCAAATCAAGGGTTGGGATTAAAACAAGCCAAATTAACAATGTCATCCAATCACGGTGTGACATGTGGCACACAAAATTCATTAGGTGAATCAAACAGGGACACGTGATAGGGGAGATCGGTCTAAGTCAATGCTTTCTAAGTCAGCGCCACACAACGTAACGTGATTCACGGTAATGGATTGTGTGGCACACAGGTGGAATGATTGGACAAGTAGATTGGCAACACATAGCATGAAGGTTTTATCGTGCTTAAAGTTGAAATGAATGTTATGCCGGCATGTGGCGTGCGGTTCATCGTGTCAACATGTGGCATGCAATTCGTCTTACTAACATGTGGCATGTGGTTCGCCACTCCTCATACACGATGATTTATGATTCTTTATCCCTACTTATTTGGCATCTATGTGGCTTGCAAAGTCAGCTCCTTTGCTTGCGTGGTGGTACATAGTGGATTATGAGTGGTCCTGTGTTAAAAATTCATAAAAAATCTATAAAAATTCCATAAAAAATCAAAAACATATATTTTTATGCCTTTTCACTCAAAAGTGTATATTTTAATATTTTTAACCCCAAAAATAATATTTATTGAATAAAATAAGTAAATATTAAGTAAAAAAAATGCACTAATGACTTTATTTTTATAAAGTCATCAGTCATTAATAATGTTACTAGAGGAGCGATGGGAGAAAAAAATACCTTTGAGACTTATAATCCCTTTGTGCTAATTCTCAACAAAAGAGCTCCCGAGTGAATAGGGTTGGAGTCTATGAAATAGATTGATAAAAAATTAAAATGCACCACAATTTACTATGCAAGTTATCCTTCTTAAAATACATGCCACCATAAAAAAAGAACAATGTGTAATATGTACTAATCTGGGACATGGCATTGAAACCTATCCTTATCAAGGAGAAGCTAATTTTGGACTCGCGTAGGTCAATGTATTCGGAGGATACCAATCAAGAACAAGGTATAACACCAATGCTAATACTTACAATCCTGGGTGGAGGAATCATCCTAATTTCTTCTAGAGGTAGAAAAAGTCTCCATTTTCCTAAAGCTCAAACCCATCGGGCTAGAAATTCTATCAACGAATGCCCAAGAATCTCCCAACAAGCCAAATCTGGAGGATAAATTGTACTTATTCATTTAAGTTAGCAGAGATAACTAAACATGAACTAATCAAATGTTGAACTTTGTAGAGTTTTTCATTAAGAAGATGGAAATATAGGTAGAGTAGTTAACTAAACACTTGCAAAAGCAAGGCAAGGAATAGGTGTAAAGGTCAAAAGAGCAATAACACTCAATAATGAGGGAATATTGGGTTTACAAAAAGATGAAATATCCTAAGCAATGTCTCACTCAAGACAATAAAAATTAGTCTTAGATGGAAGGTAATTCATGATTTTATTTTATTGCTTTTATATAATTTTAAGTCATTTTATTTTTATATATGTTATGTGATTATTTTATTTTTTATGGTTATTATGAGTATTTATTTTTATTAATATATATATTTATATAAATTTCATGTGTGTCATGGCATGCTTTTTTTACACCATGGCATCGCAACATGCATATTCCTACGCCATAGATTTTTCTCCCACTATTCTCTCATTTTCCCACATTTCTCAAAAACCCTAACTTTCTCTTCTACTAAACACTCCAAATACCCTCCAAAATCCCACCTTTCCTTAATATCCTTCACAAAAATCACTTTCCTAACAATTCCTTACTCATTCCACAAAGAAATTTTCAAAAAATTCAAAATATATCAAGAAATCTTCATATTTAAGATGAGTGTTCTTCATTGTTCTTCAATCCACAACAACACAAAGTATTCATAAATTTTAGAATTTAAGTCTTTAAATTAAATTCTTTGAAATTTGTGGAGTATTTGTGATTTTTAAAGAGTTCTATAAATCCTAATTAGAATAAAGAGAGGTTAGAAAAAATTTGGTATATTTTATGTTGTTATTTAGATTTGTTGTGAACCTCTAAGTTTTAAATATTGTTTAAGTTTGGAAAATGGGGCCAAAAAGAAGTAGGAAAGGAAAAGAGGTCTCTACTTTTGAAGATAATGATAGGACTAAATTTTTCTAGTTTTCAAGCCAAAACATGCTTCAAAAAAGAGGCAAAAATGAACTAAGGATTCATACCTGAGAGAGGGATGGATTTTAATTCTAGACTTGAGAGAATTACAAATGTTATAGCATTTTTAAGATGGAAAGATTCGTAGAAGAACTGAAGGTTGTTATCGCGATCGCCCTCACTAAACCGACTTAAATCTTAACTATGATTCAGATCCATTCTTATAAATATAGGATTTCCTTTTCAATCTTTTCTTTAGTGATCTTACACGAACAAGAGTTTTTCCGTTGTAAATTCATATGGAGCAATCAATGAATTCTGGCAAAATAGAAGATCTAGGTGACCAAATTTTCCTATTCAAAAGAAGATCTCTCTTCTTCTTCATTCTCAATAGGAATGCATCAACAAAACTTCCATTCCATATAGATTTTTGTGGCATGAAGTCAGAGTCGTGTCCCACACCCGGCTCAAAGCTCTCTACATACAATGGTGATCCTCTCTCTAATGCAACAAAATCTCGTAGTCTTGTTAGCGCCCTTCAGTACCTTCGAATGAAAAAACTAACTATTAGAAGCGGGTTACCTATCCTTTTCTAAGTCACCTGACATACGCCCAAAACTTGATCCAAAAAGGACAACAACAATTCTAGGAGACATGTGTCATGTCTATTCTGGCTGCTAAGCCGAGAGTTCGCGTTTTTATCTTGACGAAGAGAGGAATCATTCCAATAGCTACCTTTCTTTTGAACTAGTTCTTTTTAGGAATTTCATGCCAAAATTCCCAATGATGTTGATAATGAAGTTAAAGTATGGGATATACTCATCCTGTTCTGACCAAATGATGTAAATGCTCAATATTTTTTTATGAATATTGGAGAAAGTGAGTATGAGTATTATTTAAACCTTAACTATTCAAGGTGTTGAAGTGGATATATGCTGGTGATAAACATATGAGATTTGAAGCAAAGTATTTGGATAAAATTGCTCAAATTTGGCAATACTCTATGTATTTAAGACTAATGTCCACCAAACATTACAGTATTTTTGATAGGGAAATGAATATTTTACTATATGTAATCGCATCTAAGATGCTTACAGCTATAAGGAATATAATTTATAACAAGTTAAATTTATCTATAAACAATCATTATTTAAGTTTCTTTTCTCCCAAATTAATTACTACTTTATGTAAGAAAGCAGGAGTTCCTTACTCAAAAGGTGAAATTATTTTAAAACCAAGTGAATTATTGAACCATGCATATTTTGATGAGCTCAATTTTGGTATGAATATTGTCACAAGAGAAAGAAGTTTCATTCATCCATCAAGATTATCTATGAAATAACAAATTCATAATCTTGCAAAAATAATGAGCTATAGAGAAGAGTACCAGGATGCCTATTTCACCCAACAAGCTACATTTTTAAATCAACATCATCATAATCAGGTGGAATATAATAGGTTAATGCAAGAAATAACTCATTGCAATTGAGTCATCTTGGGGTGGATACAAGTCACTTAGAAATACCCGAGTATTGACATTATGATTTCACTTTTGTACCTCCACAAAGGTCATAACATCAACTTGAAGAACAAGGTCCGAACCACATGGAAGAGGAGCTCTAAATTCTTATCCGGAATTTTATGTTGAGAACTTTTGTTTTTATTTTTTTTGGATATTATATATTTTTTGTTTTATGTTAATTATTTCATTTCATTTTTTTCTGTCATGTGAACATAATCGAGAATTTTTTAATTTTAAGACTATTTCTTGAAATTTTTGAGAAGTACACAGTTTTCTATCTATGTAATATTTATATTAATGAACGCACCTATCTATCACCTCTTTAATAGGATTAAAAAAATAGGTAAATTTTTATCCATTACTCCTTATCTTTAATTTTCAATTGTTACATTAAGGGAAATGTAAGTTCTAGGTTGGGGTGGGAAAAGTTACGTTATAAAATTATGCTTAAATGAAATTTTTATATGCTCATATGTAGACTTTTTAATATTGTTTTTACTTTCTTTTTTTTTGTATGCTTTAATTTATTTTGATTATTTTAGGAAATTTTAAGATAATTTTAAAATTATTTGTTTTTATAAAATTATCATATCTTTTAGTTAATTTTTAAAAAAATAACTAAGTCTTTACATTGTTAGATTAATTTCAAAAATATTTCATAGACTAATGTGATAATTAGTTAATTTTTGTCATAATTAGTATTTCATGATACAATGTTAAAATTATAATAAATCCAAAATCGGTGTTTAGGAATCAAATAGTTGAGACTATCTTGTAAGAATATATTTTGAGTCATTATCTTCCATTTCTTAGTGAGGATATCTTTTTTCTACTCCTTTAAACATTCTTCTTATAAATTTTAAATTACTAGATGATCTCAATAAGTCTTTGCATTAAATGTTAGAATTTTTCCACCTAATAAAGTGTCATATATTTATTTTTATTGCTTAAACCGAATAACTTAAGTACAAATTGCAAGTATATGATATTCTCTTCATTCATACATGACATATAAAAAAATAGACATACACAAAGAAAAAAGCCACAAATTAGCCACTTACTTTATCAGACAAAATATGTACAATCTGTACATGAGTCTTCTCTCTAAAAAAGGAAATAAGAAAAAAAAAAGAAAAATGAATAGTATAAACTAAATACTATAAGCCAATATCCTTCAAAGTTATGAGAATTGGTTAAATACAAAAGAAAAATATAGGAAATAATTCCCTATGAAGTCATTTGTATTTTCTTCTTCTCTTAAAGTTATATTCCTTGAGATTTTTATTTGATGAATTTGATTGTTGTATGAAAATAATATATGATTTCTTTATAAAATCATTTTATTTGATTCCTTTCATGAGATCAATATTATCCACTATTTTGAGTTTTTTTTTCTTGAATAATATGCAATATTATTAGTTCATTTCTAGACATAAACTTTATTCGCAAATACCTTTGAATCAGTGTTATTAAAATTATGCCTTGTGAGGTTAGAGTCGTAGCGAATTTGGATTCTTCATACTAAGATTGGATAATATTGATACATTTTTTATTTGAATACGAAAGTGATTTTCATTTAATTATTATAATAAATCATAATGTTTAGAATATTAAAATAACTTATGATGTGAATTTTAATTTTAATCTTAGAAAAGATAAAATGCATGAGAAGTTTTGTTATTCTTTTTATTTTTTTATCTTTTTACTTTATTTTAAATTTTATTAGTTTATGTGTTATTTATTTGTTGTTATTTGCTTTTAATTTTGATGTTTATGGGTATTATATCTGAAAACACTCATGAGACTGAACACATCTACTAAGGCAACCTAGGGGTTTAAAGGCTTGTTGCATATGCTAAATGCAACTGTTTCAATATCTAAAAATGATTTAGAATAGTTTTATTTTAGTTTTTTTTTAATTTTTCACCATTCTTGCTAAGAGACTAGCAAAAAACTAGTTAACGATTGTGATGAGTGCTCAAAAGCACTCAATATATTGTGATTTTTGCATATTTAATGATTAAATAGATTTATATTTACTTACTTTTACTATCATTTTTAAAAAAATTATCTTTTCGGAGTCACAGGTATATTTTGTTGTTTTTTCAAAAATTTTAACTTCAAAAAAAAGATAAAATTGATTAACACTTGAAAAATTATACCTAAAGCACTCCATTAAAACTTTAAAACTTAAAAGATAACATATATAAAGTATTACATATGTTAAAAAAGGATACAAAAAAATATGAGTTTAAAGTTGATCATAACGGTGCATGCCATGGTATGGATGTTTTAAATGCCACGATGCGAGGCTAACAGATTGAATATAATGTGTCCCAAATTCTATTCAAGCCACGACATGAAAATGTTGTGTGCTGTGACACAAGTTAATTGGGTGGAGTCACAACCATGTAACAGTCTGTGTATGTCGCGGTGCCAGACTTCTGATTCTTATATTGCTTCTTTTATGCACCTACAAATAGACCCCATTTGCATATTATCAATCATCCCTTATCCCTTCTAAACCTTCTCAGCTCTTTCTAAGCTTTTTAGCTTTCTATTTAGTAGTTTTAAGGTCTTCTCTTAATTAAGAGTTGAACAAATTATTGTTTATGTAATAAGCTTAGTTTGATTCAATAAATAGTACGACAATTTTGTTTAGAGGTTTTTCATAACAAAAACAATACTAAATTTCTATTAAGGTATATTTAAATGTACTATTTTTCAGACTATATTTATGTGTTGTTTTACATGATATGTTTAATTTATTGATCACTTATTAAAATATGCATGTTAGCCTATAAATAAAATGGGATATTAATAATGTAGTTATATTTGTGAAATGTTTAAATAAATTAAATATTTTTATAAAATGAATTAAGTTTTATTTCTTCATCAAAATTAAAACAAAGTTTGTAAAAGAAAAATATATTGACGAATAATTTTTCATAATAAACAAAAAAGTTAAATTTAAGATTTTATTATTTGAATCTGATTTAAAGTCAATCTTAAATTTAAGATATTAGTAATATTGTTATGCTTGTGATCTATAGAGGTTAAAAGCTAGTGTTGGAACCTCTTTGAGGGATCAACTTTGCGTTGAACCTATCATAGCTTTGGGAGAGCTGGTCCTTTTGATGGATTGAAGCAAGACAAGGCTCATATGGTTTGGGGGTAGAAGCTCATAAGTGACCTTTAAGATAGCTTCAATGAAGCACTTTTTTGTATAAGTCTAAGGATTAGTGTGTTGCCTCACTATTTAACACCTTTCACATGTAATCTTGCTGCTTGTGGCACATCATTGATTTGTAAGTGCGGTTCATTAGTTTTGAGGTTATTGTTCCCTCCATTTCCAAATCTTGAAGGTTAGCTTGATCCTTGGACTTACTAGATGCAGTATACATATCCACATTTTGACTCCAACAGTGTTGGAGAAGTTGTAGGAGAGCAATATCAGCATCTTGCTCTTAGGCATTACCTAGATGAGTTAGCAAAAGAGCTTTTTCGAGAGGAAGTGGAGCTTTCCTATGAGATCTTCTTATATCCTACAATGTTGGCCCCACTAAAATATAGTGTCCAAAGTGTATTGCCTTTGGAGTAAGCCGTTTTTAGTTCTTTTCTTGGTTAGACATTATTTTATGGAACTATTATTTGATAAATGAATAAATAATACATTAATGCTTAAATTGAATGGCTTATGGTGCATTATTTAGGGAAATAAAGTCGATCACTCTAATTTTAATGATATTTTTCCTCTTGCAAATAACATTCCAACTTTTTTTTAATTACATTCCTTCAGTGTCTTCTAGCTCGTAGGCTCCTCATCTAGGAATTAGATCAATTTTTATATCCCTTCCCATTTTGGAGCCAATTTACCAGTTGATTTTTCCTTTGTATTTGGGAATATTTGACTTAGAATCTAGTCTCCTATTTTGAAACTCATGTGATTCACTTTGGAACTGTAGTATCTGTTGGGCACAGCGGGTAAAGATAAAATGAATTCAACAGAGTAGAATAATGACACCGGAAATTTAACGTGGTTCACCCTTTAATTTGGGCTAAGTCCACGGGGCAAACTCCGAAAAGTATTTCTTCCACTAATAAGATTAATGGGTACAAAGTGAGAGGCAATACAACAAATTGAGATAAACCCAAAATAGTGTCACACAAGTGTTTCCCAAACTCACTATTTTGTCACTCCCCTTTTAGAAAAATATCCCAATATTTTTCTAAGATATTCTCTCCCACTTTCTTACACACAACACTATATTTCTTCAAAGGAAATTGTTCCTTTGGCTTTGCTTTGCTTCACTTCTTGTTTGGTGTGTTGATGTTTCTCTAAGGCAAAGACATTGCCTATTTATAGGCAAAATTGCATATCAATGTTAGATGCTTACCATTGGTGGTTGCACCTACCATTGGTGGTTGCACCTACCATTTGTGGTTGCACCTACCATTGGTGGTTGCACCTACCATTGGTGGTTACACCTACCATTTGTGTTTTCTTCCTCTTAAATGTAGGAGGGACTTACAGTATCGAGAAGCCCAAAGTTGATATTCTATTAAATTCATTAGAGCTTTGTCTAGTTTTTCTTGTAGGTGGTCTAGATTCAAGTTTAGAGACTTTATTGAGTTCCTGTGAGTTTAAAACTTCATCGCTTACTTTAGGAAGCTAAATTTTAGTTAGAGTCTTAGCTTTTTTGGCATAAACCAGTGAGAAATGAGTTTCCTTTGTAGGGCTTTTCTTAAGTTGTAATGAGGGCCTACAGAACCTCATTGAGCTTATGCACCTCTTCTTTGAGAGCAAAACAATAATTAATGCTATGCTCCCTGTCTTGTTGGAAAGCACAATAGGGAGTTGTAGAGCTTTTCTCTTTGGAGTGATCGCTCATCTTTCTTAGCCATTGGACATATTCTTTGCCTTCCAGTCTTAAGACCAGTTCAACTTGGGAGATAGTCAAAGGAAGTAATATTCTATCACCCAGTCTAGCTTTGGCATCCTCTTTTATACTTTAAGGTTCTAGACAGTAGTTTCTTTTCTTTGCAGATCGTGGATATTTGTTTCTCTTATCAGATGAGCTTTTTTGATGCTCATATTTCAGCATGTAGGCTTTGTATGTTTATGCATCTTCCTCTATGGCAATATACTATATCTTTTTTTTGGACCTCATCAAGGCTACGAGTCTCTTTCTTTGGTAGAGCTATTCTTAAGCTACTCCCATATAGTAGCCCCTTTCTAAATGTTTGGATGGTGATGTACTTAGAGAAATCAAATATTTCAACCTTAGTGGAGTAAATCATTAAAGGTAGCTTCAAAGGGATTTAGTTTTCTTCTGAACCATGGACTAGAGATCTTGAGCCTCTTTCCTTATGTTTCTGCTACTAGCAAAATGATTGATGAATACTTGAGCCAACTAGGGGAAGGAATCTACACTTCCTGAGGGAAGTTTATAGAACCAAGTAAGTGCTAGTCCCAAGAGGCTAGATGTAAATATTTTGCACATTATTTGATCTAGCATCTCGTCTAGGATATAGGTGGTTTTCATCTTCTATTTATAGTTGGAGCAAGAATCTTCTTGGATGCTCTATTGTAGAAATTATATCTATAAAGGGGGTCTGAGAGAGCTTATTAAGGAGATCCTCATCTACCCTCACAGGAACTAGTAGGATGTTACCATGAGTCCCTCTTAGTATTCTAGCAATCACTCGTGGGGTAGTTCTCTCTTAAGTTTTTTCTTTTTAAGATTTCAATCACCCTTCATAGAGGAACTGGTGCTTCAATTAGAATTATATAAATCTCTAGTTATGTGTTGACGTTCACGGGTTTCTTATTAGCATTCCTGTGAATTGTTCAGGAGCTTCACATGTGGGCTGAGATGCTAGAGTAGTATCTACAATTATGCTTTCAAGATGCTGATTACATTGTTCTAGAGTTTCATTATTTGGTTCGTTGAAAGAAATCAATCTAAGATCTTCTTAATTGGTGAGATCTATTTGAGAAGCCATATTAAGTGGTAAAGCCTGATCATCTTTCTGTGTAGGATTTGGCTATTCTTAAGACTAGTTATCTTCTAAGATAAGTGCTTGTGCAATTGGTGCTAATACCATAAAGAATTAGACCTTTAAAGATATTTATTTTATGGTTTTCTAAGATCTCAATTTTCATCAAAAGAGAGTTCCCACGTAAGGCGCAAAATTGTAGATACGGATTTCTGCTTAGTTTTTTTAGGACTTGAAAAAGAGTAGCAAACATTATAACTTAAAGGAAGATCACACAAAAGGGGTGGTACTTTTAATTGGATTCTAATGCTCAAGTCATTTAGGTGATCAATGGAGGAAAAAATACGACTGAGTATATTCTTCTAGGGTTCCGAATGCTCGTGATTGTATATGAAATTAGAATTATTTTTAGAATTACATAAGAGATTCAGTGTATTTTTAATTTGAGATTATATTATTATTTATTAAGAAATTGAATAAATGATTTTGGAAAAATTTGGAGATAATCCTAATCCTTTGTTAGCTAGGAATGCTAGTTGTTTGGATTAGGATCATATGAGTAGTAGGAATTTTACGTAGTTATTTAGCTGCACACAATGAGGAGTTCCATTGATGATAAAACTATAGAGAAGAAGTCATACTAGATGCTAGGAGTTGGTATGCTTCTATCTCTAGACAAATGTTGTGCTGTTTAAATAAACAATATCGTGTAGATTTCCATTTGCTCAAAAAGTTTATCTCTTAGGTCATTTGAGATCCCTAAGTTAATAGAGGTTACTTTACAGACCTATATAAGTCATGTGATATGTGAAAGAGTTGTTCTTGATTAATATGTAACATGTGGAAGCTATTAGGAGCTCTCTAGGTCTAAGCCTATCGAGGTGATGATCGGGCCACTTGGAGAATCTTGTTCATTATTTGGAGCTCTCTAGGTCTAAGCCTATTAGGGTGATGATCGAGCCACTTGGAAAATCTTGTTCATTATTAGAAGTTATAATCGCTCTATAGAGATTGACAAGTTCTTGGAAAGTACTAAAAATAACATAATTTATATGCACTTTAATGTCCAAATAGATTGTATTTGCATATTTTATTATTATTTTAGTAAATCTATCTTTTTGAAATCACATGTATGTTTTGTTGTTTTTCAAGTATTTTAGCTTCAAATTGATTCAATTGAAGAACACTTCAAGAATCATACCTTAAAGCACTCAATTGTAACCATGAAGAATAAAATAATAACATATGTAAGTCTTACGTGTGTTCCAACCAAATATAAGGGGTGAAATACAAAACAGGTTTTAGAAGTGCAGAATGACACAGGCTATGATAGAAGTTAATATGTGTCGTGATAGTCCTGATTCAAACGAATACAAAATCAATGCATGTTTAGGAGCGAAAAGAATGTATGTTGCAACGCCCGACCATATGATCCACATTTTTCTCTCTTTTATAGCATTTTCTAAATCTATATAAATATCCTGTCATTGTATTCAACATATTAAATCATAGAGTTTTCTTAGTTTTAAAAATAATTCTCTTTGAGAATTTTGTTATAGTTATAGTTTTTCTTTTATGTACTAGTTCTTTTATTTCAATAAACAATATTAGCAAATTTGTTTTGAGTTTTTTGAGATAATATATTGGTACTGAAATTATATACTCAAAAGAACATGCTTGAGATATAAATTTTATATGTATTTTTCTATTTTCAAATTAATTTGATGTATTTTCTAATGTTATGTTTAGTTTACTTATCATTCATTAAATTAAGTATGTATGGTTGAAAATATTATGGGATATTAACAATATTTTTATACGTGTGAGATATTGACATAAGTAAAATATTTTTATAAAATAAATTAAGTTTTTTTTTTCATTTAAGATTTATGCAAAATTTATTATAAAAAAATATATTGACAAAATATTTTTCGTAATAAATTTAAAATATGAAAGTTAGATCTAAAATTTGATTATCTGAATTTGATTTAAAATCAATACATTTTGATTTTAGATTTAATTATTTGGATTTGAGTTATACCCTATTTCAATGATTTTTATAAGCATTACTATTTGAAAATATATTGATGACATATTTTTTGTAGTAGATTTTAAAATTTGAAAGTTTATTCTCAGATATATCAATTTTCTTATATCCAACTTTCACACCTTGAATGAAATTTTAAATCATCTGCCCAATTGAAGTTATCAATTAAATGATTTGTTAATTTCTTCTAAAAGAAGCATAATTTAATTAAAATTAAATTGTCGAGCCGACCAAAAGTGACAAGTTAATTTCAATTAATAAAGAATAATGGCCCAATCGAATATCTTTTTTATACATAAAAAGAAAAATCAATAATCTTAATTTATATATTTAATTTAATATTAAGCAAACATAATTAATTCACAAATCTATCCCATAAATTCTCCATTTAGTGTTAAATTTTATTGGTATGATGTTTGTTAAATTTATCTTTAAATTTATGTTATTAGTTTAGATATTTTTAAAACTCAAACAATTGTGAAATGATGTTTAGGTTTATTTTTCATTTTTAATAATTTTATTCAGTTATTTAAAAACCACATAATTTCCTTTTAGACCAACCTTAAAAGTATACATATCATTTTTATAAAGTGATTCGTACATTTGTAAGCTATTTATCAAATATAAAACTCGAGCATCAAAGATATAATAACCTTTTGTCAGTATCCAAACGCCTCTTGGAAGCTCCTAATACACACTAAGATCTTTTTTGAGGATTCTAAGTATTCTCAGGATCTCAAATGATTTGGCAGGATACTAGTGATTTTTACCCTCTACGAGACCTTTTCTCGATTGATCAAACTATTGCGATGTCTAACTCAAGAGCACTCTTATGAAGCTTGATCGATCAATATCCATTTCAATCAATCTATCAGCACTGAATCTTGATCGATCTCAAGTGAAGTTCGATCAATCAACTACTTTGTTTCAATTTTTCATTCTAGGGCACTCAATCCAAGCTCGATTGATCGGATGCCCTGTTTCTCCTGTCTTTGTCTCTTTTTGCTCAATTTGGTCTTAAACACCTATATAACACATAATAAACTTAAAAAATTCATAAGAAACACTAATTCATTATAAATATGTGAAAATTAATGTACAAAATGATATTAATCATATGACTCAATGATTCTTATAGAAGACGTAAATTCACCTACCCAAGAGACATTGGTGTCGTTAGTTGCCTGATTGGTGGACTCTACATACTTTTACATTGCTTGTTTCTAGGAAGTTATAGAGCTCATAATCAACTCCTAGACTTCTTCCTTTTTATGTACTAGATCCATTCATTGCTAGCATTAATCTCTTGCAACTCAAGATACCTTGCAACATTGCTATACTTCTTATAGACATCACTAAATCTCTTTAGAGTCTTCTTAATAGCCTCCTTAACTGGACAACTTGTATGTCAATATGCCATTTTTAGGTAGAAAATAGGCAAGCATAGGAATCCCATTAGAAAATCACCAAGTTATTTTGTCCATCTAATTCCATCAAAGTTGCACTAAACATTTTGCCTGGTCTTCTTATTCTATTGAAGTTGTACAAGCAATTTTACCTAGTCTTCCTCGGATGTTCTATTCAGATAATCATTTAAGAATATTATGTGTCCATGTCATCGAGAAGACTATAAATCTAGCTATTCAAAGATTTTACATTTAGAAATCTTGGTCATCCCTTCAAATATTGGGCACCAACCTTGATCCTTCTAGATTATACTCCAACAATTGATTAAATGGACTTAAGATACATGAGACTAATGAAGGCTTGATCTAAATATAGGTTCATAAGCTTAATATCAAACTTTCATTAGACCCATGACCCAAGGGTTCAAATCAAATGAGAATTGAGGATTTAATAATATAACTATCAGGATTTTGGAGCCAAATTTCATACGTGTGCATTTTCTTTTCTGCTTGGAGCTTTGACCGACTAAAACTTTTCAACTTAGACTTTGTTTGACGCACGAAAATAACATTACAAAAATTGAGATGTCAAGATTTCAACTATGTAGAGAGACATGGATACTAGATGCCAAGATAGTTAAACATCCCTATCACGATACAACTACAATTTCGTATCTAACTGAAGTAGCTAGACCATCTAACCCACCAGAGCGGCCTATGAGGCCTAAGGGACTGATCTTTTAATTGGTTCACATAATCTATGACCGATCAAAGGGGTAGTTAGCGTAGGGTCAAATTGCATAGTCCGTAAATAAGTTTGAATTTGAATAATAAGCATATTCATAGTATATCCCTTCTATAACATAATTGTCTAATAAATAATTAAGATATTATCAGATTTTAAGAGATTAAAATATATCTCCTTAAAACTTATCTATATCAATCTAATCCTTATAAATAACCTTATAATATAGTTATAAGGTACATTTTTTCTAATTTTTACAACTATTTTTGTTAAAACTCTCTTAGAATACTAACTTAGATATCATAGTGGATTTGACACACCAATGTCATTTCTTTTGAGTGTTTCTTCATCTATTTCATAGTGGAGTTGACATATTAGTGGTGAACACAATGAACATATGAATCATGTTCAACATTTTATATAAAAATAGTGAATTGTTTAGTGGCATCATTCTTTCTCTTTTTTAATTTTTGTTAATTGTTTCATACATCAATAAATACTAAAATATTCCTCATATATATATTTTTTATGAATAGTTGTAGTTGCTAGTTTGATTGAGTATTTACTTTACATTTTTATATCTTTATATAATTATTTTAATCAATTTAAGGGTAACAATTCATGTTATTCATGCTAACTCATTTGATAAATGTATTAGATTCTATCAATTCATTTATGAACGAATCATATTTATGTTGAATTAATCATTTTCTTGTCACTTATTTCATTTATTAAAAAAATATTCAACTAATATATATCATTTTAAAGCAAAAAAATACTTATAAAAAGCTTAATAAATTTAATCATGTTTTATTTATCTTGTTCATTTCATATTACATTCTAAAATAATAATAACAATATATTCATTAAATAAATTTATTGTTGTTTTATGTTTGATTTATTTGTTAATTAAAGTTATACAAGTCTTATCAATATACGATGATTGATTATTTTTTTAAAATTTGATATATACATTAATTTACATCTCATAATGTATTTTTTTTTCGAACATAAGTTACTTTATTGAAGGTAAAACAAATACAACTTACAAGGTATTGAAAACAATGTACCAATTCAAGGCCAAGCTCTAAATAAGATTGATAAAACATCAAGTAATTCTCATATTTTAAATGAAACACAAATATGAAGCTGTAAAGTTAACAAATATGCTTCCTACCTTCATGTATGTAATATAATCTTCAACTATTTAACATAATCAAAGTGATCAAAAAGGAAAGCTAAAGAATTAAACTTACAATTAAACATAATAGCATCCAAAACTAAAAATCTTTTGGGGAAATTTTTGGAAAGTTCATTTTTTTATATGGTTAGGAGATTTGACTATCTTGAAAATCCATGTGTTAATCGTCTCTTGCGAAGTGTCAATCTCATTAAGGACTTCTAAAAAGCATTTTATGAGCATTACATTGAAAACCTGTTAAAAGATAGAAGAAAAGGATACCCTATGAAGTAAGGACGGTGCCACACTTAAGTGAGAGGGAATCCATGTGTTAACTGTCTCTAGCGAAGTGTCAATCTCATTGAGGACTTCTAACGAGCATTTTATGAGCATCACATTGAAAACCTATTAAGAGATGGAAGAAAAGGAAACCCTATGAAGCAAGGATGGTGCCACACTTAATTGGGAGGGAATCCACGCGTTAATTGTCTCTAGCAAAGTGTCAATCTCATTGAGGACTTCTAACAAGCATTTTATGAGCATCTCATTGAAAACTTGTTAAAAGATGGAAGAAAATGACACCCTATGAAGCAATGACGATGCCACACTTAAGTGAGATGGGGCACTACCTTCAAAACATTTTGATTGTTATATTTATAAATATATAGTAGTGACATCTCTCAAGTTTATTATTAGAATATTATTTTTCTTTCCTTCTCTTGTATTATGTACTCATTTACATTTCTCATATATTTTTCACTTTTTATATACTATTAGACAATTTTTACTAACTGAACTTTAATAGAGTAATAAATATTTAACATCTTCTCATAAATTTTAAGAAAATTACATCAAATAATATCTAAAATTTATATATAATAACAAAAATAATACCCGGATAATATTGAATGGTTTAATTTGACAAAATTCAACATTGATGAACACGTTTAAATGATTATAATTCAATTTAAACAATGTTCAATTAGACAACATTTAACGTGAAATAATAGATCATACTTGTTTTAATGGTAAAAATATATAAACTAGACATATTTGATATTATTTTTGTGTTTATAAGTTTTAAATATATAATTTTGTTATTTTCTTAAACTTTACTAGTTTAATTTTTTTAAAAAATAATACATTATGTTTCGTACATATTTTAACCATTTCGTGTTATAACACATATAATTATATAAATATTAATTGTTATTTATAACATGTAATATTAATCTTATCTATATTTTTTTCACGTACTTAAATTTTAAGTCTCAGCTATGAAGCGGTACAAAATTGCAAGATGCTTACAAGAGCACAAAATATGGAAACATAGGAGCCACCTTATAAGGCAATATAAAAACACCAAACGCAACAAGAGCACACAAAGCCCATAAAGAGACCTCAAAAGAGAAACCAAATCGGAAGGAGGTTTAATGAAATAGGAAAATCAAGATAAAGAAAAAGATTAAAAAGAAAAATCCAACCAAAGAAGCATAGGAAAGAAGATGAAGGAATAGAGAAGTTGGATAGAGCAGGATAGAGCAGTTATAGAGAGAAATCCACATTTGTATAAAAAGAAAGAAAAGCCATTATTAAAGCATAAAACGACATCATTAATGGTGATATCTTCAACCCAAGACACCGTAAAAGAGTGTCACAAGAAAACCAACAAATGGGTACAGATCCAACTAAGTTTTGGACAAGACAAAGGCAAAAAAGGGTCAAACAAAACAATTCTTCGTAACATAAAAAAAAAAAATCCATAAAAAGGGTACTCAAAGCTCAAGCAAAGGTGGTAGAAAGAATCCTTGAAAAAGGGTGGGAGGCACACCTACTGGAGGAAAAAAAAACATTATTCCATAATTATTTTATGGTATCATATTTTTAATTTAATATTAACATTTTACTTTATATATATAATATGATACTTAGATAGATGTATTTTTACTTTTAGTTTTTGGGTGAATTTATGCTATTTTTAAGCAAATTTAAGAAAACATTGAAGACAAGAAAATTGTGGAATATTTTGATTTTTTTATTTGTTTTGAATAATAATTATACCACTCACATATTTATATTTATATTTAAAATTAAAATTAAATTTTTTTATATACATAAATTAACTACATATCTTCATGTCACAAAGTTATTGGTGGAATATTGTAAAGTTTTATTTGACAAAAAAAAATCATTTAAATAAAGTGGGTAAGTGACCGTGGTTGTATTTTAATTATATTATATATATTTAAATAATTTAATTTAAAAATATATTTTCAACACAAATAAATTAATTAATATACTAGTTATAATTATTTTAATTACAAAATTTTCTAATACTTATTATTTTAAAAGAAGTACTTAATAAAAAGAGTCTAAAATTAATTACCATACGATTATTAATGTTAAACAATTATGGATAACAATATTTTTAAATTACAATAAAATTTAATATAGTCAAAGTTAGATAAAATTAGATAACAAATATTGTTGAGTTTTAACAAGAAAAAATTGAAAATAACCGAAAATAAGGTTTTATACTTTTTATCTAACACAAATTATCTCATATTTTAAAATAGTTATATTCTAAAATATTTATTAAATTAAGTTAAAATTCATCAAATATGTTATCATTGAAAACACATTAACAAGAAGAAGTTTGGTCCACATATTCAAATTATTTCAAATGAAATTTCATCATAAACATTTTGAGATGTGAAAAACGACATCTTATGTATTTATGTATTATTTTGTGGGAAAATTTTTGTTTTCTGTTTTATCCATTCAATTGGACTAAAGGAGGCTTTTCTTAATTTACTTCATTAGATTGTGTGACAAATAATTATTATCTATCTCTAAGATATACAATTATTATAAGATACAAAATCAAATTCTGAGATTGTGATTGTGATTGTGAAGTTGAACAAGACCTAAAAACCTCCTATTCAACCCAAATTAAAAAAGTAGGCCTTTATTTCTTTATTTCGATTACCAAACTTAAAACAAAAAAACAAAAAAATAGCTTATATTTAAAATAAACTTAATGGGTTTACTTGACATCAGTGGCACAATTTTTCAATTAAAAAGTTGTGAAGTTTAAATGTTGAATTTTAGTGGTTGTTTGAGTCTTTTTATTTTTATTTTTAAGATCGGATTGTTATTTGGATTCTTTTAATAAATGGGTTTAATCCAGCTGCTGATAATTACAAAGTGACTTTTATTTTATCTCCCTAAAAAAGGAGTAATTTTTAATTCTCAGGATCTACCATTCTATGCTTAGTGTATTTTGACACGCGCAAATTGGCACGTACCAAAAATCCCTTCTTTGTGGCTAAAAGCCTCTCTCAGGATTTCATCGTCCTCACTACTCGGCCATAACTAATAACTTTCACCTACAATTCTACAGTCCCTCTTCATGGATATTTCTCGTACTTTCTCTGTTCTTTGTTGTTCTTCACGCTTTTTATATAAAACACAATAACCCGTTTGTTCTTTGATTACGATGGTCACTATTTAGCTTTAGCTCAATCTTGTTTGTTTATTGTTCTTTATAATAGAATCAACCATGCATAACCCTTCAACTGTAATTCAAGAATCCAGTTCGATCTGTGACTTCGAATCCCAATATGGTCGTTTTATCTTCCGTTCGATGTTTCAAAACTTGGTCTTAGATGGGTCTTCTTCTTTTCTCTCCAATTTTTTGTATTTCGATGGTTTTGGGGGTCTAGCTACTAGGAAAAGATCTAAGGTGAGTGCTTCACTGAATTGGAAAAGCACAAATAGTTCGGGTATTGGGAAAATATTTTCTGAGTTTAATAGAGCTATTAGGTTCCATTGTGAGAGAATCCCAATTGGGTTTGCTTCGCTTCGGATTGATCCTGGGAACAGTGATGGTTCTGGTGGAAATAATACCGCTGGAGAGAATAATAATGGTTTAAGGGTAAATAGTTGCAGCGTTATGAACGACGATGATTTGGCCTTGAATGTTAATGAAAGAGAGAGCCCCAAAAAGGTTCTTATTTTGATGAGTGACACAGGTGGTGGACATCGTGCTTCTGCAGAAGCTATAAAAGCAGCTTTTCATGAAGAATTTGGTAATGAGTATCAGGTCAGTGTTAATGTGTTAATGTTTTAGAAATGCAACACCAACATCTTTTCATTGCAAAACAATGTCAAGAGGGAAATGCAAGTTATAGTTTTGAAAGTTGAATCCTTCATTGTCTTAAATGTGATATATAAATATATGTGATTGAGTGAGTAATGCAGTTGCTATTGAGGTTTAATTTCGTTTTTAAGGGAACTATGACAACGTAGACTATGAACTTCCTTCGTTTCCCATAATTTTTGTGAAATCTAGAAAGGAAGCTGTTGGAAAGAAAGAAGTGAGTGGATGCATATCTATTTGTTGGTCATGGTTTGTTTGCTAAGTGTGTGTATAACAGGTGTTTGTCACTGATTTATGGACGGATCATACTCCTTGGCCATTTAATCAACTTCCCAGGAGCTATAATTTCTTGGTTAAACATGGGCCCTTATGGAAGATGACATATTATGGAACTGCACCTCGTCTTGTGCATCGTACTAATTTTGCCGCAACTTCAACATTTATAGCTCGGTAAGACTTGTTCACTTTGTTAGACAATTAGACATTACCCAATTCATTAGAGTTTTTCAAGTTTTGCTAAATGAAGATATAGATAGTTCTTATTCAATTTACTACCCCATTATGCTTGTTTTGCTTATCTTAATCTTTGATAATATGTTAATCAGAGTCAAGGAGTTTTTTGTTTTTTTAAATTATATATCTTTTCTTTTCTAAGCAGTCTAACTTTCTAATATCTTGTAAATTTTTTTATTCCTTAGAGAAGTTGCCAAAGGGTTGATGAAATACCAGCCAGATATTATTATCAGTGTCCATCCGCTTATGCAACATGTGCCACTTCGAGTCTTGAGGTCTAAGGGTCTGTTGGAGAAGATTGTTTTTACCACAGTTGTCACAGATCTGAGCACTTGCCATCCTACATGGTTGGTTATAAAAGCATATTGTATCTTGATTTTGCAAATGTCTTTGCATAGATTTAATATTGCATGTCTTCACACTCAGGTTTCATAAGCTTGTAACGAGATGCTACTGCCCTACTGCAGAGGTAGCAAAAAGGGCACTGAGAGCTGGACTCCAGCCTTCCCAAATCAAGGTTTATGGTCTCCCAGTGCGACCTTCATTTGTTAAGCCTGTTAGGACAAAGGTATACCTTATAAATTAATGAAGAATTTTGAGATTAATGCTTTATTTCATTTACTGTCTCTGCTTCATTAGATAAAGTTTTATGAGGAGTTTGATGTAGCAGAAATGCTAGGCAGCTGCAGGTTCCTCTATTGTTTTGACAATCCTTGTTTTGCTCCACGCATATTAATCTTCTCTTAGCGAAGTATTGAGTACTTCAAAAGTTTTTTCAATGTTAGGATTTTCTGTAAGTTGTGAAGCAACTTTAGCTTAAAAGGAATAATAAGAATAACTAGATTTCATTGAGTTCTATTGCTACTATGTACATGCTCATATCCGCATGATTTTCAAAGGGACAAACTTTTACTTTTCATTTTGTGTGAACGTTGCATATTCTGAGTAGAAACATTTTTTTGTGGCTTGTTCAATATTTTTTTCCAAGTTGCTATAAGTGGCTCCTCATAATTTCTTTTGTAATTCTAATCCCTATATAATTAAAAGGGTTGAGGTCTCTATAAGTCCTATAATTCTTCATAAGGTACAGTTTAATCCAATAATTTTTAGGTTATACCCCTAGAGTCCAATAACTCTCTAAAAGTACCAAAAAAAGGAAAAATGTTAAATATTACTAAAATGTGGTCACATGTCAAGCACATGATTTTTTTAAGGATATTATCGGAATTGCAATATTTTGAACTAAAATGATTTTTTAATTAGGTGAAGAAAATGTATACCAAGTCAATTTCCTACATCTTCCAGATTCCAATTGCATCCATGAAGGTCATAATCTCTACATTACGAAACATTTTGACTGGAAGCTAAATGAATTTCGAAAGGAAAAAACAGACATTTAAAAAAGATCCACATGACAATTTCATCTATATAATGGATCTCGATCACTAAAAATCAAAGTCAAAACGATGGGGAAGAAAAGAAGCAAGAGTTAAAAGAGACAAAACCAAACATTTGATTCCAAAAGGAAAGGTTCGCTGCAGCAAAGGGACAAAGATTTTGATACTATCTAAACCTCTGATTCCAACATGTTAATAAATCATTTTTATTTTAAAATATTACAATTCCGATAATACCCTTAAAACATTTATCATGTGTCTAACATGTGACCACATTTTGACAATATTTAACATTTTGCCTTTTTTTTGGAGCTTTAGAGAGTTAATGGACTCTATGGATATAACCTAAAAGTTACAGGATTAAAGTGTATAAAGAATTACAGGACTTGTAGAGGCCTAAACCCTAATTAAAATCTATTGGTTTCATATACTTAAGATATTACATTTTATGAATAAGATTTAAATTTATGTGCATTCAAAGTTAATCTTATCACCAAGTGGAGGTAGCAACTAGCAAAGACATCTTTATTTCTTGTAAATTAATTTGATTACATTTGATTTTATAGTGGTTGGTGATGATAATTGTATGGTTTATGTTTATCAGATCAGATTGTTACTACTATAGCTGATGACACTCACTAAGTGTTCAGTCTTACCTTGCTAACTTTAGGTTGAGCTAAAAAGAGAGTTAGGCATGGATGAGGATCTTCCGGCTGTTCTGCTGATGGGAGGTGGTGAAGGCATGGGTCCTATTGAGGCTACTGCCAAGGCACTCGGGGATGCTCTGTACGATGAGAATATTGGTGAACCAATAGGTCAAGTTCTTGTGATATGTGGTCGCAACAAAAAGCTTGCGAACAAATTGCTATCAATTAGTTGGAAGGTCCCAATCCAGGTTTTACTTTTTTCCCAAATCCCAGCATTTGGTTCCATTTTCTTCTATATCCATATCTGTCAAATATTGAGGACTATTGGCTAATTGTTTTCCTCTTCCCTAAGCTCATTGATGGACGTGCCCATTTTGGCAAAGAAAGCAGCCTACGACCCTCTACTTCTCAACTTTCAAATTATAATGAAATTTTCATATTGAATACAAGCCGTTAAATAATTCAATTATACTGGAATATTTGTCTATCATATATGCAGAGGTTGCCCTGTTGCAGTATCTAAGATACAGAATTGAATAGTTCTATAATATTCTTTATTTCTTGCTTTTAGGGTCATATTGTTGGTCTTGCGATTCTTTGAAAAAATTGCCAGGAAAAAAAATCAAAAAATTGTATTTTTTCGTAGGGGTAAAATTGAAATTTTTGAAAAAGAAAAACCCAAAAAAATATAAACAACCATCTCACATCCTCTTTCTCACGATCTTATACAACCCTTCAACCTCTCTTTGTTCCTCATCCATCTCGCTCAAACCTCCATACCTATCAAGCTTCAAACCGTTGGCAATTAGGGTTTGCCATTTTACCCAGAAAAATTAAAACCTCCATTGCCATTATACCTAGAAACTAAGTAGCTCATTATAATGTCAGTGCCTCAGCTCTTGAAAAAGTCTAAACAATGCTTGGGAATTATTGAGCAATTCCAAGCTAGGTTCGGATCATCATATATTTAACAAGACAAATTCCCTAGTTACATGATATCATATTTGAAGAAATTAAACCCATTTGATTTGGATCAGATTCTATTTAACAAGTGGGGGGATTGAGCCCGACAATGGAGGGAGAGTTACAATTTAGCTCTTGATATTTTTTAAAGTGATTTTGCAGTCCTGATGGAGATTTTGAGATTAAACATTTTAAATTTTGAAATAATGGACGTACTGTAGCATATTACTTACTATTTGTTTTGGTTTTTGTCCCCATATATTTTTGGTTCTGAGGCAGAGAAAGGAGAGAAGAGAGAGAGAGAGAGAGATTGAGAGTGAGAAAGTTGCTTCTTTTTTTAATTTTAATCTTGATCCATGAAAAAATACAATTTATTGATTTTTTTTGGAAAATTTGTCCTTTATTGACCCTATTTAAAACTCACCGGACTAGAGTGCCATATCAAAGAATCTTGGGTCTAATATGACCCTAAACACTTATTTATTGGTATAACCAACATGAATTTTCTGCCCATATGTTCATTTGTGAATCCCTATGTGCCGGCAAGTGACAACCATGTTCCTCCCATATCACACACTAGATAGTTATCATATGCATTTACTTTGTACATGCTTGTGTACAGAGATAGCCAGAGAAGTTGCTGAAATTGATAAATATCGCAGGTGAAAGGATTCATTACTAAAATGGAAGAATGCATGGGAGCTTGTGATTGCATTATTACGAAGGTAAGTTACTTGTAGAATTCCTTTGTAAAAAAATAGTAATGAAGAAAATGACAAGTATAATAATCTATGTTCATCTATTTTCATTATTGACCTCTCATATTAAACACACTCTTCTCTCTTTAAACCTCATCCATTCCTTCTCGTTTCTCATACTCTCTCGTCTGATCCAGCTCTATCTTTACACTCTCTTCTATTCCATCTCTCAACCTTAAAATGTTCTCTCTTCTTCCTCTGTTTTCTCGGCGCATATATAATATTTATAGCACTTGTATACTATAAAAGACTTTTACGTCAGTGGCATCTTAAATTTTTTAATATACATTTGGTTGTCGAACGTATCAATTTTTATCAATTTTTTTTTAAATTTGCATTAAATTAGAGTGTCAATTGCCTAAACTCATGTCTATGTCATGTCACTTGGACACGGTACTTTACGAAAATTGAAGAGTTCATATAACATAGGTTATATACTTATTATGTTGTATATATTGGGTTCTTGAGATTAAGGGTTTTTCCAATTTACATCCTATTGTATTCAAATAGGCTGGACCAGGAACTATTGCGGAAGCCATGATACGAGGTCTTCCCATTATTTTAAATGATTATATTGCTGGGCAGGTAATCTTGGTTTAAACTGTTTAGTCTTTTCTTCTACTTCAACCATATTAGTAGTGTTAATTAGTTGGCATTTTGATATAGGAAGTTGGTAATGTACCTTATGTGGTGGAAAATGGATGTGGGAAATACTCCAAATCTCCAAAAGAAATTGCAAAGATTGTTGCTCAATGGTTTGGTCCAAAAGCGGACGAACTCAAGGCAATGTCACAAAATGCATTGACGTTGGCAAAGCCTGAAGCTGTATTCAAAATTGTCCGCGATCTTCATGAGCTTGTTAGACAAAGAAGCATTGTACCCCAGTTTTCATGTACAGCTTAACTTCCATTGCTCAGTGGTCAAATTTTACTGCGAGTATGTCTTTGCTCACGATTCTTTCTGCAGAATTAATTTGATTATTCTGAGGTAGAATTCCTGCCTGTATTATTCCATTCCTTTGCTCTGCGAAGACATACTTTGAAAATGATTTCCATTTTTAGCCATGAAATTGACTTGTACTACATCCACAAACCTATAAAAAGCTACATTTTTGTTAGTTTATGAGCATGACACCCTAAGCTTCTTTCTTTTTTGTCAAAGCTTTTAAGGTGCCTTTTTCCTTCATGTGGAGTACCTCTTCCATAGATTTATTTGTTAATTTCTTTTTTTGTTTCCTTTCAATTTTGAGTAAAACCACAGTTCTACTTAATTTTGTATAGTGGAGGTGAAAATAGTCTATTGAAAAACGTTCATATTTCAACTTACCTGTATTTTATAACATTATCAATGAGAAATTCTTAAATTAAACGTTTTATTAGTAATAATTGTTGATTTTGATCATACTTTTAACACCCTTTCCTTTTCTATAAAAATAAAATATTAGATGAACTTATCCTTCACGTTTATGCAAGAATTTCTTGTTATCACTAGCGAATATTATGTTGTTTATTTATTTAAAAAAAGAAGATTGTTACCAAGCTGCCAGAATTTTCAATCAACTGATTTTTAAAGGGAAACAATTTGCCGTAGTCCGCTGTGAACGACAGAAGAATTTATATGCTTCTTTCATTCATTTCTTTAGCATGTTGTCGTTTTTAGGATCCACGCAACTGCGGAACGAGTGTCATTTTAGAGGCTAGAGCTTTTTAGCCATCCTTCGATACGAGCATATAATACGAATCATTTACGGAAAATAGTTGAAGTTTTTCCTTTTCCTTATCTTAAAAAAAAAATTTGGTTCTAAAAGAATAGAATAAAGTTGTATGCCAAACATTTTGCTTAGGGAAATACTTTCTTTCATGGCCATGCATCAAACCGCTGTAATAATATAATTGTTTCTTTATTAATAAATATTCTAACATTATTTTATTAGACCAACTCCAACTTTAGCAGCATTTTGCACCATTTTGGTGTAAAAGTTGCATTAAATTTTTAATTTTCTTGAACCCATTAAACTAAATATTACAATAAAAATATATTCCTTTAAAAAATAAAATATTTTTTTTGTTACAAAATAAATATTTAGTAATTTTTTATTCAATTTATATCATATACTTAATTTTAATTTATTATATATAAAAAATTTAATAATATTTTTAAATTCTTTTACTAAAAATTTGTGAATAGTATCGTTCAAATCTAACATAATACTATTTATCTCACTATTTTTTATGTGAAATTTGGTATTAGAGCTTGGATTAGAGTAATTTTTACACCAAATTTTACATCATTTTAATAGGATTGTGAAGGGTTGGAGAAGTCTTTAATTTAACATCTAATTTAAAATTAACAAGTTAGTTATGCACGCAACAATATAGCATTGACCTTTTGTTTATTGTTCAAATTTTCATTTATAATTTAATTTAACTCTAAATATTTTAAAGAAAAGTCACGAAGGTACTGTACCAAATGTAGCATGGATTTAGGAATTTTGGAGGTTACGTGGTTTAACCCTTTTTTAATGGTTAGTTACATTCTAAATTGGAACACTACGTATATGTTCAATTTAAGATGAATTTTAAATAATTTAAAAGAATATTATCGTAAATATAATTAATTCAATATAATTATATCTAATAAATTTATTACATGAATTATGATTATTATATATTTATAATACATAATATAATATTGTTATTATAAATTATACTATGACTTTATTTCTATTAGAAACTAACCACACTTAATGATTTTTCCATATTATGTTTTATTGTTTACTAAATTAATGTTATATGGATGAAGGTATCAAAGGAGATGTTAAATTGAGATTAAACATCATCATTTCGAGGGAATTATTGACAAAATAGTGGAACTATGATGAAAATAGTTAGTTAAGAACCGAGACGACACTATTGAGTCAATTGTTCAAGAATTCTATGCCAATGTTCTAGATGGTGTTAATAATAGGATAATGATTAGGGGTGTATTAGTCATGTTTGGATAGTTTGATATCAATGCATTTTATGAATAAAGAGACGTGACCAAGGTGAATATTTAAATCATTTAGATAATGTGGATTACAAAGAGGTAATAGAAACCTTAGCAATAGATGGTGTTGAATGAAAAATTTTCAATGGAAGACACAAAGCTTTCAATGCCAAGAACTTATCTAAAGTCACCCGTATTTGGCAATATTTAGTTTGTTCTAGATTCATCCCCATCATACATTACAGTACTATAGATAAAAAGCAGGCTATATTACTCTTTTTCATAACATCCACTACGGGCATGGATGTTGGGGCAATAAATAACCAAAGGATAAGACTTTTTGTAAACAATCGCCGTTTGAGTTATTTCTTCACCCAACTCATTACAACTATGTATGCTAAAGTAGGGGTAAAATTTCCAAAGGATGAGGTTTTGCTACAAACAGGTGAATTATTGACTCCCATCTATATGAGCAAACTCACTTCTAGGACAAAAGGAACCAAAGGGATAAAAGGGTAGCCTCTTCAAAAAAAAACTTCAATGAAAGAAGAAGTTTAACATATAAGAAAAGAGATGACTTATATGAAAAATTATGTCCAAGAATACCATTCTCAACATGGAGAATATGCAAGTGGGTAGAACCACTTTTAAGGTGAATCCATACAATCTATCATAGAGATGCAAATGTTACATCTCTCTCATGCGGAAATTGATTATTGTCAAGTGAGAGTGCTTGAGAATCCTGGATATGATTTTGTTTTCAGACCACCTGAGCACCCATGTGGCTACGAAGGAGGATTGAATAACATGAAGGACAGAGTTCCAATTTTTAGTCTAGATTTATTTATGAGCTTTATCTTTACGTGCTTTATTTTTACATACTTTTATGTTATTTTTTTGTTTTTATGTTTATTGTGTTTTGTATTGTTTTATAATTGATGTATTTTATTTTATTTTATTTAATTTTTATTTCCTATTAATGTGAACAATGTTTATTTTATTTACAAATGTTAATTTCATAACTGTTTGATCATATATGGTTTATGAAAAGTACACAATATTTCTATCATGTGATATAACTGAGTTAGATTATGGATGTTCCATTAGTAATCACATCACCTCCTTAATCACATTGAGTTAATACCATTGGGTAACTTTTATTTTCCTTTTCTTCTTTATCTTTGATTTATGTTTAATACATTGAGGATAATGTAGATTCTAAGTTAGAGGTGGAAGAAAAGTTACGTATAAAATTATGCATTTTTAAATTTTTTATTAAGCATGTGTTTGATATTGTTTAGTTTAGTTAGGGGTTAGGGATATTTAGGTCCACAAAAATTTTAATTCAAAATTATCATGCTTTAGTTAATTTAAAGTGAATAAGAATTAGTTAAACGTGTTTATGGATTATCATAAGAATTATTTTTTTATTCATAATTTGTATTTCATGCTTGTATGTAGGAGTGTTAATTTATGTCATAATTCGATTGACCAAATTAAACTTGAATCGAACACAAATCAAATTAAATTTGGGCCAATTCAAATAACCCAAAAAACTTGAGATGGGTTTAAGCTAGCTCATTAGCCCAAAATAAAATTAAAAAAGAAGAAACACTAACACGTTATAGCTTATACCCTAGGTTAAGAACTCAAAATTAAAGAGACTCATTTCTTCTTATTTCATATTGCAATTCTTACAAGGAACAACTTTTCTTTCAAAATAAAACAGAAAGTCATTACTTCAAAATTCATTTGGGTTCTGAATAAGTCATAATTTGTTAATTTTGTTTTGTTTATATTAGCAAATTCAATCACAAATAAAATTTCAGAAAAGAAAGAAATAATGTAAAAGCAATAGGAAAATTATGGTTTGAAAATGGGGTATATTAGTAACTATTATATTATATTCATAACTTGTTAGCTAGTGTTGATAAATCTATATTATTAAAGAGAGAGTCGGTTATTGTACACCTAGAAAAAAAGTGTCCTATTATACATGATAAATATGTATTGTATATTCTAACTTTTGGTTAATTAATTAATTTATTGTTTTAGCTTTTGGTTATTAACTTGCAAACATAGTTCATTTTAAGTGAAAGAAGCAATATGGAAGTGGATGGAGATGACATAGCTAGCATAATAGATAACACGGCAGAGGAAGATGAAATAACCATTGACGTTCTTCCAAATTCAAAGAAGCAAAATATGATGTCAAAAAGATCATAGATATGAGAACACTTTGATACTTTCTCTTTGGCTTATCTTAATATTCCATGAGAAACATGAAAGTATTATGATCAGGTCTATCAAAATTGATCTGAGAATGAAACAAGTACTTTCACACACCATTATAGTAAGTATGCCATGAGGGACACATACGATGTGGGTCAGATGCTTATTAACTAGTTATTGTCATATAATATATATGTGTGAGGAGTTTTATTATCTCCATGAGCTTTGTTATGTGTATGATTTCTTCATTCAATATTAATTTATCATTTGTTCAAAATACTAGTTGTTGTAATATTATTTCCCTCATTTTTGGTGTTTCATGTAATGTTATTTGAGCTAATGAGATTTAGTCATTAACCATATTTTTTGATTTATAAAGAAAAGTTTATTTAACTAAAAAGAACATGCAATTAACAATTCTAGCTAATTTGGGCTAGCTTGTTTGTGTTTGGTTTAGGTTCTAGCTCATCTTTGTCGGCTTGAATTAAATTTGAATTGAGTTAGGGTTGGATCAATTTGAGCTGGCTTAGTTCGAGTTAGCTCGAACTGGCCTAGCTTGCATGAGTTACCTCCCCTACTTGGATGTTGAAATTGAGATAAAGCCAAAATGAGTGTTTATGAATGAAATAGTGGAGACTTCCTTGTGATATTTTTGAGCCTATAAGCATTTTATTTTGAGAGATGAATTTTCTTATACTCATTTAAACACTTTTCTTGTTATTTTAAATTATTAGATGATCTCTATTGGTTTCGTAATGAATGTTAAGATTTTAAATATCTAATAAAGTATCATATACTTATTTTCATTGCTTAGATTGAATTATTTGAGTAGGATTTAAAGTGTGTGTCTATCTTCATTCATGCTTGACTTCTAGTAAAAAAAAGATATATATGGTATTTCTTTAGAATAAAAAAAAGATCCAAAATAACCACTTATCAAAATATGTATATGATCCATTCTCTAAAAAAAAGAAATAAAAAAAGAATAAAAAACAGAGTAAAACAAGTAGTATAACTAAATATTATGACCCTAAGTTCTTCAAAATAGTGAGATAGTTATTACAAAAAATAAGGAATAATCCCATTGAAGTGAATGCAATTTCATTCATCTTGAGGCAAAAATTTGATACTTTTTCTTGATGATTTTGATTGAACTATGAGATTAATGATATGGTATATTCATAAATCCTAACATTTGATTCCTTTCATGAGATCAATTTTATGTGCATTTGAGCCTTTCTTGTTATAGACATATACAAACCTTTTTTTCTTTATTCTTTACATAACTTCTATTTGCATATACCTTGTTGAGTTTTTGAACCCATTGGATCGGTGTGAAATTGAGAGTATATCTTGTGAGGATTATTGTTGAAGTGAATTTGGATTCCTAACACAAGGATTTGGTGAGTCAAAGTTGATATGTTTTTGTAATGGAACATGAATTTGTGATGTGTAACCGGTTTTATTAATAAACTATGATCCTTTGGGATACTGAATTAACTTGTACTAGAGATTTTGATTATGAACTGAAAAGAAACCAACACATGATATTTTTGTTAACTTTAGTTTTTATTTTGTTAGTTTTAGTGCATGTTATGATGTTTGTAAGTATCATCATTGAAAACCCTCATGAGACTTTAATTCGTTTACTAGGACTACCTAGGGATTTAAAGATTAATTGCATACGCTAAATGCAACCATGTTAATTTACGAAAAATGATTTATGTTACGATAATTTAGCTTATTTATTTTTGTTTTTAGTTTTTAAGTCACCTTACTTGTTAGAAACTAGAAAGAAGTAGATTAGGGATTGTGATAAATGCTTGAAAAGCACTAATATTTCATGATTTTATTGTGAATAATTATAATATATAGATTTGATTATATCATGTTTATATCATTATTTATACAAATCTATATCTTCAGAATTACATGTATGTTTTCTTATATTTAAGGTGTGTTTAGCTTCAAAATAGATAAATTTATCAACACACGAGGAACAACACTTAGAGAACTTATTTTTCACCCTAAAACCTTAAAATATTAAAGCATGTAAGCTTTAAATCAAGGACCAACCATTTTGTAAGGTGTATAAGGAAAATTTCATGAAATGTAAAGTGCCACGATGAAGAAAATAACTACCATAGCACATACTTTCTGGGATGAATTGTTAGGAAAATTAAGTTTTCTATGGCACATCGTGGAATATGTTGTGCCATGATGAGACCCTTTCAGGTTGGAATTATGTGAATCAATGGAACCTTGTGTCGTGGTGGAAAAAGTGTTGTACCATGACGTGCGAACATTAATTTGGCCCAAAGCCCTTTGTACATTGGTTTTTTTATAAATTAATAGTACTCGCTTTAGGTTTTATATAGTTTTTCACATATAATTTCTAGCTGTATACATTTTGATCTTAGAGTAGTTTTTACATTTTGTACAAAATTTAGATTAGATAAGAACAAAAAAGAAGCAACATTTGGGAGATTTTATAGAATAAGAAGAAAAGATAACTAAAAATTGAAGAATACTTTGAAGATCAAAATCATAACTTTCATAACTTTAGAGCAGGATATATCATCCATCCATTGTTGATATTGAGATATAATTTGCATTTTTAAATTTTTAGATTACTCTTTATGTATTTCTTGAATTTGATGATTTTAATCCACTCATCATGGAATTAATTAAGCATCTCTTGTTGATTATTATAATTGAAATTTAGTTTTGCTCTCATGTTTGTTTATATTATTTAGGTGAACATTTTTAATATTTAATAAATAAATATGATTTCTTTATTCAATATTCATTACAAAGTTTATTTATGATTAATTTTTTAACAATTTATTTTTCATAATAGATTTAAATTATGAGAATTAGGTTTCAAACACATCATCTAGACCTAATTTAGACAGCTTGAATAGGACTTTAAATTGGTGACCCGAACGAAGACATCAAATTAAATGGTTTGTTATTTTTTAGGCATTAGACATAATTTAATCAAATTAGTTAATGACCCAACCAAAGACATTAATTGGTTTGATTAACAAAGAAGAATGGCCCGATCGAAGATATTTTTTATACTAAAAAGAAAATCAATAATATAAATTTATACTTAATTAACCTAAGTGCTTCTAAACAAGTATGATTACCTAGCTAAATATCCTAATTTCCTTTGATTATAAATTCTATATCTACCATGACTTTATTTGAGTTAAATTTATCTTTAGTTATTTTAATTATTTTGTCATTAGTTTAGTATTTTTAAAAACCCAATCATTGTAACAAAATATTAGGTTTTATTTTCATATGTTTTTTTGAGTTTTTAGGAAATTTGAAGAATTATTTAAAACACGTATTTCCTCTTGAAACCGATTTTAGGAGTATACGTATCACTTATTATAAATGATTCATGCAATTACGAGCTATTTTATAAATACAAAATTTGTGCATCAACCACATCAAACATAACCCCTCTAGACCTATTAGATCATCTCTGGTGGAATAGTTGTCCTAGTAGATGACTTAGGTATGGGGGCATCGAGGTAACTGCTATTAGGTTTTTCTAACTACACTGCATAGCTAGTATCTTCAATTTATGTTACGGTTTCAGATGAAAGGGATATAATATTTTTATCTGAATACCGTCTGTTAACTAATTGTTTGGAAATTATTTTTCTGATAACAAAACACCATTATAAGTACATTTAACATGCATTTCTCTATTCCAATCCTTAAAATCCTCAAACCATTCAAGAAATTGAAAGAATAAGATACAAACGATATTTTTAACTATTATCAATGATGATAATACAACATATTTTCTAAAAATAGAGTGAATTACTAATAGAAGACCTCTTAGTACTTGAGCAAATAGAAAAGTATCCCAAGCTTATGCTATTTCTATGTTTTCTCTCTTTTTTTTGCAATTTTCTATTTTGTTCTCGTCTTGTTTTTTTTCACTTTCTTCTATCTTTCTTTTCGTATAATCAAAAATTTTAAATTCTTTCTATTTCCCTATTCCCTTTTTAAAAAAGGTTTTCATCGGTTTAGGGGTATCAAAAGAAAAAAAAAACATCTTTGTCTATTTTGTCCAAAACAGCGGGGAATGTACATTTGCTTCAAAAAGGTTCCAATTAATTGTTTTACGTCTTTGTGCATGCATGGAACCCTTGATTATATCTCGACGAAAATCTGATTGTTGGAAATAACGTATCAAAACCAAATCTTTTTTTATCAGTATTATTAGTATCTTTGGTAGTCGTATAAACATCATTTTTTTCTAGGTTGTCAATAAAAATAACTACATGTTTGAATTTTCTTAACCGAATCTCATGATTTTTTAACGCATTTTCCTCATTTTCTCTTTCCTTTTGTTCCAAGTTGTTTTTTAGGTTATATGACCATCAAGGAACTTTTTTACTTATTTATGTTATTCCAATATATTTTTTAGGATTATTTATAACTCTATCAAATAGAAATTTTAAATATTTTTTTATTTTATGAATCAATTCTTACCTATTCAGGAAGTAACGAATGTTCTTTAAAAGAAAACTTGATTTGTCAGTAAATTCGTCGATTAAGTTAAAAAAAAATAAGTAATTATTGTTTCTAATGATTTTTTTTATCAAATTAACTCCTTTTCTGTTCAATTTCCAAGTAATTAATAATAAGAAGGATTTCTTGAATTTTATTTATCCAAAACTTTTCTATATAATATTCCATATAAATCTCATTTATGACTAAAGATGAAAATGCTTTTTTTATTTGACCCTGGTAGGGTCCATTCAATAAAGCATTGTATATTTTTTGTAAATATTTGTTTTTGATATTATCATTACAGAATCAAGTCCTTTTTTCAAATATATCTGGAAGAAAGGGTGTCCCATTTATAGTTTGGTCTAGTGCTTTATCTAGATTTTTGATTCTATTTATAAATTTTTGTCACGATTTTCTTTTTTGTTCATTGCTATAATTCTAATTATTATCTAATTCTTTAGATGGTGGTTTTTATGTTGTGAATATAGATATTTTTTTCTAGCATTTCAAAAAACGTTGACAAACTGATCACTTTGACATTTATAAAAGAAAATATTGTGACATTTCATTTCTTACAGCGTTTTCAAACCAATTTTTTTTATATACCGTAATGGCTGATTCCATCGTATATAGTAAAAACAATAATCACAAGAGGTTTTTCAAACAAGAGGATATCTTTTTTTGCTTTAAATATTTCTGACTTTGAATTTTCTTAATTCCCATGCACATTCAAATAATAAGTTTCATAAGCGGGTTTTTGTTGATAACGTGTTTCTTTAAAGTGAAATTCATCCTTTTTTTTCCTTTCCATTCACTCAGATCTCTTTGGTTTCATCGATTTTGTTCAGATCCTCCTTTTCTTCCGAAAAAAGGGAAGGAGAAGGATCTTATTAAGTGGATCCCTCTTGTTCCTGTTCAGTCTTCTTCATTTATGAAGTTGTTTATATTTCTACATCTGTCTCTTCCTCACTTTCCCCCTTTCTTCCATTTTTGAGGTTTATTTCATTTGTTTAGTAATAATGGAAGATGATATTCTGCCTATATAGTAGACATAGGTAACAAATAAGAGAATACTAAAGATTCGAGCCATATAATTTCTCAATTCTAACATAAGGTACTTATTAGATCTAATAGAATGATTTTGTTGTATCTAGACTAATACCAATCCAACCCATTTCATGAATAAAATGTGACCAATTAACCAACCAACAAAACTACTTGTTTCAAATAACATCTTGTTGTTGCATCGAAACATATAAATGTTGACTAATCTGACTAACATTGAACTTTGTAAAATGAAATGGTTGAATAATTTAAAAATGAGATTATTTAGGAATACACATTGAATGCTAAGATTACGTATTGAATTTCTTTTAGTAGATCCATAATAAAAAAGTGTTTATAATTGTTCCAGAAGAAATGAAACAAAAGATACGGTAGAGCTAGGATAATTATTGTATGAGGTCTACCCAATGCTAGATGTAGAGGCACATAATAGGTCGATATGAACATCATGAGTTATCCTGTAATAAAATTGGTTGTTGTTGATACTTTCTTCTCTGTTCCTTCTTCCATAGCGTGAACTCGAAAAAGGAAAAAATAAGAGGGCCCTATAAAGAATGTGGTCAGAAATCCATAATAGAGTCCAACCATAATGATCAAATTGATTATCTTCATGCATAAGGATACTAGATTTCCTATTATAAAAGATTTAAAAATCATTACAAACCTCTTTTTTTATTTTCTATTGTAGTTTCTAGATTATTATACAATGAGTTTTAAACTTTCCTTAAACATTGAAATAGAAATAGATAGACTAGAAATGACATCTCCTATCTCAATGACACAAAATGGATATTCAATGAATGGACTTAGGATATGGATGGAATATAATGAAATAAAGCCACTTTGAGATTCCCTATGAAATGAGGCATGTAACAGAGCCATTACGAAAAAGTTTCGAGAGTTACAAAGGAAACTTCGAGCTCATATTGTTCATGGGTTAAGAATGGGAATTGAAATCCATAAGATCTAATCTCATGTTCTTTAATAGCTCAGTGGTAGAGCGGTCAACTGTTAACTGACTGGTCGTAGGTTCGAATACTACTTGGGGAGATTTAATTCATTCCAAATTAACAAATTCAGAATGAAAGGGTTCACTTTGACCATTAAGAACATGTAACATGTTCCATGTGTCTTTGTTTCTATTGCATTCTATCTCATCACATTCTGTTCTACGATATTTGAGAATCAGTGTCAATACCTCGGCATAGATTCGAGCTTTGTTCAACAGTCTAAGGCTTATCCAATTAAGAATCCTCAGATGTACTAGTACTAGTAAGTGCATCAAAGATGTAGTCATTGATTCACCCGAGAGGCCACAATTATGATGAGAACGTGAATTCCTAACCATTTATGCGTTGGAAAGATCGTTTCTTATTTTGTGCCAAAGCCCTTTTTAAAGCATAGGCTGAAACAGGTGAAATGAAAGGACATTATTTGAATGCTACTATAGGTACATGTGAAGAAATGATCAAAAGGGTAATATTTTCCAAAGAATTGGGAGTTCCTATCGTAATGCACAATTACTTAAGTGGGGGATTCACTGTAAACACTACTTTGGTTCATTATTGCCGAGATAATGATATATTAGTTTATCTAGAAACTATATAAATAGATAAAGTAGATATTATATATCTATTTTTTGAATATATTTTATTATTTTATATTCTATTATAATTAGAATAGAAAATAATAAAATATTTTTTAATCGTTTATATAATTGTTTCTAATTTCATTATTATTTTGAATTAAGATTGGTTTTTTAATCTTGGTAAAGATGATAAGCAATCAATTCCTTTATACTTGTTCCTGAAGTAGAAAACATTCCATCTGTTCCTGAATCACCTCTTTCAAAAGTGCTTCTGCTTCTCCCATAAATGTCTTGGTAAAAGATATGATTTCTTAGAACTAAGGTTTATTCATTTTTAAATAAGTACGTAACTCAACGAGAAATTTCCTTACTTGTCCAATTTCTAATGAATCAAGATAACCATTCGTTCCTGTATAAATAGTTATTATCTATTCTTCCACCTTGAGAGGGGCGAATTGCGATTGTTTGAGTAACTCATGCAATCGTTGAACTCTTACCAATTGATTCTGAGTAGCTTTATTGAGATTAGAAGCGAACTATGCAAAGGCTTCTAATTCTGCGAATTGCACCAATTCCAATTTTAATTTTCTAGCTACTTGTTTCATGGCTTTAATTTGAGTTGTGGATCCTACTCTAGAAACAAAAATACCCACATTAATAGCAGGTCTAATTACAACATTGAATAGATCAGTGGATTAGAATATTTGTCCATCTGTAATGGAAATTACATTAGTAGGAATATAAGCTGAAACATCTCCCGATTGGGTATCAACTATTGGTAAAGCAATCATACTTCCTTCACCTAACTGAGAACTTACCAATGCCAATTAAACTATGAATTCAAAGTCGAGGCATCTTGCGCATCTCTCCTTGCCATCTAATTAGCTTATAAAGACTGATTTTCTTGATTTACTAGATAAGAATTTTTATTGAGAATGCTTTAAGGGAACTAGAAGTGGAAGGAAATTTATGATACATGAATATTGATATGTATATTCCATAAAAAAAATATTTTTTAATTTTTATTTAATTATTTCTGATTTACCAGCCCCTAGTTCTTTTTAAAGGGTCCAGCCCTAATTTATTTTGAATCTTTCTCAAATACTTCAAATCAAAGGGTTAGAATTGCTCAAATGAAAAGTTATTGGTGAAAACTAAATAGGTACTTTGATAGTTTTTGAAAATATAAAATAATTAAATAAAATGCATGAAGATACAAAATATGAAAATTTCAATAAAAATTATTCTTACAATAATTTATTTCTATCTATAGAGCAAGAATAAATAATTACACTAAAAAGTGCATTTGATTGGTATTAAGAATCATAAAAAACGATAATTTAACTCATATACTTTCAAAAGGTATTTAAAAGTTTTTTAGCAGTCTATCTTATATCTTGTAACTCATTAATGATTAGTTTCATTCCAATTTTGGAGTGAATTTCAATTGGGTGTGTTACTTTTTTTTCTTGAGCTTGACTAATTTAGAATCAATCTCAATAACTCAATAATTCATAGAAAAATGATTAAATTTTTTAATTTTTTTATTAATTATTAATAAGGATAAGGGTTGGGTTATAAAGCATTTCTTTGTATTTTATTCCATGTATAAATATAAGATAGGGGAAGAATATATAATAGACAAAGAAAATTTCCCCTTTTGTATATATTTTACAAACTTCAACCAATTGATTTCTATGACATAATAGATTCTATAGGTATAGATTAAAATAAAGATATAAAAGTATCAATTAAGTGTGAATTCTTATTTCTTCTAGACATGGTATGAAATTGATTCTATTCCGTAGAATCAAAATCCTTTTGAGTATTTCAAATGAAATAACAAAAAAATTATAAAATGGAAAAGAAATAACAAATTTTTCTAAATATCTCAAAAGAAATAAAAAAAAGGGTTATTAAAGAAATTCTATTTCTAAAAGAAATAAGAAAAGAATTCATAAAACTAAATCCCATTTTTGGATTGAAAAAAATATACTAATTCAATGAAAACAAAAAAAGATTCAATAATCATCAATGAGCCAATTCATGAATTGTCCATTCAAATTCAATTTATGGATTGGACAAATTTTTCATTATAAATAAAAAATAAAAAATCTGACTAATAGAATGAGTAGAGTCATAAATAAATTACAAAAAATTACAAAAGACATTAAAAATGGAGTTTTAACTTCAGATATTAGTTCTAACAAAATGAGTTGTTATGATAAAAACATTAGAATTGAAAAAAAATTATTTTAAAAATATTAAAAAGAAAAAATGCGAGAGGAATTCATAAATTCTATTATTTTATAAAAATGTTTATTGAAAAGATGTACATAGATATCGTTTTAGGTATCATAAATATTCCTAGGAATAAATACATTTCTAATAAATATATTTACAATTATAAAAAAATCAAGAAATAATGGAGAAAAGAAATCAAAGTATAATTCACTTTATTTCGACTATAAAAAATTCACTTTGTAATATTAATAATAATAGCTCACAAACACTTTTTGATTTATCCTACTTGTCACAAGCATATGTATTTTACAAATTTTCACAACCTTCGATTTTTAACTCACACTTATATAAGTTAAGATCAGCCTTTGAATATAATGGATCATCCCATTTTATTAAAAATGAAATAAAGCATTATTTTGTTGGACCATACGAAATATTTCACTCCGAATTAAGACATAAGAACATTCATAATTCTGGATCGAGTCAATGGAAAAATTGGTTAAATAGTCATGATCAATATGATTTATCTACGATTAGATGGTCTAGATTAATCTCCAAAAAGTGGATAAATAGAGTTAATCAACACTCTATAGAAAAAAGTAAACATTTAAATAAATATGATTCATATGAAAAAAACCAATTTATTAACCAAGAACAAAAAAATAATTTTAAGGCGGATTCATTATGGAATCAAAAAGAAAATTATAAAAAACAATATAAATATCAACGTTTATCATATCAATTTATATCATATGAATCTATTAATTATGAAGATAAAAAGAACTCGTCTATTTATGGATTACCATTCTAGGTAAATAAGAACTAAGAAATTTTTTATAATTACAGCGAATAAAAACAAAAATTAGATAATATGCTAGAGGGTATTCCTATCAATAATTATCTATTCGAAGATAATATTTTAGATATATAAAAAAATAAGGATAGAAAATATTTTGATTGGATAACTCTTCATTTTTTTCTTACAAAAATGGTTGATATTGAGACCTAGATCAATATTGATCTTGACATGAATAGTCAGAAATATACTAAGACCAATAAAAGTAAAAGTTGGATTAACAGTTCTCAAATAATTGAAAAAATCAATAATAAAAGACTTTTTTAACTTACAATTCATCAAAATCCAAATATAAATATACCCAATAAAAACAAATTTTGGATTGGATGGGAATGAAAAATGAAATACTAAGTTGTTCCATATCAAATCTAGAATTTTGATTCTTCTCAGAATTTGTGATACTTTATAATGTATATAAGATTAAACCCTGGGATATACCAATCAAATTACTTCTTTTAAATTTGAAAATATATGAAAATGCTAGTGAAAATAAAAGTATCACGGGAAATAAAACAAATCTATCGAATTAGAAAACATAAACCAAGGAGAAAAAGAATATGAAACAGAATCCATATGCCAAGTAGATTTTGACCCATCTCTCCCTAACCCAGAAAAAGAAGTCATAGAAAATTATGCCGGATAAAGATCAAAAAAGAGAAAAATAAAAAATAATATAGAAATAACACAGAAGTAGAGTTGAATTTCTTCCTAAAAAAGTATTTGCGTTTTCAATTGAAATGGGTGGTATTTTCAATCAAAAAATAATGAATAACGTTAAAGTGTATTGGCTCTTACATAGACTAATAAAAACACAAGAAATAACTATATACTCTATTCAAAGGGAGAAATGAATTTTGATATTCTAATGATTCAGAAAAAATTAACTTTTATAGAATTGATGAAAGAAGGAATTTTGATTATCAAACCGGTTCATGTGTCTATAAAAAATGAAGGACAATAGTTTTGTATCGAACCATAGGTATTTCGTTAGTTCATAAGAGTAAACATGAAATTATTCAAAAGTACCTAGAAAAGGGCCATGTTGATAAGAAGACTCCATCCAAATTCATTACAAAATATCAAAATATGGTTGGAAATAGAGACAAATCTTTATGATTTGTTTGTTTTTGAAAATCTTTTATCCCACAGACATCGAAGAAAGTTGAGAATTCTAATTTATTTCAATTCTAAGAATCAAAATTGTATGCAAAGAAATGCAGCATTTTGTAATGGAAAAAAGATAAACAGTCAGGCTTGGGATAAAAGAAAGAAAAAAGATAAGAAAAAACTAATTAAATTGAAGTTCTTTCTTTGGCCGAATGTTTGATTAGAGGATTTAGCTTATATGAATTGCTATTGGTTTGATACCAATAATGGTAGTCATTTAATTATAATAAGGATACATATGTACTCATGATTGATTATTCTTTAATGTACAATTTTCCTATATTTTTATATCGCGATCTATGAAGACAAAAATATATACACATTTGTTGTCTTACTCTTACATTGTATTCTGAATACATGATTCGATAACGTATCAATTAGACTTATAAATAAATAACGAACAAAATCTTATAATTTTAGGTCTTACTTTTTCTTTTTTCTTTTGTGATGACGAAAGCCATCTTTCTCATTTTATATATCTATATTGAATTCAATTTGAAAATGAAAATAGGATTGATTCATTTTATTTGATATAATTTTAATTTTTTAACAAAATGAAGATTATTGTGTGTATCCAATTAAAAGGAATGACATTATTATTATTGATTAAAAAAATATATATAAGCACGAGAAAGCCATCTTTCTCATTTTATATATCTATATTGAATTCAATTTGAAAATGAAAATAGGATTGATTCATTTTATTTGATATAATTTTAATTTTTTAACAAAATGAAGATTATTGTGTGTATCCAATTAAAAGGAATGACATTATTATTATTGATTAAAAAAATATATATAAGCACGAGAAAGCCATCTTTCTCATTTTATATATCTATATTGAATTCAATTTGAAAATGAAAATATGATTGATTCATTTTATTTGATATAATTTTGAATTTTTAACAAAATGAAGATTATTGTGTATATCCAATAAAAAGGAATGACATTATTATTATTGATTAATAAAAATATATATAAGCACATGAAGGGGGTAGAAAATTAAATTTTATGGTAAAATATTCATTCATCTCAGTCATTTTACAAGAAGAAAAAGAAGAAAATAGGGGTTTTGTTGAATTTCACATACTTGGCCTCACCAATAGGATATGAAAACGCTCTTCACATTTAGAATTATACAAAAAAGACTATTTATCTCAAAAAGGTCTGCACAAAATTTTGGGAAAATGGCAACGATTGTTGTCTTATTTGTCAAAGAAAAATAGAATGCACTATAAAGAATTAATTAATTAGTTGGGTATTCGGGAATTAAAAACTCATTAATTTTAAAAATAATGATTTTTTACATTATTTGATATTTTTTATATTATTTGATTTATTATATTTTGAATTTAAATGAACCCTTTTCTTTTCGTTTCAACAGATCATGGAAGAATGAATGGAGGAAAAACCTATGAATATATCGGCTATAAGAAAAGACCTCATGATAGTAAATATGGGCCCCATCACCCATCAATGCACGATGTTTTTTTGACTCATCATTACCCTAGATGGTGAAGATGTTGTTGATTGTGAACCAATTTTGGGCTATTTACACCGAGGAATGGAAAAAAATGTGGAAAACCAAACAATATACAATACCTGCCTTATGTAATGCGTTGGGATTATTTAGCTATTATGTTCACAGAAGTAATAAATATAAATGGACTAGAACAATTGGAAAATATTCAAATACCTAAAAGAGCTAGCTATATCAGAGTAATTATGTTGGAGTTGAGTCGTATAGCTATATCAGAGTAATTACACAAACTTTTCAAGAGAAATTGGAGTAAGGATGGAATAAAAAAAAGAAAAAGAAAAAAAAAGACATCTTCCACATATATTGGAAGAAATTGGTTGGGGGTTATGTTTAAAAAAAACAACGAAGAAAAGAAAAGAAAAGAAAAAGAGAAAGAAGGGCCTTCACACTCTAGTAAATAAAAGAGTGTTAGTAATGGATGTACTGAGGCGAAACATCGAGGAAGAATTTTTTTTATCTTTGGAAAAATGGGTTATGATCGGAAGAAACAATTTGGGTTAAATGGTGTTACTCTTTTACTTAATTGGTTGTGTTTAATATAATAAGTGCTATTATTTGTATTTTGACACTTCCCGTTCTTTCTTAACCAAATACCTAAGCCTAACATTACAAGCCTAATAAAGTCCTATTGATCCGAAGTGATGTATTTTTCTTCATTAGTGGAGAGAGTTTTGAAGAGTGAGCCTATGGAGTTTGAGATTTCACTTTTTTGTTTGTGGATGTTCTGCATAATTTTATCTGGGCATTATGGCTATTGGTTTGTGGTTTGATGGATGTTTAAGAGTCAATAATAAAAGTGAAATTGGCATTTGAGATTTTTTAAAACTTAGGTGACATTTAATTATTCTATATGTTGGGTGTTATTTACAATTTTTGAGACATTTGTGCAAATTATTTTTTATGTTATGTTATTGTTTTAAGTTAGGATAGTTATAGGTAAGATGTTTATGGGTGTCATCACTGGAAGCCCTCACGAGACTACAAATTTTCCTACTAGGGCCGCCTAGGGGTTTAAAGGCTTATTGCATACGCTTAATGTAATGTTGTAAATAGAATAAATTTCCTTTGAAGTTTCTCTTAATGTCTCCTTTGAATTTATTAAATAGATCGCTTTTCTTGCTAGAGACTGGTTGGGGGTTGTTGATAAGAGCTAAATTATTGCATTTTTGTTATGATTTAAATGTTGATATTTGTGTGAAAATTGTGTTTATTTGATTATTTAATCCACAAATGTCATTTCACGGGTATTTCATGTTTAAAGTGCAATTTCAGGTAAAATCATGATTTTGGAGAAGTTAGGGACAAAGTACAATGATCGGGATTGAATCAAAGAAAAAGAAAACAAAATTTCAAAATTTGGAATTTCGCCGCCGGCGAGAATATTCTTGCCGGTGGCGAAAACCTTACGGAGAAAATGTTGAAAATCTTCCCGAGAGCACGGATTTTGGCAAAGCAATCTCGCCGCCGGCCAAAGAAATCTCGCCGCCGGCCAAGTACATCTCGCCGCCGGCCAAATACATCTCGCCGCCGGCCAAGTGCATCTCGCCGCCGGCCACAATAATCCCGCCGCCGGCGAGATTTAGCGGAACCGAAATCGTAAGTTTTCCAGAAATCTCGCCGTGGCGAGAATAACTTCGCCGCCGGCGAGTTTCGTTCGAAAACATTTTTTTATGCTGTTTTGTTCCAAAATTGCCCTCCAAAACCCTAGACCTATATATACATTATGATGGAGAAGGAGGCCACGGAGATAGCATAGTTCAAAGGCATTTTTGGAGAAGAGAAGGAAATTTTGGAGAAACTTGAAGGATCTTCACCATTGTTGCTACCAAGCCTTCATCTTCTAGAGTTTTTCATCTCTTCTCCTTAGTTTTTATATTCTGCAGTTTATTGATATTTGTTATTCATGGATTCAATTGAAATAATGTTTGTTCTTATTTTCGTTATGAACTAATTCGTTTTTGCTAAGGCTATGATGTAGTTGAATCATGAAAATCTGATTTCTTTTGTTATGGTTATATGAATTCATTGTTTTCAAGTCGAGTATTTATTTCCATGCTTAATGCTTTTAAATTTCTGATCAAGATTTAGATGATTTCTTGCATTATATTGAGACCGAGAGGAGATGTGTAATGAATGCTTCTTGTGATAAATACCGTATGTTGAATACGAGTTTGACACCTAATGCATGATGTATGTGGTTATTCCAGAAATTCCATAAATCGTAATGTGCTTATTTGTGATTAAATCTTCAGAGAAATATAGTCGGTTTTCATATATAAGTAATTCTAATATAACTTGAGAAAGAGTATTAGATAAGTTTGGGTTTTTCAACCATCACTTTTAACTTTGATTCTCATATAACATAACTTGAAATCGAATTGAATTGATTTAGCGAAATCAAATGCCTTAGCGTTTTTAATCATTTGTGAACAACATTAAATTTTGTTATTTGCGTTTAGTTTTATGTTAATTTGCTTTTAAAAAAATTTCAACAATTCGGTTTTCAAATAAAATTAGGGTTAGTCAATTTCGGTACTTAATAACGCCATTCCTTGTGGGTTCGATATCCATACTTTTGTACACTTTATTACTTGAACGATTCGTACACTTGCGAAAATACGCATCATTAATTTTAAATTAGATATTAAATTGAAGACTTCTCCAACCCTTCACAATCCTATTAAAATGATGTAAAATTTGGTGTAAAAATTACTCTAATCCAAGCTATAATACCAAATTTCACATAAAAAATAGTGAGGTAAATAGTTTTATGTTAAATTTAAAATAGACTATTTACATATTTTTTAGTAAAAAAATTTTAAAATATTGTTAAATTTTTATTACATATAATGAATTAAAATTAAGTATATGATATAAAATTATTAAAAAATTACCAAATATTTATTTTATAACAAAAAAATAAAAGACATATTTTATTTTTTAAAGGAATATATTTTTATTGTAATATTTAGTTTAATGGATTCAAGAAAATTAAAAATTTAATGTAACTTTTACACCAAAATGGTGCAAAATGCTGCTAAAGTTGGAGTTGGTCTAATAAAATAAAATAATAAAATATTGGTAAAAATATTTATTAATAAAAAAACAATTATATTACAGCGGGTTGATGCATGACCATGAATGAAAGTATTTCCTCCCAGCAAAATGTTTCGCGTACCACTTTATTCTATTCTTTTATAACCAAATTTTTTTTTTTGAAGATTAGGGAAAGGAAAAACTGCAATTATTTTCCGTAAATGATTCGTATGATATGCTCGTATAGAAGAATGGCTAAAAAGCTCTAGCCTATACTTTTTGCACCTTATCCTATACTTTTGATACATGGTGCACACTAATCTATCTCTACGAGAGTACCAACAATCCTAGTTACATCTTGATTTAATTTTTATCTCTTATAAATACAAAATAACATTATACTAAATAAGAAGGAATATCATAACACACATATTTAGATACAAATTTAGAATAATAATAGCTTGAGACAAGAATTAAGAATAAGATTTAAGAGGCAATCAAAGGAAGTAAAGATCATAATTACAGATAACAACCCTAAGATTTATTCTCCTTTCTTACTTATTTAATCTTTGTATGAATTTTCATGATTATTTAAATGTACAATTGAATAATCAAATTAATTCATCATTAACCAATTTTGTTGATTGGGTACTTAATCGCTTGATAAATATAAATAACTAGTGATAAATTCCTTACAATAAGAATTCATACTCAAGATAATTAATCGAACTTGTTTGTTTAACTTTGATCCAATATGTTTCTTGAAATTGAATGATTTTGATAGATTAAATTTAGAAAGCTTATACTAGGTTGTCTATTAAAAAGATTTTGGATTAAGAGTTTTTTTAATTCAACAATAAGTAAGAAGAGATTGAGACATTGTGCAATTTCTCTAAGTTGACATAATCAAAGAATATGTGATTAGTATATACTTTTATTGATTTGTAGTACATTCTAGTGGCGTAGAATGATCCTACAATCATTCTTTTTTTATATATTTATTGTAATATTTATATTTTATTTTGATCTTTATTAGTCTTTAGTTGATAGATTTAATTTTCATTTTATAAAACCAAAAAATAATTTTTTTTCTAATTTCTTGTTCTTAAAATTACTTATTACTTGTCTATGATCTTGTATACTTGTGTGTTTTAAATCGTGTCATCATATGACATGATAGTCAGTCTGGTAGGCCAACAAAGCAAAGCAGACAGATAGGCTTCCTAAAAAGAGTAGATAGACAGTGTATCCAAGTATATTAGCCTAGTCTACTAGACATCAGCTAGTATTAAGCTTATACAACTCTAGAAAGAAAAGATATCAACCATTTCCTAGTAGTGCTAATTGTCTAGGCATTTGTTGTTTAAACCATAGTTTCTTGGCTCGCCTTGAGGTACCACCACAAGGCTAGATGACCAGCACAATTAGATTAGAACAACCACATCAATGATGTCATTAATCTTGAGGTAGATGTCCATAGCAACACTTGTTAGACAGGCATCACTCTAGGAGAGAAGATTTTCGCACTTGAAGGAAGATTAGACCTTAGGAGTATAGGTCGCATCTCAAAGGGCTATATTGTTTAGAATGAAACCTCTAAGGTTATGATTTCTAGAATGCTACCTTCCAAGTTGCATAATCTATGATGCCACCACCAAGGCCATGTCAAACTTGATGGATTGCTACATTCTAGGTTACTATTCAAATGAGCTACCACCAAGGCCATAATCTATGATGCCACCACCAAGGCCATATCAAGTGATTATGGATCCATGTCACACTTAACGAGACATATTCATTACTTTCTAAGTAGTGTCATCCAAAATCAACGCCCAAAGATAAGAAGTCTAGGTTATTGCTATCTAGAATGTGCCAAGCTATAAATAAACTTATTGGAGATTGCACAATCATGTGATCAAACATTACCTCTAGAGCACATCACCTTGGCATTCTTAGTAGCCAGAGTTCCAAAGAACTATAACATTCTCATAATTATTCAAATACACAAACCCTCAAACAAGGTAGAACTTCAAAAACCAAGGAACTTGGAAAAGACTTTGGTATGAAAATTTGGATTTTGGTTAGAGTTGTGTCAGAAACACATCACTATGTTAACAAAGTGGGATTGCCAATCATCATACCCCACCTCAAATCCATGACTAGTAGGACACCCTTGCCATGACTGCATCCTATAGGATCCAACTGAATAGTCAACCAACCTCCATCGTTGCTTGTTCGGTTAAGCACCGTTCAAAACATTTATGGATTCACACCGCGAAGTGATGATGTGGTCATCCTAGCTAGCTAGTGTCAAATTTTCCTAGCCCATTATCCAACTCTTAAAATATCCTACAAAAATGTCTAAGTGTTTCTCTCTTCTTTCTTTCTCTCCATTTCTTAGTTTTTAGGTTTTTTAGTTTTTCTTATGTTTTAGCTAGTTTCTCTTAATTTTAGAGTTCTTCCCTTTTTGGGAAGAACTAGTTATGTTTTTGTAATTTATTAGCTTTTTGTTTCAATAAATAGGAGTGCAAATTCCGTTTGGAGGTTTTCTAGCAACGGGAATGGCATTGAAGTACTGTAAGGATTTTATTTTCTTTGTAGTTATTTTTTATGCTTTATTCTTACATGTTATATTTAATTTGTCTGTGATTAAATTTAACTGTGCTAGCTATTTGTAAACATGATATAATAATAACATTGTTATGCTTGCGAAATATTAAATAGGTAAAAATCTCTCAAATGAAATGATTTTATTTTTATTCAAGATTTTATATTAAGAATGTTAGAGAGAAATATATTATTTTTCATTACAAACTTAAATCTGAAAATTAGATTTTAAGGTTTAGTTATCGAGTCTGATTTAGAGTAGTGCTCTTTTATTTGTTGGTACAATCGCCCGGTAGTTAGAGTGAAGCTCTATTTCAAAAGTTTTTATAAGAGTTATTATCTGAAAATGTATTGACAACATGTTTTCAGTAGTAGTTTTAAAACTTGAAAGTTAGTACTCGGATAACTAAATTCTTAGGTTTAATTTGGACACCTTGAATAAAGTTTAAACTGTCTAACCCCACCAAAGGTGGCATTTAAATGGTTCATTTTCAATCTATTAGAAAAAGGAATTAATTTAATTAACCAAATTAGTTATCAATTAACACCCATAGGTGTTAATTGATTTGTTTAGTTAACAAAGAATATCTAACCCCACCAAAGGTGGTATTCATACAAAAAAGGAAGAATCAATAAATATCAATTCATATCTTTAATAACCTAAATAATACGAGCAAACATAATTAACTTAGTTATTATATCCATAAATACTCCACTATTATAAATGATAAAATTTGCATAAATATTTATTGAATCTATGTTTATTTTTATGTTAGTAGATTAAAACACAAAAAACCAAAAATATCGTGACAGGATGTTTAGGATTTAATTTTTTTTAAAGTTTGAATAATAAATTAAAAACCACATACATTCCTTCCTTAGATCGACCTTGGGATTATACTTATCATTTTATACGAAATGATTCGTGCACTTGCGAGAGTTTTATAAATATAAAACCAAAGTATTGGTAGGATCGGCGATGCCGGTTTTCGCTCATCAGCACACAACCCCTTTGGCACCCCTAGTGACTACAATCTAGGATCTAAGCATTGGTACTTGGATAAGCTCACAATGGAAAGAAGGGAGGTATTACCTCCTTCAAACCCTAGACCACATATAGATCACATCATTACCACATAAATGGAAGATTCCCCAAAGTAAAGAACTACCTCATATGTAGACCCCTCTACAGAGAAGGGTACTATCTCATAAGTAGACCATCCACATAGCAGGGCACTACCTCATGAGTATACCATTCCATATACTAGTGCACCATCTCTTCAGAGACCACTCTATAGAGTAGGGCACTACCATAGGTGGACCACCCATACATTTAGAATTATTTTTAAGAGAATAGTAGTTTTTAAAATTTATTTCAAGACTTGGGAATGTACTGGGGCACTAAGAAAAAATATTCAACAAAAAATTAAAGACAACAAAAGAGTAGCTAGCATCAACATCTAAACATAGTAGCACTAGGAACGCGTCATCATACTGCAAGGGTAGAACCGTTAATTGTTTAACCTCTACCCCGAAGGACTACAACATAAAAACCATCACTCATTATAATCACCACCAATGGAGTCTCACCAACCACTTGACCATCCACCTTTGGTGTCAATGCTAAGCTATTTTTGTCATATCTCTAAAATCAATGAATCATATGAGAAATCCAAGATAACCACTACAAATCTCATCATATGATCTACTTACCACCAAAAATAGGACTCCATAGAACATGTATATTCCTTCATGTGCCAAATCTAAAATTTAGGTCAACAAAAATTGGCTCTTGAGAACATAGGTCTATGGCCAATGTTATAAGAACCGAAGCCTAAGTGAGAGAGACCATAAACTGTTACCTATGGCCTCAGTATTTTAACCGAAGCCATAAGGTATGCATAAATTAAAAAATTACAATTATTAATTACAATATTAAAAATCAATATACATTACAATAAATTTTTTAATTATAATATTAAAAATCATATTATATCAAAATAAATTTATTAATTATAATATTAAAAATCATATTATATTAAAATTAAAAGTATAATTACATTTGAGAGTTTATTATACACTAAAACATAATAAAACGTTACTAATACAAACTGACTTTTTTTACTATTAATCACAAGCATTTATAAGTGTACTTCAAATAAATCAACATAATGAAGTCCACAAATCAACATAATGAAGTCCACAAATCAACATAATGAAGTCCACAATGGCTTCAACAAAAGTGTAAAGAAAAGGAAAATACCATAGGCACTATTGTGGTGGGCTAGTACACTGGGCATTGGTGGTGCATTGGGGTAGTGCGCTAGTGCTGGGGCTGATGCGTTGGGCTGGTACACTGGGATGAAGTACTAGGGTTGGTGTGTAGGGCTGGTGTGTAGGGCTGGTGGGCAGAGATGGTGTGTAAGGGTGGTGATGGTTGGGGTGTTGGTACGCCTGATACGCTGGTGCACTGATGCGTTGGGGCCTATTGTTCTAGTATGCTGGTGTGCTGGTGCACCTGGTGTGCTTGGTATATTGGTGTGCTGGTGTGCTTGGTGCACTGGTGTGCTCGTGCGCCTGGTGCTCCTGGTGCACTAGTGTGCTGGTGTGCCTAATGTGTTTGGTATGCTGGTGTGCTAATGCACTTGGTGCATTGGTGTGCCTATGCACCTGGTGCTTCTAGTGCAATGATGTATTGGTGTACTGGTGTGCCTGGTACACTATTGTGCTAGTGCGCTGGTATGCTGGTATGCCTAGTGCTTGTGCGCTGGTGCGCTTGATGCTACTACTTTTGGTGCCTACCATGAAAAAGAAAATAACAAAAAAAACTAGAATAGCATTTGTGCATAGATATCCATCAACCTTTATCATGTCACTTGCTATTAGGATCAATGATTAATTATGCTAACTCAAAATTGAACCAAACAGATGATTTTGTTTTGCTTCTTGCTTGAAACCCCACATCCACATATACAGACAACACAAGTAATTTCACATGGTTTCACTTTTTCATCCAAGCCTTGTATAAATTCAATATAAATTCAAATGTACACTTATCAGCTAATATAATTAACTTGCTTATCTAAGTTGTTCGTTAATTTTGAAATTTTAATAGCACTGACCCAAATGGAATTAACTTGCTTATCTGAGGCTTTCAACGTTTGTTCAATTAAGATGTTCATTTTTATTTTCATTTTTGATCATCCAAAACCCATTCAAATTACATTCATAATAGCCACAATGGCCAGCTAAAACTTCTCTAGTGAAATTGCTCTACAACAGAAACAGGAAAATAATTAACAAATTTTAAAGTAACAACAATAAAAAAAATTCAGAACAAAAACATAAAGATTAGCTTAAGAATTGATCTCAAGCTACCCTTTCATTTTTTCCAAATATCATAGTTTATGCCAAATTTTATACAAATGATTTGTGTATTGTACTATCACATAATGGACTCATTAGATAACCTAAAGTAATAAAATTACTTTACCACTACCCGATGGCGAATTTAGGATTTGTATTCAAGTAGGACACCATAACAATAAAAAATAGTATTAAGTACTTCTCTCCTTACTAATTATTTTTAAAATTTAAATTCCAGGTAAACCACCTATTAAATGTTTTTCACCACCTGCTACTAGGGCGCAAGTACATAAAAATTTACTCGAACCCTTTGTGTTCATCATACATTATCATTGCAATTTGAGTGAATACAACAAAACATAATTATCCTTTATAATTATATTGACATAATTTAAAATAAAATTTCAGATATAACCGTATAACTCATCTGAAACATATATTAATCAATATAGAACCAAAGCCACGTCAAACATAAGATATATTAATTATCAATATCACATTGTTAGATATCAGATATCACCGAGTACCTCTAGAGAGCCATCTTCATATGTCTTATCATTATCCCATGTCTCAAATGTTACCAGTTCATCATTGTGTTATTCAATCAATGGTGAAATTGGGTTTTGGAATATCATCCATGAAACCAAAACTATTGTTAAAACCTGCATAGAGTCTAAAAGAAGCTGAATTATAAAGGTAGGTTTGCTTCTATGTGAATGTATGAGCACCTCACCAAACAAACAACTAATATGTTGTGTTAATTAAAAGAATAGAATATCAATAACTCTGAAACCTTACTTCTACTGTTGGAAGTTTTATGCCAACCCTGAATTAACCAAGCACTATAAATTAATAATATTTTTTTTACCAAACAATAGCAATCTTGAAAAATCAACAAAATGGGAAAAATATACAATTACTCATTACAATATAATTGGTAAATAGTATATCAATAAAATTTTCTAAAAATACTATTTTTGGTCCTCTCTGTTTATAGTTATAGAAATGCTAGGGTGAAATGGGCGCAACACCAGCACCAGGCACTAGCGCACCACCTTAACGAACTAGCACTAGTGCACCACCCCAGCGCACCAGTACCATTGCAAACAGCACCAGCACCAGCATCAGGAAACCACACTTTCCATAAACCATACCAAGCGATCTTCCTTAAAAATTTTCATAACCCATCTAAAAAATATCCAGCATCCAAATTTTGCAATGTAAGCAAGCCTTTAGGAAACTAGAAATAACCTCTACGTACCGATCAAGATTTGGTATCGATAGTCATTTATAAAAGAAAAGATGAGTTAATATTACCAGAAAGATTCAAGCAGTGGCCAAGGAACTTCTATAACGAGAGTGGAACATAGGCTAGAATGCGGTGCAAGAGTGGAATAGATGTTGGAACATGGTGTGATAGTGGAACAATGGCTGGAACGCGTTGGTGCGAGAGTGGAACAAAGGTGGGAATGCGGCGTGAGGGTTTCGAGCAGAGAAGAGAATATACACCATGCTAGGGTTTGGAGTGAATACGAAGGGAAAATGAGATATATATATATATATATATATATATATATATATATATATATATATATATACAGGAAAAAAAAGAAAAAAGAGAAAATTAAAGAAAAAAATTCATAAAAAAATTTGGTGTTTGGTGTTAAAGAGAGAAAATTGAGAGGGAAAAAAAGAGAAAAAAATTGGTAAAAACATTTATTGTTTGGTGTAAATTAAAGAGAAAAAATCGATAACTATGGCCTCGGTTTTAAAATAACCAATGCTAAATGCCCGAAACTATATGTATGTATTGTAGTAGTGATACATTCTCAATTTGACCCTTACAACTTTGACTACTTATATGTTACAATCTGAAGGTCGAATTCATGCAAAGGACATACATTTAGAAATCTCATGATCTTAAGATTAGTTTCATGCCACTCAAACTAAGGTATTAACTATAAAAATTCTAAGAAATATAAAACTAAACCAAACCTCTGTATGTACCCTTATTACCCACTTAGACTGTAAAGTAGTTGGGAGATAGTGGGCTCCAAAGACAAGCTGACCATCCATCCATCAATTACACCATAGTTCATATGCCATATTGCAACACATGTACTTGCTCCCACTTTCACTATTGCTTGTCTTTTTGGGTGTCATTTGGAAATTTTCTAGATCTGTATCGTGGGCTAATGTTGTGCTCATCTTGGGTAACTAGGGATAACTCCTTCTAGTCTATCATCCAACTCCTAAAAATGATTTCAAAATTTATTAAGTATTCCAAGGAATTACTATGGTCACTAAAGTACTAAGTGAACACTCGTGGTCCAAATCTTAACAATGTGAGTAGCTAAGTGTTGTTTCAATGTAATGAGTGCCTTATATGAATAAAAAATGAGTGCCCCACAATAATAAAAAATGCATGCCCTACAACAACAAAAATTTGTGCCCAATATCAACAAAAAGGAAGTGACCTAACTTACAACCAAACAAATGTAAGAATGTTTGAAGCACAATGTCCAAGGAAAAATTTCCAAGTTTATATCATTCATTAAAGTATGATGCTTTTAGAGCTACAAAAATAAGGACCAAATGACTACACTTTGTCCAACAAAGTAACTACTGAGTAAATGATAAATAGAAAGAAAGAAAAACCTAACTCCTATAGCATTACTATCATCGTTATCATCAGCCAGAATGACCAAGATCAATATCACATGTTGTACCTTATGGACCCTACTTATTGCTAGGGGCTTTGTGGCATTCCTAGCTTTGGTAAACTTTTGAGTCATTTCTCCAAATTAGGTCTCACTCCCCTCCATGTTTGAGTTTTCATCATAACTTCCATGCTCTATCACAGTCTCTAGAGAATCCAAAAGGTAGTGTAGAGAGAGATCTAACTTAGGCTGCACTTTTTTGACCCCCATCTTGGTTGACTAAAAACTATGGGCTCAAGAACCACCTTTGTTAGCTACAAAGTCATTTGAGTACAAGCACTCATTCAAAATATTATTAACCAATTTTTCAAGTGGGACAGAGAGTTTCTAGTTCTTAGTCCTCAAGCTCTCTCATTCCAGCTTCTTTCGAGTCATCTATTCTTGAGTTAGTCTATAGTATCCTCAATATGCCTATTCTATCAAGTGGCCTTTTGGAGTAGGCTACCATTTTCCAAAATGTCTACAATATGCCTATTCTCCTCAAGGGTCTGATCTAACAAATTTATTGGTTGATTCCTTTCTAACATGATTCCAATTGGTATCCTTCAAGGACTAAAGACAAGATAATGTCTCATTCAAAAAATTTCCAACTACAACTCTAAATCTTTTAGACTTGTCCCCTAAGCTACCTGAATAATTACCTAATAATCTAGTCTTATTCATGATAGGAAAAGAAATGAGGATGGTATGTGAATAGGATTTAAGTATGGAACATCTTCTTCCATGATAATATCCTTAGGTGGAAGTGAGATGCGGGCCATATTAGGCACTATTATTACCATGGTCACTTTGGTCTGGAAAGCTACAACCTTGCTTGTCCCTTGTACTTTCTACCATACTTCCTCCATTGTTTTAATTCCTGGAGCTACTACCTAGGTGTTAATACATAAACTAGAATGCACTGGTAGTTGAATTCTTTTAGGAAATCATCTGACTTTATGACATGTCTACAAGGCATGAACTAAAAGAAAAAGGAATAATCATGAATTCATTCCTGGTCTCCTAGTTCCATCAAAGTTGCACCAACAAATTCACCTAGTTCTCTGGTTCCTTCAGAACATTATAAAAATTTACTTCTAGTTTTCTGGATCACTTGCCATTATCATCAAGGAGGTTATAGGTCTAGATAATCAAGATTTTTACATCCAAAGATTATGGTCATATAGAAATCCTAGCCATCAAACACTAACCAAGACTTGGTTGAAGTAGAAATCTATTATTAAGTTCCTCCACCACAAAGCTCTAACCTTTGATTGAAGGAATAAGATGGTAAAAGTTGAGAATGACCCAATTTGTGTATAGATAGGTAGGCTTAATCTCAACGTCACATCCATCTAGTGACCTAGAGGTCCAGACATAGAGGAGATTTGATAGAATCAAGCCAAGAAAATTTTAAATTTAGGAAGTCAAATTTGTAACTAGCATTTACATTTTTCCCTAAAATTTTACTGGTCTTAACTTCCTAATTGAGACATGAAAATAGGCATTGGGAAGCCTATGGTAGCAAGATTAACATGGTATAAAGAAAATTAAGATACTAGCTATGTAGTGTAGTTAGGAAAACCTCATATCAATAGCCTCGTTGCCACCATACCTAAGTCATCTGCTAGGCCAACTATTGATCACCACACACGAAGTGTGTGCAATGAATACGCAAGTATACATATCATAACAAGTAATATAATTATAATAAAAGATCGTTCCCACGAAGATCATTTTATTAGAAACTAATTTTTAAAACTAATAATAATAAAATTCAATTTTTTTGGTGTTTTCATATTTTAAGGAAGCAAAATTAAAATAACTAAAAGTAAATAGATATAATTAATTAAATTGGATTTTATGACTTAAAATATATATGAGAAAATATCTAGGAATACTTAATCTCCCAATTTTCTAAATATGTGAATCGCTAAAATCCTCTCAATATAATATCAATTAATTAAATGATCAATTGAGTCTAACCCTAGCATGTATTTCACTCTCATGCCAATTAAATTTCGTACTACTCATTAAGTTCATCAATTATGGATCATATACATAAGAATGATATATCTCTGCCTAAAAACTATGCATGTTATTTAATCAAGACAACCAATTAAATAATTCTCTCAAATCTATTTAATTGCCTCTATAGATAAATTGTTGGCCAAACAATTAATAGCATGAAAATCAAATTAAATAATATAATTAAATTATAATTATAATTGGGGTAAATTATTAAATCAACATATGGTGAAAATTAGGTTCATAAGATCCCTGGATTAATAAATTAAATACACATAATTGTGTTCATAAAATCATATTTTTCATAAAGGAAAACATAAAATTGATAAAGAAAAAAGTAGAAAAAATACAATCAATCTCTTGAATTGTAGTATTAATCTCCTCTTGAATCTCTACCAAAATTATGTCGTCTCTTTATTTTTTTGTATTTTTCTCTCTTTTTATCTCCAAAAATTGACCAAAATTATGCTAATAGAGGCCAATTAGAGTTTATTGAGTGATTAGAGGCTTAAATAAAGCTCAAGTGTAATCTGAAACTTCAAATTAAGGGTTACGATCAAAACAAGAAAAACTGACAATTTCAGCCAATCACATCGTGACATATGGTAGGGGAAATTCACTGAGCAATTCAGGGAGCGACGCATGGCAATGGAAACTGGTCAGAGTCAACCCTCGCTGAGTCATCGACATATGGAGCTATGTGATTTTTGGAAATGGATGGCATGGCACACAGGTGGAATGCACGGAGTAATGGCCTACAGACATATGGCATGGCACATTAACCAATTTTTGAACTCGGATTGAACGTCGTGCTAACATGTGGCATGCGTTTCATCCTCCTCACATGGAGCATAACGTGATTCTCTCTCTATGCTTCTGTGGCATTCGTGTGGCTTGCCCAGTCAGCTCCTTTGCTTGCGTGGCATGCCACATGGTAGCTTCGGATTAGTCTAGTGTTAAAAATTCATAAAAAATCCAAAAATTATATTTTCATCCATTTTCACTAAAAAAATTATATTTAATTTTTGTGGCCATAAAAATACTATTTATTAAATTAAACAAATAAATATTATGTAAAAAAATGAGCTAATAACTCTACTTTCATAGAGTCATCACACCCATAAACTTAAATCTTTTCTTGTCCTCAAGTAAAGCTAAGTATAACAATAAAAATAACTTGGGTAGTACATTCATAGGTATACTAAAATTAGTACATACATATTTCACGAAAACTATTGATAACTGTATTTTATACAGTTATTTTCATCAATTTTAGTAATGATAATTGCTATGTTCTTTTAGTATTTAGTTAATTTTTGTTAAATAAATTAATATTTTCCTTTTATACATTAAAAATATATTTTTAATAAAATTAAATAATTTGTATCGAAAATGTACTTAATTTCATATTTTTTTGTCCACAAATATAATTTCAAATAATATAGTTCTTAATTACAATTTATAAAAATCGAAAATATAATTTAAATTAAATTTGGGCTTCATTATAATTATTTAAAGTTTAAAAATTTAATTTAAAATTAGCAAAGGGCTTAACTGTAATTTAAGAAAGTTTAAAATGTAATTTGAATTAAATTTGTGGGTCAAAATACAATTAATTGAAGTTAATTTTTGCGCAGGAGAGACGAAGTCCACGTGCAAGATCACACTCGTCCAACATGGACCGTCCGCTCAAAGATACAACGGCTCAGATTCGCGCGTGTCCATCAAACCCGACCAAAGCGACTGGGTGCAGGCTCTGCGCTTTCACGCGGCTCGCATCTAGGTGGGGCCCACCTGCCGCACAGGCCGGCGTGCAGAGTGGACCCACGTGTCTGACGCGTGTGGCCGCTGTCCCCCACCTTCGCGCGTGCCTTTTCCAGTGCGGTTGATTCACGTGCGCCCGGTTATTTCACAAACTAGAATATGCCACGTGTCCCACTTAATATTTCACCATATAATCTTCCGAAACATAGCATGTTACAATGAGCGCGACCGCGCTGGATAGCACCCCTCGATGCAGCCGTTGGCTCCCGTGCGACAAGCAATCGTGCGCCCGTTTTCCCGCAACCAATGAAGAGCTGCCATGTGTCAGCACTAATACATGCAGCGAATTAGACGCTGACACGTGGTATGCACTTTGATTTTAAAGAATGCAGAATCGGTGCCCTGTCTCACGTGTGAATTAATTAACATTTTCGATACAAAAATTGATTCGCTAATTTTTGTTTTTCGATTCAAAATTTATACGCGTTTTGATAAAAAAATAAAATAAAAAATGTAATATTTCTGATGTATTTTTTTTGCTATAAATAGGAGATAGTTTTTAGTTGCAAAGGAGTTTTTAGTTTTGGAGATTATTTTGTGTTCGGTTTTGGACTGCAGAACACGCAGAAGCCATTTTTTGGCTTTTGTTGTGTTCTGTGTGTGCCAAATATTTTTGTTTCTTCATGTTTTAATTTTCCTTCTTGTTCATCTTATTTTTCTGTATCTGTTGGAATTTTATTTTAATTTTATGAAGTAATTTAATTTTTCTAGGGTTGCATTTGATATGAATTTATGAAGCTTTGATTTTAATTATTTTTTTTTGAAAGATTTATAAGACGTTCGATTTCTTCACTCTATCTTGTGCTTAATGCTTTTTGATTATTTACGAATTTTATCAAAACAATTTGTGGCATAAAAATAAACTTGAGAGAGGCATTTTTGTGTATATTGCTCGTAGATAGAATGACATGTATGATGAAGGATAGGAATATACCCTAATTGTATGTGTGGCCATTTGAGAACTTAGAACTTAATGAATCTTATTAAATTTAATTCTCATAGAAATATAGTGAATTAATTTAACGAGGTGTGTTTATACGGAGCTCGGAAGAGATGTATGAATAAAAAAGAAGTTTTCGGTTGACAAATTAAATGTACTAAAAAAATATAAATCAAAAGAAAATAACATGATTTGAGTGGATTAGTTTGGTGAAAAATTGCAATCCTAGAGTTCTCTTATTTTCTTATTAAATCTTTTTCTTAATTTTTTTCCATATCAACGATTATTTTGGATAAAATTAGAGAGATACAATTTTAGTAATCAACAAACTATAGTAACAAATCCTCGTGGGAACGATACTTTACTTACAAATCTTTGTTACTTGTGACCGTGTATACTTGTACGTTTTTATGTTCTCCAAAAGAGACAACAACTATCCCTATCAAAAGTTGTACAATTCTATGATAAATAAGTCACATATTCATCAATCAATGTTCCATCAATACAAGGATATGTAAGGTTTTTGAAAAATTGATTTGTGTGTGTGTGCTGCACATGATATCATCCAATGTACTCATGAAATCAATCTATATGAGCATGCTAATCAATTCAATCTTAGAACATGTCTCACAAGTCTATTCTTCACATTCCTCTTCACTAATATAAATATGCACTTAGCTCAAGATCAATAAGGACTTTACATGGTTGTAATGTAAGGCTTAGGTGGGGGGTCGATAAATGAAGAAATTTTAAGGTCTTTCCACACCTTAGCTTTTTTTCATCATGCACTTTTAACTGTAATTGAGCTTGTAATTGACATTTAAGTGCACCCTCTTTTGACATTCTTTTCATATATTTTTTCACATCTTATTTTTTTTGTAACTTCACAAAACCCCCAAACTTATTTTCAATTCTATTTTATTTTTCTTTAGAGGGATAATTGTGTTGTGAGTTTTACTTCTTATTTTTTATAGGGTGCATTATATTTCACCTTAATCTAAAGCATAACACATGATTGCATTTTTTTCTTCTCATACAAGCTAAAGATGCAAGGGTAAAGGTAATACTTATTAAGTAGGCATTAAATGTGGCTTAAAGATATGAAAGGTTCTTTGTTAGGCTCAAATGGGTGACTAAAGATATTAACAATGGTTAGCTTGAAAGGCTCAATCGATCCAAATAAGGCCTAAATCATTTCTCTTGCTAAATACTATTTAGGATTTCGTATCAAGGGATGATCAAATAGATTCTAAAACTTGGTAGATCTCATTGACTTGCTTAAAATACTACAAATTTTCTCTCAATAAGTACACCAAAATCCATCATGAGCATGTGCATAAAAATTTGAATCAATTCAATCAAAACTAGCAAGCATATCGCATGATTAATGTAAATATCTTAACAAATATGTTACATTCCTTATCCTAGTCATGACAACCAATTTTTATCATTGAATTCATATGTTTCATATCAAGCATGCATGCATTTAGTTTCAATATATTTATCAATTTCTACCCAAATCATGATTAAAAAGAACCTAAAAATTAAAACAAAATCCTTAAAACATTTCAAATGCATACTAAATATTAATGTAGAGAATGAAGATTCCTCCCCCAAACTTAAATTACACACTATCCTCAATGTGCACATATAAATATGAAAAGAAAAGAAAACTCCCTTAATCATGGCACACCACATCTTTTGCGAAAATCCACATCTTTTGCTGAAATGGTCATTCTTATTGCGCCATTGTTTTCCACATTTATTTACCTACAAAAAAACAATGAAAATATAAGTAAAATAATGTTGGGTTGCCTCCCAACTAGCGTAACGTTTAACTTCCTTCACTAGACGGTCATATCACGTTCTAAAGCACATTCCTTTGTGTCCATTTACTTTTGTGTTTGCAAGGAAAAAAATTGAGTCTTGACTTGTTCAATAATACTTTGTGTCCTGGCTTGCAAACACAGTGCTCCATTCTTTTCTCATGCCATATTTTTGTTTTCTTTTTGAACTTTTTGGCATTCTTATAAGCACTCCACTGTAACTCATCCAATTTATGTATTTCTAATAGCTTTTTCACCTATCCATTGGATTCTTTCACTTTCATTCTTGACTGGGGATAGAAGGGTAAAAGTGTAGGGTCTAAACTTTGTGGCTCTTCAATTGATGGTTTGAACTTAAATCCTATCTCAAAATTTTCCATAATTTCCTTTGATACATACATGAGAGGTGTGTCCTCTAAAACGTTCAATGTGTCCACAATATCAACCTTCGATTCCATACTTTCAAAGTTAAAACATGTTGAGTTGTTTTCCTGTGAGTTTATGTCCTTGTTTATAGCACTATGTGTAACAATCTTAAGTGTGGCCGAATCAACATATTCTTTTAAGTTATTCCTACAATCAGCAACATTTATCTTTAAGCATTCATTAGCACTATCAATGTCAGGAAGTTCATATGCTTTAAAAACATTAAACATTACTTGTTCATATTGAAATCTTCTTCTAAGTTCACCTTTTCAAACATCAATGAGTGTGCTTCTGGTTGCTAAGAATGGGTGACTAAGTATGATGGGAATGCCATTGTCATCTTCCATGTCTAGCACAATGAATTCCACTAAAAAGATGAATTTGTCTACTTTCACTAGCAAATTATCTACCACACCCTGAGGTCTCTTAATTGATCTATCTACCATTTGTCATATTACTGAAGTGGGTTTGGCTTTACCAACCCCCAATCTCTTGAATACCGATAATAGCATAAGGTTAATGCTAGAACCCAAGTCATATAATGCTTTCTCAAAGTGGATGTTCCCAATTGTATAAGGAATGTCAAAACTACTTGGATTTGTCAACTTTTGGGGTAGTTTTCTAGCAAGGATGGCACTATAAGCTTCAGTTAAGGTTATTATTTCATTATCTCCAAGTCTCCTTTTGACAAGATGTCCTTTAAAAATTTGGCATAGGAAGGCATATGTTTAAGTGTATCTACAAATGATATGTATATATGCAACCTCTTGAATACTTCAAGAAATTTCGAAACTGTGTATTTTCCTTTTGCTTTTGTAGTCTTTGATGGAAAGGAATAATGGGTTTGTAGAGGTTGCTCTTTTTTGGCTAAATTATTTCCTTTCCATTACTCTCTTTATCCTTTAATTCTTTCTTATCCTTTTTAGTTTCTAGTTCCTCCTTATCCTTTTTAGTCTCATAGTCCTCCTTATCCTTTTGAGTCTCATCTTCCTGCTCTAAAGTTTTACTACTCCTCAAGGCTAATGATTTACAATGGTCCTCGCCTTCTCTTCTTGGGTTTACAATTGTGTCACTTTGAAATTTATCTTAAGGCATTTGGCTTATAACCTGAGCAAGTTGTCCCATTTGATTCTCCAAATTTTGAATTAAAGCCTCTTGAGTTGATACTTTTGTATTAAATGATTGGATGAAGTCTCTCATCATCTCCATTAAGGCATTTGTATTGTACTCAGTAGGTGGCTTCTTTTCTTGCACTCATAATTGTTGTGGTTGTTGGAAACTAGATGGTGGAAATGATTAATGGTTGAATTGATTACAATCTTAACTATTGTTATTACTCAAAGAGAAATTTGGATGTTGTCTCCGTCTTGGGTTATATGTGTTCGAGTATGGATCATTGTTTCAATTTACATTACCCAAAAAGCATATGTATTTAGGATTATTTGGACAATTATCAAACAAATTAGCTCCTCCACAAAACACATATGACACTCCTAAATCTTGGACCTAGTTTATACTCGTTGGCGAGTTTTGAACCTTTAAAAGATTAACCAAAGATGAAACTAGAGTTGTAAGTGTTGTGATATCATTTACCTCATGCATTGCACCTACACTTTTTGTGGCTATTATTTCGTTCATTGACCATGGATAATTATTGCTAGCCATTTTCTATTCTATGCTTCTAATAGCACTAAAGGATATGTTTAAATTAAAAATAAATAATAAATAAAAATTTTAAAAAATAATCAATTAAATAAATAAATTAAAGTTAAAAAATAAATAAATAAGTTAGTAAAAGAAAATAAGTAAATTAAAATTAAAATAAAGAAAAATAATGTTTTAAAAAATAAATAAAAACTCTTTCTTAGGATTGATAAAGAATATATCATGCATGATAAGAGGATTAACAATGCTAATTACTAATACAATTCAAAGAGGCTAATTTTGTTAGTTAGGTGAAGTAGAAACAACAAATAATTGAAAGTAAAAAAATTATAAGGCAGATCCAAATAATCTATTTAATATTAAAAACACATATTAACGGGCCAAAATTGTGGGATACTTTTTTAGGTTACAAAAATTCAATATGGGTGTCTTTTGTGACTTTCACTAAATTTTAGTGGTCATCCAAAAGTTAGATATATGGTGTCATTTTTTTAGATCAATTGAATCTTATTTGTTGTTTTTGTCTAAATTCTTCTATTCATAAATCGATTGAATATTAACGTACGATAAATGTTATGTTTTATTTTAAAGAAATATTTTTTTATCAATTGTTTTCTCATTTGTGCCTTAACATTTGTATAATACAAAATAAACACAACATAAAACTCATAAAAAATAATTATTCACTTTAAATATGTAAAAATATAAAATCATCTTGATCAAATTCTTCTTTAGGTCATTAAAATTCAAAATTAATTTAAATTTTTTTGTGCAAAAATATGCAAGTATTCGTATCGTAACAAGTAATATAATGATAAGAAAAAAGATCGTTCCCATAAAAATTATTTTATTAGAAACTAATTTTTAAAATTAAAAATAATAAAAATGAATTTGTTTTTGTGTTTATATATTTTAAGGAAGCAAAACTAAAATAACTAAAAGTAAATAGCAATAATTAATTAAATCAGATTTTGTGACTAAACAGATATATGATAAAATATCTAGGAATACTTAAACCCAATTTTCTAAACATGTAAATCATTAAAATCCCCCAATATAATATCAATTAATTAAATGACTAATTGAATCTAACCTAGCATGTATTCATCTCTCAAGTAAACTACAATAATTAATTTAATCACACTCTCATGCCAATTAAATTTCATACTACTAATTAAGTTCATCAATTATGGATCACATAAATAAGAATCATACATCTCTGCCTAGAAACTGTGGATGTTATTTAATCAAGGCAAACAATTAAATAATTATCTCAAATCTATTTAATTGCCTCTATAGATAAATTGTTGGTCAAATAATTAATAACATGAAAACTAGATTAAATAATATAATTAAATTATAATTATAATTGGGATAAAGTATTAAATTATCACACTGTGAAAATTGGGTTCATAAGATCCCTAGATTAATAAATTAAAAACACATAATTGTGTTTATAAAGCTCATATTTTTCATAAAGAAAAATATAAAATTGATAAAGAAAATAGTAGAAAAAGAAATAAAATCAATCTCTTGAATTTTAGTATTAATCTCCTTTTGAATCTTTACCAAAATGTTATCGTCTCTTGAATATTTTTGTACTTTTCTATCTTTTTAGCTTTAAAAATTGACCAAAAATATGTTAATGGAGGCCAATTAGGGTTTATGGGTGATTAGGGGCTTAAATAAAGCTCAGATGTCATCTGGACTATCTGATCAGCTTCAGATTAAGGGCTACGATCAAAACAAGCAAAATTGACAATTTTAGCCAATTACAGTGCGACACATGGCAGGGGAAATTCACTGGCGAATCAGGGAATGACACGTGGAAGGAGAGACCGGTTAGAGTCAACGCTTGTTGAGTCATCAACACGTGGAGCTACGTGATTCGTGGAAATGGATGGTTTGCACACGGGTGGAACGTGCAGAGCATTGGCGTATAGACACATGGGATGGCGCGTTAACAAATTTCTGAACTGGGATTGAACGCCATGCTAACACGTGGCACGCGTTTCATCCTATTCACACATGGCGTAACATGATTCGCTCTCTCTGCTTGCGTGGCGTCTACGTGGCTAGCCCAATCAGCTCCTCTACTTATGTGATATACCATACGGAAACTTTGAATTGGTCCTGCGTTAAAAATTCATAAAAATTCCAAAAATTATATTTTTACCCATTTTTATTAAAAAATTTATATTTTAATTTTTTTGGCCATAAAAATACTATTTATTAAATAAAACAAGTAAATATTAAGTAAAAAAATGTGCTAATGACTATTGATAGGAGTCAAATTATTGCATTTTTGTTATGATTTAAAGGTTGATATTTGTATGAAAATTGCGTTTTATTTTATTATTTAATCCAGAAATGTCATTTCATGGGTATTTCGTGTTTAAAGTGCAATTTCAGGTAAAATCATAATTATGGAGAAGTTTGGGACAAATTTCAATGACCGAGCTTGAGTGCAAATAAAAAGAAAACAAAAGTTCAACATTTGGATTTCGCCGCCGGCGAAAATCTTACCGAGAAAATGTTGAAAATCACGCAGGGAGAACAGATTTTGGCAAAGCAATCTAGCCGCCGGCCAAGTACATCTCGCCGCCGGCCACAATAATCCCGCCGCCGGCCACAATAATCCCGCCGCCGCCAAGATTTAGTGGAACCGAAATCATAAGTTTTCCAGAAATCTCGCCGCGGTGAGAATAACTTTGCCGCCGGCGAGTTTCGTTCGAAAACATTTTTTTATGCTGTTTTGTTCCAAAATTGCCCTCCAAAACCCTAGATCTATATACACATTATGATGGAGAAGGAGGGGACGGCAGAGAGAGCAGAATTGAGTTATTTTTGCAGGAGAAAAGGAAATTTTGGGGAGAAAGGTTGGAGAAGCTTGAAGGATCATCACCAATGTTGCTACCAAGTCTTCCTCTTCAAGAGTTTTTCATCTCTTCTCCTTAGCTTTTATTTTCTACATTTTATTCAGATTGTTTGTTCATGGATTCAATTGAGAATATGTTTGTTCTTATTTTCGTTATGAACTAATTCATTTTTGCTAAGGCTATGATGTAGTTGAATAATGAAAATCTGATTTCTTGTGTTATCGTTATATGAATTCGTTGTTTTCAAGTTGAGTATTTATTTCCATGCTTAATGCTTTTAAATTTCTGATCAAGATTTAAATGATTTGTTGCATTATATTGAGACCGAGAGGAGATGTGTAATGATTGCTTCTTGTGATAAACACCGTATTTTGAATGCGAGTTTGACACCTAATGCATGATGTATGTGGTTATTCTAGAAATTCCATAAATTGTAATGTGCTTGTTTGTGATTAAATCTTCATAGAAATATAGTCGGTTTTCATAGATAAGTAATTCTAATATAACTCGAGAGAGAGTATTAGGTAAATTTGGGTTTTTCAACCATCACTTTTAACTTTGATTCTCATATAACATGACTTGAAATCGGATTGAATTGATTTAACGAAATCAAATTCCTTAGCATTTTTAATCATTTGTGAACAACATTAAATTTTGTTATTTGCGTTTAGTTTTAAGTTAATTTACTTTTTAAACAAATTCAAAAATTCAGTTTTCAAATAAAATTAAGGTTAGTCAATTTCGGTACTTAGTAACGCCATTCCTTGTGGATTCGATATCCGTACTTTTGTACACTTTATTACTTGAATGATTCGTACACTTGCGAAAATACGCATCAACTATACTTTCATCGAGTCATCAACTATCCCACTAGAGACGATCGAATAGGTCTAGGGGGATTGTGTTTGATAGAAAATTCACCTGGTTCATGTGGTTGATGTACAAATTTTGTATTTATAAAATAACTCATAATTGTACGAATCATTTATAATAAGCGATAAGTATACTCCTAAAATTGGTTTCAAGAGGAAATACATGTTTTAAATAATTCTTCAAATTTCCTAAAAACTCCAAAAAAATATGAAAATAAAACCTAATATTCTCTTACAATGATTGGGTTTTTAAAAAATATTAAACTAATGATAAAATAATTAAAATAACTAAAGATAGATTTAACTCAAATAAATTCATGGTAGATATAGAATTTATAATCAAAGGAAATTAATGGGATATTTACCTAGGTAACCATACTTGTTTAGAAGCACTTAGGTTAATTAAGTATAAATTCATATTATCGATTTTTCTTTTTAGTATAAAAAATATCTTTGATTGGGCCATTCTTCTTTGTTAATCAAATCAATTAATGTCTTCGGTTGGGTCATTAAATAATTTGATTAAATTATGTCTAATGTCTAAGAAAATAACAAACCATTTAATTCGATGTCTTCGTTCGGGTCACCAATTTAAAGCACTATTTAATCTATCCAAATTAGGTATAGATAATGTGTTTGAAAACTAATTCTCATAATTTAAATCTATTATGAAAAATAAATTGTCAATAAATTAATCAGAAATAAAATTTTGTAATGAATATTGAATAAAGAAATCATCTATATTTATTAAATATTAAAAATATTCACCTAAATAATCTAAAAAAACATGACAACAAAACTAAATTTCAATTATAATAATCAATAAGAGATGCTTAAAATTAACTCCATGATGAGTGCATTAAAATCAACAAATTCAAGAAATACATAAAGAGTAATCTAAAAATTTAAAAATACAAATTATATCTCCATATCAACAATGGATGGATGATATATCCTGCTTTAAAGTTATGAAAGTTATCATCTTGATCTTCAAAGTATTCTTCAATTTTTAGTTATCTTTTCTTCTTCTTAATCTAGAAAATCACCCAAATGTTGCTTCTTTTTTGTTCTTATCTAATCTAAATTTTGTACAAAATGTAAAAACTACTCTAAGATCAAAACATAGACGGCTAGAAATTCCATGTGAAAAACTATATGAAACCTAAAACGAGTACTATTAATTTATAAAAAACCTAGTGTACAAAGGGCTTTAGGCCAAATTAATGTTTTCACATCATGGTACAATAATTTTTTCCACTGTGACACAAGGTTAGATTGATTCACACAATTCCAACCTAAGTGGGTCTCGTCATTGCATAACCTATTCCATGATGTGCTATAGAAAAATTATTGTGCCTAATAATTCATCCCCAAAAGTGTGTGCTGTGGCAATTATTTTCTTTATCGTGGCACAATTACATTTCATGAAATTTTCCTTATACACCTTACAAAATGGTTGGTCCTTGATTTAAAGCTTACACGCTTTAATCTTTTAAGCTTTTAGGGTGAAAAATAAGTTCTCTAAGTGTTGTTCTTCATTTTTTTGATAAATTTATCTATTTTGAAGCTAAACACACCTTAAATACAACAAAACATACATGTAATTATGAAGATATAGATTTGCATATCAAATCTATAAATTATAATTAGTCACAATAAAATCATGAAATATTAGTATTTTTCAAGCATTTATCACAATCTCCGACCTACTTCTTTCTAGCTTCTAGCAAGTAAGGTGACTTAAAAACTAAAAACAAAAATAAACTAAACTAAACTATTGTAACATAAATCATTTTCTTAAATTATGAAGGTTGCATTTAGCATATGCAATAAATCTTTAAATCCTAGGTGGTCCTAGTAAACGAATTAAAGTCTCATGAGGCTTTTCAATGATGATACTTACAAACATTATAACATGCAAAAAATAAAAAATAAAAATAATTCACATGACAAAGCTAAAAATAACAAAATAAAAACTAAAGTTAACAAAAATCTCGTGTAAGTTTTTTTTCCAGTTCATAATCAAAATCTCAAGCACAAGTTAATTCAGTATCCCAAAGGATCACAGTTTATTAATAAAACCAGTTACACATCACAAATTAATGTTCCATTACAAAAACATATCAACTTTGACTCACCAATCCTAGTGTTAGGAATCCAAATTCACTTCAACTCTAATCCTCACAAGATGTCAATTTCACACTGATCCTATGGGTTCAAGCACTCAACAAGGTATATGCAAATAGAAGTTATGTAAAGAATAAAGAAAAAAAGGTTTGTGTATGTCTAAAACAAGAAAGGCTCAAATGCACATAACATTGATCTCATGAAAGGAATCAAATTCTAAGATTTATGAATATACCATATTATTAATCTCATAGTTCAATTAAAATCATCAAGCAAAAGTATCAAATTTGTGCCTCAAGATGAATGAAATTGCATTCAGTTTAATATGATTATTCATTATTTTTTGTAATAACTATCTCACTATTTTGAAGAACTTAGGGTCATAATATTTAGTTATACTACTTGTTTTTCTCCCATTTTTATACTATTTTCTCTCTCTTTTTTTAGAGAATGGATACATATTTTGATAAGTGGCTATTTTGAATTTTTTTTTGTTCTAAAGGAACACCATATATATCTTTTTGTACTAGAAGTCAAGCATAAATGAAGATAGGCACACACTTTAAATCCTACTCAAATAATTCAATCTAAGCAATGCAAATAAATATATGTTACTTCATTAGATATTTAAAATATTTACATTCATTGCAAAACCAATAGAGATCATCTAACAATTTAAAATAACAAGTGTTTAAATGAGTAGAAGAAAATTCATCACTCAAAATAAAATGCTTATAGGCTCAAAAATATTAGAAGGAAGTCTCTACTATTTCATTCATAAAAATTAGAGTAGCAGTTGGATAATTTTAGATTAGTAGTTGGAGAATTTTTCAATGAGACATTATCTTGTCTTCAATCCTTCAAGAATATCGATTGGCATCCTATTAGAAAGGAATCGACCAATAAATTTGTTGGATCAGACCCTTGAGGAGAAGAGGCATATTTCAGACATTTTGGAAAATGGTAGCCTACTCCAAAAGGCCACTGAGAAGGCTTAAAAGGTTATTGAGGCTACTATAGACTGACTTCAGGAATAGTTGACTTGAAAGGAGCTGGAATGAGAAAGCTTGAGGACTAATAACTAGAAAATATTTGTCCCAATTGAAAAATTGGTTGAGAATATTTTGAATGAGTGCTTGTAGTCAGATGAATTTGTAGCTAACAAAGGTGGTTCTCTGGCCCATAGTTTTTAGTGAGCCAAGATGGGGGTCAAAAAAGTGCACCCTAAGTTAGATCTCTCTCTACACTACCTTTTGGATTCCCTAGAGACTGTGATGGAGCATTGATGAGTGCTCAAAAAGCACTAAAATTACCATGATTTTATGCACATTAATTGATTAAAAATATATATATTTATATGTTTTATCATATATTTATATAAATTTGTCTTTTTCGGAATCACGGGTATTTTTATTGTTTTTCAGGTATTTTCGCTTAAAAATGTCACTTAAAGACTCAAATAGGAATACTGGAAGCAATACATCACAAATATATTAATAAATAAATGAGGAAAGGTCAACAAATATGGAAAAATTGGACAAGATGGGTCAAAAAGGTCAAAAATGTCAAAAAGGAGAAGATCGCGGCGCCGATCGCCCGGCGCCCGACCACGCGTCTTGGTGCGCATTCATCGGCGTAAATGCGCACGCCGGTGCTGTTCATCCGCGGAAAGGCTGCAAGCGCCTGGTATCGTTCATCCGCGCGCGCCCACGCCGTTCAAGCCTCATTTTCACGTACCGGTAGCCCGTCGTTACGCCGACGTCATCAAATGACGCCACGAATCACTAATCCACGTTTTTACATTTTTTTTACATTTTTTCTCTAATTTTTCTCTCCATCCTCCCCTATAAATACCCTCCTTCTCTTCACCTCAAAACACACTTCTCTCTTCTTTCTTTCTCTCCATTTCTTAGTTTTTAGTTTTTTTTTTAGTTTTTCTTATGTTTTAGCTAGTTTCTCTTAGTTTTAGAGTTCTTCCCTTTTTGGGAAGAACTAGTTATGTTTTTTGTAATTTATTAGCTTTTTGATTCAATAAATGGGAGTGCAAATTCCGTTTGGAGGTTTTCTAGCAACGAGAATGGTATCGAAGTACTGTAAGGATTTTATTTTCTTTGCAGTTATTTTTTATGCTTTATTCTTACATCTTATATTTAATTTGTCCGTGATGAAATTTAAGCTTGTCTTTGGCTGTTTGTAAACATGATATAATAATAACGTTGTTATGCTTGCGAAATATTAAATAGGTAAAAATCTCTAAAAGGAATTGATTTTATTTTTATTCAAGATTTTATATTAAGAATGTTAGAGAGAAATATATTATTTTTCATTACAAACTTAAATATGAAAATTAGATTTTAAGGTTTAGTTATCCGGTCTGATTTAGAGTAGTGCTCTTTTATTTGTTGGTACAATCGCCCGGTAATTAGAGCAAAGCTCTATTTCAAAAGTTTTTATAAGAATTATTGTTTGAAAATGTATTGACAACATGTTTTCAGTAGTGGTTTTAAAACTTGAAAGTTAGTACTCGGATAACTAAATTCTTAGGTTTAATTTGGACACCTTGAATAAAGTTTAAACTATCTAACCCCACCAAAGGTTGCATTTAAATGGTTCATTTTCAATCTCTTAGAAAAAGGAATTAATTTAATTAACCAAATTAGTTATCAACCCTACCCATAGGTGTTAATTGATTTGTTTAGTTAACAAAGAATATCTAACCCCACCAAAGGTGGTATTCATACAAAAAAGGGAGAATCAATAAATATCAATTCATATCTTTAATAACCTAAATAATACAGCAAAGATAATTAACTTAGTTATTATATCCATAAATACTCATTATTTATAAAAGATAAAATTTGGATGAATGTTTATTGAATCTATGTTTAATTTTACGTAATTAGATTAAAAACACAAAAACCCCAAAATATCGTGATAGGATGTTTGAGGATTTAATTTAGTTTTTAAAATTTTGAATAATAAATTAATAACCACATACATTCCTTCCTTAGATCGACCTTGGGAGTATACTTATCATTTTCTACGAAATGATTCGGGCACTTGCGAGACTTTTATAAATATAAAACCAAAGTATTAGCCGAGTAATCGTGATCCGGTTTTAAGCTCATCAAAGTTTTTGACAATCCAGGTCTGCTTCATCAAGTTTTTGGCAGATTCTTGGGGAAGGAATAGCGTTTTTAATTTATTTATCAAAATTTTAAAAATATTTTTGTGCTCTAAATAATTGTGATTGTTAAAAAACAAATTTAAAAAAAATAAAACATTTAATCAAATTTCAAATTTCATAAGAAAAAGTAAAAATTAAAAATTAAAAATAAATAAAAAATTAAAAAAAATTAAAAAAATTAAAAATTAAAAAAAATTAAAAAATTAAAAAAAAAATTAAAAATTAAAAAAACAATTGTAGCGTGAATAGTACAATAATTTAGAAATTTGAAATTTGAAGTAAAAAGTTTTTACCGTTAAGGAATAGTAAAAATAAAAAAAAATTAAATAAAAATTGTAGAGTGAATAATAAAATAATTTAGAAATTTAAAATTTGAATTAAAAAAAAGTTTTACCGTTCATGAATAGTAAAAACAAAATAAAAAAAACATTTCAAAAATTTTAATTTAAAAAATAAAACAAATAAATAAAATAAATAAAATAAATAAATAATAAATAATAAATAAAAATGAATAAAAATAAAAATAAAAATAAATAAAAATAAATAAATAAATAAATAAATAAATAAATAAATAAATAAAAACTAAAATTTTAATTTTTTGAGTTTAATTTTTACTATTTTTTTATTTATTTTAAATCATAATTTTTTTTATTTTCTTTTACCTTTTTCAATTTTATTTTATTTTATTATTTTATTATTTTTCTTTCTTTAGCTATTTTTTTTCTTCTTGATTTTTATTTAACTTACTTAACTTAGTTTTTTTTACTAACTTAATTAACTTAGATTGTTTTTTTACATTAACTTAGGTTTTTACTTAAATTTTCATTAACTTAATTAACTTTTTTTAGTTCACTTAACTTAATTAACTTAGATTTTTTACCTCACTTAGCTTAATTAATTTTTTTTTACTTCACTTAACTTAACTAACTTTTTTTTCAACCAACTTAATTAACTTAGATTTTTTTTACTTCACTTAGCTTAATTAACTTTTTTTTTACTAACTTAATTAACTTAGATTTTTTTTAACTTAACTTAATTAACTTAGATTTTTTTATTTTCACTTAACTTAATTAACCTTTTCTTTAAACTTAATTAACTTAGATATTCATTAACTTAATTTTTTATTTAACTTAACTTAATAACATGAAAACTAAAAATCTAAGGAAGTTCTAACTAGGAGACTAGTTCTTGGAAGCCTTTGTGCCATAGTCTTTCCTAGACGTTGTTCGTACAGGAGGATGGTTTTAAGGAGCCTCAGACCACCATTCTTTCACGGGAAAGGTATTTCTTGGTTAATACGATTATGTTATTTTTTCTTAAAAAAACAAAAATTTCTAAACTATCTCCAAAATTTTAAAGTTTTAATTACAATCTAGCGAGTTAGTTGCTTTGTTTGATCTAGGTACAATTGTGTTTTAATGACTTAATTATTTGATTTGTACCTAGGCGTGGGTTATCTAAAACTTCAAAGTATGGCTCTAGTTTTAAGTACACAGAAAGAAATCGAAAATCAATAGGGCATGTAGTGAAAAAGTATAAGTAGACAACCTTGTCTTACCTGAAGGTTTGATTGACTCGATGATGAGGGGACATTGAGTTTACTTAAAATGCAATCCCGATTCGTCTTGCTAAGGCGTTAAAATAAACGTGCTTGGATGGGAGGCAACCCATCATTTTAGGTAATTTTCTTTTATTTCTTTTATTTACTTAATTATTTCATTTTAATTACATGTGAATAATTTTTAAATTGTTAAAACTAAAAATATTTGTTGAGATGTTAGAAGTTCACAATGATTGTCTGTATACACTTTAATGATGAATATGATGGATGCACCTGCATTTTCCATTACTACTTGCACATTCTTAGGAAATAGGTAATTTTTCTTCTCTTTTCTCTTTATCTTTAATTTACAGTTGTTACATTGAGGAAAATGTAAGTTCAAGGTTGGGGGTGGTGAAAAGTTACCATGCTTAATTAAAAAAAAAGTTTTACCAATTTAAAAATAAAAAAAAAATAAAAAATATATTTTTTCATTTTTTGTGTGTTTGGTTTTATTTCTATTTTGTGTGATTTAGTAATTTTTGAAAAAAAAAAATTCTCACAAAAATTATCATTTCTTTAAATCAAATTTAAGTAAATAGTTAAGTCTTTTGTACTATTAGATTAATTTTTGAAAACATATCATGAAATATTAGTTAGTTTTTGTCATAACTAGTATTTCTTGATAAGATGTAGAAATTATATTAAACCTAAAATCGGTGTTTATGAATTTTTTTTAGTGGAGACTACCTTTGTGAGATATAATTTAAGCCTAATTTCATTTATTCAGAGTGAAATATATATTTTTTTCTACTCCAAACACATTTCTTATTTCTTCAAATTTTTAGATGATCTCTATAGGTATTAGCATTGAATGTATGAATTTTTTTCTCATCTTAATAGAGTATCATATATTTTTTATTATTATTGCTTAGATTAAATGATTTGAGTAGAAATGGATAGTATATGCTTATATCTCGTTCATGCATGACTGCTAAAAAAAAAAAGACATATATGGGGTTACCTAAACCAAGATCAAACAGAAAAGCCACAAAATTAACCACTCACCAAAATCCAAAAACAAAATGTACAATCTGTACATGGGTTGACTCTCTAAAATACATATATTGAGAAATATCTTCAGAAAAAATAGAGAGATAAAGAATATATAGTATAATCTACATACTATAACCCACATTACCTACAAATTTGTGAGTAAAAGTTAATTACAAAAGAAAGATATAGGAAATAATTCCCTAAAAAGTCATTGCACTCTCTTCATTTGTAAAAAGCATATATCTTGAAATTCTTTCTTAATGAGTTTGATTTATGCATGAAAATAATTTTTATATATGATATCTTTATAATTTATACATTTGATTCCTTTCATGAGATCAATGTTAAAATAACACTTTGAGCCTTTATTCTTTATACATATGCGAACATATTAGTTCATTTCTATACATCAACTCTTTCGCATATAAAATAGCATGAGTGCTTGAACCCATAGGATTCAGTGTTTCGAGAGTATTGACTTGTGAGGAATAGAGTCGAAGCGAATTCTGATTCATGACACTGAAATTGGGTGAAATTAAATTGATACATTTTTGACATGAAATATGAAAATGATTTTCGACTAATTATTATAATAAATCATGATTTTTAAAGAGATTAAAATAACTTATGCTTGAGATTTTAATTATGATCTTAAAGGAGATTAAAAAGTATGACACATTTTTGTGATAGGTTGTTTACTCTTATTCTTAAAAATTAAATTTTGATTTTGTTGTAATTTTAGTTTTTGAGTTGATTGTTTTTATTGTTTCTTTTGATTTTTACATTTAGTTCAATGTTTGTGGGTATCATTACTGAAAACCCTCACGAGACTCAAACTCGTCCACTAGGGCAACCTAGGGGATTAAAGGCTTGTTGCATAGGCTAAATGCAACCGTGTCAATCCACGCAAATCTGCACGCGCTGGTACTGTTCATCCGCGTAAATCTACGCGCGCCGGTACTGTTCATCCACGGAAGGCGTGGCGCTTGGTGATGATGCCCATTTATCCGCGCGTGCCAGCGCTGTTCGTCTCATTTTTCACGTACTGCCCGTCATCGCGCGTCATCAAATGACGTCAGCAATTACTAATCCGTGTTTTTACATTTTTTAACATTTGTTTCTCTACTTTTTCTCTCCATCCTCACCTATAAATACCCTCATTCTCTTCACCTAAAAACACACCTCAAAACACACTTCTCTCTTCTTTCTTTTTCTCCATTTCTTAGTTTTTAGTTTTTTTTTAGTTTTTCTTATGTTTTAGCTAGTTTTTCTTATGTTTTAGCTAGTTTCTCTTAGTTTTAGAGTTCTTCCCTTTTTGGGAAGAACTAGTTATATTTTTGTAATTTATTAGCTTTTTGATTCAATAAATGGGAGTGCAAATTCCGTTTGGAGGTTTTCTAGCAACGGGAATGGCATCGAAGTACTGTAAGGATTTTATTTTCTTTGTAGTTATTTTTTATGCTTTATTCTTAAATGTTATATTTAATTTATGTCTGTGATTAAATTTAAGCTGTCTAAATTGTTGTAAAAATGATATACTAATAACGTTGTTATGGGTAGGAAATATTAAGTAGGTAAATATTTTTAAAATGAATTTGTTTTATTTTAATTCAAGATTTTATATTAAGAATGTTAGAGAGAAATATATTATTTTTCATTACAAACTTAAATCTAAAAATTAGATTTTTAAGGTTTAGTTATCGATCGATTTAGAGTAGTGCTCTTTTATTTGTTGGTACAATGTCGCATTAGTTAGAGTGAAGCTCTATTTCAAAAGTTTTTATAAGAATTATTATCTGAAAATGTATGGACAACATGTTTTCAATAGTGGTTTTAAAACTTGAAAGTTAGTACTCGGATAACTAAATTCTTAGGTTTAATTTGGACACCTGTGAATAAAGTTTAAAATCTAACCCGCCAAAGGTGGCATTAAAATGGTTCATTTTCAATCTCTTAGAAAAAGGAATTAATTTAATTAACCAAATTAGTTATCAACCCTACCCATAGGTGTTAATTGATTTGTTTAGTTAACAAAGAATATCTAACCCCACCAAAGGTGGTATTCATACAAAAAAGGGAGAATCAATAAATATCAATTCATATCTTTAATAACCTAAATAATATGAGCAAGCATAATTAACTTAGTTATTATATCCATAAATAATCCACTATTTATAAAAGATAAAATTTGCATGAATGTTTATTGAATCTATGTTTAATTTTCTGTATTTAGATTAAAAACACAAAAACCCCAAAATATCGTGACAGGATGTTTAGGATTTAATTTCGTTTTTAAAAGTTTGAATAATAAATTAATAACCACATATATTCCTTCCTTAGATCGACCTTGGGAGTATACTTATCATTTTCTACGAAATGATTTGTGCACTTGCGAGAGTTTTATAAATATAAAACCAAAGTATTGGCAGAATCGGCGATGCCGGGTTTCGCTCATCAAAGTTTTTGACAATCCCGATTCTGCTCATCAAGCATGGAATTTATGATGAAAACTCAAACATCGAGGGGAGTGAGACCCAATTTGGAGAAATTCCTCAAAAGTTTACCAACTCTAGGAATGCCACAAAGCCCTTAGGGATAAGTAAGGTCCAAACGGTACAACCAGTGATACTGATCTTGGTCTTTCTAGCTGATGATATCAATGATAGTAATGGAATATGACTTAGGTTTTTCTTTCTTTCTATTTGTCATTCACTTAGCAGTTACTTTGTTGGCCAAAGTGTAGTCATTTGGTCCTTATTTTTGTAGCTCTAAAAGCATCATTCTTTAATGAATGATATGAACTCGAAAATTTTTCCCTGGACATTGTGCTTCAAACATTCTTGCATTTTTTTTGTTGTATGTTAAGTCACTTACTTTTTCTTGGTATTGGGCACACATTTTTTGTTGTTGTAGGGCATGCATTTTTTGTTGTTGTGGAGCACTAATTTTTTGTTCATATAGAGCACTCATTTTTTTGTTATTAACACATCATTATATCGATACAACACTTAGCTACATACATTGTTAAGATTTGGACCACGAGTGTTCACTTAATACTTTAGTGACCTCAGTAATTCCTTGGAAACTTAATAACTTTTGAAATCTTTTTTGGTAGTTGGATGATGGACTGGGAGGATTTATCCCTAGTTACCAAAGATGAGAACAACATTAACCCATGATACAGATCCAATAAAGTTCCAAATGACACCCAATGAGACAAGCATTGATGAAAGTGGGAGCAAGTACGAGTGTTACAATATGGAATATAAACCATGGTGCAATTGATGGATGGATGGTTGGCTTGTATTTAGAGCCCACTATCTCCCAACCCCCTTACAGTCTAAGTGTGTAATAAAGGTACATATGGAGGTTAGGTTTAGTTGTATATTTCTTATAATTTTTGTAGTTGATACCTTAGTTTGAGTGGCATGAAACCAATCTTAAGATCATGATATTTCTAAATGTGTGTCCTTTGCTTGAATTCAACCTTTGGATTGTAAGATATGAGTAGTCAAAGTTGTAAGGGTCAAACTGAGAATGTATGGACTATGTTGATCAACTAATTGACTATTTGGTAGGCCAACTAGTTGGGAAATTGGCTGGTCAAAAGATCCTTGCCTTAAGGATCTCAAATGTTAGAGAATTGATTTATATTAGGGTAAATTGGGTCCATTTGTGCTATGTTCTCATGAGCCAATTTTTGTTGACTTATATTTTAGATTTGGCACATGAAGGCACAAGCTTGTTCTATGAAGTCCAAATTTTGGTGGTAAGTAGATCATATGATGAGATTTCCAGTGGTTATCTTGGATTTCTCATATTATTCATTGATTTTTGAGATATGACAAAATTAGTTTGGCATTGACATGAAAGGTGGCTGGTCAAGTGGTTGTTGGGACTCCATTGGTGGTGATTATAATGAATGATGGTTTTTATGTTTTAGTCCTTTGGGGTAGGAGTTCAACAATTGACGGTTCTACCCTAGAAATGCGGCGATGCGTTTCTGGTGCTACTATGCTTAGACATTGATGCTTGCTACTCTTTTGTTGTCTTTAATTTTTTTTGCTAAATAATTTTTCTTAGTGCCCTAGTATATTCCCAAGTCTTGAAATAAATTTTAAAAATCTACTAGTCTCTTCTTCAAAATAATTCTAAACGTATGGGTGGTCCACCTATGAGGTAGTGCCCTACTCTATAGAGTGGTCTCTGTTGTATGTTTTGCAACACACAAAAATCGTGCAAGTATACACGGTCACAAGTAATAAAGATTTGTAAGTAGAGTATCGTTCCCACGAGGATTTGTTACTATAGTTTGTTGAGTACTAAAATTTTATCTCTCTAATTTTATCCAAAACAATCGTTGATATGAAAAAAGGTAACAAAAATAAATAAGAGAACTCTAGGATTGCAATTTTTCACCAAACTAATCCACTACAATCATATTATTTTCTTTGGATTTATATTTTTTAGTACATTTAATTTGTCAACCGAAAACTTCTTTTTTATTCATACATCTATTCCGAGTTCTGGTGACAAACACACCTCGTTAAATTAATTCACGTTATCTCTATGAGATTTAAATTTAATAAGATTCATTAAGTTCTAAGTTCTCAAATGCCCTCACATACAATTAGGGTATATTCATATCCTTCATCATACATGTCATTCTATTTACGAGCAATATAAACAAAAATGCCTTTCTCAAGTTTATTTTTATGCCACAAATCGTTTTGATAAAATTCGTAAATAATCAAAAAGCATTAAGCACAAAATAGAACGAACAAATCGAACGTCTTATAAATCTATAACCAAAAATAATTAAAATTAAAGCTTCATAAATTTAGATCAAATGCAACCCTAGAAAAATTAAATTACTTCATAAAATTAAAATTAAAATTACAACAGATTCAGAAAAATAAGATGAAGAATAAGGAAAATTAAAACATCAAGTAACGAAAATATTTGGCACACGCAGAACACAACAAAAGCCAAAAAATGGCTTCTGCGTGTTCTGCAGTCCAAAACCGAACACTACAAAATTTCTAAACTAAAAAAAACTGGTTTAAAACTAAAAACTATCTCCTATTTATAGCTAAAAAATACATCTAAAAATAATACATTTCTTTTTTTTTTAAAAAACGAGTAAGGAATTTTTGTATCGAAAATAGAATCGACGCGTATCGATATTCGATATAATATTATTTTAATTTACGCGTGAAACAGGGCCTCCGTTCTGATTTTTTTTAATTCAAAGTGCATGCCACGTGTCAGCGTGTGATTCACCGAAAGGAATTAACGCGACACGTCGCAGCCTTTTGATCGGGCTTCTGTGGCGTATGTAGGAGACATCATAAAGACGTGGACAATCGGCTACGCACGAGCTTGATTCTCAAGGCTCATGATAACATGACACGTGTCATCATATGATTGGCTTGCAGAGTGGGACACGTGGCAATTCTCGATTTTAGGAATGCATCCAGTTGACACGCGGTGTAGCTTCCCGATTCACCGGAACCGGCCAGACACGCGAGATCATCGCACGGAGAGCACGCGAGGTACGTGGGGGACTGGGCTGGTCGACACGCGGGTCCCACGCCGCCGCCCGCCTACGCGGCAGTGTGGCCCCACTCGGCACCGAGTCAGGAAAGCGACTCCCCGCGTCCATTCGCTTTGGCCTGGACGTGCTCAACACGCGCCAATCCTAACCGTTAATTATTTGACGGACGGTCCACGTTGTACGCGTGGGAAGATGACGCGTGGCTTCTTCTCTCCCTACAGTAAATATTAAACTTTATTTAATTATATTTTCACCCACAAATATATTTCAAATTACATTTTCAACTTTGTTTAATTGCAATACAAATCCTTTTGGTAATTTAAATTAAATTTTAAACTTTTAATAATTGAAATTAAGCCCGATTTTAATTTAAATTATATTTTCAACTTTTATAAATTGCAATTAATCACTCTTTTATTTGAAATTATATTTTTGGGTACAAATTTGCATTTAAGTACATTTTCGATACAATTTACTTAATTTTATTTAAAAAATATAAAAAACAGTAAATACTAATTTATTAAACTAAAATTAATTAAAAATACAAAGAAATAGCATTTATAATCAATAAAATAGGTGAAAATAACTACATAAAATACAGTTATCAGTCTATCACGACATGTTGCACTACTATATGGAGTGGTCTACTCATGAGGTAAGGCCCTACTTTCTGGAGTGGTTTACTTATGAGGTAGCACCTTGCTATATGGATGGTCTACTTATGAGGTAGTACTCTTCTCTATAAAGGGATCTACATATGAGGTAGTTCTCTACTTTGTGGAGTGGTTTACTGATGTGGTAATGATGTGCTCTATAGGTGGTCTACTCATAAGGTAATGCATTACTTTATAGAGTCTACTATATCCCAATCATTGTTTAGAAATTTTTTTAGTGTGGTATGCAATGAGTATTTTTTGGAAGCTAATTTGTAGCTTCCATATTTTTTGTCGAGAGAGTTGTGTAATTGAGTGCTCTAATCACAAGCCCCACATCTTTGAAGGGTTCATATAACCTTTAGCAATCTCATTCAAGTTCCTTATATCTGGTGTGTATGTTCTAGGGTTTGAAGGGGGTAATACCTCCCTTCTTCCCATGGTGAGCTTATCCAAGTGCCAATGCTTGGATCCTAGATTGTAGTCACTAGGGGTGCCAAAGGGGTTGTGTGTCTGCTTCATTTTCCATACAAGACTTAGGTCATTAAGACATTGATACCATTGTCTAGGTCCTAGTGGGTTCCAAATGGGTTTTATACTATTTTCATTTTTTTCATAGGACTAAGCAATGAGACATTAATTCCATTGTTTGGATTTTAGACCTTAGTGATTATGGTCACCAAAGGGGTTATGTACCCGTTTTATTTTCTGCATAGAACTTGTTCCAGTAAGACACTAATGCCACCATCGAGATCCTAGCCTATAATGGCTATAGAAGTCGAAGGTGGTATGTGTTTATTTTTTTTTTCTATACAAGACTTAGTCCATTAAGAATATGATGTTAAGGGGCACAATGTGCCTGGTTCCTAGTAATACTTAAGCGTCAGTGATCTCTAGATAAGAGGTCATACTATCTCAAGTGTGATCCTTATGGCATAACATGCCTTAAGTCTTATCTAAGGAGTGTGATTTCTCTACACTAAGTTCCCATGGGTGGGATTATGATGACTACATGGTGTTTGGAAACAAGTGTGACCTTCCTTATCCAATACAAGATCGAGTAATGTTATATGTCAAGCCCACATGAAGTAGTGGTTGCTGTATAGATCTTAGGAAAAGTATGGCCTTCTAACACAACATAGGCCTAAGTGATGCTATGCATTGAGCTTATATGGAATAATGGTCATTGTATGGATCTGAGTGAAGGTATGGCCTTTCAGGTCCAATGTAGGTCTGAAGCTACAATTGATATTGGTTATAAGTTCTATTCACCTGAACTCCAAGTAGTAATGTTTTTGCTAATTCTTATCATGAGGTAGGTTCTCTCTGATTCTCAATTGATATTAGAGAAGACTTGGAAAATGAACAGAAGAGTTAGTGCATAAGTGTCAAGGTGGTTACATTGTTTGAATGTTTTCTCTAAGTAAACCACAAATGGAAGGGGTAGTTGACTTTGTGTTTGGATAAAGAACTGGCTAACGAATATGGCTTTTCCAAGTCCCCCATATGTTTACATGGATTCATTTTCTAAAGGCACTTCTAGTGTACCCTTTACTTCTCACATTCTTTACGGATAGTTTAGCTAAACTCTAGTGGTTGTACCTTAGCCAATCTGGATCTTCTTAGTTAGCTATAGGTAGTTGAAGCTGACTTTTTGAGTGCATCTGACTTGAAGTGAAATTTTTTGTAAGTTTTGCTCACTTGGAATTGCAATGGATCTCAAACCCCAGGGTTATGGATGGTAGTTTGGACAATGATAATCTGAAGTTGATGCTACTCTTCGACCTTCCTGAGTGTGTTCATTGCAAAATATTTTATGACTTGTAAAATGTTGGGTCAATAAACACCAAGGATGTTTGGAATCTTATTTGTAGTAAGCTTTTTTTTTGGATTTTATTTTTATTTATGGACTTATCGGGAAACACTTAGAAATTTTTGTAGGATATTTTGAGAGTTGGATAGTGGGCTAGGAAAATTTGACACCAACTAGCCAAGATGACCACATCATCACCACGCGGTGTGAATCAATAAAAGTTTTGAACGGTGCTTAACTGAACAAACAACGATGGAGGTTTGTTGACTATTCAGTTAGATCCTATAGGATGCAGTCGTGGCAAGGGTGTCCTACCAGTCATGGATTTGGGGTGGGGTCTAATGATTGGCAAGCATGCCTTGTTAACATAATGATGTGCCTTGGTATTTGAAGTTCTACCTTGTTTGAGGGTTTGTGTATCTGAATGATTATGAGAATGTTATGGTTCTTTGGAACTTTGGCTACTAAGGATTCCAAGTTGATGTGCTCTAGAGGTAATGTTGGATCACATGTTTGTGCAGCTTCCAATAAGTTTATTTATAGCTTGGCACATTCTAAATAGCAACAACCTAGACTTCTTATCTTTAGGTGTTGATTTTGGATGAAAATACTTAGAAAGTAGTGAATATGTCTCATCAAGTGTGACATAAATCCACAGTCACTTGATATGGTCTGGATCCATAGTCATCAAATATGGTATGGATCCACAGTTTGGAGAATGGAAAGGTAGGTGGTGCAACCTAGAAGGCAGCTCATCTGAATAGTAACCTATAATGTAGAAATCCAACAAGTTTGACATGGCCTTGGTGGTGGCATCCTAGATTATGCAACTTGGAAGGTAGCATTCTGGAAATCATAACCTTAAAGGTATCATTATGGAAATCATAGCCCTTTGAGATACGACATGTACTACTAAGGTCTAATCTTCCTTCATATGTGAATCTCTTCTCTTCTGGAGTGATGCTTGTCTAACAAGTGTTGCTATGGACATCTATCTCAAGATTAATGACATCATCGATGTGGATATTCTAATCTGATTGTGCTGGTCATTTAGCCTTGTGGTGGTACCTTGATAGGAGTCAAATTATTGCATTTTTGTTATGATTTAAAGGTTGATATTTGTGTGAAAATTGCGTTTTATTTTATTATTTAATCCACAAATGTCATTTCACGGGTATTTTGTGTTTAAAGTGCAATTTCAGGTAAAATCATAATTATGGAGAAGTTTGGGACAAATTTCAATGACCGGGATTGAGTGCAAATAAAAAGAAAACAAAATTTCAACATTTGGAATTTTGCCGCCGGCGAAAATCTTACCGAGAAAATGTTGAAAATCACGCAGGGAGCAAAGATTTTGGCAAAGCAATATCGTCGTCGGCCAAGTACATCTCGCCGCCGGCCAAGTGAATCTCGCTGCCGGCCAAATACATCTCACCTCCGGCCAAATACATCTCGCCGCCGGCCAAGTGCATCTCACCGCCGGCCACAATAATCCTGCCGCCGGCGAGATTTAGTGGAACCAAAATCGTAAGTTTTCCAGAAATCTTGCCATGGCGAGAATAACTTCGCCACCGGCGAGTTTCGTTCGAAAACATTTTTTTATGCTATTTTGTTCCAAAATTGCCCTCCAAAACCCTAGATCTATATATACATTATGATGGAGAAGGAGGGGATGGCAGAAAGCAGAGTTCAAAGGCATTTTTGGAGAAGAGAAGGAAATTTTGGAGAAACTTGAAGGATCTTCACCATTGTTGTTACCAAGCCTTCATCTTCTAGAGTTTTTCATCTCTTCTCCTTAGTTTTTATATTCTACAGTTTATTGATATTTGTTATTCATGGATTCAATTGAAATAATGTTTGTTCTTATTTTCGTTATGAACTAATTCGTTTTTGTTAAGGCTATGATGTAGTTAGATCAAGGAAATCTGATTTCTTTTGTTATGGTTATATGAATTCATTGTTTTCAAGTCGAGTATTTATTTCCATGCTTAATGCTTTTAAATTTCTGATCAAGATTTAGATGATTTGTTGCATTATATTGAGACCGAGAGGAGATGTGTAATGAATGCTTCTTGTGATAAATACCGTATGTTGAATGCGAGTTTGACACCTAATGCATGATGTATGTGGTTATTCCAGAAATTCCATAAATCATAATGTGATTATTTGTGATTAAATCTTCATAGAAATATAGTCGGTTTTCATAGATAAGTAATTCTAATATAACTTGAGAAAGAGTATTAGATAAGTTTGGGTTTTTCAACCATCACTTCTAACTTTGATTTTCATATAACATAACTTGAAATCGGATTGAATTGATTTAGCGAAATCAAATGCCTTAGCTTTTTTAATCATTTGTGAACAACATTAAATTTTGTTATTTGCTTTAGTTTTATGTTAATTTGCTTTTAAAACAATTTCAACAATTCGATTTTCAAATAAAATTAGGGTTAGTCAATTTCGGTACTTATTAACGCCATTCCTTGTGGGTTCGATATCCGTACTTTTGTACACTTTATTACTTGAACGATTCGTACACTTGCGAAAATACGCATCATACCTCAAGGCGAGCTAAGAAAATATGGTTTAAACAACAAATGCCTAGACAATTAGCACTACTTGGAAATGGTTGATATATTTTCTTTCTAGAGTTGTATAAGCTTAATACTAGTTGATGTCTGGTAGACTAGGCTAGTCTACTTGGATGCTCTATCTCTCTATTCTTCCTAGGAAGCCTGCCTAGCTGCTTTGCATCGTTGGCCTACTAGACTGACTATCATGTCATATGATGACACGATTTAAAACACGCAAGTATACGAGATCAAAGACAAGTAATAAGTAATTTTAAGAATAAGAGTTGTCGTACCCACAAAGATTGGTAACAATATTTACTTCTAATTAGTAGCTCATTTGTAAATTAATTAAAATTAGAAAAAAAATTTGTTTTTCGGTTTTATAAAATGAAAATTAAATCTATCAACTAAAGACTAATAAAGATCAAAACAAAATATGAATATTACAATAAAGATATAAATAAATGAACGATTGTAGGATCATTCTCCACCATTAGAATGTATTGCAAATCAATAAAAGTATATACGAATCATATATTCTTTGATTATGTTAACTTAGAGAAATTCACAAGCTCAAAGTCCCAATCTCTTCTTACTTATTTGTTGAATTAAACAAGCTCTTAATCCAAACTCTTTTTAATACACAACCTAGAATAAACTTTCTAATTTTAATCTATCAAAAGCATTCAATTTCAAGAAACATATTGGATCAAAGTTAAACAAACAAGTTTGATTTAATTATCTTAAGTATGAATTCTTATTCTAAGCAAATTATCATTAGTTATTTAAATTTATCAAGCGATTAAGTACCCAATCAACAAAATTGGTTAATGATGAATTAATTTTATTATTCAGTTGTACATTTAAATAATCAAGAAAATTCATATAAAGATTAAAACTGAGAATTAATGTATAATCAAGAAGAATAAATTAATAGAATATTATAGATCTTATTAATATTACAATCCATGTCTAAGGGTTTAAAATCACCTAGAACCAAATATGAAATTAGCTATTTATGAAAAATAATAAATTTAGAATATTTTTTATAATAACATTAAAATAAAGAAGAATAAATCTTAGGATTGTTGTCTCTAATTATGATCTTTACTTCCTTTGATTGCATCTTGAATCTTATTCTTAATTCTTGTCTCAAGATATTATTGTTCTAAATCTGTATCTAAATATGTGTGTTATTATATTCTTTCTTATTTCGTATATTGTTATTTTGTATTTATAAGAGATAAAAATTAAATAGGGATGTAACTAGGATTGTTGGTTATCTGGTAGAGATAGATTAGTGTGCACCACATGCAAAGGAATTGTTAGTCCTCAAGCAAAGTCAACATTCATACTTAAGAGAATAAGTTCCTGATATTATATCTCAAGGGTTTAGTATTACAATTTTAAGTTCTACTAAATGTTAGATATTGCATTTAGTTACCCCTTTGTTACAACTATTGTACAATATAATCTTTCTCAAAGTGTGTATGTGATATAGCATCAATTAGTAACGGTCAAATCATATAACTTAGACTAGTTGAAACATTATTCTTTCCTATAAAATATTACTATACTTTTTAGAGTTGAATTGGATATTATAGTCTTTTCTTTAAAATAGTATCTCCACTCACCAAAAGTATTTCCTAAAATTAAAATGTCTTTCATTTGGTTATAATATGACTATGCTCGTTGGTTGAATCAAATGAAAGAAAAAAAAGTTCAAGAGTCCATGGAGTAAGAGAAAGAAACCTATAAATAATATTATCATAAGATTATTTATTTTGATAAAATATGATCAAATTTTAGTGTTTTGCAAACATCATTATTATTATTATTATTATTATTATTTGCTACTTTTTTTAACATACATAGTTCTTTTTATAATTCTTTTTTTCTTGTACTCTTATTATTATTATTATTATTATCTTATTTTATATATGTTAGGAATTTAATCAATCATTACACAATTGACACTCTTAAATTTTAATGTAGAATTTTCATATAATCTAACTTTTTGTTGGCTCAAATGGTAAGGAGTGAATACAAATAAGTGGCTCATTTAGGCTTAAATTGGTTCACTAAAAGGATTTTTCTTGAAGGAACAACAATAGTAAAGGTATGACAATTTAACCAACGAAGTTAATTATATTGCCTTAATCATTTTTAATGAAATGCATTTAGTGTTCGCCTTGATAAACTTAAAGAAAAGTTTTAGTAACTTTTCTTATTCATTAAAAGTATAGCAAAGTTTCAAGGAATTCACAATATTTTTCACAAGCTTATGCATATAAATTATTATATCATCAATTTAGCTATTGTGTATGTAAGTTTGAGAAAATTTATCATAAAATTACTTTCACTTAGGAACAAGGTCAAGACTCTATCAACATTTATTATCTTTTTTTATCTAACATTATTTAGTTAATTTCATCACATATGTTAGAAAATAAAATATGTTAGAAAATAAAAAGAGAACATTTGATTATTTCCAAGCTCATTTATTAATCCTAACTATCCTAAGAAATCCAACAAATAAATACTAAAAATGAAAAACTATTTATGATACCTAGAGCATACTAATCTTAAAACATGATGAACCTAATAAAGCATTAATATATATATAATAACATGTTAACACTCCCCATATCTAATTCTTCAATTGTCCTCGATATAAGAACATATGTATATATAATGTAAAAATAAGTAAAAAGGGAGTAAAAAACAAATCTAGTGGGTTTCCTCCCACAAAGCACTTGGTTTAACCTCTTTACAGTAATGCTACCACTTTGATTATTAACCATCATCAAAGATTTTGAAGTGTATGATATCGAACTTCTGAGCTAGTAGTTTATTATTTACATCATTTTACCTTCATTGTAGTCTCCTTTTAAGCATACTAGACACATTTCCCCCATACCTATCTCTTTTTTTTCTTTAAGATTGTCCTTGGTAAGAAAAAGTTCTTTAAGGTACTTTTTATACCAAAGTTCCTTCTTAATATCTTTCATAAGAGGTACGTGGATTTTCACTTTATGAAATTCTCCAAATTTTCTTTTCATGATTCTACTTCGTTGAATTGCCATGGTGGAGAAAGATAAAGCAATATCATCAGTAAAAAAGAAGGTGCAAATACTATCTTTGGTGCTACATTGGATTCTTTGGGGGTGATGGTCTTTTCCTCTTCACTAGTCTTTTCTAGGGATATATAATTTGCATGGATATTTTTAGGCTCCTTTAATTGCTTACCACTCTCCTTGATAATGGCATTGGCAATTTCTCTAGGTTTAACATCTATTTGGGGTAGGAGCTCAATAACTATATGTGTTTCTATTCTTTGCACTACTATGATCAGTTGTCCAATTTGAGTCTCATGGTTTTTATAGCAATATTAGTTTTCTGCTAAAATTTAACATTATTAGTAGCCATAGCAATTATGAAGTCTTCCAAAGACTTACCTTAATTGGGTATAGTGGGTTGTGACATTGGATATTGAAAGCTAAGTATGATATTGAACTCCTATACTAGATTCCTCATTGAAATTTGGTTTATCTCTATCTCAAGATTTCATTGAAATTTCTTATTCTTAATAGCTTGATATGCTTGGTCCTCTTGCTAAAATTTCAAAGTGTCAATAGCAATTGTATTCATGAAATCCTCAAGAGACTTACCTTGAGTGGTTGGAGTTGGTTGTGGCATTGATAATGAAAAATTAGGTATGATGTTGAAATTCTCTATTGGATTTGTATATGAATATCTTGGGTATTGATGATCCCACCATCCTACATTGTACATGTTAGAATATGGATCATACCTAGGTCTCGGGCTTTCAAATATACTCGTAACATTATTATAGTCCCAATTGCCTTGTTGACGCTCAAAGTGTGGTATAGGAAATTCTTTGCATGTAGGGTATGTTGTATTCATATATGTATTCATGTTCCATTAATATTCAACACTTCAAGAAAAAAATTAGTAGGCATAAATAAGTAGATAACTAAAATAAAATATAATAAAAATAAAAATAAACTAAACTTAAAATAAATAAATCTAAACTAATAATAATAAATTAAAAAAATAATTGAATTTTAAAAAATAAATAAATAAATAAAAACTATAAATTATTAGAAGAATTGTTGAATCAATCTCTCACAACGGTACCAGGAACTTGACATGATTGAAAACAAGTAAGTACATGATTATGTACAAGTGATAAGCAATTTTAAGAACAAAGATTATCATACCTACAAGGTTTGGTAACAATATCTACTATTACCAACTTGTTGTAAGTTAATTAAAATTAAAAAAAAGGTTTTTTGGTTTTATAAATTGAAAATTAAATCTATTAATTAAAGATTAATAAAGATAAAAATAAAATATAAAGATTGCGATAAAGATATGAATAAAAGAAAAATTACACAATCATTTTCCACCGGTATAATGTAATACAAATCAACAAAAGCATATCATAATCTATTCTTTATTTATACCAACTTAGATAAATTCACAAGCTTAAAAGTCTTGACCTCTTCTTACTTATTCGTTGAATTAAACAATATTTTAATCTAAACTCTTTTTAATAGACAACCTATAATAATATATCTAAATTTAATCTATCAAAAACAATCAATTAATTTTAAGAAGCATACTAGATCAAGGTTAAACACACAAGATTGATTTAATTATTTTGAGTATTAATTCTCATTGTAAGCAATTTATCACTAGTTATTTAAATTGATTAAGCGATTACGTACCCAATTAATTAAATTAATTAAGCGATTACGTACCCAATCAATTAAATTGATTAATGATGAATTAATTTGATTATTCAATTGTACACTTAAATAATCAATAAAAAGATTAAAATTGAGAATTAATACGTAAGAAAAAAGAATATATGCAAAGAATATTACAGATCTTATTAATATTATAATCTATGTCTAGGATTTTAAAATCACCCACAATCAAATATAAAATTAGATATTCATGAAAAATAATAAAATCATAATATTATTCATAATAACATTAAAATAAGGAAAATAAATATTAGGATTGTTGTCTACAATTATGATCTTCACTTCCTTTGATTACTTCTTGAATCTTCTTCTTAATTCTTGCATCCATCTTTTATTATTCTAAATCTCTATTGATATTATTTCTTATTTTCTTGCATCCATCTTTTATTATTCTAAATCTCTATTGATATTATTTTTTATTTTGTATTTATAAGAGATAAAAATCAAATTAAGATGTAACTTGTATTGTTGGTTTTCTGGTAGAGATAGGATTAGTATGAAACACATGTCTAATTCATAGGATAAACTACAATGATTAAAAGGATATGATAAGCCACAATGGTTAAAAAAGATAAAAAAACTACAACATAAATCCACTTCTTTTCTAAGTTAATTTACCTATTAAATAAAAAAGTTTCAAAAAATCTAATTTTTTTTTAATAAATATAAAATAAATAATTTTAGCTTATTATAGTAATAAAATATATATAAATATAAAAGATTTAATATCTAAAAATGTGTATAAAATAGTACTTATCATAATGAATATTGGAATGCATCTTCTAGGTGGGTGACTAGATACCTATTCTGGGTGGACTCTGCCAAGCTAACCTAGTCAAGCTTTTCCTAGATGGCCATATCATCTTGATAGTCTTGTGTGGCTCCTATTCTGACAAGATGAGAAGTCTAGTTTCCTTAGCTGGTTGGGTGACTAGAGTGTAGCCTAACCTAGGATCTAGTTCTTGCTCATTTGCTTAAAGAGGTTTCTAATAAGGGGTTTGTTGCTTGACGGTGATCTAGGTGGTCGTTGATTGTGACTCAGAATTAGGATAATTGGACTCCTTTTGAGTTTTCTCATTCTCTGGAAGCAATGGATAGTTAGTCCTGGGCTCTAATTGGATCACCAACTTGTTACAGAAGCGGTACATTGTCAAAAACATATTGGGAACTCATTTTAGCTACTTCGTACAAAGAACGAGTCTTTTAAGGAAAATATGGATGAACAACACAAATAACACGATGAAGAATGTGAAGAACACGATGAATATTCTTGAGTTTTTTGTCAGTTCAAATTGACTAAAACACCAAATTTTTTTCTCACAAACAACACTGGATATTGAAGTTGATTTTTGTGCTCATCACGGTCTTACCACATCAATCATACAAGTCACTAGCAAATACATTAGATGGAACGACATCATGGGTTGTTGTATCCATTCCAAACTTAAAGTAAGTTTTTGTATGAATGAACTTAGAGAGGATTTAAAGAATTTGAGCATTCACTTATACATATGTTTTTGAGGTGAAATGCGCCTACTTATATACCTTGGTCAATGACAATCATAGAAATAATTTATACTTATTAATTATATTAATTATTTAATATATTAATGTTCTTTCACATATGTAAATTTAATTCATTAAAATATATTCATGTTAAATTATAATATTATAAATAATTTGTTTTGAATTTAAATTGAATTAAGTATATCATGATAGTACCATTTGACTTTGAGTATGTCTATATATTACAACTATATTAAAATTACAATTGATGTTAGTTTTTAATTAAATATAGTTATATAGTTTTGATTATATTTATCTGTAATTCATCTTGAATTTGTATTAGATAGATTTTTTCTTTAAATTTTTAATAGTAACCTTATTGAGTATTTTTTTTATCTAATATAATATAAATAATATCTATAATTTTTAAGAAGATAAAAATAAAAATAAATAGATTTTATATCAAGTATTTTGCGAGATATCGAGGATAGTTAATAACAAGAGCACCTGTCACTTGACCGTTGCGGGCTCCACCGCTAACGTTTTCTCACTCTAAAAAACTAATAAAAGCGGTTGAACATTCAACTCCTCTTTTCATAAAAAAACAAAAATAAATAAAAAATCAGCGCTTCTTTTCTTTTTTCCAGGAGCCCTTTCTCACTCTTTTTTTTAATTTATTTAATACAAGTTATAATATTATTATAATTAATATAAAAATAAATGTTAGTATTTTAATAAATAATTAACTTTTATATATATATATATATATATATATATATATATATATTAGAATATGTGGTGTAAAAAAATGTTTTTTTTCCTTTTTCCTTTCAAGAAACATACAAGTTTTCCCCAGAAGCTTTGACACCCACAAATACATGTCATATTCTCACATTCTTTCCCTAAAATCCATTTTATACCAGAAATTTCCGAAAAAAGCCTTCCCATTTTCTTGCTCGGTTCTCTCTTGTTGTAGAGTTGGAACTTCCAAGATATTTTAAATTTTTAACACATTTTGAACTACCCTATTCATTTATTGGGCTAATATTCAAGTTTCTTGTGATTTTTCCATTAATAATTTGATTTTGGGTTATGGGTTGGAGATACAAAGCAGGTCTGGGTTTGATCGGTACCGTCGTCTTCATATGGGTGGCCTCTGCAGAGATTACTCAGGTTTGGACTTCTTCATATGTCAACCCTCTGCTTTATTAATGTTTTTGTTTCTTTTTATCAATTTTATCTACCCTTTTAAAGATAGGTTTTGTTTGCTTCAATGAAAATTAAGGATGAGAAGATGTAGAGAAATTAAACTATTGAAACATCAATTCATTATTTTGAAACTCAAATTAGCTAAATACTAACTTCTGAGATTTTTTTTTTTTTGGATTGCTCCTCTATATTTTTGTTTCTATCATGTTTACTATGATCAACTTCTTTGGGAAATATTTTTAGGGCGGAAATCAAATAAAAATCAAGGATAAACCAATTATCCCCAACTTTTTTCAATTCTACGCTTTCATCCCATACCTATTTTTTTTCGTTAGATTTATAGATACTTTTAATTTTCAAAAATTTAATCCTAAATTTAGTCAAAAATGATTAAATATTAAATTTGAAAAGTTAAAGTCTAAATTATAAAAAAAAATAGTAATTTTAACATGGCTATTACAGTAAAATTTAAACATATATATATATTTATTTTGGACTAATTTTGTTAAATTTGATTTTTTTTATTTTTATTTTTTACTACATTTGTTAAATTTAAAAAGTTTAAAAAGTTAAAGCCCAAATTATATGATTAACTACGTTTTATGCTCATAATGTTTAATTAGTTGCAACCTGCAAGTATATGATTAACTACGTTTTATGCTCATAATGTTTAATTAGTTGCAACCTGCAAGTATGCTCATAATGTTATGTGTAACTATAAAAGTATGCGCAATCGATAACTAGAGGTTAAATTTTAATAGAATTATATCACGTAGAATATATTTTTTTGTGGACATAATTGTAACTACTTAAATGTTTTGAACACTTTTACAACTCGTTCCATACGTTGTAGGCGTAAAACGCAATTAATCTAGTCAAGATTTTGCCATAATATCTTCAAGAAAATACACTCTGAATGCACATGATACAATTTTGTTAAAAATTAAACAATAATTATCGATTGGATATATCTTTATTATTACACATAACGTTATAGGCATAATTATTACTAATTAAATGTTTTGGGCATTTTTTTCCATCTCACTCGATGTGTTGTAGGCATAAAACATATGTAACCTATTAATCTTATTAAAAGAAAAAGGTTAGGGACGAAAGTGAATTGGAAAAAGTTAGGGACCACAGCTACTATTGTTCCAAAAATCAATGTTTGTTAATTTGTTCTTGTTAAAGAACAGCTTCTCATTCGGATCACTAAACACCAAAAGACCGAGAGGCGCGAGCTGGCTTAACCCATTCCCTTACCACCAAGCCCGGATAAGCAACAATATCCTCAAGAAAATACACTCTGAATGCACATGATACAATTTTGTTAAAAATTAAACGATAATTATCGATTGGATATATCTTTATCATTACACATAACATTATAGGCATAATTATTACTAATTAAATGTTTTGGGAATTTTTTTCCATCTCACTCGATATGTTGTAGGCATAAAACATATGTAACCTATTAATCTTATTAAAAGAAAAAGGTTAGGGACGAAAGTGAATTGGAAAAAGTTAGGGACCACAGCTACTATTGTTCCAAAAATCAATGTTTGTTAATTTGTTCTTGTTATTTGAAATAATCAGAGAGCTGTATTTCCTTCTTTTTGTTGTGTATTTAACCTCTCTTAGATTTCCTTAGACTTTGGAGATATCGTGTTCAGCAAAAAATAATAAATTTACTCTGCTTATGTGCTGCAGAAAATTTTCTCGGAATACAAACAACCTTTTGTGCTTACTTATCTGGGGCTCTCTCTTATGGTCATATATCTACCCTTAGCAATTATAAAAGACTGGATATTCACCTTAATGAGCCCAACTTTATTTAAGAACTTTTACAGTTACGGTGATGGCTCTTCAATTAGGAGGGATGTCCCTCTTAGAATGAATGATATGCACGAGGATCTTGATAATGATTTGAGGAGATTTCTAATCACTGAGAAAGATCTCAATGATAGCGAAGAAGGGTTACTATCAGATACTCAGATTGATGCATATGAGCCTTGCTTGCCTGATAAGAGTTCCAAGCTTAGTTCGTGGGAAATTGCAAAATGCAGTCTGTGTCTTGCTCCAATTTGGTTTCTTACTGAGGTAAAATAAGTAGTTTTTAATTCATATATCTATATTGAAATCAGATATATGTGTGCAAGTGCAACTGTGCATTGATCATTATTCCTTTGTGTCAATATTACCAAAGTGGTTTACATGGTTGTATCGCTTGACATGTAGATGTTAATGACTCTCATGTATGTTACTTAGACTCTTCATTTTTTATGAAATATTTGTGTCAAGGCGATATGACATAGATATGGACATGGTTGTGGGTAATTGGATAATGGATTTGGCAGTGAGTACTTGGATACTCTAATTTGGAGTAAACTTACATAAAATTTAGAAAAATTGACGTGTGTGATACTTAAATACGTATCAAAAACTTTATGACTCTCGGTGTCTTTTGAGAGCCAGTGTAACATAACTCTATTAATGGTTGAGAATGCATTTTCAGATTCACATTAACATACAATGAATTATCTTTTCAGTTTTATTCTGTTTTGATGAGCTTTTATGATATGTTAATTCTGTTCATGGAACTTGTATTAAAGCTGTACTTGACTTGGTATGATTTGTTTGTATTGCACAGTATTTCTCAAACTCTGCACTTGCGAATACTAGTGTTGCAAGCACCACTGTCTTAACTTCTACATCGGGGCTCTTTACCCTTTTCTTTGGAGCTTTACTTGGTCAGGACTCCATAAATATGGCTAAGGTGGTTGCCGTTTTCATCAGCATGGCTGGTGTCATCATGACTACAGTTGGGACAACTTGGACATCAAAGGAACTATTAAACATCTCTGAGTAAGTTCTAGCTAAGTCAAGCGAGAAACTTTAATTTTAGATATGAGATTGAAAGCTGTCTTATTTACCATGCCTCCAATAGCATGCATACTTTCCAAGAAGTAGTCATTATTATTAATTAGGAATGAACTTCAAATACCTTTTAACATTATGCAGATTTTTCTCGAACTTTTTATTTGATTTTCTTTACCATAATATTTGAAAGTGTATTGTTCTTGTTGCTAAGGACTAGAAGGCACTCTCTTATTGGAGACATGTTTGGTCTTCTCTCGGCAGTGTCATATGGCTTATTTACAGGTATTTTGACATCTTATTTGGATAGTTTCTTGCAATTCTTTATACTTTTAAGTTTTTACTCATGGTTTGTTTCAAACAGTGCTGCTCAAGAAATTTGCTGGATCAGAAGGAGACAAGTTGGATGTGCAAAAAGTCTTTGGATGTATTGGTCTCTTCACGCTTCTTGGTCTTTGGTGGTTTGGTAAGTGGATTATAATTTTCCTTTATTTTCTCTAGTTTTCATTGCCAATATTGTCATGATAGTTATCATAAGACCCCACAAATAAACCAATATCTATTAGTAATTTAACTATAATCTTTTTGCCTATCTCACATCCATTCATTCTCTGTTGGTGCACAGACTTAATGGAAATGATTTCTATGATTTTGTCAAAGGCTATACATGTCTCTAATAAGTTCCTTTCCTGAGGCTGGCGATTTTGCTTCTTGCAGTTTGGCCACTGAGTGCTCTTGGAATTGAACCTCCTTTTAGTTTTCCACATTCAAAGTCTGTCGGGAAAGTTGTGCTGTTAAATGGCTTTGTGGGGAGTGTCCTTTCTGATTACTTTTGGTAAGTCAAGTTGAAACGGCCTCTCTATGCACAATGGTTGGTTGGAAGCCATAATGAGTCCCTAATTTATTGTCCTTAAGTGCTCACAAAGAGCACTGCATTTTGTTACAAGATACAACAAGTCACAATTGAGGTGGATCCGGGTTATGTTTATCACATATTTTGAATTGTAGTGAACGCCACCATTTTTAAATTACGGTGACAGTAATATTTGGCACACACTTGATCATTATGAAATTATGGTTCTAAAAATGGATAGAATAAAAGTTTCATTAACAATTTTTCTGTTTCAGTTATTGTATTAACATCCAAAAATCAAAATCAATTACAGGGCTCTTTCTGTGGTTTGGACTTCTCCACTAGTTGCAACACTGGGCCTATCCTTGACAATTCCCCTTGCAATGATAGCTGACATGGTATTACAAGGACGACATTACTCGGCTATATACATGCTTGGCTCCGTTCAGGTATGCTTTCTTTTTGTACACATGTTTACCATTTATTAATTTAGAATTTGAAATTTGAACTCATATTTTGTTGGAGCATGATTCTCAGATGATTTAGGGTATGTTTGATGGGCTTCTATTAAAAGTAGTTTCAGATAGAAGTGAAAAGTTCTTATGATAGTTTTCTTGTTTGGTCTTGAAGCCTCTTTTTGCTATCATAAACGTTTTTATAGGGTCTTAGAAGCAGAAACAAACATATCCTTCGTTAAGTTTCGGTATAGTATAAGTCAAGTTTAACCCATGGATTCATTCAGGTTTTTGTTGGATTTGTCATGGCAAATGTTTCTGACAAATTTTCATGCAAGACCGAATCATGACGGCAGTACATGAATATCCGAGAAGCATAAGCTTGTATATAACACTTAAAATACACAAGACTTCAGAGGCTGCTTGATGGTGTTTCTTCCTTAGTATCATTCATTAGTACTCTAACACTTTGGTTTTCTTTTCCTTTTCTTTTAAAATTATGTTTTCATAGTAGTTTGTTATATGTTCAAGGCAATGATTAATTCGTTCTGATATGTGGCGAGGAGATACATTTACTCTTTGTAATATTATTTTGGACTTTGGAATATATTCTCTACACCTTTTCATCCTTGGCACTTTTAATCCTAACCAAGAAAGTTTTATGTCACTCAATATTTGAGCTATCTACATACAAGGAGCCTATTTTGATTAAACCACAAATAATGTTAGTCTTGAAAATACTAAGATACCTGTCCCATATACAATTTATCTCAAGTATTCATTAACTGTAATATAATTGGCTTGAATTAGTCAAATATTAATATAGCGTTTCAATTGATAGCATATATTAATAGTCAACATTACCTAAATGGTTGGTAAAACGAGTTTCATTTTTGCCGGCTTATAATTAAGCAATAAGCCTATATATATATATATATAGTTTCGTTCAATTAGGCGAAATCGCCTTCCTTACAATTAGCAACATTGAAAATTTCGCCAATATACAAGGAACAATGGAACATTAAAAAGCAATAAAAATTTTATTAAAATATTTTCTCTTGATTATCAATTTGTTGTATACATTAAAGTATCAATGATAAATTGAATTTGTTCAATTAGGCGAAGTCGCCTTCCATAACCAAATCTTTATTTTGTAATTTAAAACTCATTCAATAACATTTGTATGTGCAATGGTTTGAAAAGAAAAAGTAAATGCAGGTGATGACTGAGAGTTGCTGTTGGGCGTTGATGTTGTGTCAGAGAGATGATCTTATTATAATACATCATACACTATCGAATCCGTTAAACATGCTTGGCTTCTTAGTTTGATTATAAAAGTTTTCGATAATTGTCGCTCAAATGTCGCCCGTATAGTAAGGCGCGCTTTAGAACAGATCTGATTTATAAAATCATTTTATATATAATTATTTATGTATTATTTTTTTTTGAGTAATTATGATTAACATTTCTTGTGTTTTATCTTTATATCAATTAAATTCTTCATAATTAATCGAACACTACTTTAAAATGAAAACAGGATCTTACTCTGATTTCGAGAAATCGGTCAAGCGGGGGGCTACCGAAGAGAACCTCTTATGTTTAGCATGAGATTGGTCAAGTTTTATTTTGCTTCGGTAACGTCTCTTTTTATTTTGGATTAATTCACAAATGTCTTTAAATAATTAACAACATTAACTTTATATTTAATGATATTTTTTTTCTTATATCTTTGATATCAAACCATGGTTAGATTATTTTAATTTTAATTGATTATATATTGAATTGATTTTAGTGGATTATTGAATGTAATTTAATATTTTATGGATTAAATTTATTTTCTAACCAATAATTTAATTCTTATATTTCATTAGTTTGTTCTAAATCTGATATGATTATGTTTCAAATTGGCTTATAGGTTTAAATTGTTTTTATCATATCCTATTTTTTAAGTTCTTTTACTATTTTTGAAAAATAATCAATTAATTCTTTTAAGTTTTCAATTACTTTTGATCTTCTTGTGCTAATAACGAAATTTTCTTTTATAGATTTATTAAAATGTAGTAAAGATGTTTTAAGATATATAATATTATATACTTTCTTTTGTTTCTTGTTTTTCTTTTCTTTTTCTTTTACTTTTATATAAATTAGTTTTTGATTTCTTTTCTTCGTTATATTTTCCTTTCATATTTTACGCAAATTATTAAATGATTAACAAATAAATTAATAAATAATCAAGATCCTTAGTATCCTTAGGTTATGTAATTGTAAATGACTAGATAAATATAGGCTCACCTCGATCTTCCACTTCGGGATGTCTTCTTTGATCGTCACAAAAATTGTGCATGGAATGAATATAGAAGTATATGTATCATAATAAGTAATATAATGATAAGAAAATATCGTTCTCATATAGATTATTTTTTTAGAAACTAATTTTAAAACTAAAAAAATAAAAATTAATTTTTTTATGTGTTTATATTTTAAGGAAGTAAAATTAAAATAACTAAAAGTAAATAAAAATAATTAATTAAATTAGATTTGGTAACTAAGAAGATATATGAGAAAATATCTAGGAATACTTAATCTCTCAATTTTTCTAATTAAACATGTGAATAACTAAATCCCTCAAATATAATTATCAATTAATTACATGATCAATTGAATCTAACTTAGCATGTATTACTATCTCAAGTAAACTATATAGTAATTAATTTAATCACACTCTCATGCCAATTAAATTGTATACTACTCATTAAGTTCATCAATTATGGATCACATATATAAAAATCGTACATCTCTGCCTAGAAACTATGCATGTTATTTAATCAAGACAAACAATTTAAAAATTCTCTCAAATATATGTAATCCATAAATCCCTTCGCTAGAGGGATATGTCTATATAAAAATTGATAAAGAAAAGAGTAGAAGAAGAAATACAATCAATCTCTTGAATTATAGTACTAATTTTTTCTTGAATCTCTACCAAAATTGTATCTCCTTTGGAATTGTTTTGTATTTTTCTCTCTTTTTAGCTCCAAAAAATGATCAAATTTATTTTAATGGAGGCTCCTTAGGGTTTATAGGGTGATTAGTGGCTTAAATATTGTTTAGGTGCAATCTGGATAGTCAGATCAACTTCATATCAAGCGTTGAGATCAAAACAAGCAAAATTAATAGCATTAGCCAATCATAACGCGACACATGGCACACAAAATTCATTGGATGAATCAGAGTGTGATGCGTGGAAGGGGAGACTGATCAGAGTCAATGCATGTTGAGTTAGTGCCACGAGGTGCAATGTGATTCATAGATGCAGATGGTGTGACACACTGGTGGATTACGGGGAGCAATCGCATGACGACACGGGGCAGGGTTGTTTGACCGCGCTCCAAACTCAGATTGAACAACGTCTTGACACATTGTCCCTACTTACATGGCATCCGTATGGCTTTCCCATTCAGCTCTTTTGCTTGCGTGGTAGCCCTTGATTGGTCTTGCATTAAAAAATTATAAATAATCCCAAAAAAAATCAAATATTATATTTTCATCCCTTTTCACTAAAAAGTTTATATTTTAATATTTTTAGCCCAAAAAATACTATTTATTGAATAAAACAAGTAAATATTAAGTAAAAAAGTGCACTAATGACTCTACTTTTATAGAGTCATCTCACCCCAAACTTAACTCTTTGCTTGACCTCAAGTAAAGCCAAGTATAACTAAATAAAATAGCATGGGTTGTATTTATATATATATATTAATACATGTATATTTCACAAAAATTATCCCCTTAAAAAGTTGTACAATCCTATGATAAGAAGGTTCACATATTCATCAATCAATGTTTCATCTCGTGTGTTTATGCTGCATATGATATCATCAAATGCACTTATGAAATCAACAGATATGAGCATGCTAATCAATTCAATCTTAGAACAAGTCTCATAAATTTATTTTTCACATCCCTCTCTACTAATATAAATATGCACTAAGCTAAAGATCAATAAGGAATTTACATGTTTGTAATGTAAGGCTTAGGTAGGGTTCGATAAATGAAGGCACTTAGGCTCTTTCCACACCTTAGCTTTCTTTTTGTTCATCATGCATTTTTTAAATGCAATTGAGCTTTAACTTGATATTTCAATGCACCCTCTTTTATCATTATTTTCATATTTTTTTATTCCATATTTTTTTTGTAACTTCACAACACCCCCAAACTTATTTTCAATTCTATTTTCTTTTTCTTTAGAGGGATAATTGTGTTGTGAGTTTTGCTTCTTCTTTTTCTCTCTCTTTTTTATAGGGTGCATTATATTTCACCTTACTCTATACCATAACACATGATTGTATTTTTTTTTTCTTTTCATACAAGCTAAAGGTGCAAGGGTACATAAATGTAATGCTTGTTGGTTGGACATAAACTGTGGCTAAAAGATATGAATGGTTCTTTGTTAGGCTCAAATGGGTGACTATAGATATTAATAATAGTTAGCTTGAAAGGCTTAATCGATCCAAATAAGGCCTAAATCATTTCTCTTGCTAAATACTATTTAGAATTTTGCCTAAAGGGATGATCAAATAGATTTTAAAACTTGGTAGATCTCATCGACTCGCATAAACTACTACAAATTTTCTTTCAATAAGAACACCAAAAATCAATCATGAACATGTGCATACAAATTTAAATCAATCCAATCAAAACTAGCAAGCATATCACATGATTAATGTAAAATGTCTTAACAAATATGTTACATTCCTTATCCTAGTCACGACAACCAATTTTTATCATTGAATTTATATGTTGCATATCAAGTATGGATGCATTTAGTTTCCATGTATTTGTCAATTTCTACCCAAATCATGATTAAAAACATCCTAATTAAAAAAAATTCCTTAAAAAATTGAAAATGCATACTAAATACTAAAGTAGAGAATGAAGTTTCATCCCCAAAACTTAAATTACACATTGTCCCCAATGTGCACATATAATTATGAAAAGACAAGAAAAATCCCTTAATCATGGCACACCACATCTGTCGTTGAAATGCTCATTCTTGTTGTGCCATTGCTCTCCACATTTATTTACCTACAAAACAAAAACAATGAAAATATAAGTAAAATAATGTTGGCTTTCCTCCCAACTAGCATCATGTTTAACGTTCTTGACTTGACGATCATATGAAGTCTTAGGGTACATCCATTTGTGTCCATTTACTTTTTGAGTTTGCCTAGAAACAGTTTGAGTCTGCCTGGAAACAGTTTGAGTCTTGATTTTTGATCAATAATACTTTATGTTCTAGTTCGTAAACATGGTACTCAATTCTCTTCTCCTGTCATATTTTTGTTTTCCTTTTGAACTTTTTGGCATTCTTATAAGCACTCTACCATAACTCATCCAATTTATATATTTCCAACATCTTTTTCACCTCTCTATTGGACTATTTTGCTTGCCTACTTGATTGGGGATGGGGCGGTAAAATTTTGAATTCTAAACTTGGTGGCCCTTCAATTGATGATTTGAGCTTAGATTCTATCTCAAAATTTTCCATAATTGCTTTTGATACACATATAAGAGGCACGTCCTCCAAAAAGTTCACAATATCAACCTTTGATTCCATACATTCAAATTTAAAATAGGTTGAGTTGTTTTGTGGTGAGTTTATGTACTTGCTCATAGTATAATATGTTAAAGTTATAAGTGTGGTCAACTCAATAAATTCTTTTAATTTTTCCCCACATTCAGTAACATTTATCCTTAAACATTCATTAGCACTATCAATGTCAGGGGGTTTAGGTGCTTTAGAAACTTTAAATGTTACTTGTTCATCTTGCACTCTCATTGTAAGCTCACATTTTTGTACATCAATGAGTGCCCTTCCTGTTGCTAAGAATGAACAACCAAGTATAATAGGAATTTCATGATCTTCCTCTATGTCAAGCATAATGAAGTCTATAGAAAAGATGAATTTGTCTACTTCTACTAGCACATCTTCTACTACACCATAAGGTCTCTTAATTGATCTATCTAATACTTGTAATGTTATTGAAGTGGGTTTGTCTTTACCAACCCCCAATCTTTGGAAGACTAATAATGGCATGAGGTTAATGCTGAAACGCAAATCATATGGTGCCTTGCCAAAATAGATGTTCCCAATAGTGTAAGGGATGTCAAAACTATCTGGATCTTTCAATTTTGTGTTAGTTTTCTATCAAGGATGGCACTACAATCTTCAGTCAAGATTGTTGTTTCATGATCTCCAAGCCTCCTTTTATTTGATAGTATATCCTTTATGAATTTGGCATAAGATGACATTTGTTCAAGGGTCTCTACAAATGGTATGTTTATGTGCAACTTCTTGAAGACTTCCAAATTTTTTGAAAACTACATATCTGACTTTTGCTTTTGTAGTCTTTGAGGGAAAAGAATAGTGGGTTTGTAAAGCTTATTTTTCTTTGGCTAAATTATTTCCTTTTTAATGCTCTCTTTATACACTAGTCCATCCTCATTCTTGTTAATTTCCTGTTTCTTGTCATTCTTTTTTGTCTTATGTTCCCGTTATAAAGTTTTACCACTCCTCAAGGCTTGGCGTTGCACTGGTCCTTACCTTTTCTGTATGGGTTTACAATTGTGTCACTTGGAAGGTTACCTTAAGGCCTTTAACTTATAGCCTAAGCACGTTGCCTCATTTGGTTCTCCAAATTTTGAATTAAAGCCTCTTGAGTTGACACTTTTGAACAAAATGATTGGACAAAGTCTTTCATCATCCTCATTAAGGAATTTGTATTGTCCTTATTCGGTGGCTTCTTCTCTTGGACTTGTGGTTGATGTGGTTGTTGAAAATGATTGACAATTGAATTGATTATCACCTTGATTATTGTTATTCCATGAGAAATTTGGATGTTGTCTCCATCCTGAGTTATATGTGTTCGAGTATGGATTATTGTTTCGATTCATATTACCCACATAGCATACAGATTCAGGATTATTTGGACAATTATCAAACAAATGAGCACTTCCACAAAACACACACGACACTCTTGAATCTTGGACTTGGTTTATACTTGCTGGCAAGTTTTGAGCCTTCAAAAGATTGATCAAAGATGACACTTGAGCTATAAGTGCTATGATATCATTTACCTTATGCACTATGGCTACTCTTCTTGTGGTTGTCATTTTGTCCATTGGCCATTGATAATTATTGCTAGCCATTTTTTCAAGTAAATCATAAGCTTGATTGTAAAATTTGGCTAGCAAAGCTCTATTAGTAGATGCATCAACAATAGTTCTTGTTTGAACATTGAGACCATTGTAAAAAGTCTCCATTTGAATCCAAGAAGGAATACTATAATGAGGACACTTCCTTAGCAATTCCTTGAATCTTTTCCATTCTTCATATAAATACTCTCTGATGCGTAATTTCGTAAGTGTACGAATCGTTCAAGTAATAAAGTGTACAAAAGTACGGATATCAAACCCACAAGGAATGGCATTACTAAGTACCGAAATTGACTAACCCTAATTTTATTTGAAAACTGAATTTTTGAATTTGTTTAAAAAGTAATTAACTTAAAACTAAATGCAAATAACAAAATTTAATGTTGTTCACAAATGATTAAAAACGCTAAGGAATTTGATTTCGCTAAATCAATTCAATCCGATTTCAAGTCATGTTATATAAGAATCAAAGTTAAAAGTGATGGTTGAAAAACCCAAACTTATCTAATACTCTCTTGAGTTATATTAGAATTACTTATCTATGAAAACCAACTATATTTCTATGAAGATTTAATCACAAATAAGCACATTACGATTTATGGAATTTCTAGAATAACCACATACATCATGCATTAGGTGTCAAACTCGCATTCAACATACGGTATTTATCACAAGAAGCATTCATTACACATCTCCTCTCGGTCTCAATATAATGCAACAAATCATTTAAATCTTGATCAGAAATTTAAAAGCATTAAGCATGGAAATAAATACTCAACTTGAAAACAACGAATTCATATAACGATAACACAAGAAATCAGATTTTCATGATTCAACTACATCATAGCCTTAGCAAAAACGAATTAGTTCATAACGAAAATAAGAACAAACATATTCTCAATTGAATCCATGAACAAACAATCTGAATAAAATGCAGAAAATAAAAGCTAAGGAGAAGAGATGAAAAACTCTTGAAGAGGAAGACTTGGTAGCAACAATGGTGATGATCCTTCAAGCTTCTCCAACCTTTCTCTCCAAAATTTCCTTTTCTCCTGCAAAAATAACTCAATTCTGCTCTCTCTACCGTCCCCCTCTTTCTCCATCATAATGTATATATAGATCTAGGGTTTGGGGGGCAATTTTGGAACAAAATAACAAAAAAAATGTTTTTTCGGACGAAACTTGCCGGTGGCGACATTATTCTCACCGCGGCGAGATTTCTGCCAATTTAAATTTTGTTTTTCTGATTTTGGCCGGCGGCCAACTAAATGTGGCCGGTGGCTAGATTCTTTGGCCGATGGCGAGAATTATTTGGCCGGCGGCGAGATGAGTTTACCAAAATTTGTGCTCTCGGGAAGATTTTCGCCGACGGCGAGATGAATATGGCCGGCAGCGAGACACTTTGGCCGGTGGCGAGATTCACTTGGCCAAAATCCGTGCTTCCGGCATGATTTTCAACATTTTATCCGTAAGGTTTTCGCCGGCGGCGAAATTCCAAATTTTGAAATTTTGTTCTCTTTTTATTTTCATTCAATCCCGATCATTGTACTTTGTCCCTAACTTCTCCAAAATCATGATTTTACCTGAAATTGCACTTTAAACACGAAATACCCGTGAAATGACATTTGTGGATTAAATAATCAAATAAACACAATTTTCACACAAATATCAACATTTAAATCATAACAAAAATGCAATAATTTAGCTCTTATCACTCTCCTTCGTATTATTGGTTTGAATTAATGTCATTCCTAAGCTTGGTATTCTTTGTTGGTGGGTAGTATTTCATCAAGCATTTCTCTGCCAAACCATTCCAAGTTGTAATGAAATCAAGTGGCAAAGAGTTTAACCAAGCTTGAGCACGGTCTCGTAAAGAGTAAGGGAACAATCTAAGCCTAAATGCCTCCTTGGTCACACCACTGAACTTAAATGAATCTACAACTTCAATAAACAATTTGAGATGAAGATAAGGATCCTTTGTTGGTAATCCGCTGAATTGTCCAACTGTTTGTAGCATTTGAAACATCACTAGATTTAACTCAAGTTGATTAGCTTGAATGTTTGGCATTCTAATACTTGGATTCAACTCTTTCAACATAGGTATTTCATATTCATTCATAGCTCTATCTCTATCATCAATCAAAAATATTTAATTGTTCAACTTTAGCTTATTATTGTTTATGTATAATAGATTAGCCAATTTTTTTTTTCTCTAGGGTGACAACTTTTTGTTATCTTATTGACTTCAAAGTACACTCAATTTCGAGATCTAAAGGTAAGATTTCTCTCTCATGAATTTTGCTCATGCAATAGACTCAAATGTATTTATAAAATCACTACAAAAGATGTCTAAATTGAAAATAAATAAAAATTAAAAATAAATAACCAAATAAAAAAATTTAAATAAGTAAAGAAAATTAACTAAAATAAATAAATAAATAACTAAATATACAACTAAAAATATTTAAATTAAAATTATGAAAAATAAATAAATAACAATAACTAAAATAAAAGTAAAAAAAATTAATTTCTAATATTTATAATCCCCAAGAATGGTGCCCAAAACTTGATCACCACAAACATTATGTGTGTAATGAATATAGAAGTATATATATAGTAACAAGTAATATAATGATAATAAAAGATCATTCCCAAGGAAATTATTTAATTAGTAACTAATTTTTAAAACTAAAAAAGATAAAAATCAGTTTTTTTTGTGTTTTTATATTTGAAGGAAGTAAAATTAAAATAACTAAAAGTAAATAGTAATAATTAATTAAATTAGATTTGGTAACTAAGAATATATATGAAAAAATATCTAGGAATACTTAATCTCCAAATTTTCTAAACATGTGAATACCTAAATCCCCCCAATATAATTATCAATTAATTACATGATTAATTAAATTTAACTTAGCATGTATTCCTCTATCAAGTAAACCATTTAGTAATTAATTTAATCACACTCTCATGCCAATTAAATTTCATACTACTCATTAAGTTCATCAATTATAGATCATATCACTACTACAAAAATAGGTATTAACTTTACCCATACATTTTATGATTCTTTTTTTTTATTATCATTTTTCGTATTATTCAATATATATATATAGCATAAAAAAACTAAAATATAAATAATAATACAAATAATTAAAAATTTAAATATATTTAATTACTTGATAATTAAATTTATTACAAAAACAAATAATGTATATACAATACATATAGTTAACTTAAATTACAAATAAAATAATATCGTCAAAGTGTAATTGGCTGCGAGTAAGCTTGGTTGGCTTAGAATCTTGATTGGCCTTCACAAGCATTATGACAAGAAAACTAGACAAAAAACAGCTGATCCATATAACAATTCATATTCCCCTACATACATGAGCATGTAAACATCCATCAAACAAGCAGTCTAAACCTCAGAGACATACGAATGAAGAAATTAAATCATTATAAATATTACCATAAAAAAGAGATTACCATGTACAACGACATCCGAGTGATATAACCCTTCGATGAACTCATATTAGCACTTTATTAATCATTTGTCTATAAATATGAAGTTATCTGGAATATTTGCTAGTATTTTTTAATGCTAAATGAACTCTAAATATGAAATCAAGTGTAACTCCGATTTCTTACTTGGCTTGTGTGAGTTTTGGTGCCCTCAAACATATGGAACACGTTCATGGGCACCAAAACTCATACAAACCAAGAAACAAATCGGAGTTACGTACACCTGATTTCATATTTAGAGCTCATTATAGCATTAAAAATACTAGGAGAGATTCCAAATAACTTCATATTTATAAAAAATGAAATTGCTAATATGAGTTTGTAAGGAAAGTAGGAAAGAGAGATGAGATGTAGTTTGGGCCAAAAATAGGTCCATAAAACAATGCATTCCCCTAAATACATGAGCATATAATCATCCATCAAACAAGTGACTTCAGACACAGGAATAGATAGAGAAATTAAATCATTAAAAAATTTACTGTTATGTTGTCATATGCTATTCAAGATCATCAGAATCTTCTCCTCATTCTTCTTGTGATGATATAATTTGAACCATGTGTTCTGCCCATTCCTCTCGTAAATCATCAAAAATTTGCTGGTCGTAGCCCATCTTGTTCCAACCAAAGAACTACATGTATTTAAAATCAAAATAAGAATGTAATTTCATTTATTTACAAAAACAAACTCAAATATGTTAAAAACTTTTATGTATATGGGTAAAAGATATTACCACATCATCAATTGGAATTTTGATATTTGTGATGATTTCGCTCATAAACTTCATGACATAATAACCACACATGATTCCATTATTTTGTTGTAGAACTTACAAAAAACAAGTGTACATGAATTTTCATATTCGAACATCTTTATTATTCAATTGTAAAATTAATAAAATTATTAATATTGGCTTGTGTACATACCATAACTTTTGTCCATATAAGCTTATGAGATTTTTTAAGGGCAATGCCCTTAAACTTGTTCCACAACTTCCATGCCATATCAAGGTTTAAAATGGTTAGTTTTTATTAAATATTACAAAAAATAATAGAAGAAACTAATATGTAGCTATAACTCTTACATTTCAACAACTACTTTTGTATCTTTACTCAGTTCTATGGAAGCTGAGTCATAGTATCAAGCATGATTATTGAACAGATCAATTATTACCAACATCCAATGATCTTGGCCTTGTTCAAACCTTAATGGCCAAGGGATTATCAACTTTTGATTTCTGTTAAGCGTTAATGCCCTATCACATAATTGTTTAGCTCTGATGCTAACATCCTTCTCTTGATATTGATTGATATATGAAGAATCATAGAACATTGCTAAATGTGATGAGTGATTATGTTGAAGTTGATAATAGCACGCCCTATATAAAAGATATTTATATATATATATATATATATATATATATATATATATATATAATTATATATGTTCTACATAAATGAAAGAAAAATAAATAGATTGAGGACTCACCTTGTCCACACTTGAATTATACTTAAATCGATCATTTGATATTCAAATAGTTACAATAAGCACTCGATCGATATATAAGTTTTGCCCAGGTCTACACCATAAATTTCTATAGGAAGTGGCACAGTCCATCCATCATTTATGCTAGATGCCCTCCCAACAATAGTCATCAAAGTGCCAAGATTTTTGCTGAAATTTAACGAATAATTATGACTATACTTTTTCCAAGGCTTCTTCTTGAATGACTTGGTGCACGATGATTGGCCACTAGACATAGATTTAGCACGAGATACTTGCTTCGTATCACTTAAATGTGCCGCATTTAAGAGTTCTGGTATAATAGACTAAAAAAAGTATTATATATGTATTTTTTAGTAACAATATAAGATATAATAAAATAATAGTAGTAAACAAGTGTTATCTTTTAAGTTAAAAAATAGTACCACGTCAAAATTTAGAACAACTTGAATCGACGGCCAAGCCACATACTGTCCAACCGCCTCTTGGACTGTGGTAGCATCAGAAGGCACAAGTAGTGGACAATCATGAAACAATGATTGATCAATTACTATTCGCCAATGATTAGGAAAATATTGATAATGAATCATCCGATCATCGCTCAATTGTTGTACCGTTCTAATAGCAACAAATTTTGTTGACGAAGGATGTTTCAACAAACATTTCATATTCTGTAAAATATTTAAGTGTTATATATAAAAAATAAAACATATAATAATAATTTAAAAATAATAGATTATATACACCAGAAATTAAAATCTTACCACATATGATTCATCAAATAGAAGAGGACTCCCATGTGGGGTAGCTATTGGATGTACATTCTCACCAAAACGTTCATCGTGGTTTGATTGATGGTAAGAATGTGCAGATTGCATTGGAGAAAATGAACCACTACTTGATTGCATATGCATTCCTGGCATATAGTGAGGACCAATAGGATGGCTATATCCCATACTGGATGTAGTTTGAGCGTAATGAGATTGCTTGGGTGGCATGCCTGGCATAGATGGTGGCCTGCCTGTCATGTATGGTGGCATGCTTGGTATAGATTATGGCATGCTTGGCATGGATGGTGGTATGCCTGGCATTGATGGTTGCATGCTTGGCCAATATGGCATGCCTTGGTTGTAGCATGATGCCATGGCTGACATTTGTTGTGATTGATGTTCTTTTAGAGTGGCAATCTCACTTAACACTAAGGCTTTAAAGGAGTTGAATTCTTCTTCAATTTTAGTGTACTTCTCCTTACTTACCGTCTGAGGCTTTTGTTTTGGAATGTTAAAATACTCCATAGAACCATCATATTGGCTACCTCCCTGATGAGTGCTCAAAAAGCACTAAAATAACCATGATTTTATGCACATTAATTGATTAAAAATATATATATTTATATGTTTTATCATATATTTATATAAATTTGTCTTTTTTCTAATCACGGGGTGTATTTTTATTGTTTTTCGTGTATTTTGACTTAAAAACGCATAATTTAAAGACTCAAAGAGAATACTTGAAGCAATACATCACAAAAAAATATCAATAAATAAATGCGTAGTTACCGATAAATATGGAAAACCGGACAAATGGGTCCGAAAAGGTCAAAAATGTCAAAAAGGAGAAAATCACGTATTGCCCACCGCCATTACAAAGACTCCCGCTTCAAATGCGTGGTAATCGCTCACAGGCAGCAGCGCGCGGGTTACTGTTCACGCACGTACAATGGCTACAAGGCTACAAGAATACCACCGCTGCCCAACGCTAAGCCACCCCATTTTTCACGCAGGCCTTACGACGCTGGCGCCGATCATTGATGACCAAAGATGTCCACTACTCGTTTTTTAATTTTTTAATATTTTTTTTAACATTTTTTTACTCATTTTTTCTCTCCATCCTCACCTATAAATACCCCCCTTCCATTCACTTCAAAGCACACCTTCAAAACACCTCAAAAACTCACTTCTCTCTTCTTTCTTTCTCTACATATCTTAGTTTTTAGTTTTTTTTAGTTTTTCTTATGTTTTAGCAAGTTTTTCTTATGTTTTAGCTAGTTTCTCTTAGTTTTAGAGTTCTTCCCTTTTTAGGGAAGAACTAGTTATGTTTTTGTAATATTTTAGCTTTTTGATTCAATAAATGGAAGTGCAAATTCCGCTTGGAGGTTTTCTGACGGGAATAGCGTCAAGTTCGTAAGGATTTTATTTTCTTTACGCTTATTTTTATGCTTTATTCTTACATGTTATATTTAATTTGTATGCGTGATTAAATTTAATCTGCTAGCTGTTTATAATCATGATATAATAATAACGTTGTTATGCTTTATAAATATTAAATAGGTGAAAATTTCTAAAATGAATTGATTTTATTTTTATTCAAGATTTTATATTAAGGATGTTAGAGAGAAATATATTATTTTTCATTACAAACTTAAATCAAAATTAGATTTTAAGGTTTAGTTATCGATGCGATTTAGAAGTGCTTTTTTATTTAATGATAACGCACTTAGGTAGTTAGAGTGAAGTTTATTTCAAAAAGTTTTTATAAGAATTATTATCTCAAAATGTATTGACGACATGTTTTGTGAAGGGTTTTAAAACTTGAAAGTTAAGTACTTTCCGGATAACTAAATTCTTAGGTTTAATTTGGACACATTGAATAAAGTTTAAATCATGCCTAACCCCACCAAAGGTGGCATTTAAATGGTTCATTTTCAATCTCTTAGAAAAAGGAATTAATTTAATTAACCAAATTAGTTATCAACCCCACCCATAGGTGTTAATTGATTTGTTTAGTTAACAAAGAATATCTAACCCCACCAAAGGTGGTATTCATACAAAAAAGAGAGAATCAATAAAATATCAATTTATATCTTTAATAACCTAAATAATACGAGCAAGCATAATTAACTTAGTTATTGTATCCATAAATACTCCACTATTTATAAAAGATAAAATTTGCATGAATGTTTATTGAATCTATGTTTAATTTTCTGTAATTAGATTAAAAACACAAAACCCAAAATATCGTGACAGGATGTTTAGGATTTAATTTCGTTTTTAAAAGTTTGAATAATAAATTAAAAACCACATTTTTCCTTCCTTAGATCGACGTAGGAGTATACTTATCATTTTCTACGAAATGATCTACGAACTCGAGTAGTTTTATAAATATTAAAACCAAAGTATTTATGGAGAATCGCATGCGCCGCTACCATCAAGTTTTTGGCACGCTGTTTGTGAAGGAATAGCGTTTTTAATTTATTTATCAAAAGTTTAAAAATATTTTTGTGCTGTAAATAATTGTGATTTTTTGTTTTTGTAAAAAAATAAAAAAATAAAAAATTTAATCTAATTTCAAATTTCATAAGAAAAAATAAAAAAAAAAAAAAAATTTAATTATAGCATAAATAGTAAAATAATTTAGAAATTTGAAATTTGAAGTAAAAAGTTTTTACCGTTAATGAATAGTAAAAAAATTAACAAAAAAAAAAGAAGAAAATTTTTAAATAAAAATTGTACCGTGAATAATAAAATAATTTAGAAATTTAAAATTTGAAGAAAAAAAATTACCATTCATGAATAGTAAAAAAAAACATTTCAAAAATTTTAAGTTAAAAAATAAAACAAATAAATAAATAAATAAATAAATAAATAATAAAAAAATTAAAAAAAGTAAAAAAAATAAAAAATAAAATAAAAATAAAAAAAATAAAAAAAATAAAAAAAATAAAAAAAACCAAAATTTTAATTTTTTGAGTTTAATTTTTACTATTTTTTTTATTTATTTTAAATCATAATTTTTTTTTATTTTCTTTTACCTTTTTCAATTTTATTTTATTTTATTATTTTTTTTATTTTTCTTTCTTTAGCTATTTTTTTTTCTTCTTGATTTTTATTTAACTTACTTAACTTAGTTTTTTTACTAACATAATTAACTTAGATTTATTTTAACATTAAGTTAGGTTTTTACTTAAATTTTCATTAACTTAATTAACTTTTTTTTTACTTCACTTAACTTAATTAACTTAGATTTTTTTCACTTAACTTAATTAACTTTTTTTCACTTAACTTAATTAACTTAGATTTTTTACTTCACTTAGATTAATTAATTTTTTTTACTAACTTGATTAACTTAGATTTTTTTTAACTTAACTTAATTAACTTAGATTTTTTAACTTAACTTAATTAACTTAGATTTTGTTTTTTTTAACTTAACTTAATTAACTTAGATTTGTTTTACTTCACTTAACTTAATTAACCTTTTTTTTAACTTAGATTTTCATTAACTTAGATTTTTACTTAACTTAATTTAATTAACTTAATAGCATGAAAAGTAACTATCTAAGGGAGTTCTGTCTTGGAGACTAGTTCTTGGAAGCCTTTGTGCCACTAGTCTTTCCTAGGAACGTTGTTCTGTCTAGGAGGATGGTTTTTAAGGAACCTTTGCACCACCATTCTTTCCTGGGAGCACTCTTGGTTAATACGGAGTATGTTATTTTTTTTCTTAAAAACAAAAACGAAAAAAAAATATTTATGAACTATCTCCAAAATTTTAAAGTTTTAATTATAATCTAAGGAGTTAGCTGCTTTGTTTGATCTAGGTACAATTATGTTTTAATGACTTAATTATTTGATTTGCACCTAGATGTGGGTTATCTAAAACTCAAAGTATGCCTCTAGTTTTAAGTACAAAAAGAAATTTGAAAATCAATAGGGCATGACTAAAAAAGTATAGGTAGACAACCTTGTCTTACCTGAAGGTTTGATTGACTCAATGATGAGGGGACATTGAGTTTACTTAAAATGCAATCCCCAAGTTACGCCTTGCTAAGACGTTAACTAACTTCTGGACGGGAGGCAACCCATCATTTTAGGTAATTTTCTTTATTTACTTAATTATTTCATTTTAATTACACGTGAATAATTTTTAAATTGTTAAAACTAAAAATATTTGTTGAGATGTTAAGTTCACATGACCGTCAGATACACTTTAATGATGAATATGACATGCACCTCGCATTTTCCATTACTACTGCACTTTCTCAAGAAATAGGTAATCTTTCTTCTTTTTCTCTTTATCTTTAATTTACGCTTGTTACATCGAGGACAATGTAAGTTCTAGGTCGGGGTGGTGAAAAGTTACCATGCTTAATTAAAAAAGTTTTAACAATTTAAAATAAAAAAAAATTTAAAAATAAAAAAAATATACTTTTTCATTTTTTTGTGTGTTTGGTTTTATTTCTATTTTGTGTGATTTAGTAATTTTTGAAAAAAAACTTTTCACAAAACTTTATCATTTTTTTAAATCAAATTTAAGTAAATAGTTAAATCTTTTGTACTATTAGATTAATTTTTGAAAACATATCATGAAATATTTTGTATTTATTTTTGATAATTAGTTAGTTTTTGTCATAACTAGTATTTCTTGATAAGATGTAGAAATTATATTAAACCCAAAATCGGTGTTTATGAATTTTTTTAATGGAGACTACCATGTGAGATATAATTTGAGCCTAAATTCCTTTATTCGAGTGAAATATATATTTTTTCTACTCCAAACACATTTCTTATTTCTTCAAATTTTTAGATGATCTCTATAGGTATTAGCATTGAATGTATGAATTTTTTTCTCATCTTAATAGTATCGTATATTTTTTATTATTATTTTTTGCTTAGATTAAATGATTTGAGTAGAAATTGATAGTATATGCTATATATCTCGTTCATGCATATTTGCTACAAAAAAAGAGACATATCCGGTTACCTAAACCAAGATCAAACAGTAAAAGCCACAAAATTAACCACTCACCAAAATCCAAGATAAAAATGTACAATCTGTACATGGGTTGACTCTCTAAAAATACATATATTGAAAAATATCTACAGAAAAAAATAGAGAGATAAAAAAATAGTATCATCTATATACTATGACCCACGTTGCCTACAAAGTTGTGAGTAAAGGGTATTTACAAAAGAAAGATATGGAAGTAATTCTCAAAAAGTCATTGCAATTTCTTCATTTGTAAAAAGCATATATCTTGAAATTCTTTCTTAATGAGTTTGATTTATGCATGAAAATAATTTTTATATATGATATCTTTATAATTTATACATTTGATTCCTTTCTACGAGATCAATGTTAAAATAAAACTTTGAGCCTTTATTCTTTATACATATGCAAACATATTAGTTCATTTCTATACATCAACTCTTTCGCATATAAAATAGTATTTAGTGTTTGAACCCATAGGATTCAAGTGTTTTGAGAGTATTGATTTCATGAGGAATAGAGTCGGCTTAATTCGATTCATGACACCGAAATTGGGTGAAATTAAATTGATACATTTTTGACATGAAATATGAAAATGATTTTCGACTAATTATTATAATAAATCATGATTGTTTGAAGAGATTAAAATAACTTATGCTTAAGATTTTAATTATGATCTTAAAGGAGATTAAAAAGTATGAGACATTTTTGTGATATGTTGTTTTCTCTTATTCAAAAAAGAAAAAGTAATTTGTGATTTTGTTGTAAATTTAATTTTTAAGTTGTTTGTTTTTATTGTTTCTTTTGTTTTTACATTTAGTGCAATGTTTGTGGGTATCATTACTGAAAACCCTCACGAGACTCAAACTCGGCCACTAGGGCAACCTATGGGTTTAACGGCTTGTTGCATAGGCTAAATGCAACCGTTTCAATCCACCAAAGTGAGTTAGGATAGTTTAATTTTTAGTTTTTATCGCTTCGCTAAGGGACTAGCAAGAAGTTTGGGGTTGTGATGAGTGCTTTCAAAAGCACTAAAATAACCATGATTTTATGCACATTAATTGATTAAAAATATATATATTTATATGTTTTATCATATATTTATATAAATTTGTCTTTTTCGGAATCACGGGTATTTTTATTATTTTTCAGGTATTTTGGCTTAAAAACGCAATTTAAAAACTCAAAGAGAAATACTTGAAGCAATACATCACAAAAAATATCAATAAATAAATGCGTAAAGGTCGACAAATATGGAAAAACTGGACAAAATGGGTCGAAAAGGTCAAAAAAGGCAAAAGGAGAAAACGCCGCTACCAAAGACCTAGTTCGCCCCTAACGCTGTTAGCTCACACGCGCAGCGACACTTTAGCGCTGCAAGACAACGTTTTCACCCCATTTTTCACGTGCAATAGCTTTTATGACGTCATTACGCTGACGCTATTGATGACCAAAGATGTCCACTACACGTTTTTAATTTTTTAATATTTTTTTAACATTTTTTACTCATTTTTTTCTCTCCATCCTCACCTATAAATACCCCCTTCCATTCACTTCAAAGCACACCTTCAAAACACCTCAAAAACTCACTTCTCTCTTCTTTCTTTCTCTCCATATCTTAGTTTTTAGTTTTTTTAGTTTTTCTTATGTTTTAGCAAGTTTTTCTTATGTTTTATCAAGTTTCTTTTAGTTTTAGAGTTCTTCCCTGTTTAGGGAAGAACTAGTTATGTTTTTGTAATATTTTAGCTTTTTTGAATCAATAAATGGAAGTGCAAATTCATTGGAGGTTTTCTAGCAACGGAATAGCGTCGAAGTTCTGTAAGGATTTTATTTTCTTTTCTGCTTATTTTTATGCTTTATTCTTACATGTTATATTTAATTTGTCGTGATTAAATTTAACTGTGCTAGTAGTTTATAATCATGATATAATAATAACGTTGTTATGCTTGCTAAATATTAAATAGGTGAAAATTTCTAAAATGAATTGATTTTATTTTTATTCAAGATTTTATATTAAGGATGTTAGAGAAATATATTATTTTTCATTACAAACTTAAATCCGAAAAATTAGATTTTAAGGTTTAGTTATCCCATTCGATTTAGAGTAGTACGTTTTTATTTAATGGTACAATCGCCTTAGTTAGAGTGAAAGCTCTATTTCAAAAGTTTTTATAAGAATTATTATCTGAAAATGTATTGACGACATGTTTTCGGTAGTGATTTTAAAACTTGAAAGTTAGTACTAGGATAACTAAATTCTTAGGTTTAATTTGGACACCTTGAATAAAGTTTAAACTGTCTAACCACACCAAAGGTGGCATTTAAATGGTTCATTTTCAATCTCTTAGAAAAAGGAATTAATTTAATTAACCAAATTAGTTATCAACCCGCTTGTAGGTGTTAATTGATTTGTTTAGTTAACAAAGAATATCTAACCCCACCAAAGCTGGTATTCATACAAAAAAGGGAGAATCAATAAATATCAATTCATATCTTTAATAACCTAAATAATACGAGCAAGCATAATTAACTTAGTTATTATATCCATAAATACTCCACTATTTATAAAAGATAAAATTTGCATGAATGTTTATTGAATCTATGTTTAATTTTCTGTAATTAGATTAAAAACACAAAACCCAAAATATCGTGACAGGATGTTTAGGATTTAATTTCGTTTTTAAAAGTTTGAATAATAAATTAAAAACCACATTTTTCCTTCCTTAGATCGACCTTGGGAGTATACTTATCATTTTCTACGAAATGATTCGTGCACTTGCGAGAGTTTTATAAATATTAAAACCAAAGTATTTGCGAGAATCGGCGATGCCCGTTTTCGTTCATCACTCCCCTAACACAACCAGGATGCTCGCGTCCGAATGCATGATATAAAAAATCTCTCCCAGGCTCTTCAATTATTTCACCCCTGGATATTTTTTCTTGAATAGCTCTCTAAAAATAATAAAGCACACAAACATATCATTCACTATTACATCAATTATTAAATATCATTAAGACTTTTTATCAACATAAATTACTAACCAACTTATTTAATTGTTCTTCTCCTCGCTTTGTCATCGGTCTTGAATTCTTCATTTTAGGAGTCTTTATTTCTATGTACAATTCAGTTTGGGTAATAGGTCTACCCAATTCAGCTTCCTACATAAATTATGAAAATTTTATTAACAATGACATGGAATTAAATTGAGGAAAATAAATATAAAAATATTTATAAATTAAGACAAATTAATAATACCATTCTATATCTAACTTCAGGATTTGAAGACCTCCTAATCCGGTTAGGAAGAATGTTATACATTTGTACATTCTGATGATCTTCCCTAATAATTTGAAATTCATCTGAACGTCTATAATCCACAAAGTCTTTCCAAACTTGAGGTGTAATCCAGGAGTGTGCTTCAAGGATTTTGTAGAGCTCATTCTCATCAAGTGGTTCCAAATATGGAAACACATAATTTCTTGCCAATCTGGAAGTCTTGTATTCCTTCCATGCCTTATTTGCAATCTTATAACACTTGCTCTTCCAATTGTCATTGACTTTGTAACAATTCTATAAAAACACAGTACAAAAGATTAGATATAATACACACCTAATATAATATATATATTGATTATAAAATATAAGAGACTTACACAAATGGTTATTCATATTTTGAACTTTTCTACATCGTCAACCTCAGACCAATCATTTATATTGATTGGTATACTGGACTTCGCAAGTCGACCAATAGATGATTTTAATTGTTGACCATTTTCCCCTATTGGATTACCAATAGCATCAAATAGAACATGTATTCTATCATCTGGGTTAAGTGGAGCATCAGGTATATTCGCCCAACCCCTTCTTTTCAAATACCCAATGGATCATTTGGATCTACAAGCTCTGTTATCCGAAGATCCATGAAATATCTACAAAAAATGAATAAATTTAAATTAAATGGAAATTTTAGGAACATACATATATATAAGAGTTATTACAACAATATAGAACATACGTTATGTTTAATTAGGTTGTTGATCATATACATATATTCCTTCACAATCACTTCGAGCCCATGACGAAGAATCATCATCATCAATTAGATCATCACATACATTAGGCAATTTATTTGAGAAATTACTAATATTGGTTAATGTATCAAGCATAGAGTCATCATCTTCTACAACATCACAATGGTAAAACTCTTTTTGTGAAGGCGTTAACACAATAGACCATCTTGGATCAATTTGATCGCTCATGTAAAATACTTATTTTTCATGAAGTACTAACGTGAAAGGATCATCAGTGTGACTTATCCTGCATAAATTTACAAAGGTAAATCCAAAATCATCTATTTTATATCTAACATTGATAACATCTTCGACCGAATCACACAAGAAAACTGTTTCATGGAAGACCTCATAATCCAATTCCCAAATCTCTTGTATTATATCATAATATGTTCTATCATAAAGTACATGATTAGCATCTTTTGAACTGGAAAATTGCATAGTTTGTGCAAGCATCTTCATACCACTATTTTGATTTACTCGGACTTTGTCCCTAGCTTGAGTCGTAAACCTCGATCCATTTATTGTGAAACTATAAAATGATTTGACATCGAATTTTGGCCCATGTGCAAGCCATTGTAAACTTTCTGATATTTTATGATTGGGTTTCTTGAGTTCATCTCGAATCTATGTATACAAAAACACAAAATGTGTTTAGAGCAAAGTTTTAAAACATTGAATAGATCTAGGAAGATACATGCATGAATTTTTGTTTGTGACACTTACATGGTTGCGAAACCAATTAATAAGCTCTCGCTTATGTTCATCATACAACCATTTTTCTCCTCTTTTTTTATAACAAGGATCGATCTTCAATAAGTTTAAATGCATCCTGTAATGTTATTAAATATATATTAAGTTATATATCATCATTAATAGTTAAATAAAAAATGATTTTTGCAATCATGAAACAATGAACATCACTTACTCTATGTACGGTTGTGCATCATTATTATTTACCAAAATGATTTGGTGTGCTTTTCCCATCGAGTGTGATCAATAAATAATTTCTTACTTCCTCCAAGCATAGGGTTACCTACTTGGATCATGTGACATTCTAAGAACAACTTGTGCGTAGGATTCCTAATTTTAGTGCAACCACTAAACTATTTAGAACAAAACTCAATGGCCTCTTCAGCAATGTAACGTTCCACCATGCATCATTCAGGTCGATTTCTATTATTTACATATCCTTTAAGGACTTGCATATATCTCTCAAAAGGATGCATCCACCTTAAGTAAGTAGGACCACACAATTGAACCTCTCGAACTAAATGAACAGACAAGTGAATCATTATTTCCAAGAAAGAAGGAGGAAAATATTTTTCAATTAGACACAAAATCTCTACAACATCTTTCTGTAAAGAATTTAACTCGCCAATTGATATAGATTTCTTGCATATTGTATTGAAGAATGAACAAAGCCGAATTATTGATAATTGAACATGTTTTGGAAGAATTGATCTAATAGCAATTGGTAATAACTGTTGCATTAAGATATGACAGTCATGTGATTTCAATCCATACAGTCTCTTATCGGTGATAGACACAAAATTTCTTAAGTTGGATGAGTAACATCAGGAACTTTCACACCCTCCAAACATTTACAAAACACATCATTCTCTTTGGTTGACATTGTATATGATGTTGGTGGTAAGTATGTTCGATTCTTATCATTTTCCACCCTTAGTTCCAATTCAGGTTGTATGCCTAGTTTCTTTAAATCCAATCTTGCTTTAATTCCATCCTTTGTTTTTCCAGGTATATTAAGTAAAGTACCAATCAAGCTCTCACATACATTCTTCTCACTGTGCATGACATCTAAGATGTGACAAATGTGTAGGTCTTTCCAATAAGGTAATTCCCAAAATATTGATTTTTTTCCAACAACCATGGTAAGTTAGTTCAATCTCTTTTTCATTTTCACCCATTTCATTAGTTGACCTCTTTCGTTTCCCTACCTTGGTGAGTTTTTTTTCATCTTTCCATATCGTTTGAATGTCATATCATTCAATTGCCTTAATATCTCAACACCTCGCAAAGGTCGAATTGCATGATCATGATCTTCTTCACCATCGAACGGTTTCTTTTGGTATCTAAACTTGTGTCCAGATGGAAAAAATCTTCTATGTCTTCTATAAAACATCTTTCGTCCGTGAACAAGATAAGTTGCAGAAGTTCCATCACTACATATAGGACATCCCTTGTAACCTTTTTGTTGCATGTCCTGATAAGTTTCCATAGGCAAGAAAATCATTAATTGTCCATAAAAGGACCCCCTTCAAGTTAAAGTGTTCTTCTTTATGTGCATCGTAAACATTTATACCATCATTCCACAACGTCTTTAAATCATCTATCAGAGGCTGCAAATATACATCAATATCAACACCGGGTTGTTTCGGTCCTGAGATCAATAATGTTAACATCATGAATTTTCTTTTCATACACAACTAGGGAGGAAGGTTGTATGTTACCATAATTACTGGCCAACAACTATATCTACTACTAAGGGAACTATGTGGATTAATTCCATCAGCAGCAATGGCAAGATGAAGATTGCACGGATCAGATGGAAATTGAGGAAATAAATTATCTACTACTTTCCAATTTGGAGAATCACAAGGATGACGTAGCGATGAGCGAAAACCGGCATCGCCAATTCTCGCAAATACTTTGGTTTTAATATTTGTAAAACTCTCGCAAGTGCACGAATCATTTTGTAGAAAATGATAAGTATACTCCCAAGGTCGATCTAAGGAAGGAATGTATGTGGTTTTTAATTTATTATTCAAACTTTTAAAAACGAAATTAAATCCTAAACATCCTGTCACGATAGTTTGGTTTTTGTGTTCCTAATCTAATAACATAAAATAAACATATATACAGATTAATTAAATATAATCTAAAAACATAAAAATAAACATAGATACAAATTCCAATAAATATTTATCTAAAAATAAATATAAATACAGTATTCAATAAATATTCATGCAAATTTTATCATTTATATTAGTGAGTATTTATGGATATAATAACTAAATTAATTATGCTTGCTTTCATATTATCTAGTTATTAAAGATATAAATTGATATTTTATTGATTCTCTCTCTTTGTATGAATACCACCTTTAAGTGGGTTAGATATTCTTTGTTAACTAAACAAATCAATTAACACCTACAAGGGGCGGGTTGATAACTAATTTGGTTAATTAAATTAATTCCTTTTTCTAAGAGATTGAAAATGAACCATTTAAATGCCACCTTTGGTGGGGTTAGACAGTTTAAACTTTATTCAAGGTGTCCAAATTAAATCTAAGAATTTAGCTATCCGAGTACTAACTTTCAAGTTTTAAAACCATTATTAAAAATATGTTGTCAATACATTTTTGAATAATAGTTCTTATAAAAACTTTTGAAATAGAGTTTCACTCTAACTACCGGGCGATTGTGTTAACAAATAAAAGACCACTACTTTAAATCAAATCGAATAATTAAACCTAAGAATCTAATTTTCAAATTTAAGTTTCTAATGAAAAATAATATATTTCTCTCTGACATCCTTAATATGAAATCTTGTATAAAAAATAAACTCAATTCATTTTCGAAATTTTCACCTATTTAATATTTCTGCATAACAACGTTACTATTATATCATGATTATAAATGAACTAGCACAGCTTAAATTTAATCACGTATTAAATTAAATATAACATGTAAGAATAAAGCATAAAAATAACTCAGAAGAAAATAAAATCCTTACGTAACTTGACGCTATTCCCGTTGCTAGAAAACCTCCAAGCGGAATTTGCACTTCCATTTATTGAATCAAAAATCTAAATTATTACAAAAACATTACAAGTTCCTCTCAAAAGAGAAGAACTCTAAACCTAAGAGAATTGAACTAAAAACTAAGAGAAAAAACTAAGAAAAGCTTAGAAACTAAGAAAGAAACTAAGAAAACTCAAAAACTAAGAAATGAGAGAAAGAAAGAAGAGAGAAGTGTGGTTTTCGAGGTGTGCTTTGAAGTTGAATGGAAGTGGGGTATTTATAGGTGAGGATGGGAGAGAAAAATGAGTAAAAAATGTTAAAAAAAAAAATATTAAAAAAATTAAAAAATGTGTAATGGACATGCCGAGGTCATCAATGACGTCATCATGACGCTGTGCGCCGCACGTGAAAAATGGGGTGAAAACATGTCAGCGCGCGGCCGGGAGGATGGGCGGCCGCCGGGCTGCCGCGCGCGCCTCCACGCGCGTGAACGTGCTCCGCGCGCGATGCGGCGCGCGCGGAAAGTGTCAACGCGCGCGGGCGCGCTGCAGCCGTGGCGCTGGGCGCGCACGGCCGGGCGCCGGGCGCCGTGGCGCGGCCGGGCGCGACTGGCGGGCTGCGGCGTGCGATTTCCGCTCTTTGACATTTTTGACCTTTTCGACCCATTTTGTCCAATTTTTCCATGTTTGTTGACCTTTCCCCACTTATTTATTAATATATTTGTGATGTATTGCTTCAAGTATTCTTCTTTGAGTCTTTACATTGCGTTTTTAAGCCAAAATACCTGAAAAACAATAATAATACCCGTGATTCCGAAAAAGACAATTTTATATAAATATATGATAAAACATATATATATATATATATTTTTAATCAATTAATGTGCATAAAATCATGGTTATTTTAGTGCTTTTTGAGCACTCATCAGCACCCCATCATCAGATCAATTATCTAAATGCCAATTCAACATCTTTGATGTATCTTTACTATTGAACAACCTTTGAAAGCAAGGAATCAGAGGAAAATACCAAAGAACCTTTGCAGGCATGCCTTTCTTATGTGTCGTACTCTCATTTGTACCATGCTTCCATCTCGATTCTTTACACATAGGACAATCATGTAATGTCTCGTATTCTTTTCTATAAAGAATGCAATCATTTGGACAAGCGTGAATCTTATAATATTCTATGCCAAATCGACTAAGAGATTTCTTCACTTCATACATTGAAGATGGCAATTCAATACCCTTAAGAAACATATCGACTAGTAGATTTAGTAATTCTGTGAATCCCTTGTCAGAAAAACCATGTTTTGCCTTCACATTGTACAAATGAACCAATCCAGACATTTTAGTGTATTTTTTGCATTTTGGATACAACGGTTTTTCGGCATCTTCTATAAGTTAATTAAAGGTTTTGGGATTGTCCTCGCATAATTCATCTTCAACACCATGAAACATATTTTCTGTCTGTATATTATGATAAGATGTATGTAATCCACTCACATTCTTATTTATATTTTTCCCCATGAGTATTATCAATATTTTCTCCATGATAATACCAACATTTATAGCTCAAAAGAATACCATTACGGATAAGGTGATACTTAATTTCATCAAATTCATGAAATCGCTCATTTTTACATTTAACACATGGGCATCAAATCATACTAGTTCCAGTATTACTATAGTCTTGCTCATTTTTACAAGAAAATTCCATGAAACTTTCAACTCCAGAAATATAGTCTTGCTCAATTCTACACTTTGACATCCAAGATTTGTCCATTTTCTATTAATGACATTAATTAAACATATTACTTAATTATGTATCCAATGAATATATTTCAAGTATTATTGTATATAAATTTCTTAATTATTAGAATATATATCAAAACATACATAATACAAAACAATTATCATTTTAATCATTTTATAAAACCATTTCTATACAAATTAAAAAATAAGCAACATGCCAGCATGAATATATAAAAACCAATCACTTTGGTTGATTCTAATTTCTAAGCATGTTACTATATCATAATTAAAAAGTAATATTAATTATACGTATATAACATTCTATAGAAGTATATAGGGACTACTATAGTAACATATTTAACATTTTAACACATAAGTAGCATATATAAATACAAATAATAATACTAAGTTTTTAGTTATTATTTGATTTTTATAAAATATATATATATATATATATATATTATTTAAATTATTGAGTTTATAAATATATATTTATAATTTTTTAAGAGTCAATAGATAGCACGTATAACTCTTATAATAATATAATTTCTTACAAATTTAAAAAAAAAACATATTATTTTTTCTCTATTCACTACTTAATAAAATATAATTATTTATATATAAATAAATTTATCGACGCACAGTAAACCTACAACATTTTAGATATTATTTCCACATAAAATAAGTCAAACATAATAACAAGCAAAATCGAAAACATACCTAAATAAAAAATTTATACAAAAAATAAAACAAACTGAATAATAAGCTACAAAATTCTATTTAATAAAATATAATTATTTATAATATATAAATAAATTTATCCACGCACAGTAAATATATATAATCCATCAAACCCACAACATTTCAGATATTATTTCCACATAAAATAAGTCAAACATAATAACATGAAAAATAAAAAACATACCTAAATAAAACATTTATACAAAAAATAAAACAAACTGAATAATAAGCTACAAAATTCTATTTAATAAAATATAATTATTTATAATATATAAATAAATTTATCCACGCACAGTAAATATATATAATCCATCAAACCCATAACATTTCAGATATTATTTCCACATAAAATAAGTTAAACATAATAACAAGCAAAATAAAAAACATACCTAATCAAAAATTTATACAAAAAATGGGTATAAAATATTTTTAGTATTTCGCTCAAAAAAATAGTAGATCTGAAAGATAATGAGAAGAGGAATATAACTCACAAAATGATGTTGCAAATGGTGGTCGGAGGTGGCCGAAAATTTAGAAAGAAGGTGGCAATGTAGCTCGGTTTTGGGAGAAAATGGAGAAGAGAAATGAGGAAATTGGAGTTCTGCGTAAAAAATGAGCTAAATTTGGATATATTAGGTGGATAGCGTCGGTTCGCCACGTCAACCGACGCTATCCATGTAATTAAAATTTTTTTTTCAATTATTATTTTATTTAGACTATGCATATACGTACTATAGAAATAGAAAAAATAATTACTTTAGAATAATATTTAATTAAAAAATATACACAAAATTAAATAAAGATATATTGTAGGTACATATATAAATTTAAATATCCAAACAAATAAACAAAATTATATAATTTTTAAAATTAATTGTCTAAAACAAAGGAAAAATTATACTATTTTTATCCAACTTAAATTCTAAAGAGTCAAATAAAATAATAATTAATTTTAATTGTATTTACTTCATCCATTTCTTAATTTAAAAAATAGGACGCAGCATCAGTTCTCCACGTCAACCGACTCTACGTCCGACATGGATAGCATCGATTCTACACCAAATCGACTTTAAATTCATTATAAGTCAGTTTTTTCCAAAATCCAACTTTACACAACGACTTAAATACCCATTTTTGTAGTAGTGCATACATAAGAATCATACATCTCTGCCTAGAAACTATGATTGTTATTTAATCAAGACAAATAATTAAATAATTCTCTCAAATCTATTTAATTGACTCTATAAATAAATTGTTGGCCAAACAATTAATAGCATAAAAGTCAGATTAAATAGTATAATTAAATTATAATTATAATTGGAGTAAAATATTAGATCATCATATGGTGAAATTTTTGTTTATAAGATCCTTAGATTAATAAATTAACTAGACATAATTTTGTGAATAAAGCTCATATTTTTCCTAAAGAAATATATAAAAATTGATAAAGAAAAGAGTAGAAGGAGAAATACAATCAATCTCTTGAATTGTAGTACTAATTTTCTCTTGAATCTCCTCCAAAATTGTGTCTTCTTTTGATTTTTTTTTGTATTTGAACTCTTTTTAGCTCCAACAACTTATCAAAATTATGCTAATGGTGGCTCCTTAGGATTTATGGGATGATTAGGGACTTAAATATAACTAAGGTGTAATCTGGATCGTCAGATCATCTTCATATCAAGCGTTGAGATAAAAACAAGAAAAATTAACAATGCCTACCAATCATAGCGTGACACGTGGCATATAGAATTCATGGGGAAAATTGGAGCATAATGCATGGCAAGGGAGATCGATCTGAGTCAATGCATGCTGACTCAGCACCCTGTGGTGCAATTTGATTCACCGATGTAGATGGTGTGGCAAGTTGGTGGATCATGGGGAGCAATCGCATGATGACATGTGGCAGGGTTATTTGACCAGTAATAACTGTACCTGATTGGAGTCAACCTTTTGAAGTAATGTGTGATGCCAGTGGCTTTGCAATGGGAGAAGTGTTAGGAAAAAAGTGAGACAAACTATTTTGGGCCATATACTCTGCACGCCCAACATTGAATGAAGCCCCATTGAATTATACAAAAACTGAGAAGGAGATGCTTGCATTGGTATTTACTTGTGAAATATTTTGCTCTTATCTCATTGGTATAAAGGTGATAGTGTTCATTGGTCATGTAGCACTTCATTATTTGTTTGGCAAGAAGGATACTAAGCCTAGGTTGATTTGTTGGATCCTTCTTCTTTAAGAATTTGATTTGGAAGTTTGAGATAAGAAAGGAAGTGAAAATTTAGTTTCTAACCATCTCTCTCGGTTGGAGCAAGAAGAAATAAAACTAGATTTAGTGATCCAAGAATAATTCCTTGATGAGTAGTTGTTTGCATGTGAGATCAAGCTTCCTTGGTATGCTGATATTGTAAACTATCTAGCTTATAGGGTATTGCCACAAGATCTTACTTACCACCAACATTTTGCATTATGTGAAATATTATCTTTGGGATGAGCCTTTGCTTATCAAAAGATGCCTTGATCTAATCATCTAAAGATGTGTGCCTGAAGATGAGATGAAAGCCATTCTCCATCATTTCCATTCCTCATTATATGGAGGACATTTTAGAGTAACACGAACAACAGCTAAGGTACTTCAAAGTGGTTTATTTTGGCTCTCTATTTTTCGTGATAGTTATACTTTGGTAAAAACTTGTGATTGGTGCTAACATATGGGAAATTTTTCAAGGCGTTAGGAGCTACCATCGAAAAAATATTTAGAGGTTGAATTATTTGATGTTTGGGGAATTGATTTATGGGTCATTTTCCTCCTACTTTTGGCTTTGTTTATATCTTGTTAGTAGTTGATTATGTGTCAAAGTGGATGGAGGAAATTGCTACAACAACAAATGATGCAAAGGTAGTGCTCAAATTTTTGCATAAGAATATATTCACAAGATTTGGCACTCCAAGAGCTATTATTAGTGATGAAAGGATCCACTTTTGCAACAATTTTTTCAACAACCTTATCTTTAAATATGGTGTGAAGCACAAGATATCACTTTTCTTGCATCCTCAAACTAATGGCCAAGCTAAAATTTCAAATCGTGTAATCAAGAATATTCTTGAGAAGACGGTCAACACCAATAGAAAGGATTAGGCAAAGAAGCTTAATGATGCTTTGTAGGCATACCGTACAACTTTTAAAACACCTATTAGGATGCCTCCTTATTGATTAGTGTTTGGGAAAGCATGTCATCTCCCTGTTGAGTTGGAACATAAATCTTATTGGGTTGTTAAGAAGTTTAATTTTGATTTGAAGGCAGCAGGGTAAAAACGAATTCTTCAATTGAATGAGATGGATGAGTTATGGAATGATGCTTACAAAAATACAAATATCTACAAAGAATGGACAAAGAAGTGGCATACAAACAGATTATTAGGCCTGCCTTTTCTCCAGAACAACAACTTTTCCTTTTCAACTCAAGAGTAAAGTTCATCCTGGGTAAGTTGAGATCAAGATGGGTAGGTCCTCATACAATTGAAAAAGTTTCCCATTTTGGAGCAATAGACTTGAAAGAAAAGGAAGGACATATATTCAGAGTTAACGGTCAGAGATTGAAGCACTATTATTGAGAAAAAGTGGAGAGGAATAATGCATTTATTCCTCTTCGAAATCCTAATTGATGACGATTGAAAAGTCTAGTTATGGAATATAAAACAAGAGTTTATAGGAGGCATCCCATAAAAATTTCTTTTATTCTTATATTTTATTTTATTCTATAATTATTTATTTGAATAATTTGGATTTTGATGCTGGTTTATTTTAGAGGAATAAAAAGAAAAAAATTACAAACTAATGCGTATCCACTCATAAGAGCTAAATTATTGCATTTTTCTTATGATTTAAATGTTGATATTTGTGTGAAAATTGTGTTTATTTGATTATTTAATCCACAAATGTCATTTCATCAGCCACATTAATTTTTCCGCCGGCCAAAATCAGAAAAACAAAAATTTTATTTTCCAGAAATCTCGCCGTGGCGAGAATAATGTCGCCGCCGGCGAGTTTCATCCGAAAACACATTTTTTATGTTGTTTTGTTCCAAAATTTCCCCCCAAACCCTAGATCTATATATACATTATGATGGAGAAAGAGGGGGATGGAAGAGAGAGTAGATCTGAGTTATTTTTGGAGGAGAAAAGGAAATTTTGGAGAGAAAGGTTGGAGAAGCTTGAAGGATCATCACCATTGTTGCTACCAAGTCTTCATCTTCAAGAGTTTTTCATCTCTTCTCCTTAGCTTTTATTTTCTGTATTTTATTAGATTTGTTATTCATGGATTCAATTGAAATAATGTTTATTCCTATTTCCATTATGAACTAATTCATTTTTGCTAAGGCTATTATGTAGTTAAATCAAGAAAATCTGATTTCTTGTGTTATCGTTATATGAATTCTTTGTTTTAAAGTTGAGTATTTATTTCCATGCTTAATGCTTTTAAATTTCTAATCAAGATTTAGATGATTTTTTGGATTATATTGAGATCGAGAGAAGATGTGTAATGAATGCTTCTTATGATAAATACCGTATGTTGAATGCGAGTTTGACACCTAATGCACGATCTATGTGGTTATTCTAGAAATTCCATAAATCGTAATGTGCTTATTTGTGATTAAATTTTCATAGAAATATAATTGGTTTTCATAGATAAGTAATTCTAATATAACTCGAGAGAGAGTATTAGATAAGTTTGGGTTTTTCAACCATCAGTTCTAACTTTGATTCTCATATAACATGACTTGAAATGGGATTCAATTGATTTAGAGAAATCAAATGCCTTAGCAGTTTTGATCATTTGTGAACAACATTAAATTTTGTTATTTGCGTTAGTTTTAAGTTAATTTACTTCTTAAACAAATTCAAAAATTCGGTTTTCAAATAAAATTAGGATTAGTCAATTTCGGTACTTAGTAATGCCATTACTTGTTGGTTCGATATCCGTACTTTTTTACACTTTATTACTTGAACGATTCATACACTTGCAAATTTATGCATCAAGTTTTTGGCGCCGTTACCGGGGAATGGTTTGATTTTATTAATATCGATACTACCTAATCTTAGTTTTAATTTGAAGTTAATTTGCTTTATCATTGTTTCATTTTAATTTTGTTTATTTTGCTCTTTTATTTCATTTATCATAAAAAAAGGTAACTTTGTGTTGTTTTTGTGCTAGTTAATTTTCTAGTTGTAGGATTGTTGTATGAGACGTACAAGAAGCCTTAACAAATTTCCATTTGATCCAGAGATTGATAGAACATTTAGGCGTCTAAACCGAGAGAGAAAGCGTTCAACCTCACCTTCTAATAGATAATCAGCTATGGATCCACCATTTGTTGAGGGAGGTGGAAATCATAGAGCTTTGAGGGATTATGCTGCGCCTAATGTTGTTGGAACTACTTCGGGTATAAGGAGGCCAACTGTCCAAGCCAATAACTTTGAGATAAAACCATCATTTATCCAAATAGTTCAATCAAATCAATTTGGGGGAATGTCAAAGGATGATCCAAATACACATATTGCTTACTTTCTGGAGGTGTGTGATCTTTACAAGATAAATGGTGTGTCTGAAGATGCTATAAGATTGAGGGTTTTTCCTTTTTCACTTTGGGATAAAGCCAAGGAGTGGCTAAACTCATTACCACCGGGATCAATTACAACATGGAATGAGTTGGTTCAGAAATTCTTGTCCAAGTTCTTTCCTCCTGCTAAGACGGAAAAATTGAGGAATGAAATCACATCTTTTACATAGTATGACCAAGAATCATTGTATGAAGCTTGGGAAAGATTCAAAGAAATGTTGAGGAAGTGTCCACATCATGGTATACCTATTTGGCTGCAAGTCTCTACATTTTATAATGGGTTGGTTTCAAACTATCGTGCAATGATCGATGTTGTAGCTGTAGGGTCTTTAATGGGAAAAACACCGGAGGATGCTCATGATTTATTAGGAATTATGGTAGAAAAAAACAATCAGTGGCATTCAGAGCGGGTAATTGAAAAAAGACCAACAACAGTACATGAATTTGATTCAGTGAATGCTTTGTCGGCTTAAGTTGTTACTCTTACAAGAAAGATGGATTCTTTGTCATCCAAATTCGAATCCAAACCAACTGCACAATGTGATTTATGTGGTGGAAATCATGCTAGTATCGAGTGACAAGCTGGAAATCCATTTTCTTCACCAACTGCTGAGCAAACATATTATGTTTCAAATTTCCAAAACCCTCAACATAACCCATATTCGAACACCTATAATCCAGGTTGGAGAAATCATCCAAATTTCTCATGGGGAATAACCAAGGGGGATTCAAACTGTCATCATCTTCCTACCAACCCTAAGAGAAGAAACAAATAGATTTGGAAGGAATTTTTGGAAAGTTCATTGAGGAGTCAAGAACAAATTTTAGAAATCAAGACGCAATCAACAGGGACATCCAAAACCAACTGGGGAAGCTTTCAAAGCAGATTGCAAAAAGGTCTCAAGGATCATTGCCCAATGACACAATAAATCCCAAAGAGCAGGTAAAGGCTATCACATTGAGAAGCGGTAAAGAACTTGAAATGTAGGGGAAATCAGAGAAAAAGATGGAAGAATCTAAAGATAAGCCATCAACATTCCAAGATGTTCAACCTTTCCCAAATGCCAAATATGAGCCTCTTATCCCATATCCTCAAAGATTGAATAAGAAAAAGCTTGATAACCAATTTGATAAATTTTTGGATATTTTTAAGAAATTGCATATTAACATTCCTTTTGCATTGATGTTGGAACAAATGCCCAAGTATGCAAAATTGATGAAGGAAATTCTATCAAAGAAGAGGAAGCTGGGAGATTATGAAACTGTCATGCTAAATGAGGAGTGCAGTGCAGTTCTTCAAAGAAAACTGCCATAGAAATTGAAAGACCCAGGGAGTTTTACTATACCTTGTACTATAGGAAGTTGCAATTTTGATAAAGTCCTATGTGATTTAGGAGCAAGCATTAATTTGATGCCACTTTCTATTTAAAGAAAACTAGGCCTGGGAGAAGTAAAACCCACTTCAATCTCTTTATAATTAGCAGATTGATCGGTGAAATATCCTTGAGGGGTAATTGAGGATGTTTTAATTAAAGTTGACAAATTTATTTTCCCCGTAGATTTCGTGGTGCTTGACATGGAGGAAGATAGAGAGGTATCGTTGATATTGGGGAGACCGTTCCTTACAACTGGAAGAACATTGATTGATGTTCAGCAAGGAAAGCTCATTCTACGGGTGCAAGATGAACAAGTGATTTTTGATGTTTTTGAAGCAATGAAATTTCCAAGTGAGGTACATTCTTGTTTTCAAATTAACACTCTTGACAAGATAATCTCGGAAACTTTTGAAGAGAGAACTCCATTGCTACCACTAGAAGCTTGCCTTGTAAAATCTGCAACAATTGAGGAGGAAGATGAAGGAGTGAGACAATGTTCCGAATTACTGGCAGCACTTGATGAATATTTGTTCAGTGATGAAACATTCAAGGAGTTGGGAACAAATGAAACTCCAACCTAAGTGGTAAAGAAGGAAGCCAATAAGATTGAGCTAAAGCCACTGTCGTCCCATCTAAGGTATGCCTATCTTGGAGACTCAGAATCCTTTCCTGTTATTGTTAACAATTCTTTGAATAATGAAGAGGAAAAAAAGCTATTAGGAGTTTTTTGGACTCACAAAATGGCAATTGGATGGACAATGGCGGACATCAAAGGGATTAGAAACTCTATTTGCATGCATAAAATCTTGATGAATAAGGATTACAAGCCCACAATTCAGCCACAAAGGCGCTTAAACCCAACAATGCAAAAAGTGGTCAAGGATGAGGTGATTAAGCTTTTGGATGCTGATGAACGAAAACCGGCATCGCCAATTCTCGCAAATACTTTGGTTTTAATATTTGTAAAACTCTCGCAAGTGCACGAATCATTTCGTAGAAAATGATAAGTATACTCCCAAGGTCGATCTAAGGAAGGAATGTATGTGGTTCTTAATTTATTAGTCAAACTTTTAAAAACGAAATTAAATCCTAAACATCCTGTCACGATAGTTTGGTTTTTGTGTTCCTAATCTAATAACATAAAATAAACATATATACAGATTAATTAAATATAATAAAAAAAATAAACATAGATACAAATTCAATAAATAAATATAAATACAGATTCAATAAATATTCATGCAAATTTTATCATTTATATTAGTTGAGTATTTATGGATATAATAACTAAATTAATTATGCTTGCTCATATTATCTAGGTTATTAAAGATATAAATTGATATTTTATTGATTCTCTCTTTTTTGTATGAATACCACCTTTGTGGGGTTAGATATTCTTTGTTAACTAAACAAATCAATTAACACCTACGGGTTGATAACTAATTTGGTTAATTAAATTAATTCCTTTTTCTAAGAGATTGAAAATGAACTATTTAAATGCCACCTTTGGGGTTAGACAATTTAAACTTTATTCAAGGTGTCCAAATTAAACCTAAGAATTTAGTTATCCGAGTACTAACTTTCAAGTTTTAAAACCACTACCGAAAACATGTCGTCAATACATTTTCAGATAATAATTTTATAAAAACTTTTGAAATAGAAGCTTCACTCTAACTACCTAAGCATGATTGTACCAACAAATAAAAGAGCACTACTCTAAATCGACGGATAACTAAACCTTAAAATCTAATTTTCGTATTTAAGTTTGTAATGAAAAATAATATATTTCTCTCTAACATCCTTAATATAAAATCTTGAATAAAAATAAAATCAATTCATTTTAGAAATTTTCACCTATTTAATATTTCCCGTAAGCATAACAACGTTATTATTACATCATGTTTACTAAACAAATGAAGTACGCTTAAATTTAATCACAAGTATAAATTAAATATAACATGTAAGAATAAAGCATAAAAATAACTCAGAAGAAAATAAAATCCTTACGTAACTTTGACGCTATTCCCGCTAGAAAACTCCAAGCGGAATTTGCACTTCCATTTATTGAATCAAAAATCTAAATTATTACAAAACATTACAAGTTCCTCTCAAAAAGAGAAGAACTCTAAACCTAAGATAATTGAACTAAAAACTAAAAAAAAAACTAAGAAAAGCTTAGAAACTAAGAAAGAAACTAAGAAAAACTCAAAAAATAAGAAACGAGAGAAAAAAAAAACAGAGAAATGAAATTTTGACGCGTGTTTTGAAGTTGAATGGAAGAGGGGTATTTATAGGTGAGGATGGAGAGAAAATGTTAAAAAATATAAAAAAATAAAAAACGGTAAGTGACATGCCGAGTCATCAATGACGCCAAGATGACGCCATAGTGGTGGGCCAGACGTGAAAATGGGTCAAAACGCTGGGCGCTGCAAGGGCCAATACAAGGCCGCGGCTGGCAATGTGGCGTGAACAAGCTGGCAAGTTTGCGCGGCGCTGGCAGGTATCAACGCTACTGCCAAGGCGCCTGGCGGCTCGGGTCATGCTACACGCCGCGATTTTCCGCTCTTTGGACATTTTTGACCTTTTCGACCCATTTTGTCCAATTTTTCCATGTTTTTTGACTTATTTATTAATTTATTTGTGATGTATTGCTTCAAGTATTCTTCTTTGAGTCTTTACATTATGCTTTTAGGCCAAAATTCAAAAACAATAAAAATACCCGTGATTCAAAAGACAAATTTATATAAATATATGATAAAACATATAAATACATATATTTTTAATCAACTAACGTGCATAAAATCATGGTTATTTTAGTGCTTTTTGAGCACTCATCACAACTCCCCAACCAGCTTCTCGCTAGTCCCTTAGCAAGAGAAGCGATAAAAACTAAAAATTAAACTATCCTAAATCACTCCGTGATTGACACTGCATTTAGCCTACGCAACAAGCCTTTTAAACCCCTAGGTTGCCCTAGTGACTAGGCTTTGAGTCTCGTGAGGGTTTTCAGTAATGATACCCACAAACGTTGCACTAAATGTAAAAACAAAAGAAACAATAAAAACAAACAACTTAAAAATTAAATTTACAACAAAATAACAAATTAATTTTTTTTTTTTTTGAATAAGAGAAAACAACATATCACAAAAATGTCTCATACTTTTTAATCTCCTTTAAGATCATAATTAAAATCTCAAGCATAAGTTATTTTAATCTCTTTAAACAATCATGATTTATTATAATAATTAGTCGAAAATCATTTTCATATTTCATATCAAAAATGTATCAATTTAATTTCACCCAATTTCAGTGTCATGAATCGAATTCGTCGACTCTATTCCCTCACAAGTCAATACTCTCAAAACACCGAATCCCATGGGTTCAAACACTCATACTAATTTATATGCTAAAGAGTTGATGTATAGAAATGAACTAATAGGTTCCGATATGTATAAAGAATAAAGGCTCAAAGTGTTATTTTAACATTGATCTCATGAAAGGAATCAAATGTATAAATTATAAAGATATCATATATAAAAATTATTTTCATGCATAAATCAAACTCATTAAGAAAGAATTTCAAGATATATGCCTTTCACAAATGAAGAGAGTGCAATGACTTTTTAGGGAATTATTTCCTATATCCTTCTTTTGTAATTAGCCTTTACTCACAACTTTGTAGGCAAATGGGTTAATATAGATGTGTAGATTATACTATATATTCTTTATCTCTATTTTTTTCTCAAGATATTTCTCAATATATGTATTTTAGAGAGTCAACCCAAATGCATGATTGTACATATTTTGGATTTTGGTGAAAGCTGGTTAATTTTGTGGCTTTTCTCAAGTTTTGATCTTGGTTTAGGTAACCCCGTATATGTCTTTTTGTTTTTGTAAAGTAGTCATGCATAAATGAGATATAAGCATATACTATCAATTTCTACTCAAATCATTTAATCTAAGCAAAAATAATAAAAAATATATATGATACTCTATTAAGATGAGAAAAAAATTCATACATTCAATGCTAATACCTATGAGATCATCTAAAAATTTGAAGAAATAAGAAATGTGTTCGAGTAGAAAAATATATATTTCATCCGAATAAAGGAAATTAGGCTCAAATTATATCTCACAAAGGTAGTCTCCACTAAAACAAATTCATAAACACCGATTTTGGGTTTAATATAATTTCTACATCTTATCAAGAAATACTAATTATGACAAAAACTAACTAATTATCAAAAATAATTACAAAATATTTCATGATATGTTTTCAAAAAATTAATCTAATAAAGACAAAAGACTTAACTATTTACTTAAATTTGATTTAAAGAAAAGATAAAGTTTTGTGAATTTTTTTTTTTATATTCCAAAAATTACTGAATCACACAAAATAGAAATAAAACCAAACACACAAAAAAAAATTATTATTTTATTATTTTTTATTTTTAAATTGTTAAAACTTTTTATTTTTTTTATTTTTTTTTTAAGCATGGTAACTTTTCACCACCCCCAACCTAGAACTTACATTGTCCTCAATGTAACAACTGTAAATTAAAGATAAAGAGAAAAGAGAAGAAAGATTACCTATTTCTTGAGAAAGTGCAAGTAGTAATGGAAAATGTAGGTGCATCCATCATATTCATCATTAAAGTGTATACAAAGATGATCGCTATGGAACTTCTAACATCTCAACAAATATTTTTAGTTTTAACAATTTAAAAATTATTCACATGTAAATAAAAGAAATAAAAGAAAATTACCTAAAATGATGGTCATTCCCATCCAACGCTTAGTTTAACGCCTTAGCAAGACGAATTGGGATTGCATTTTAAGTAAACTCAATGTCCCTCATCATCGAGTCAATCAAACCCGCAGTAAGACAAGGTTGTCTACCTATACTTTTTCACTACGCCTATTGATTTTCGCATTTCTTCCTCGTACTTAAACCAGAGGCATATTGAAGTTTTAGATAACCCACATCTAGTACAAATCAAATAATTAAGGCATAAAAACACAATTGTACCTAGATTAAAACAAAGCAACTAACTCCTTAGATTATAATTAAAACTTTAAAATTTTGGAGATAAGCTTTAATTTATGTTTTTTTTTGTTTTTTTTTGTTTTGTTTTTTTTTAAGATAAAATAACATAATCAAGATAACCAAGAGTGCTCCCGTGAAAGAAACGGTGGTGCAAAGGCTCCTTAAAAACCATCCTCCTACGTAACAACGCTCCCAGTGAGCACTACACAAAGCCGCCCAAGAACTAGTCTCCAGATTTAACTCCCTTAGATCTTTACTTTTCATGTTATTTTAAGTTAAATAAACATTTAAGTTAATGAAAATCTAAGTTAATTATAAAGCTAAGTTAATTAAGTTAATTGAAGTAAAAAAATCTAAGTTAATTAAGTTAAGTTAAAAAATCTAAGTTAATTAAGTTAAGTTAAAAAATCTAAGTTAATTAAGTTAGTAAAAAAAAAAGTTAATTAAGCTAAGTGAAGTAAAAAAAAAGTTAATTAAGTTAAGTGAAAAAATAAGTTAATTAAGTTAATGAAAATTTAAGTAAAAACCTAAGTTAATGTTAAAAGAAATCTAAATTAATTAAGTTAGTAAAAAAAAAACTAAGTTAAGTAAGTTAAATAAAAATCAAGAAGAAAAAAAAAATAGCTAAATAAAGAAAAAAAATATTAATAAAATAAAATAAAATTGAAAAAGTTAAAAGAAAAAAAATAAAATTATGATTTAAAATAAATAAAAAAATAGTAAAAATTAAACTAAAAAAATTAAAATTTTGGTTTATTTTTTTATTTTTTTATTATTTTTTATTATTTTTTATTTTTTTATTATTATTTTTTATTTTTTTATTATTATTTTTTATTTTTTTATTTTTTTATTTATTTTTTTTTATTTTTTTTTTATTTTTTATTTTATTTTATTTTTATTTATTTTTATTTATTTTATTTATTTTTTTATTTATTTTATTTATTTTTTATTTTTTTATTTTTTTTATTTTATTTATTTATTATTTATTTTTTTATTTTTATTTAAAATTTATAAAAAAAAAAATTTATTTTTTTAATTTTTTTATTATTTCTTATGAAATTTAAAATTTGATTAAATTTTAATTATTTTTATTTTTTTTCTTAATTTTTATTTTTTTTTTTTGCAAAAACAAAAAAAAATCACAATTATTTACAGCACAAAAATATTTTTAAAATTTTGATAAATAAATTAAAAACGCTTATTCTTTCCCCAAGAATTCTGCTACTAAAAACTTGATGAACGAAAATCGTGATCGCCAATTCTCGCAAATACTTTGGTTTTAATATTTGTAAAACTCCTCGAAGGTACCTAATCATTTCAGCAGAAAATGATAAGTATACTCCCCAAGGTCGATCTACAATGAATGTACGTGGCTCTTAATTTATTAGTCAAACTTTTAAAAACTAAATTAAATCCTAAACATCCTCGTCACGATAGTTTTATTTTTGTTCTAATCTAATAACATAAAAAATAAACATATATACGTATTAATTAAATATAATAAAAAAATAAACATAGATACAAATTCAATAAATAAATATAAATACATTCAATAAATATTCATGCAAATTTTATCATTTATATTAGTGGAGTATTTACGGATATAATAACTAAATTAATTAGCTTGCTCATTATCTAGGTTATTAAAGACATAAATCGATATTTTATTGATTCTCTTTTTTGATGAATACCACCTTTGGCGGGTTAGATATTCTTTGTTAACTAAACAAATCAATTAACACCTACGTGCTGATAACTAATTTGGTTAATTAAATTAATTCCTTTCTAAGAGATTGAAAATGAACTATTTAAATGCCACCTTGGGGTTTAGACAATTTAAACTTTATTCAATATTCAAATTAAACCTAAGAATTTAGTTATCCGAGTACTAACTTTCAAGTTTTAAAACCACTAACAAAAACATGTCGTCAATACATTTTCAGATAATAATTCTTATAAAACTTTTGAAATAGAAGCTTCACTCTAACTACCTACGGCGATTGTACCAACAAATAAAAGAGCACTACTCTAAATCGACTTGATAACTAAACCTTAAAATCTAATTTTCAGATTTAAGTGTAATGAAAAATAATATATTTCTCTCTAACATCCTTAATATAAAATCTTGAATAAAAATAAAATCAATTCATTTTAGAAATTTTCACCTATTTAATATTTCGTAAGCATAACAACGTTATTATTACATCATGTTTACTAAATAAAATTAGCACGCTTAAATTTAATCACACAAATTAAATATAACATGTAAGAATAAAGTTGATAAAAATAACTCGTAGAAAGAAAATAAAATCCTTACATGTAACTTTGACGCTATTCCCGCTAGAAACCTCCAAGCCGGAATTTGCACTTCCATTTATTGAATCAAAAATCTAAATTATTACAAAACATTACAAGTTCCTCTCAAAAAGAGTAAGAACTCTAAACCTAAGAGAATTGAACTAAAAACTAAGAGAAAAACTAAGAAAAGCTTAGAAACTAAGAAAGAAACTAAGAAAACTCAAAAACTAAGAAATGAGAGAAAGAAAGTAAGAGAGAAGTGTGGTTTTGAGGTGTGTTTGAAAGTTGAATGGAAGAGGGGTATTTATAGGTGAGTATGGAGAGAAAATGTTAAAAAAAATATAAAAAAATAAAAACGTGGTAATGACATGTCGAGGGTCATCAATGACGCCAAAGATGACGTCCAAGGTGGTCGTCAGACGTAAAAATGGGTCAAAAACGCGTCATGGCCATGAGGTCGCACAAGGCCACAGATTACAGCAGCGCAAGGCCGCGCGCGCTGAGAGTATCAACGCTTACGGAAGGCATGTACAATGGCGCCTGGCTGCATGGGCTCGTCAAGGCCGCGCGCCGCGATTTTCCGCTCTTTGACATTTTTTGACCTTTTTCACCCATTTGTCCAATTTTTCCATGTTTGCTTGACTTATTTATTAATTTATTTGTGATGTATTGCTTCAAGTATTCTTCTTGAGTCTTTACATATCATGCTTTTTAGGCCAAAATTCCCGAAAAACAATAAAAATACCCGTGATTCCGAAAAAGACAAATTTATATAAATATATGATAAAACATATAAATATATATATTTTTAATCAATTAATGTGCATAAAATCATGGTTATTTTAGTGCTTTTTGAGCACTCATCAGATGCCAGGGTAATTTATCCGATTTTAGATAGTGCTTGGGTAAACCCAATTCATTGTGTACCAAAGAAAGGAGGAATCACAGTTGTAGAAAATGAAAACAATGAGCTTATTCCAACAAGGACAGTGACTGGGTGGAGAGTATGTATTGATTATTGAAAGTTGAATGATGCCACCCAAAAAGATCATTTACCTTTGCCATTTATTGATAAGATGTTGGAAAGATTGGCTGGACATGCTTATTATTGTTTCCTTGATGGATATTCAGGGTACAACCAAATTGCAATTGCACTAGAGGATCAAGATAAGACAACATTTACATGTCCTTATGGTACTTTTCATTCAGAAGGATGCCATTCGGTTTATGTAATGCACCTGCAACTTTCCAAAGACACATGATAGCGATTTTCTCTGATATGGTCGAAAAGTTTATTGAGGTTTTTATGGATGATTTTTCTATTTTTGGCCATTCTTTTGATAATTTCTTGCATAATCTCTCTTTAGTCTTGCAGCGTTGTAAAGACACAAATTTAGTGCTAAATTGGGAGAAATGTCACTTCATGGTTCAAGAAGGAATTGTTCTTGGCCATCGGATTTCAGCAAAGGGAATGGAAGTGGACCGTGTAAAGGTGGAGGTGATCGAAAAATTGCCACCTCCAACAATTGTAAAGGGCATTAGAAGTTTCTTGGGACATGCTGGGTTTTATAGAAGATTTATTAAGGATTTTTCAAAAATAACAAAACCTCTTTGCAGTTTGTTAGTTAAAAATACACAGTTTGATTTTTCTCCTAACTGTTTGAAGGCTTTTAACCTTTTGAAGGAAAAGCTCACTTCGGCCCCTATAATTTGTGCACCTGATTGGAGTCTTCCATTTGAGGTAATGTGTGATGCTAGTGACTATGCTATAGGTGCTGTTTTGGGCCAAAGGAAGAATAAGTTGCTGCATGTGATTTATTATGCAAGCAGGACATTGACAGATGCACAACTTAATTATGCCACAGTTGAGAAAGAGCTTTTGGTAGTAGTGTTTGCATTTGATAAGTTTAGATCTTATTTAATTGGGGCTAAAATCATTGTTTATACTAATCATTCTGCTCTTAAGTATTTTCTAGCCAAGAAAGATGCCAAACCACGATTACTAAGATGGATTCTTCTCTTGCAAGAATTTGACTTAGAAATCCGTGACAAAAAGGGGACCGAAAATTTGGTTGCTGACCATTTTTCCAGGTTGGAGGAAGATTACTTTAAGGTTGAAGGACAAATTAATGAAACATTTCCTGATGAGCAATTGCTTGCTATCTGATGAGTGCTCAAAAAGCACAAAAATTATGATGATTTTATGCACATTAATTGATTAAAAATATATATATTTATATGTTTTATCATATATTTATATAAATTTGTCTTTTGCGGAATCACGGGTATTTTTATTGTTTTTCAGGTATTTTCGCTTAAAAACGTCACTTACAGACTCAAAAAGGAATACTGGAAGCAATACATCACAAATATATTAATAAATAAATGGGGAAAGGTCAACAAATATGGAAAAATTGGACAAAATGGGTCGAAAAGGTCAAAAATGTCAAAAAGGAGAAAATCGCGCCCGGAGCAGCCCACCACGCACGCGCCAGCGCCCAACCGCGCCGAGCCGTGCACGTAGCATGGCGCACGTCCGCACGCAGATGCGCGCGCGCGCTACTGCTGCCTTCTGCGCATGCCTGTGCGCGCCCCAGCTACCCTCCACGCGCGCCGATGCCATTTCGCCCCATTTTTCACGTGCAACCGCCCCATGACATCATGCTGACGTCATCAATGACCTCCATAATTCCACTCCGCGTTTTCACCATTTTTTAACATTTTTTCACCCACTTTTTCTCTCCATTCTCACCTATAAATACCCCCCTTCTCTTCACTTCATACCACACCTCAAAACACACTTCTCTCTTCTTTCTTTCTCTCCATTTCTTAGTTTTTAGTTTTTTTTAGTTTTTCTTATGTTTTAGCTAGTTTCTCTTAATTTTATAGTTCTTCCCTTTTTGGGAAGAACTAGTTATGTTTTTGTAATTTATTATCTTTTTAATTCAATAAATGGGAGTGCAAATTCCGTTTGGAGGTTTTGTAGCTACGGGAATAGCATCGAAGTACTGTAAGGATTTTATTTTCTTTGCAGTTATTTTTTATGCTTATTTCTTACATGTTATATTTAATTTGTCGGGGATTAAATTTAACTGTGCTGGCTGTTTGTAAAAATGATATAATAATAACGTTCTTATGCTTGCGAAATATTAAATAGGTAAAAATCTCTAAAATGAATTGATTTTATTTTTATTCAAGATTTTATATTAAGAATGTTAGAGAGAAATATATTATTTTTCATTACAAACTTAAATCTGAAAATTAGATTTTAAGGTTTAGTTATCCGGTCTAATTTAGAGTAGTGCTCTTTTATTTGTTGGTACAATCGCCTGGTAGTTAGAGTGAAGCTCTATTTCAAAAGTTTTTATAAGAATTATCATCTGAAAATGTATTGACAACATGTTTTCAGTAGTGGTTTTAAAACTTGAAAGTTAGTACTCGGATAACTAAATTCTTAGGTTTAAATTGGACACCTTGAATAAAGTTTAAACTGTTTAACCCCACCAAAGGTGGCATTTAAATGGTTCATTTTCAATCTCTTAGAAAAAGGAATTAATTTAATTAACCAAATTAGTTATCAACCCCACCCATAGGTGTTAATTGATTTGTTTAGTTAACAAAGAATATCTAACCCCACCAAAGGTGGTATTCATACAAAAAAAGGAGAATCAATAAATATCAATTCATATCTTTAATAACCTAAATAATATGAGCAAGCATAATTAACTTAGTTATTATATCCATAAATACTCCACTATTATAAATGATAAAATTTGCATGAATGTTTATTGAATCTATGTTTAATTTTATGTTAGTAGATTAAAAACACAAAACCCAAAATATCGTGACAGGATGTTTAGGATTTAATTTCGTTTTTAAAAGTTTGAATAATAAATTAAAAACCACATACATTCCTTCCTTAGATCGACCTTGGGAGTATACTTATCATTTTCTACGAAATGATTCGTGCACTTACGAGAGTTTTATAAATATAAAACCAAAGTATTGGAAGAATCGGCGATGCCGGTTTTCGTTCATCACTATCCGAACGGCTCCATGGTTTGCTGATTATGCAAATTATTTGGTTAAGAAAAATTTACCTCCTGACATGTCTTATCAACAAAGAAGAAATTTTTTTCTGATTTGAAACAATATTTTTAGGATGAACCTTACTTGTATAAACATTGTGCAGATCAAATTATTAGAAGATGTGTACCGGAGGAAGAAATGGAAAGTATTCTTTGTCATTGCCATTCGAAGGAAGTTGGAGGACATTTTAGTGGAACAAAAACTACAGCAAAATTTTTGCAATCTGGATTCTATTGGCCTTCATTGTTTAAAGATGCTTTCAAGTTTGTTTCAATGTGTGATGATTGCCAAAGGAGTGGAAATATTTCACAGAGACATGAAATGCCCTTAAATAATATTTTAATAATTGATTTATTTGATGTTTGGGGTATTGATTTTATGGGGTCTTTTCCTTCATCTCATTCTAATAAATACATTCTCGTTGGTGTAGATTATATCTCTAAATGGGTGGAAGCAGTTGCCTTGCCTACCAATAATGCTAGGGTTGTGATCGATTTTCTCAAGAAGAACATATTTTCCAGATTTGGCACACCTAGAGGAATTATAAGTGATGGAGGTAAGCATTTTTACAATAACCAATTTGAGGGTTTGTTGCAAAAATATGGAGTAACACACCGGATAGCAACACCTTACCATCCTCAAACTAGTGGACAAGTTAAAATGTCAAACTGAGAGTTGAAGAGGATCCTTGAAAAGACCGTAAATAACTCACGCAAGGATTGGTCAAGGAAACTAGATGATGCAATTTGGGCCTATAGGACAACTTTCAAGACACCTATCGGCATGTCTCCATATTGATTGGTGTATGGAAAAGCTTGTCACCTTCCAGTTGAATTGGAACATTGGGCATATTGGGCAATTAAAATTCTGAATTTTGATCTTAAGGCAGCAGGTGAAAAGAGGGTGTTGCAATTGAATGAGATGGATGAAATGAGGAATGATGCTTATGAGAATGCCCGAATATACAAGGACAAGATGAAGGTTTGGCATGATAAGCATATTTTGAGGTGAAACTTTGAGGTGGGACAGAAAGTGCTGCTTTATAATTCCTGTCTCAGACTTTTTCTGGGAAAGCTTAAATCTCGTTGGTCAAGACCTTTTCTAGTAACCAAGGTGTTTCCTTATGGAGCAGTTGAGATCAGTCATGAAACAAAGGGAACTTTCAAGGTGAATGGACACAACGGTTGAAGCCATATTTTGACGGAGAATTCAACAAGCAGAAGGAATCTCTAGAGTTACAACAACCGCAGTAAAAAAAAGACTGAAAGTCTAGCTAATGACTATAACTTAAAGCGCTTAATGGGAGGCAACCCATCAGATTTGTTTTCTCATCTTTTATCTCATTTTATTTTAGCAATTTTAAATTTTAAATTTTAGCTTAAATTTTAAGTTTTGGTGATAATTTTATTTTTAATTAAATTTGCTTATTTTATTTGTCTTGCAGGTAAAAAAAAATCTTATGTTCACTGCCGGCGAGGCCAGTTTCGCCGCGGCCAGTTTTTCTTTCTTACATTGAGGACAATGTAAGGTTTTGGTTGGGGGTGCGGTAAACGGTAAATCTTTTCTTCCCTTCATTTTTAGTAGTTTTGTTTGTGTGTTTATTTGTGTTTAATTTTGATTTTCCATTTATTTTCTGCATTTTGATTTAATTTCTTTTATTTCTTTATTGTTTTATTTTTATTCTTATTTTTTTTCATTTGCATTTTACTTATTTTAATTTGCACGTTGATGATAATAATGTGATTGTGATAACAAGTAGCTTTTAGAAGACATTAAATCTTGCTTCGGTTTAAAGATAATTTCAAATGTTGATTTTACCTAGTTGGCGACTCTTTTGGTATGTGGTATGATTTGGTTGATTAGTCTAAATGCTTAGAAAAGTCTTATGTACGAATTTTCATGGACATTTTTGTGATCTCAACAAACTCTAGAACTCATTTGAAAACCTCTTGAGGCGAAATAATTTGGAATTGCACTGTTTAGGATATGATGTAGGCCATTTTTGGATCGATTGTGCCATTTTAAGCCTACCTTGTTATCTTTATATCACTAGTTACCTCTTTGAGCCTATTTAAATATATTGTTAGCCTTATTTTTCTTTCTTTTTGCCTTCTATAACCTACCCTTTGTTTAGCCAATATATATATAATTCCTACCTTATTTGTTAAGAGCACTTAATTTTGAACACAAACTTTTCAAGAGCAATTGGAGTAAGGATGGAATAAAAAAGAGAAAAATAATTCTTCCACATATATTGGAAGAAATTGGTTGGGGGTTGTGTTTAGAAAAAAAAAAGAGAAAAGAAAAGAAAAGAAAAAAGAAAAAAAGGGCCTTCACACTCGAGTAAATAAAAGAGTGTTAGTGATGGATGTACTGAGGTGAAAGATTGAGGAAGAATTTTGTTTATCTTTGGAAAAATGGCTTATGATCGGAAGAAACAATTTGGGTTAAATGATATTACTCTTTTACTTAATTGGTTGTGTTTAATCTAATAAGTTATATTATTTGTATTTTGACACTTCCCGTTCTTTCTTAACCAAATACCTAAGCCTAACACTACAAGCCTCATAAAGTCCTATTGATCCGAAGTGGTGTATTTTTCTTCATTAGTGAAGAGAGTTTTGAAAAGTAAGCCTATAGAGTTTTAGATTTTACCTTTTTGTTTGTGGATGTTATGCATAATATTATCCGGGCATTATGGAAATTGGTTTGTGGTTTGATGGATGTTTAAGAGTCAATAACAAAAGTGAAATTGGCATTTGAGATTTCTTAAAGCTTAGGTGACATTTAATTATTCCATGTGTTGTGTGTTATTTACAATTTTTGAGACATTTGTGCAAATTAATTTTTGTATAATTTTATTGATTTGAGTTAGGATAGTTATAGGTAAGATGTTTATGGGTATCATCACTGGAAGCCCTCACGAGACTACAACTCATCCTACTAAGGCCGCCTAGGGGTTTAAAGGCTTATTGCACACGCTTAATGTAATGTTGTAAATAGAATAAATTTTCTTTGAAGTTTCTCTTAATGTCTCCTTTGAATTTATTAAATAGATCGCTTTTCTTGCTAGAGACTACCAAGAAGCTGGTTGGGGGTTGTTGATAAGAGCTAAATTATTGCATTTTTGTTATGATTTAAATGTTGATATTTGTGTGAAAATTCTGTTTATTTGATTATTTAATCCAAAAATGTCATTTCACGGGTATTTCGTGTTTAAAGTGCAATTTCAGGTAAAATCATGATTTTGGAGAAGTTTGGGACAAAGTACAATGATCGAGATTGAATGAAAATAAAAAGAAAATAAAGTTTCAAAATTTAGAAATTCCGCCGTCGGCGAGAATATTCTCCAGAGCATGGCGAAATTCTTCCTGAGAGCACGGATTTTGGCCAAGTGAATCTCACTGCCGGCCACAAAATCTCACCGTCGGTCATATTCATCTCGCCGCCGGCGAAAATCTTTACTAAGAGCACAAATTTTGGCAAAACTCATCTCACTGCCGGCCAAATGCATCTAGCCATTGGCCACATTAATTTTTACGCCAGCCCAAATCAGAAAAACAAAAATTTTATTTTCCAAAAATCTCGCCGCGGCGAGAATAATGTCGCCGCAGGCGAGTTTCGTCGAAAAACACATTTTTTATGTTGTTTTGTTCCAAAATTGCCCCCAAACCCTAGATCTATATATACATTATGATGGAGAAAGAGAGGGATGGAAGAGAGAGTAGATCTGATTTATTTTTGGAGGAGAAAAGGAAATTTTGGAGAGAAAGGTTGGAGAAGCTTGACGGATCATAACCATTGTTGCTACCAAGTCTTCATCTTCAAGAGTTTTTCATCTCTTCTCCTTAGCTTTTACTTTCTGCATTTTATTTAGATTTGTTATTCATGGATTCAATTGAAATAATGTTTATTCTTATTTCCGTTATGAACTAATTCGTTTTTGCTAAGGCTATGATGTAGTTAAATCAAGAAAATCTGATTTCTTGTGTTATCGTTATATGAATTTATTGTTTTAAAGGTGAGTATTTATTTCCATGCTTAATTCTTTTAAATTTATGATCAAGATTTAGATGCTTTTTTGTATTATATTAAGACCGAGAGGAGATGTGTAATGAGTGCTTCTTTTGATAAATACTGTATGTTGAATGCGAGTTTGACACCTAATGCACGATGTATGTGGTTATTCTAGAAATTCCATAAATCGTAATGTGCTTATTTGTGATTAAATCTTCATAGAAATATAATTGGTTTTCATAGATAAGTAATTCTAATATAACTCGAGATAGAGTATTAGATAAGTTTGGGTTTTTCAACCATCACTTCTAACTTTGATTCTCATATAACATGACTTGAAATCGGATTCAATTGATTTAGAGAAATCAAATGCCTTAGCGTTTTTAATCATTTGTGAACAACATTAAATTTTGTTGTTTGCGTTAGTTTTAAGTTAATTTACTTCTTAAACAAATTCAAAAATTCGGTTTTCAAATAAAATTAGGATTAGTCAATTTCGGTACTTAGTAACGCCATTCCTTGTGGGTTCGATATCCGTACTTTTTTACACTTTATTACTTGAACGATTCGTACACTTGCGAATTTATGCATCATCCACCATGAAACAAGGGAAGTTCCTTTCATTTCTTTAATCTATCTCACTTTTGAATTACAATGAGGACGTTATTTAATTTAAGTTTAGGGATGTCAACTCCTATAGTCTTGAGTTGTTGGATTCTTTTATAAAGCATGTATTTGAGTATGATTGAATTTGCTATGACTTTAAAATTTGTGATTGATGATGGTTTTGGGATTTTTTTTTCAAAATCTGCTATTATGTTAGGTAGAGTTTTGTGCGTGCTTTGATTTAAATATTTTGCCTTGAAAATAATTGAGAACATAGTAAATTTTTTATCTACTCCATTTTTCCAATGAAGAGAAGGAGTTGAATTAACTGGGTCAAGAAAGTTCAATCATGCTTTGCTCTAGAATCCCCTGATGATCCTTGAGGCGAAATCCTAGTTAATACTAAATATTAGAGAAAGAATCTAGGAATTTTTTTTTTCACAAACAAAAATGCTTTCCCAACCATCCTAATTATCATGCCATCATTTCATGGTGTATTCTCATAGTTAACCCTCTTGATTCTTATTTTACATAAGCCTTTATTTGTTCTTTCAACTACATAAACCATTCCCATTCTAAGCCTAAAAAGCCATAAATTTACCTTAAATTTTGAGAAAATACTTTGGTGGAAATTTTCATTTAAAGAGAAAGTTAGTTCAAATTAAATAATCCACACTATGTTTTCTCTATTTGATCAAAGTGTGAAAAAAGAGATAAAGTTAATGGCAAGAATCGAAAAAGGGTTAAAGTTTTTGAAATTAGTAAAGGCTATGAGTATTAAGGCAATGACACAAAAAAAGAAGAAAAAAAAACAAAGAGCTCTCCACTTATTGAGTATAGCAATAATATTGTCATCAGTATGAGCATATTGTCAAGAAAGAGCTATGATGTGAATCCTGTGGATATTCTTTTTATTGTTTTTTTCTATCGAGTATATTCTCAGTTTGCTTTGATATTCCATATCCATTTCTTTCTTAGCTCCCACCCTGTGGCCTGTCATTCCAACCCTAATTAAAGATCTTTTGATCTCTGATTTTGTTATTTGATTACATTAGTGGAGAGGATTTTTGAAAATTAGACTTATGGAGTTTTGAGAGAATTCTTTTGATTTTAGTTGTTCTACTTTTATTTGAATTTTCTCGTGGTTTGGAGTTAAATTGACTATTTGACACATACACTTAAGGACTTAGCTTTGGGTTGAAGTAGATGCTTAACTCTTGCTTGGAAAATTACTGAATTTTCGATTGATTTTTTTACCATTTTCGATGTAAAAAGAGTAAGTTATTAGTGATGAAATCTAAATTCAGATCATGGCTTGGTGAGTGATTGTAGTTCTCCAAGGGATCTAGTTAATATTGTCTATAGGTATCTTTTATGTTATTTTCTTTTTGTTTGAAAACAAATAAAGTTCTAAGTATGAGTATTTGATTACTTGCATAATTTGACATAATTTATCACTTCTCGATATTAAAATTTAGTTTAATTTTTATTGATTTTAGACTTCGTTATTATTATTTAAATTTTATTGCATATTTGAAGAAAATAAAAATCCAAAATTTTAAAAACATATTGTCTAAAGACTCTCAAATTTAGAAGAAGATTTATTTAAATTAAATTTAAATAAAAATTTCTCAATATATATATATATATATATTCGAAGAAAATAAAGGTCCAAAATTTTAAAAGCATATTATCTAAAAACTCTTAAATTTAAAATAAGATTTATTTAAATTAAATTTAAATTAGGATGTATTTAAATAAATATTTGTCAATATATATATATAGAGAACAAAAAAACCAGTGGTGGCGGAACTAAAACAAAAAGAAAAAATAAAAAAATAAAAAGCAGAACAAAAACTGGAAATAGAGAAGAAACAAAAAAGTGCTGCTAGAGGCAGAACAAAAAAAAAAAGGAGAAAACAATTGCGACGCTGGGGAAACAGGTAGAAAGAAAAAAAAAAAAGAGAAATCTGAAAGCTGGAATGAGGAGACGAAAGCAGATTTTTGCAAATGTTGATTTTTCTTTCTAATCTTTTTAGAAAAATTATGATGAATTCGTTTAAGTTAAATTTAGTTTTTAGTATGAACTAATTTTTCTTTATTCTAGAAAAAATTATATAATTTAATTGCAAATTATACTTGATTTTCTATGTTAATTTGAATTATTTATATTCATATTTGTCTGATTTATTCTGAGTTTATTGGTTCTAATTAACTAACCATTAATTAGATGATTTTAATTTTGTAATTTACTATCAAAAGAGGGAATTATAGGATTGATCTGGATTATTTTGACATAGAAAAATATAAAGATAGAGAGATTTGTATAAATCTGTGCAGTATTAAAATCATTGGTCTTAATACTTTGTTAAATTACATACTCTTTTGTAAATTAATGAACAAACATATTTTCAATTGATTGTCGAAAGAGAATTTTGGATATTTTTTTAGAGATCGCTAACAAACAGAAAGAATTAAATTCAATTAGCTAGATGAGTAAATCATAGTGAGAAATTAGGTAAAATCAATTTTCAATAAGTTTTTTTCCCATTAATTTGATCTTTGAACAGCATCTTTATTTTCTTTTGCATATTTTCTTTAAATTGATTTTATTTTAAATTTCAATTACAAAAATTTTAGTAAATTCTCTATAGAAAATTGAGATTAGTACAATTTTGATATTTGTAAAAAAGAAGTTACCAATCTCTAAGAACAATACTCTTCTTATCACTTTACTATAAAACTACAATATTGTGCATTTGTAGTTTTGCACCGATGAGAGCCTCTATCTTTTTTAAGTTTGAGCAAATGATCATGATATGATTGACTTTCTAATGTTACCTATAAAACAAATAGTATCAAAATCCCTTGTTTATGGCACACCCATAGCTAGTATCCTTTGGGCGATGAGACATCCATATGGAAGATTGATCCTTGGGTTAATGATCTGAGGTTGGTTTCTCATATCATCTTCCATTATTGAACCTTCATTGAATGCAATTCCTTTTCCAATGCAATATAATATCTTTGCATGTAGGTGACTGATGAGTGTTCAAAAAGTACTAAAATTATCATGATTTTATGCACATTAATTGATTAAAAATATATATATTTATATGATTTTATCATATATTTATATAAATCTGTCTTTTCAGAATTACAGATATTTTTATTGTTTTTCAGGTATTTTTGCTTAAAAACCTAACTTAAAGACTCAAAGGAGAATACTGGAGGCAATACATCACAAATACATTCATAAATAAATGAGGAAAAGTCAACAAATATGGAAAAATTGGACAAAATGGGTCAAAAAGGAGGAAATCGCACACGGAGCCGCCCAATCACGCCGGCCAACGTGCGCAGTGCGTCCAGCCGTGCCGAGCAACGTGCGCTCCTGTTCTCCATTCCGGACGCGTCGCTGCATCCATCTGCCCCATTCCGTGTGCGCCGCCACCCCGCACGTCAACATGACATCATCATTCACTACTCCGCGTTTCCACCATTTTTTATCATTTTTTCACCCACTTTTTCTTCCTTTCCTCACCTATAAATACCATTATTCTCTTAACTTCATACCACACCTAAAAACCCATCTTTTCTTCTCTTTCTTTCTCTCATTTCTTAGTTTTTAGTATTTTCTTAGTTAGTTCTTCTTAGTTTCAGAGTTCTTCTCTTTTTGAGAAGAACTAATTATGTTTTTGTAATTTATTTTCTTTTTGATTCAATAAATGGGAGTGTAAATTCCGTTTGGAGGTTTTCCAGCAACATGAATAGCATCAAAGTACTGTAAGGATTTTATTTTTTTTACAGTTATTTTTTTATGTTTTATTCTTACATGTTATATTTAATTTGTCTGTGATTAAATTTAAATTTGCTAGCTATTGGTAAATATAATATAATAATAACGTTGTTATGCTTGCGAAATATTAAATAGGTAAAAATCTCTAAAATGAATTGATTTATTTTTATTCAAGATTTTATATTAAGAATATTTGAGAGAAATATATTATTTTTCATTACAAACTTAAATCTGAAAATTAGATTTTAAGATTTAGTTATCTGGTCTAATTTAGAGTAGTGCTCTTTTATTTCAAAAGTTTTTATAAGAATTATTATCTGAAAATGTATTAACAACATGTTTTCAGTAGTGGTTTTAAAACTTGAAAGTTGGTACTGAGATAATTAAATTCTTAGGTTTAATTTGGACGCCTTGAATAAAATTTAAACTATCTAACCCCACCAAAGGTGGCATTTAAATGGTTTATTTTCAATCTCTTAGAAAAAGAAATTAATTTAATTAACCAAATTAGTTATCAACCCCACCCATACGTGTTAATTGATTTGTTTAGTTAACAAAGAATATCTAACACCACCAAATGTGGTATTTATACAAAAAAGGGAGAATCAATAAATATCAATTTATATCTTTAATAAACTAAATAATATGAGCAAGCGTAATTAACTTAGTTATTATATCCATAAATACTCCACTATTACAAATGATAAAATTTGCATAAATGTTTATTGAATCCATATCTATGTTTATTTTTATGTTCTTATATTAGAAACACAAAAACCCAAATATCGTGACAGGATGTTTAGGATTTAATTTCGTTTTTAAAAGTTTGAATAATAAATTAAAACTACATATATTCCTTCCTTAGAACGACCTTAGGAGTATACTTATCATTTTCTATGAAATGATTCGTACACTTGCGAGAATTTTATAAATATAAAACCAAAGTATTGGCAGGATCGGTGATTCTGGTTTTGTTCATCAAGTTTTTGGTGCCGTTACGAGGAAAGGAATAGCATTTTTAAAATTATTTATCAAAATTTTAAAAACTTTTTGTGATGTAAATAATTGTGATTTTTTTTTGGGTTAAAAAAAATTAAATTTTTTTATAGCATTAATAGTAAAATAATTTTGAAATTTGAAATAAAAAAATTAGCGTTCATGAATAGTAAAATAATAATAATTATTATTATAGTATGAATAGCAAAATAATTTTGAAATTTGAAGTTAAAAAAAAACTTACCGTTCATGAATAGTATAAAAAATAATAATAATAGTAATAATAAACTTAATGTTCATGAATAAAAATATAAAATAAAAAAACTTTAATAAATTTTAAATAAAAATAATAAAAATAATAAAATAATTTTTTTATTTAATTATTTAAAAAAAAATAAAAAAAATTTAAAACTCTAGTTTATTATTTTCTTTTAAAAATAATAATAATAAAATAACTTAGGGTTTAACTAGTTTTGTTTAGTGTTTTGTATTAAATAACACGTAAATTTTCCCTAAATATTTGTTTGGTTATTTTATTTATTTTTTAGAGTAGTTTTGAATTTACGTTTTCAATAGTTTATGCATGGTAGGAGATCCTTAGGAAACTCCCTTACACCATATGTAAATAATATTCATAAATTTAAACAATTGTTAACAAGATTATATTCCAACCATCAGCTAATTTTTGAGCCAAATATAGAACCAAGTCTTAATCCTTTACTAGAACCTAAAGAAATGGAAGAAAACCAACATGTTAGGGAAACCACCATGAAGGAGTTTGCAAGACCAGTGATTGGCACGACAACTACCGCTATCTAGTTGGGTGAGGCTACTCGGAATTATGAACTGAAAAATATTCATTTCTCTATGCTTCCTTCCTTTTATGGGTTGCCTAATGAAGATTCTCTTTCCTTCATTAGAGACTTCTATGCTACAGTCTAAACCTTCCCCCTCGGTATTCTAAATGAGGATCAACTTAGAATAAGATGTTTCCCCTACACCTTAAAGGACAAGGCCAAAGCTTGGTTGATGTCACTTCAACCAGGTTCTCTGATGACATGGGAGAACATTTATAATAAATTCATGGGAAAATTCTATTCCCACTAAAAAACATCAGAGTTGAGAGGAAAGATTACTACTTTCTCTCAAATGGAAGGAGAACCATTCAATGAAGCTTAGGATAGTTTCAAAATGTTTCTCACTCAATGTCCCCATCACAGTTTTTCCCTGCAGTTGCAGAACCAATTCTTTTATGATGGACTTATGCAACAATGTCAGTTCATTGTCGACAATGCTGAAGGAGGAGCAATGGGAGAAAAGACTACCTTAGAGACTTACAACCTCTTTTAGATGTTGGGTGCTAATTCCCAACAGAAAAGCTCACGAGTGAGAAAAGCTGGAGTTCATGAAATCGATTCCAGCAATGAAGTTCAACAACAATTTGTTCAATTGACCAAGCAAGTTGCCCTTCTCACTATACAAACCAACACCAATAATGAACAATATGGTTTGTATAGCAACATGGGACATGGTACTGAAGTGTGTCCATATCAAGTAGAAACAACAGCTGGACCTGAACAGGTTAATGTATTGGGAGCATATCAACATAGACCAAGGTTCAACCCCAATTCAAATACCTCCAATCATGGGTGGAGAAATCATCTGAACTTCTCCTGGAGGCAAAACAACCCTCCTTTCGCTCAAAGCTCAAATCAGCCAGGCCAGCAATTCCACCCGCCTATTCCAAGAAGCATTCCCAAAAAATCAACCCTGGAGGACAACTTGAATTCTTTTATTCAAGTTCGTAGAGATAACCAATCTAAAACCAATCAACAGTTGGATTCTGTGGAAGCTTCTATCAAAAAGGTGGAAGTTCAAGTAGAACGGATAGTTGAACATTTGCAAAAACAAAGCAAAGACTAATTGAATGGTCAAATGGGGTAAAATAAATTCAATGAAGAGGAGACATTGAGTTTGTCATTCTGCAATCTCCAAGCAACGTCTTACTAGAAGACGATAAATTTTAGTCCTACGTGGGAGGTCATCCATTATTTTATTTTCCTTTGTTTTAGTTTTATTTTGTGTGTAATAAAATTCAAATGAAATAAATTCAGTTGTTTCAAAAATTGTGTCCATTCTTTAAATTTAGCATTAAAAAAATTTAGATTTTCTCTTTACTTAATTTTTTATTCTAAAAAACAATAAAATAATAAATATGTAATATAAAAAAAAAATTAGGTTCCCTGCACTTTTTGCTTTAAGCCTATACATTTTGTCAAGTGAGAAATCTTTCTTAGATATCTACTATTTTTAAGAGCTAAATGTTGATACACAATAAGAGGATGATCAGTTTCAACTATAAATAACCATTAGAGATGCTGAAGATAGGCGAAAAATGATGAAAGACTATACAATGCCAATCATTGGCAATGTAACTTCTGGCATACAATTACAAGAGGCTGTAAGGAATTATGAATTGAAAAATATTCATTATTCTTTGTTGTCTTCCTTTTACGGTGTCCCTAATAAAGACCCTTTGCATTTCATTTGAGAATTCTATGCTATTGTCCAAACCTTTCCACTACATGCAATTAATGAAGATCAACTTAGGATGAGGTGTTTTCCTTACACCCTCAAGGATAAAGCTTGGTCATGGTTCATTACTCTATAGTCGGGTTCTCTAAAAACTTGGGAGGCAGTATATGCAATGTTTATGGGTAGGTTCTATTCCCATAAAAAGACTGTTGATCTAAGGACGAAGATAGCAAAATTTTCTCAAATGTATGAAGAGCCCTTTCATGAAGCTTGGGAACGATTCAAACTCTTTTTCATTCAATGTCATAATCATCAAAAGCATACGGAACCCCAAGTGAGATACAAAAACATCATTTAAAAAATGATCTTGAGGTTAGAAAATATCCGCACATCCAAATCGGTCCGATGAACCAAAAGCAATACCATCTGTATTGAAATTTATCCATCTCAAAGGTGGCACCCTCTAAATCACCTCCACAATCTATAGACCCCATTGTTGGGCACTTAGTTTGCATAGGCATTTTCTTGTACTGTATTTCGCATGGAGCTACACAGTGATAAACCTGTCTCGCGATTAAGTTGCCAAAATGTGATATATGCAAAACTCAGGGTAGCCTATTTGTCCTAAAATGACAATCATTTCTAGTTGTCTATATGGCCAAGATGATAGAAACAATCGATACTTTCCATTAAGATGTGACCCAAAGTCAATTTCCATTGAGTCTTTCTATAGATGAAGGATGGAAGACTCTGTATGGGGCTGCTTATAAAAGAATGAGCATAAAAGATCCTAGAGAGCACATGTAAAATGACACTTGAAAAAAATGTGAGATATATTTTCCTCTACTAAAACACACAAGGGGCATCTAGAAGGGAATGACCATCCCTTCTTCTTTAACTGGAAAATAGTGGGAAGTTTATTATGAATAGCTCGTCAAAGTAAAATAGATCGTAAGGGCTGTGTGAAAGGGGCCTAGATAGCCTAGTCCTTACTCTTTAATTCTACGGCCATATGTAGCATATCATAAGCTTCATTGGTCGTGACTCCTCCCTTAGATGAGTACATCCAAATTCTGGTGTTTGTATCAATCTCGATAACTATCAATCGAATCTCCAAAGTCATAATGGCGTAAAAGTTCTCCAAGCATCCGTGTGTAAATAATCTCCCATTAACAAAAGGATTGGTGGATCTACTAAGGGCTGTTCATCCTTTCAATTAGAGGATCAAGTACCAAGCCAATTTTTTGTCTAAATCCATACTATAAATGTTTTTCTAACTAACCATTTAGATTCATTCAAAAGTGTCAAGTATTGAGGTCGTAAACCCATCCAGACAAAAGAGTGAACATAATAGCTCTAGCAACTTCCTCTCTATCCAAGTAGTGTTTGCATAAATAAAGCAGCATACTAGAGTTCTCTATAATAATCTTCTAGGCAAACTTTATTAACATAGCCTTATTTAAAAGATTAAGTTTTCATAGCCTGAGACCTCTTTCCTCTAGTGGACAACAATAATCATTCCAAGCAATATGGACCAATTTAAATTTATTTGACTTTTATAACCAGAATAAATTATAGATGGTAATTTTTGACCATTTCTAAATCTAAAAGGAGTGGAGGGACATACTCTGAATGACCAAAGAAATCAATCATCTATACATTGCCAAAGAGAATGTCAGCCATTTCCATGCTTTGATCCTTGCGTGTATTTTACCAACAATTTCTTGGACCCCTTGAAAGAGATTGACACAAAGGTAGGATGTAGATGAGTCCCTTATCTACATCCCAATTATTTTCTAAAGCAACAAGCAATCATTATGTGGTACCTCTTTGCCAAAGAAAATAAAATATTTATACAAATTGATCATTTGAGCTGAAAGTTGTCCATACAAATGAAATGTCTCAAGTAAAAGCTTGAGGTTTGATGAGTAAGTACAACTGAAGATGAGAAGGTCATCCATATCTAAAAGTAGGTCAGTGTAAGGTTGCCTCTAGGTGAAGAAATTTTCTAGAAGCGCCTGTTATCAACCAATGACTCGAGGTACCTATTGGAGAAATCTGTGGCAATACAAAATAAATGTAGGGAAAATGGTCACATTATCGGACACCTCTAGAGTAAGATAAATATCCATTGGGTGAACCATTAATCAAGATCCAGATTCTTATGGAAGTAAAAAGGTCTCAGATTCAATCCAGAAATATGTTGTCAAAGCCAAAACATTGCATCATTTTTAAAATAAAATTCCAGCTCATGGTATCAAAATCTTTACAGACATCAATTTTGGGATAAAGAGTCCACAACAATTTCACTATCAAGATAAAGAGATACTTAAAGACTCATCCCTAACTCGTAAATCGAAAAATAATAAACACTTTGGAAGAACACAATAACAACAATAAATAATAATTTTAGGCAGATACATACCTTTAAGTAATATACATAATTTATTAATCAGTAAGCTGGGAAAGAAAATAAAAGCTTTCTAATTAGAGTTTAAGATTTAGTATGTTGTAACATACATTGTTTAAACTTAGATTATGATGGAACAATAATAAAGCATGCATAACAAACGATGTAATGAGGTATCTATGTGTTAACATCCTCGGGTTGCTAATAGCAACCACTCAACAAGAAACAATCCTCTAAACAATAAAACAACTACAACTCTCACAAAAATAAAATCACCAATACTTGTATTAGTCGGGACCTTTGTTCGAAATGCTTATTATTTCTCTTGTATGCTATCTCTACAACAATCTGGTCTGTCACAAGAACCCAACTTTCCTCCAAATCCAACACTACCCAATGTGGTGTGATCCGAAACCATAGATTCGTAAAGTGAAGAGTAAAGTACTATAAACCTTGAAGACCTCCCTCAATCATGAATTAATCACCAAGAGACAAAAAGTCTACCACAAAAAACAGATTGTCTATATGGGACACACAGATAATCCACATACGTATATAGTTAACGATTTGATAATTGAGCATAACAATTAGTCCCAACTCACAATGTTGTGTCTCATAAAGAAAGAAAAATAGTCTTGAGCTTAGCACTTAAGTACTATATTTTGTAAATAAATAAGCTCTATATTCCATAACACTATAGTATTAATACGTAAGCTCTCGAAAAGAAATTTGTGAATTAGATGAAATTTTCAGTGTGAATTTTGATAGGGTTTTGGCACAATGAGATTGGAAAAGAAGAGAGAAATAGGATGGTTTATTTATAGAGGAATAAATATATACTAAACCACCATGCCACAGCCTTGTCAAGGGTCCTTGTCAAGTGAAGCTTGTAAAGGTTATATAGCTTTTAGTGATATTATCAGTATACTTGGAAATAATGCCAAAGACTTGATGTGTCAAAATTAGGCATAAAACATTTGTATGATTTATAATAACTGGCAAGTGCATGAATCACTTTCAAGGTCGGTTTAAAGAAGTATCATGCGATTTTTAAATAATTCAAAAAATTCTTAAAAATGAAAATAAAATATAAATATTTTGTCATAAAATTTGAGTTTGAAAATATAAACTAATGATAATAAAATAAAGATAGATTCAATAAAAATTTAGGAAATTAAACTTTTATATTGCAGTGGAGAATTTATAGGATACAATAGCTAGTTAATTATGTTTTCTCAATATTAAATATGTTATTAAAATATGAACTAAAATTATTGATTTTTCTTTTCTTTAATAAGAAATTATCTTAAGGTATGGATCAATTTTGTTATTAATTAGTTAGCAATGAAAGTCTTATAGCTGGGATAAGTATTTAACTGTTAACTAAATTAGGCTTTATTCTTTAGACATTAGTAAACCATGTAATTGATACTTTTGGCGGGACTATCAATTTAAACTCTCGTCAAGGTATCTAAGTTGGGTTAATAATTTAAGTATATGGAAACTAACTTTTATATTTTAAATCTATTATAAAAAATATGACATCAATATATTTTCAATTGAGAAATCTTATAAAAATCTTTAAACTAGATTTCTCTTAATTAGATCCAGAATATTTCATCTAATATCTAAGAGTTGACTTTAAATCAGATTAAGATAATTAAATCCTAAATCTAACTCTTTTGTTTATTATGAAAAATACTTCATCAATATGTTTTTCTTTTACAAACTTCATTTTAAATTTGATGAAGAAATATAACTTAATTCATTTTACAAAAAATGTAAATCTACTTTAATATTTCACAAGCATGACAAAATTACTAATATCCTATATTATTTATAACCATACATGCATATTTTAATAAATGATCAATAAATTAAACATATAATGTAAAAAACACAAAAATAATCTAAAAATAATACATTTAAATATATCTTAATAGAATCTCAGTACCATTTATGTTCTAAAAACCCTTCGAAGAGAATTGCCAACACTATTTATTTAATTGAAACTAGAATTACTACATAAACTAAAATTATTCAACTCTCAAATGAGAGAAGAACTTGAAACTACAAAAATAAAAGCTAAGAAAGCTTACGAGACTAAGAAATTAGCTTAAAAATGAAGCTGTGGGATATGGATTGGAATAGAATTAAGGTTTTCTTTATAGGTGTAAGAAAGGAGAAAAATATGGATTAGATCACTAGCGCTATGACACACAATTCTTTCATGCCGTGGCATACACAAGATGTACATGGTTTGGAGCTCGATCCACTACACTCGTGCCCCATCATAAAGAATTTCCATGCCATGGCCCACATTAATTTTGGGAAACATGATTCTCATTCTTTTTGCCTCATACCGCGGCACATAAAACTTCCATGCCGCGGCTCACGTTGTTTTGAACAAATAGATTCCTTCTTTTCTTTGTAATTTTTCATGGTTTGAGACATATGTACTACTTTACATGTGTTATACTTTAAACTTTAAAGTTGTAATGGAAGCTTTTAGATATATTCTTCAAGTGTTTGATCAATTAAATCTTTTTTAAGCTAAAATACAAGAAAAATCACAAAACATATCGTGATTCCGATAAGATAAATGTTTTTAAAATATTAGTAAAAATAAGTAAATACAAATCTATTAAATCATTTAACAAGCATAAAATCATGATATATGAAATAATTTTAAACATTCATCATAACCCTCAATTTTCTTCTTACTAATCTTTTAACTAGAATGGAGAAAAGTTAAAAATAAAAAACTAGAATAAAACTAAACTATCTTAAATTATTTTCGCAAATTCATATGGTTGCATTTAGCGTATGCAATAATCCTTTAAATCATTAGTTTGGCCTAGTAGACGAGTTTAACCCTCATAAATATTTTCAAATATGATACCCAAATGCAAAAATTAAAAAATTAAAAAACAAATAAACAAATAAAATTAAAAAAAATAAAAAGTAACAAATCAAAAGAATAACAAAATTTCTCATGCTTTTTAATCTCTTCTAAGATTACGATTAAAATCTATAGCATAATTTATTTTAATATTCTAAATATTCAAAGTTTATTATAATAATTTGTTGAAAATCACTTTGTCATTCAAATAAAAAAATGTATCAATATTAAATTTATCTAATTTTCGTGCATGGAATTCTAATTCACTTGAATTCTATCCTCGTGAGGGATACTCTCTAATCCTATTGATTCAAGCACTTATTCAAAGATATATGTGAATAGAGTTTATGTATAGAAAGAAACTAATAGGTTTGTTCAAACAATTGATGCCTAAACCCAAACTCAAACAATTGATGCCTAATATGTGAGTGTTCAAAAAATTACCCAGCATATGCCTAAACCCAAACTCAAAGGCCATAGGAAAACCAAACTTACCCATTAGATCAATCTTATAAGCCAACTTCGAAAGATAAAAAATGATTGAAGTCAAATTTGGATAGTTAACAGAATGCTTACAAAAAAAAAAAAGAAAAAGAAAATTTTCCCAGCCAAGTAGAAGAAGTAAAGGATGTCACAATCCTTTGAAGCGGTAAGGTAGTCAATAAATTATTACTAGAAATTTCTAATGATCTACAATTTAGTGCAAGTAATAAAGAAGGTGAAGTTAAAGTTTCCTAGAGTGGAGAGACAATTGCCAACAATGATCAACCTTTTGAGAAAAGAATTAGGGAATCAATTGATGCTCCTAAAAATCAAAAGATAATAGGATTGTACAAGCCACCAATACCATTTCCACACTAGCTAAAATAATCTAAAGAACATAAGCAATTCTCTTATCTATTTAATATAAATTACCTTTATTATAAGTGCTCAAGAATATGCCCTCCTATACTAAGTTATTTATAGAATTAAATACTAAGAAAACGATATATGAGCTTAATGAAATAGTAGTGGCATCAAAAAATTATAGTGCAATGGTATAGCGTCAATTACACCTAAAGTTAAAAGACCTAGGTATTTTTGTCATAAACATCACTATAGGGGGATAGAAAGATGGCTACAGTAATGCCAAACTTAGGTGCTAGTATAAATCTAGTGTAGTACTCTATCTTCTTACAATTAGGGTTAGGAGACCTTGAACCTACAACCATGTCCCTTCAACTTACAAATAGATCTATTAAATATCCAAAGGGAATGGTTGAGGATGTGCTGGTATAGGTAGATAAACTTATAATACCTATTGATTTTGTGGTTCTCAATATGAATATTTTGATTAGAAGACTGAGGGATACCATGAATTAATAGATAATTCTGAACTAATAGGAAACCATTGTATACCCTTAGAGCTACCTAGTACCCTGGGGAAGAGGCCACTTCACCCAAATTAGAATTAAAAGATTTTCCTAAGCACCTAAATTTTGTGATTTTGGGAGAAGGGAAAGCTTATCCTACCATTATTTCATCTTCTTTAATCAAAACTAAAGAAAATGAACTTGTCATGGTGCTTAAGAAATTTAAAAAGTCTATAGGTTAGAGTATCAAGGATATTAGAAGTATCAGTCCAACTATAGGTATGCATAAGGTCAATGTAGAAGACAATTCTTAACCTGCTAGAGAGGCTTTGAGAAGACTAAGCCCAATAATGCAAGAGGTAGTGAAAAGGAAAATTTTGAAACTCTTAGTAGTGAAGTCATTTATCCTATTACTGATAGTAAATTTGTTTGTTTTATGCATATGGTACCAAAGAGATCTAGGATAAAAGTTGTCAAAAATGATAAAAATGAGTTGGTATCCACTAGAATGGTCATCGGATGGAGGATGTGTATAGATTTTAAGAAGCTAAATTTATACAATAAAAAGGTTCAGTTTCCTTTTCCATTCATTGATCAAATACCAATAAGACTAGATGGGCATGAATTTTACTACTTTCTAAATGAACTTTCAAGTTATTTTCAAATACCCATTGCACTAGAAGATATGGAGAAGACCACCTTTACATGTCTTTTTGGGACATTTTATTTTAGGAGGATGTCATTGGGGTTATGTAATGCCCCAGCCACAATGGAAAAGTTCATTGAGGAAAAGAAAAGGTTGTGGAACTCTTATAGGTAATAATTTTGTAATGAACCTTAGCTATTTAGGATCGGACAAGATCAAATCATCCAAAGGTGTGTGTATGAAGAAGAACATAATAGCATCTTAGCCTTTTGTCATGATTTTCATTGCAGATTCCATTTTGGATGTGACAAAATGGCTCTTAAGGTATTACAATCTCATTTTTATTAGCAACTCATTTTAAAGATGCTCATATGTTTTGTGCACATTATGATAAATGTTAAAGGATAGGTAATATAGGAAAATGAGATGAATTTCCTTTTATATGTAATTTAGTTGTTGAACTTTTTGATGTATTAGAGATTAACTTTATGGGTCCTTTTCCCCATCTTCTTGATATTAATATATTTTGGTGGTTGAGGATTATGTGTCCAAGTGGGTAGAAGCTATACCCACTAAAACTAATGATGCCAATGTTGTTGTGAAATTCTCAAAGGAGTTAATTTTTAGTAGGTTTGGGATGCCTAGAGAAATAATATGTGATAGAAGGAGCCATTATTTCAACAAAATTTTTGATGGGGTACCAAAGAAGTTTAACACATACCCAAAGTGGATATTCTGCATTATCCACAAACTTCTGATTAAGTGAAAGTGAGTAATAGGAAAATCAAAGGGATTATGGAATGCATTATGATACCTTCAAGGAAGAACTGAGCAATCAAATCGAATGATGCCTTATATGCATACCATACAAAACACTCATTGGAATGAGCCCTTATCGAATAATCCTTGGGAAAGTGTGCCACATACTTATTGAACTTGAACATAAGGATTATTTGGTAATTAAAGAGCTAAACATGGATTTAGAAAAAGTAGAAGCACTGAACTTGAAGAGATTGAAAACACAGCTTTTGAAAATGCAAGATTGTATAAAGAATGTACAAAGCGTTATCATGACAAAAAGCTAGTTCATAATTCTTTTATTCTTGGAATAAAGTTCTTTTATTTAACTCTAATCTAAGATCATTTCCAGAAAGATTGAGATCAAGGTGTGAAGCCCTATTTAGAAGGAGGACACAAGACAACACACATTAAGTCCATATTGGTGAAATATTTTTAGCATCATATGGAATCTACATTTAGATAAGTTAAATAAACTAAGTACTCGATAGGAGGAAACCTATGAGTATAAGTAATATTATTTTGTTTATTTTTTTTGATGTTAATCATTTTTATTTCCTTTAATGAGAAAATTATTTAGAATTGTTAAATTTTATACCTATTTGTTGAAATTGTTAAGAAGTACACAGTTTTCATCTGTGTAAAATTTAAATGTTTGGATTGATGGATGCACCTGCAAATGAATACCAACTCTTGTGTGGGATCAATAAATAGGTAAATTTTCTCTCTATTAATCTTTATCTTTAATTTACAATTGTATATGGTGGGCATTGTAAATTCTAGGTTAGGGATGTGAAAATTTACATTATGAAATTATGCATAAATGAAATTTTTTATATGTTCACATGTACATTTATTATTATTATTTTTAATATCTTTGTTTTTGGTGTGCTTTAATTTATTTTTATTTTTTAGGAAAATTTAGAATAATTTTAAAATTACCATGTCTTTTTGTTAATTTTAAGAAAATGATTTAAGTCTTTGGATTGTTAGATTAGTTTCAAAAATATTTAATGGAGTAGTGTGATAATTAGTTAGTTATTTTCAAAATTATTTTTTCATGATTAAATTTTGAAATTAAGATGAACCTAAAATTGGTGTTTAGAAATTAAATAATGGAGATTACATTATGAGAATATATTTTTTAGCCATTATCTTCTTAGTCTGAGTGATGATATTCTTTTCTACTCTTTTAAACATATTTCTTGTAAATTTTAAATTGATGATCTCTATAGGTCTTCCCATTGAATGTTAAATTTTTTAAATCTAATTAAGTGTCATATATTTATTTTTATTACTTAAATTGAATGATTTAAGTAGAAATTGAAAGTATATGTCTTTCTATTTATTCATGCATTATTATAACTTTTAAAAAAAAGATATATATGGGATTACCTAAACCAATAAAAGAAAGGCCACAAATTGGCTACCCACTTTATCATACAAAAAATTCATAATCTATACATTGGTCTTTTATATATAAAAAAAAAGAGAGAAAAAGGAATAGTATAAACTAAATACTATGACTCAAATATACCCTATAAAGTTGGGAGAAATGGTTAAATATAAAAGAAATGATAAGAAATAAATTCCCAAGAAGTCATTTTCATTTTCTTCATCTCTTAAAGGTATATAACTTGAAATATTTAATTGATGAATTTGATTGATGCATGAAAGTAATATGTGATTTCTTTATAAAATCATTTCATTTGAACAATATTATGCACTACTTTGGGCTTTTTCTTCTTTAAACATATTCAAAAATATTAGTTCAATTCTATTTGCATATACCTTTGAATAAGTGCTTAAACTAATTGGATCAGTGATATTGAGAGTATGCCTTGTAAGGCTAGAGTTAGGTGAATTCAGATTACATACACAAATATTGGGTAAATTTAATATTGGTACATTTTTTATTTGAATAATGAAAATGATTTTCATCTAATTATTATTACAAACCATGAATGTTTTAACAATAAAATAACTTGTGCTATGGATTTTAAATGTAATCTTAGAAAAGATTAAAAAACATGAGAAGTTTTGTTATTTTTTTATTTTGTTATCATTTTACTTTGTTTAAAATTTTATTTATTTATATGTTGTTTATCTGTTTTTAATTTTGATGTTTGTAGATATCATATCTGAAATCCCTTACGAGACATAAACTCATTCACTAGGGAAACCTAGAGATTTAAAGGCTTGTTGCATATTCTAAATGCAGCCATGTCAATCTATGGAAATGATTTAGGATAGTTTTATTTAGTTTTTATTTATAATTCTTAGCCATTCTTGCGATGAGTGCTCAAAAGCACTTAATATATTGTGTTTTTATGCATGTTTAATGATTAAATACATTTGTATTTGCTTAGATTTATTATCATTTTAAAAAAATCTATCTTTTTAGAATCACAGGTATATTTTGTTTAATTTTAGGAATTTTAACTTCAAAGAAAAGATAAAGTTGATCAACACTTCAAGAATTATACATGAAACACTATATTACTACCTTAAAACTTAAAAACTAACCTATATAAAGTACACCATATGTTCAAAAAAGAGGATACGAGAAAATATGATTTTCAAGTTGATTATAGCAGTGCATGCAACGTCATAGAAGTTTTATATGTTGCAGTGTGAGGCTAACAGACTAACTATAATGCATCCCAAATTCTATGTGGACCCTGGGGTGAAAATATTGTATGGTTTGGTGCGAGTTAATTGGAACATATCCAAACCTTGCAATAGACTTTGTATGTCACGATATGATGAATTGTGTGCCATGATGCTAGACTTTTGATCCTTATTTTTCTACATTTATGCACCTATAAATAGGACCCCATTTGCTTTGTATCAATTGTCCCATATCATTCATCCTTTCTAATCCATCTTAACTTTTTTCTATGCCTTTTAGCTTGTGTTTTAGTAGTTTTAAGTTTTTCACTCAATTGAGAGTTGAATAGGTTTTAGTTTATGTAATAGTTTTAGATTTAATTCAATAAACATTACATTCACTACTACAAAAATGGGTATTTAAGTCGATATGTAAAGTCGGTTTTCGGAAAAAATTGACTTATAATGAATTTAAAGTCGGTTCGGTGTAGAACCGACGCTATCCACGTAGGATGTAGCATCGGTTGACGTGTCGAACTGACACTATGCGTGGACGTAGCGTCGGTTCACCACGTCAACCAATGCTATCCACGTGAATAAATTCTTTTCTTTTCTTTCTTCCCCAGACCGAAACTATTCCAAGCGTTGCATAACTCTCAAAAACTCAAAACCTCTTCCACTCTTTCTCATTTTCTGGCCACCTACGACCACCATTTCCACCGCCGGTTAGTGGGTTTTCTTCTTCTCTAACTAATCTTTTAGATCCCCTATTTTTTTAAGCGAAATACTCAAATTTTTTATACCCATTTCTCACTTACAAAACACAATTTTTTCTTCATTTCCTTCATTTTGTCACTTCATTTACTCTTGTAAGTATTTTTATTAATTCTACGCACTTATTATTCATATTTTTTCTGTTATTATGTGTTGTTATTTATGTATATAAATTTTTATATTATATATGTAGGTTTGTATTATAACATCAGGAGAAGAATACACCATGGTAATTTTTCTACTATTAATTAACATTTTATTTTTCAATTATTTGTATTATTTAAACTATTTGCTAAACTAATTTTGGTTTTTTTTCTGCTCGAATATAGGTTTTTATTTGAGTATAATAGAAAATGAGTAAATTTAAAAAAAAAATTAAAGTCGGTTCACCGCGTGAACCGACTTTAAATTGGTTTAAAGTCGATTTTTAACCAACTTTAATGCCCCTTTTTGTAGTAGTGATTAATCATGTTTGGAGGTTTTCTATTAATGTATATTTAAATGTATTCTTTTTGTATTATCTTTATGTGTTTTTTTACATGCTATGTTTAATTGATTGATAATTTATTAAAATATACATGTCTGGCTATAAATAAAATGGAATATTAGTAATGTTGTTACATTTGTGAAATATTAAAGTAAATTAATTTTTTTTATAAAATTTCTTCAATTTTATTTTTTCATCAAGATTAAAACAAAGTTTGCAAAAGAAAAATATATTGACAAAGTAGTTTTCAAAATAAACATAGGAGTTAGATTTAAGACTTAATTATCTGAATCTGATTTAGAGTCAACTCTTAGATTTTAGATGAAATATTATGGATTTTATTTACAGAACTCTATTTTGAAGTTTTTGTTAGAATTATTATTGAAAGATATATTGATAACATATTTTTCATAATAGTTTTAAAATCTGAAAGTTAGTTTTCAGATACTTAAAGGTAGGCCCTACCTAAGGATAATAATTGATTTATTATTAACAAACAGAATGATCCCTATCTTAGGAAATTTTCATACAAAAAAAGGAGAATTAATAATCTTAATTTATATGTTTAATAACGTATTTTGAATTGAGCAAGCATAATTAACTTGCTAATAAATCACATAAATTATTATTGCATGATAGATGTTTATTAAATCTATCTTCATTTTTTATGTCATTAGTTTAGATCTCAAACCAAAACAATCATGGTAGAATGTTTATGTTTTTATTTTTTTTGTTTTTAAGAATTTTTTAAAAATTTAAAAACCACATGATACCTCTTTATTGACCTTAGAAGTGTACTTATCATTTTCTATAAGTTATATGGGAATTTATGTGCTATTTTATAAGTTATACAAAATTTATTCGCCTAATTTTGACACATCAAGTTTTTGGTGTAATTACAAGTTAAAACTCACAATAGCACTGAATATTAGGATGACTTTTGTAAGTATCAAGTTTTTGACATAGTTTTGGGAGAGGAATGGCTTTTTAAATTTTTTATTATCAAAATCTTAAAATCATTTTATGTTGTAAATAAAGTTATTTTTAATTAAAATCTTAGAATATTTAGGTTACAATTTAATTTTAGATATTTTAAATTTTGAATCTTCTTTTGTTTTTATTAGAAAATAATAAAAATAATTTTTGAATAAAAATAAAGATTTTTTAAAAAAAGTTATTTTTAAATTTAATTTTTTTCTTTTATTTATTTAATTATTGTACCAATTCATTTTCTTTTAATTTTGATTTTGTTTTCTTTCATTTATTTACTTTATTTCACTTGCATCTTTATTTCATTTAATTAGTGCATGTTTAGTATATTTATTTACTTTATTTCACTTGCATCTTTATTTCATTTAATTAGTGCATGTTTAGTATTTTTGTGTAGGAATTTAATTAAATTTATTTCCTTTTGTTAACATGTGTATCATTGTATCATTTATTTCTTTTCATTTCTACATGTTTAGTACTTATGTTTACAATATGTAATATATTTGTATATTTATTTTATCTATTTTATTTTTCCACTTAAGATGTGATTTTAAATTATGCTTTTATAAGTTTAAGTGAGATAGGAGGTCCTTAGGGTACACTCTCACACCATATAATAATAATATAAATAAACCTAGTGGACTATCAAAAAGGCTGGATTTTGAGGTCCCATAGAATTTTGTTGAGCAAATTTTTGAACCTAACCTTGACCCTTTACCTGACTTTCAATTATGAGGGAAAATCCATCACAAAGGGAAACCATAATGAAAGAGTTTGCAAGGCCAACAATTGGCACTACAACTGCCCCAATCCAACTGGGTGAGGCAGCTTGAAAATATGAACTATGAAACATTCATTTTTTTGTGTTACCTTCCTTCATTGGACTACCTAATGAAGACTCATTGTTTTCATTTGGGACTTTGACTCAACAATTCAAACATTCTCACTCAGTGTACTTATCGAAGATCAACTTATAAGGTGTTTTACCTATACCCTAAAAGATAGGGCTAAGGCATGGCTAATGTCACTTCCCTTAGGTTCCCTGATTACATGGAAAGATGTTTATAACAAATTTATGTGAAAATTCAATTCCCATAAAAAACATCAAAGCTAAGAGCTATGATAGAAAATTTCTCTCAAATGGAGGGAGAACCTTTCCATGAAGTATGGGATAGGTTCCAACTCTTTCTCGTTGAATGCCCCATTACCATTATCCTCTATACCTATAGAACCAATTTTTCTATGATGGATTGGAACAACAATTTTAGTTCATCATTGATAATGCTACTAGAGGAGCTATGGGAGGAAAAAAATGCCTTAGAGGCTTACAATCTCTTTGAGATGTTGGGTGTTAATTCCTAACAAAAGAGCTCTTGAATGAGGAGAGTCGGAGTGAAATAGACTTCAGTACAAAAATTTGAATATAGCTTGGTCAATTGACCAAGCAAGTTATGATTCTTACAAAATATACCACCATGAATAAAGAATAATAATATGGGTGCAGTAATATGGGATATGGTGTTGAAACCTATCCCTATGAAGGAAAAGCTAATTCTGGACTCAACAGGTCAATGTACTAAGGGGATACCAACTAAAACCAAGGTATGATCCCAATGTTAAAACTTACAATCTTAGGTGGATGATTCATCCTAATTTCTTTTGTAGGTAGAACAACCTTCCATTTTCCCAAAGCTCAAACCCATCATACCAACAATTCCATCAACAAATTCCCAAGAATCCTCCAAACAAGCTAAATTTGGAAGACAAATTAAATTCATTCATTCAAGTTAGCAAAAACAACAAATCATGAAATAATGAAAGGTTGGACTCTGTAGAGATTTTTATTAAGAAGATGGAATTATATGTGGAGCAATTAACTAATTAATTGTATAAGTAAGGAATGGAATAGCTATAAAGGCTAGAAAATCAACGAAACTCAATAACAAGTGGTTATTGGGTTTAAGAAAAAATGAAAATCCCCCCAACAACATCTCACTCTAGATGATAAAAATTAGTCCTTGATAGAAGGTAACCCATTATTTTATTTTATTGCTTTTAATTAATTTTATTTTTCATTTTTATATGTGTTTATTTTGTACGACATGGGGTTCTTTGTTTCAAAATGTTCAAAATTAAAACAATCATGGCATGGCATGAATATTACTCTACTGCGGTATACATTTATTTTCTAGGCTTAAATACCTTTCCTTGTGTAATTTATCTCATTTTCGCTCACTTTCTATCCAATGCCCATATTTCTCTCCTATAAAGCACTCCAAATACCCTCAAAAACACCTTTCCTCAATAACTTTTCAAAATCCTTCATAAAAATCATTTTCCTAACAATTCCTTACTCATTCCACCAAGTAATTTTCATAAATTTCAAACAATATAATGAAATCTTCGTCTTCAATAGGGGTCTTCTTCATTGTTTTTCAATCCAAAACAATACAAAATAAGTATTCATACATTTTTAAATTCTTTAAAGTTTGTGGAATATTTGGGATTTTTAAAGAGTTCTAAAACCCCTAATCAGGATAAAGAGAGGTTAGAAAAATTTGATATAATCTGTGTTGTTATCTAGATTTTTTTGTGAACCTCTAAATTTTAGATATTATTTGAGATTTGAATGTGGCTTCAAGAAGGAGGAAGAAAGAAAAGGAGGTTTCCACTTCTGAAGGGTATGATAGGTCTAGATTCTCTAGTTTAAGGCCAAAGTCAGCTTTGAAAAAGTGACATAAGTAAATAAAGGATTTATACCAGAGAGGGGGATAGATTTTAAGTCTAGACCTAAGGGAATTACAAATTTCAGAGCAAGCCTTGAATGGAAAAAAATTTGTAAAATAACTAGAGGCTATTTTTGAATCCATTGTTCGGGAATTCTATGTGAATGTTCCCAATGCTATTGAAAATCAAGTTTTAGTAACAAATATACTAGTTCCAATTGGACCTAATGATATTAATGCTCTCTAATATTTAGTGAATATCAAAGAAGGTGAGTATGAGCATTATTTAAATAATGTAGATTATACTACAATTTTTGAAACCTTAACTATATAAAGTGCTAAATGGATTTATGCTAGTAATAAACATAAGGGTTTTGATATAAAGTATTTGGATAAAATTTCTCATATTTGTCAATACTTTGTGTATTCAAGACTTATCCCCACAAGACATTACATCATTGAAGATAGAGATAGGGTTATTTTACTATATGCTTCCAAAATACTTATGGATGTAAGGAACATAATTCACCAAAGGTTTAAGTTTTCTACAGATAGTCACCACATGTATTTATTTTTCTCCCAGTTAATCACTACTTTATGTAAGAAAGTGAGGGTATCCCATTCAAAGGTGAAGTTCTTATACAACCTGGTGAATTATTGGACCTGAAAATTTTTGATGAGCTCACCACTAGTTTGAATATTGTTCTAAGAGAAAGAAGAGCCATTCATCCATCAAGACTATTTATGAAAGAACAATTTCATAATTTTGGTAAAAGAATGAGATATATGGAAGAATATCGGTAAGCCTATTTTGCTCAATTATCTGCATTCTTGAATCAACAACATCATGATTAGGTGAAACATAGTCGGTTAATATATGAAATGAACCGATTATAATTGAGTCATCTCTAAGTACATGAAAGCCACTTAGTAACACCCGAGTATCCTAATCATGATTTCACTTTTGTGCCTCCACAAAGATCACAACATCAACATAAATAACAAGGTACATATGACATGGAAAAGGAGCTCTAAATTTTGATCCAAAATTTTATGTTTTCATTTTATTTTGCTTTATTCTACGTTATGTTGAGAACTTTAGTTTTAATTTTTTTGGATATTGTATTTGTTTTTCTCTTATGTTAATTCTTTTGTTTTATTTTGTTTTCTTTCACGTGAACATTATTTAGAATTGTTAAACTTAATAACCATTTAATATTAATTGATGTACCTACAATTCTATATCAACTCTTGAATACGATTAGTAAATGGGTAACTTTACTATCCATTACTCTTTGTCTTGAATTTACAACTATTTCATTAAGAGAAATGTAAATTCTACGTTGGGGGTGGGAAAAGTTACATTATAAAATTATGCTTAAATGAAATTTTTATATGTTCATATGTATACTTTTTAATATTTCTTTTAGTTTTTTTGTGCCCTTTAATTTACTTTTTAATAATTTTAAAATTATCCTTTACAAAATAATCATGTCTTTTAGTTAATTCAAAGAAAATGATTAAGCCTTTGCATTGTTAAATTAATTTCAAAAACATTTCAGAGTAATGTGATAATTAGTTAATTTTTTTCATAATTAGTATTTTATGATTAAATGTTGAAATTTTGATGAACCTAAAATCAGTATTTAGGAATCAAATAGTGAAGACGACCTAGTGATAATATATTTTGAGCCATTATGTTTCCATTCTAAGTGATAATATTTTTATACTCTTTTAAATACTCTTCTTATAAATTCTAAATTCCTATATGATCTTTATCGGTCTTTGCATTGAATGTTGAGATTTTTAGTCATATATTTATTTTTATTACATAAATGGAAATATTAAGTATACATTGAAATTATATTTCTTTCTATTCATTCATGCATTATTATGAGTTCTAAAAACAAGAGATTTATATAGGGTTACCTAAATCGGTAAAAGAAAAAAAGTTTCAAATTAACCACTCACTTTTTTGATGACTTGTATAATTTGGCATAATTTATAACTTTTCAACTTTAAATTTAGTCTAATTTTATTATGATTTATTGATTTTAGACTTCATTATTATTGTTTAAATATTATTGTAGATTTGAAGAAAATTAAGATTCAAAATTTTAGAATCATATCGTCTAAGGACTCTCAAATTTAAATGAAGACTTATTTTAATCAAATTTAAATTATGTTTTATTGAAATCAAATTTTAATAAAGATTTCAATAAACAAAAGGATAGATAAAAATGTTGAAATGGTTTGGATGCGGTATGCACACGTTATATATATATATATATATGATAAGGGAACAACTGTGTAGACAGAGAACAAAAACAAAGAGGAAAAATTGTGTTGAGGGAAGCAACAGGAAAAAAATGGAGAGGCGGTGCTGGAAACGAAGAAAGAAAAAGAAACTAGAAGCAGATCAGAAAAAAAAGAAGAGAAAGCTAGACAGTGGGCACAAAAGTAGATTTTTTAGCATTCACTTATATTTCAATTCTTCTCAGGAAAATTATGGTGAATTCATTTATGTTGAATTTCATTTTTAGCATGAACTAAATTTTCTTTATTTTATGAAAAAGATGTAATGAAATTCCAAACTATGCTCTTTTTTCCATGTTAATTTGAATTATTTATCTTTATGTTTGTCTGATTTATTATGAGTTTATTGCTTCTAATTAACCAGTCATTAATTAGACTATTTAAATCTTGTGATTTACTATCGAAAGAGGGAGTTATAGGATAGATCTGGAATATTTTAGTGTAGGTAAATATAGAGATCGAACGACTTGCATGAACATGTGTATTATTAAAATCATTGGTTTAATGCTTTCTTGCTTTTTAAATTGTATACTCTTGTGTAAATTAATGAAAAAAATGTTTCCAATTGAATGTCAAAAGGGGCTTTTGGATGTTTTTTGGAGATTGCTAATAAATAGAGAGAATTAAATTCAATTAGCTAGATGAGTAAATCATAGTGAGGGATAAAGTGAAATCGATTCCGTAGAAGTTTTCTTCCCATTAATTTGATTTTCAAACAACTTTTTTTCTTTTGCATATTTTCTTTAAATAAATGTTATTTTAAATTTCAATTACAACAAACTTAGTGAATTCTCTAAATAAAATTGAGATTATCATAATTTTTGTATTTTTCAAAATTAAATTACCAATCCCTTAGGACGATACTCTTCTTATCAATTTACTATAAAACTACGATATTGTGCCCTTGTAGTTTTGCACTAATCAAGTTTTTGGTGCCGCTATTGAGGATTTGTTTTTTCAATATTGATACAAAGTAATCTTGGTTTTAATTTAGAATTGTATTTTATTTTCTTTATATTTTTATTTTTATTTTTTTCTCTATGTGTGTTTTTGACGTTAGATGCGCTATGTTAGAACTCAAAACATTATTCCTTTTGATCTAAAGATTGAATGAAATTTTAGATCACAAAGAAAGAAAAAGGTAATAGCTATGGTTAAAGGAGAACAGAATGTACAGCCACACACCTTAAAGGATTTTGTAAGGCCAATTGTGAATGACAATTACTCAAGTGTAAGACGCCAGACCATTAATTCCAATAATTTTGAGCTCAAACTGGCATTGATCTGCATGGTGCAACAAGCCCAATTTAGCGGATCGCCACTTGATGATCCCAATATTCATTTGGCGATGTTCTTGGAGATTTGTGACATTGTAAAGATGAATGGTGTTACTAAAGACACCATTAGACTAAGATTGTTTCCTTTTTCATTGAGGGATAAGGCCAGAGGTTGGCTACAATCTCTACAACTAGGAAGCATCACTAGTTAGCAGAACATGGAAAAAACGTTTCTTACTAAATTCTTTCCACTAGCAAAAATAGACCAACTCAGGAGTGAGATTGTTGAATTTAGGCAAAATGATTTTAAGACACTCTATGAGCATGGGAAAGGTATAAAGATTTGATTTGGTGTTGCCCTCAACATGGATTGCCGAATTGGTTGTAAGTTCATATGTTCTATAATGGGTCAAATGGGAAAACTAGAACCATAGTTGATATTGCTTTTGATGGAACTTTAATGTCAAAGACAATTGAGGGTGCTACTTCTCTTTTGGAAGAAATGGCCTCAAACAACTATCAATAGCCAACTGAAAGATCTATGGCTAAAAAGTTGTTATGATTCATGAATTAGAGCCTTTTGCTGGCCTTTCAACTCAAGTTGCTTCTCTATCTCATCAGATTTCAACCTTGACAACCTAAATGATACCATAAAGTGAAAAATATGTTGCAAATTCAAATATGAAAAGTATGATGAATGAAGCAAGTCAAGAACAAGTTCAATACATCAATAACCGAAACTACAACTATTGTGGTAGTCCAATTCCAAATAACTACCATCCAAGGCTTCAAAATCATGAGAATTTTTCTAAACACAAAGAATGTGTTGCAACCTCATCCAAGGTTTGATAGTCAACCAAGTGAGAAGATGTCACTTGGGAATGCCATGGTTTCCTTTGTTGAAGAGATCAAAGCAAGGTTTAAAAAAATTGATTCACGATTGGATAACATTGAGACTCATTGTAGAAATATAGGAGCCACTATGAAAAATCTTGAAGTGCAAATTAGGAAACTAGCCATGACCATCAATGCGAAACAAAGAGGAACTTTTCCTAGCAATACAAAAGTGAATCCAAAGAAATGATGTAAGGATATTACATTTAGAAATGGAAGAGAAATTGAGAGGTCACCCTCAAAATAAACCGATTCCACCCCTACAGCTTTAAACAATGGCCAAAACAAAAATAAAGTAGAAGAAGAGGATATTGTTGATGATATACTAAGAGTGACTAACATGCCTCCATAAATTTAATTTCCTAACAATCCTCTTATTCTTTCTACTCCACTTCCTTATCCTCAATGCTTTCAAAAAGAAATTAGATAAGAAATTTTCTAAGTTTTTGGATATTTTTTAGAAAATTCACATAAATATTTCTTTTGCAGATTCCTTGGAACAGATTCCAAATTACACAAAATTCCTAAAGGACATCATTTCCAAGAAGAGAAGGTTAGAGGAGTTTGAAATAGTGAAGCTTTCTAAAGAATGTAGTGATATTCTTCAAAAGAAATTACCTAAAAAATTAAAAGATCTGAGGAGTTTCAGTTTGCCTTGCACTATTGGAAATTCATTTTTTGATAAAGTTTTATGTGATGTTAGTGCTACCATTAATCTTATGCGACTAGCACACCAATCGATCAAGTATCCACTTGACATCATAATCCAAGCATTTACTTCTAGGTAGATGCCATTGAGCAATGTGTAGTAAAATCCTATCAAGAGGATATGATGACTGAACACCTAGAATGATGTATCACCACTTCATCTCATGCTTATGATTTTAATAACTCTATTGTTTGTGAATATGATTTACCTTTTGTTAGTGAAGAATTTTTCCACTATGTATTTTCCTTAGAAGCATTGCAATGGGTTACATCATTTAGCAAAGAAGTGGAGAGGCTGGAGCCAATGGTAGCAAAGACGAATTATGTAATCTCTATAAGAAAGTGCCGCAAACTACAACTTCAAAGTTGAAGCAATTTGTAAGCATCTTAGCTAAGCATTCTTAGGTAATAATTACATCTTTCCAGTAATTTTTATGGCATCACTTATGCTTGAAGAAGTGGAGAAGTTATTGTGTGTGTTAAGGGAGCATAGAACAGCCTTAGGATGAACTATCTCTAACATACAATGTATAAGACCTTCTATTTTCATGCAGAAGATTCTAATAGAGGAACTTTACAAACCATCAATGAATCCCTAATAAAGATTAAATCTAGAAATGAAAGAAGTTGTGAAAGCTTAAATTTTGATGCTCCTCAATGCTTGAATTATTTATTCTATTTCAGATAGGTCATAGGTAAGTTCAGTGCAAGTTGTACCAAAAAAGGGTGGAATAATGGGGGTGAAAATTGACAACAATGAGTTTATTCCTACAAGATCAGTCATGGGTTGGTATGTATGTTTGGATTATTACAAGTTAAAAAAAGCAATAAGGAAGGATCATTTTCCACTTCCACTCATTGATCAAATGTTATATCGATTGGCTGGATATCCCTATTATTGCTTCTTAGATGGTTATTCGAGGTATAACCACATTTCCATAGCCCCCTAAGATCAAGAGAAACTTACATTCACATGTCCCAATGGAACATTTTCTTTTAGAAGAATTCCCTTTGGATTGTGCAATGCCCCAGCCACATTTCAATGTTTCATGATAGCTATATTTGTTGATATGGTGAAGGATATTATGGAAATTTTTATGGATGAATTTTCAATTTTTGGTACATCTTTTGATCATTGTTTACATAATTTAGATTTTTTTTGTAGAGATGTGAAGATAAAAAACTTGTGCTAAACTATGAGAAGTGTAATTTCATGGTTCAAGAAGGGATCGTGCTTAGCCATATAGTGTTAGCTAAAGGAATTGAGGTTGATCAAGCTAAAATTTTAACCATAGAAAAACTACCACCTCTAAAGAATGTGAAGGGAATAAGAAACGTTTTGGGACATGTGGGATTTTATAGAAGATTTATAAAGGATTTTTCTAAACTCTCTAAACCTTTATGTAATCTTCTTGAAAAAAGTTCTGCATTTGACTTTGAGGATGTTTGTTTACAGGCCTTTAATGTAATCAAGGAGAAACTGATTTTAGCACTAGTAATGATTAAACCTTATTGGAGTCAACCTTTTGAAGTAATGTGTGATATAAGTGACTTTACAATTGGAATATTGTTAGGAAAAAAGCGAGACAAATTGTTTAGGGCCATATACTGTGCAAGTTGGACATTGAATGAAGCACAATTGAATTATACTACAACTAAGAAGGAGATGCTTACTTTGGTGTTTTCTTGCAACAAATGTTGATCTTACCATATTGGTACAAAGGTGATAGTGTTCACTACATCACTTCATTATTTGTTTGGCAAGAAGGATGCTAAGCCTAGACTGATTTGTTGGATCCTTCTTCTTCAAGAATTTGATTTGCAAGATTTAGAAAAGAAAAGGACAAAAAATTTAGTTGTTGACCATCTCTCTCAATTGGAGAAAGAGGAATTTAAACCAGATTTCGTGATCCAAGAGGCATTCTCTGATGAGCAGTTGTTTGTATGTGAGATCAAGCTTCCTTGGTATGCTGATATTGTAAACTATATAGCTTGTAGGGTATAGCCACCAAATATTACTTACCAATAATGTAAGAAGTTTTTTCATGATATGAAATATTATCTTTGGGATGAACCTTTGCTATTCAAAAGATGCCCCGATCAAATCATCCGAAGATGTGTGCATGAATAGGAGATGCAAGCTATTCTCCATCATTGCCACTCCTCATCATATGGAGGATATTTTTTAGTAACACGAACAATAGCTATGGTACTTCAAAGTGGTTTATTTTGGGCCTCTATTTTTTGTGATAGTTATACTTTGGTGAAAACTTGTGATCGATGCCAACGTATGGGAAATATTTCAAGATGTTAGGAGCTACCATCAAAAAATATCTTAGAAGCTGAGTTATTTGATATTTAGGGAATTGATTTTATGGGTCCTTTTCCTCCATCCTTTTGCTTTGTTTATATTATGTTAGCAGTTGATTATGTATCAAAATGGGTGGAGGTAATTGCTACAACAACAAATGATGCAAAGATAGTGCTCATATTTCTACATAAGAACATATTCACAAGATTTGTCACTCCACCAGATATTATTAGTGATGAAGGGAACTACTTTTACAACAAGTTATTCAATAAACTTTTCTCTAAATATGGTGTGAAGCACAAGATAACACTTGCCTACTATCCTCAAACAATGGCCAAGCTAAAATTTCAAATCGAGAAATCAAGAATATCATTGAGAAGACAGTCAACACCAATAGAAAGGATTGGGAAAATAAGCTTGATAATTCTTTGTAGGCATACCTTACAGCTTTTAAAACACCTATCGGGATGTCTCCATATCGATTAGTGTTTGGAAAAGCATGTCATCTCCATGTTGAGTTAGAGTATAAAGCTTATTAGATCGTAAATAATCCACATTATATTTTCTCTATTTGATCAAAGTGTGAAAAGAAAACGAAAGTGAAATGTAAGAATCGAAAAAGGGTTAAGGTAGATGAAAATCATAAAAGGCTATGAGTATCAAGGTGGACAAAAAAAAGCACTCCACTTATTGAGGATAGCAACAATATTGTCATCAGTAGAAGCATATTGTCGAGAAAAGCTATGGTGTGAATCCTATGGATATATTTTTATTATTATTATTTCTTCCAAGTATTTTCCCAATTTTCTTTAATTTCCATATCCATTCCTTTCTTAGCCCTTACCCTGTGGCCCATCATTACAACCTTGATTAAAGACCTTTTGATCTTTGATTTTGGTGTTTAATTACATTAGTGAAGAGGATTTATGAAAATTGGGCTTATGGGGTTAAGTTTGAGAAAATTCTTCTTATTTTCAGTTGTTCTACTTTTATCTAAATTTGCTGGTGGTTTGGAGTTAAATTGACTATTTCACACACACACACATACACTCAAGGACTTAGATTTAGGTTTAAGTAAATGCTTAACTCTTACTTGCAAATAGCTAAATTTTTGATTGATTTTCTTGCTATCTTTGATGTAAAAAGAGTAAGTTATTAGGGATAAAATCTAAATCCAGATCATGGCTTGGTGAGTGACGGTAGTTCTCTATGGGGTCTAGTTGATATTGTCTATAGTTGTCTTTTATTTTCTTTTTGTTTGAGGAAAAAGAAAGTTCTAAGTTTGGGGGTGTTTGATGACTTGTATAATTTGCCATAATTTATCACTTCTTAACTTCAAATTTAGTCAAATTTTATTTATTTTTTATTTTTTAGACTTCATTATTATTATTTAAATTTTATTGCAAATTTGAAGAAAATAAAGATCCAAAATTTTAGAAGCATATCGTCTAAGGACTTTCAAATTTAAATAAAGATTTATTTAAATCAAAATTAAATTATGATTAATTTAAATCAAATTTAAATAAAGATTTCAATAAACAAAAGGATAGATAAAAAAACACTGAGGCACGTCTTATATATATATAAACCAGAAAGGAATAGTTACGTAGGCAGAGAACAAAAAAAAGAGGAAAAAAATGGTGATGAGGGTAAAAACATAAAAAAAAAGGAGAGGCGGTGCTGGAAACCAAGAAAAAACCAGAAGCAGATCAAAGAAAAATAGAAGAGAAAGCTGGACTACACACACAAAAGCATATTTTTCAGTGTTCACTTTTCTTTCAATTTTTCTCAAAAATATTATGGTGAATTTTTTTATGTTGAATTTAATTTTTAACATGAACTAAATTTTTTTTATTCTAGGAAAAAAAATGTAATCTAATTCCAAACTATGCTTGTTTTTCCATGTTAATTTGAATTATATCTATTCATGTTTGTTTGATTTATTTTGAGTTTATTACTTCTAATTAACTAGCCAATAATTAGATTATTTTAATCTTGTGATTTACTATCGAAAGAGGAAATTATATGATAGATTTGGAATATTTTAGCGTAGGTAAATATAAAGATCGAAAGACTTGTATGAACTTATGTAGTATTAAAATCATTGATTTTAATGCTTTCTTGTTTTATAAAATTATTAATGAACAAGAATGTTTCCAATTGATTGTCGAAAGAGGCTTTTGAATGTTTTTTGGAGATTTCTAACAAACAAAAGAAATTAAATTCAATTAGATAGATGAGTAAAACATAGTGGGGGATTAAATGAAATCAATTTCCTAGAATATTTCTTCCCATTAATTTGATTTTTGAACAAAATATTTATTTTCTTTTGTGCATTTTATTTAAATAAATTTTATTTTAAATTATAATGACAACAACCTTAGTGACTTCTCTAGATAAAATTGAGATTTGCATAATTTTGATATTTTTCAAAATTAAGTTACCAATCCCTGAGGACGAGACTCTTCTTATCACATTATTATAAAACTACGATAATGTGTACATGCATTTTTGCACCGATCATTAATCATATAAAAAATTTACAATATGTGCATCAGTGCTCTCTATATATGAAAAAATATCTCTAAAAAAGAGAGAAAGAAAAATTAAAAAAGAAAAAGAGAGAAAAATCAATAATATAAACTATATAGTATTACCCATATATACGCTAAAAAGTTGTGAGGAATTTCTAAATGCAAAAGAAAAGATAAAAAATAAATCCCCAAGAATTTATTTGTATTTTCTTCATCTCTTAAAGGCATATAACTTGAAATTTTTATTTGATGAATTTTTTTGATACATGAAAGTAATATGTGGTTTCTTTATAAATCCTATAATTTGATTCTTTTCATGAGAATAATATTTTGTACTATTTTGAGCCTTTTATTGTTTAAAAAAATGCAAAACTATTTGTTTATTTCTTTACTTAAACTCTATTCGCATATAATTTTGAGTGATTTCTTGAACCAATAGGATGATTGTTATTAAGAGTATGCCTTTTTAAGGTTAGGGTTGAAGCAAATTTGGATTCCTTACATTGAGATTTGGTAAATTTAATAGTGATACATTTTTTATTTGAATACAAAAGTGATTTCCATCCAATTATGATAATAAACCATGAATTTTTAGAATATTAAAATAACTTATGAATTTTAATTGTTATCTTAGAAATAATTAAAAAGCATGAGAAGTTTTGTTATTCTTTTTATTTTGTTATTTTTTATTTGATTATCTTTTTAATTATTTTAAATTTTATTTATTTATATTGTTTATTTGTTTTATAATTTGCTTTTAATTTTGATGTTTATGGGTATCATATTTGAAAACTCTAACGAGACTTAATCTCATCCACTAGGGAAACCTAAGGATTTAAAGGCTTTTTGTATATGCTAAATACAACTATGTCAATTTACATAAATAATTTAAGATAATTTTACACCACTACAAAAAGGGGTATTTAACTCGATATGTAAAGTTGGTTTTTGGAAAAAAATCGACTTATAATGAATTTAAAGTCAATTCGGTGTAGAACCGATGCTATCCACATAGGACGTAGTGTCGGTTGATGTGTCGAACCGACGCTACATCCTACATGTATTTTTTTATTAAAAAATGCAGTTTAAAATTGAAAAAAAAATTTAGGTACAATGTTTTTTTAGGTCAATTATTATTTTATTTGACTCTTTAAAATTTAAGTTGGATATATATTTATATATAGTATTGCAATTTCCTATAGTACAAGGTATAGTAAATGCAGTTTAAAATTGCAACATAGGACTTTATCAAAATTGCAACTTCCTATAATACAAGGTATAGTAAAACTCCCTCGGTCTTTCAATTTCTATGGTAGTTTTCTTTGAAGAACTGCACTACACTCCTCATTTAGCATGATAGTGTCATAATCTCCCAACTTCCTCTTCTTTGATAGAATTTCCTTCATGAATTTTGCATACTTGGGCATTTGTTCCAACATCTCTGCAAAAGGAATGTTAATATGCAATTTCTTAAAAATTTCCAGAAATTTATCAAATTGTGTCACTAGGCAACGATCCTTGAGACCTTTCTGCAATCTTCTTTGAAAGCTGCCCCAGTTGGTTTTGGATGTCACTGTTGATTGCCTCTTGATTTCTGAAATTTATTCTTGACTCCTCAATGAACTTTCCCAAAATTCCTTCCAAATCTATTTGTTTTCTTCTCTTGGGGTTGGTAGGAAGATAATGACGGTTTAAATCCCCCTTGGTTATTTCCCCATGAAAAATTTGGATGATTTCTCCAACCTGGATTGTAGGTGTTCGAATATAAGTTATGTTGAGGTCTTTGGAAATTTGAAACATAATTTTCTTGCTCAACATTTGGGGAAGCAAATGGATTTCCAACTTAGCACTCGATACTAGCATGATTTCCACCACATAAATTACATGCTGCAGTTGGTTTGGATTCGAACTTAGATGACAAAGAATCCATCTTTCTTGAAGGAGTAGCAACTTGAGCCGACAAAGCATTCACTGAATCAATTTCATGCACTATTATTGGTCTTTTTGCAATTACCCGCTCTGAATATTACTGATTGTTGTTTTCTACCATAATCTCTAATAACTCATGAGCATCCTCCGATGTTTTTCCCATTAAAGACCCTCCAAGTACAGCATCAATCATTTCCCTATTGTTTGAAACCAACCCATTATAAAATGTAGAGACTTGCAGCCAAATCGGTATACCATGATGTAGACACTTCCTCAACATTTCTTTGAATCTTTCCCAAGCTTCATACAATGATTCTTGGTCATATTGTGTAAAAGATGTGATTTCATTCCTCAATTTTTCCATCTTAGCAGGAGGAAAGAACTTGGACAAGAATTTCTGAACCAACTCATTCCATGTTGTAATTGATCCCGATGGTAATGAGTTTAGCCACTCCTTGGCTTTATCCCGAAGTGAAAAAGGAAAAACCCTTAATCTTACAGCATCTTTAGACACACCATTTATCTTGTAAAGATCACACACCTCCAGAAAGTAAGCAATATGTGCATTTGGATCATCCTTTGACATTCCCCCAAACTGATTTAATTAAACCATTTGGATAAAGGATGGTTTTATCTCAAATTTATTGTCTTGAACAGTTGGCCTCCTTATACCTGAAGTAGTTCCAGCAACATTAGGCACAGCATAATCCATCAAACCTCTACGATTTCCACCTCCCTCAACAAATGGTGGATCCATGGCTGATTGTCTATTAGAAGCTGAGGTTGAACGCCTTCTCTCTCAGTTTAGACGCCTATATGTTCTATCAATCTCTGAATCAAATGGAAGAATGTTAAGGCTTCTTGCACGTCTCATACAACAATCCTACAACTAGAAAATTAACTAGCATAAACACAACACAAATTTTTTATGATAAATAAGATAAAAGAGCAAAATAAACAAAATTAAAAATGAAACAATGATAAAGCAAATTAACTTCAAATTAAAACTAAGATTAGGTAGTATTGATATTAATAAAATCAAACCAATCCCCGGCTATGGCGCCAAAAACTTGATGCGTATTTTCCCAAGTGTATGAATCGTTCAAGTAATAAAGTGTACAAAAGTATGGATATCGAACCCACAAGGAATGGCGTTACTAAGTACCGAAATTGACTAATCCTAATTTTATTTGAAAACCCAATTGTTGAAATTGTTTAAGAAGCAACTTAACTTAAAAATAAACGCAAATAATACAATTGAATGTTGTTCACAAATGATTAAAAACGCTAAGGCATTTGATTTCGCTAAATCAATTCCATCCGATTTCAAATCATGTTATATGAGAATCAAAGCTAAAAGTGATGGTTGAAAAACCCAAATTTACCTAATACTCTCTCTCGAGTTATATTAGAATTACTTATCTATGAAAACCAACTATATTTCTATGAAGATTTAATCACAAACAAGCACATTACGATTTATGGAATTTCTAGAATAACTAATTACATCATGCATTAGGTCTCATACTCGCATTCAACATACAATATTTATCACAAGAAGCATTCATTACACATCTCCTCTCGGTCTCAATATAATGCAGCAAATCATCTAAATCTTGGTCAAAAATTTAAAAGCATTAAGCATGGAAATAAATACTCAACTTGAAAACAATGAACTCATATAACAATAACAAAGGAAATCAAATTTTCTTGATTCAACTACATCATAGCCTTAGCAAAAAATGAATTAGTTCATAATGGAAATAAGAACAAACATTATCTCAATTGAATCCATGAATAAAAAATCTGAATAAGTCACACTGATGATCCTTTCACGTTAACACTTCATGAAAAACAAGTATTTTATGTGAGTGATCAAATTGTCACAAGATGGCCTGTTGTGTTAATGCCTCCACAAAAAGAGTTTTACCATTGTGATGCTTTAGAATATGATTACCTTATGCTTGATACATTAACCAATATTAGTAATTTCTCAAACAAATTGCCTAATGTATGTGATGATCTAGTTGATGACGATGATTCTTCGTCATGGGCTCGAAGTGATTGTGAAGGAATATATGTATATAATCAACAGCCTAATTAAACATAATGTATGTTCTATATTGTTGTAATAACTCTTATATATATATGTGTGTGTGTGTGTGTGTGTATGTATGTATGTTCCTAAAATTGTCAATTAATTTATATTTCTTCATTGTTTGCAAATAATTCATGGATCCTCGGGTAACAGAGCTTGTAAATCCAAATGATCCATTGGGGCATTTGAAAAGAAGAGGTTGGGAAAATATACCTAATGCTCCATTTAACCCAAATGATAGAGTACCCATTCTATTTGATGCTACTGGTAATCCAATAGGAAAAAATGGCTAACAATTGAAATCCTCTATTGGTAGACTTGTGAAGTCCAATATACCAATCAATATAAATGATTGGACTCAGGTTGACAAAGATGAAAATTTCAAAATATGGATAACCATTTGTGTAAGTCTCTTATATTTTATAATCAATTACATATATTATATATTTTTTGTATTATATCTAATCTTTTTTAGTGTGTTTTTATAAAATTGTTACAAAGTCGATGACAATTGGAAGAGCAAGTGTTATAAGATTGCAAATAAGGCGTGGAAGGAATACAAGACTTCCAAATTGGAAAGAAATTACGTGTTTCCATATTTGGAACCACTTGATGAAGTAGAGCTCTACAAAATCCCTAAAGGACACCTCTAGATTACATCTTAAGTAGAGCTCTACAGAAAGTTGGTTAGGGGTTGTGATGAGTGCTCAAAAGAACTCAATATATCCTAATTTTATGCATGTTTAATGATTAAATAGATATATATTTGCTTAGTTTTACTATCATTTTAAACAAAATCTATCTTTTTATAATCATGAGTATATTATGTTATTTTTTAGGAATTTTAGCTTCAAAGCAAAGATAAAATTAATCAAAACTTAAAGAATTATAATTGAATCATTCCATTACAACTTTGAAACTTATAAGATAACATATGTAAAATACTACATATGTTCAAAAAAAGGGATACAAGAAATATAGGTTTATAGTTCATAGGAACTATGCATACTGTATTATGGATGTTTTATGTACCACGGTGCGAGCCTAGCAGATTGAATATAATGCGTCCTAGATTCTATGCGGGTCATAGCATAAAATTTTTGTGTACCACTACACAAGTTAATTGGATCATGTCCAAATTGTATAAAAACATATGTATGTTATGGCATGAAGAATTGTGTGCTACGATGCCAGACCTCTGATTCTTATTATTTTCCTTCTATACACATATAAATACATGAGTATATTCATGCTTTAACTTCTCTACATGTATTTAAATTCCAAATAAGAATGTAATATTATGGATTCATAGAAGATAATTCATATATGTTAAAAGAGTATATTCCTAAAATAAATTACCACATATTTAATTAACATGTTAATATTTGAGATGATTTCACTCATAAATTTCATGACAAAGTAGTACCACACATGACTCCATCATTTTGTTACCTACAAAAAAAAAATGTACATGATTTATCAATTATTATTATTCAATAGTAAAATTCATTAAATTATTAATATTCGCTTATACATACCATAAATTTGTCATATACAAGCTTATGTGATTTTATAAGGGCAATGCCCTTACTCAATTTCCACAGCTTTCATGCCCTATCAAAGTTTAAAATAGTTAGTTCCTTATTAAATATTACAAAAAAAATAGAAGAAAAATAGCTAGCTATAACTCTTACATTTCAACAACTGTTTTTATGTCTTTACTCAATTCTATGGAAGTTAAGTCATAATACCAAACATAATTTCTATGTAGATCAAGAATTATCAATATCCAATGATCTTGACCTTATTTAAACATTAATGGCCAAGGGATTATCAACTTATTTTTTCTATAAAGTGTTAAGGCTCTATCACATAATTGTTTAGCTCTGATGCTAACATCATGCTCTTAATATTGATTGACAAATGACGAATCATAGAACATTGATAAATGTGATAAGTGATTAGCTTGAAGTTAATAATAACATGGCCTATATAAAATAAATACATATAAATAATTAGATTATATAAATATAATTATATGTTCTACATCAACAAAAGTTATTTACTGAATGGGGACTCACCTTGTCCACAATTGAATTATACTTAAATCAATCATTTGAAATTCAAATAGTTGCAATATGCACTTGATCGATATATATGTTTTCCCACTGTGTATGCAAGAAATTTCTCTAGGAAGTTGCACATTCCATCCATCATTTTTGCTAGTCTTGCCACGAGATACTTACTTTGTATCTATTAAATATGCCGTACTTACTAATTCTGTTATAATAGACTATGAAAAGGTATTATATATGTTAGTAACAATAAAAGAATAATAATATAATAGAAGTAGTAAAATAATTTTATCTTAAGTAAAAAAATAATATCATATAAAAATTTATCACAACTTGAATCGACGGCCAAGCCATATATTGTCCAATAGCATCCTGAATTGTAATAGCATCAGAAGGCACAGATAGTGGACAATGATGAAGAAATGATTAATCAATTACTATTAACCAATAATTTGGAAAATATTGATTATGAATCATTTGATCATCACTCAATTGGTGTACCACTCCAATAGTAACATAGTTTGTATATGATGGATGTTTCAAAAAACATTTCATATTCTTTAAAACCTTTAAGTGTTATATATAATAAAAAATAATATACTATCTACATAAGCTTTGAATCTTACCACAAATGATTAATCAAAAGGAAGAGGAATTCCATATGGGGTAGCTATTGGAAGGACATTCTCATCAAAATATTCATCATATGATGGATGGTAAGAATGTACAGATTGCATTGAAGATATTGAATCACTACCTGATTGCTTCGGCATTCCTGGCATAAATGAAAAATCAATAGGATGACTATATCCCATAGAGGATATAGGTTAGGTACCATAAGATTATATGGGTGGAATGCATGGAATGGATGGAATGGTTGGTGGATGCCTAGTGACATACCTAACCAATAGGGCATGCCTTCATTGTTGTATAGTGTCATGCCTTACATGTGTTGTGATTGATATTGCTTTAAAGTAGCAATCTCACTTAACACTGAGGCCTTAAAAAAGTTCAATTCTTCTTTAATTTTATAGTACTTCTCCTTACTAACCATCTGAGGCCTTTGTTTTGGAATATTGAAAAAATCCATATAACCATCATATTGGATTCCTCCCCTAACATGACCAGGATGATAGTTAATTTTTATAATATTTTAAGTCTGTCTATAAGTATATCGACTTAAAATTCATTATAAGTCAGTTTTGGGCAAAAACCAACTTTAAATCCCTACTTAATTGCTCTTTATTGAAGTAGTTATTTAATTCAATAAACAATATGTTAATTCTATTTGGAAGTATTCTAGAATAGAAACAATACTGAATTTTTATTGAGGTATATTTAAATGTATTCTTTTTAGATTATCTGTATTTGTTGTTTTTCATGCTTTATTTAATTTATTGATCATTTGTTAAATTATGCATGTTTGGTTATAAATAAAATGGGATATTATTAATGTTTTTATGCTTGTGTGAATATAAAAGTAGATTAAATATTTTTTTATATAATATATTAAGTTTTAATTCTTCATCAAGATTAAAATGAATTTTGTAAAATAAAAATATATTAAAAAAGTATTTTTCATAATAAACAATAGAGTTAGATTTAAGATTTAATTTCTAAATCTAATTTTGATCAACTCTTAAATGTTAGACGGAATATTATGGATTTGATTTAGAGAACTCTATTTAAATGTTTTTATAAGAATTATTATTGAAAGATATATTGACGACATATCTTTCATAATAGTTTTAAAATATGAAAGTTTCTTTCAGATACTTAAATCATAAACCTAACTTCAACACCTTGATAAAATTTAAATTATTAGGGAAAGAAGCAAAATTTAATAATTAATCAATTGATAGGCCCCACTTAAAGATATTAATTGGTTTATTATTAACAATCAATTAGTAGGCCCCACCTAAGGATATTAATTGATTTATTATTAACAATGAGAATGACACCTACCTTAGGATATTTTCATAAAAAAAAGTATAATAAGTAATCTTATTTCATATTTTTAATAACCTATTTAAGATTGAGCAATCATACATAATTAGCTAATATATCAAATAAATTCTCCACTACATTATAAATATTTAGTTTCCTAAATATTTATTGAATCTATCTTTATTTTTATATCATTAGGTTAGATCTCAAACCAAAATACTCGTGATAGGATGTTTAGGTTTTTATTTTTTTGTTTAAGAATTTATTGATTAATTTACAAACCATTCCTCTTTAGACCAACCTTTGAAATATATTTATCATTTTATATAAGTGATTCATGCACTTGTGAGTTATTTTATAAATTATACAAAATTTGTATGTCTAATTTTGGTACAACAATTTTTTGGTGTAATTACAAGGTAAAATCGATAATAGCACTAAAAACTAAGATAATATTTACAAGCATCAATAATACCAGTGGGAAACCAAAAGGCTTTGAAGTTAAATATTTGGATAAAGTTCTTTGTATCTTGAAATATTTTGTCTACTCCAAACTTATGTATACTATTCATTATAGTATTGTAGATAGAGAGAGGGTTATATTACTTCATGCTATAGTATTCACAATGACTATGGTTGTGGGAGTTAAAATTTACCATAGGATAAAATTTTCTGCTATCAACCACCATTTGAGTTACTTCTTCCTCCAACTTGTAATTTCTTTATGCTAAAGCGGGGTGAATTACCCAAAAGGTGAGGTGTTACTTCAACCTATTGAATTAATAAATCTAGCATATTGTAATGAACTCACCTTGGCTACATATAGAAGAAAAAGTGATAGATAATCAATTCATCATCAAATATGTCAATGAATGATGAAATTCATCATCTAAATGAGAAAGTGAATTATATGGAAAAATATGTCCAATCCTACAATATCTAGCATGTTGAGTCTACAAAACAACAACAATGTTATCATGTTTATTATAGCCATATGTTCTATGAAATGCATTGGTTAATACTTAACCATCTTGAGGTGAATTCATGTCATTAAGAGAACTCAAAAATCAGGGGTATGCGTCTATTTTTACACCACCCAAACAACCAAATTCGGAAGAAAAATACCATAAGAAATGGAGGATTGACCTCTAACCTTATCCCATAATATTATGTGTTTCATTAGTTTTAATTATTTTTATGTATTTTGTTTCAGTTTTTTTTAATTGCTTTTGTTTTGGGTTTTATTTTAATGTTATTTTATATTATATGTAATATTTTTTACTTTACTTGATTTTATTTCCTATTTTTGTGAACAATGGTTATTCATTTAGAACTATTAAAATTTACAACTTTTTGTTGACATGTGATATATGTGAGAAGTACACAACTTTTTGTCTTTGGGTTTTAAAATATTTGTGATGATGGATGCACCTGATTTTGCACATCCATTCTTGATCACATTGAGCAAATATGTAACTTTTCTCTGTTTTATTTTTCTTTTAATTTATATTTGTTACATTGAGAACAATGTAGATTCTATGTTAGGGGGGAAAAGTTATATTATAAATTTTATCAACTTTTAATTTTTTTTATTAAACATGTATTTACATTTACACTTATTTTTATCAATTTTTCATTTATTTTACTTCATTTATTGGTTTAGAGATAGTTAGATTCAATTTTAAATTTTTTTTCTTACAAAATTATCATCATTTTAGTTGATTATAAGCAATTGATTAAGTCCATTTTCACTGTTGGATTAATTTCTTGAATATGTCATAGAGTAATATGATAATTAATTTTTTTGTCATAATTTGTATTTCATGATAAAATATTGAAGTTGAGTTAAACCCGAAGTTAGTATTTAGGAATCAAATAGTGGAGACTACGTTGTAAGAATATTTGGAGCTTTTATCATTTTATTCTAAGTTATAATGTTTTCTTCTCCTTTAAACACTATTCTTATCAATTCAAATTGTTAAATGATCTCTATAGGTTTTGCATTGAATGTACAGATTTTAAATATCTGATAAAGTATCATGTACTTATTTTTATTGCTTAAACTGAATGAATTCAGTAAAAATTAAAGTGTATTCTTATTTCCTTCATGCATGACCTCCAAAATATATATATATATATATATATATATATATATATATATATGTGTGTGTGTGTGTGGGGGGGTTTCTAAAGCGAATACAAAATAAGTCAAACTAGCCATTCACAAATTATAAAAGTATATATGTAATATGTACATGGATCCACTCTCTAAAAAAAGAATAATATAATAAAAAAAGAGTTTATAAAAAACGAATAATATAAACTAAATACTATGACCCAAAAGAACTTCAAAGTAGTGAGAATGGCTATTACAAAAGAAACGAAAAAATAGAAAATAAATCCCCTTGAAGTCATTGCATTTTCATTAATCTGTAAAGACATACACTAGGTATTTATACTTCATGATTTTATATTCATGGATGAAAATAGTATTTGATTTTTTTATAAATCCTTTCATTTGATTCCTTTGATGAGATCGATCTTACATGCTTTTTTGAGCCTTTATTCTTAAAACATATGCTCACCCATTAGCTTATCTATTTACATAAAACATTGATTGAGTGCTTGAACTCATAGTATGACTTTTGAGGATTAGAGTCAAAGTAAATTCATATTCCTAACATTGAAACTAGGTGACTTAATATTGATACATTTTTGATATAAAATATGAATTTATGATTTTTAACTAATTTTTATAATATAGTATGATCCTTTGGGATGTAAATTTAAATTATTCTTTATATTTTAATTATGAAATTAAAAGATACCAAATCATAAGAATTTTTGTTCTTTTAGTTTTTATTTTTTTCATTTTCATTTTATTTTTTACGTTGATAATTTTAGTTCTTGTTTTGTTATTTGTTTGTTTGTTTTCATTTTTGTTGTTATTTTAAATTTTTTTCATTTAGTTTGATTTTGTGAGTATCATCTCTGAAAGCCCTTATAAGACTTAAAATCGTCCAATAGAGCAACCTAAGAGTTTAAAAACTTGTTGCATATGCCAAGATGTGCCAATCTATGAAATGATTTATGGTAGTTTAGTTGTATTTATTTTAGTTTTTGTTTTTTTTTTGCTTTCCTCGTTAGAGATTAGCAAGAAGTAATTCTTAGTGTGATGAGTGCTTAAAAAGCACTAAAAATAAATAACTTATTTTTACTTTAATGTCAAAAATATATTTATATTTGTATAATTCTATCAATTATTTTAGCAAATCTATATTTTTAAAATCACAGATATGTTTCATTATTTTTCAAGTATTTTTTATATTAAATTGATTAAAATGATAAACACTTGAAAAATTTAGAACCTAGAAGAATGAAAGAACAAATAATGTAAGCTTTACACGTAAATCCAACCAAGTTAGTAAGGGGTGAAACACAAAAGAATTAGGGAAATGTATATCAATACAGGCTACGATGAAGAAATATGTATGCCATGATGTAACCTTCTTGGATCGTGATTTTCTATGTAATATAACAGACGCGGGCATTAGAGTGGATAGAAGTGGGTCACTATACACGTTAAATTTCCCTCATGATCTACTACTTTCTTTCTCCCTTTTCTCAGTGTTTTTGTTGCTATATAAAAAACCCTCGTTTCTCTTACAAATCATCCCACAATACACACAACACAATCAAAGTTCATCTGATTTTTCAGATAACTTTTGTATTTTTAGTTTTATAGTAGCTTAGGAATTTAGTTAGCTGCAATTTTATGTAGTAATATTGACTCAATAAATAATATAGGTAGATCTATTTGGAGGTTTTTCATATGCATAACAGTACTAAAATTTTGTATAGTAAAGGATTTATTTGAAATATAAATTTTAATTGTACTATTTTATTTTCAGAATTGGTTTTATATATCGTTCTAGGTGCTTTTTTAATTTACTAATCATTTATTAAATCTATGTATGTCTAGCTAGATTTTACTATAGGATATTAGTTATGTTGTTATGCTTGTGAAATATTAACTTAATTTTTATAAAATAAATTAAGTTTTATTTCTTCATTCAAAATTTAAACAATGTTTAATACAAAAAAATATATTAATGACATATTTTTTGTAGTAGATTTAATATAAGAAGTTAGATTTTAGTATCTCGTTATCTAAATCTAATTTAGAATTATAATCTATTTCAAGATTTTTATAAGATTTAGTACTGAAAAATATATTGAAGACATAGTTTTCGTAATAGATTTAAATGGTCTATTAATTCCTTGAGAATAAAGTATAATTTAATCTTATCAATTAACTAATCCCCACTAAAATACTTTAATTGGTATCGATTAACAACAAAAATGATCCCCGTCAAAAGACTTTGTCATACAAAAAAAGAAGAAGAATCAATAACATTAATTTATATCTTTAATAAGCTAATTAATTTTGAGTAAGTATGATTAACTAACTAATATTTATATATCAAATATTTATTGAATTGATTATATTTTTTAATTTTATGTTATTAATTTATACTTTTCAAACCAAAATAACTATGATAAAATGTTTAGGTTTATTTTTCATTTTTAAGAATTTTGTTAAATTATTTAAAAATATGTAATTTCTCTTTAGCCCGACCTTGGAAGCATACTGATTTCTTTTTAAAAAGTGATTTGTGCACTTGCGAACTATTTTAAAATAACAAATTTATGCATCAAACATCACATAGCATGAAAATCAATCATATATAGAGAAAAGCTATAAAGGATTTTCAATCATTTCAAGACCTAATATGTAGGAACATATTTTGTAAATGATAACTGTACTTTCACAACATGCAATCATAAATTACATAGCAAAGAGTTCGACATCTAGTACATTATCATGATAAGGAGATACTAACTCCTTAGAGACTCATACCAAATTTGCATGTAGAAACCACGTATAAGTAATATAAATTAATCAGGAAGCAGGTAGAATAATTTAATATAGTAAAAGCAATAAATAGAAAGCTATGGGCATGCTATATAGAAAGGAAAGAAAGCATGCGACAACATATAACAAACAAGCTTTTAGAATAAAGTTTAGATCTAGTATGTTGTTACATACATGATTTAAACTCCAATTATCCTAATACAACACAATAGTAAGTAAAATAGTAAATAGAAAGCAATAAATGTTGTAAACATTAATCATCGACAACTATAAATAAGAAGTAGATATATTATATAGTATTCAGGACGAAAGCAGTAAATAATAAAATATTTCTAATCAGAGTTTAAACTTCAGTATGTAGAAACATACACAATTTAAACTCTTATTGTATTAGCTAAACATTTTAAAATGCATAAAACTAGTTATAACAAGATAAATCCACATAGAACTCCTATCTATGTTGTAACATCCTTGGGGACTTATGGAAACCATTCAACATAAAATAAATCCACTAAATAATAAAAAATTACAACAATGATAGAAATAAAATCACCATTACTTCTACCATTGTAAACCTCTATTCGAACTGCCTATTATAGCCCTCGCTTATGGCCTCTACCATGGCTTGGTTCGAAACACCAACCAAACTTTCCTTCAAAACTAGCACCACTCGATGTAGTGTGATCAATAACTAATAATCGGCAAAATGAATCAGAATATCAACAACCAAATGTGAGGACCACCTTCAACCATGAACAACCAATAGCCACTATAAGAAATACATTTAATCATGAATCACAAATCATTTACGTTGGACACACAATCAACTACGTACAACATGCAACCAACAATTTGAAAAAGTTGCATAATAGCCACTACCAGTCAACACAAGGCTTACCATCACACATGCTCCTCACCAAAGAAAAATTTGCATACTAGTAACTACAAGCCGAAACATGGCTACACACCCACATATGCTCCTCACATAAAATCCATTCACAAACACAATATTAATTACTCACCAATAAAGTGTATGGCTTTGCTCACACATTCAAAAGTCACTAATAAAAACAACACTCAAGATAATAGTGATTCAGAATAGAAAATGAGATGTTAATTGGATATGGCTCAACTATGATTTTTTTGGATGAAAAACACAAAGAGAATGGGTTATTTATAGAAATCACCCAAGCTCATGACCACCTTTGCTGAGGCCTTATCAACCATTTCATCGGGGGGTGGGGGTCCGATGAAGGGTCTGATAGGTGCCTCATCAAGATGCCAAAAAAATCCAATTTTTTGTTTCCAAAATTATCAAGTAATTTTCATAAATAACTACATCCAAAACAAAAAACACAAGTGACAATGTTAGTATGCACACTACGAAAACTAAATCAGTAGTGTGCATTAACATGGCCGTATATAAATTATACCTAACTATGTGCATATGTGTGCATTACTAATCATTAGTAACTGAGCTTACACAGAGGAAGACAAATATACTAAGTAAAATGAACATACTCTATGTCTTCTACACGGAAAGCCAACAATGACACAAAGGACTATAAGACTTCTAATATTAAATAAAAAGATTTCTAATATTAAGAAAATTACTTTTATAATAGATATTTTATCATTATTTTATTTTATTTTTTTGTAACTTATTAGGAAAAAAATACATGCTATCGATAAAAAAATTTTCAAAATTCAAGGATTCAATTCTTACTATATTGCTTTTGGTCAAAGAGTTTTTATAATAATAAATTTCTAATTAACTAAAAAATTATGATTATTATTTTATTATTTGTTTAGTTCTTATATCAAATAGGTTTCAAATATATTTGTAGAAATTAAAGAAGTGAAACAATTCACATGCAAAATACATGTTTTTAACTAGTATCAATGAAATACTCAAATAATTTTGTTGAGTAAGTTTATTGTATAAATTTAAGAGTTTAGTTCTAGATTTTAATTACATTAATTTTAGAATTAAAAATATTAATTTTTTAATTAAAGATGTTGATTAATTATAAAGATTTATAGGAGATTAAATTTATAAGCACATCCTTCAAAAAGTATACTCCATAGACAACAATTTAAAATGAATAAATGAACTAATATAATAAAAATAATATGTTTAATAATTAACAGATATAGTTTTAAAAAATAAAATATATATATTAAAATATTAAAATAACCTTAAATGTTATATTCACTCACATCACTATCAAACATTTGACAACCAATAAAGGAGTATTATTAATAAATAAATATTTTTTAATTTAAAATATATCTTCATTTTCTTACTCATTTCAAGCTTCTAAATATTTTGATTTTGCCCGTTCATAAAATTTGTGTTGTGGAACAATAAAACACGATTCTTAGGAAATGTTGTTCATGTTCCACTCATTTAATTCTTGCACAGAGCATTAGTTCGTTTATCTTTGAATTTTTACCTCATCTTTTGCTTGAAAGAAGTGGTGTTATAGTGATCTATCTATGGTGAATTGTCCTATCCCTCATCCTGCAAACTGAAAAACCTCGTTTGTTACATCTAGTTAATATCCAATTTCCATGTGTGATATCCTTTGGTCATACTATCGATTTCTATTCCACCTATTTCTTGCTTAGAAAATTATAAATCGATATTCATGAGTTGTTGGACTTATATTCCAAGCAACTATTTATTTATTATTAATCGGATCAAATCATTGAAAACCGTTCTATTATAATATTTTTAATAGCCAAACGATCCGGTTTGAGCAATATGAACAGTCTAGTTTGATTAAATTGCTTTTACTCAAAACTGGACTGGACTAGAAATTGGACACCCCTACTTACACCTGTATAATAATTATAAAATTTCATATCACCCTATTAGGTAGGAATGGAAATTTACATAGTAGTTTGATTAATTAAATTAAATTTGAATTGTATACATATCAAATGAATTTTGGGTCAAATTTGAGCCAATTAAATAACACAAAAAAATCAAGATGGGTTGAACTAGGTTCAAGCCAGTCCGTTAGCTCGAAATAATTTTTTTAAAAAACTATAACATCTAAATGCTACAACTTACATGCTAGATTAAAAACTTTGAATTGAAGAAACGTCTTTCTTCTTAATTTTCAACTGACACAATCTCATTCTCTCAATTTTTTGCTTCTCTAGAAACCAATAACAACCCTATGTCCAACACTATTTCACTTTTCTCTAGCCTCAATACTACTTCCATTGAAGCAGCTTAAAGTATATTCCATACCACCTTAAAAATATGGGTTTTCTGAATTCTATACCACCTAGTGTTCATGTTTTGTAATTAATTAGTTATTGTAACATAATAAGTATATACGAGGAATTATATTATCTATGGGGATTTTGTTGTGTGTGTGAATTATTTATTTGATGTTAATTTATCATTTCTTCAGAAAAGTAGTTGTAATATTATTTACCTCATTTTTGGTATTTCATGTAAAGATGTTTGAGATAATGAGCTTTAATTTATTAAGCATATTTTTTTTATTTATAATAAAATGTTCAATTAACTAAAAACACATGCAATTAACAATTTAAGTTAGTTTGGACCAGCTTGTTTATGTTTAGTTTGGGATTGAGCTCACCTTTGCTAGCATAAATTAAATTTAAATTGAGTTAAAGTTTGATCAATTTAAGTTGGATTGGTTTGGGTTTGTTCGAACTGACCCAGTTCTTATGAATTTCCATCCCTTACGATTAGGTCAATGGGTTCTGACTCTTGGTTTAAACTAGTACAGTTTCCACGATTTGTCACTATCTACTATTAGGTCAATGGGTTTGGACTCTATCACTTGTAAATTGTGCTCAATATAGAATGTTCATTGGGTCACATTTTTCTTCTATCTATTGTCCATTAGATATGATGTTTAATCCCATTTTCCTTAAGTCCAGCATATTCAGTTTATTGAATTTTTTTTTATGCCCAAAATAAGCCAATATAGACTAGAGAAATGGAAAAAAGGTTATTCTAGACCAACACAACTAGTGTACAAAATAGTGAATTACTAATAAATCTGTTAAGTGAATCTTCTAACTTTTTAATCACCATTTTTAGTTTAAGAAGGAGCTTAATATTTTACAAAATAAAAAAAAAATAGTTGAAAGTATGGGACAATAGAGTTAGTTAACAACAGTGGCTAGTTTTCTCAAACTTGAAGATGAAGTTTTATCATTAAAAGAAATGCAAATTTACATGTTATCTTTTACATATATATAAACAAAATAGAGATATTAAAATTGAAATACAAAAAATAAAAGAAATAAAGCACACTTACAAAGATAAATAAAACTTACATAAATTTGAGAATATACAAGAAGATTATTGAATGGAAATGAAGAGAGGAATTATGAGGTTTTGAGATATAATGCTTGTGTGGTTGAAACCAGACTTGTTGGATTTATTAGTTTCTAACTCACTCATTTAATTCCTAATGGCTCTAGGAATTCGGTTTTGTTATAGTTGGAGAAAACATCTATTTTATGGTTTGACATTCTAGCCTAGTAAGCTCTTCTTGGAAGACAATATTTTTAAGGTTGATGGTTTGGTTTTCCTGAGTGTTTTTAAGAGGATAAGCTTCTATCATGTTTTTTCCATATGAGAAATTAATAGGTTGCAATGGAGGATTTTTAGCCTATATTTTGCCATCTAGGGTTTCCTATATTAGTGATTTCTTTTTAGTGTTGATCATGTCAATTGATTTAATTGGTTCAACAATGTTGGTTTTCTTTGGTGTTGTGGTTTGTTTGAAAGGGTAGTTTCCACCCTTTTTATTGTAATATAATTCAAGCCAATCAAAGAATAATATGTTTTGTTGGTTGTGGTTAACATTCCTATGATGTTTTTTTAATGAAACTTTCTCTTTGTATTTCAGAGTATGTGCTAATAAACCAAGTTTTGATATGGCTATTATATGGAGCATTGATGTCTAGATGTAGCCAAGCTATATCTAATCACCTAAACTCTTTATCTATGATATTTGATTTATGGGTCATGTTTTTGGTTATAACCAATAGTGTTGAGGATGAAGGAGGTGATTTATTCATCTCTTGGTTATGTTTGTTGGTATAGATTGGGTGTGGTACAGAGGTACCGGAGTCTATTCCTTTGAGTATTGAATTAGGTATATCTAAAGTAGGATACCTAGGTTGGGTTTTGGAAGGTAAATATTTTTGGATATCTCTTTCCTTGTTCTTTGTAGAAAGATTTGTAGATGAAACGTTTTCTTTCTTTTTGTTTGGTTTTGATGGTTGTGGTTGTTCATTGGCCAAGCTTTTAGCCATATGTTCCACATATTTTTTTTGTAAGAACAAGGTTGTTTATTTTTATAAGCATGTCTAAAATTTGATGGTTTTCTTTAGTTAATAAAGTTTTTTCAAAACAGAGGTTTCAGTCTCTTTTTGTGGTTTTAACTAAATAATCTCTTTTAGGAGATTTCTGGTTTTTAATACTCTTTTGTGCTACCAATTCCTTTTAAAGGTTTTTGAATATCTTTAAAAGAGTTTTGGTTTTCAAAAGAGTTTTGAAGTTCTTCAAAAGATAAGTTTTGAGTTTCAAAAGAGAGTTGGTTATCTCTTTTGTTGTTTTGAAAAGAAGAAAAAGAAGCAGAATTTGAAATATTATCAAAAGAAGCTAAACTAGAAAACGAAAATGTTCTAGAAAAAGAAGTCATAATTTAAAATTTAAAATTTAAAATTTTAAAACTTATGTTAAAACCAACCATTAATATAATATCCTTAGTCTTTAATAATAAATTCTTAATTTTTAATATTACTTTCTTTAATCAACTATCAAGAGAATATGAAGTAGTACTATAGAAGATAGAACTCACCGTTTATACTGTTCAAATTTTCATTTAACTATATATAATCACTTGTACTTATCATTTTACTAACATAATGTGTTGAAGGAAATCATACGTAATAGGACTCATTTGTAAGAACTATATAGTTCCATTCAACTAATGGCTTATACTTGTACTTTTTCCATTTTACCAAACTATTAGGTTGAAGGAATTCGTACCGAGTCTTGTTGTGTGAGAAATATATCATTTTATTCAAATAATGGTTTGTACTTGTTTTAATTTTTTTACCAACCATAAATGGTTTGAAGCTTCATAGGTAATAAATGATTACTATATAATTTAGTCTTTTATACATACTTTGATAGTTTTATCGACCCAAAACGGGTTGAAGCTTTATAGAAACTAATAATCATATTCTCACCACATAATTTTATCCATCATTCTATCCATACCTATCAACAAAAGATGGGTATCTTATGGTTTTACTACCTCATCCATGGGACTTACTACTACCCATCGATTTTGTGAATATGTACAGATATAGAACAAATAAAACTTATATAATGATACAATAAGCTATGGTATAAATACTTCACATACCCCTTGGTTTTAGACACCAAGTAACTCTATACAAATGCAATAGCTATACTTAATAATATAGTAAGTATCATACTCTAAGTGCTTAACATACCACTTGGTTTAATACCAAGTAATTCAGTACAAACTCATAAGTCAAACATACTAATATAATTAACAAGACTATAATATGCCACATCTTCACATATCCTTTGGTTTTTAGACCAAATTCAATTACAAACATAGTAGCTAAACATAATAATATAGTTAATAAGAATTATTACTACACCACATCTTTACATACCCTTTGTAAATCAGTACAATTAATTATAGCATAACTATATTATAAACAATATATAGAAACGAGTATCTACAATTTGTAATAACTCATTAAACATCCCCTTTGGCTCTAATACCATAAGTGTACCAAGGATTTGGGGAGATAATACTAAAGAATAAGAGCACAAGATTAATAAACAAGTATATTATACTGATAAGGTTAGGTGGCTTAGATGGCCTAGATGGCCATAAGTACTACAAGAATAATATAGATATTAAAATTGAAATATATAAAATAAAATAAATAAATCACATTAACAAAGATAAATAAAACTTACATCAACTAGAGAATATACAAGAAGGTTTTATGAAGATGGGAAGGATACGTGTATAGGAGGTTTTGAAAGAATTAGAGGAAACATCTATTTTTTGGTTTGGACATTCTAGCCTAGTAAGCTCTTCTTATAAGATTATATTTCTAAGGTTGATGGCTAGGTCTTCCTCAGGGTTCTTAAGAGGACAAGATTCTATCTTGTTTTTACCATATGAGAAATTAATAGGTTGCAATGGAGGATTTTCAGCCTCGATAGTTCCATCTTTGGTGTTACCTCTTTGATTAACTCCCTAGATCCTTAGTGTCACTTATGGTATCAAAGCCAAGGGATATTTAATGAGTTTATTAAAAATTGTAGATACTTCTTTCTATATACTATTTATAATCTAGTTATGCTATAATTAATTGTTCTAATTTACAAAGGGTATGTTTAGCTATACTATAATTAATAGTTCTCATCACTATACTATTATGTTTAGCTACTACGTTTGTACTTTAATTTGGTATAAAGACCATGTGGTATGTGAAGTATTTATAGCATAGCTTATGGTATCACTATAGAAGTTTTATTTCTCCTATATCTGTATTAATTTACAAAATCTTGGGTGGTAGTAAGTCCCGAGGATAAGGTAGTAAAACCATAAGATACTAAACTTTTATTGATAGGTATGGATAGAAAGATGGATAAAATTATATGGTGAGAAGATGAGTATTAGTTTCTATAAAGCTTTAACCCATTTTAGGTCTGTAAAATGATCAAAGTATGTATAGATTACTAGTTAGACGAAATTATATAGTAATCGATTATTTTTTATGAAGCTTCAACCCATTCATGGTCAGTAAAATGACTAAAGTAAGTATGAACCATTAGTTGAATAAATTGATATAGTTCTCACAAAAAAAGACTTAGTATAAATTCCTTCAACTTGAAAGGTCAGTAAAACGATGAAAGAACAAGTATGAACCATTAGTTGAATAAAACTATATAATTCTTACAAAATGAGTCATATTACTTATGATTTCCTTCAACACATTAAGTCGTTAAAACCATCAAAGTACAAGTGATTATAGTAAAATGAAAATTTGAACAGTATAAAAGATGAGTTCTATCTTCTGTAAAACTACTTCATATTCCCTTCTTGTTTTTCGCTATCAAAAGTTACAATTAAGTATCTTAATAGTTGATCGAAGAAAGTAGTATTAAAGATTAAAAATTCATTATGAAAGACTATGGATATTATATTGATGATTATTTTTAACATAATATTTAAAATTTAAAATTTAAAATTTAAAATTATGGCATTAAGTAGAACTTCTAGTATAGCTTCTTTTGATAATTTTTCAACTTCAGCTTCTTTTTCTTTTGTAGATTCAAAACTTCTCTTTTGAGGAAACTCAAAACCATTTTGAAACCCAAAACCCTTTTAAAGAAATTAAAATACCTTTAAAAATGATCGGTAAAACAAAACAATTTATAAATAAAAAATCTCCTAAACAAGATTTTTTCAAAACCAAACAAATGGTCGATAGTAAAGAAAATAATACTAATGATTTTATTAAAACTTTATTAAACATAGAACAAATTGTCTTATAGACATTGTTATAAAAATAAATGACCCTAAATTTACAAACAAAGTTGGGAACATTTGACTAAAACTTTGGCAAGTGAACAACCACACCCTTAAAAAAGAAAGAAAATATTTCAACAAGAAGTCTTTCAACAAAACAACAGGGAAAGATATATCCAAATCACTCTACCTTCCAAAACCCAACCTATGTATTCTACCTTAGAAATACCTACCTCAAAACTCAAAGGAGTAGACCTTGGTACTCCTGTTCCCCAACCGATTTACACCAGAGAACATAAACAAGAGATGAATGAATCACCTCTTTTATCATCAACTCCTTCAGTCATAAAATATGACATCATAGAAAAGGAGTTTAAGGTTATAGACATAAAGCTATTGCCTTTAGATATTGACCAAAAACACAATAGCCATATCAAAACTTGGTTTATTAACACATATTTTGAAACACAAAAAGAAAGTTTCGTGAGAAAAAATCATAGGTATGTTAACAACAACCAACAAAATATATTATTCTTTGATTGGCTTAAACTATATTACACTGACAAGGGTGGAAACTATGCTTTTAAACAAGCCACATTATCCAAAGAAACCAAAATAGTTAAACCATTGAAACCTATCAGTAAAACCAATAAACAAAATTCCATCAACCCATTAAGAATCAGATGAATAAGTAAAAAAACTAATCACTCTAACAACAACACTAGTTCTATAGCTACACCTATAGTTCTAAAGGAACCTAACACTGGTCCTATAGTTATAAAGACTCCTATAGCTCTAGAAACATTTCAAATATCACCTGAAGATATTAGTGTCTTACATGCTGATATTTCAAGAAACCCTAAAACACCAAAGCACATTAGCATCTCACAATCAAACCTTAATACCTCTAAAACCCTTTAGAAACTATCTTGAAAGATCACACTAGCGAAATGAGACCAAGCATACTAGCTCCAACTCTATAGCACGAGAAGAATCACAAAAATCACCTCAGGGTATTGATGTCTTACACTTAGACTCTAATATCATTGATGATAAAACATTTCACGAACCATCTCTTGAAATTACTCAAAGCACATCTCAGGATGATAGTGTCTTACACCCAGACACTAATGCTTCTAATAAAAACAAGCTAGAGTTTACTAACTCTAACACTTGTATTCTAGACATAGTCAAAACCACTCCTAAGATGAGAGAAACCAACCCTTTTCTTTTTTTGAAATCAATACTGAATAAATCACAATAGAAGATTTCGACAAGTTACTAGATGATAATTGGGAAAACCTTAAAACTCAGAGTATAAGTATCTCAAAACTAGATACAAGTATCTCTGCTGAGGAAATCTTCCAAGAACTTACAAACTCCAACATTGGTCCAATAGTTCCAAGAACTCCTTAAACAAAACCAGAGAATATCAATATCTTACTCTTAGATGCTCATATTCCAACATCACTTAAAACATCACAAAGTGTTGATATCTTAAAATTACATGCCAGTATCTCTAGTGAGCAAACCCTTCAGACATCATCCCCTGAAACCACTCAAACAATTCCTCATGACGTTAGTATCTTATACTTGGATACTAAAACTTATGATGAAGAATCATTTCAAGAACTAGCTCCTGAAATTGAAAAAATAATTTGGAAAAACCTAATACTGATTGCTATAGCACCTACTAGGTCCTCAAACTTAGAAATATGAACCCAGCCATTCCAAAACATTCAATAAAAATATAATGCTTCATCCATATATTAATGGAATATTGATGGCATGAATAATAAGAAAATTCTAAACCTATTATAGAAATGGCCATGGAGTCAAATGCTTACAAAACCACATCCAGAACCTCGGATAAAACAATTGCTAAACTTCTTATAGCTAGCTTCTCAGGCTAACTAAAAGGATGGTGAGATTTTCATCTTACCAAGCAACAATGATTACATATCTTAAATTCTATCCAAACTGGAAAGGATAGTGAACCCATTCTCAATCATAATAGAGAAGTTATTCAAGATGCAGTATCAACTTTGATATTGAAAACATCACTAAATTTTATTGTTGACTCCTCGCATATAAAAGATAAAAATTCCGAAATCCTTTCGAATCTTTGGTGTCCAAAACTCAGTGATTTTCATTTGTTCAAAACAAACTTCCTTGGTAGAGTTATGCTACGAGAAGACTCTAACCAATCCTATTGGAAAGACAAGTTCCTTTCAGAACTTCCAACTATTTTTGGTTAGAAAGTTAGAAATAAAATCCATGAAAATTTTGGAAACTACATAATTCCATATGATCAATGAACTTATGATGAATTGATTAGTTTCATTCAAAACCAAGGACTTCAAACCTGCAAAGATTTGAAGTTACAAAAATAAATAATAAAAAAATACGTCAAAACCTAGAAAAAACTAAGTTCTTATTATAAGTAGTTTGACATTTCTCTTACTAAAATCAAATACTACAATATACTCTATAGTAGTATAACTTCTTCAAAATCATACAAAAGATCTCCCAAAAATCCATGATCCTTTTCAAAAATAATCACTTGTTACAGATGTGGCAAGAAAAGTCATACTTCAAAATCCTATCAAGTTTCCTAGAAACTCTATATGTCAAAACTTGAGAAAGATACTCTCTAAAAGGTCTCTGCTCTCCTTACTAAAACATCTGAGTTTGAAGCCTATCCTGAGGACTCTTCTAATAATCAAACTATCAAATTATTAGATTATTCATAACTAATCCTATTTCTAATAAACCAAAACAAGGAAACTTTGCAAAACAAAGAATTTCTAAATATCAAAACTTTTCCCAAAATTGAGCTTGTAAACCAAACTTCTAAGAAAAAGATATTAAACTCCAATCCAATTCATTGCTTTCATTACCTTAAAGTAGATTTCTACTCAATGGAAAAACATATTAAGTATCTCTAAAAAATATACAAATTCATTACTAGATTTTCTAACCAAGAATCCCTACAAAACCTAGCAATACTAAGAAAAGAAAGGGACAAATCACCAATAAAACCCTTTTCATTTTCAAGGCACCTTGCCTCTCCAAAATCTAGAATCACTTGGAAAGAAGAACCACTACCTATAACCATTTCTTCTTTCAAACCCATTACTATCACTTGGTTTGAATCAGTCAAACCAAGAACCAAACAAAGTGAGGAGCACAAATCTCCAGACTTGCTCAAAACCTTTCTAAATATTGTAGATCAAAATCAGATAGAGGCTCTAGCCTCTGGGGTAATAAATTCTAAACTTGTTACAAAGAAAGAAAGATCTTCCAAAAATATTTCTCTAAAAGAGGAGCCATCCTCATCCATAATCTTTATAAAAGGAAAGGAAAGTCATCTGCAAAATTATTTAAAATAATCTTCAAAATGGAGAAAGGATACTCATCTTCTCTAAAATCATTTTCAAAACCAATTGAGTATATTTCTAAACAAACTACTAAGACTATTATAATAGTTATATAAGCATTCATAACAAAAATCCTTATATTTCTAAACCAAAAATATGTTCAAAATAAGAATTCTATAACAAGAATTATTTACAAAATATTTTCAAAAATTGGTTCTATGGAACTTGGAACTTAACCAAAACCCCATAATACTATCAAAGTCCAATCCTCAAAACTTTCATTATTGGAATCATAAACTAGGGTGGTTCAATACCCCCTTAATCCCAAACCTTGAGTATTCCTTATTTTGGATATTCTATTTTCAAACTATTAAACCCATTAAAATGCCTTGGATGCATACCCAATGGTAGAAGTCTTATATTTCCTTACCAGGAATCCAACCAAGACATAACTTGTTCAAAACACTCTTTAAACTCAGAAAGAGTGAAAGAAGATTCACAACCTTATGTCTCTTCTCTACAAAACCATACCTTCCTTGGGTATATCATTTGTCTTTTAGATATGTATATAACTAAAGAATTAAGAATAAAACCAAGTGGTGGATAACACTCAATCCCTCAAAAGAGTTTCAAAACCAACGATGGAAGAATGCCATGAAGAGCTTCAACCAACCCAACACCAGCTCTTGCCTTAAAAGGCCAATGCATCATTTCTCACAATAGGACCAGAATAACATTTTGACACTATGCAATAACTATGAGAAGATAAAATAGGATCTTTCAAGGAAAACGTCTTATGATGACGACTCTATAAAAGTAGTCATTAGTGCACTTTTTATTTAATATTTATTTGTTTTATTCAATAAATAGTAGTTTTGAAGATAACAATATTAAAAAATAACTTTTTAGTGAAAAGGGGTGGAAATATAATTTTTGGAATTTTTTGGGAATGTTTTGAAATTTTTATGGATTTTTTATGAATTTTTAAAACAGGACTAATCAGAAGCTACCACGTGGCATGCCATACAAGTAAAGGAGCTAACTGGTCAAGCCACGTGGCATGCCATACAAGTAAAGGAGCTAACTGGTCAAGCCACGTGGATGCCATGCAAGCAGGGACAATGAATTTTAAATCGTCACATGTTAAGAGCGAAGCAGCATGTGACACATGTCAGTACGACATTCAATTTGAGTTCATAGCGTGGTTAAACCTTTACACCATATGTCATCATGCGATTGCTCCTCGTGTTCCACTTGTGTGCCATGCCATCCGTTATTATGAATCACGTTGTGCTGCATGGGGCTGACTCAGTGAGCATTTACTCTGACCGGTCTCCTCTTCCATACATCATGCTCTGATTTGCCCAGTAAATAATGTGTGCCATTTTTCACGCTGTGATTGGATGACATTGTTAATTTTTCTTTTTTGATCTTAGCTCTTGATCTGAAGCTATATTTAAGCCACTAATCACTCCATGAACCCTAATGAGCCACAATTACATAATTTTGATAAGTGTTTGGAGCTAAAAAGTGAGAAAATACAAAATAATTCAAAAGGAGATACAATTTTGGTGGAGATTGAAGAGAAAATTAGTACTACAATTCAAGAGATTGATTGTATTTCTACTTCTACTCTTTTCTTTATCAATTTTTATATCTTTTTTATGGAAAATATGAGCTTTATGAACAAAATTATGTCTAGTTAATTTATTAATTTAGGGATCTTATGAACCCAATTTTCACATGTTATGCTCTAATATGTTACCCCAATTATAATTATAATTTAATTATATTATTTAATCTAATTTGTATTCTATTAATTGTTTGGCCAACAATTTATCTATAGAGACAATTAAATATATTTGAGATAATTATTTAATTGTTTGTCTTGTTTAAATAACATGCATAATTTCTAGGTAGAGGTATGATTCTTATGTATGTGATCCATAATTGATGAACTTAATAAGTAGTATGCAATTTAATTGGCACGAAAGTGTAATTAAATTAATTACTATATGGTGTGTAGTTTACTTGAAAGAGGAATACATGATAAGTTAGATTCAATTGATCATGTAATTAATTGATAATTATATTGTTGGGATTTTAGTTATTCACATGTTTAGAAAATTGAGGGATTAAGTATTCCTACATATTTTCTCATATATCTTCCTAGTTACCAAATTTGATTTAATTAATTATTGCTATTTACTTTTAGTTATTTTAATTTTGCTTTCTTAAAATATAAAAACACAAAAAAATGATTTTTATTTTTTTTAGTTTTAAAAATTAGTTTATAATAAAATATCTTCATGGAAACAATTATTTATTATCATTATATTACTTGTTGCAATACGTAAACTTGTGTAATCATTGCATATACAACTTGTGTGGCAATAAGTTTTTTGCGCCGTCGTTGGGGATCAAGTTTTTGGTGCCGTTATTTTTCTTTACTTTAATTTTAATTTTAATTTACTTATTTTTTTACTGACTTATTTATTTATTTATTTTAGTTAATTTCTTTTATTTTTTTTAAGTTTAATTAATTAATTAATATATTTAGTTTTTATTTTTATTTTTATTTAGTTTTTATTTAGACATCTCCTTTAGTGTTGTAGAAACATACTTGAGTTTATTGCATGAGTAGATTTCGTGAGAGATAAATCTTACCTTTAGATCTTGAAATTGAACATACTTTGAGATCAATTAGAAAACAAGTTGTCATCCAAGAGGAAAAAATGACTAATCCATTATAAATAAAAAATAATGAGCTAAATTTGAACAATCAAATGCTTTTGATGGATGATGGAGATAGAGCTATGAATGAATATGCATACCTACGTTGTAAAGGTTGAATCCAAGTATTACAAAGCCAAATATTCATACTAATCAATTTGAACTAAAGTCAATGATATTTCAAATGCTATAAACAGTTGGACAATTTAGCAGATTACCATAAGAGGATCATCATCTTCATCTCAAATTGTTTATTAAAGTTGTAGATTCATTTAAGTTCAATGGTATGACCGATGAGGCATTTAGGCTTAGATTGTTCCCTTACTCTTTACGAGACCATGCTCGAGTTTGGTTAAACTCTTTGCTACCTGATTCCATTACAACTTGGAATGGTTTGGAAAATAAATTCTTGATTAAATACTTCCTACCAACAAAGAATACCAAGCTTAGGAATGACATTATTTCCTACTAACAATACGAAGGAGAATCTTTATATGAAGCATAGAAAAGATTCAAGGAATTGCTAAGGAAGTGTCTTCATCATGGTATTCCTTCTTGGATTCATATGGAGACTTTTTACAATAGTCTCAATGCTCAAACAAGAACTATTGTTGATGCATCTTCTAATGGATCTTTGCTAACCAAATCTTACAATCAAGCTTATGATTTACTTGAAAAAATGGCTAGCATTAATTATCAATGGCCAATGAATAGTATGACAGCCACAAGAAGAGTAGCTAGAGTCTATGAGTTAAATGATATCACAACACTTATAGCTCAAGTGTCACCTTTAGTTATTCTTTTGAAGGCTCAAAAATCGCCAACGAGTATAAACCAAGTCCAAGATTCAAGAGTGTCGTGTGTTTTTTATGGAGGAGCTCATTTGTTTGATAATTTTCCAAATAATCTTGAATATGTATGCGATATAGGTAATTTGAATCGAAACAATAATCCATACTCAAACGCATATAACCCAGGATGGAAACAACATCCCTATATTTCTTGGAATAACAACAATCAAGGTGGTGATCAATTCAACCATTAAGCATTTCCACCATCGAGTTTCCAACAACCACAACGATTACAAGCCCAAGAAAAGAAGCCATATATTGAGGACAATACAAATGCCTTAATGGGGATGATAAATACTTCATCAAATAGTAAATACAAAAAGTGTCCACTCAAGAGGCTTCAATTAGGAATTTAGAGAACCAAATGGGACAACTTGTTCAGGCTATAAGCTAAAGGCCTTAAGATAACCTTCAAAGTGACACAATTGTAAACCTAAGAAGAGAAAGGAAGGATCATTATAAAGCATTAGCCTTGAGGAGTGGTAAAACTTTAGAGCAACAAAGTAAGACTCAAAAGGATGAGGAGAAATAGGAAATTAACAAGGATGAGGAGGAATTAGTGGATAAAGAGAGTACTAAAAAGGAAATAATTCAACCAAATAAAAACAACCTTTACAAACCCACTATAACCTTGACCGGAGGTTGTAATGCCATCCTTACTAAAAACTACCCATCTATTGAAAAATCTAGGTAGTTTTGACATCAACTTTGAGAAAGCATTACGTGATTTGGGTTCAAGTATTAACCTCATGCCATTTTCAGTCATCTAAAGATTGGGAGTTGATAAAGCTAAACTTACTTCAATAACATTACAATAACAGATAGATCACTTAAAAGACCTTGGGGTGTGGTAGAAGATGTGCTAGTAAAAATAAACAAATTCATCTTTCTGGTAAACTTCATTGTGCTAGATATAGAGGAGGACCGTGACATAGCTATCATATTTGGTCGTCCATTCTTAGCAATCAAAAGAGCACTCATTGATGTACATAAAGGTGAATTTACAATAAGAGTGGAAGATGAACAAATTATGTTTAAATTTTTTTAAAGCATATGAACCCCTGATATTGATAATGTTAATGAATGCTTAAGGATAAATGTTATTGAAACTTAAAAAAATCTATTGAGTCACCCACACTTAAGACTTTAATACATGATGTTGTAAACAAGGACATAAACTCACCATAAAATAACTCAACCTATTTTAACTTTGAAAGTATGAAATTAAGGGTTGATATTGTGGATTGTGCGAACTTTTGAGAGGACGTGCCTCTTTTGTTTGTATCAAAGAAAATTATGAAAAAATTTGAGATAAGATCTAAACTCAAATCATCAATTGAAGGACCAATAAGTTTAGACCTCACACTTTTATCCTCCATCTCCAATCAAGTATAAAAGTGAAAGAGTCTAATGGAGAAGTTAAAAAGATGTTAAAAATACATAAATTTGATGAGTTACCGTAAATGCTCAAAAGAATGCAAAAATTCAAAAAGAAAACAAAAATATGTCATGATAAGATAATTGAGCATCATGTTTACAAACTAGAACATAAGACATCATTGAACAAATCAATACTCAAATTGTTTCCAGAAAAACTCACAAGTAAATGGAAACAAAGGAATGTATAAGTAAATGGAAACAAAAGAATGTATCTTAAGACGTGATATGACGGTCTAATCAAAGACGTTAAATGTGATAGCTGGTTGGGAGGCAACCCAACGCTATTTTACTTATATTTTCATTGTTTTTGTTTTGTAGGTGAATAAATGTAGAAAAAAATGGTGCAAAATGCTTGAATGAATTCCAAAAGCTCATTCAATGAACTCTTTGTCACACTATAGTCACTTTATATATAATTAGTCATCAGCAACCAGCAATAGGCTGAAATGTCTCTCCCTGTGGGGAAATTGGCAAGCAACTCAAATTTTCATTTGATTTATAGTAAAGCATCTTCTGCACATAAAACATCATATAACATTGAGAAGCTCTGACAGTCCCTTCATCAACCTCAGTGACCCAAGCATCATCACACTTGTACCATTGGTTAGTCAAGCGCAAATAAGTTACATAATGACCAGATTCGAGTGTTCCAGAGTGAGTAACCACGGCAAAAACCTCAAATTCTGTGGAAATATTAGACTCATCTCCCTCGAAAGCAAAGATCCTATTCCCAAATCTGTTTCTAACAATGGAGGATGATAGATATGGTGTCAGGTCTAATGAGAAAGGAAATTGTAAATAGCTATCAATTTTTCTTGCCATTTTTCTGATCAGCAAGTGCTCAAACCGTTTAATATGTAAACATAACACCAATGGGAGCTTTCTGATGGAAAGTTGTTTAGACGAGTCACGCCTTTCTTGACAGTTCTGACAATAAAGTTTCTGATCTGAGCCCAACTTCTCAGGTTTTGTAAACAAATCCAAACAACCTACAAGAGTAGATGTACTGCTGCTTTCATTTAGCTTGACAGGCTTGTTTGCTGCATCAGTGCTAGTACCTAAATTGAGTGAAATGTCCACACATGGGTCATAAGTTGTTGATGTGAATCCACATGTCATACATGTGACGTCTGATCTTAATAGTCCCGAGAATGCCCTATGAGCAATACATTGGCAATCTCCAGTATCTGGAAAAAGATGGGTTCATTATATAGGTGGAAGTTCCAAGCACATATAGAAACAGAAAAAAATAAGGTATGACTACGCCCAGAAATAACGCACTATCATACTCAAATTCTCTGCTATTTTTTCATTTTTGTTTGTAATTTTTAAAAAATGTTTTAGAAGATGTTACAATAAGTATAAATGTCTCCCAACATTTTGCATAGAGCCATGGTGCTTGAGCTGAACTAAGCAAGAAACAAAAACACTTGATGCATCTCAGTATAGATAGGATACCATCATCCTTACAACTTATCATATAGTACCCCTGATATGACTAAATAGCAAAAACATATATGACAGCAACTAATTACCTCTATTTCGGTTCGGTGTTTTGCTCTCTTTCTCGTGAATACCATCTAATACTGAAATGAAGAACTCATGAGCATCCTGCTGCTCATAATTTGCTAGATTTGCTGAATGCTGCCACCAACTTGAAGTAAAAAATAAGGTTTCATCATTTCAGAACAAGTTGACTTGGACATCAATTGTATAAAAATTTACCTAGAAAAACTAACACAAACAGGAAATGAGACCCCAAAACATAAACAGGTGTTGCAAACGAGAACTTGCAAACTTTGATTGACAGTGAGTTCAAAAATTTAGGCAAAACCAACAGAACATATTTAACAATGATTTCTTTCCCCAAGAAAAATAGCTTTTAGATTTGTTTAGATTATATGAAAGTTTCAAATTGAAACAACTAACAAGCAATAAGAGATCATTCAGAGCCCTCAAACGAGTTTCAAAAGCCAAAGTTTCAGTCGCAGTCACTTATAGTTCATTGCCTCAGGCAGATAAATTTACAATCAAGCTAACAAAACAATAACAAGCAGCAAGCACTAGAACAGCAAGTTATGTTGAAATAACAAATGCATCAACAGAGCAGTTGCAGACCTGTAAAGAAATTGTGCTGGGCTATAAGGAGTTCGATCCCCAGAGAAAAGGGCAGAGAAAATACCATCAATATCACAAGCCAAACACTGATTATCCAACAATCTTTTCTTGCATGTTTCACTGTTATGCTGATTGCTCAAGAAATAGGTCTTCACAGGCGGTGCATGTAGCAATGCCTGAAGTACAGAATTCATAAAACAAGTATTCCCCAAATTATTTAAGCCCCTTAAAACTAATGGATAACACGATTTGGCCCTCTGATCTCGCATAAAAATCAACTCTTTCAATTTTTTCAATTCTACCAATCCTACCCCTGAAGCCAACATCTTCCTCTTACATAATCTCTCACCAATACTCTCAATACCATTTTTTATATTTGACCTTTCATTGATGTGTTTGGACATTACAGCTTTATCAAAATCGGGATCATACACTTGATCACAACACATATAACAATAAAGCTCGGCCCTTTCAATGTCCACAGCTATCTCATGACCAAAATGATATTGGGTATGCATGAAAGCATGATCTGAGCAGGAAACTGAAGAGCAAATCAAACAAAAATAGAATCTACCTTGATACCCATTACAGGAATCGCATCTGGGTATCTCTGTATTGGGCTTTTCAACTCTTGTCCTACCATTTGGGTAAGTCTTGAGGCACTTCTGGAGGGATTTATAGCCATTCAACCCATATCTGAGCTTGTAATCTGAAAGATGCTTACAGGGTTCTGGGTTTGAGTACGATAAAGAATTTCTCGTGGTCGAGGCCATTTTGAGAGGGGAAAAAACATAAAACAAGTTCGTGTATGTTAAAAAGGACACAGATTTATTAACAAAAATATATTCCGGACTAAAAAGAGGATCTGAAATTAGATTAGAAAGTTCTGATTCTGGAAACAAAAATATTCCAGCTTGGATGTGTTCTTGAGCTTTGATCTTGACGAGAAAGAGAAAGAGAAAGAGAAAGAGTAGGCTTAAGGCTCTGTTTGGAAAAGGAAAAAGGAAGAAGGTGTATTTGGGCTTTTGATCATATGGACCGACTTATGGAGTCGACAGCCTACAGTACAGTTTTTTCGTAGGAAAATAATGCACAAACAGTTTTATTCGCAAAAACAGAAAGGAAAAATAACGGTTCCATATGTAACATATATCATAACTGTTATAATTTGGGTAAACAATTTTCAAATTATTTTATTTATATTATTAAAATATTTTAATCACATGATTTTTATAAAAAATATATAAATTATTTATAAAATTAAATAATTAAAATATTTAAATGAGACCAAAAAAAGTGATGTCAAATTTAATTTTCTATTTAATTTTAAAATTTGTAAGTAAGCCTCTTAAAAACTATTTCACAATTATATATAATTTTATCACTAAAAATTTATCAAAATTTGAATTTTTATTTTTTAATTAAATATTATATTTATTACTTAATATTAAAAAAATTAATTTTAATTAAAAATATTAAAAATTTTAAAATATATGATCAAAATAATTGTGTAATTTATAAGTTTTAGTTTTATAAGAAAACAATTAGGATAATTAAATAATCATGTATTTTAAAATTCTAGTTTTAATTTAAAAAAAATAACAAGAAATAACATTCTTAAAATTTATAATAACAAAATTAACATTATAATAATATTGAATGAAATTTAATTAGACAACATTCAATACTAAATGAGTCACAATAATTATAATTAAATTTGAACGATTTCAATTAGACAACATCTAACGTGAAAATGATATTTCAGACTTTTTTTTTCAAATAGTAAAATTTTATGAATTTGATATTAAGGGTGCTTTTTGAACATAATGATCAACTTGGAGCCCACCCTTGAACAAAATGATCCATTATGTGAATTTTTTGAAACTATGTGATATGATCGCGCCTAAAATGATATCTTAGGGTGTTCCCACCTATCCAGAACATTCTAAAGTATTAAAAGATTGACCATCAGTCGGGTCTGTCATTAATGTCGAGCTTAAGTTAGTTTATGCTTTTCCTTACGTATCCTTAACATGCTGTGACGCTTACCCTCGTATAATTGACACGTATACATATAATGTTTTATATATATCTGAACCTAATATAAGATCCACACAATTTTTTCTAATTTTATGACTTCTTTCTAGTTTATCTCTCTAACATTTTATCATCCCAAAAATTTAGCACCCATCGTGGGGCTCAGAATTTAAGGGTCGAGCTTTTGTTTCTGACCCCATGTTTACTAGGATATACCCCGAGTTTTGAGAGAGAAACCTTGGGAACAAACACTTTATCTCACAATCTTTTAGAATCACATTCATCATGGTTGGAACATGAGCTAAGGAAAGGCTTAGGCTAACAAATGAAATGGCTTCACATGATAACACCTTACCAACCCACGAAGAAGCTCAAGCTAAACCAAGAGCTGAATAGGAAGCTGAACCATTGGCTGATGTAATAGTTGAGGTTGCCCTTAGCAAGAGTTGGCTCAGCAACTTCTCAAGTTGAAGAAAGAGCTTAAGGAGACCAGGCGAGAAAATAGAGCACTATGCATGCCAACATATTTGGCTGCCCCTTTGGGTCAAGCTAATAATCTGGTTGAAGATATTAGACAAGCTCAAGTACTTGAACTAAAAATGTAGTAGATGGTGTCGAACAACATAATGCTGGAATTGAGGCACAACTAGTCCAAAGGTAAAATGTAATCAAGCACGACAATGAGTAGTTATTGGAAGAGTGAAGGATGTGGGATACACACTTCCAATCCTTAGAAGAAACAAATAGAAAACAAGACAAGACCCTCAAAGAAACTAATAAAAGATAACACAAGGGTAAATCACACTATGAGATGGATACAGACTATGAACAACTATGTGTCTCCCCTTTCTCTGACGAAATAGAGAATAGTGAATCGCCCACCAAATTTAAGTCCTCTAAGTGTCTAGACTACCAAGGAATAAAGGATCATGTGACTCATGTTATGCATTTCAAAACAACCATGGCCCCAGTGAGGCTCACCCGAGACAAAAGAGATGATATGATGTGGAAACTCTTTGTAGCCACTCTATGTGATAGCGCTTAAAAATGGTTTAATAACTTGGGACCTTGTACCAAAACCCCTTTCTCTCAGTTTGTTAAGTTGTTCATTACCAAATATGCTAGTAACAAGCCCATGAGGAAATAGTCTCATCACCTCTTCTCAATCACCTATGGAAATGGATAGTCAATATAAGAATACATGAGAAGGTTTTGAGAATAAAAATTAGATGCTCCAGTTCAACTACAATTGAGGTATTCAGACAAGCTATGTTGAGAAATTTTGACTTAATTGTTGAATTAACCAAAATCGTGCCACATACAATGGAAGAGCCTTATGAAAGCCCAGAAAGTTTGTTAATTAGGAAAGATAGTTGAAATTAGATAAAAAGAACAAGACTATCGTAGAAGATGCACCAGAAAAAGAAGAAAAATGAGGATAATCTCAGATAACGAAAATCAAGAAAAGTAGTTAATGGAAACAAACATTTTTCCCTAAGTTATAAAGGTGGAGGCCAATGGTCAAGAAATCATGGACCTTGGGGTAGTGATTTAAAAGTATATTTGGCTTAAGCTGTGTTGAGGATAGAGAATGAGAAATATGTTAGATGGTCACCAAAGATGAGGGCACTTCTTAGAGATACATCTAAATGGTATTCCATTCATAAGGATTTAGGCCATGAAACCCAAGAGTTCAAGAATTTGAAAAAAAAATAGAAGATTTGTTGTCTCCAGGATACTTGACCGACCTTATGGGAAATGAAAATAAAAGATCAAACCATCAACCCCAATGTGAAACTTTAAGATGCTCCACCAATTAATAGGGTAGAGCCACTCAATAAAGATATTGTGAAAACCATTCATATTATACATGGAGGACATAGGCTTAATAAGACCTCTAGTAACACATGCAAAACATATGCGTGAGACTTGTATGGGTCATATTATTTTTATAATTTTCATAAGGGTCCATCCTCTATATCAATCACCTTCTTTAGTAATGACGAGATCTTAGCTTCTCATGAAGACCCTTTGTGGTCACCTTATGAGTAGGGTCATGCGATGTCTAAAAACTCTTGATCGATAACGAGGGTTCAATTGATGTTTTTTTTCTTGAAAAAATGAAAGCACTAGGTGTAAAAGATTGCAACATCATAAAAGGACTTACCTCTAGTGGGATTCAACAGTAGTGCCAACTATGCTGTCGAAACCATGATGTTGCCTATCATGGAAACTGGGTCAATAGTTATGACTAACTTTGTGGTGATTAATGTTCCAGCCCAGTATAATAATGTTCATGTAGGGAGACTATGGATACATAAGATGAAGATAGTTCCATCTACTCTCTAACAAATCATTAAATACCTAACGAAGAGGAAGACATGAAAGAGATAAAGGCAGACCAAGAGAAAGCTAGGAGTTGCTATAATGCTATATTGAAAGATGTGATTCTATAGTAAGGGTCTCATCAAGAAACACCCAAGGGTAAGTGCCTAATAGAATCGGTCAATTCAAGTGGAGTTCAAAATTTACAAATTGGAGAGGAAGGGGAAGACCATTCTTTGAAGTTAAGCACCAACTTAACAATGAATGTTAGAGAACAACTATCACATTTCTTAAGAACCATCTCTAATGTCTTTACATGGAAACCTATAAATATTCCTGGAATTGATTCAGGAATCATAACCTATAGATTGAATGTTGATCTAAATGCTAGACCTCTCAAGTAGAAGAAGAGAAAAAAAATAGGTGATTAAAGCTCCAGTCACCATCATTAAAGAGACAAAGAATATTAGAGAAATAGATTATCCTACCTAGTTTTCAAATTAGAATACACCCAGAAGATGAGGAAAATATGTCTTTTAATATTGAAGATGGGGCTTTCTACTGCACTCGAATGCCTTTTGGTTTAAATAATAATGGAGCTATATATCAACATCTCATCAATAAGATGTTTGCTAACCAGTTGGGAAGGAACATGGAAGCATACATGGATGACATGGTGATCAAATCAACACAGCGTGTAGATCATGTCATGACGTGGAAGAATTAATCTTAAAAAATGTGTTTTTGGTGTTGCCTCTTGAAAGTTTGTGGGATAACTTGTATCTTCTTAAAGAATAAGGCTAATCTAGACAAGATTCAAGCCTTGGTTAATATGAAGCCTTTCAGTGACTCGAAAGGAATCCAACAATTCAATAGAAGAGTTATGGATCTAAACAGATTCATCTCCAAATGCACTAAAAAATACTTACCATTCGTTAAATGCTGAGAAAGAAGAAATCGATGATTAGTACAAGAGGCATGCCTAAGTATTAATTGATTCCTTGCAAAGCACTATTACAAGGAATCAATCAATACTTGGGCATGCCTTCTGTACCGGTTGGCCCTACCTTAAAGGAAAAGTTGTATTTCTATTTGGCTATCACCCCTTAGACTTGTATTGTCCTACTCCTAGAAGAAAAAGACAAGGTTCAACACCTAATCTACTATATCAGCCAGATCTTGACAGATGCCTAGAGTAATATCTAACAATTGACAAGTTAGCTTTTACTTTAAAGATGGATGTACAAAAACTAAGACATTATTTTGGATCACAAACATTATTAGTACTCATCTATCAACCACTTAAGAATATGTTGACTAAACCAGAGATAACAGGGAGACTAGCCCATATTGCAATAAAGTTGGGAGAATATGATATCAAATAAATGTTCAGGACCTTAATAAAAGCTCAAGCATTAGCAGATTTTATTACCGAGTTAAGTGAATCATCAAAGGTCACCACTGATGAAGTAAAGGTTGAAGTATGAAGTATAGATGTAAAATAAATTCCAACCTGACAAGTATTTGTTGATGGTGCTCATAATTTCAAAGGTGCAGGACTAGGAGTTGTTATAATAGACCATGGTGGAAATTTTTTTGAATATGCCATGAGGATGGACTTCCAAGTAACCAATAATGCTATAGAATATGAAGCGGCTATCTTTAGTGCTATGACTTCAAAGAAACTTATAGCCAATATTATTATCCTACATAGTGACTTATGATTGGTGGTTAATCAATATTTAGGTACATTAGAAGTCAAAGATAGTTAGATGAGAAGATATGTAGAGTGGTTAGAAAAGGAATATTCCAAATTTTCGAACTTTGAGATCAAGAAAATATCAAGAAATGAGAATGGCCATGTTAATGCTTTGGCTACCCTAGTCACTATACATGAAGCTAATAGTAGTAGAATGATTTCTGTAAGAATTATTGCAAAGGCTAGTTTAGAAGAAATAGAAAAAAATTGTGGGAAATATAGGTGAAGTGAGTAGCTCATATCTCACACCTATTTTTAATTTTCTCAAAGATTGTAGCCTACGTAAAGATTAAAAGCAAGTAAAAGAGGTTAAGACAAAGGTTGAGCAATACATGATATAAAATAATAAGCTATACAAAAAGAAAACCTTGGAGTTGGACTTTTAGCTAGACAGTGCTATTATAGAATCATGTTTGAAGCTCATGAAGAAGAATGTGATTCTCACTTAGGAGGAAGAAAACTATTGCAATGGATTATGAGACAAAGTTATTACTGGCCAACAATGTTAGCAGATTGCATAAGGTACACGCAAGCATGTGATAAATATCAAAGGTTTGCTCAATTATCCCTTATGTCGCCAATAATGATGATAGGGATAATTAGTCCATGGCTTTTCTACAAGTGGGGATTGGACATAGAATGGCCCTTACCACAAGCAGTGGGTCAAGATAAATTTTTATTAGTTGTCATAAACTACTTTTCAAAATGGATTGAATTAGAACCTCTTAGAAGAATAAGGGAAAAATAGGTAATTTGGTTCATTTAGAAAACCCTAATTTTTCACTTCATCTTGCCCAAAGAGCTTGTCACCGATAATGGCAAGTACTTCACAGGAAGTAACATCATAGAATTCACTACCATTACAATATATGGCTTTAAATCATTCTCTCTGGATGATTGGATTTTGAGGAAGGTTTTTCCTATCAAGAGAGAATGGATGGCTAGAAAATTGAGCATAAATTGGGTAGGCCTATATAAAATAAGAATAATGACACCAAGTGTAGCTTATTTGTTAGGGTATCAGCTAGAATGCTCGACATCTAAAAATGTATAGCTTTTAATGTATTTCAATGTATGCTTCAGTTTCAATATATCACCTAATGTATAAAATATCTTTGATGATCAGAGCGCTCTCACTTAACATTTCATGTCCTGTGTTGATCACCTCAATCAAGATCTAGATAGAACACTTCGGATAATGTTATAAAGAGTTGATCACCTAGGTCGATAGACCAAGTAGAGCGCTCTTGCTTAAAATTTCATGTCATTAGTTGATCACCTCAATCAGGAACTAGGTATAGTGCTCTGACAGATGTTATAAAGAGATTATCACTATGATTATTGACTTGGTAGAGCGCTCTCCCTTAAAATTTCATGTCACAAGCTGATCACCTTGATCAAGAACTAGATAGTGCACTCTAACAGATGTTATAAAGAGTATATTAACTCGATCAATAGACCAAGTAGAGTGTTCTTGCTTAAAATTTGATATCATGAGCTGATCATCTTAATCAAGAACCAAGTAGAGCACTTTGATAGATGTTATAAAGAGTTGATCACCTCGATCATAGATCAGGTAGAGCACTCTCGCTTAAAATGGTTGAGTTTTCAACTACAAGTGGAGCCAATTTCGTAAAAGGGAACTTTACTATGAAATAATATATTACATTGATAAAGCTTACAAAGCTAAGCTTGAAATTACATTTTTTGTATATAAAGCTTGATGATGAAGAGGCTTTCTTAAAGTTCTTGATATGTTTAGATGAGTGACCAGTACTATCTTTTCATTAGTTTCTTCCAATAAAATCGAGCACTTCTAATTCTACCATAAGTTATCTACATATTATGGTGAGGAAAAACAAGTACCTCCATCTAATTGGCATCAATTTTCTTGGTGTGAGCTACATTCTCCTTAGGAATTTTTTGATAAATGGATAAAGGGGAAACCTGACCCCGAGCCATAAAGCCTCATCGTGAAAGGATATCTACCTAACATGAAGGAACATACTATAAAAAATACCTCAAGTAAAAATCATTATCTGAATAGAGGTTAAAAGGAATGCATTCATCTAAGCCTCTCCTCATCCTATAGAGTTAGGTCAGTCATCTCAACTTTAGCCTCACAACCTTTAGTTTGACCTTTGGGTTCCTTGATCCTTTTTTTCTGAACTTTTTTCTCCATGTCATTGGAATAGATATTTGTACTTGTGGTATGCTAAACCTGATTGTAGGAATATTTTCAGGTCGACATGAAGAAGTAGTAGGAAGCTCATATATCTCTTCATCACTTGAGGTGCTTGTTTTAGATATGGAGCTCGATTCTTCACTTTCCTCTTATCCTAAGTAGTTCATATATTGATGGCTCTCCCAAGAAGAAGCGCCAAAGGAGTATGAAGGTAAAATACCTTCCTTGTAGCCCTTAATGATACCTCCTTATGCATATTCACTACAAGAAGCTACAGAAAAGGAAATAAAAGATATGAGGAAATAAGAGTTACCTAAAGTTGAGTTTTTAAAGTAAAAGGTAAGGAGTGAATTTAAAAAATGACTTGAAAAGAAATCAGAAAATGGTTAAGCACAAAGACAAATCTCTAAAGCTCGAGAAATTTTTTTTAATGATAAGCTATGTATCTTACCACCCGAGTAAATAAATTACATGGTATGAGCTGAAAAGACAAAGCATACATGTTAAAATTTTGGTTTCGTATATATATTGGAAACAATGAAATTGATGATGCCTTGGATCCTCCTTAAATAAGGATTGAACTTTTCTCTCTCCAATCAACTGACAAGAATTTATTAGGACGTGCTAAAGCATTATGTTTTCCTAGTTATTTTGATTGGTCAATTTTTTACTCTTTTACCCCCATTAAGGAATCAAGCTAAAAGAGTAATTAGACTTTATGCTTGAACTTACGGCTCGACTTGGAACACAACCCTTGAATAGCCTGATCCATTATGTGCATTGTCCAAGACTATAAGATATAATCGTACCTAAAGTTATAAACTTAGGGTGCCTTTACCTATCTATAACATTTTAAAGTATTAAAAGATCAACCATCAACCCGGTTTATCAATATGATCGAGCTTAAGTTAGTTTATGCTTTTACTTATGTACCTCATGACACGTTGTGATGTATCCTCTATGTAATTAACACGTGTAATGTAATTTTCTATATATATGTTAACTTAATATGAGATCTACACAATTTACTCTAATTCTCTTCTCTCTAGTTTCTATATTTAAAATCGGATCATCCTAACATGTATTATATTTATGGTTATAAGTTTTCCTTTAGTTGTTAAAGTCATTATGTCTATTATTGTACTAAACGAAATTAATTTTAATTAAAAACATTAAAAATTTGATAAAGTATAACTAAAATAATTATTATGCAATCTATAACTTTTTATAAAAGAAAACTATAAAATGGTAATTAAATAATATTAAGGGAAGTCTTTTGAAATTATAGTATTTAGTTTATAATTAAGTCATTATGTTTCTTATTTATTATCATAAATAATTAATTTAAATTAAAAATAAAAAACAAAATTTACGAATAGGTGATAAATAATCCTAACTAAAATATTTTGAAATTTTACTTTTTATTTTTTTGATAAAATCAATATGTCCATTATTTATTATTATAAAGAATAATTTAATAATTTTTAATTAAAAATTGGGTGAATAAATAATTAAAGTTGAAGTCTTTTGAAATTATAGTGTTAAACCAAAAAAAATCAACAATCACTTCAATACATTGGGAATTGGAAATTAAAAATACATTGAACCCTCTCATATATTCTATCTCAAGTGTCAAATAATGATACAATGTAATTATGATAATGGGTTTTTTTTTGTGGTAATATAATTAAAGATTTACTTTTGTAATATTTATTTAAACATTAGTTATGTTTTTTTATTTTTTATTACGCAAATAATTTTTTTATTGAAAACATAAAAATGTAGGACAAGTACGAGCAATAAAATATACAAATAAAAAGTCACAAATCATTTTGTGATACATCAAACTTTTAGAGTTAAGAAAATCAAATATAAATTTTAAAAACATTATAGTATTTTCCTAATGAACATGTAAATTCATGTATTTAGAATATTTATAAAATTAATATCAATAGATATGTTGAAGTATAATTATTTTCATAATAAAGAGTGAGAAATAATATAATATTATAAACCGAATAAAAATTATGAAGGAAGTAGGCTCAATTAAAATTTGTGGATAAGAGAACTTAAAAATAAATTGGTTTCTTAATATAAAACAATTTATATTATTGAACCTAATTTGTTTTAGAAGCATAAAAGTTTACATTAAGAAGTATAAGACTTTTGAAAATTTTAATATTAAAATTTCGAACGGTAACTTTTTGCATTTTCTCTTATAAGTTTCTTCTACACTCGAGTAATAAACTAATATAATAATTAGTAATATAATTAAATTAAATTAAAATTTAATTATACATATTTATGATACGTGTAACCATAACTAGTTATATTTTTATAGAAAATTCGAATTTTGAAGAATATCAAAATGTATGATATATATTTAATATATATAGTAGTTGAAAATAGATTATATAAAAAAAATATTGATAGTTGAAGTGTACATCATCAATCAAAATGTGACATGCCACTTTTGATGTTAGGATGGTCATTTTCATATGAAAATGTGTTTGCATTTTCATATTTAAGACTCATATACATAGGAATAGTTACATGAAGGTCAATTGTTCTTCTGACTTAAATAGGTAATCGGGACCTAGATGAGAGGTGGAGACACCAACCTATGTAATCTTTTTTGCAAGCTCTATATCCAATCATGCAAGATTGCCTCACAAACATGAATTAAGAAACTTACACAGTGAAAGTAAAAGACAACATGTTCAATTAAACATACAACTAAAATACTCAATAGATACAAAAAGAACAATCTACGGTAAGCACACTAATGATGGTGTATCTCATAAGCTCTTATCTAGACTAGCAACAAACATATGCATAACAAGAAATTAACAATATATGAGACAAGAATGCATACTAAACATCAAAGATTTTCAACAACTTCAAGACTTCATAAGTGAGAACATATTTGTTAACTGATAATTGTACTCTCATAGCATGTGATCAGTCTAAACATAGTAAATCAAATAAAGAATCTGACGCCTGGGACATAACTAGGGTAAAGAGGTACATACTCCTTATATACTCACGTCAAACTCATATACACATAATAGACATAGGTACGATAAATTAATTTAGGAACATTTAGATTAATTTACTACAATATAAGTAATGATTAGAAATCAATATGCATGTTACAAAGAGAGAAAAGAAAGCATGTGACATGTCTTACAAATAAGCTTTCTAGTTAGAGTATACTTCTAGTTAGTTAGAACATATATGATAGAAACTCATATTATACTAATATACATACTAATTAAGCATACCAACATTGAAAGAGTCCAAGACTTGATATGCAATCAGGCTAAAAAAATGTTGACTCCTTAAGGACTCAACTCAAACCTGAAAATCATAAGGAGGAAAACATATGACATATAAAAATAGTTGTAGTACATATAAAAAAATAGGCAATATAATAAGGTAGTAGATATAGAACTTAGTAAATGAAAAGCAAGTTATAAATATCAAAAGATTTCTAATCAGAGTTTGAACTCCAATATGTAGGAATATACAGGATTTAAACTTTGCTTGTACTAGCCAAACATTTAGACATGCATAACACCAAATATAATGAAGTAAACCCGTATAGAAATCTCATCTATGTGATAACATCCTCATGTTTCTTATTGTGACCAATCGATAGTAAACAAATCTACTATGCAATGAAATAGTTACAACCCTAATAGAAATAAAATCCATATTACCTCTATCAGTTGGGACCTCTATCCAAACTACCTATTACTACCCTTATTTGGTACCTCCATAACTACCAAGTTCGATACACCAACCTAGATCTCCTCTAAAGCCAATACTACTCAAAGTGGTGTGATTAGTAATCAAAGACCAGTTATATGTAAAGTGATTAAGAAAAAGATGCACAAGGGAAACTACTAGCTGACACATAGCTCTACATTTAAAATCCTACTCCCTAACACCACTATGGGTACTCATCAATCACTAGCACGATATAGATCCCACATTCATGAATCATTATTATTGAACAACACTAGAGGTATTAATGATCCAAAAATAGAAAAATAAGATGTCAATTTGACTGAACTCTGCTACGTTTTTATAATTACCAAATAAGAAAAAATAGGGAGTATTTATAAAGCCTCGGACGGCCACCTTGCCAACCACCTCACCAAAGATGGTGGTGAGGGTGGTGGTAAGCTTGGTGGTGAGATACTAAAACTAATATTATTTTGTGTTAAAAAATGCCAAGTAAATTCCACAAATACCTACACCCAAAATGAAACAAAAACATGAGTGACAATGTCGGGGAGCTAGCGTGCACACTATAAAAACCAACACCGTAGTGTGTGTAAACATGTACGAATACAAAGTGTTCCTAACTATGTGCGTGTGTGCATTACTGATTTACAATAACCAACCTTACATAGAGGATGTCAAAAAACTAAGTAAAATAAAATAGACACCATTTTTTGCACACAGGAAGAATGAAAATGAAAATTCATTTCATTTTCCAAGAATATGGTAGGATAGACATGTGGCTAGCTAAATAGACTTGAGTTGTAGGACAAGCAATCATGCTCTGTTTTTCGCCCATGATCTAACATCGAGTCCCAGACCTACTTTCCATTATTTGCCAACACATCATCCTATACTTGCACATCAACTTAAAGGCCCATAATCTGACAAATAGATGAGACCACAACTATTTTAAAAAATAATACTACAACTAGAAAGAAAGTGCAAAAGGTAATACAAAACATGTAAAATGGAATATATGCATGCAAGTCTAGAAGTTCTATACAAAATAGTCAAGTTTATAGTAAAAAGTAAACCCACCAAGTACATGCACTTTATTTTAGAGATAAATGAAGTACATACTAACCTAAGTCTATGAGAAGTAAAAGAAAATATGCTAGTGTTTGAACCAACACCCTCAATCTTCCTTATTGCTAGAATGTCTAGAACCATCATCCTCTTAGTCAAACGTGACCACATCGTATTGGGAAGCACGTTACTCTATATGAGTCATCTAAACCACATCTTTATGGTCTAGCAGTTATGAGCCCTAGAATACATGGTATCTCTAAAGTATATAGTAGAGTCACGATACTCAACAATAACCTAAACCCTAGCTACCCCTATCTCAATAGTGAGCACTCATATTTTCTCTTAAGCTAAGTGTAGGTTTTCAGATAGTTCATTGTCCCATTTCTACTCCTCCACCCATGAAATCTTTCCTCCACTAAGGAACCTTCCAATTGGTCAATTTCCTTCTAAGTCACCTCTTAAGCCGCCACTACCTTGCCATGTATCTTAGGAATAGTAGAAGTTGCTAGCTTTGGCGCCTCTAATTGTATCTTTACCTCACATGGGTAGCTTCAAAAGCATCCCTAATGCTAACTACCTATGAAAGGCCTCTTTGGTAGCTACCAAACTCCTCTCCAAATTAATAAGTGCAATAATGGACCATTCTATGTCCTTACCAAATTATCATGATATGCTTACCAAAATATAGATATAAGCTTATCCTTTAGCCTGATAGGCTCTGGAACATCTGGAATATTAGAAGGCCTAAGAAGCCTCACAATATCCTTATCAATGTTAATAGGCTCTAGACTTGTCTTATCCACCACTGGATCAGATGGAATATCAATGGGTTCTTTAGGGGACTTCATCCTTTTAGAACATGGGTTGACAATAGTCACCTTAGAATGGGCAGCTCTCTTCCTCTTAGAAGCCCCTAAATGCCAGACCATCTTGGTCTGTATAGGAGCCTCTTTTTAGCTAGAGTCTTTTAGGAAGTAAAATAGCCTTCTTAATTTTCCTCTTCCTCAAATAAGGATGTTTGGAAATCATGCCTATGAAAAATAAAAAGTGAACACAATGATTCCTGCTAATACTTTGGTTTTATATTTATAAAACTCTCATAAGTGCACGAATCATTTCGTAGAAAATGATAAGTATACTCCCAAGGTCGATCTAAGGAAGGAATATATGTGGTTTTTAATTTATTATTCAAACTTTTAAAAACAAAATTAAATCCTAAACATCCTGTCACGATATTTGGGTTTTTGTGTTTCTAATCTAAGAACATAAAAATAAACATAGATACATATTCAATAAATATTTATGCAAATTTTATCATTTATAATAGTGGAGTATTTATGGATATAATAACCTAAGTTAATTATGCTTACTCATATTATTTAGATTATTAAAGATATAAATTGATATTTATTGATTCTCTCTTTTTTAAATGAATACCACCTTTGGTGGGGTAAGATATTCTTTGTTAACTAAACAAATCAATTAACACCTATGGGTGGGGTTGATAACTAATTTGGTTAATTAAATTAATTTCTTATTCTAAGAGATTGAAAATGAACCATTTAAATGCCACCTTTGGTGGGGTTAGACAGTTTAAACTTTATTCAAGGTGTCCAAATTAAACCTAAGAATTTAATTATCTAAGTACTAACTTTCAAGTTTTAAAACCACTACTAAAAACATGTTGTCAATACATTTTCAGATAATAATTCTTATAAAAACTTTTGAAATAGAGCTTCACTCTAATTATCGGCGATTGTACCAACAAATAAAAGAGCACTACTCTAAATCAGACCAGATAACTAAATCTTAAAATCTAACTTTCAGATTTAAGTTTGTAATGAAAAATAATATATTTCTCTCTAATATTCTTAATATAAAATCTTGAATAAAAAAAATCAATTCATTTTATAGATTTTTACCTATTTAATATTTCGCAAGCATAACAACGTTATTATTATATCATCTCTACTAATAGCTAGCAAAGTTAAATTTAATCACAGACAAATTAAATATAACATGTAAGAATAATACATAAAAAAATAACTGTAAAGAAAATAAAGTTCTTACAGTACTTTAATGCTATTCCTGTTGCTGGAAAACCTCCAAACGGAATTTGTACTCTCATTTATTGAATCAAAAAGCAAATAAATTACAAAAACATAATTAGTTCTTCTCAAAAAGAGAAGAACTCTAAAACTAAGAAGAACTAACTAAGAAAATACTAAAAATTAAGAAAAACATAGAAATGAGAGAAAGAAAGAGAAGAGAAGATGGATTTTTAGGTATGATTTGAAGTGAAGAGAATGTGGGTATTTATAGGTGAGGAGAGGAAGGAAAAGTGGGTGAAAAAATGATTAAAAATTGAAAAAAATGCAGAGTAGTGAATGATGATGTCATACTAATGACGTCATGGTGATATGGGGCGAGTTGGCGCAGGCGCACGCGGATGGGCGCAGGGATGCGCGCGGCACGCGCGGAATGGAGAGCTGGAATGCGCGTTGGCCGGAGCGGCTGGGCGGCCCGATTTCCTCATTTTTGACATTTTTGACCATTTTGACCCATTTTGTCCAATTTTTCCATATTTTTTGACTTTTCCTCATTTATTTTATGAATATATTTGTGATGAATTGCCTCCAGTATTCCTCTTTGAGTCTTTAAGTTACGTTTTTAAGCAAAAATACCTGAAAAACAATAAAAATACCCGTGATTCCAAAAAGACAAATATATATAAATATATGATAAAATCATATAAATATATATATATATATATATATTTAATCAATTAATGTGCATAAAATCATGGTAATTTTTGTGCTTTTTGAGCACTCATCATGTTTCTATGGTACCTTAACACATGAATATAATGAATAAAATTAATGAAGTCCTTGTATTTAGGTGTGATATCGTCTTGCGTCTAATGCACTTCAACAAAGGTAAAGTCAGGACAAAGTAAAACATACAATAGAAAGACTAAGTCTTAAATACCCTACCATTTCTTTTAATCATCCTCACCCTCTATAGTGTTTTGGTAAATTTTCAATCAAAATACAACTATCGAAGGTCTTAAAATGAAATCAACCCCTGCTACCTCTTGTAGTTATAAGTAGTAGCAATACTTGAACTCTTAACTATCACTTCTCTACCATTCTCCTTCCAAAACACCTAATAACATAATAATACCCTATAATAGTTAGAAGTAAATTGTCTTAGATCTATGCCAAGATCAACAAAGAATTTTTGCACTATAGGCAAAAAGGGGAATCATAACCTAGCAAAAAATGTGATCAGTAGATAAAGTAACTCTTCTAGGAAGAGGGTTGCTATAAACTATGCCTGAGACCTGAGACATCAAAGTAATAGACTCTAGGAATTGGAAATTTTTTCTCACTAGGTCTAGAAGCTAATTCGTCATCTTAAAGTTGCAACAATTCAAAGAAAAGAAATCGATATTATCTCAATAAATACCCTATCGTTATAAGCAAATGCAATTTGGAATATTGGCACATAAGTCATCATTGCTCATTGACCCACATCATGTCAAACAAATTCCTAAGAAACTCTCATGAATAGAATCGAAGGACCCATGATGTTGGGATGGCCTAAGCTCATTGCCCAGCATAACCTGCTCCCATCCACTATAGGCCAAAAGACCACTAGCCAGAGGATTGCTAGCTAGTTGAGTGCTACGTAGACCATTTCCAGTTGGATAGGTGCTAACTAGGACATAACAGGCCAATCCATCACTATCCAAAGTGATGCACAAATTTTATATTTATAATGCACGCAAGTGCACGAATCACTTATAATAAGCAACAAGTATTCCCAAAGTTGGTCTATCAAGAAATTGCAATGCTTTTAAAAATTTAAATTATTTTATAATATAGCTAAGAAAAAGGAATATCCTAAACCCTCTAATAAATGTTCTTTTACATTATCGAGTCATAAATTCTAAATTACTTTATACTTGAAGAAAACAAGTAAGTCAAAGCAAGTAAATGAAAGCAAATAAATAAAACTAAGCCAAACCTAGGATGATGGATATATATGGGATTTTAGGTAGCATAACCTTTCATAGACATAACTAATTAAGTGATTTATGTATAAGCTAGATTTATTAATTTTTTTAAATAAGAAAACTCCCTGTAATCATGGTTAGGTCTCAATGATATTATATTAATCAACCCTTCCTTAGTCAAGGTTAAAATTGATTAATTGGTAGACTAAAGAAACATATATGAACCAAAATCCTTAATTAATTAATAACTTCCTTAATTAGACATTATATTTAATTAATTGATAAATTTAAGGTAGATATATTCTTTAATTATAAATCAAGATTTGGACCATCGTTAATTTATAATTAAAGATATTTTTTAACCATATAATTTAAAACAAATCAATGAAATTAAATTAGATCCTTATTCATTATGCATAATTAAGCATAGATGACATGTCTAATGCTTAATTCTAAATTTTTTTCTTTAATCATAAATTAAGGCTTAGGCCATCATGAATTTATGATTAAATATCTAAAGATTAAGAAAAAGAAATAAAATTAAAATTTCTATTTATTTAAATCACATAATTTTTCTTCCAATCATTGGAAGTAAAGACTAAAATCCTACATTACATAATTAACAAATCATATTTAAATTAACAAAAATCAATTTAACTATAAAAAACATCAGATTTCAGAAAGAGATAAAAGATATAACAATTAGAAATACCCCTTCTTATTGAAGACGATTCTAGATCTCTAAATACGTTGTCACTAGCTTATCCAAATCCTTGGATCTTGTTTACAATTATGAGGTTATTTTTCTGTATCTATATGTGATGGTGGAATAAGTTTTGAAAATGATCCAAATTCTACACTAAAATATAGTTGCCTAAATTACAAATGAAAAGTTGAATAACCTAGAAAACATAATGTTATTTTATAAGAAAAGTTTTGTGTAGAAGGCATGGGGCCAAAATTATGTTCATGCACTATGACAAATGTTTTTCCCCATTGTGGCATAAGGCTCAATCACTTTGCAAAAATTCAACCCGAGAGGGTCTCATCACAACAAATCAAACTCAACATGTCAAATAATTCATCCTGAATAATGTATTTTAACCTTGTAAACCTGGGTTTACATGACTTAATATTTTAAAATAAATTCTCTAAGCATTGCTTTGCTTGTGTTGACAAATTTTTTATTTTGAAACTGAAAACACTTAAAACATCACAAAATATACTCATGATTGCGAACAGATAGATTTGCATAAATAATAATATTAATGTGCTATAATTAAATATATTTATTACAATTATGCATAATAAAGTCAAAAACTATGAGTACTTTTTAAGCACTTATCACAATCTCAACTAGGTTCATGATAGCCTCTAGTAAATAAAGTAATCTAAAAACTAAAACAAAAATAAATAAATTAAACTATAATAAACTAAATAATTTTTGTAGATTGACATTGTTACCTTTAGTGTATGCAACAAATCTTTAAACCCTAGGTATCCCTAGTGAATGAATTTAAGTCTCATGAGGGCTTTTAGTGATGATACCCACAAACATACTAAAAAAGAAAAAAACAACAAAATAGAAATTAAAATTAAAAATAACAAAATTAACTAAAATTAACAAAAATTCTTACGTTTTAGTTTCTTTTAAGTTTATAATCAAAATCTTAAGCACAAATTAATTCAAAATCTTAAAGGATCACATTTTATATTCAAACTAGTTATATGATGCATAATTTCGCAAGTGTACAAATCGTTCAAGTAATAAAGTGTACAAAATTACGGATATCGAACCCACAAGGAATGGCATTACTAAGTACCGAAATTGACTAACCCTAATTTTATTTGAAAATCGAATTTTTGAATTTGTTTAAAAAGTAAATTAACTTAAAACTAAACGAAAATAACAAAATTTAATTTTGTTCACAAATAATTAAAAATGCTAAGGCATTTTATTTTGCTAAATCAATTCAATCCGATTTCAAGTCATGCTATATGAGAATCAAAGTTAAAAGTGATGGTTGAAAAACCCAAACTTATCTACTACTCTCTCTCGAGTTATATTAGAATTACTTATCTATGAAAACCGACTATATTTCTATGAAGATTTAATCACAAACAAGCACATTACGATTTATGGAATTTCTAGAATAGCCACATACATCATGCATTAGTTCTCACACTCGCATTCAACATATGGTATTTATCACAAGAAGCGTTCATTACACATCTCCCCTCGGTCTCAATATAATGCAACAAATCATTTAAATCTTGATCAGAAATTTAAAAGCATTAAGCATGGAAATAAATACTCAACTTGAAAACAATGAATTCATATAACGATAACACAAGAAATCAGATTTTCTTGATTTAACCACATCAAAGCCTTAGCAAAAACGAATTAGTTCATAACAAAAATAAGAACAAACATATTCTCAATTGAATCCATGAACAAACAATCTGAATAAAATGCAGAAAATAAAATCTAAGGAGAAGAGATGAAAAACTCTTGAAGATGAAGACTTGGTAGCAACAATGGTGATGATCCTTCAAGCTTCTCCAACCTTTCTCTCCAAAATTTCTTTTTTTCTCCTCCAAAAATAACTCAATTATGCTCTCTCTGCCGTCCCCTTCTTTTTCCATCACAATGTATATATAGATCTAGGGTTTGGGGGGTAATTTTGGAACAAAACAACATAAAAAATGTGTTTTCGGACGACACTCGCCGGCGGCGACATTATTCTCGCCGCGGCGAGATTTCTGGAAACTTAAATTTTGGTGTTTCTAATTTTGGCTAGCGGCCAAATTAATGTGGTAGGCGGCGAGATACTTTGGCCGGTGGCGAGATGCTTTAACGTAGAATTATTCGTAATAGCGAGATGAGTTTACCAAAATTTGTGCTCTCGGGAAGATTTTCACCAAGATTTTTGCCGGCGGCGAGATGAATATGGCCGGCGGCGAGATACTTTGGCCGGCAGCGAGAATAATTTGGCCGGCGGCGAGATTTACTTGGCCAAAATCCATGCTCCCTGCATGATTTTCAACATTTTCTCTGTAAGGTTTTCGTCGGCGGCGAAATTCCAAATTTTGAAATTTTGTTCTCTTTTTATTTTCATTCAATCCCGATCATTGTACTTTGTCCCTAACTTCTCCAAAATCATGATTTTACTTGAAATTGTACTTTAAACACGAAATACCCGTGAAATGACATTTGTGGATTAAATAATCAAATAAACACAATTTTCACACAAATATCAACATTTAAATCATAACAAAAATGCAATAATTTAGCTCTTATCATTATACATCATAAATCCATATCCTATTACAAAAATAGATCAACTTTGACTCACCCAATCCTAGTGTTAGGAATCTGAGTTCACTTTGACACTAATCCCTATAATCTATGCTCTCAATATCACACTAATCCTATGGTTCAAGCACTTAACAAGGTATATGCGAACAAAAGTTATGTAAAGAAGAAAACAACAATATTCTTATTTAATAAACAAGAAAGGCTTAATAGTGCATAACATTGATCTCGTGAACGGAATCAAATGATATTATTTATAAAGATATCACATTACTAATTTTTTGTTTCAATTAAAAGCATCAAGTAAAAATTTTAGGTATGCTCCTAAAATGAATGAAAATACAATTAACTCCAAGGGGATTATTCCTATTTATTTGTAATAATAGTCTCACTACTTAGAAGAACTTAGAGTCATAGTATTTAGTTATACTATTTTTTTTCTCTCTTTTTATTTATTCTCTCTTTTTATTTATTCTCTCATGTTTTCTTCTTCTTTTTTATGTTTTCTTCCTCTCTCTCTCTGTCTCTTTGTTTTTTTTGTATTTTTTGAGAGAATGGATTGATATACATATATGTGTTTTGATAAGTGGTTAATCTTATTACATCCATCATCTAACTCATTTTCTATCACACCGAGAATATCATTGTATAATTCTCATGAATCATATGTTACCAAATAGTTATGAAATTAATAGTTCTAAATAACATAAACTTTGTTAGCAAAAAAAGAAATAAAATAAAATAAAATACATTAGATTGAAAAATAAAATAAAATAAGAACAATTAAATTATTAGAAAACAAAAAATACTACCAAAAATGATAGGTTACCTCCCACTAAGGGCTAGTTTAACATCTCAACTAGATGCTATTGGAGGTTATGATTTATAGACTTTGATTTACTAAATATCCCATTTTCATTGAGTATGTGTCTGAATGTGCTTTGAATGACTAAAAACATGTAAGTATACATGATCATGTACAAACAATAATTAATTTTTAGAACAAGGGTTATTGTACTTATGAGTATTGGTAACAATATCTACTCCTAATTACTACCTTGTCAGTAAGTTAATTAAAAATAGTAAGAAGGGGATTTTTTTGTAAATTGAAAATTAAATCTATTAACTAAATATTAATAAACATAAAAACAAAATGTAATGATTATGATAAAGATCTCCACCAATAGTATGTATTGCGAATCAATGAAAGCAGATCCCAATCTTCTATTCTTTGATTATACCAACTTAGAAAAATTCATAGGCTTGAAATTCTCGATCTCTTCTTACCTATACGTTGAATTAAATAAGGTCTTAATACAAACTCTTTTCAATAGACAACTTAGATTAAGCTTTCTAAATTTAAACTATCAAAAACATTCAATTTCGATAAGCATATTGGATCAAGTTTAAACACATAAGCTCATTTTAATTATTTTGAGTATTAATTCTCATTGTAAGCAATTTATCACTAGTTATTTACATTGATCAATAGATTACATACCCAATCAACTAAATTGATTAATGATGAATTAATTTGATTATACAATTGTACACTTGAATAATCAAGAAAATTCATACAAAGATTAAAATTGAGAATAAATACATAAACAATGAGAATAATTGATAGAGATCTTATTAAATATTACAATCCATGTCTAAGGCTTTGAAATCACACACAATCAATTATAAAGTTAGCTACTTATGAAAAATAATAAATTTATAATATTATTCATGATAACAACAAAAAAAGGAGAATAAATGTTAGGATTCGTGTTCTTGAATATGATATTCAACTCTTTTAAATTCCTTTAGAATCTTCTTCTTACTTATTGCCTCCAACTTAATTCTATAAACTCTGTATTTAAATCTCTCTAAATTTGTGTTATGATAATCTCTCTCTATTTTTTTATGGTGTTGTTTTATATTTATAAGACATAAAAATCAAAGCAGACTATAACTAGGATTGCTAGTATTCTACTGGAGATAGGATTAGTGTGCACCACATGTCATAAGGATAGGATAAACTATGATAGGAATAAGATACAAAATGTATCCATTTCCTTTCTATATTAAACCACCTATCAAATAAAACATCTAGAAAATCAATATTGTCTCAATATAAAATAAATAATTTTGGCTCATTATAGTAATAAAACATACATAAATATATAGGAATTGATATCTAAAATGTGTATAAATTAGAACTTATCAACAGTCTCTCCCAAGACTGTCATTGTTAGACTCTCATCATAGACATCAACAATTTTCTTGGTTGAGGCCATGAATGGCCTACCAAGAAGTAGATTGTGATCCTTGTCTAGTTTTGGGGTTTCATGCACATTTCAAATCGCAAAAGCCATAGGTATGATAAGATTGTCTACTTGTACTATTTAATCCTTTACCACAACTTTTGGATATATGACAAAAATATCAACTAATTGTAGGGACATGCTTGTGGGTTTTAAATTACACACTACTAGCTACAAGTATAAAGATTAGGGCATTAAATTAATGCTTACACCTAGATCTAGCACATCATGTATCTTCTTTTTATCACCAATGGTGATATTAGCATTAAAGCTTCCAAAATCTTTGGAGGTAACTTAAGAATTATTTGTATTCCCTATCTTATTAGGTAAATATTTAGATAAATTAGGGAATTTAATATCTAATAACTCATCATTGTGAAGAGATGTAATAGCCTTCACATGTTCATTTTGATAGGGCAATTCTTCTCTAGCATATTTTTGTTAATTCTGAACTAGTTGCTCTACTTGCACTTCCACTCTTTTCACTGAAGCCCCCATAACGTCCAACCTTTGATTATTTTTCATTTGTTGTCTTTGTTAACTTTAATGATAGCTTTCAAGTTATCCTCTATGGTTGATCTATTTGTCAGATTATGTGACATGTGTTGGTTGTATTGCTAGCCTTACTAGTTTGGATTTTGGGCATAGGTAGGGTCATTTTCCCTCTAAGAGAAATTGGGATGATTTCTCCACCCCTGATTATAAGTGTTTGTATAAGGGTCATTCCTAGGTCTTATTTGAAATCCTTCCATTACATTCACTTGTTCAAGACCTACAAAAGATTCTCTTTGATAAGGGCACATGTTAAGACCATGGCCATAATTACTACACTCTATGTTTTGTGCACAGGAAGCCAACAATGACACTAAGGACTACATGACTTACATCACCATTAAGGATAGCACAAAGGAAGTGTCATCTATACTCAATAACAATATGATGAAAGAAATAAGGATGAATGACTATGCTAACAACATCATTGTGGTGATGACTAAATGCATCTTTATTACTAGTGAAGGCACTTTCACCATAGGTGTGGTCAGACCCAACTAACTAGTTTGCATCTCATAGATGTCATGCTCAATAATGAGTACTTGAAAAGTATTAATATTACATGATTTGTTTGTACTTAAAAGTTATAAATATATTTGAATATGCATGAATTTATCATTATTTAAATAAAATCTTATGTTTTCAGAATCAAAGGTATGTTTTGTTCTTTGTGAGGTATTTTTAGCTTCAATTTGATTAAACTGATCAACACACGAAGAATCGTATTTGAAGTACTCATTTTCAACTAAAAAGATTAAAAGAACAAAACATGTAAACCTTACATGTAATCCAACCATTTTGTAAGGGGTGAAACAATAAAGTGGAAATAGGTAATATTGGCCATGGCATAAAGAAAAGTAGGAAAGGGCCCACTCTTTGTTGTCCAAAACTAAAACCATTACAATTTTATCTGGGTCACGGTAGTGGAAAAATTAGGCCATGATGCAACCTTCTTGTGAATTGATTTAATGCATACCAAATGAGATGCGGGCCATGGAAAAGGAAATATTGGACCATAATGTGCAATGATTTTCCCCCATGGTCCCCTTTTCTCACCCATTTTCAACTATAAATAAGAGTTGTTTTCTCCTATTTTAGACACACCATAATCACTCATGAGCATTTATGATCATATAGAATATTTAGCAATAGTTTATTTTTTTAAGTTATTCATGCAATATGAAATCGTTGTTGTAATTTTGAAAAATATTGTAAACATTAATACCACTTGTATGGAGCATGACACATCCATCCATCCATCTTTTAGGTATAAATCTAATCTACATTTTTATTTATTTTTAATAAATAATATTGTATTTCTTGAATTTTTTATAAATAATTTACTGATCATTCATTATTTTTAACATGTCTGGCTGATTATGATATTGAGATTTTAATTATGTTGATATGTTTATTTAGATTATTTAGGAGAATATTTTTAATCATCATTAAATATAGATTATTATTAAAAAAAATATTGATGGCATATTTTTTATAAGAGATTTAAAATATGAAAATTAGGTTTGAGATACATCAATCTAAATCTAATTTAGATAGCTTGAATATGAGTTTAAATTTTTGATCTGATCAAAGGTGTCATGTTAAATGGTTTGTTAATTTCGTAAAAAATAAGCATAAATTAATTAAATTAATTATTGGCCCAACTAAAGGTATTAAGTGATTAAATTAATAATGAATAGTGACTCGGATGAAAGCATTACTTACACTTATAAGGAAGAATCAATAATTTAGATTATATTTCATTAACCTAATTAATTTTTCCAAACATAGTCAACTAGCTAAATATCCATTAACTCTCCATTGATTTATTAATTGCATATTGCAGAATGATTAGGTTTATTTTCATGTTTATTTTTCAGAAACTTTTGAATTATTTAAAAACACATAGTTCCCTTTTGGACTGACAATGGAGGTATACTTGTCGTATTTTACTAAGTGATTCATACACTTAAAAGTTATCATAAAAATCATACAAAACTTTTGCATCACTCAGGCACTAGAGAAAACTCAAAATGAAGATAAGGAGAAGTGAGGTTCTCAAATTTGAAGGGGATGATTAGAAATTAAGGTTCCTTAACATAAGGGAGAGAGAGTAATCTAATGACGTCTTCTCTAGAAAAGTAAAACACTCACTAGGGACGAGGTCGATAGAAAATTCATTAGCATCAAAAGTGGATAGGGAAATATTAAATAATAAGAAACACTACAAAGAGAAATATAAGAGAAATGGGAAAACCTTTATGAATAGCTAGAAATTCATAGCTAAAAATAGGTCACTCATAGAGGATGGGTGTATATCTAGAAGGCTCATAATACTTGAATTGTTTCAATTTTCTCACTCCTCAAGGGTGTTTTAGGGCCATTATTTTAAGAGATACGTGGTAATGGGTGTATATATAGCAAGGAGAGAAGGCTAACAAGTCTATGGTGTGAAGAAATGAATAGAAGGGGTTGTTTATTTAAGAACATGCACAACTCTTTACCATCTTGTCGGGGTGCTCAATAAGACCCTTGGGAAGTGTGTAAAAAAACCTCATTAACCACCTTAGTAAGGGGGTGATGAGCACAAGATGCATCATGAGAAGAGATAAAAAGATAGTGCCAAACCACCAAGTTAAAGCACATAAACCGTATACAAAAGAGTTACAAGACAATAGAGAGAAAAAAATAGTCAGCTCAATCCCAAACAAATCACCATAAATAATGATCAAGCTACATCCCTCCATTTAAAGAACTTATTACATGCAAAAAAGTCAAGGTGTAGCCTTTGGTCATATGAACATGTGAATATGGAAATCAAGGTACATTTTGTATTGAAATCCTTGAAAGACTAGTAAGGTGATCCCCATACACACAACTAGGTGGACTCTTAGAAAAAGGTTTATTTCTTTTATACTGTGTCTTAGATGCATAATTTATCAAGGTTGAACATGCTTAGATGATCCATCGTAGCTACATCCTGATGGAATAATGGTAAAGAGTGAGGAAGAGAACTCAAAAAAGTACTCTGCATATATACAGTCTACCTAGCAAGATAGCCAACAATGCGACATTGATGGAATAAATGTGTAGAAGAGTGAGAGAATCTAAGTCTCTAAATCTATGGAGTAACATGAAAAGGACAAGAAGAGAAAGAAGCACTCATATTAACTCTCACTTGAGGATGAGAAGTTAATTTCTAGTAGTTGGGTCTTAGGTTCCCCTATTCACCATAATGGCAAAAAGTGATAAGAGCTAAATTATTGCATTTTTGTTATGATTTAAATGTTGATATTTGTGTGAAAATTGTGTTTATTTGATTATTTAATCCACAAATGTCATTTCATGGGTATTTCGTGTTTAAAGTGCAATTTCAGGTAAAATCATGATTTTGGAGAAGTTAGGGACAAAGTACAATGATCGGGATTGAATGAAAATAAAAAGAGAACAAAATTTCAAAATTTGGAATTTTGCCGCCGGCGAGAGTATTCTTGCCGCCGGCGAAAACCTTACGGAGAAAATGTTGAAAATCATGCAGGAAGCACGAATTTTGGCCAAGTGAATCTCACCGTCGACCAAAGTATTCTCGCCGCCGGCCATATTCATCTCGCCGTCGGACAAATAATTCTCGCCGCCGGCCAAAGAATCTAGCCGTCGGCCACATTTAGTTGGCCGCCGGCCAAATAATCAAGCCGCCGGCCAAAATCAGAAAAACAAAATTTAAATTGCCAGAAATCTCGCCGCGGCGAGAATAATGTCACTACCGGCGAGTTTCGTCCGAAAACACATTTGTTTTTGTTTTTTTGTTCCAAAATTGCCCCCAAACCCTAGATCTATATATACATTATGATGGAGAAAGAGGGGGACGAAAGAGAGAGCAGAATTGAGTTATTTTTGCAAGAGAAAAGGAAATTTTGGAGAGAAAGGTTGGAGAAGCTTGAAGGATCATCACCATTGTTGCTACCAAGTCTTCCTCTTCAAGAGTTTTTCATCTCTTCTCCTTAGCTTTTATTTTCTGCATTTTATTCAGATTTTTTGTTCATGGATTCAATTGAGAATATGTTTGTTCTTATTTTCGTTATGAACTAATTCATTTTTGCTAAGGCTATGATGTAGTTGAATCATGAAAATCTGATTTCTTGTGTTATCGTTATATGAATTCATTGTTTTCAAGTTGAGTATTTATTTCGATGCTGAATGCTTTTAAATTTCTGATCAAGATTTAAATGATTTGTTGCATTATATTGAGACCGAAAGGAGATGTGTAATGAACGCTTCTTGTGATAAATACCGTATGTTGAATGCGAGTGTGAGAACTAATGCATGATGTATGTGGTTATTCTAGAAATTCCATAAATTGTAATGTGCTTGTTTGTGATTAAATCTTCATAGAAATATAGTCAGATTTCATAGATAAGTAATTCTAATATAACTCGAGAGAGAGTATTAGGTAAATTTGGGTTTTTCAACCATCACAAAAACTTTGATTCTCATATAACATAACTTGAAATCGGATTGAATTGATTTAGCGAAATCAAATGCCTTAGCGTTTTTCATCATTTATGAACAACATTAAATTTTGTTATTTGAGTTAGTTTTAAGTTAATTTACTTCTTAAACAAATTCAAAAAAATTCGGTTTTCAAATAAAATTAGGATTAGTCAATTTCGGTACTTAGTAACGCCATTCCTTGTGGGTTCGATATCCGTACTTTTGTACACTTTATTACTTGAACGATTCGTACACTTGCAAAAATACGCATCAAGTTTTTGGCGCCATTGCCGGGGAATGGTTTGATTTTATTAATATTGATACTACCTAATCTTAGTTTTAATTTGAAGTTAATTTGCTTTGTCATTGTTTCCTTTTTAATTTTGTTTATTTTGATCTTTTATTTTATTTATCATAAAAAAAAGTAACTTTGTGTTGTTTTTGTGCTAGTTAATTTTCTGGTTGTAGGATTGTTGTATGAGACGTACAAGAAGCCTTAACCAATTTCCATTTGATCTAGAGATTGATAGAACATTTAGGCGTCTAAACCGAGAGAGAAGGCGTTCAACCTCACCTCATAATAGACAATCAACTATGGATCCACCATTTGTTGAGGGAGGTGGAAATCATAGAGCTTTGAGGGATTATGTTGTGCCTAATGTTGCTAGAACTACTTTGGGTATGAGGAGGCCAACTGTTCAAGCAAATAACTTTGAGATAAAACCATCCTTTATCCAAATGGTTCAATCAAATCAGTTTGGGGGAATGTCAAAGGATGATCCAAATGCACATATTGCTTACTTTCTGGAGGTGAGTGATCTTTACAAGATAAATGGTGTGTCTGAAGATGCTATAAGATTGAGGGTTTTTCCTTTTTCACTTCGTGATAAAGCCAAGGAGTGGCTAAACTCATTACCACCAAGATCAATTACAACATGGAATGAATTGGTTCAGAAATTCTTGTCCAAGTTCTTTCCTCCTGCTAAGATAGCAAAATTGAGGAATGAAATCACATCTTTTACACAATATGACCAAGAATCATTGTATGAAGCTTGGGAAAGATTCAAAGAAATTTTAAGGAAGTGCCCACATCATGGTATACCAATTTGGCTGCAAGTCTCTACATTTTATAATGGGTTGGTTTCAAACTATCATGCAATGATTGATGATGCAGCTGGAGGGTCTTTAATCAGAAAAACACCGGAGGATGCTCATGAGTTGTTAGAGATTATGGCAGAAAACAACAATCAGTGGCATTCAGAGCGAGTAATTGAAAAAAGACCAGTAGTAGTGCATGAAATTGATTCAGTGAATGCTTTGTCGGCTCAAGTTGCTGTTCTTTCAAGGAAGATGGATTCTTTGTCATCCAAATTCGAATCCAAACCAACTACATAATGTGATTTATGTGGTGGAAATCATGCTAGTATCGAGTGCCAAGCTGGAAATCCATTTGCTTCACCAAATGCTGAGCAAGCAAATTATGTTTCAAATTTCCAAAAACCTCAACATAACCCATATTCGAACACCTACAATCCAGGTTGGAGAAATCATCCAAATTTGTCATGGGGAAATAACCAAGGGGGATTCAAACTGTCATCATCTTCCTACCAACCCCAAGAGAAGAAACAAAAAAATTTGGAAGGAATTTTTGGAAAGTTCATTGAGGAGACAAGAACAAATTTCAAAAATCAAGAGGTAATCAATAGGGACATCCAAAACCAACTGGGGCAGCTTTCAAAGCATATTGCAGAAAGATCTCAAGGATCATTGCCTAGTGACACAATAAATCCCAAAGAGCATGTAAAGGCTATCACATTGAGAAGCGGTAAAGAACTTGAATGGTAGGGGAAATCAGATAAAATGATGGAAAAATCTAAAGAAAAGCCATCAACATCCCAAGATGTTCAACCTTTCCCAAATGTGAAATATGAGCCTCCTATCCCATATCCTCAAAGATTGAATAAGAAAAAGATTGATAATAAATTTGATAAATTTTTGGATATTTTTAAGAAATTGCATATTAACATTCCTTTTGCAGAGATGTTGGAACAAATGCCCAAGTATGCAAAATTCATGAAGGAAATTCTATCAAAGAAAGAGGAAAATTTGGGAGATTATGAAGCTTGTATGCTAAATGAGGAGTGTAGTGCGATTCTTCAAAGAAATCGCCACGAAGATTGAAAGTCCCGAGGGAGTTTTACTATACCTTGTACTATAGGAAGTTGCAATTTTGATAAAGTCCTATGTGATTTAGGAGCGAAGCATTAATTTGATGCCACTTTCTATTTTCGTAAAACTAGGCACAGGAGAGAAGTAAAACACACTTCAATCTCTCTACAATTAGCGGATCGATCGGTGAAATATCCTCGCGGGGTAATTGAGGATGTTTTAATTAAAGTTGACAAATTTATTTTCCCTGTAGATTTCGTGGTGCTTGACATGGAGGAAGATAGAGAGGTACCATTGATATTGGGGATACCGTTCCTTGCAACTGGAAGAACATTGATTGATGTTTACCAAGGAAAGCTCATTCTACGGGTGCAAGATGAACAAGTGACTTTTGATGTTTTTGAAGCAATGAAATTTCCAATGAAGTACATTCTTGTTTTCAAATTAACACTCTTGACATGTTAATCTCGGAAACTTTTGAGGAGAGAACTCTATCAAGTACTACTGTAGAAGCTTGCCTTGTGAAATCTGCAACAAATGAGATGGATGAAATGAGGAATGATGCTTATCAGAATGACCGAATATACAAGGACAAGATGAAGGTTTGGCATGATAAGCACATTTTGAGGCAAAACTTTGAGGGGGACAGAAAGTTCTACTTTATAAATCCCGTCTCAGACTTTTTCCAAGAAAACTAAAATCTCGTTGGTCAGGACCTTTTCTAGTAACCAGGGTGTTTCCTTATGGAACAATTGAGATCAGTCATGAAACAAAGGGAACTTTCAAGGTAAATGGACAACAGTTGAGGCCATATTTTGACGGAGAATTCAGCAAGCAGAAAGATGACATAAAGTCTAGCTAATGACTATAACTTAAAGCGCTTAATGGGAGGCAACTCATCGGATTTGTTTTCTCATCTTTTATCTCATTTCATTTTTGAAATTTTAAATTCTGCACTTCATTTTATGATAATTTTATTTTTAATTAAATTTGCTTATTTTATTTGTCTTGCAGGTAAAAAAAAAAAGCAATTTATAGTTTTTCTTTCTTACATTGAGGACAATGTAAGGTTTTGGTAGGGGGTGCAGTAAACGGTAAATTTTTTCTTCCCTTCATTTTTATTAGTTTTGTTTGTGTGTTTATTTGTGTTTAATTTTGATTTTCCATTTATTTTTCTACATTTTGATTTAATTTCTTTTATTTTTATTTTTTATTTTATTTGCATTTTACTTATTTTAATTTGCACGTTGATGATAATAATGTGATTGTGATAACAAGTAGCTTTTAGAAGACATTAAATTTTGCTTCGGTTTAAAGATAATTTCAAATGTTGATTTTACCTAGTTGGCGACTCTTTTCGTATGTGGTATGATTTGGTTGATTAGTCTAAATGCTTAGAGAAGTCTTATGTGCGTATTTTTCATGGACATTTTGGTGATCTCAACGAACTCTAGAACTCATTTGAAAACCTCTTGAGGTGAAATAATTTGGGATTGCACTGTTTAGGAGATGATGTAGGCCATTTTTGGATCGATTGTGCCATTTTAAGCCTACCTTGTTATCCTTATATCACTAGTTACATCTTTGAGCCTATTTAAATATATTGTTAGCCTTATTTTTCTTTCTTTTTGCCTTCTATAACCTACCTTTTACTGAGCCAAATATATATATATAATTCCTACCTTATTTGTTAAGAGCACTTAATTTTGAACACAAACTTTTCAAGAGCCATTGGAGTAAGGTTGGAATAATAAAAAAAAATAAGACATCTTCCACATATATTGGAAGAAATTGGTTGGGGGTTATGTTTAAAAAACAAAAAAAGAGAAGAAAAGAAAAGAAAAAAAAAGAGAAAAAAAGGGCCTTCACACTCTAGTAAATAAAAGAGTGTTAGTAATGTATGTACTAAGGTGAAAGATTGAGGAAGAATTATTGTTTATCTTTGGAAAAATGGGTTATAATCGGAAGAAACAATTTGGGTTAAATGGTGTTACTCTTTTACTTAATTGGTTGTGTTTAATCTAATAAGTGCTATTATTTGTATTTTGACACTTCCCGTTCTTTCTTAACCAAATACCTAAGCCTAACATTACAAGCCTAATAAGTCCTATTGATCCGAAGTGGTGTATTTTTCTTCATTAGTGGAGAGAGTTTTGAAGAATGAGCCTATGGAATTTGAGATTTCACCTTTTTGTTTGTGGATGTTCTGCATAATATTATCTGGGCATTATGGCTATTGATTTGTGGTTTGATGGATGTTTAAGAGTCAATAACAAAAGTGAAATTGGCATTTGAGATTTCTTAAAGCTTAGGTGACATTTAATTATTCTATGTCTTGTGTGTTATTTACAATTTTTGAGACATTTGTGCAAATTAATTTTTGTGTGATTTTATTGTTTTAAGTTATTATAGTTATAGGTAAGATGTTTGTGGGTATCATCACTGGAAGCCCTCACGAGACTACAACTCGTCCTACTAGGGCCGCCTAGGGGTTTAAAGGCTTATTGCATACGCTTAATGTAATTTTGTAAATAGAATAAATTTTTTTGAAATTTCTCTTAATGTCTCCTTTGAATTTATTAAATTGATCGCTTTTCTTGCTAGAGACTAGCAAGAAGCTGGTTGGGGGCTGTTGATAAGAGCTAAATTATTGCATTTTTGTTATGATTTAAATGTTGATATTTGTGTGAAAATTGTGTTTATTTGATTATTTAATCCACAAATGTCATTTCATGGATATTTCATATTTAAAGTGCAATTTCAGGTAAAATCATGATTTTGGAGAAGTTAGGGACAAAGTACAATGATTGGGATTGAATGAAAATAAAAAGAGAACAAAATTTCAAAATTTGGAATTTATGCACGGCGAAAAACCTTAGGAGAAAATGTTGAAAATCATCACGGGAAGCACGGATTTTGGCCAAGTGAATCTCGCCGCCAGTACTTCGCCACGGCCAAAATAAAATCTTGGCAAAAATCTTCGAGAGCACAAATTTTGGTAAACTCATCTACTTGACCAAATAATTCTACCGCCAAGCCAAGAATCTAGCTGCAGGCCAAATAATCTAGCCATAGGCCAAAATCGAGAAAAACAAAATTTAAATTGCCCCGGAAATCGCCGTGTGGCGAGAATAATGTCGCCAGCCGTGGGATTAGTCCCGAAAACACATTTTTTGTTGTTGTTTTGTTCCAAAATTGCCCCCAAACCCTAGATCTATATATACATTATGATGCGAGAAGAGGGGACGAGAGAAGAGCAAATTGAGTTATTTTTGCAGGAGAAAGGTAAATTTTGGTGAGAAAGGTTGGATAAGCTTGAAGGATCATCACCATTGTTGCTACCAAGTCTTCCTCTTCAAGAGTTTTTCATCTCTTCTCCTTAGCTTTTATTTTCTGCATTTTATTCAGATTGTTTGTTCATGGATTCAATTGAGAATATGTTTGTTCTTATTTTCGTTATGAACTAATTAGTTTTTGCTAAGGCTATGATGTAGTTGAATCATGAAAATCTGATTTCTTGTGTTATCGTTATATGAATTCATTATTTTCAAGTTGAGTATTTATTTCGATGCTTAATGCTTTTAAATTTCTGATCAAGATTTAAATGATTTGTTGCATTATATTGAGACCGAGAGGAGATGTGTAATGAACGCTTCTTGTGATAAATACCGTATGTTGAATGCGAGTGTGAGAACTAATGCATGATGTATGTGGTTATTTTAGAAATTCAATAAATCATAATGTGCTTGTTTGTGATTAAATCTTCATAGAAATATAGTCGGTTTTCATAGATAAGTAATTCTAATATAACTCGAGAGAGAGTATTAGGTAAATTTGGGTTTTTCAACCATCACAAAAACTTTGATTCTCATATAACATAACTTGAAATCGGATTGAATTGATTTAGCGAAATCAAATGCCTTAGCGTTTTTCATCATTTGTGAACAATATTAAATTTTGTTATTTGCGTTAGTTTTAAGTTAATTTACTTCTTAAACAAATTCAACAAATTCGGTTTTCAAATAAAATTAGGATTAGTCTATTTCGGTACTTAGTAACGCCATTCCTTGTGGGTTCGATATCCGTACTTTTGTATACTTTATTACTTGAACGATTTGTACACTTGCGAAAATACGCATCAAAAAGAAAGAGAAGAGGTAGGTAAAAGCAAGTGATCATTACTGGAGTAATGGGAAGAACTAGAATTAGGTGAAGTGTTCACCTTGCTAAAGGAGGGAGGTTAGGATGTAGCAACCAAATTACATGTAAGAGTTGCTATAATGGACTTCAACTTGGATTCTTGTGTTGTAGACTTGATAAACTTTGGCACAACACCATCTGAAGTAAAAACCTCTTCTTTATAACCAATTTCTCTTTTATCACCAAAGGACTTGGTATTGTTGATGATCTCATTAAGTTTCTGAGAACTAGTCATCAACTTGCTAACCACAAACAAGGATTGAATGTGTTCCTTCTCGATCACAAAGATCTTATTATTTAAAGCTCTAATCAAGACTTCTTTTTCTTAAAGGAATGATTCCATATACAAATTAGAATTATTAAGAATATACTTTAGCATATAACTGCTCAACTTTTTCTTTATTTTTAGTAAGAGTATACGTTAGATACTATTTATCACTTTTTAGTATAATGATCTGCTTCTTTAGTTGAGAAATTTTAGAAGTCTGATCAAATGAGGGATAAGATGAATAGTTAGAGGAGTGCTTCTAGCAATAGCAGAATTCTTTAACTGCTCCTTAAGATTTTTCATTTTATCATGATTTACATTATATATTTCTTGCAAATCATAGTATATTTTCTGTATGACCTCACATTTATTAGTGAGATCACTTAGATCATTGTAACTTAAGGAATTTCTCACCTCAAGAGTGGCCTTTAGTGTGCTTATCTCAAGCTCTTTCTCTTTAAGGATTTCCAAAGCCTTTTTCTTCATTTTTTCTAACTTTATGTGCTCTAACATGTGCTTATTGTAGGTATCGAGTAATTCATCTTATTTATCATTTTCATTAGCAAACACTTCTTTTACTTTTGAGGAAGAAGTTGATGGATATTCAAAAGTTCTTGTAGCCATGAAGGCTAGGAAGTTAGTGCGATCCTCATCATCACTACTAATATAATTTGAAATGGTAATCTTAGCCTTCGTCGTAAGCTTTTTTGGGAATTTTTTGTTAGAAAAGCAGTTTGGGGCATGATAATTGCAAGGGTTATCTAGTTTTTAGTGCTATTAACATTATAATTGGCAATAATGCCAAAAAATTGATATGGAAAAATTAGGCATGCAAATTTTGTAGTATTTATAAAATAGAAATGACACCAAAAACATGACCTGAAAAAATTAATCTGATAATGCAAAGGCTTAATCATTTTCTTAAAATTAATTAAAAGATATGATAATTTTTGTAAGAAAAAATTTTAAAATTTAACAAATTGCTAATCCAATAAAAATAAATTAAAGCACACCAAAAAAATAAAATATTAAAATATTAAAATGTGAAAATGTGAACATATAAAAATTTCAATTTAGCACAATTTTATAATGTAACTTTTCTGATCTCAATCTAAAACTTACATTACCCTCAATGTAATAATTATAAATTAAAGATAAAGAGTAATGGATAAAAGTTACCTATTTACTGATCTTGTTGAAGAGTTGATATGGAATTACAACTGTATCCATCAATCCAAACATATAAATATTACATAAATGAAAATTGTGTACTTCTCATAAATTTTAACAATCAACTATAATATAAATCATTCTAAATAATGTTCACATGAGAGGAAATAAAATAAAATAAAAACAAATACAATATTCAAAAATAATAAAAATTCAAGTTTTTAAAATAAAAACAAAAATAAAATACTTCAAACTAATAAAATTCTGGATCAAATTTAGAGCTCTTCTTCATGTCGTTTGGACCTTTTTCTTCAAGTTGTTGTTGTGATCTTTATGGAGGTATAAAAGTGAAATCATAATAAGGATACTTAGGTGTTACTATATAGCTTCTATCTACCTCGAGATTACTTAATTACAGTCGACTCATTTCATACATTAATTGATTATGTTCCACCTAATCATGATGTCGTTTATTCAAGAATGCAGCTTATTAGGAAAAATAGGTTTGCTATTATTCTTCTGTACAACTCATTTTTTTCACCAAAATACAAAATTGTTCTTTCATAGACAATCTTGACGGAGGAATAACTCTTCTTTCTCTGGGAACAATATGTATACTTGAACTAAGCTCTTCAAAATATGTAAGGTTTAATAATTCATTAGTTTGTATACCAACTTCACCTTTTGAATGGGGTACCCCTACTTTCTTACATGAATTAGTGATTAATTGGGGGAAAAAATAAACCCATACAATGATTATTTGTAGATAACTTTATTCTTGGTGAATTACAGTCCTTAAATCCATAGGCATCTTGAATGTGATTACATATAGTAAAATAGCTCTATCTCTATCAATAGTACTGTAATGTCTGGTGGGACAATTCTTGAGCACATAAAGTATTTCCAAATATGAGCAATTTTGTCCAAATACAAGATTCAAAACCCTTATGTTTATCACAAGCATATGTCCATTCAGCAGCCTATATAGTTAAGGTGTCTAAAACTATAGTATAATCCACATTATTTAAATAATGCTTATACTCACCTTCCCTAATATTCACTAAATAATAATGAATATTTATATCATTAGGCCCAAATGGAACTAGTACATTCCTTACTATAATTTGATTATCAATAGTGTTAGGAAAATTCGTATAGAATTCCCGAACAAGAGTTCAATAGCAACCTCTGGTTCTTTTACAAACTTTTTCCATCCAAGGCTTGCTATGACATCTGTAATCCTCTTATGTCTATCATTAAATCTCATCCCTTTCTCATGTATAAATCCTTTATTAACTTCTTATGTGTTTTCAAAGAGAATGTTTTTCTCATAACTAGAAAATTTAGACTCATGATATTCTTCAGAAGTTGAAATCTCATTTTTGCCCCTACTTCTTTTTGGTGCCTTTTTCAAAACTTAAACAATATCTAAATTTCAGATACAAAATTTAAGACAATAACACAGATTATTCCAATATTTTTTTCTAATCCCTCTTTATCCAAGTTAGGGTTTTGTGGACTGAAGAATGTATGTCTTGTTGTATTATGTGTCTTTGTGTTAACTACCCATGTATAAAACATGATGTCATCTATTTTACTTAGTGTATTTGTCTTCCTTTATATAAAGTTGGTTACTATAGATCAATAATTTACGCATACACATAGTTAGATACACTTTGTATGCAAGCATGTTTACATAAACTACATGATTGGTTTTCTGTAGTGTGTATGCAAAATTATAGGTTATGGTGCTCATGAGCCGATGTTATCACTTGTGTTTTTGGTTCATTTCAGGTGCAGGATTTATAGTTTTTATGCAACAATTTTTGAAATGAAAAAATGTAATTTTTTTTGCCATTAACCTCGCTACTGCCCTCCACTACCCATGGCGAGGTGGAAAATTCAAGTGTATAAATACCCACCATTTCTCTTATATCTTACCCATTGTTTAAGAGTAGAAACTCTACCAAAATTCACACCAAGATTTATATTTTTTTAAATTATTTTGAAGAGCTTATATTTAAGAGTTGGTCTTTTATGGTTATTTATCAAATTGTTATCTGTGTGAGTACATGATTTTCCTATGTGTCTCCCATACTTGATTTGATATTTGTAATGTACTTTGTGTCTCATGTGGTTAAGAGTAGTTACAACTCTAGTTACTAAACAGTGGTTTCCAATCACACCACATTAGGTGGTGTTGGATATGAAGGACAACCGGGTTCACATGTTGAGCCAAATTGTTGCAGAAGCAGCAAGTAAAGAGCTGCAAAAGGAAACTCAGATGAAGGTCTTATCTAATAGAGGTAATATTGATTTTATTGTCTACTAGAGTTATAACTTGTTTATTATAGGTGAATTATTTGTTACTTAGTGGTTGCCATAAGCAACCCAAGGATGTTATCATATAGATACGACCTTTATATGGGGTTGCCTTATTACATTACTTGTTATGCATGATCCTTTGTTGAGTTAGTACAATCTAAGTTTAAGGTGTGTATGTTACAGCTTAATATAGATTAAACTTTGATTAGAATACATTTATTATTTTCCTACTTTTCGCAGATTATATAACATATATTGTTTTTAGTCAACTACTTAATTGATAATATATCATTTATGTTTATGCTATATTATCTATTAAGTGTGTTATTTTATATTTGTGTGAGTTAGTGTTGAGTCACTAAGGAGTCTATTTTTCCTTACCCATACAATATATTAGGTTGTTGACTCTTTCAAAGAACAATGAAGTACACCCTTCTTTGAAGATGAAGATTTTTGAAAATTTCATTATGAAATGGGTAAGAAATTGTTAGGAACGTGATCATGTGAAAGATTTTGGAAAATTACTAAAGAAAGGTGAGATTTTTAAGGGTTTTCAAATATGATACCCACAAACAAAAATTCAAAATGCAAAAATTGAAAATAAATAACAAAAGAAAATAAACAACACATAAAAAAATAAAATTTAAAACAAAGTAAAAAAGATAATAAAATAAAAAGAATAACAAAACATCTCATGATTTTTAATCCCTTATAAGATTACAGTTAACCTCCGTAGAGTAAGTTATTTTAATATTCTAAATATTCATGATTTATTATAATAATTAGTTGAAAATCACTTTCATATTCAAATTAAAAATATATCAATATTAAATTCATCCAATTTCATTGTATGGAATTCAAAATTGATTTATCTCTATCCTCACAAGACATACTCTCAATAACACTAATTCTATTGGTTTAAGCACTCATTTAAAGGTATATATGAATATAGTTTATGTATAGAACTAAACTAATAGGTTTGCATATGTATAAAAACAAAAGGCTCAAAGTGGTGTATAAATATTGATATCATGAAAGGAATCAAATGAAAGGATTTTATAAAGAAATCATATACAACTTTCATACATCAATCAAATTCATCAAATAAAAATCTCAAGTAATATGGCTTTAGGAGATGAAGAAAATGCAAGTGACTTCTTGGAGAATTATTTCCCATATATTTCTTTTGTATTTAACCAATACTCAGAATTTTGAAAGATATTAGGTCGTTGTATTTAATTCATATTATTCATATTTCTCTTTATTTTTTTAGAGAGATGACCCATGAATAGAATGTACATATTTTGAATGATAAAGTGAGCAAATAATTTGTGGATTTTCTTTTAATGGTTTAGGTAACCACATATACTTTTTTCAGAAGTTATGTCTGAATGAAGATAATGAAATATACTTTCAATTTCTACTTAAGTCATACAACTCAAGTTACAAAAATAAATGTATGTTACTTTATTAGATGTAAAAATCCTAACATTAAATGCAAAGACATATAGAGATCATCTAACAATTTAGAACTTATAAGAAGAATACTTAAAAGAGTTGAAAAAAGTATCATTACTCAAAATGTGAAGATAATGACTCAAAATATATTCTCACAAGGTAGTCTTCAATATTTAATACCTAAACAATGATTTAAGGTTCATTACCATTTCAAAATTTTATTATGAAACATTAATGTTCACAAAAACTAACTAATAATCACATTATTCAATGAAATATTTTTAAAATTAATTTAACAATGTAAAAACTTAATCATTTTTTTAAAACTAACTAAAATATGTGATGATTTTTGTAAGAAAAAAAATATAAATTTAACTAATAATTGCTAATTCAATAAAAATAAATGAAAGCACACAAAAAAAGTAAAAATAAAAAATTATTAAAATGTGAACATGTGAATATATAAAAATTTCAAGCACAATTTAATGATGTAACTTTTCCCACCCTTAATCTAAAACTTACATTGCCCTCATTATAACAATTATAAACTAAAGATAAACAGTAATGGATAGAAAAGCTATCCATTTGTTGATCATGTTCAAGAGTTGGTATAGAATTGTAGGTGCATCTATCAATCCAAGCATATAAATATTACATAGATGAAAATTCTATACTTCTCACAAATTTCAACAAAAAATTATTAAATCAACAATTTTAAATATTATTCACATAATGAGAAACAAAATAAAACAAAAAAATTAGCATAAAACAAAAAAATACAATATCCAAAAACAATATAAATTAAAGTTCTTAAAATAAAAACAAAAAATGCATAAAAACTAATAAAACTTCTAATTAAATTTAGAGTTCTTCCTACATGTTGTTTGACCCTTTTCTTTAAGTTGTTGTTATGGTCTTTGTGGAGGTACAAAGGTGAACTCATAATAAGGATACTCAGTTGTTACTAAGTGGCTTGAATCCATCCCGAGATAACTTAATTAAAACCGGTTCATTTCACACATTGATCGATTATATTCAACTTGATCATAATGCTGTTGATTTATGAATGCCATTTTTAGGTAAAATAGGCTTGTTGGTATACTTCCATATAGCTAACTCTTTCACCAAAATTATGAAATTTTTATTTCATAGACAATCTTGATGGAGAAATTACTCTTCTTTCTCTTAGAGCAATATTCATACTAGAAGTGAGCTCATCAAAATGTGTTAGATTCAATAATTCATTTGGTTGTATAACAACTTCACCTTTTTAAATAGGGTAGCCCACATTATTACATAAATCAGTGATTAATTGGGGGGAAAGAAACCCATATGGCGATTGTTTGTAGATAACTTTATTCTTTTGTGAATTATAGTCCCTACATCCATAGGTATCTTGGATGTGATTGCATACAATAAAATAACCCCATCTCTATCAATAATGTTGTAATGTCTGGTGGGAAAAAATATCGAACACACAAATTATTGCCAAATAAGAAAAAAATTATCGAAATACTTCGGTTCAAAAAACTTATGTTTATCACCAGCATATATTCATTAAGCACCCTATATAGTTAAGGTTTCTAAAATTCTAGCATCATTCACATTATTTAAATAATTCTCATACTTACTTTATCTAAAATTCACTAAATAATATTGAGCACTTATATCATTAGGCACAAAAGGAACTAATGCATTCCTTACTAAGACTTGATTATCAATAACATGGGAAAATTTGCATATAATTCCCAAACATTGGGTTTAATAACACCATCTGGTTCTTTTATAAACTTTTTCCATCCAAAGCTTTCTATAACATCTGTAATCAGCTTAGGTCCATCATTAAATTACATCCCCTACTCATGTATAAATCCTTTATTAACTTCTTATACATTCTCAAAGTGAATTTTTGCCACATAATATCAAATTTAGGCCTATCATATTCTTTAGAAGTTGAAACCTTCTTTCCTTTCCTGTTTCTTTTTGGTGTCATTTTCAAACAATAAACAATATCTAAAATTTGGATAGAATATCCAAACAGCAACAAAGATTATTCCAATATTTTACCAAACCCCTCTTTGTCCTATTTAGGGTTTTAGAACTCTTAAAAATCATGAATATTTCACAAATTTTAGGGAATTTAATTTAAAGAGTTAAATTCGAGAAATTTAAGAAAACATACTTGTGTTTTTATGGATTTAAAAACAATGAAGAACACCCCTCTTTGAAGATGAAGATTTCTTGAAATTGTTGAATTTTTTTGTGAAATGAGTAAGAAATTATTAGGAAAGTGATTCTTGTGAAAGATTTTGGAAAATTATTGAAGAAATGTGGGATTTTTGTGGGCTTTTGAAGTGTTTAGTGGGAGCAAAAATTAGGGTTTGTGTAGAAAGTGTGAAAAAATTAAAGAAGTCACGTGGGGAAAGGTATTTTAGCCAAGAAAATGAATGCATGCCATAGCACGGTAATATTCACGCCATAGCATCAACATTTAAAATTCAAACTATTTGAAATCCGTCCCATGCCACAGCCCAAAACAGAGCATGTCTTGGTGCGCTTCAAACTATTTTTCACGCTTGTTTACTCCCCACTTTTTTTAATATTATTACTATAACAACACATTAAACATAAAAATATATACTTTAATAACCACACAAAAATTAAAATAAAAAAATTAATTATTTATAAAATGAAAATAAATAATTTAAAGTAATAATAAAATAAAATAATGGGTTACCTCCTATCTAGGACTATTTTTATTGTCTTTTATAAGACATTGTTTCGGAGATTTCATCCTTTTATAAACACAATATCCCTTCGTTATTGAGTTTTGCTGATTTTTTGACCTTATAGCTATTTCTTGCCTTATCTCTACAAGTGCTCAATTAATTGCTCTACTTTATACTTCCATCTTATTAAAATAAATTTCCACAAAGTTTAACCTTTAATTATTTTGTGATTGGTTGTCTCTACTAACTTGAATGAATGAATTCAAGTTTTCCTCCAGATTTGGCTTATTAGTAGAATTCCTAGGAACTTGTTAGTGGAATTTCTAGCCTAGTGGATATGAGCTTTAGGCAAATGGAGGGTCATTTTTCATTTAGGAGATATTGAGATGATTCTTCCACCCTGGATTGTAAGTATTAGCATTGGAGTCATACCTTGGTCCTGGTTGGTTTTCCCCCTAGTACATTGACCTACTTAGGTCCAACACTAGCTTCCCCTAGATAGGGAGAGGTTTTAGTACCATGTGTCAAAGTAATGCACATACCACATTGTGCTTTATTTGTTGTGGTATGTGTTGTAAGAAGTACAACTTGCTTAGTCAGTTAAGTAAGCTGCACTTGAACTTCAATATCAAAGTCTATTTCATGGACTCTGGCTCGCCTCATTCTGAGCTCTTTTGTTGGGAATTAACATCTAACATCTCAAAGAGATTGTAAGTCTCTAATGTAGTTTTTTTCTCCCATTGCTCCTCGAACTGCATTATGAACAATGAAATGACATTGTTGTGTAAATCTATCATAGAAAAATTGGTTTTGTGGCTGCAGAGGAAAACTATGATAGGGGCATTGAGTGAGAAAGAGTTTGAACCTATCCCATGCTTCATGGAAAGGTTCTCCCTACATTTGAGAGAAAGTTGAAATCTTAGCTCTCAACTCATCCTATAAACTTCTTGTAAATATCCTTCCATGTCATCAAGAAAACTAAGGGAAGTGACACTAGTCATGCCTTGGCTCTATCTTTAAGGGTGTAGGGAAAAAACCTCATTTTGAGTTCAGCTATCATGAATGAACATCGAAGAATAAGTTGAACAATAAATCAATTTTGGTGCAAAAATGAAAAATATGATAATGTTGTCTATATTTTCATAGAGTATTAGATATGGTAGCATCTGAAATAGTTATAGGATGAGAAGAAAAATCACCTTCCAAACACCTAGAGCTAGACCACCCAAATTAAGGGTAATGAAGAGCAGCTTTGGCCCAAGGAGTTCCACCCTATTGTCTTTGTAAGGTTCAAAAAGTACAGAATTTAAAAAAGGGTAAGCATGAATTAGCTCATAAAAATATATAAAAATTAACAAAATGAAACTTCCAAGGAAAAATTCAGGTGATGTGTTAATATATTATATCACTATTAACCAAAGAGAAACCATCATGTAATAGGTTGAGCTAGATAAGATAATATATCTTAAGTAGCTTTGTATTATAGACATGTTAGACCAATATACAAAATGAATAACCGTGAAAAGAACAAAGACATGGAATCCTCTGAATAGACAAGTAGCCGCAAAATCATTCCATTAAAATTGATAACGTGCTCAAATCCAATTCTTCTATAAATATCTGAGCAAGTTAAATGAAAAGAAAGTCAAAATTACAAGTAATGTAATTTAACTAATTTATCCTTCAACGTACACTGCAATCACACTTGTTCGAACTACAAGTGTGGCATTACTTGACAGGCTTCTAAGCAACTCAATATAGACCAACCTCACTTGATAGACTCCTAAGCGACTCATTATGGACCAAACAAGACTACAAATTGAAGAGTTACTTGATAGACTCCAAGCAAATCAATATAGATCAAACCTAAAGACAACAAATTGATGATTGAACTTCATATGTCATGTTAAAATCCTTAACTTACTCCAATACTTAAAGTGTAAAACTGCTTGAAGTCGGAGCATAATTTAACTCATTCTTTACATATCAAGCCTTTGTATTGCAGGCAATAAACAACAGAGATTTCATAGAATGAAGGGATGAAAAACAACGAACTGTAAATGAAAAATTAGCATCAAATTACCCTTTCTTACACCTTGCAATACACTTATTGGTTGCCAAAGAGCAGAAAACGTAATCCCAATGCTAAACAGATGAACTGTGCTCCTAGCCATCCACATCATAAAGCCCATCATTAGCAAAATTCTTAAAAGTTTCTTGTGACACCTCCCACGCTTTATGTTGAAGAAAAATTGTTCATTATAGCTTTGTCCAGCCTAAGCAACCTAAATTACTACAATTCCAATTAATATGTTAAAGCCTCCAGCGTAAGAGACTTTACTCATATTGATAACTAAGTTTGCAATCTAATGAAAATTGCAAATAAAGAACAATAGATATTAGAGATAACGATTTGGTTAGTTTCAATTTATTAAAGAGAGAAAGTATGGTAACCATATTGTCATCAATATGAGCATATTATCAAAAAAGTGAAAGACAAGAATCGAAAATGGGTTAAAGTGGTTGAAATTAGTAAAGATTATAAGTATCAAAGCAACCACATCTTCAAAAAAGAAAAGAAAAAAAGTACTCCACTTATTGAGTATGGCAACAATATTGTCATCAATATGAACATACTGTCAAGAAAGAGCTATGATGTGAATCATGTGGATATTTTTTTTATTGTTTCTTTCTACCAAGTATTTTCTCTGTTTGTTTTGATTTTTCATATCCATTTATTTCTTAGCCCTTAGCTTGTGGCCTGTCATTACAACACTGATTAAAGACATTTTAATCTTTGATTTTGGTATTTGATTACATTAGTGGAGAGGATTTTTAAAAATTGGACTTATGGAGTTAAGTTTTGAGAGAATTCTTTTGATTTCAGTTGTTTTACTTTTATCTGAATTTGTTGGTGGTTTGTAGTTAAATTAACTATTTCATACACACACTCAATGACCTAGCTTTAGGTTGAAGTAGATGCTTAACTCTTGGTTGACAAATTGTGGAATTTTGATTGATTTTCTTGTTATCTTCGATGTAAAAAGAGTAAGTTATTAGTGATGAAATTTAAATTCAGAACATGGCTTAGTGAGTGATAGTAGTTCTCTATAGGGTCTAGTTGATGTTGTCTATAGTTGTATTTTCTTTTTGTTTTAAAGACAAACAAAATTCTAAGTTTGAGGGTGTTTGATGACTTCTATAATTTATCATTTCTCAACTTTAAGCTTTAGTATAATTTTACTTATTTTTTATTGAATTTAGACTTCATTATTATTATTTAAATTTTATTACAGATTTGAAGATAATGAAGATCCAAAATATTAGAAGCATATCATCTAAATACTCTTAAATTTAAATGAATATTTATTTAAATTAAATTTAAATTATGTTATCTTTAAATATATATATATATATAAAAGGAAGTTTTCTTTCCATTAATTTGATTCTCAAACAAAATCTTTATTTTATTTTGCATATTTTCTTTAAATTAATTTTATTTTAAATTCCAATTACAATAATCTTAGTGATTTTTCTAGATAAAATTGATATTAGTATAATTTTGGTATTTGTCAAAAGTAAATCACTAATCTCTAAAGACGATACTCTTTTTATCACTTTATTATAAAACTACGATACTATGCACTTATAGTTTTGTACCGATTGAGAAAAGCTTGGATGATGTATCAGAATATAAAGGAGAAAGCTCCATAATATCAACTAACATGGTGAACATTATCAATCATTCGTTATTTAAACGTGCTATCGGTATTGTTTGTATTTGTTGAATTGATATATACTTTTACCATGAAGATTGTGGTATTTATTCCTTCAATTGAAAATATGTTCTTTATATAGTCTAATTATGTCAACCCTCCTAAATTTAATATTTAGTATGTTGTAATTATATGTATATATAAGGTATAAAATTACATGGTCTCCGTACATGTACTTTGACCTTTATTTCTAATTTTAACATCTACGTAATTTTATTTGCTAGTCTCGTACTTGAATTATGTAATTGAAGGAATGCATCATGTGTTGCATACAGGTAAACGTAATATTCTCTCTGATTTTTGATTTAGTAGGTAAGCAAGTATGTGTACATTCATACGTACTAGTATTTTATACATTTACTTGACTTTAAAACTTTAATTGTTTGTTTAGGATGATTCATATTGGCTCAGTGTCTAAATGGCTTACATGCTGATGAGATTGGACTTGAAAAAACAATACGAGTTATGGAATTTTTGGCTTATTTGACTAAGTTAATTGTATGGAAGTAATTTTTAGAAATAAATAAATTTCTTAATTACAAATTTAAATACCATTATATATACAAGAGAAAAACATATAGGGACCTTTTATTGTTGTTGCTTCTGTCTCTGCCATGAGCTTGTGATGTTGCCCTTATCCCTTATGAAGGTTCTGCTCTGATGGAAGTTAACATTGTTGGCTAAGATTTTCCTTTGTTTTGTCTAGTATACTATTAGTTTCCTATCCTTGGTCATTGCTCTGGACATGACTTATATCTGGTAGTCCTATGAGTTACACTGAATGTCTTGTTAATAAGATATGGTGTTAAATTTTAATTCTTTTCATGTAATAAATATTAGCAAAATCATTCACTGTATTGATGCCATTTTAATATGCAGGAAAAATGTGTAAATGTTAGGCTAATGTCAAGATTAAAAAAGGGAATTGGTGGAAGCAATGCAAATACAATAAAAGAGCTCATTAGAAATGAGTCCCTAAGTTTTATCATTGATACGTTGATTTTATGCTTATATAAATCTTTCTCTCGGACTTTTGTGGGGTTTTATATTCTATTTTATTTAAATAATTTTTTAAATAACAGGTCGAATAATAAAAAAAAATGTGCTCATTATGGATAAGCTTGATGTGATGTCTGATGGAGGGGTGGGTACCACTACAATCAAAAACTAAAAATTCATATATATTATCGCTTTGATTCTCAGCTTGGGCAATCCTACTAAACAACAGGTTTGCTTTCTTTTTCCTGCAATACGGCTTCTTGAAATAATTGCTATAGTTACTAGTTTTTATGTTGCTTCTTCTGGTCACGTACAGATGATATGTTATTGTTTGGGTTCTTATTTTTTCTGAAATGTATAAAAGATGAACACTTTGAGAGTTAAAATGTCAAAATGACCTTGATACACCTACAAACTCCCATGAACCCTCAAACTGATATTTTTTCTTTCTTCTTTTTTCTTCAAAGGCTCTTAGGATTTTGTTTATGCTTTTAATTGTTGAAAATGAATTTAAATAAAAAAAATATTTTTTATTATTTTATGACCGTTATTTCATAAATTATATAACAGTCATTTTCATAATTATATGGTCATTATTTTCATAATTATGTGACCGTTACTTTTATGACCATTATTTTCATAATTATGTGGCCATTAATTTTATGACTGTTATTCTTAAAATTATGTGACCGTTACTTTTATGACCGTTATTTTCATAATTATGTGGCCGTTAATTTTATGATCGTTATTCTCATAATTATGCGACCGTTACTTTTATAACCGTTATTTTCATAATTATGTGTCAGATTATTTTCATAATTATGTGTCCATTATTTTCATAATTATATGGCCGAATTGCTACATATATTTTTTCAACTATAAATGTGGCAATTTTACCGATTTAGAATATAACTTAACAACTCAAAAATTCTACGGTTTTCATAGCAAAATCAAAGAAAAGAAAATTAATTGTTTTCTCACATTTCGAAAGCAACATAAATATTTGAGAGGTGTAGTATTCCTGACTTCATCAATGCGGTGAAGTTTCGAGAGAGAAAAAGATTACATTTGTTTATCCTGGGAGACGATGTTTGTGTTTGCTTGCATAAGTTTAGGTAGAGCCGCGAAACGTCTTAAAGAGAGCAACCTAGTCTGCGACTCAACCCAAGCAGTATATTTCAGTATATCGGTAATATTGTACTTACATAATTTTTTCACATATTTGTTCCAACAATTTTAAGATGAATTCTATCTGCCATGTCTACTGAAATGTTAACTGCTGATATTAACAAAACATTTCTTTTTGAAGAACTACACTTTAAAAATGGAGACAAAAAAAATGTTATTCTTCTTAACCATGTAAAGTGTCGCTTTTGTTTTTATTATTGAAAAACCAACACTGCCTAATTCTCACACTGAAGCTACAATAAAGGATTTAAACACCTTGTTAGAAAATTATTTCTACGCAAATTTTTTTTATTCTTAATGGATTATCTGATGACTTGTATGATTATTATAACTCTGATATCGTCTGCTAAGGAAATTTGGGAAGCACTTCAAAAGAAGTACGATACCGAAAATTGGAACTAAGAAGTATGATGTTAGTAGATACATGAAGTATCAAATGATTGATGACAAACTGCGGAAGCTTAATCACACCTAATTGTAGAAGATAGCACACCTAAATAACTTCGAAGGTATGACTTTACATGAACAATTTCAAGTAGTTGTTATTATAGATAAATTACCCCATGCTTAGAAAGATTTTAAGAATACCTCCAGACATAAAACTAAGAAATTTTCTTTAGAAAGTCTTATAACCAGTTTAAGAATAGAAGAAGAAGTCCAAAATAAGACCAAAGAGATGAAGTACTCGTTGTCTCAAAGAACAAAGTACTCAATAAGAAATACCCTTATCCGATTTTGAAACCTAAAGGTAGAAATATGAAAACTCATAATCATAATAATAACCAAAATCGAACCACCAAAATAGAAACAAAAACTATCCTCTCCAGAATAGACCTTAACCCTTAAGGAATAACACATTCTCGTGTTAAAGTTGTAACAGACCGCCGGCCAGGAACGCCGAATAGAGAATCGTCCGCCACGTAGGCAAACCTACCGAAGATCAACTTATTGCTATGATTTAAAGTCAATTTTGTTGATGGATCCGAGGGTGTTGGGTGGACACCGGTACTTCTCGTCATGTTCGTATAATCGAGACATGTTCAAGTCCTACTCGAGTCCGAGGATAAGAAAGTGTTGTTGGGTGACTCCCACTCCACTAAAGTTGTTGGTACCCATGAGGTGGAATTAAAGTTTACCTCGGAAAGACTATCATCTTGAAAGATGTCTTGCATACTCGTAGATGAGAAAGAACTTAGTTTCGGGATATCTTCTCTACAAAGCTGGGTTTACTCAAACTATGAGGGCTGATTTACATACAATAACAAAAAATAATATTTTTTGTTGGGAAAGGGTACGCCACTAATGGCATGTTTAAATTGAATGTTGAGTTCCTTTAATATTTGGTATGCTAGACTTTGTCATGTTAATAAACACATAATCAAAAACATGAGCAGCTTAGAACTAATTCCTAAACTATCTTTGAATGATTTTGAAAAAATGTGACTTTTATAGTCAAGCTAAAATAACAAAAACTTCACATAAGTTAGTAGTTAGAAAATCTGAACCTTTAGAATTAATACATTATGACATGTGTGAACTTGATGGAAATTTAACAAGAAATGAAAAACGCTATTTTATAACTTTTATAGATGACTGTTCAGATTACACTTATGTATATCTAATGAAAAATAAAAGTGAAGTGTTTGACATGTTTAAAATATTTATGACTGAAATTAAGAATCAACTTAATAGAAAAATAAAAAGGTTTCGAAGTGATAGAGGCACTAAATATGATTCCAATATCTTCAATGATTTTTATATAAAACTCATGGAATCATTCATGAAAAAACTGCACCTTATTCTCTTGAAATGAATGGCAAAGCTGAAAGAAAAAATAGAACTTTTACTGAATTAGTTGTTGCAATTTTATTAAACTCTGGTGCTGCTTCTCATTGGTGGGGAGAAATTTTATTAACTGTTTGCTATGTGTTAAATAGAGTGCCTAAATCTACTAGTAAAATTTCATCATCTAAAATTTTGAAAAAATAAGAAACTTAACTTATTTTAAAACTTGAGATTGTTTAGTCTATGTTAGGATCATTGATCCTTAAAAGAAATAAACTTACTAGTAGAACATAAGAATGTGTATTCATAGGATATGTTGTGAATAGTAAAGCTTATAAATTCTATGACTTAAATGATCATAGTTATAGAATCAAATGATGTTGACTACTATGAACATAGGTTTTCATTTAAATTGAAGAATAGTGGGGGCTCGTCTTCTAGTTGTTTACCCATAACTAGAACAATTGAACAAAATGAAGAATTAAACACTGAAATTAGAAGAAGTAAACGAGCTCGAACCCTTAAGGATTTTGGGTTAGATTTTTATGCTTATACCTTAGAGGAAGATCCCCAAACTCGTAAAGAATCATTCTCTTCTTTAGATGCCAACTTATGGGAAGAAACCATAAATGATGAAATGGACTTTTATGAGTATAATAAAACTTGGCATTTAGTTGACTTACCTTATGGTTGTAAAACCATAGGATGTAAATGGATACAAAAGAAGAAATTAAAACTCGATGGTACTATTGAAAAGTACAAAGCTTGTATTGTAGTTAAATGGTGTAGGTAAAGGGAAAATGTAGATTTATTTGATACATTTTCACTAGTCACACGAATAACTTCCATACGTGTACTTTTTCCTCTTATTGCCATCCATGATTTAGTAGTATATCAAATGGATGTTAAAATTGCTTTCTTAAATGGTGATTTAGAAGAAAAAATTTATATGGATCAACTTGAAGGTTTTGTTATCTTAGGTCAAGAAAATAAAGTTTGTAAACTAGATAAATATCTGTATGGTCTAAAATAAGCACCTAAGCAATGGCATGAGAAATTTGATAATATAGTTAACCCACATGAATTCAAAATGAATGAAAGTGACAAATGTATTTATTATAAATTAGAAGATAACATTTGCACTATTATATGTTTATATGTGGATGACATGCTTATTTTTGGATCAAATATTTATGTTGTGAATAAAGTGAAAACATTGTTAAGAGCTAATTTTGATATGAAAGATCTCGGAGAAGCGAGTGTAATCCTTGGTATAAAAATAACTAGGTCTAAAAAGGGAATTTCTCTAGATCAATCTCACTACATTGAAGATCTTAAAGAAATATAATTACTTTAGCGTAAACCTGCATGTACTCCTTACGATCCTAGTGTAAAGTTGTTCATGTACACAGGAGATAAAGTTAGTCAAACTGTGTAAGTGAGCATCATCGGTTGCCTACGGTACGCTACTGATTGCACTAGACCAGACTTAGAGTATGTTGTGGGACTACTATGTAGGTTTACCAGTAGACCTAGTATAGAGCATTGGAATGCTATTGAAAGAGTTATGAGATACCTTAAGAGAACTATGAACCTTGGATTACATTATAAAAAGTTTCCCGCTGTTTTAGAAGGATACATCGACGTAGATTGGAACACTTTATCAGAAGACTCCAAAGCAACTAGTGGCTATATATTTAACATAGTTGGTGGAGCTGTTTCCTGGAAGTATAAGCAATAAACAATATTAGCTTAATCTATGACGGAGTTTGAAATGATAGCACTAGCTACTGCTAGTGAAGAAGCATGCTAGTTAAGAAGTCTGTTAGCTGAGATCCCTTTATGGGAAAGATCGATACACCGGCCCCGATCCACATTTGTGATAGTACATGACTATTGCAAAGATTTAGAACCGTTATTACAACGGCAAGAGACGATAGATACATAGTACTGTTAGAGAATTTCTCTCTACAGGAGCTGTAAGAATGGATCATATATGTACTGATGAAAATTTGGCTGATCCTTTGATGAAAGGATTATCAAGAGAGAAGGTTTTCAAAAACCTCGAAAGGAATGTGATCGATGCCTCAGAATGAAGAGTCGCTCATGATGGTAACCCAAATTATAGACTGGAGATCCCCGAGAAATAAGTTCAATGGGTAATAACAAGTCATGAAGTGATATGAGATGAATCATACTATTTATGAAGTCACACTCTAAATTGTTAGAAGCATGAAGTCCTGAAGTGACAGAAAGGATGAGTTAATTATTAAACTCTTAATGAGTTCTATACTCTATGTGGAGTGGAGTACGTAGCTACAGGAGTACTCTTGATAGACTCACCTATGTGAATGTGGAAGTATGGTTGCTTCCTATGAAAATTTTGGGCAAAATTTACTAGATCATTCACTATACTGGGATACACGTGCATGTCCGTAAAGCACGGGCTTTTCGAACTACACCTTGGAAAGATTGTGTGTGTGATGTTGTTAGAGATAGAGTTCAAAACTACGAGTTACTCTAGTATATTCTAAAGCATTAACACTACGCAAAGGTTCAAGTCGATAGACACCTTTTGCTTATGCACAATCTTATACTTTTAATTGATCGGTTGCTCGATGAAACTATTTTTATTTAAAATTCAAGTGGGGGATTGTTGGAAATGAATTTAAATAAAAAAATATTTTTTATTATTTTATGACCGTTATTTCATAAATTATGTAACTGTCATTTTCATAATTATATGGCCGTTATTTTCATAATTATGTGACCGTTACTTTTATGACCGTTATTTTCATAATTATGTGGCCATTAATTTTATGACCGTTATTCTTATAATTATGTGACCGTTACTTTTATGACCGTTATTTTCATAATTATGTGGCCGTTAATTTTATGATCGTTATTCTCATAATTATGCGACCGTTACTTTTATAACCGTTATTTTCATAATTATGTGTCCGTTATTTTCATAATTATATGACCGTTACACATATTTTTTCAACTATAAATAGGGGCAATAGCCCTCAGTTTAGAATATAACTTAACAACTCAAAAAACAGTTCTACGGTTTTCATAGCAAAATCAAAGAAAAGAAAATTCAGAATTGTTTTCTCAGATTTCCGAGCAACATAAATATTTGAGAGGTGTAGTATTCCGGACTTCATCAGTGCAGTGAAGTTTCGAGACAGAAAAAGATTCTGGGCTGTTTTATCCTGGGGACGACGAGGCTGTGTTTGCTTGCATAAGTTTGGGCAGAGCCGCGAAACGTCTTAAAGAGAGCGACCTAGTCCGCGACTCAACCCAAGCAGTATATTTCAGTATATCGGTAATATTGTACTTACATAATTTTTTCACATATTTGTTCCAACATTAATTTTAACAAAAGCACAAGTAATTAGCCTCATCTTTGCGCGGTAGTGGAACTTTAATGAAAGGTCAAATTGTTTTGCGTTTAATTTAGAGTTTTAGACCACTTAGTAAAATTGAATTTTTTGTTTTCATGTTGTTATCTTGAGATATTTAAGATGCAATGCTTGATTTTATTGTTTGTCCTCCAAATGGATTAAGAGATTCTAATTCTGACGAATCATTTAATTAGGTAAAATATCTTCACCAAATATCAAAGGTTAGGAAGTCAACCAATATTGTATGACATAAGAGTTTGGTGAGAGACTTGATAGGCAAGAGTTAGTACTTCAGCAATCATCGTCTGTTTTATTAGGATTATAGGTCTTAGTGGTTCAGGTTTGTGATTCTGTTTAATTCTTCCCCTATTGATAATATGACACGATATCACAATTTAAAATATATGTATTATGATCTATTCTTCAGCTCCTCAGTGCTCGTGACATGGCTCAAAGAACATTAATATGGTAGAATCAAATCAAATATAGTACTGACATTCATTTTCTAACCAACAAGTACCAACAACTTCTCATGTATAAAAGCCAATATTATGGTCATTAATTCATGTGGTAATGCTCCTACTGTTATACTATCTATAGGTTCAAAAGCCCCTCATTTTTCATTTGTTAACAACAGATATTAATTGCCCATGTTAGTCCCTAAATTGAATCAAATTTTCCCATGCATTGTTTACCTTGGTAGAAAAGTAATAAATGCTTCACTTAACCATAATTATATAGTTGGTTCTCAGTCTAATCCATCTTTAGTCAGCTTATTTGATTATTATTTCAAGTGGTCATTAAATTATTTACTCAGTAGATGGTTATTTGGCTGATATGTATATGTGTGTGTAGTTTCTACTTATATTTGAATGAGCCTTTTTTTATTATTAATATGAATGAAAGCTAGAATTTTAAGATTGATTTAATAGGGATATGGTTTGAATATATGATTTCAAATTAAAGATATAACAGTATGATTAGTTGAACCACACAAGATTAAAGTATGTAACAATATTTTAGCTTATAGTTTGTTGGACAATGAAACCACACATGTTTGCAATAGTTCATCAAGCACATAATTAAAACAATAGTTTTATTTAATGTGATTTAAACTTTATGTTTGATTTATTTGTTTTTAACATTTTTAATAATATTTAGTGTAAACTAGTACCTAAGAGTTTATTAATATGAGATTATATTAACATATTTTATTTTAGCAAAACAAAATAAGACATTTGGTTGAAATAGTGAACAATTTTAGATTGAAAATTACATTCAACCTGTAGATCATCTGGATTATCCAATAGTCCCTATCTATTTTGTTTCGAAATAGTTGGCAAAAACAAAGATTTTTTGTTGATTACATTAACATATCTTTAGAAGTTATTATATACAATGGCATTGATCGTGCAAATTTTTTAAGGTCATTGGAGGAACTTTATCACCAATTGGTACCCAATAGTTAAAATGATTGAGAAAATTAGCATCATCCTGTTGAGTATTTTGTAGGGAGAAAAATGGTAATATGTCATATTGAACTTATGAAAGATAATATAGATATATTTGATGATCTAATGGACAATATAAATGTTTGCATATAAATGAGGACTTGGCTTGAAAATGCAATGAAGGAACTTAATGATATCATTAATTTTTTTATTGAGATGTATACCTTCATGAATAATTGATACATCGGATCAATCGAGTGCATTTGGTTAGATCGATCGAGCACTTGGAGCTTTGATTTTAAAACCTATTTCTAATATGAATTGGATTGAATTGTTACTAGATTGTGCTTACTCTCTTTATCTTTTGTTCTCTCACTTGTTTTGTTAAAAAAATTGAAGTATATTTTTTCATTACACACATTTGTGGTTGTGTTTGATGGATTAATGAACCTATAATAATGTTAAAAAAGATTGTCTCTTTTCAATCACCTGATTGTCATTTATTGTTCATCTAGTTATTTTTGTTTGTGTGCTTAATTGATCTTAGGAGATCATTTTTAATTTCTTTTTTTGTTTGTTTGTTTTTATTTTATATTTCTTTAGTTTCAAAAAAATAAAAAATGAGAGAAGTAGACATGCTTTAACATTGACATAATTATTAAATTATCTATTCATTATTTTTTTTATTCTTCATACATTATACAAATGGATATTTTGACTTGTGCATTTACATATTTATTATTAATGTGGGTACTGAGGACTTTCCTAAGAGTAGGAGCCTAATGGATAGGAGAAAAGGTCTACCCTACCTATTGATTTACTTATAATCCATTTATGCATGATCCCTTCAAGAATATAAAAAAAGTGGGATAGAGCATATTGTTGTCTCTTTTGGAGAACATAAAATGTGCAAGTATACACGGTCACAAGTAATAAAGATTTGTAAGTAAAGTATCGTTCCCACGGAGATTTGTTACTACATTTTGTTGAGTACTAAAATTGTTTCCCTCTGATTTTATCCAAAAACAACCGTTGATTTAGAAAAATAAGAAAAGAGTTTAATAACAAAATAAAAGAAATCTAGGATTGCAATTTTTCACCAAACTAATCCACTCAAATTGTGTTATTTTCTTTTGATTTATATTTTTTAGTACATTTAATTTGTCAACCGAAAACTTCTATTTTTATCCATACATCTCTTCCGAGATCCGTATAGACACACCTCGTTAAAATAATTCACTATATCTCTATGAGAATTAAATTCACCAAGATTCATTACGTTCTAAGTTTTCAAAAAGCCACACATACAATTAAGGTATATTCCTATCCTTCATCATACATGTCATTCTATCTACGAGCAATATACACACAAATGCCTCTTCCAAGTTTATTTATGTGCCATAGATTGTTTTCATAAAATTCGTAAATAATCAAAAAGCATTAAGCACAAGATAGAGTGAACAAATCGAACGTCTTATAAATCTATCAAAAAATAATTAAAATCAAAGCTTCATAAATTTAGATCAAATGCAACCCTAGAAAAATTAAATTACTTCATTAAATTGAAATAAAAATTACAACAGATACAGAAAAATAAGATGAAGAAGAAGGAAAATTAAAACATAACATAGAACAAATATTTGGCACACGCAGAACACAACAAAATCCAACAAATGGCTTCTGCGTGTTCTGCAGTCTAAAACCGAACAACCCAAAAATTCTAAACTCCCCTCTCTAAAAAAAACTCTTTAACCCTATCATAATATCACCTATTTATAGCACCAAAAAAATACATTAAAAATATTAAAATATATACACGCGTAACAATTTGTATCGAAAATAAAACCCCGACATTCCCCTTAAAATCCGAGTTCATGCGAAAATCGAAATCTTATTTTAATTCATGCATGAAACAAGGAGCCATTTCTGCATTTTTTAATTCATTGTGCATGCCACGTGTCAACGCCTTATTCGCTGAAAGAAATGGTGGGACACGTGGCAGTAGATAATTGCATAGCAAGGACGGGCTCACGAAGAATTGCCTCACCGGATTGCGGTGCGTGAAGGTGGGGGATAGCAGCTGGACGCGTCAGACACGTGGGTCCCACCAGCACTCTGTCTTGCGCGGTAGGTGGGCTCCAGTCGAGCGCCGAGCCGCGTGAAAAATAAAGACCTGCACCCACTCGCTTTGGTCAGGTGTGATAAGGACGCGTGAATCTCAACCGTTTCTTCTTTGATCGGACGATCCACATTTCATGCATGCAGATTGGCGTGTGGATTCTTCTCACCTGCGCAGAAAATTAAACTTTAATTAATTGCATTTTGGCCCACAAATTTAATCCAATTACATTTTCAAACTTTCTTTAATTACAGTTAAACCCTTTTCAAAATTTAAATTAAATTTTCAAACTTTTAATAATTGAAATTAAGCCCAAATTTAATTTAAATTACATTTTCAACTTTTATAAATTGTAATTAAGAACTCTATTATTTGAAATTATATTTGTGGACATATATTGGAAAATAAGTACGATTTCGATTCAAATTGTTTAATTTTATTACAAATGTATTTCTTAACACAAAAAGGTAAATATTAATTTATTTAACTAAAATTAAACAAAAATGTCAAGAACATAACAATTATCATTAATAAAATTGACGAAAATAACTGTATAACATACAGTTATCACATATAAGAAGCAAAAGAGGAGCAAGAAAATAACCTAAGTCGAGGAAGAAAAAAGGTAGTATTAAAGAACCAACCTGGTAAGAATTAGGCTTTGTTAGACAAGAGAAAATTTTCATTAAAGGTTTGGGAAAATACTATTGGTGTCAACCTAAAAACCTTACCAAATGAGCTATGAAGTACTAAAGCATAAGATGAAGTGACAAAGATATTTTAACAAGATTTGAGTACATTTTCTAGTGATTATGATTAATGAATTCCTTGTCCCTCCCCCTTAATATAGTATTCTAGATTATCTCTCTCTAATCAATTGACATGTTAAGAGGTCCCTATAATATTTTTTGGAGAATGCAAAATTGGATGTGGATACTATAGGGGAATTGATGTTAAGAGGCCATGTATTTTACTATTTCACCTCATTTGAAGAACCAAGCTAATACTATAGGGGGACTTGATGTTTAAGAATAAAGTATGACCACATGATTGGATTACATAGTGCCTAAAATTTGAACCTTGCACATAACATAATCTCACCATCTGTGGTACCAAAAGCTCGACCTCAAGCTTGGACTTACAAGGTGGTGGTTCTTAAAGTAGTTGTAGCTTTTACTTTTTTTAATCTTCTGACACAATTTAATATGTACCCTCAATGTAATTGACACTTATCCCTATAAATTTCATATATATATAATCATGATCTTGAACCACACACATTCACTAATATTTATCACATCTCTCTTTTTGTCTTTCTAAAATTAAACCATCCCCAATAGATGCCATCCATATAAAGCACTAAGAATATCACTTTTCCATCATTGATGAGTGCTTACTAGAATCTATGCCATTAGTCATGCATTGAAATCTATGCCATTAGTCATGCATTGAAAGTCTCCACTTTCATATCTACTCCTATTTTCTTTTCAAACAACCATTTACATCAATTGCATCATATCTCACCGGGCTTCTCCATAAGTTCCTAGAATGAGTTGGAATACTTGGACTCTATCTTTTTTTCCTTGTTAGCATCGTTCATCACTTATTTATATGAAGATGGACCATTGATGAGCAGAATCGGGATTGCCAAAAACTTTGATGCCATCCCCGCAACGGAGTCATCCCCGGCAAAGGCGCCAAAAACATGATGAGCGAAAACCAGCATCGCCGATCCTGCCAATACTTTGGTTTTATATTTATAAAACTCTCGCAAGTGCACGAATCATTTCGTAGAAAATGATAAGTATACTCCCAAGGTCGATCTAAGGAAGGAATGTATGTGGTTTTTAATTTATTATTCAAACTTTTAAAAACGAAATTAAATCCTAAACATCCTGTCACGATATTTTGGGGTTTTTGTGTTTTTAATCTAATTACAGAAAATTAAACATAGATTCAATAAACATTCATGCAAAATTTATCTTTTATAAATAGTGGAGTATTTATGGATATAATAACTAAGTTAATTATGCTTGCTCGTATTATTTAGGTTATTAAAGATATGAATTGATATTTATTGATTCTCCATTTTTTGTATGAAAACCACCTTTGGTGGGGTTAGATATTTATTGTTAACTAAACAAATCAATTAACACCTATATGTGAAGTCGATAATTAATTTCGTTAATTAAATTAATTTTTTTAAGAGATTGAAAATGAATCATTTAAATGCCACCTTTGGTGGGTTAGATATTTTAAACTTTATTTAAGGTGTCTAAATTAAACCTAAGAATTTAGTTATCCGAGTACTAACTTTCAAGTTTTAAAACTACTACTGAAAACATGTTGTCAATACATTTTCAGATAATAATTCTTATAAAAACTTTTGAAATAGAGCTTCACTCTAACTACCGGGCGATTGTACCAACAAATAAAAGAGCACTACTCTAAATTAGACAGGATAACTAAACCTTAAAATCTAATTTTCAGATTTAAGTTTGTAATGAAAAATAATATATTTCTCTCTAACATTCTTAATATAAAATCTTGAATAAAAATAAAATCAATTCATTTTAGAGATTTTTACCTATTTAATATTTCGCAAGCATAACAACGTTATTATTATTAAATTTAATCACAGACAAATTAAATATAACATGTAAGAATAAAGCATAAAAAATAACTACAAAGAAAATAAAATCCTTACAGTACTTCGATGCCATTCCCGTTGCTAGAAAACCTCCAAACGGAATTTGCACTCCCATTTATTGAATCAAAAAGCTAAATTATTACAAAAAAAACATAACTAGTTCTTCCCAAAAAGGGAAGAACTCTAAAACTAAGCAAAACTAGCTAAAACATAAGAAAACCTAGCTAAAACATAAGAAAAACTAAAAAAACTAAAAACTAAGAAATGGAGAGAAAGAAAGAAGAGAGAAGTGTGTTTTGAGGTGTGTTTTTGAAGTGAAGGGAATGGGGTATTTATAGGTGAGGATGGAGAGAAAAAATGAGTAAAAAAAAGTTAAGAAAATGTTAAAAAATGTAAGGCGTGATTTTCTCCTTTTTGACATTTTTGACCTTTCCCCATTTATTTAGTAATATAATTGTGATGTATTGCTTCCAGTATTCTTCTTTGAGTCTTCAAGTTATGTTTTTAAGCGAAAATACCTGAAAAACAATAAAAATACACGTGTCTCCGAAAAAAACAAATTTATATAAATATATGATAAAACATATAAATATATATATTTTTAATCAATTAATGAGCATAAAATCATGGTAATTTTAGTGCTTTTTGAGCACTCATCAACCATCAATATGACTATCAGGCATAATAGCTTGTGTCTTACCAAATTTTGTGGAACAATTGGGCAATCTGATTGCCCTCACAATATGATGAAGTTGTAGTTAATCTTAACTATTAACACTAGCATCTATGACTAGTTGAATATCACTTTTAATTGATGGAGTTTTTATGATTATATCATATTGTAATTCCTCTAGTAGTACCATGCTATAATGATTGAAGTAATTTAGGTATTCATTCTAAACAAATATAGAATATTTTGAAACAAATACATTTTGTCTTGATGAATATATGTAAGTCCCATTGTACTATGTTTATATGTGCTCGCTTCCCATTTGCAAAACATAGTATCTATTATTTCTACTCAGTGTTCTGTCTTCCTCTATGGAAGTTTAGCTACTGTGGACAAGTACCACACACACATAGTTAGGAAAACTGTGATTAAAAATATGTTTTCACACATAACAAGGTTGTTCATTTTTAGTATGCATGCTAGGTCAAGAATGGTGGATTTTGGTCCATCTCGGGGTGTAGGTGTGTATGGATTACTCGACATTTTTGGAAATAGAAAAATATCTTTTAACATCTCACCAGAAATATTGCTAACAAGCTCACCACCACTCTTGCTCCCACATTTGGTGAAACTCTACCAAAATTCATATTGAGATTTATAAATAAATCCCACCTTTCTCAACTCTTTACCCATATTTTTAATGCCAAAACTCTACAAAAATTCATATTATGATTTATATCTATTTTCAAAATCATTTTGTAGAGATTGCTTTTATGTGTGGATCATTTAGTGAGTTTAGTTGTCAAATCATAATATATATGCGTACATGGTTTAACAGTGTGTCTTCTCTATATGATTTGAGTTTATTGGAAGATAGTATGTCCTTTGGTATGCTTGAGGTTGAGAGTGATTCTTAAGGTGTGTCATTCTATATATTTCATGATACTAATATATGGCCATTAATCATACCATATTTGGTAGTGTTGGACATGGAAGAGAACCCGATTCCTATGTTGAACCTGGTCATTATGAAAGCAGCAATCAAGAGCAGTAATAGGTAGTTTGGACTAAGAACCAACTTGAGGAGGTAGTAATGGCTTTATTTCTTTCAAAGTTGTAACTGCTTTATTGTTTAGTGAATTGTTTGTTGCTGAGTGGTTGCCTTAAGCAATCCAAGGATGTTACCATATAGATATGGTCTTTATGTAGGTTTACCTCGTTACATCACTTGTTATAAATGATCCATTTTTGTGTTAGTACGATATGAGTTTAAAGTGTGTATGTTACAACATACAGTAGCTTAATTTCTAATTAGAAAGCCTTATTATTTTCTACCTTCTGCTTGAAATTTGATATTTGTTGTTAAAATTTATTTCCTTATTTTATTTTTTATTTTTTTTTCCTGCTAAATTTTCTGCTTTAGTGTTCCCTTTTTTGTTAGAGTGAGTTATGCTTTATCTCTTTACCCTGGTAGTGTAACATGTTATAGACTCTTTCAATTGGTATTAGAGCAGGTGCACTCTTTTTGGGGTTAATTACTCTAGTGTTGATTCTGTTAAGTTCTCAGGAGAAGGACATACAGTTTCTTTCCAATAGATTATGGAGAATAAGGGAATTTCTATAGACCACCATTATTCAATGGCATAAAACTATGCCTATTTGAAATAAAAAATAAGGGCCTTTTGTGGTCCTAAAGGGATTGTGTATAGGTCCTTATTGAGAATGGCTAGACCTATCCCACCAAAACCCTACCCGAAAATACTATGATTCCAAAACCAATGATTGAATGGACAAAGGAAGAATCTAAGGAGTCCAAATGGAATAGTTGTATGTTATTGAGGCAACTTATGAAGGTACATCTATTGTTAAGAGGTCTAGAATGCTTAAGTTAAATAGAGACTTTGAACTATGCATTATGTAAGAAGATGAAACTTTTGATAAGTTTTATGCATAGTTCTTAAACATTTTTAACTATTCTTACAACATTGGTAGACCTATTAGCGAAGAAAAATAGATTGAAAAGATCGTTTCCAGTTTACCTCATATGTTTCATTCTAAATTTATTTCTATTTAGTCAATGTACAAACCCAATGAGTTCATTGTGAATGAGCTAGTTAGTGACCTATAAATCTTTAAACTGCATCATTTGTTACAAAGACAAGAACAAATTACTTTCGAGAAGGTGAAGAGCTTGGATCTCAAAACAACCAATGAAAGTGAATCGAAGAAATATGTTTGTGCCACGATTGGTGGTAATGATTACTTTGATCCTGATAAGGAGGAAATGGCTTTCATTGCCTAGAGATTCCATAGAGTCATTTAAAAGAAGAAACCATTCCAAAGAGATACTTCATATTCCAAAGCCTTAAAATCTATAAAAGAAGATAAAGACTCAAACAATGAATCTAAAAAATTCTAGCAAAGGTCACTTGAGCAAAATGATATGATTTTAGTGTGGGAAACTAGGTCACATTGCTGCAAAGTATTTTTAGCAACAAAATCTCATAAACAAGAGTGCTATAAATGTTGAGATTACTATTTTGGATAGTTCTAATAGTGATAATGAGGAATAACTAACTTCCTGGCCTTGGTTTCCCCAAGAGTGTCATTGATTCTTCAACTACTACCTCATATGTTCAAAAGGTGACAATTGAAGCTGATGATGATGATAAGCACGATGAATTTCTTGACTCCTAAAATGCACTACTATTGGAGGACTTCAAGTTTGAAAAATAAAGAAAATGGCCTTGGGTATCCTTCATGAAAAAGTGCATAAGATATGCATAATGAAGTAAAGTCTAGAGGAAAATTCCTCTATTGATGGACAACAACTTGATCTCACTAAAAATTGTGAGGTTATTCAAATGAGATATTTGGATTTGCTTAAGAAATTTAATGAAAATCAAGAAAGAGTAAATAAGCTTAAGAAATAAATGTAGGTTCCCATCTCTTGTAAACTGAAGCTGTTGTTGGATGCCATCAAGCAAGTTCTATGCTTTGCTAAAGTTCTAAAGGAATTATGGACCAATTATAGAAACCTCAAAGGCAATGAAGTGGTGAATGTGGGAGAGAATGTGTTGGCAATCTTACAAAGAAAACTTTAACAAAAATGTAAGGATCCATGTAGTTTCACTATACTATGCGTTGTAGGTAATACTAAATTTGAAAAGGTTATGCTAGATCAAAGAGATTTAATTAATGTTACACCTTGCTCAATTTATTTTGTGTTAAATATTTGACCCTTAAAGACAACAACATAGTTATCTATCATCGATCGATTTAATGCTTATCCAAAGGAATTTTTGGATGATGCTTTAGTGCAGGTTAATGAGCTTATCTTTTTTATCAATTTTTATGTGCTTAATATGATAGATGAGTCCACTGTTAAGTCCACTCCCTTGCTTTTGGATAGGCCATTCATGAGAACCTCTTGAACAAAGATAGATGTGCACTCTAGAACACTAACTATGGAGTTCAATAGAGAGGTTATTTACTTTAATAACTTTCAAGCAATGAGGTACCCTAATTATTATAATTCTTGTTTTTTATTGATATACTTGACTTTTTAGTGATGCAAATGATTGATGTCAAAAGTAGGGACCGATTAGAGGTTTCTATAAGATACATTATGAAAACTAAATTTTAAGTAACAAAGAAAGGGATATTGACAGAGTAGAAGAATTGAAAGGTATTGTCATCTTTCTTTGCTTTTCTTCGGAGATAAAGCCAAGGTATAATATTTCCTATACTTCACTTCATATGTCTAATGAGAAGCTTTTTCCTTCCATTGAGCAAGCACTCACCTTAGAGCCCAAACCTCTAATGGAGAGATACTTCCCATGATTATATCATCTAAGCTTTTAGCTATTCAAGAGGAGAGTTTAATCCATGTTTTGAAAGAATACAAATCCGAAATTGGATGGAAAATTACTAAAATTAAGGGAATCAATGCCTCTATATGCATGCACTAAATATTACTTGAAGATGATGACAAACCCATAAGAGAACCATAAAGGCGATTGAATCCCTTAATGAGGGAAGTAGTTAAGAAAGAAGTTATCAAGCTATTGAAAATATTGAGCATTTAGCAGGCCATACTTACTATTATTTTATTGATGGTTTTTTTATGTTATAATTAGATTGTCATTGCAATAGAAGACCAAGAAAAGAGAACGTTTATCTTTGCTTATAAATGCATACCATTTCGCCTAATGATCTAGCCACCTTTTAGAGGTGCATGATAAGTATATATTTTTGATTGTATAGAAAGAATTATATCTTCCTCTATATTCTCACATTAATTCTAGAGAGATGCATAGAAACTAATCTTATACTAAATTGGGAGAAATGTCATTTTATGCTAGATCAAGGTGTAGTTATATGGCATGTAATATCATTTAAGGGAATAGAGGTTGATGAATCTAATATAGATCTTACTCGTTCCTTACCACCTCTCACTTATGTGAATGAGATTCATTATTTTCTTGGCCATGTAGGATTCTATCAAAGATTTATACAAAATTTCTCAAAAATAGCAAGGCCAGCCTTTATGTCAGCTCCTCTAAAAAGATGTGGTATTTTTTTCGATGATGAGTGCCTCAAAGCATTTAACAGATTGAAAGAACTTTTAACAATAACACCTATCATCAAGCCACCTGACTAGAGTCTACCGTTTGAGTTGATGTGTGACTTAAGTGATTATACAATTGGACATATTTTGGGACAAATGGTTGGAAAGTTACCAAATGCTTGATATTATGAATCATGAACTTTAAACGATGCCTAAGTCAATTACTATACAATGGAGAAAGAGATCTTTGTAGTGATTTTTATTTTAGAAAATTTTTGATCATATATAATTGGAATAAAGTAACTATTTTCTCTGATCATGAAGAGTTTAGGTACTTACTTAGGAAGAAAGATGCCAAGCTAAGGCTAATAAGGTGGATTCTTCTTCTACAAGAATTTTACCTTGAAAACAAAGGCAAAAAAGGAAGTGAAAATTAGAAGCAGATCACCTTAGTAGATTAATTCAAGAAGAGGAATCACTTCTAATAAGAGAGGAATTTCTAGATAAGAAACTACTTGATATCATAACTTTTACTCCTTGATATACAAATAGAGTGAACTAGTTGGTCGCCAAAAGTTTTCAATAAGAACTATCACAAGTAAGATAATTCAAAATCAAGAAGGTTACTAAACAATATATGTGGGATGACCCCTACCTTTGGAAATAATGCCCAGACCAATTGATGAGAAGGTGTGTACTTGACATTGAATTTACTTATACTCTAACTTTTTGTCATTCTTATGCATGTGGGGGACATTTTGGAGCAAAATGAACCATTCAAAAATTCTTAAAGAGTGGATTATATTGACCAACATTGTTTAAGGATGCCATAACCTTTTGCAAAACACATGATAGTTTTCAAAGAACAGGTAACTTGAGCCCTAGGAATCAAAAGCCACAAAATTCCAATTCTTAGTGTTGAAAATTTGACGTTTGGGTTACTAGATAATGTATTATAGGCATAAAAAATTACATTTAAACCTCTAGTTGGGATGTCACCATTATATGGTTACTTGATCTATGGTTTCTAATAGCATCACATTGGGTGGTATTGGTTGTGGAGGACAAATGGTTCGTGTGTCAAAACAAGTCATTGTTGATGTAGTAAGTGAATAGCATAGTAGGAAGTTTGGAAAAAGGTTATAACTGATAGAGGTAATAGTGATTTTACTGTCTATTAATGTCATAACTTGATTATTATTTAGTCAATTATTTACTGCTAAGTGGTTGCCTTAAGCAACCCGAGGATGTTACCATATAGATAAAGTTTCTATATGGGTTTACCTCATTATATAGAGTGTTATACAGGGTTACATGTTGAACTACTATAATCTGAGTTTGTTGTGTTTGTGTCATAAAATATTGGAGCATAAAGTTTTATTAGAAATAATTTTTGTTTACCTTCTTTTTGCTTTGATATATAATATCTATTATTGAACTTATTTGCTTTGTGATATTATACTATTTATAATTTTGTTATGTGACTTGTATAAGTATTTATATTCTTGTTTGTACGAGTTACGATCAAGTTCTGTAGGAGTTTATATCTCCTTACCCTAGTCAAACCCCGAGTTATGGACACTTTTAATTGGTATTAGTGTTGATTCTATATCTCCTTACCCTAGTCATACCCTAGTCATAGTTCAAACCACTCGTACATCTATTAAGGAGATATAAACCCCTATATCTCTAGTGTTGATTCTATTAACTCACATGTTCATGTATACACATTCCCTCTGATGAAGCCAGGAGAAGGAGGTAATATTGGTTAACCTCAACTTTTCAATGGGTTGAACTATGCCTATTAGGAATCGAAAATAAAGGCCTTTTTATGGTCCTAAGGAGATTATGTGTTAATCCTTATTGAGAATGACTGGATGCATCTAACCAAAATTGTACCTGATAACACTCGATTCCTAAACCCAAGATTGAATGGAGTAATGATGAAATTAAGGAATATAAATGTAATAGTAATGGACTTTATACAATAATCAAGGTTGTTGTGCCTAATGAATTTAAAGAATTTAGAGTTGTATTTCTTCAAAATAAGCATGTGACATTTTGAAGATTACTTATGAGGTATTTTGCTGTAAAGAGATCTAAAACTTTTAAATTAAATAGAGATTTTGAACTTTATATCATGTAAAAGGATGAAACTTTTGACAAGTTTTATGCACGATTCTCTAAAATTTTTAATTGTTCTTACAACACGGGTAGGCCCATCAATGAAGAAAAATAGTTGGAAAAAAATCATAGCCAATCTACCTTATAGGTTTCATGCTAAAGTTACTCTACTTGAGTCAATGTACAAACCTAGTGAACTCTCCATGAATGAGCTATTTGGTGACTTGTACGTCTTTGAATTGCATCACTTGTGACTAAGACAAGAATAAATTGTCTCTAAGAAAGGTCAGAACCTAGCTCTCAAAACAACCAAAGATGCTAGTGCTATGGTTTGTGGTAATAGTGATTTTGATCCCAAAGATAAGGAAATGACATTCTTTACCTAGAGATTTACCAGATTCTTTGAAAAGAAGAAACCATTATCTGGATTTACTGGAAGATATATTGAGTTCTAAATCCTCAAATTCTTCCAAAGCTAATAAAGAGTTAGAAAATGAATTTGAGAAGTTGAGAAAATAATACGTGAGTAAAATTAGATGCTTTGAATGTAGGAAGCCATGTCTCATTACTACAAGGTGCTTTTATAAATAAAATTGCACAAACTAGCATGCTATGAAAGCTGAGGTTACTATTTCAGACAGTATTGGTAGTGAAGATGAGGATGACATTAACATTCTTGTTTTATCTACTTCTAGCAATATTATTGATCCTTCGACTGCCACAACAACAGTTTAAGAGGCTACAACTAAAACTGATGATGATTAATGCACTCTTGGTAGAGCATATCAAATTAGAAAAAGCTAAGAAAAAGGCTTTGGAGCGACTGGACGAAAAGGAACATGAGATAAGTGCTCTAAAGAAAAATCTTGAGCAAAGGAAGTCCTCAACTAATGACCAACAACATAATCTCACTAAGAGCTGTAAGGTCATTCAAAAGAGACATTTAGATTTGCAAGAAAATTTGACGTAAATATAGAGAAGATAAAGATACTTGTTGAATAATTTAAATTTTCCACCTTTGATAAAACTACTCCTCTACATGTCAACCATGATCTCTCAAATGATCATAAGGATGAAATTGAACAATTGAAGAATCAAATAATTGTCCTTGAAAGTGCCAAGGAGTATTTGACTTATGCTCTGACTAAGAAAGAAGTTGAAGTGGAACATATGAATGTGAAAGTTGGGATTCTCAATAATTCTGAGGCTTACTTAGAATATTTCCTTAAGAAAAAAGAAGATTTGATTATAAATTTAAAAAATAAACTCTGTGTGAGTGGAAAGGAACTGGCTTTATCTTCCTCTATTGTCAATAAAATGATTTGTGGTTCCCATAAATTAAGTGAAATTATCAGTAATATAAAGCTTTATGGTGATAAATGCAGTATTGGATATAATGAAGGGGTTTATACTTCTACTTTTACTGCTCTTAAGTTTATCAAGTCTATTGATCAAGAGCCAAAGTTGAAGTCTGGTACAACAGACCTAAATGGTAAGTCAATTGTTTCATTTTTTCCTATTTCCTCTAGCAAGTTAAACCCTTCACGTAAGGCTTACTCTTCCTATCGCTCCAGTAGTGGTCTACTGCCTCTACCTATTTCTATTCCCACTTGCCACCATTGTGGTGAACTTCCACAATTTAGACCACACAATAGAAAATTGATGTCTCATCCTCGTATGAAAGTCAATGTCATATTTTCCTCTTCCTCTCCTACGTGTCCTACTCCTTGATGTTAAGGACCCAATTTTTTTTAACTCCATTACTCATACTTGTTATTATTGTGGCATTACTGGTCACATTGCTAGATAGTGTCCTTGATTTGTGAGAAGTACAACTCAATCATACATGTCACTCTTCCCCATCTTCTCTACCATGATATAGCTACTATGGCTCATCTAAGCATGTTCATACAGAATGTATTATGTACGTAAGGCATAAGGTAGAAAGAAATAAATTTAATTCAAAATTTCCATCTCTTCCTACTTATATAGATGATTCGTCATAATTTTCTAAAAATTATAAGAAAAATAGATCATATGTTTCATATACACATCATGCTCACATACTGCAAACACTATCTCAAAGTTCTATTGCACCTACAAATTCTTTAAATGAAGGATACAGTCTGATAACTATTTTTGGGTGATCTATTCGGGTTAAGTTACTTACTTTCATTTTTCTCATTGTTTGTAGTTTTTTTGTATGTGAATTTATGCTTGTTTGTTGTCTACATATGTCATGTTTTCCCGTTCATGCATACCTCTACCTTTCTCATTGTTTCTTTGTTTGACATAGTGCTTTAATTGTTTTACTTGATGTTATGCTTGACTATTTGATTCGTTACTAGCTATCTTTATTGCTTACTATTTACTTCTTCTTTTGTGGATGTTTGTACGAGCATGATCTCATATGTTATCATCATGTAGTAACAATATAGTAGGATTTTGATTATACTATCCTATCTTTCATATGCCAGGACATATAGAATGCTTCTCATTTGTTATACTAGGTGTTAAGTTCTTATACCCAGCATGTTCTGGGTCAATTCTCTGTTTATCTCTTGGTGATTTATGTCCATCTTTTATCTATCTTTCACCTTCTTGTCCTTCTATTGTACAGTTACTTCTTTGAAATTAATTGAGATATCTTTCTTACTTGTATCTTTGCGTGTCATTCTTTTTTAGGCTTTCTCTAGTTTTCTTTGTGCCTCTACATGTCATATAGAGTTTTTACCTATTTTTAGGACTTTCAGCATACTTACAATGTTTTAACTAAACCTATGTGTTTTGTTGGCACTCTTATTGTTTGAATTGTTGTATATCCCTACCTAAGAATTCTTGTGTTTTTGTGTTGAAGATAAAAAAAAAACAAAACTCTAGTGGCCCGGAGATTCTATGGGAAATTTGTCTTTCTCACAAGCTTAGTTATTTTAGTAACTTTCCTTGTTTCTTCTTTCTCTTAAGAGTGTTGCTTGTAATGTTTACTAGTTAGTTTGTTTATTTCTTTCTCCTGACTAACAATGATGTGAGTGTTATTGTTTATCTCTTTTGAGATTTGACCTATTTTGAGTCTATTCTTATCATCTCACATGTTAGTCTTTCGTCTGTGTTTCATGAGACTAACAACTTTTCTCTCTACTACTATTGCATGTAGAATGAATTTTAGAGGGGTCATGTTGATATATGTTTGGCATGCTTTTGACCTAAATTGTATGGTTGCTTAGACATATGTATTTTATGAGAGCATGTATGGCTAAATTTTTCTTATTTGTTTTACCTAAAATGAAATTTTCTTTTGTACATACCATATCTTTGTGAATTTGTATGGTTATATTGAGAAGCTTGTGTGAATCTCCTACTTTGATGAGTTGTATTTCTCTAACAAGCTCTAGAATCCACATTTAATGTCTCTCAAGGCAAAATTTTAGGTGTTACTTGGTTAGAAAGAGGATTTCAGCCATCCTTTAATCATTTGTTATTTTCTTGCCACTATTGTTCTCATATCTTTAGTCTCCCCTATTTGAGCCTTTGTGGTATCCCTTCATTTCTTTGCTCCTAAATATTGACCTAACCCAAAGATTTATTCTCACTTACCTTATCTACTCTTTGATTGAGCTTGTATGTTATGGGTTTGCCAATTTTACCCTTTTGGTTTCTATGAAAAAAAAGGAAAGGGGGAATGAAAAAGAAAAAAATGATGATAATAAGATGTTGAATAAATAAAAAATGCAAAAAATGGAGAAAAGGAAAATAAGTATTGAGACTTTTTGTAAAAATAAAGGAGGAAAGATGAAGAAAAGGGGGAAAAGTGAAAAGATGATGAAGCAATGTTGCTTAAACATCTATTTTTTGTGTACTATTCTTTTAACTTCATTGGTTGAAGCTTTAGAAGTAAAGAAAAAGAACCCATATTTAAGGGGATTTTTGTGTTATGGATTTGGACTTATCTATTTGATGGGATCAACAAAGGTGTATTAAAGCCTAAATGTCTTATCTCCCCTACCCATACTTTGGCCTATCATTATAAACTTTGAAATACCTATTGATTTCTTCTAGGTTAGCACTTACATTAGTGGGGAGAGAGAGAGAGAGAGAGAGAATAATTGTGGACATATAATGCTTAGTTTAACCTCAGTCTATATTTTAATTAGCTTGGTTCACATAAGCATATCATGATGACATATAGAGTAAATAAATTATCCATTTTACACACAGTGCATGTCATCAAAAATTTAGTCATATCTTTACATGAATGCATTATGAATTGATAGATATGTGGATATTTTTGTTGAATGTATTATTTATCCTCTATGAACCCTCTAATTCATTGAATATGCTTTTTTTCTTCCCTTGCTCTATATTTCTTATTATCTACTGGGTAGATGCTTCCATATTGGGGGTGTTTATGATTAGAATGCATATCTTGTTTATTATTTCACATGCATACATTTAGAGAGAGAGAGGTGTATGTCTTGTGTATGTTGTCAAGGGAACTGATGTGTATGTTTTACATTCTATTGTATGTCCTAGTTATGAGTTTTTGATTTATTGTCTTGTTCATGTGATGTTATCTTTTCTTTTTAATCACTTTATATGAGCCATGCATACATAGGAATTTTAGTATGACTATGCAATCTCTAGTTTCACTTGTCTACCTATGTGTTTCCTTTCTTATGGCTAAGTGCTTCTCTATGTCTTCTTCTCGTGGAGCATATGGTACTTCTTACTATGTTTACTTCAATCTTACCTGCTGCATTGCATTAGTGTTAGGATTATAGCCTATTTGTATTCCTTATCTCCCTCATTTAAAGGTGTTTCTTTGATTTTTGGTGTCAAAATGGAGAAGTTTTTATGCACAACTATATAGTTGTTTTTACCATACTATATATTCATGGGCTATGGTGTAAGGTCACATTACATATTTTTGTTTGAATTGTAAGCATTTAAAGGGAGTGTTGTACGAAGTCAGGGGAAGTTGTATAGTTTGGTTGTGTTTGTGTTTATCTGTATGTACCATTGTAGAGGTAACCTGATAATATATGGTTTGAATACACATTGTTTCTATATGATACATTTCACAAGGTATGTGTTTGTTTGTGTGTGCATGTTACAATTGTAAATTGCAGTCTTCAAGCTTCAAATGTTTTGGTGTAGTGATATTGAGACCCTTGTGTTTTAGAGTGATAGAATTAATTAGTTGATTCATGATGTTAGATGGAGCACAAAAGATCACTTGGTATAGGTGTGTCTTTTTAGTTTTAGAATGTGTTTTTATGTTGTTCATTGGAACAAACAACTCTAGGACATCTTAATGATCATCTCGTGTTTGATTTGTATATGTACCTAGTTGTCTAGTATCTTGACACAGAAAACCAAAGGGAGAGAATGTAACTCTTATTGTATGCATGTCTGTGTGTTGGTTTCTTATGTATAAAACATGATGTCTGTTTTATTTTATTTAATGTATTTGTCTAACTTTATGTAAGGTTAGTTACTATAGATCAGTAATTCACACACGTATATAATTAGAAAGACTTTGTATGCAAGCATATTTACACACGCCATGGGGTTGGTTTTTATAGTATGCATGCTAGGTTTAGATTGTTTGTATTCATTAAGCGAGCATTCAAATGAGCCGACGTTATTACTCTTGTTTGGCTTGTTCCAAGTACGAGTATTTTTCAATTTTACTTGACATTTTTGGAAACAAAATATATCATGTTTTACACATTAGGCGGTATATCCAATTGTTATAAATACCACCTTATTTCTTTTATTTCTTATCCTAGTTTAAGATCCCTATTTTTAAGTGTGAGAAGCTTAGTGAGTTTAGTAATCAAACTGCAGGCTGTGTACATATGTGGTTTAACTATGTGCTAATGATGATTTCCTTGTCAGCTTTAATACTTTGAAGGATATATGTCCCTAATATTTTGCACCTAATTCGTCTCTACTATTTGAAATAATATGTGATTCTTCTTATTATTCTATAGGGGTAGTTTTGAGATAAAGAGTGGATAACCATTTGCATGTCATATGTTATGCTATCAAAACATTCAATGACACCCAAATTAATTATTTCACCACTAAAAAAGAATTCTTGAATATTTTTTAAATAAATTTAAGTCTTACTTAGTAGGTTCTAAAGTAATTTTCATTTTGATAATACTACTTTAAGATATCTATTAAGTACACTTAATGCTAAGCCAAGATTAATTAGCTGGGTTTTACTCTTACAAGAATTTGACCTAGAAATCAAAGATAAGAAAGTGAAAATTTAGTAGATGATCATTTGTCTAAGTTAATTTCTAAATTCAATTCTCTTGATGGTGAGAGTAAAGAAAAAATTATTACAACTTTTCCTGATGAACAATTATTTTTAGTAAGTCCAAACCCATGGTATGCTAACATAGTAAATTATCTTGCTATTGTTGTTTTGAAACCTAACATTTCTTATTAGGAAAATAAAAGGTTTCTACATTATTATAGGCAATATTTTTGGGATGATCCTTGTCTATTCAAGATAGTCATGATTAAATCATCCAGAGATGTGTGCCTAAAGAGGAAAATAAGAGCATTCTAGTATTTTGTCATGAACTTTACTGAAAGGGCCATTTTGGTGGTAAGAAGACAGCCCTAATATATTATAGTGTGGATTTTATTGGCTAACTCTTTTTAAAGATGCTCATATGTTTTGCATGCATTGTGATAGATTTCAAAGGACATGTAATATAAGAAAATGAGATGAAATACCTTTGACATCTAATTTAGTTGTTGAAATTTTTGATGTATGAGAGATTAATTTATAGGTTCCTTTTCCCTATATTTTGGCGATGAATATATTCTGGTTGATATTGATTATGTATCCAAATGGGTAGTTCAGATACCCAATAAAACTAATGATTCTAACATTTTTGTGAAATTCTGGAATGATTCAATATTTTGTAGGTTTAAGACAGCTAGAGCGATAATTAGTGATGGAGGGAGCCTTTTTGTAATAAATTTTTTTATGGGGTACTGAAGAAGTATAACATCACATATAGAGTGGCCATCCATATCATCCATAAACTTTCAATCAAGTGGAAGTATGTAATAGGAAAATCAAATAGGTTCTAGATCACACATGTACCCTTCAAGGAAAGATTTGGCAATCAAGTTGAATGATACCTTATTTACATACCTTATAGCATGCAAAACACCCATTTTAATATGCCCTAATAAAATTAATATTTAGGAAAGCGTGCCACCTACCCATTGAACTGAAACATAAGGATTATTGGGAAATTAAAGAGTTAAATATGGATTTAGATAAAGTGGGAAAGAAGAAAATACTCAAACTTATTGAGCTTGAAGAGATTATGGATGAAGCCTATGAAATGCAAAGTTATAAAAAGAGCACACTAAGTGTTATCACATAAAAGGCTAATTCATAAGTCTTTTCTTCCTAAGATGAAAGTTCTTTTATTTAACTCTCGTTTGAGATCGTTTCTAGGGAAATTACAATCAAAGTGGTGTGGACCATATAGAATTGCCCAAGTGTTTCAACATAGAGAAATAGAGTTGATGGATCCTAAGACTCAAGGGACCTTCAAGGTAAATGGGAATCGCATAAAGCCTTATTTACAAAGAGAACATTGACTGCATATGAATATCTAACCCTTAACACTGACAATGGTCAGGCTTGCTAAGAAGTTAAAAATGGAACTTAATGGTAGACAACCCATTTTCTTTATTTTAAATTACTTTTGTTTTTGCATTTTATTTGCTTTTTTACGAATTTTTTATCTTAGGTAATTTATTTTATTTTAGCTTGTTTTATTTCCTACTTATGTGAACTTTGTTTATTTTATTTAGAATTGTTAAAATTTATAATTGTTTCTTGAGATGTGTGAGAAGTTCATATCATTTTGTTAGTATGATTAAATGATTGAAATAATGGATACACTTGAATTTCTACAATAATACTTGATCATATACAATAAGGGTAACTTTTTTCTTCTTCTTTATCATTAATGTGTATTGCTACATTGAAGGCAATGTAAATTCTAGGTTAGAAGTGGAAAAGTTACATTAGCTACATTAAATAAATTTTGGCAATTTCAAATTCTTTTATTAAAGATATGTTTAAAATTTTCACTTATTTTTATTTTTTATCAATTTCATTTAATTTCTTTTATTTTAGTTTATTTATTGGTTTAGGGATAATTAGGTTCTTTTTAAAAAAGTTCTTGCAAAATTATTATGTATTTAGTTAATTTTAAGCAAATAATTAAGTCTTTGTGCTATTATATTAATTTCTTGAACATATCATAGAGTAATTTGATAATTAGTTTTGTTTTTCAAAGTTTGTATTTCATGATAAAATATGGAAATTGAGATAAACATAAAATTGGTGTTTAGGAATAAAACAGTGTAGACCACCTTCTGATAATATTTTGAGCTTTTATCTTTTCATTCTAAGTGATAATATTTTTTACTCTTTTAAACACTCTTCTTATTATTTCAAATTGTTACATGATCTCTATAACTTTTTGTATTAAATGTTAGGATTTTTACATTTGATGAAGTGTCATATACTTATTTTTGTTACTTAAATTGAATGATATAAGTAGAAATTGAAAGTGTATATCTTCTTTATTCATGAATGACTTCCAATATATATATATATATATATATATATATATATTGGCTTTCCTAAAGCCATTACAAAAAGAGCCAAATGAGTCACTCACCAAATCATACAAAATATGTACAAACTGTATATAGGTCAACTCTTTAAAAAAAGAATATATAATAAAGGAGAGTGAAAAATCTATAGTATAAACTAAATTCTATGACCCAAAAGTGCTTCAAAGTTGTGAGAAATGGCTATTACAAAATAAAGATAGGAAATAAATCCCCTAAAAGTCATTGCATTTTCATTCATATCTAAAGGCATATACTTTATATTTTTATTTCATGATTTTTATTGATGCATGAAAATAGTATTTGATTTCTTTATAAATTCTATCATTTGATTCATTTCATAAGATCAAATATTACGCACAAATTTTTTTGCCTTTTCTTCTTTAAATATATACAAACCTATTATTTCATTTATTTACCTAAATCCTATTCACATACTGCTTTGATTGAGTGCTTGAGCCCATTGTATTTGTATCATATTGATCGACACATGAATTGTGTGCAATGAATACATAAATATACATACTATAACAAGTAATATAATAATAAGAAAATATCATTCTCATAGAGATTATGTTATTAGAAACTAATTTTTAAAACTAAAGAAAATAAAAATCAATTTTTTTGTGTTTTTATATTTTAAGGAAACAAAATTAAAAGAACTAAAAATAAATAACAATAATTAATTAAATCATATTTGAAAAATAAGAAGATATATAAGAAAATATCTAGGAATACTTAATAGTTCAATTTTCTAAACATGTGAATCACTAAATTCCACTCAATATAATTATCAATTAATTACATAATCAATTGAATCTAATCTAGCATGTATTCATCTCTTAAGTAAACTACAAACCATATAGTAATTAACCTAATCACACTCTCATGTCAATTAAATTGCATATTACTCATTAATTTCAACAATTTTGGATCATATACATTAGAATCATACATCTCTACCTAGAAACTATGCATGTTATTTAATCAAGATAAATAATTAAATAATTCTCTCAAATCTATTTAATTCCCTCTATAGATGAATTGTTGGCCAAAAAATTTATAACATAAAAACTAGATTAAATAATATAATTAAATTTAAATCATAATTAGGGTAAATTATTAGATCATCACATGGTGAAAATTGGACTCATAAGACCCCTAAATTAAAAAATTAGCTAGACATAATTATGTTCACAAAGCTTATAGTTTTCATTAAGAAAGACATAAAAATTGAAAAATAAAGGAGAAGAAGAAATACAATCAATCTCTTGAATTGTAATACTAATTGATGTGTATTTTCGCAAGTGTACGAATCGTTCAAGTAATAAAGTGTACAAAGTACGGATATCGAACCCACAAGGAATGGCATTACTAAGTACCAAAATTGACTAATCCAAATTTTATTTGAAAACCGAATTTTTGAATTTGTTTAAGAAGTAAATTAACTTAAAACTAACGCAAATAACAAAATTTAATGTTGTTCACAAATGATTAAAAACGCTAAGGCATTTGATTTTGCTAAATCAATTCAATTCGATTTCAAGTTATGTTATATGAGAATCAAAGTTAAAAGTGATGGTTGAAAAACCCAAATTTACCTAATACTCTCTCTCGAGTTATATTAGAATTACTTATCTATGAAAACCGACTATATTTCTATGAAGATTTAATCACAAACAAGCACATTACGATTTATGGAATTTCTAGAATAACCACATACATCATGCATTAGTTCTCACACTTGCATTCAACATACGGTATTTATCACAAGAAGCGTTCATTACACATCTCCTCTCGGTCTCAATATAATGCAACAAATCATTTAAATCTTGATCAGAAATTTAAAAGCATTAAGCATCGAAATAAATACTCAACTTGAAAATAATGAATTCATATAACGATAACACAAGAAATCAGATTTTCATGATTCAACTACATCATAGCCTTAGCAAAAACGAATTAGTTCATAATGAAAATAAGAACAAATATATTCTCAATTGAATCCATGAACAAACAATCTGAATAAAATGCAGAAAATAAAAGCTAAGGAGAAGAGATGAAAAACTCTTGAAGAGGAAGACTTGGTAGCAACAATGGTGATGATCCTTCAAGCTTCTCCAACCTTTCTCTCCAAAATTTCCTTTTCTCCTGCAAAAATAACTCAATTCTACTCTATCTGATGTCCCCCTCTTTCTCCATCATAATGTATATATAGATCTAGGGTTTGGGGGGAAATTTTGGAACAAAACAACAAAAAAAATGTGTATTCGGACGACACTCTTCGGCGGCAACATTATTCTCGCCGCGGCGAGATTTCTGGCAATTTAAATTTTGTTTTTTTGATTTTGGCCGGCGGCCAAATTAATGTGGCCGGTGGCCAACTCAATGTGGCCGGCGACGAGATGAGTTTACAAAAATTTGTGCTCTCGGGAAGATTTTTGCTAACATTTTGGCCGGCGGCGAGATGAATATGGCCGGCGGTAAGAGTACTTTGGCCGGCGGCGAGATTCACTTGGCCAAAATCCGTGCTTCCTGCATGATTTTCAACATTTTCTCCGTAAGGTTTTCGCCGGCGGCGAAATTCCAAATTTTGAAATTTTGTCCTCTTTTTATTTTCATTCAATCCCGATCATTGTACTTTGTCCCTAGCTTCTCCAAAATCATGATTTTACCTGAAATTGCACTTTAAACACAAAATACCCATGAAATGACATTTGTGGATTAAATAATCAAATAAACACAATTTTCACACAAATATCAACATTTAAATCATAACAAAAATGCAATAATTTAGCTCTTATCAACAACCCCCAACCAACTTCTTGCTAGTCTCTAGCAAGAAAAGCGATCTATTTAATAAATTCAAAGGAGACATTAAGAGAAACTTCAAAGAAAATTTTATTCTATTTACAAAATTACATTAAGCGTATGCAATAAGCCTTTAAACCCCTAGGCGGCCCTAGTAGGACGAGTTGTAGTCTCGTGAGGGCTTCCAGTGATGATACCCACAAACATCTTACCTATAACTATCCTAACTTAATACAATAAAATCACACAAAAATTAATTTGCACAAATGTCTCAAAAATTGTAAATAACACACAACACATAGAATAATTAAATGTCACCTAAGCTTTAAGAAATCTCAAATGCCAATTTCACTTTTGTTATTGACTCTTAAACATCCATCAAACCATAAACCAATAGCCATAATGCCCAGATAATATTATGCAGAACATCCATAAACAAAAAGGTGAAATCTCAAACTCCATAGGCTCACTCTTCAAAACTCTCTCCACTAATGAAGAAAAATACACCACTTCGGATCAATAGGACTTATTAGGCTTGTAATGTTAGGCTTAGGTATTTGGTTAAGAAAGAACGGGAAGTGTCAAAATACAAATAATAGCACTTATTAGATTAAACACAACCAATTAAGTAAAAGAGTAACACCATTTAACCCAAATTGTTTCTTCTGATCATAACCCATTTTTCCAAAGATAAACAATAATTCTTCTTCAATATTTCACCTTATTACATCCATTACTAACACTCTTTTATTTACTAGAGTGTGAAGGCCCTTTTTTCTCTTTTTTTCTTTTCTTTTTTTTTCTTTTCTTCTCTTTTTTTTCTTTTCTTTTTTTTTTAAACATAACCCCCAACCAATTTCTTCCAATATATGTGGAAGATGTCTTATTTTTTTTATTTTATTATTCCATCCTTACTCCAATTGCTCTTGAAAAGTTTGTGTTCAAAATTAAGTGCTCTTAACAAATAAGGTAGGAATTATATATATATATTTGGCTCAGTAAAAGGTAGGTTATAGAAGGCAAAAAGAAAGAAAAATAAGGCTAACAATATATTTAAATAGGCTCAAAGATGTAACTAGTGATATAAGGATAACAAGGTAGGCTTAAAATGGCACAATCGATCCAAAAATGGCCTACATCATCTCCTAAACAGTGCAATCCCAAATTATTTCACCTCAAGAGGTTTTCAAATGAGTTCTAGAGTTTGTTGAGATCACAAAAATGTCCATGAAAAATTCGCACATAAGACTTCTCTAAGCATTTACACTAATCAACCAAATCATACCACATACCAAAAGAGTCGCCAACTAGGTAAAATCAACATTTGAAATTATCTTTAAACCGAAGCAAAATTTAATGTCTTCTAAAAGCTACTTGTTATCACAATCACATTATTATCATCAACGTGCAAATTAAAATAAGTAAAATGCAAATAAAATAAAAAAGATAAAAATAAAAGAAATTAAATCAAAATGCAGAAAAATAAATGGAAAATCAAAATTAAACACAAATAAACACACAAACAAAACTAATAAAAATGAAGGGAAGAAAAGATTTACCGTTTACCGCATCCCCAACCAAAACCTTACATTGTCCTCAATGTAAGAAAGAAAAACTATAAATGGATTTTTTTTTACTTGCAAGACAAATAAAATAAGCAAATTTAATTAAAAAAAATTATCATAAAATGAAGTGCATAATTTAAAATTTCTAAAATAAAATGAGATAAAAGATGAGAAAACAAATATGATGGGTTGCCTCCCATTAAGCGCTTTAAGTTATAGTCATTAGCTAGACTTTATGTCATCTTTCTGCTTGCTGAATTCTCCGTCAAAATATGGCCTCAACTGTTGTCCATTTACCTTGAAAGTTCCCTTTGTTTCATGACTGATCTCAATTGTTCCATAAGGAAACACCTCGGTTACTAGAAAAGGTCCTGACCAACGAGATTTTAGTTTTCTTGGAAAAAGTCTGAGACGGGATTTATAAAGTAGCACTTTCTGTCCCACCTCAAAGTTTTGCCTCAAAATGTGCTTATCATGCCAAACCTTCATCTTTTCCTTGTATATTCGGTCATTCTCATAAGCATCATTCCTCATTTCATCCATCTCATTTGTTGCAGATTTCACAAGGCAAGCTTCTAGTGGTAGCAATGGAGTTCTCTCCTCAAAAGTTTCCGAGATTAACTTGTCAAGAGTGTTAATTTGAAAACAAGAATGTACCTCACTTGGAAATTTCATTGCTTCAAAAACATCAAAAGTCACTTGTTCATCTTGCACCCGTAGAATAAGCTTTCCTTGCTAAACATCAATCAATGTTCTTCCAGTTGCAAGGAACGGTCTCCCCAATATCAACGGTACCTCTTTATCTTCCTCCATGTCAAGCACCACGAAATCTACAGGGAAAATAAATTTGTCAACTTTAATTAAAACAACTTCAATTACCCCTCGAGGATATTTCATCGATCGATCCGCTAATTGTAGAGAGATTGAAGTGGGTTTTACTTCTCCCAGGCCTAGTTTTCTGAAAATGGAAAGTGGCATCAAATTAATGCTTGCTCCTAAATCACATAGGACTTTATCAAAATTGCAACTTCCTATAGTACAAGGTATAGTAAAACTCCCTGGGTCTTTCAATTTCTATGGCAGTTTTCTTTGAAGAACTGCACTGCACTCCTCATTTAGCATGACAATTTCATAATCTCCCAGCTTCCTCTTCTTTGATAGAATTTCCTTCATGAATTTTGCATACTTGGGAATTTTTTCCAACATCTCTGCAAAAGGAATGTTAATATCCAATTTCTAAAAAATATCCAAAAATTTATCGAATTGATTATCAAGTTTTTTCTTATTCAATCTTTGAGGATATGGGATAGGAGGCTCATATTTCGCATTTGGGGAAGGTTGAACATATTTGGATGTTGATGGCTTATCTTTAGATTCTTCCATCTTTTTCTCTGATTTCCCTTGGATTTCAAGTTCTTTACCGCTTCTCAATGTGATAGCCTTTACATGCTCTTTGGGATTAATTGTGTCACTGGGCAACGATCCTTTAGACCTTTCTACAATCTGCTTTGAAAGCTGCCCCAGTTGGTTTTGGATGTCCCTGTTGATTGCCTCTTGATTTCTGAAATTTGTTCTTGATTCCTCAATGAACTTTCCCAAAATTCCTTCCAAATCTGTCTGTTTCTTCTCTTGGGGTTGGTAGGAAGATGATGACGGTTTGAATCCCCCTTGGTTATTTCCCCATGACAAATTTGGATGATTTCTCCAACCTGGATTGTAGGTGTTCGAATATGGGTTATGTTGAGGTTTTTGGAAATTTGAAACATAATTTGCTTACTCAGCATTTGGTGAAGAAAATGGATTTCCAGCTTGGCACTCGATACTAGTATGAGTTCCACCACATAAATCACATTGTGCAGTTGGTTTGGATTCGAATTTGGATGACAAAGAATCCATCTTTCTTGAAATAGCAGCAACTTGAGCCGACAAAGCATTCACTGAATCAATTTCATGTACTGCTGCTGGTCTTTTTGCAATTACCCGCTCTGAATGCCACTTATTGTTATTTTCAGCCATAATCTCTAATAACTCATGAGCATCCTCTGGTGTTTTTCCCATTAAAGACCCTCCAGCTGCAGCATCAATCATTGCACGATAGTTTGAAACCAACCCATTATAAAATGTAGAGACTTGCAGCCAAATTGGTATACCATGATGTGGGCACTTCCTCAACATTTCTTTGAATCTTTCCCAAGTTTCATACAATGATTCTTGGTCATATTGTGTAAAAGATGTGATTTCATTTCTCAATTTTGCTGTCTTAGCAGGAGGAAAGAACTTGGACAAGAATTTCTGAACCAATTCATTCCATGTTGTAATTGATCCCGGTGGTAATGAGTTTAGCCACTCCTTGGCTTTATCCTGAAATGAAAAAGGAAAAACCCTCAATCTTATAGCATCTTCAGACACACCATTTATCTTGTAAAGATCATACACCTCCAAAAAGTAAGCAATATGTGCATTTGGATCATCCTTTGACATTCCCCCAAACTGATTTGATTGAACCATTTGGATAAAGGATGGTTTTATCTCAAAGTTATTTGCTTGAACAGTTGGCCTCCTTATACCCGAAGTAGTTCCAGCAACATTAGGCACATCATAATCCTTCAAAGCTCTATGATTTCCACCTCCCTCAACAAATGGTGGATCCATAGTTGATTGTCTATTAGAAGGTGAGGTTGAACGCCTTCTCTCTCGGTTTAGACGCCTAAATGTTCTATCAATCTCTGGATCAAATGGAAATTGGTTAAGGCTTCTTGTACGTCTCATACAACAATCCTACAACCAAAAAATTAACTAGCACAAAAACAACACAAAGTTACCTTTTTTATGATAAATAAAATAAAAGATCAAAATAAACAAAATTAAAAAGGAAACAATAATAAAGCAAATTAATTTCAAATTAAAACTAAGATTAGGTAGTATCGATATTAATAAAATCAAACCATTCCCCGACAATGGCGCCAAAAACTTGATGCGTATTTTCGCAAGTGTACGAATCGTTCAAGTAATAAAGTGTACAAAAGTACGGATATCGAACCCACAAGGAATGGCATTACTAAGTACCGAAATTGACTAATCCTAATTTTATTTGAAAACGGAATTATTGAATTTGTTTAAGAAGTAAATTAACTTAAACCTAACGCAAATAACAAAATTTAATGTTGTTCACAAATGATTAAAAACGCTAAGGCATTTGATTTTGCTAAATCAATTCAATTCGATTTCAAGTTATGTTATATGAGAATCAAAGTTAAAAGTGATGGTTGAAAAACCCAAATTTACCTAATACTCTCTCTCGAGTTATATTAGAATTACTTATCTATGAAAACCGACTATATTTCTATGAAGATTTAATCACAAACAAGAACATTACGATTTATGGAATTTCTATAATAACCACATACATCATGCATTAGTTCTCACACCCGCATTCAACATACGGTATTTATCACAAGAAGCATTCATTACACATCTCCTCTCGGTCTCAATATAATGCAACAAATCATTTAAATCTTGATCAGAAATTTAAAAGCATTAAGCATCGAAATAAATACTCAACTTGAAAACAATGAATTCATATAACGATAACACAAGAAATCAAATTTTCATGATTCAACTACATCATAGCCTTAGCAAAAAAGAATTAGTTCATAACGAATATAAGAACAAACATATTCTCAATTGAATCCATGAACAAACAATCAGAATAAAATGCAGAAAATAAAAGCTAAGGAGAAGAGATGAAAAACTCTTGAAGAGGATGACTTGGTAGCAACAATGGTGATGATCCTTCAAGCTTCTCCTACCTTTCTCTCCAAAATTTCCTTTTCTCCTGCAAAAATAACTCAATTCTGCTCTCTTTGTCGTCCCCTTCTTTCTCCATCATAATGTATATATAGATCTAGGGTTTGGGGGGAAATTTTGGAACAAAACAACAAAAAAATGTATTTTCAGACGACACTCGCCGGCGGCGACATTATTCTCGCCGCGGCGAGATTTCTGGAAATTTAAATTTTGTTTTTGTGATTTTGGCCAGCAGCCAACTCAATGTGGCCGGCGGCGAGATGAGTTTACCAAAATTTGTGCTCTCGGGAAGATTTTCGCCAACATTTTGGCCGGCGGCGAGATGAATATGGCCGGCGGCGAGATTCACTTAACAAAAAATCCGTGCTTCCTGCATGATTTTCAACATTTTCTCTGTAAGGTTTTCGCCAGCGGCGAAATTCCAAATTTTGAAATTTTGTTCTCTTTTTATTTTCATTCAATCTCGATCATTGTACTTTGTCCCTAACTTCTCCAAAATCATGATTTTACCTGAAATTTCACTTTAAACACGAAATACCCGTGAAATGACATTTATGGATTAAATAATCAAATAAACACAATTTTCACACAAATATCAACATTTAAATCATAACAAAAATGCAATAATTTAGCTCTTATCACTAATCTCCTCTTGAATCTCCATCAAGATTGTATATCCTTTTGAATATTTCTGTATTTTTTTCTCTTCTTGGCTCTAAAAACTAACAAAAATTATGTTAGTATTTTGCTCATTATGGTTTATGGAGTAATTAGGGGGTTAAATATAGCTAAAGTGGTATCTAGAATATCATATGTGCTTTAAATCAAGGGTTGAGATCGAAATTGGAAAAATTAACAGTGCCAACCAATAGGAGCATGACACGTGGCACACGATATTCACTGGGCGAATTAAGAAGCAACGTATGGCACATGAAGACTGGTCCAATCAATGAAAGTTGAGTCATCATCACATGGTGAAACTTGAATCACGGTTACAGATTGTGTGGCATGATAGTGGAAGGAATGGACGAATCGCTTGAAGACAAGTGGCAGAACATATGACTATGGGATGAAGTTGGAACGAACGTCATACTAACATGTGGTTTAGTACTACATCACACTACACCCACGATGATCTACAATTAGGTCTCTCTACTTACATGACGTCTACATGACTTGCCCAATCAACTCATATACTTGCGTGGTGTATGTATGGTAGCTTCTGATTGGTCCTACGTTAAAAATCCATAAATATTCCCAAAAAATTCCAAAAATTACATTTTCATCCCTTTTCACTAGAAAGTTCATATTTTAATATTTTTTAATCCCAAAAATACTACTTGTTGAATAAAATGAGAAAATAGTAAGGAGAAAAGTGCACTAATGGCTCTACATTCATAAAGTCATCACATATTGAGAGTATATCTTGTGAGGATTATAGTTTAAGCAAATTTGGATTTAAGACATTGAAATTAGGTAAATTAATATTGATGAATTTTTTATGTGGACTACAGATATGTGATTTTTAATTAATTTTTATAATAAATTATGATGGGATATTAGTTTAACTTATGTTTTGGATTTTAATTATGAACTTAAAAGATACTAAAAGTATAAGAAGTTTTGCAAGTTTACTATTTTTTTTCTTTTGTTTTAAATTTTTACTTCGTAAAATTTTAGTTTTTATTTATTTGTTTTGGTTTTTGTTGATACTTTTAATTTTTTTATTTCAGTTTGATGCTTGTGGGTATTATCTTTGAAAGCCTTCACGAGACTTAAACTTTTCTATTAACGTAACCTAGGAGTTTAAAGACTTGTTGGATACGCTAAATGCAACCATGTCAATCTATAGAAATTATTTAGAATAGTTTAGTTTTATTTAATTTAGTTTTCATTTTTAATTTTTCACTTTCTTTGCTAGGGACTAGCAAGAAGTTGGTTCGATGTTATGATGGGTTCTTGAAAAGCACTATATATTATATGGTTTGTGTGCACTTTAGTGTCAAAATACATTTTTACTTGCATAATTTCATTATTATTTTAGAAAATCTATGTGTTTGGAATCATGGGTATGTTTTGTTGTTTTCCAAGCATTTCTAGCTTCAAAATGATGGAATGGATAAACACTTAAAGAATTGTACTTGAAAGCAATCAGTTTCAACCAAGAAGAATAAAAGGATAATATATATAATCCGTACATATGAACCAACGAAGCTTGTAAGGGGGTGAAACAAAAAGAAGTTGGAAAAATGTAGTTCAACGTATGTCATGGTACTGAAATTTGTTTGCCATGACGTCGGTGTTTCATATCATAATTGAAGCGCGTACTAGATTGACATAGGCCACGATGATGGAAAATGTGTGCTACTACATATGACTATATGATCCATTTTTTTCTCCTATCTGCAGCATTTTCTCACTTATATAAAGGGACCCCTAGCCCTCTTTACAAATCATCTCTTCCAGCAGCTCCCTCTCTTTTGGTTTTCTTAGTCTTCTATAGTGTTTCTTTAATCTCAATTTAAGAGTTGAACAAATTTTTAATTTATGTTTATTTTATAAATAGATTAGATTAGGTTATCACAAATAAGTGGCAATAATAGGATCTTTTCTAGATAATAAATTGCTACAGAAGTTATATAAAAATACAATTGAGGTATTAATTTTTATTGTATTTTATTTACAAATTTAACTTTTTGTATCTTTTTGAATATTATTTTTTATTTAATTTTCATTTATTAAATGTAAACATGCCTAGATGATTTTGATAATGGGATTTTAGTTATATTATTATGCTTGTGCCAATTATTTAAGGGAATATTTTAAATAATTATTAAACATAGATAACTTTCTATTGGAAAATTTTACCAAATTTATTATTGATTGTAATAGATTTAAAATATGAAAATTAGGTTTTAGAAACATGAATCTAGATCTAATTTGGAGTCATATGAACCTAGATCTAATTTAGAGTCATATGAACCTAGATTTAATTTAGAGTCATACTCTATTTCCAAGATTTTTATAAGAATTATTATTGAAAAAAATATATTGATGCATATTTTTCATAATAAATTTTAAAATCTAAAAACTAAGTTAAGATTCATCGATCTAAAAACTGATTTTAAGAGTTTATATAGTAGTTTAACTTGTTAGACACAACCGAAGGTAGCTAATAAAATGGTTTATTGATTTCTTATAATAGAAGCATAATTTAATTAAAATTAACTAGTAGATATAACCAAATGGTACTATTTGTATATATAGGAAAGAATCAATAAATTTGAATTTATATATTGTTAACATTATTAATTTTACAAAACATAATAAAATAGCTAAATATTCCATTAAATCTCCATTGATTAATGAATTGCATATCTGCCTGTAATTTGTGTAAACCAATCTATCCTTTATATTTTATTTAATTATGTTACTAGTTTAGATTTTTCAAACCAAAATAATTGTGACAGAATGTTTAGATTTTTTTTTTAAGAATTTTGTTGAATTATTTAAAGACATATAGTTCCTCTTTAGACCGATATTGGAAATATACTTATCACTTTTTACATTGTGATTCGTGCACTTAAAAGCCATTTATCAAATAAAAAATTTGTACACCATCATGCCCCACTATAGAAAAGGATAAAGTAAACAAAAAAGCTGCACATATTCATAAAAAGAACAAAGTAACAAACCACACTCATTCCCATTAAGCATACATTATCTTCCAAATTATATTTTAATAAATAAATTAAAACAACAAGAAACGAGTTCAACACTTTTCGTCGTTCTCTTTTACAACATCATCCTCGTGGACAACACTACTCAAGGACTGGTTGAAGTTAGTAGGGATGGAAGGTGATGTAGTAGGCTATGGATGGAGATCAGAGGTAGAAAACTGGTCAAAAGAAACGTCGGGTTCATCTCCACCAAAATATCTAAACATGGAGGCTAAAGATCCAAGGGAAGTAGCACCATCCGAAGAAGAAGGACCTCTACATCCTAAAAGTTTATTTTTATTTAAGGAAAGAGATAGGGGATATCCATGAATAGGTATTTGTACAACAAAGAAGGCATCACAACCTGAGCATATGCTTGAAACCTTGGCATGTCTATGATATTTTGGTTAAAAATATGCATCTTTTGAAGAAATTTATTCATTATATTAAGAGACTCATCGCTGACAAGAACATAAGTAGATGGAGCAGAAGAAATGGGAATGGAGTTACAATGCATGGACTAAGCAGTGTTCTGAGAAGATGAAGATGAAAGAGTAACGAATGAACGCTATGAGCCACTGATAAGAGCTAAATTATTGCATTTTTGTTATGATTTAAATGTTGATATTTGTGTGAAAATTGTGTTTATTTGATTATTTAATCCACAAATGTCATTTCACGGGTATTTCGTGTTTAAAGTGCAATTTCAGGTAAAATCATGATTTTGGAGAAGTTAGGGACAAAGTACAATGATCGGGATTGAATGAAAATAAAAAGAGAACAAAATTTCAAAATTTGGAATTTCGCCGCCGGCGAGAGTATTCTCGCCGCCGGCGAAAACCTTACGGAGAAAATGTTGAAAATCATGCAGGGAGCACGGATTTTGGCCAAGTGAATCTCGCCGCCGGCCAAAGTGTCTCACCGCCGGCCATATTCATCTCACCGCCGGCAAAAATCTTCCCGAGAGCACAAATTTTGGTAAACTCATCTCGCCGCCGGCCAAATAATTCTAGCCGTCGGCCAAAGAATCTCACCGCCGGCCAAATAATCTAGCCGCCGGCCACATTAATTTGGCCGCCGGCCAAAATCAGAAAAACAAAATTTAAATTGCCAGAAATCTCGCCGCGGCGAGAATAATGTCGCCGCCGGCGAGTTTGGTCCGAAAACACATTTTTTTGTTGTTTTGTTCCAAAATTGCCCCCAAACCCTAGATCTATATATACATTATGATGGAGAAAGAGGGGGATAGCAGAGAGAGCAGAATTGAGTTATTTTTGCAAGATAAAAGGAAATTTTGGAGAGAAAGGTTGGAGAAGCTTGAAGGATCATCACCATTGTTGCTACCAAGCCTTCCTCTTCAAGAGTTTTTCATCTCTTCTCCTTAGCTTTTATTTTCTACATTTTATTCAGATTGTTTGTTCATGGATTCAATTGAGAATATGTTTGTTCTTATTTTCGTTATGAACTAATTCGTTTTTGCTAAGGCTATGATGTAGTTGAATCATGAAAATTTGATTTCTTGTGTTATCATTATATGAATTCGTTGTTTTCAAGTTGAGTATTTATTTCGATGCTTAATGCTTTTAAATTTCTAATCAAGATTTAAATGATTTGTTGCATTATATTGAGACCGAGAGGAGATGTGTAATGAATGCTTCTTGTGATAAATACCGTATGTTGAATACGAGTGTGAGAACTAATGCATGATGTATGTGGTTATTCTAGAAATTCCATAAATCGTAATGTGCTTGTTTGTGATTAAATGTTCATAGAAATATAGTCGGTTTTCATAGATAAGTAATTCTAATATAACTCGAGAGAGAGTATTAGATAAGTTCGGGTTTTTCAACCATCACTTTTAACTTTGATTCTCATATAACATAACTTGAAATCAGATTGAATTGATTTAGCGAAATCAAATGCCTTAGCGTTTTTAATCAATTGTGAACAACATTAAATTTTTTTATTTGCGTTTAGTTTTATGTTAATTTTCTTTTAAAACAATTTCAACAATTCGGTTTTCAAATAAAATTAGGGTTAGTCAATTTCGGTACTTAGTAACGCCATTCCTTGTGGGTTCGATATCCATACTTTGTACACTTTATTACTTGAACGATTCGTACACTTGCGAAAATACGTATCAGCCACAACTAGAAGAAATAGCAAAAGTGAAAGAGAAACCTTCTCTGAAAATTAAAAGGGATATTATGAAAAATTATGGACCCCACCTAGAAATCAAAAAGGGATAATGGAGTGAAGACTAAGGTAGAACAAATAGATGAAAAATGATGATCCTCTAAATCATGCTAGTAGGATCTATAGTTTCGATGTTTAGAACATTGCAAGGGAAGTTTCCTCTATATAGAGTGACAATATGGTGATGATAACGAGGATGAATGATAGCTTTTACTACATCATAGCATCTTTAAGATGATGGCCAATGGAATCTTTATACTAATAATAAGATAGCCATCATTTACAAATTTATATTCATTAGGAAGAAAAGCAGAATCTATATTTTCAAATTCAAAAGGGATGATGGGAAAAAAGGGTCCCTAATATTAATAAGAGAAAATAAACTAACAATATCATCCCTAAAAAAAGTGACTCTATGTCCTTTATGGACAAGAGTGGTAGAGAAGTTAGTAGAGATAATTGAAGGTAGGGTAGCATAGAACTACTTAAAAAAAATCATCATTTTAAGAATAAGTAAGAGATTAGAGAGAAATCTAAGCAAAATAAGCTAACCTTTCCTCACTAGCTAGAAAATCATGGATATCAATAGGATGCTTACAAAGAATAGACATATTACTTGAGGGGTCATTAGGCTCAGACTGCTTTGACATCTTCTATCTTTTGGTACACTTTATGGCCAGTTTTAGTAATAAAGTGAGGGTAAATGGTACTAGTATAGTAAGAAGATAAGGATACATTTATGAGGTGTGATAGAATCGGTACTAGGGGGTCTATATAGTGTCTAGTACAACTTGCCATGATTTTCACTAACCTTCTCATTGAACACGTTTGTATAGGCTTTCACATGGGACTCGACATGACATGTCGCGGCTCCATAGATGGGCACTAACTCTCGGTATAATATGTATGTGCGGTGTGGGGAATATATGTAGGTGTGTGCTGGCTATGCATCAGACTCAACATGACATGCAGGCAAATGCGCACAACATAGGCTAGGCATGTGTTCTTTAGGCAGTTTTGTCAATTTTTCCATTTTTTTTAATTTTCCTCATTTTTTTCTCACTTGTATGTATAATAAATGAATACTACACTTTAAATATTGTGATGTATTACTTCTAGTATTTGTCTTTGAGTCTTTAAATTATTTTTGAATTTAAATAACTAAAAATAATAAATTACACTTGATAGCAAAAAGAAAAATTTATATAAAAATATGATAAACTCATACAAATATAAAACTATTTAATCAATTAAATTACATTAAATCATAGTAATTTTAGTGCTATTTAAGCACTCATCACAACCCCCGACCAGCTTCTTGCTTGTCCCTTAGTAAGAAAAAAGGTAAAAGCTAAAATAAAAACTAAAAATTAAACTATCCTAAATTACTTATGTGGATTGACACAATTGTATTTTGCGTAAGAAACAATACTTTAAACCCCAAGGTTATGCTAGTAAATGAGTTTAAGTCTTGTGAGGATTTTCAATAATGATACCCACAAACATTAAACTAAATAAAAATTAAAAAGAAATAAACAAATCAAAAAAATCAAAAATCAAAAACTAAAATTATAACTAAATAAAAACTAAATAAAAAAATACATAAAAATATCTTACACTTTTTAATATCCTTTAAGATCATAATTAATATCTAAAGAATAAGTTATTTTCAACTTCTTAAAGAATCATAGCTTATAATAATAATTAGTTGAAAATTATTTTCATACTTTATTTCAAAAATGTTTCAATTTAAATTTACCCAATTTTAATGTCAAAAATTCGAATTCTCTTTGACCATACTCCTCACAAGTTAATATTCTCAATTCACTGAATCCTATGGATTTAAGCACTCATATTGAGGCATATGACAATAGAGTTAATGTTTAGAAATGAACTAATAAGTTCACATACTTATAAAAGAAAAAAAGGCTCAAAAATAGTGTATAACTTTGATCTCATGAAAGAAATCAAATGTATAAATTATAAAGATATCATATATATTGTTTTCATGCATCAATCAAACACAATAAGCAAAAATTTCAAGATATATACCTTTTAGAAGTGTTAGAAAAATAAATGCAAGGGGAATTATTTCTTATAACTTTCTTTTGTAATTAACCTTTTGTCACAATTTTGTAGGCTTTGTATGTCATAGTATGTAGATTATACTATTAATTTTTTTTCTCTCTCTTTTTAATATATAAATATTTTTTAAAGAGAGAACCTATTTTTTTAGATAGAGGACCCATTTACAATTTGTACATTGTTTTGATATGATAAGGTGAGTGGCTAGATTTTGTGGCTTTTTTATTTGATTTTGGTTTAAGTAACCTCATATATGTCTCTTTTTGGTAGAAATTATGCATGAATGAGATAAAAGGCATATACTACCAATTTCTACATAACTCATTCAATCTAAGCAGTAAAAATAACATGACACTTTACTAGATGTGAAAATCCTAACAATCAATGCTAATACCTATAGAGATCATCTAAAAATTTGAAGAATTAAAAGATGTATTTGGAATAGGAAAAAAATATATTTCACTTAGAATAAAGAAAATTAGGCTCAGATTTTATCTCACAATGGTAGTCTCCACTATTTGATTCCTAAACACTAATTTTGAATTCATTATAATTTTCACATTTTTTCATGAAATACTACTTTTTACAAAAACTAACTAATTACCATATACTCCATGATATGTTTTCAAAAATTAATCTAACATTGCAAAAGACTTAACTATTTACTTAAATTTGATTTAAAGAAATGATAAATCTTTGTCAGAAATATTTTAAAACTAATTCTAAAAATTACAAAATCACACAAAGAAAATAAAATCAAACATAATAAAAATGAAAATGTGAACATAAAATTTTTAAAATTGTTAAAATATTTGAAATTAAGCATGAAAACTTTTCATCACCCCTAACCTAGAACTTGCATTATTATCAATGTAACAATTGTAAATTAAAGATAAAAAGAAAGGAGATGAATAGTTACCTATTTCATGAGAATGTGTAAATAGTGATGGAGAAATGAAGGTGCATCCATTATATTCATCATTAAAGTCCACACACACAGATCACTGTGAACTTCTAACCTCTCAACAAATATTTTTAGTTTTAACAATTCTAAAATTATTCACAAGCAATTAAATTAAAATAAACAACAAAAATTAAATAAAAAAATAAAAGAAAATTACCTAAAATGATAAGTTGCCTCCCATCCAGCACTTAGTTTAATATCTTAGCAAGATGTAAATGCGGGGATTTTATTTTAAGTAAACTCAATGTCCCCACATCATTGAATCAATCAAACCTACAGGTAGGACAAGTTTGTCTACCTATACTTTTTAAGTCATGCCCTATGGATTTTCAAAATTTCATTTACTAAGGGACATGATTGTGGGTTTTAAATAACTCATTTCTAGGTGCAAGTCAAATAACTAAGGTATCAAAATACATTTTTACCTAGATCTAACAAAGCAATTAACTTCTTTTATCACATATTGTGATTAAAAACTTTAAATTTTAGAAATAGCTTCATAGATAATTTTTTAAACTAATCTAACACTAAGTATTAATATAAATACTAAACACTAAAAATAAAAGTTAAGTAAAATAAACAAGCAAAAGCAAATAATAAAATAAAAAAGTAAACAAATAAAAGAAAAAAATAAAGTAAAATAAAAATAATGTTAGTAAAATAAAGAAAAGAATAAAAGAATAAAAGAATTATAAAGATTTTATAAAATATATAATACACACAACTTTTATAAAATTTTTGATACATATAATTATACATACTTCAACTATACATATTTATAATACATTATATCTATCATATAATACAAACATATTTTTATACAAATAAATATACATGATTAAATTATACAGAATATAATATATTCTATCTAATATATAATATAGACACATTTTTATACATGTTATATCAAACAATATTTACAACAGTTAAGTTAACCTCTAAGTTAAATAATATAGCCAGTATTAACCAAGATTACTCTAAGAAAGAATTGTGGGACAAAGCCTCCTTAAAAACTATCTTCTTAGACAAAACAACGTTCCAAGGAAATATTAGTAGCACAAAGACATTCAAGAACTAGTCTCCTGTACAAATCTCCCTTAGATCTTTACTTCTTATGATATTACATAGTTAGTTTTTTTTAATTTTTTTTAAAAAAAATTAAGAAAAGAAAATAATTAAAGAAATTAAAGTTTAAATTTTCTTAACATAAAATTTTAATTTAATTTGTTTTCATTTTTATTATTATTTTAAATTTAAATTTTTATTACTGTTCAAGGAATACTAACAATAGACTTTTTTAAAATATTTTAAATTTTTTACTATCACAAAACAGTAACAATAGTATTTTAAGTTTTTTTTAAATTTAATTTTAAATTTTAAATTTTTGTTTTACTATTCACGGAACAATAATAGTAGATTTTTTTAATAATTAAATTAATTTAATTTAAATATAAGATTTATTATTATATTTATGAACCTTAAATCACAAAGATTTATTCAAAAAGTTTAGATTTTTTAAAATTAAAATCACAATATTTAAACCACATAAAAAATTTAAATTTTGATAAATAATTTAAATGTTATTCCTTCCCCAGCACCGACACTAAAAATATGATAAGACAAAATCGACATCGGGTTAACAGTACTTATTTTGCACATACTTTGGTTTTAGATTTTTAAAACTCTCACAAGTGCACAAATCATTTTATAAAAATGACAAGTATACTCTTAAGGTCAATCTAAGGAAGGAATATATGTGGTTTTTTATTTATAATTCAAACTTTTTAAAACAAAATTGAATCTTAAACATCTTGTCACAATATTTTGATTCTTTATGTTTCCTAATCTAATAAAAAAATAAACATATATATGGATTCAATAAACAATTATACAAATTTTTATCATTCATAATAGTGGAGTATTTATGGATATAATAATTATATTAATTATGTTTTTTTTATATTATTTATGTTATTAAATATATAAATTGATATTTATTTATTCTTTTTTTATATAAATACTACCGTTGGTAGGATTAGATATTTTTATTAATTAAACAAATCAACTAACACCTATGGGTAGGGTCGATAATTAATTTGGTTAATTAAATTAATTCCTTTTTTTCTAAGAGATTGAAAATGAACCATTTAAATGCCACCTTTGGTGGGGTTAGACCTTTCAAACTTTTTTCAAGGTGTCAAAATTAAACCTAAGAATTTAGTTATCTAAGTACTAACTTTCAAGTTTTCATACCATTACTAAAAATATGTTGTCAATACATTTTTGAATAATAGTTCTTATAAAAACTCTTGAAATAGAGCTCCACTCTAACTACCAGGAGATTGTGCCAACAAAGAAACGAGCACTACTCTAAGTCAGACCAGATAATTAAACCTTAAAATGTAATTTTTAGATTTAATTTTGTAATGAAAAATAATATATTTATGTCTGACAAATTAAATATAACATATAAGAATGAAACATAAAAATAACTGTTAAGAATTTATTTTAAAATTATACCTCAAAAAATCCTTACAAAAATTTGATGTTAATTCTATTTCTAGGAAACCTCCAAACAGATTTGCATTTATGTTTATTAAATCAAAAACTAGAAATTTAGAAAAGCATAACTATTTCTTCTCAAAATGAGAAGAACTTTAAAACTAAAAAAACTAAGAAAGCTTTCTAGAGACATAAAGCTAGAGTGAGAGAGAAGAGTTGAGAAATTGTGTTATTTGAGATTGGGTGAGAGGGTCCTCTTATAGGTGATAAAAAGGATAAAAAGTTGGAAAATATCTCAAAAATTTGTTTTGAACACGTTTAGACAAGCTAGCACATGGGACTCGACATGACATGTGCACAGGTGTCTCGACATGACATGTGTGCAAGTTGTGCGAGATAGGCATGAGCATGTACTAGGTCTGCATGAGACTCATCATGGGCATATGCTAGCTATACGTGGGACTCAGTGCGGGCATGTTCCAACTATTCGTGGGTGTATACTAGCTACGCACGCAAGAATCAATGTGAATGAATTAAAGTATATTAAATCATTGTAATTTTAGTATTTTTTAAGCACTCATCAAAAAATAGTAGGTAGGGACAATAGACCGCTACTAGAGCATTGAGAAGAACTAGCCTTGGGTGAGTTGTTTTCCTTACTAGAGGAAATAGTTTAGGATGTAAGAACCGACTTACTTTTTAGGGAAATGACAATTGATTTCAACTTTGGTTCTTGAATAATTTCCTTAAAAAACTTTGGTGCTACCATAACTGAAGTAGATACTCCTTCATTATACCCTATCACATTTACCACCAAAAGAGTTAGTGTTATCGATGAATTCGTCTAACTTTTAAGAACCCTTCATTAGTTTGCCGACTATAAGAGAAGGATGAGGGAGCTTCTTTCAACTCATACTAAGCTTATTATTTAAAGCTTTAATTAAATATTGCTTTTCTTTAAGGAAATATTCCAAGTAAGCCATAGGTTGTTGAGGATTCCAACTCTCTCATGCAATTATTCCACTTTAGTTTCTTTTTTAGTGAGAGTATATGTCATATACTCCTTAGCACTTCCAAAGACAATTATCTACTTCTTCAATTGATCAATTTTAGCATTCTAATTAGAAAAGGGATCAAAATGGACATCCAAAGAATAACTTTATTAGAGATCAAACACTTTAGTTGTTCCTCAAGTTTCCACATCTTTTCATAATTTGCATTAAATTTTTCTTGAAAATTAGAATATCGCTTTTGAATGACCTCACATGTGTTAATGAGATCATGTTTTCACTATTGATCGAGGACTTCTTCTCCTCAAGAGAGATTCAAAGTATTGACTGTTGTTTTTCCTCTAGCCTCTCCAATTCTTTTTCTTTACTTTCTCTAATTTAATACACTCCAACAAGAGCCTATTGCAATAATAGATAAACTCATCTTGCTCATTTTCATCTTTAGTAGGTAATTCATAAATTTTATATTTGATAAATAGCTCACAAGTGCACGAATCGCTTTGTAAAAAGAAATAAGTATACTCTCAAGATTGGTTAAAAGAGGAACTATGTAGTTTTAAATAATTCAACAAAAACTCTTTTAAAAATGAAAAATAAACCTAAACATTCTATCATAATTGGTTGGGTTTTGAAAAATCTAATCTAATGAAAAAATATTGTGAAAGATAGACATAGAATTCATTCAACAAATATTAGGCAGATAACATTTAGCACTTAATAGAGAATTCATGGGATATATTAGCTAGTTAATCATACTTGTTTAAAAATAATTAGGTTATTAAAGATATAAATTAATATTATTGATTTTTATTTTTTGTATGAAAATATCCTAAGGTTGGGATCATATTCGTTATTAATAAAAAAAATTAATATCCTAGGGTCACGATCACCAATTGATTTAAATTAAATTATAATTTGTTTCTAAGGATATACTAAACCATCTAAGTCACTAATTAAGATAGACCACATAATTTAGATTCTCATACAATGTGTCTAAATTAGATTTTACAATGATATATCTAAACCTAACTTCAAATTTTAAATCTATTATGAAAAATATGTCTTCAATATATTTTTGTGTAATAAATCTTATAAAAATCCTTGAAATAGAATATAATTGTAAATGAGATTTAGATAATTAAATACTAAAGTCTAACATTCAAATTATAAATTTATTATGAAAAATATGTCGTTAATATATTTTTCTGTAATAAATTTCATACAAATCTTGAATTAATAAATAAAAATCAAATTATTTTAAAATTTTTTCCTAAATCAATATTTCACAAGAATAACAACATAACTAATATGTCATATTAATATTCTGCCAAACCTGTTTAGATTTAATAAATGATCATTAAATTAAAAATTGCATTTAGAATGATACGTACAATTAATTCTATAAATAATAGAACATAATTAAAATTAATACCTCAATTGTATTCTTATAGATAACTTCAACACCAATCTAGTATCTGAAAACCTCCAAAGAGATATGTCTTATCGAATCAAAACTACTATATAAAATTAAAGAAATTAAAACAAACTATCAAATGTAACTAAAATCAAATGCTATTCTTTGATTTGGTGTGTGTTCATAATGAGGAAGGGGTACATATGGTTATAAGAAACACTTAGAATAAGAGAAAAATATGGATCGCGAGTGATTTTTCATCATGCCCCATGGCATACTTTTTCCACCGCATCGACCTATTTTAAATTGCATTTCTCTAAAGATATTTCCACCCCTTACATTTAGTTGGATTTACATGTAAGGATTGCATGTATATTGTTTTATTCTCATAAGTTGCAATTTAGTACTTTCTAGTACAATTCTTCAAGCGTTTTCTTCAAGCGTTTATTATTTAAACATTTTGAAGCAAAAAGTACCTAAAAATAATAAAATATACCCATGATTCCAAAAATATAGATTTGCATAAATATTGATAGAATTAAGAAAATACAAATCTATTTTTAACATTAAAGTGCTAATAAATCACATAATATTAGTGCTTTTCAAACACTCATCATAACCCCCAACTAGCTTCTTGCTTATCTCTAGCATGGAAAGTGATAAAACTAAAAACAAAAAATAAAATAAAACTATCTTAAATCATTTTCGTTAATTGATATAGTTGCATTTAGCCTATGCAACAAGGCTTTAAACTGCTAGGTTGTTCTAGTAGATGAGTTTAAATCTCATGAGGACTTTAAGTGATAATACTCACGAACATCCTACTAAATGGAAAAATTAAAATAACAAATATTCAAACAAATAATAAATAGCAAAAGTAACAAAATATAAGCTAAAAATTAATGAAGTAAAAACTAAAATGAAAAATAACAAAATAAAAAATAAAATAACAAAACTCTCATGCTTTTAGTATCTTTTAAGTTCATAATTAAAATCCAAAGCATAAGTTAAATTAATATCCTATAGATTCATTGTTTATTGTAAAATTTATTTGAAAATCATAAATTCATGTTCCATATAAAAAATGTATCAATAATGATTTAACCAATTTCATTGTTAAGAATCCGAATTTGGTTTGACTCTAATCCTCACAAATCACACTCTCGATATTACACTTATCCTAAAAGTTCAGGCACTGAGTTAAACTTATATGAAATAGTAGTTATGTAAAGAAATAAAGTAATAAGTATGAATATGTTTAAAGAAGAAATGCTCAAAATAGTGCGTAACATCAATCTCATAAAAATGATCAAATGAAAGGATTTATAAAGAAATCACATTCTATTTTCGTGCATAAATTAAAATCATTAAGTAAGAATATCAAATATATATGCCATAGAGAATGAATGAAAATGCAATAACTTCAAAATGATTTATTTTCTATCTTTTTTTCTTTTGTAATAGTCATTCTTACAACTTTGAAGAACTATGGGTTTAGTTATATTATTGATTTTTTTAGTATAAATTCTTTGTTTTTTTAGAGAGTGGATCCATGTATATTTTGTACAAATTTTGTATGAATGGGTGAGTGGATAATTTTATTCTTTTTGTATTGGCTTTAGGGAACTCCATATATATTTATTTATTGGAAGTCACAAATGAATGAAATAGGCATGCATATTCAATTTTACTCAAATTGTTCAATGTAAGCAATAAAAATAAGTACATGACATTTTCAATGTAATTGAGTAATAATTGAGAGACCCAACATTTTAAATTTCAAAATTCCAAAATCCCAATGAGATTTTCAATCTTCGAGCATATATTAACTCATATGTCTGTTTCGATCATTTCAATTGTAATTACAATACATTTGATAACCTTATTAGGTGAAGAAAACATAGAACTATATGATTCATCGAAAGATGGCATAATGGTTTCTTTTTCTACATAACAGGATTATTATTGACTCATTGGATTTATTTTAGACATGTGCTATTAAGTGATTTATATGAATCATTAATGTTTCTTTCATGGAGTTTATCCATTATTCTTTTTGGGAAGTCATGAATGAATGAAATAGGAAGACACTTTAAATTTTACTCAAATCATTCAATGTAAGCAATAAAAATAAGTGCATGATACTTTATCAAATGTTAAAAGCCCAATTATTCAATAAAAAACCTATATAGATCAACTAAAAATTTTGAATTAATAAGAAGAGTGTTTAAAGAACTAGAAAAAAATATTATCACTTTGAATGGAGCGATAATAGGCTCAAAATATTCTCACAATGTAGTCTACTATTTGATTCTTAAACACCAATTTTGATTTGTCTCAATCTCAATCATAAAAGTGTTAAACACAAAATATCATAAAAACAAACTAATTATCACATTATTTTATGACATGTTAAAAGAAATTAATCCAACAATACAAAGACTCAATCACTCGCTTAAAATCAACTGAAAGCATGATAATTTTGTAAAAAAATTTGAAATTAAACCTAACTATCCCTAAACCAATAAATTAAAGAAAATAAAATAAATAAAAATAAATGCAAAAACATGTTTAATAAAAAATTAAGAAATGCCTAAATTTATGTAACTTTTCCTCCACCCCAACCTAGAATCTATATTGTCCTCAAATTAACAAATGTAAATTTAAATATAAAGAGAAAGAAAAGGAAAATTACCCATTTACTTTATGTGTTCAAGTAATGATGTAGAAAGTCAGGTGTATCTATCATTTCAACAATTTAACCATATAGATAGAATGCTATATAATTCTTAACTAATCTCAACAAATAGTTATAAATTTAATAGTTCTAAGTAAAATAAACATGGTTTTACAAATATAGGGAATAAAATAAAATAAAAAACTACATACAAAGTAAAATAGAACATAATAAAATCCAAAAATTAAAAAAAATTGAAATAAAATAATACTACATACAACGATGGGTTGCCTCTTGTCCAGTGATTAGTTTAACGTCTTAGCAAGATGCTTCATTAGGTGATTAGAATTTGTAGAATTTAACTCACTCAATATTCCCCTTCGTCATTGAGTTTGTGTGAGTATGCTCTTGAAAATGTAGAATCTTCGCACGAAGACTATCATTGATACACTCCTATTATGGATATTAACAATTGTTTTGGTAAAGGCTAAGAATGACCTACCAAGAAGTATATTGTGCTCCTCGTACATTTTCACAACTTCTTTCATGATTGCAATAACAAAATCTACATGTATGACATAATTGTCTATTTGTACAATTAAATCATTTATCATGCCCTTGGAATATATTATAAATTTATCCACTAATTATAGGGATATGCTCGTGGGTTTTAGTTCACCCACTCCTAGCTATAGGTATACTAAATAAAGCATTAAATTTATGTTTTCACCTTGTTCTAACATAGGATTTAGTTTTTTTTATCACCAATGGCTATATTGATATTAAAACTTGCATAATCTTTTAGAGGTAGCTTTAGAATTATATGTATTTAGGGTGTAAAAAATAGGGTTTGTATAAAAAAACATTTGTGTGGGTCTAATTTATAACAAGTTTTCTCGAGTATTAATTTAAAAATTCATAATAAAAATAGAGTCTAGCATATTCAAATAGAGACCTATATGCCCAAGTTTTTCCCAAGAGCTTTATGCCTTAAGAAAATTCATGTCGTAACCTATATTTTTTTAACTAAATAAAAATAAATAATAAAATAAATAAACACAATATAAATAATATAAATATAATATATGATGTTTAAATAAAATATTATAACATACAATATATAATATAAATTAAATAAATAATTATATTAAGTTAATAAGATATATTATACGAGGATTATATTAGCTCATAGAAATACTAAATAAAAAAGTTAACAAAAAAAATAAAAAATAAACTAAAGTAAATTAATAAAATAAATAAATAAATGCACGAAAAATTAAGTTAAAATATAAAAATTAAAATTAATACAAAATTACTAAAAAAATAAAATTCTAAAACGGAAATTAAATTAATAAATAATTATATATATAAAGTCAAAAACATTTAGACTTTTTTGGGAAATATCTTAGTAAATTAATATCTAAGATTTTTTAATTTTTAATTTTTTTAAAAATATATATTTTTTAAAGATATTTGTAGTCAATTAATAATCTAATTTTTTTTAAACTTTTTATTTAAAATATATAAATTCAATTAAAAACTTAGATAATTTTTTAGATTTTTGATTGTCAAAAAAGTTTTAATTTTTGAATTAGAAATAAAAACAAATCACAAATATTTATAAAACAAAAGTTATTAAGATTTTTGATAATAAAAATTGAAAACGTTATTCGTACTCGACAATGATGTTAATAACTTGATAATACTAAATTATAAGGTTTGTAATATTAATATCATCCCAGCATCAAAAATTTAATGCCCATATTTTGTATTTAATAAATAGCTCACAAGTGTACAAATCATTTTGTAAAAATGAATAAATATATTTTAAGGTCGGTCTAAAGAAAAACAATATGATTAACAAAACTTTTAAAAACAAATAATAAACCTAAATATTTGTTACAATTGTTTGGGCTTTGGAAAATCTAATCTAATGATAAAAATCATAAAAGATAGACATAGAATTGATTCAACAAATATTAAGAAAATAATATTTAATACTCAATAGAGAATTTATGGGATATATTAGTTAGTTAATTATACTTGCTAAAAATTAATTAGGTTATTAAATATATAAGTTAATAATATTGATTTTTTTTGTATGAAAATATCCTAAACCCAGGATCAAATTTGTTGCTAATAAAAATAAATTAATATCCTAATGCATAGATCACCAAATAATTTAAATTAAATTATGATTTTTTTCTAAGGACATGAAAAACCATTTAAATTATTGTTTAAGGTGTAGCACATAATTTAAACTCTCATTAAAGGTGTCTAAATTAGATTTTAGACTAATATATTTGAAACTAACTTTCAGATTTTAAATCTATTATGAAATATATGTTATCAACATGATTTTATGTAATGAATCTTATAAAAATCTTTGAAATAGATTATAATTCCAAATTAGATTTAGATAATGAGATACTAAAGTCTAACTTTCATATTTTAAAATTATTATAAAAAAATATGTCATTAATGTATTTTTCTATAATAAAATTTGTATAAATCTTTAATGAAGAAATAAAAATAAATTTATTTTATAAAAATATTTTCCTAAATTAATATTTCAAAATCATAACAACATAAATAATATCCCATAGTAATATTCTACCAAACATATATAGATTTAATAAATGATCATTCAATTAAAAATATCATTCAGAATGATAAGTAAAATCAATTCTATATATAAAAGAACACAATTAAAATTAATATCTCAATTGTACTCTTACAGATAACTTCAATAATAATTTGTTATTTGAAAATCCTCAAAATAATATGCCTTATTGAATGAAAATTACTACATAAAACTAAAGAAATCAAAACTAAAACCATTAAATGTATCTAAAATTAGATGCTATTCTCTGATTTGGTGTGTGTTAATATTGTATTGAGGAAGGGGTGTATATAGTTGTAGGAAATATTGAGAGGAGCAAAATATGGATTGTGAGTGATTTTTCATCGGGTGTTGTGGTAAACATTTTCCACCACCATGGCCTATGTCGATTATGATACGCATTCAATTATGATACGCAAAGGTCATGGTTGGATTTACGTGCAAGGTTTACATGAATATTCTTTTATTATCCTAATTTGCAATTTAGTACTTTCACGTACAATTCAAATTTTTATTATTTGAATTATTTTGAAACCAAAAATACCTAAAAAATAACAAAAAAAACTTATGATTTTAAGAATATATATTTGCTAAAATAATGATAGAATTATGCAAATACAAATCTATTTTTTACATTATAGTGCAAATAAATCATGTAATATTAGTATTTTTCAAGCACTCATCAATAGGAACCTCTTGAGCATTTGAGGTGACATTTGAAGGATCTATGACATTACTTGAAGTCAAAATGATGAAAAAGTTGGTTTCATCCCCATCTTCATTGCTAGTACTGTACGAAACAAACTCCAGCCTTCATAGCACACTTGTTGGTGTGTAATTGTTTAGAAATAAAATTTGCAACAATATGATCGGGCTTCCCATACTTGATTATTTTGAGATGGATTTTATTGTTTTAGCCTCAGTCTCTAATTCTTCATCAATCTTTGCTGATTTTGAGCCATTAGTGCTTGAACTTTCTTTTCCAACTCTACTAGAATAGCGTTTATTTCTTCAGAAGAATCTAGAGAGCCTTTTGGTAAGTAATACCATTTCTTCTTCATCAAGGTCAAAATTATCAACACTAAACACAATGGTGTTCACATCTTAATTGGGACCACTACCTATGGTGGTCTTGAGTGCTAAGCTCTTTTCTTTTTTAGTATCAATTTGGTCTTATCTGGATAACAGGTGATGAGGTTCGAAGACTTGAAAATCACTAACCAACTCATTTATAGTGAGTTCACTAGGCTTGTACATTGATCCGAAAAAGTTTCTTTGCCATGAAATCAATAAGGGAGGCTAGTGATAATCTTGTCAATTTACTTTTCCTCAGTAATCGGTCTACCCAAATTGTAAGAAGAATTGACAATGTTTGAAAACCAAGCATAGAACTTGTTAAACATTTCATCCTCTCGCATAATATAGAGTTCAAAGTCTATATTTAACTTCAAAATTCTAGATCTTTTGACAATGAAAATACCCATATGAGTAGCCTCCAAAATATCTCATGCTTGCTTAGAGGTTGTACAACTTTGAATTCATCTGTATTAATCAGGCATGATGGCCTTGATGATAGTATATAATTCCTTCCTATTCCATTCAGATTCCTTGCTTTCCTCTTTTGTCTACTGAATCATAGATTTAGGAATAATAGAATTATCAGAAAGGGTTTTGGTTGGATACGTTCATCCATTCTCAATCAAAAATCAAACACAATCACTAAAGGACCACATAAAAGCCGACATATGAGATTTTGAATAGGCATAATTAAGCCTATTGAACAGTATAAGCCTAATTCCATAAGAGAAAAATGGGTGTGTGGGTGATCAACGAGTTTAACGAAACAACACCAGAGTGGTTAAGCCAAAAAAAGGTTGTAGTGACTCTGATACCAATTGAAACAATCCAAGGCTCGGTAAACCAACCAAGGTGAGGAGATACTGACTTCTTAAAGATTCACCCCAAACTCTCAAACAATATAAAGTTAAACATTTAACAGATAATGACAACAACAGTATACAAAAATTACAGATAGGTAATATTATAAAGTATATATAATATTCAAAAGTTAGAAGGAAAGCAATAAATAAAGAAAGCTTTTTAATTAGAGTTTAAACCTTAGTATCTTATAACATACACAATTTAAACTCAATTTATACTATCTAAACACTAGAGCATACACAATATAAGATATAGTAAGGTAAACCCACATAGAACTCTTATCTATATGGTAATAACGTCGAGTTTCTTATAGTAACCACTCGGTAGAAAACAAATCCACTTAATAATAAAACAGATACAACTTTGATAGAAATAAAATCACAAATACCTCTATCAAGTAGGACCTCTATTCTAACTACATATTACTGCTTTGGCTTGCTGCCTCTAGAACAACTTGTTCTGACACATACACTTGGCTTTCCTGCAAAGCCAACACTATTTAATATAGTATGATTAGTAACTAAAGATGAGTAAGTGTAATGGGAAGTGAACCAAAAACCATTGGAACTACCCTCAACAATGAACCATTAACAACCAATATGGGAAACACATTCAACCATATCCCACACACGGCCAAATATTTGAGAACACAACCAAAACTACACAAATCAATCTCAAAAAGTTGTTTTTACATAGATTGCAAAATAGTAAAGAGTTCTCAACACTTAAACACACTATTTTATCCACACAAAAATAGCATAAATACTGTAATATACTCAAAGTAATTTATAATACAAAAGTAATGTTAAGAGACAATTTTGGTAGAGTTTTGGCTTATAAAAGATGGGTAAGAAGAGCCAAATGAGGGGGTATTTATAGAAGAAATTAGACACCAATGTCCATAATCTTTGAGGCATCACCGACCACCTCGCTAGGGATCTAGTGAGGCCCTTGTCAAGGACCTCGTTTAGGTTCCAAAAATTCCATTTTTTTATTAAAAAGATCATTGAATAATTTATATAAATGCCTATATCTGAATCAAAACAAAACATTCAACTCATAACCTGGCATGCATACTAAAAAGCCAACCCCGTGGTATGTATAAAACATGCTTCCAATCATAGTGTATCTAACTATGTGCGTGTGTGCATTATTGATAAATAGTAACCAACCTTACATAGAGGAAGATAGAAACACTAACTAAAATAAAAATACTTTATGTTTTGCAATTGAAAAATCAACAAAAACATGAGGACTACAAGACTTTAGATTCCTTTCATAAGATCAATGTTACATACTTTTGAGACTTTCTTGTTTATCATATGCGAACCTATTTGCTTTATTCTTTAAATAACTTCTGATCGTATATAACTTGTTGAGTGCGTGAACCCATAGAATCAATGTTAAATTGAGAGTATATCTTGTGATGATTAAAGTCAAAGCAAATTTGGATTCATAACATTAGGATTGGGTGAGTCAAAGTTGATATATTTTGGTAATGAAACTTGGATTTGTGATGAGTACTAACTTGAATGATAAACTGTAAACCTTTGCAATACTAAATTAACTTGTGCTTGAGATTTTTAGTATGAACTAAAAAGAAACTAAAGCATAACAAGTTTTACTTATTATAATTTTATTTTTTTATTTGTAGTTTTTTTTATTCTTTTTAGTTTTAATTTTTGCATAGTAGGATGTTTGTGGGTATCGACACTGAAAGACCTTATGAGACTTTAACTCATCCACTAGGGAAACCTAAAAAAATATTGCATATACTAAATGCAACTGTGTTAATCTAAGAAAATGATTTAGGTTAGTTTAATTTTATTTATTTGTTTTTGTTTTTTATTTTTAGATCATTTTCCTTGTTAGCCGCTAGCAAGAAGCTAGTTGAGGACTATGATAAGTGCTTAGCACTAATATTATATGATTTTATTGAGCTTAAATGTAATATATAGGTTTTATTATAGCATGTTTATATGATGATTTATGAAAATTCATATATTCGGAATCACAAGCATATTCTATTATATTTTCATGTGTTTTATTTTAAAAATGTATTGACTTGTCAATGCATGAATAACAACACTTGAAGCACTATATTTTTTTCCTAAGAGCTTAAAATAATAAGGCATGTAAACCTTACATGAATAATCTACCAGTTTGTAAGGTGTACAAGGAAATTTGAAGAAAAGTAAAGAATGTTGTGATGACGATTATAGTGTGCCACAATGCACTCTATTTGGTGTGAATTTATTGGGCATACAGAATATCATGTGCCATAGTATGACCTATTCGGGAAGAATTTGGCAAAGCTTAATGAACGTCATGCCACAACATGGAAAATCTTGTGCATAATGTGTAAAAACTAGCTAGAAACCCTGATACACGTACTAAACGTGTTTCACTCTAAACTTAACCTATAAATACACCCTAAACCCCTCTTAGAACATATAAATATTCATAACTACCTATAGCTATAATCCACCATCCATAATAAAAAAATAGAGGAAGACCTCTAAATTATGAAGTAGTTTTCAAGGATTTGAAGAAGGTGATCAACCAATTCAAAGATTTCAAATCATAGATCAAGAAATTTTAATAACATAATTAAATTAATTAAAAAATTTAATCAACTCGATTAAAAAAGGCATGTTTAGAATACAGAGAGAATGAAGATCTAGCAATGAAAATATCCCATTGTGATATGTGATCTCCAAATCCTTGAATTGGTTGCTACCCTTCTTCAAATGCTTGGAAAGACTTCACAAATGGGAGTTTTCTCTCTAAATTTTGTGCTGTGAATTGATAAATTTGACTAATGGTGTCAGGTTGTGTTTAAAAGTGGTTTTAGAGTGTATTTATAGCTTAGGTTTTGAGTCAAAAACATTACCTACATATACTAGGGTTTCTAGAAAATAAAAAAAAACTAGAGTTATGGCATGGAAAAATTGGCACTACAGCATGCAAGGAACATAAAATATGTAATGCAAATATGACATGTATATATTTTGTGCCTCAACACATGTTGAACTTCAAAAAATGCAAATAGATATGAGACCCCATCTCTATGGCATGGATTTACTTGGATCACAATATGCATTAAATCATAAATTATATGAGTTATGACTACTATATTGAACCTAAATCCCCATAAAATCATCCAAGAGTACTTTTTATGGCATAGAAAATGTTTGGGCCATGGCACATGTTGAATGTTCATGGTGGTCTAGTTGTTACTCGTTCTGATTTTTTCAAATTGCCACACCCCATTTTCACTCTTTTTTCATTTTAGTCCAATATTTTTCTAAAGCACATTAACCTACAAAACACAAAAATACTTTCCAAAATAACATAATTCTAAAATAAAGCATAACAAATTTATAGGTCAAAATAATGTTCATTAAATTCCCCGAACCTACATTTTTCTAGTCCTCAAAGAAAACAAAACTAAAAAGACAAATAACAATACTAAAAACAAAACTATAAACTTAAATAAACAAAACTACTAGAGCTTTAGTTTGTTCTTAGTTCATAATTAAATCTCAAGCACAAGTTCATCCAAAATCTCAACACATCAAGGTTCATCATGCAACTCATTTTTTGCTTTGCAAATCCATTCCCCATTACTCAAAACATATCATTATTAATTCCTTAAACATAGTGTTAAGAATATGAATTTTCTTCAACTCTAAACCTCACAAGATACATTCTTTAAATCAAACTTATCCTAGGTATTCAAGCACTCAAAAAATTATATGTAAACAAAATTTATGTAAAGAAGAAAGCAAATAGGTTTGTATACGTTTATACACAAAAAAAAAGACTCAAATGTGCATAAAATAAATCTCATGAATAGAATCAAATGGTAGGATTATGAAGATACCACTTTTCCCATGTCATACTCCAATTAAACTCATTAAGCAAGAGGTATTGAATATGTTCCTATAGATTAATGAAAATTCATTTAACTTCAATGGGTTATTTTCAACTATCTTGGAATAACAATATCACTACTTCCAAAATTTTAGGGTTATAGCATTTATTTATACCATTTTTTGTTCCTTTTCTATTTTAAAGAAATGGAACAGACCCATGTATATAGGGATGGTAATTTCTGACACAACCTAATAACATGATACAAGGTCAACCCCAACATGAAGTAACCCGACACAATATGACATGACCCATTTTAACCCATTTTTTAAATGATTCAAATATGCATAATACGATAACCCAAAATTAACCTTCTAAATTAATATTTTAATATTATTTATTCATTAGACCTGACATGAACATGAATCAACTTTATCTAAATGAATTTATTAAGCCATATTTGGCTAAAATATTGTATTTTTATTGAACTTTTTATGAGTCATCGACACAATAACCCGATCCGAGAAGACCTAGACTCGAAATGACCAAACATGATAAAAAAATATTATTAATGCGTTGACCCAACACAATTTGCCACCTCTATGTATATATATATATATTAAAATACTGAAAATAAGTAAATAAGATTTCATTAGATTGTTTAAAATCCTAACATCCAATACAAAAAATATAGAGATCACCTAGCAATTTAGAATCATAGGCAAAGTGTTTAAAAGAGTAGAAGACGAATTATATCTCAAAAAGAACGATATACACTCAATAATCTCATAAAGTAGTCTCCACTATTTGATTTCTAGGCCCCAAATTTGGATTCATCTCAATTTCAATATTCCAAGTATGAAACATGGACTATGAATAGGAACTAACTTTTACAACAAACCTTGAGCAAGTTTCAAAAATCTTCTTAAATTGAATAAAATCATGAAAATGTTATATTAAAATTTTTTTTATTGGACCTATTTGTCCCAAACAAACTAAACAAGAGAAAAAAAATGTTTGAAAATTTTAGAATTCATAATTACTAAGAAACTTTTCCCTTACCCGCAATCTAGAATCCACATAATCCTCAATGGTCATATGTAAATTAGGAAAAAGAAATAAAGGAAAGATAATAGCATAGTATGATTATGCACGGTGATTCAGTAACTACTTTAATTGCATCCATCATCTAATTCATGTTCTATCACATAGAGAAAACCACTTTGTACCTTATATGTATGAAAAATTACCAAACAGTTATGAAATTAAAAGTTGCAAATCAAATAAACATTGTTCAAAATAGAAAATAAAATAAATTAAAGTACATCAAGTTAAAACAAAAGAAAAGATAATAAAAATACATAAATAAATAAGTTGGGAAAAATTGGAGCTTAGTTCTCAACTTCAGGCCACCTAAAGAAAAATTCATACCTTAGATGCTTAGGTTCTCCCCTAAATTTACTATAGTTCACTCTAAATTGAGAAAGTTGAAATATTTGCATCTCATGGATGGATTGCATATACTCAACCTGAAAGCGCATATGTCCACTAAATGATTCCTGTTGTTGGGCTTGGTATTCTTTCATATGTTTTACCTCTTATTACATCATATGAACTTGATCTTATATTCCTCCTCTTGAAGAAATGATTCCTCTCTTATGGCTTGGATGGCTTTGGTCCCGCTATTGAGGCTTTTCATGTAGTTCAAGGTTAATCAATAACCAAGTTGTAGCAAAACCTCACCTTTGGTGAACTTCACCCTAGCTTTAGCATATAAAGTTGTAATGAGCTAGGAGAAAAAGTAGTGTATTCGGTGATTATTTGCCAATAATATTGTAAGTCATATTGTTCTCTATACTTGTGTATTAGCTTTCCATGTAAAATATGGTGTCTATTTATTTTTACAGTAGATTAGTAATGCATACACATATAGAGTTAGGAACACTATGATTAAAAGCATGTTTTCACACACCACGGGATTAGTTGTTTTAGTTTGCATGCTAGGTAAAGAGTTTATTTCAAGTGTAGGTATTTGTGGATTTTACTCAACATTTTTTGAAATGAAAAAATATATTTTTTTAGCACCTCACCATTACCCTCTCCACCAACCCTTGCCACCACCCTTGCTATCACATTTGGAGAGGTGGTTGGTAAGCTGAGTGGTGAGTGGTAAGGTGGCTAGCTAATCCTATAAATATCCCCACTTTTCTCTTTAATTTTCCCGTGTTTTTAGTACCAAAACTTTGCAAAAACTCATATTGAGATTTATATTTATTTCCTAAACTGATTAGGAGAGCTTACATTTGAGTGTGGGTTATCTAGTGAGTTTAGTTGTCAAATCGTATTCTATTTGAATACGTAGTTTGATTGTATGTCTCTTATACACTATTTGAAATCTATGGAGGATAGTGTGTCCTTTTGTCCCTTTGATATTGAGAATGATCCTCAAGATTTCTTGTTCTATACATATTTCATGATATTAATCTATGGCTACTAATCATACCATATTAAGTGGTCTTGGTTATGGAGGAGAGCCAAATTCGGGATTCGAATCAAGTGATTACGAATGCAGAAAGCAAGAGTAGTAATGGGAAGTTTGAGTAAAGGTCCCGATTAATATGGGTAATAGTGGTTTTATTATTTAGTGAATTTTTTTCTACTGACTAGTTACCTTAAGCAACCTGAGGACCTTACTATATGGACATAGTCTTTATGTAGATTAACTCTTTACATCCCTTATTATGCATAATCTATTGTTGTGCTAATACAATCTGAGTTTAAGGTGTGTGTATTACAATATAATGTAGCTAACTCTAATTAGAAAGCGTTTAATATTTTTCTACTTTCTATTGATTATGTAATATCTATTATGAAAAGTTATCTGCATATATGATATTATATTATTTGTGCTTCTACTACATTATATGTTTTAAGTGTTTACATTTTTGTTTGTGTGATTTACGGTTGAGTCGTTAAGGACTTTGTATCTTCTTACCCTAGTAGAGTACCAGGTCTTGGACTCTTTCAAATCTAATCTGTTGATTAATTATCTCCCTAACATCCATTATTATTTTTTGGATTAGATGGAATACAGTAATATAGCCATTTCCTTATCCACTATGCTATAGTGTGTTTTGGGCATCAATCTGGAATGAATATAGTAATTCCAAATCGAGAAAACATTTTTTTGTCTTTGACATCGAATGAATTGTGTCTCCCATTTACTATATCTTATTGTACTCCCTTTATTATTAGGACTTGTATTACCTCTTCATAATCCATATTTTCAAGGTAAGCCTCATATTTTCCTTGTTTTACATATCTCATACCATAAAAAGAATTCATATCAAATGCATCAAAAGGTACTAGCTCACCCCTTACCATAGCTTTATTATCCACAACATTAGGAACATTAGCATAAAACGTTTTACCTATGGACATAATTATGACTCTAGGCTCTTCATTAACCATCTCCATCCAAGGGCTCCTATCTTATATGTCATACTACGGAATAGATATTCTCTAATGTTAAGTTCTTTCTAGTCAAATTTTTTTGTTAATTTTTTAAACTTTAATTATCAAACCTTAGTTTGCCTCTAAACTAACAAATCTAGCTCTATTAAACTTTATGTGCACAACTTTCTCCTTACGCTTCTCACTAATCTTTATTTTTGATGCCATTTTCTTGCAAGTTTTAAGAATGAAAAATAATCACAAATTTACTTCTATAAAATATATCAGATAAACTTTTCTCCACCCACTCTATTAAACTAGGGATTTCTCACTTAGACCCAAAAATTTACTTCAAAAATCAGCAAATAAAATCTAGTAAATATTTTTAGAGCAGGGATCACTTACTTTTTGATTTTTCAAACCACCTAGTGAAAAATTTGAATGTTGGATGCAGATACTAAAATTTGCAATCTTGATGAAAAATGAAGGACAATTTGTATAATAATGGCTCAAATACTGTTTAGAGATGTAGATTTAATCAAAAGATGAGAAGAAGTTTGAAGAGTTTTAGAGAGGATGATGAATTTTTGTGAGGAAAATGGTGTTAGGGATGAGAGAAAAGAGTTAGGGATGGAGAAGAAAGGAAACTATTGAGTTTGATATGAAAACATTTTCGACTAGGGGTGTTTTTGTGTAAAATTTAATTGGAAACTATGGTACATATACTATCCATGCCATGGTGCTTGTTATAAATTTCTCAACTATATGATATAAGACCAATGTGTCATGGAGCATAATGAATCTATGCCACAATGATAAGCAAAATCGATATCGCCGATCCTGCCAATACTTTGATTTTATATTTATAAAACTCTCACAAGTGCACGAATCATTTCATAGAAAATGATAAGTATACTCCCAAGGTCGATCTAAGGAAGGAATATATGTAGTTTTTAATTTATTATTCAAATTTTTAAAAATGAAATTAAATCCTAAACATCCTGTCACGATATTTGGGTTTTTGGTGTTTCTAATCTAATAACATAAAAATAAACATAGATACAGATACAGATTCAATAAATATTGATGCAAATTTTATCATTTATAATATTGGAGTATTTATGAATATAATAACTAAGTAATTATGCTTGCTCATATTATTTAGGTTATAAAAGATATAAATTGATATTTATTGATTCTCTCTTTTTTATATGAATACCACTTTTGGTGGGGTTAGATATTCTTTGTTAACTAAACAAATCAATTAACACCTATAGGTAGGGTTGATAACTAATTTGATTAATTAAATTAATTCCTTTTTCTAAGAGATTGAAAATGAACCATTTAAATGCCACCTTTGGTGGAGTTAGACAATTTAAACTTTATTCAAGGTGTCCAAATTAAACCTAAGAATTTAATTATCTGAGTACTAACTTTCAAGTTTTAAAACTACAACTGAAAATATGTTGTCAATACATTTTCAAATAATAATTCTTATAAAAACTTTTAAAATAGAGCTTCACTGCAACTATCGGGCGATTGTACCAACAAATAAAAGAGCACTACTCTAAATCAGATCGGATAACTAAACCTTAAAATCTAATTTTCATATTTAAGTTTGTAATGAAAAATAATATATTTCTCTCTAATATTCTTAATATAAAATCTTGAATAAAAACAAAATCAATTCATTTTAGAGATTTTTACTTAAATAATATTTCGCAAGCATAACAACGTTATTATTATATCATGTTTACAAACAACTAGAAAATTTAAATTTAATCACAGAAAAATTAAATATAAAATATAAGAATAAATCATAAAAAAATAACTGCAAAGAAAATAAAATCCTTACAGTACTTTGATGCTAACTCTGTTGCTGGAAAATCTCCAAACGGAATTTTCACTTCCATTAATTGAATCAAAAAAATAAATAAATTACAAAAACATAATTAGTTCTTCTCAAAAAGAGAAGAACTCTAAAACTAAGAAAAACTAACTAAGAAAAGCTAAAAACTAAGAAATGGATAGGAGAAGAGAATGAGGGTATTTATAGGTGAGGAGGGCAAGAAAAAATGGGTGAAAAAATGATTAAAAATGGAGAAAATATGGAGTAGTGAATGATGACATCATACTATTGACGTCATAGTGGTGTGGACGTAGCGGTGCACACAGATGGGCACAGTGGCGTGCGCAAATTGGGCACAGGTGCGTGCGGACTGGGCATAGGCACGTGCGGAATGGGCATAGGCACGTGCGGAATGGGCATAGGCGCGTGCGGATTGGGCATTGTGTTGGCGCGGCATGCGCGTTGCTCAGCACGGCTGGGCGCATTGGCCGACGCAACTGGGCAGCTGCGTGCGCAATTTTCTCCTTTTTGACATTTTTGACCCTTTTGACCCATTTTGTCTAATTTTTTCATTTTTGTTGACCTTTCCTCATTTAATTTATGAATATATTTGCGATGTATTGCCTCCGGTATTTTTCTTTGAGTCTTTAAGTTTCTTTTTTAAGCAAAAATACCTGAAAAACAATAAAAATACATGTGATTCCAAAAAGACAGATTTATATAAATATATGATAAAATCACATAAATATATATATTTTTAATCAATAAACGTGCATAAACTCATGGTAATTTTAGTACTTTTTGGGCACTCATCACTCAACATGCTATAAAAAATTTTGTCAACCAAAATTGACTTGAGGGCCCCATGCTGCGATGCGAAGAAAGCATGTCACACCTTAGTACAATTGTTTTAAAAAAAGAGACAAAAGTAATACCAAGCAATAAAATAAAATAACATGGAATAAAAATAATACTAAACAATAAAAAATAATATGGGATAAAAATAAAATAAAAACAAACTATAATTAAAAAATAAATTGTTCAAAAAATAAAAATGAAATAAAACAAACGTTAATGGGTTGCCTCTCATTTTAGGCTTATTTTGATATCTTAGTAAGATGTTACTTGAGGGTATGGTTCTTAAACTTTGATACACTCAATGTCCCCCCTCATCATTAAGTAATTTCCTGAATTTGCTTGAAAATGTATAATCTCTCCTAAGATTCTCCTTGTTGGTCTCTCATTGTAGGCATCAATAATTGTATTGGTTATTACATGAATGGCCTACCAAGAAGAACTTTGTACTCCTTATCCAAAGTTAGGGTCTTTTACACATCTAAAACAATAATATCTATAGGTATGGTTAACTTATCTACTTGCATAAGTAAGTCATCTACCATACCCTTTGGATATATGATAGATGTATAATCTAATTGAAAGGACATAGTTGTAGGTTTCAGCTTCCCCTAACATTACTATAACTATAATGAGTAAGGCATTAAGTTGATACTTGCATCTAAATCCAACATGGCCTTAACCTCTTTCTTATCACCTAAGGTGACGCTAACATTAAAACTACATGGATCCTTGGAGGCTTCTTGAATTGCACTTATGTTTCCTGCATCTTTAGGTAAATCATCAAAAATCTTACGAAACTTTGTATTTAATAACTTACCAATATGAAGGTCTATAATATCCTTCATATGTTCATATTGATTAGGTAAATTCTCTCTCTTTTGTTTTTGCACGTGCTCGACTAGTCTCCCTACTTGCACTTTTACCCTCTTCATAGTTGTCTCTATCAAATCCAACCTTTGATTAGTTTTCACTCTACTCACTTGAATGAATGCATTCAAATTTTCCTCTAAGGTTGGTTTATTATGTGTGTTATGTGGCATGTTTTGGTTGAATTATTGGCCTTACATATGGTTTGGGTTTTGGGTATAGGTAAGGTTGTTGGCCTTCTAAGAGAAATTTGGATGATTTCTCCACCTTAGATTGTAAGTGTTTGTATAGGGATCATTCCTAGGTCTAGGTTGATAAACCTACATTGTATTCAAATTTTCATGACTAGAACATGCAAATGGTTCAATTTGAAAAGGACAAGTGTTAGAAGGCTTATAGTTACTTCAAACTCCATATACCTTTCTACTTTGAGTGCTTTTGGTGGTGAGAAGTGTTAGTTGCTTCATCAATTCTATAAGTTGAATATACATTTCATTCCATGACACATATTGAAAATCAAATCCATAGTGCAAAACCATGACACTTGTGATGTGGCATATATATTTATGTACCTTGGCACGCATTGAACTGTAGAAAATACAAATAGGTCCATGCCCCCATCACCACAATATGGATTTATATGGGCCACGATATGCATATTGAACCTAAATTTCCTTAAAATCATCCAAGAGCACCTCACCACATGTTTGAGTTGCAGTCCACGTAGAAATTACATGGTGTTCTGGTTGTCGCTCATTCCAACTTGTCCGAGTTTCCATTTATCTCTCCATTTTCACTCTTTTTTCTCGTTGTAGTCCAAGATTCTTCAAAAAGCACATTAATCTACATAACACAAAAATACCATCCAAAATAACATAATTCTAAAATAAAACATAAAATTAACACTTAAAGCATAGAAAGTTATAAGTCAAAATAATGTTCATCACTGTCATTATATATTGAATAAATTCAATCATCAAAACAAGGTTTACATTTCTTTTCCATTACATAAAAGTATCACCGATCAATTTCTCAATATCAAGAAGAGTCATATTTAGGTTGGTCATATCTACTGAAATAGTAAACAATCAACTCAATTTGCTCATGTAATATATCATTCATTTATAGCATTGTAATATGATGAATATACGCAGTTTAACTAATTATTATAATAAAGATTATCCAAACATTGAAAAGTTCAAATTCCATCTTAGGGTCAGTCATTAAAAAAATAAAAATTATGAAATCATATTTTGTAATTTTTAAATTAAAAATTTTAAGACAAACAATGCAACCTATGAGTAACCAAAATTTGTACAAAAATTGCAGCATCAAGGATAGACAAAACCCATGGTTGTACTAAAATTGGTTGGGACGATGGCTAGTGGCACTATGTGAACTAGATATTCATATTAGCTATGCATAGGCTGGTGTTGTATGTTCTGGTTGGTGTGCATTCTAGTGCATGTGGTGTTGCATTTGGTGGATAATGCATATGGCACTAGCTAGCTGGGTGATGCACCCATAGTGCTTGATGGCTAGCTTGTGTATGTTTGGTATTGTGCAATGTGTTAGGGTCCTTTTTTAGATATAATCTAATTGTGTTAGTTACAATTTTTTTGATATAGACTTTACTTGAAAATTCTCAAATTTTCCAAAAAAATAAAAATTATTTGACAAAAATTTATACCCTCTTAAAGGGTGTAAAAATTGACTAACAAAAAAAAACCTAACATATAATTAAGAGAAATAGGCTCATATGACCCTTTACCACTATTTCTATTCTTAATTGGACCCCCAAGTTGCAATTTTATTACTATTCTCATTATACTCTTAATGAATACACAGTTGGACATATGTCCTACTAGATACAACATAGTTCAACATATGTCAAACTAAAAACCGAGGACCTCATTTTTGTGACATGGGTCGAATTTTACATGATAGAGTTGAACAATTGCCCAATGAAGTATATAAATAAATGTATAGAAAATATGTGTAATTAGATATTCCAATACATATTAATCGATGATAGGGGTCACTTACCGATAAAATTTAGTCACGTACCAATAAAAAATTGACTAGGTAGATAATTGTCTACTTTAGTTTGACATGTGTCTAACTCTACCCCAAAAAGTAGTGTCACTCGCCAACCAACCTCTATCCTATTGGACAATTGATGATTTAGTTAAACATGTGTCCAATTTAATTCCGACAGGTGGGTCATGATAAGTACTTGAAAATAATTCACATACTATAATTTTGATGTGCTTAGTTGAAAGAAATAGATTTGATTATAGCATATTTTTATGATTATTTGCACGAATCTATCTTTTTAGAATCAGAAGTATGTTTTGTTTTATTTCAGATGTTTTTAGCTTCAAAAGAGATAAATATGTTCACATACAAAGATTCAACACCTGTAGCACTTAAATAGCATCCAAAATCTATAAAGAGTATGGCATGTAAGCCTTACATAAAGAACCAATTAATTTGTAAGATGTAAAAGAAAATTCTTAAGATAAACAGGGCATGCCACGATGAAGGAAATAGTGTTTCATGGCACATGCTATTCGGTATGAATTTACTAGGCACATAGGACAACTTTATATTGGTGTAGAATAAGTGGGTCATGGCACAAAAAGGATTCAATGAAGCTCAATGTACTTTATATTGTGGTATGGATTAATATGGGCCAGGGCATGTGAACAATATATTGGGCAAAACCCTTTGTACCCTACCTCTCTTTATAAATACTACATTATGTATCAAGTTTTTCTTAGCTTTCATATTATATTTTAGTAGTCGATGGGATAGTTTTAGATTAATTTTTACGTTAGCCATTCCATAATCAGGTACAGACACAGAGAGAAAATCCTCCAATTGTAAAGATGATCTAAGAATTTAAAAAAAATAATGACAACCCATTTAGAGATCTGAAATCATTTTTATGAAGGGGTAATTTTATTATTATATCTCTTATTTTTTTTATATAATATAATATCTTTCATAGTTGAATTGACTTTTGTTAATAACTATGATTGACTAAATCTATATATGGGATTTTAGTTATTGCTTCCAATAATTGGAAGAACAATTTTTTGATTTAAATAAATAAAAGTTATGATTGATTTCTTATTCATAAACTCTAGATTTTAATCATAAATTTATGATTGGTCAAGTCTTGATTTATGATTAAAGAAAATATTTTAGAATTAAGCATTAGACACATTATTTGTGCTTAATTATGCATAATGAATAAGAGTCTATTTTAGTTCATTGATTTTTATTAACTCAGATGGTTGAAAGACAACTTCAATTATAAATTAAAGATTGACGAAACTTGATTTACTTGATTTATAATTAAAGAATATATATATCTTAGGTTTATTTATTTTGTATTTCAAGCTTGACTAAAAGAAGTTACTAATTAATTAAATATTTTTAGTTTATATATATATATATATATATATATATATATATATATATATATATATATATTTAGTTTACAATTAATCAATTTCAACCCCGACCTAGGAAAAATTGATTAATTGAATATCATTAGAAACTTACCATGATTGTAGGTGGTTTTATTTAAAAAGAAAGTAATATAGTAAATTTAACTCATATTTAAATCACTTAATTCATTCTGTCCATGAGGGTTATGCTTGCTAGAATCCCATATATATCCACCATTCCTAGGTTCGATATAGTTTAATTTATTGCTTTCATTTACTTGGTTTTATTTACTTGTTTTCTTTAGATGTAATTTAATTTAGAATTTAGAATTATGTTCTTCAAACCAACAATTTTTTAGAGTGTTTAGAAATTGTTTTTATTAACTATATTAAAAAGTAATCAAACTTTTTAAAACTACTAAAATTCCTTGAGAGAATTGTGGGAGAATATTTGTTTCTTTTTACAAGTGATTCGTGCATTTTGAGGTTTTTAGAAATACAAAATTTGACTATCACATTTTTGTGCATCAAGTTTTTAGCCCTAAGTTCTTTAAAATTGTGAGATCATTATTATAAAAAAGAATAAGGAAATAATCCCTTTTCAAGTCAATGCATTTACATTCATCTAAGGCACATATTTAAAATTTTAGCTTGATGATTTTGATTGATGCATGAGAATAGTAATGTGATATATCAATAAATCCTAGCATTTGTTTCCTATCATGAGATTAATATTATACAATTTGAGCCTTTCTTGTTTAATCATATGTAAAAATTTTGGGTGATTTCTTTCCAAACTGTTGTTCACATAAATTTTTGTTGCTTGAACCCATAGGATCAATGTGAAATTAAGAGTGTATCTTGTAAGGATTATAGTCAAATTGTATTCGGATTTCTAAACTAAAATTGGATGAGTCAAAATTGATATATTTTTTTTAATGAAACATGAATTTGTGATGTCTACTTATTTGAATAGTAATTTGTGAATCTTTGAAATATTTAATTAACTTGTGCTTGATATTTTAATCATGAACAAAAAAGAGACTAAAGTAGGAAATTTTTTGTTAATTTTAGTTTTTTATTTTGTTCATTTTAATTTTTAATTTGTTATTTGTTGTTTGTTTTTATGTTTGTTATTTATTTTTAATTTTAATTTTACTTAGTAGGATGTTTATGGGTATCACCATTAAAAGTCTTCATGAAACTTAAAGTCATCCACAGGAGCAACCTAGGGGTTTAAAGGATTGTTGCATATGCTAAATACAATTGTGTAAATTTATGAAATAATTTAAGTTAGTTTAGTGTAGTTTATTTATCTTTTTTTTTTTAATTTTTATATTGTTTTTCTTTCTAGAGGCTAGCAAAAAGTTAGTTGAGAGTTGTGACAAGTGCTTGAAAAGCACTCATATTTTGTGATTTTGATGTGCTTCATTGAAATAAATAGGTTTGATTGTAGCATGTTTTTACAACTTTTTGTACAAATCTATATTTTCATAATCATGGGTATGTTTTGTTGTATTTAAGATGTTTTTAGCTTCAAAAGAGATAAATATGTTAACATACAAAGATTCAACACTTTAAGTACTTAAATATCACAGTAAGATCTATAAAGAGCAAAGCATGTAAGCATTACGTGACAAACTAGTCAATTTGTAAGGTGTACAAAGAAAATTTCAAGACAAACACAACATGCCATGGTGATGGATTTATTGGGCATGTAGGAAACTTGTGCAGTGATATGGAATAAGTGGGACACTGTGTGACCCTTTTTTTTAAATCGAAAAAGCTCAAAGTATTTCATACCGTGGCGTGGATTAATATGGCCACCATGCACAACCTTATATACAGAGCCTCTTCTTATAAATAAAATATTATGTATTAGTGTAAAGTTTATGTTAGTGTTGGCAATATTTGCAAGTAAAATGTATAATTGTAATTTTAGTTTCTAGGTGTATCTTAGAAGAATATTTTCAAGTCGAATAAACTATTGACTTCAACAATCACATAGTAGGAATAGTTTTGTTCCCGTACACATTAGATTGCATATTAAACAAAATAGGAGTAATGTGAAAATAGGCTACTTGATCGATTAAGTAGTGACTAGATTGATCGAGCAATATAAATTGATTGAAATAAATTTAAAACATGACTAGGTTCATTAAGAGATTTACTCGATCCATTTAGGACTAGATTGATCAAGTTAAATCACTAGATCGATCCACCGATTTTTGAATATTAATTAAATGGTCACTAGATCAATTGAGTAGATGTTCGATCGATTGACCAATGCACTCGATCAATCAACCACTTGGTTAGATCAATCGAGTAGCCATTTATCTTATTTTAAAACGTATTTATATTACAATTTGGATTGGATTTTTACAGTATTTTCCTTATTTTGTAATAGTATTTTAACTTATTTCATGGAAAATATGATAATTCTACTTTAACCTAATGTAATTTAAAATATTCTATAAATACAAACTTAAGCACATATTTGGAACTAACCACACAAGATTTTAATTGCGCTTATTCTCTTCATCTTTTATTCTCTCTCTTGTTTTCCTAAAAGTTTTCAAGTAGGCTTTTTTATTAAGTTAATTTATCAAACATTTATAGTTATGTTTGATGGATTAACAAGCTTATAATAATAATTATGTCATTAGGCTTTTAACTGATTGTTCTAAAGTTGCTAATTGTTTTCAATTTATCTGATATATTGTTTAAATCAACTAGTTAGGATTTTTTATTTTTGAATGTTCTCTAGGACACACACTTGCACTTGTATTTATATTTCTAAACTATCAAGCAACAGTGGTAAGAGTTCAATTAACTTATGGAACTTGAGTTTGTAAGAATGCTACTCCAAATTCCAATGCCTATCTTATAGAGATTATGATCAAAATAGTAGCTTGTAAGTAGGTTACTTAGAGAAATTACCTGGGTGGATAGTTTGAGTCCTAACTGTGTAACTGTATACTTATTTTTCATAATGGATAGCTAAATAGTCCGGTGGATCAGTGATTTTCCTCTTAGTATGACTTAGGTTGTTTCCACCTAAAAATCTCGTGTATTGATATTTTTAGTTTCATATTACTTTACCTACACTTGATTCGTTGTTTGCAAACTTGCAAAATTTTGATTTACCATAATTCTACTGACTAGATAATTAGATCCATAACTAAACAAACTTTCAATTAGGTTCCTCCTTCAATAGTGGTAGGAATAGTTTTAGATTAGTCTTTAGGTTAGATGGTCCACCACCATGTACATATATAGAAAGAAAACTCTCAAATGGTAAAGATGATCTAAGGATTTGAATAAGGTATTGATAGCCCATTCAGAGATCTAGAATTGTTTTTATCAAGAAGGGATAATTTTACTATAATATATTTTATTTCTCTTTGTAATCTAATGTCTTTTATAATTGAATGGACTTTTCTTAATAACTATGATCGACTAAATCTATATATGAGATTTTAGTCTCTACTTCCAATGATTGGAAGAACAATTTTGTTATTTAAATAAATAAAATGTATGATTTATTTCATGTTCATAAACTTCATATCTTTAATCATGAGATTTTAGTCTCTACTTCCAATGATTGGAAGAACAATTTTGTTATTTAAATAAATAAAATGTATGATTTATTTCATGTTCATAAACTTCATATCTTTAATCATAAATTCATGATGTTTAATCATAAATAATTCTTGATTTATTATTAAAGAAAATATTTTATAATTAAGCATTAAATACATCGCGAGTGCTTAATTTTGCATATAAAATAGGAACCTATTTTAATTTTATTGATTCGTAATAATTTAGATAGTTGAAAAATAACTTTAATTATAAATTAAAGATGGACTAAATCTTGATTTACAATTAAAGAATATATCTACCTTAAGTTTATCAATTTTTTATTTCAAGTCCGTCCAAAGGAAGTTATTACTTAATTAAAGATTTTTGGTTTAATATGTTTCTTTAGTTTATCAATTAATTAATTTTAACCCCACCGAAAAAAGAATTAATTAATTGAATATCATTGAAAACTCACCATGATTATAGAAGGTATCATTTAAAAAAAATGAACAAATCTATCTTATGTTTAAATCACTTAGTTTTTGGTATGCATGAGAGATTATGCTCACTAAGATCTCATACATATCCATCATTCTTAGGTTTGGCATAGTTTAATTTATAACTTTAATTTATCACTTGCATTTATTCACTTTTATTTACATGTTTTCTTTACATATAATTTATTTTAGGATTTAAAATTCTATTTTTCAAATCGATAATTTGTTAGAATATTTAGGATTTATTTTTCTTAACTATATTAGAAAATAATTAAACTTTTTAAAACTACCACAATTCATTATTAGACGATTTTGGGAGTATATTTATGTTTTTTTACAAGTGAATCGTTTACTTTCAAGTTTAATATAAATACAACATTAAACTATCAAGTTTTTGTGCATTAGTCACCGTTTTATCAAAATCCTACCGGTTGGAAAAATATCCAATTTAGTTAGACATGTGTTCAACTCAACTTCTACAAATAGGGTCACTCGTTAACCAAACTCCAACCAATTGGATAACTTTCCAACTCAATTGGACATGTGTCTAACTTGGTTCTCATGAATGGGGTCATCGACATACCACACTCTAGCTAGTTGAACAACTGTCCAATTTTAACTATTCAAATTAGACAAATGTGTAGTTAAAAATCATAATTGGTCAATAAAAACTAAAGACAATTTTATCAATTTTTTGTAGAAAATCAAGTGAGATAGGTCACCTTTGATCTTTAACCAATATGAAGTCATCACATCATATAACCACATAATTAATGACCATAAATTATTATATTCAAATAATTTAAATGCACCACATCATCAATTCACATTAAATTAAATTATTAATTGATAAGAAGGCTCTTATACCAATTATTTGTTTTAAAAAAATGTGTTCTACACTAAACTTTTATATTTCAATTACACGGCAGAAGATATTAGTATAGGCATATAATAAAACAAATATTAATTATTATAATCTTATGATTTTAATATTTTAATTTAATATAAAAATGAGTAAAGATAAAGTTACAGTCGAATTGTGGGATTAATACCATATTCTTTCGAGAGTCCGATTCTAACTATGTATGAATAAAACATGTGAATATTCTTGTGCTTAAACTTGACCAAGAAAAGTTTGATACTTCTTTGGAGACCTAAATGGCACCAAGTGTAGGAATTTTTGTCCCGTAAAAATCTCACAAAGTTTTGCTCTCATTTGAGTGTGCAAAAAACGAATTTCCTCCTTTAAAGTTGCACCACACACACACACACACACACACACACACACACACATATATATATATATATATATGGGGTGAGGAGATTTTAACCATCACACGTTGAATAGAATTACAAAGTTTTGGTTCTATTTGGATCCTATAACTTTAGTTGATCTGACATAAGAATCAAACATGATAGACTTCAGACGAGATGGGATGTTCCATGCTTGAGCCACCTGGTCAACCCATTTTACACCACTAAATGCACGTCAATGTTTACATTTTAAACATAGGTTAGGTTAAATTCAAATACATGTCATGTTTACATTTTAAATGCATGTCAAATTCAGCTCAAATTCTTTAGAGAAGCTTTTTAACTTAAAGCCTTCTTCAACAATATTTCCAAAAAAATAAAACTTATAATAAATGCTCAGCACACCAAAGGGGAACAACTTATAATAAAAACAAAAAAATAACCCCGAGAAGAATTGTAGTATAGTTTATTGGTGCCCATTTGTTTCTAGAATAAACTCTTCCTTTTTGGCTGAATGTAACATTTTTTGTTCTACTTTTGGATTCAACGCTTCAATAATGTGATTGAAGAATGGAATAATCAAATATTTTAGTGATATTCAATTTTTATAGGGAACTATCATATCGTTGATTATGAGAGAGAAAACGGGAGGTTGATTTGTTGTATATCTCTATGATGTGTTTTATTGAATTAATTGAGGCTATATATAACCTCACATGTACATGGATTACAAGAAAATTAGGTTAACTAACTCTGACATTTCTAAATGAATTCTCTAGTCCTCCACTCACACATCCAGCCTGCATCATTTCCCACACCTCTATGCTCTCGTGCGCCATATGCACTCGACACTATGCCCACGAGTAGCGCGAGCTGTCACACAGCTCATATAATTTCTCCCCCTTTTTGAATCCTCGTTCGCAAGGATGAATGCAAGGTATGATTTAGAAAAAAATGCCATTCATTTTCCCAAGTGGCTTCTTCCTTTGGAGCTCCAATCCATTTGACCAAAATTTCAAATTTTAGTCGATACTTGTTTTTCTGAATTACACAGTGATCTAAAATGGCTTCGGAATGAGGCATGATCATGGCATGATTCGAGATAGGAGGTAGTTGAATGGAACTTGGTGTTACTGCCCCCGTGTGTTTCTTTAACATGCTGACCTGAAACACATCATGTATTTCAGAGTCATAGGGGAAAGCCAATCTGTAAGCCACAAGACCAACCGTTTCAATGATTCTGTATGGTCCAAAGAAGCATGGGGCAAGCTTCATTGATGATCGAAAGGCTATAGTGGTTTGTCAATAGGTTTGTAATTTTAGATAAACATAATCCCTTTTGAGAAAAGATAGCTCTCATCTATGTTGATCGATTTTACATTTCATTCGATTCTAAGCCTGTAGAAGGTCATGGCGCAAATCACATATGATGGTATCTTGATCATGCAGGTATTCATCCACAATTTGGACATTGGAGGTACCTAGGACATAAGCTAACAGACGTAGGGGTGGATTGCCATAAACATCTTCAAATTGAGTTGTTTTGGTGGATGAATGCGTTGAGGTGTTATAGCTAAAATTGGCCCATGGTATCCACTCAACCCATTGTCTTGGTTGATCGCCAGCAAAGCAACATAAGTATGGTTCCAGAGTGCGATTGACCACTTTAATCTGGCCATCAATTTGTGGATAGCTGGAGCTAATGCATAATTGGGTTCCTTGTAATTGGAACAAGGCTTGACAGAGGAGCTGATGAATACCTTATCTTGATCACTCACTATGGATGTTGGAATGCTGTGTAGGCACACCACATTGGCTACAAATGCTTTGGCTACAATCATGGCAGTAAAAGGGTGTTTCATGGCAATGAAGTGGGCATACTTTGTCAACTGATCCACCACTACCATAATCACTGTGTTTCCCTTTGAAGGTGATAGTCCTTCAATGAAATCCATAGAGATCTTAGTCCATATCTTGGTAGGAATGGGTAAGGGTTACAGTAACCCTGTTGGTTTCATGCAATCAGTTTTGAACCTCTATCATACTTCACACATACGTAAGAACTCTTTTACCTTTTGGTGCATATTGGACCAACAAAAATTATGTTTGATTTGAGAGAGTATTTTTTTCAAATCCAAAGTGCCTTCCAATTGGTGAGGAATGGAAGTCAGCTAAAAATTTTGTAATTAAAGAAGATTGTGAGATCAAATAAACTTTGTTCTTTTTGAACCATACCCCATCTCGTTGGAATATTTTAAAAGCGTCCGAAGAGGAAGTCTTGGCTATTAGTTTCTCATAAAAAGGGTCTTGCTGGAATTCCTTCTTGAGGATTAGCCACTAATCTGCTTGAGGTTGAGAGATAGATAGGAATTGGAACTCCACTACCCTTGACAAGGATTCTACCACCTTGATTCTCAGAACCCTTTTTGTATTCAATTTCGTAGTCATAGCCAAGGATTTTAGGAAACCAACATTCCTGCGCTGGTGTCATCATCCGTTGTACCAGTAGATACTTGAGACTTTTTTGATCTTTGTGCACTGTGAATGGTCTTCCTAGTAAGTATGGTCACCATATCTTGATGGCTTTAACAACCACAATCATTTCCTTCTCATAGGTGGATAGTGCTAAGGCTGATCCCTTGAGTACAACATTGAAATAAGCCATTGGCCTATTTTCTTGGGTGAGAACTACCCCGAGGCCAATGCCACTTGCATCACACTCAATCATGAAACGTTGTGTGAAGTCTGGTAAACATAGGATGGGAGGGGAGGTTAAAGCTTCTTTCAACTACTGGAAAGCCATTGCTGCAGCCTCATTCCATTGGAACCCTTCCTTACTCAATAGGCGAGTTAAGGGTACTGATATTCCTCCAAAATGACGAATGAATTTTCTATAATAGCCTGCCAATCCAAGGAATCGTCTAACTCCCTTAGCTGTGGTTAATGTTGGCCATTCAATGACAACACAATTTTTTCTTGGATCAACTAAGACTCCCTATTCTGAAATAAGGTGGCCCAAGTATTCTACCTGTAATACACCAAATTGGTACTTAGATTGTTTAGTAAACAAATTGTTGCTCGTTAGTAATTGTAGAACAGTTTGTAAATGCATGTTATAGTCCTCCCATGATTTGGAGTACACTAGGATATCATCAAAGAAAACCAAGATGAACTTCCTGTGGAAGGATAGAAAGATATCATTCATGATGAGTTAGAAGGTAGCCGAGACATTAGTGAGACCAAATGGAATCACTAGGAACTCATAGTGGCCTTCATGTGTTCTGAATGTTGTCATATGGGTGTCATCTTCATGAACTCTTATTTGGTGGTACCCTGAACGGAGATCCAGTTTGGAATAAACTTTGGCTCCATGAAGTACATCCAACAATTCATCAATGAAAAGTATAGGATACTTGTCTTTGATAGTGATTACATTCAGAGCTCGATAGTCCACACAAAACCTCTAAGCTCTATCTGTTTTTTTAAATAACAAAATTGGTAATAAGAAAGGGCTATTACATCGCCTTATCAATTGGGATTATAAGAGTTCCTGCACCATCTTTTATATCTTAGTTTTTTGATAATAAGGGATAGCGATAGATTCAAACATTCACTGGTCTAGAGCCAGGTTGCAAGGGAATTCTATGATCATGTACTTGTATGGGGGGTAACCAGATGGAAGATTCAAATACCTAAGGGAACTTAGCCAATAGTTTACCTATAATAAGAGGGTATGTATTGGACTGATTTTTGTGATTGTTGATTGGCATTAACTTGAGGAACAACCCAGTGCCTTGTAAGACATTGCACTCTTTGCTGGTTAGAGCTTCAATGTTGGCTCTTCCCAACCCTTGGAACATATGAAGGTTCCCTTATGAAGTGAAGCTTAGGGTAAGTTTCTTGTAATCCATCAGGATGGGTCCAAGGGTTTCAAGCCATTGAATCCCTAAAACCAATTGACATGCTTCCACTGGAAGAACATAATAATCAACACTCACTAGGTAACCTTGAATGGTGAAAGTGAGGTTACAGCATATTCCAACATACTCTATTTTCTCACGGTTAGCCATCATTACCTCTATTTTCTTACCCTTGATTATTGGCAATCCAAATTGAAAGGTTAAGGCCTGATCAATGAAGTTATGTGTACTACCTCCATCTATCAATACTAGTACCTTCTTGTTCCTTAGTTTTCCCACTATGCGTATGGTCTGTGGGTGTTCAATACCTGTTATGGTCTGGAAAGAGATTGCAGGTATCACTTTATTACGTTCTTGTTCTAGTAGGGTTTCTTCACTATCGTCTGTGTAATTTTGGGTTGAATCTTCCATCATAAATAGTTGTGGTCGTGCACAATGATGGCCAGTAATAAATTTCTCATCATAGTAGTAACACAATCCTTTCTCTCGTCGTTCTGGTGCTTCTTGGTTGGTAAGTCATCGAAAAGCTATTGGTTGAGCTGGAATAGATCACTCTGTAGGTGGCAGCCCTAACATACCAATTGTAGTGTTAGTTGGTTGTTTGGTTTGTATTGTAGGAGGCTGATAATGGGGGTTTAATGTTGGTTTCTTCTGTAAGAGACTTCTTTCCTCAATCAGCCTAGCCACACCAATGGCATCAGTCAATGTTCTAAGATGCATGATTTTAACATCAATACGAATATAATCTCTCAATCCAGTGATGAAGCAACCAATCAAAAATTCCTCAGGTAGACCATCCACCTGATGAGAAAGTTTCTCAAAAGATTCTTGATATGCTGCGATATTGGTAGTGTGCTTTAGGCGAGACAATGCCTCTGAAGGGTCTTCGTAGTCAGTGGATCCAAACCTTAGTTGTGTAGCCTTGGTGAACTCCTCCCAGGTGAGCAGCCCATGAAATTTTGTGAACCATCGGTGCCATTGTAACGCAATGCCTTCCAGATGGATGGATGCTAGTTGCACTTGTTGGCCGGGAGCATTATTAGTGAATTCAAAGTATTATTCGACCTTGTAAATCTAACTGGTGGGATCCTCACCAACAAACTTAAGGAATGATAGCTTTAGGTGGGGGTGAGGGTTCTCAGGGTTTGATCGAGAAGTGCGAGGGTGTGTGTGCATGGTTTCCTCTCTGGCATAAGGATTGACCTCAGGTAAGTTGCAAGTTGCGCACAATGCCTACAACTCGGTAAGTACAGCTTGCATTGTGGCACCTACTCAGTCAAAACCTGTCTCGTGTCGTGCTAGAGTTTCCATGACATTATTGCAGAACTCAACATTAGATTTGCCTCGAATATCCACGACAAGAAATGACTTTGATACCATTGTTACGAATAGTTGTTGACCTTTCCCCATTTATTTATTGATATATTTGTGATGTATTGCTTCAAGTATTCCTCTTTGAGTCTTTAAATTGCGTTTTTAAGCCAAAATACCTGAAAAACAATAAAAATACCCGTGATTCTGAAAAAGACAACTTTATATAAATATATGATAAAACATATAAATATATATATTTTTAATCAATTAATGAGCATAAAATCATGGTAATTTTAGTGCTTTTTGAGCACTCATCACAACCCCCAACCAGCTTCTTGCTAGTCCCTTAGCAAGAGAAGCGATAAAAACTAAAAATTAAACTATCCTAAATCAATTCCGTAGATTGACACGGTTGCATTTAGCCTATGCTGACAAGCGTTAAACCCCTAGGTTGCCCTAATGGGACGAGTTAGTCTCGTGAGGTTTGAGTAATGATACCACAAACATTGAACTAAATGTAAAAATCTAAAGAAACAATAGAAACAAACAAATTAAAAATTAAATTAACAAAGTCACAAATTAACAACATAGCACAAAAATGACTCATACTTTTTAATCTCCTTTAAGAACATAATTAAAATCCCAAGCATAAGTTATTTTAACCTCTTTAAACAATCATGATTAATTATAATAATTAGTCAAAAATCATTTTTCATATTTAATGTAAAAATGTATCAATTTAATTTCACCCAATTTCGATTTGTCATGAATTAGAATTCGCTTGACTCTATTCTTCACAAGTCAATACTCTTAAACTCGAATCTGTGGGTTCAAACACTTTCATACTAATTTATATGCGAAAGAGTTGATGTATAGAAATGAACTAATATGTTCGCATATGTATAAAGAATAAAGGCTCAAAGTGTTATTTTAACATTGATCTCATCAAAGGAATCAAATGTATAAATTATAAAGATATCATATATAAAAATTATTTTCATGCATAAATCAAAATCATTAAGAAAGAATTTCAAGATATATGCCTTTTACAAATGAGAAGAGAGTGCAATGACTTTTGAGAATTATTTCTATATCTTTCTTTTGTAATTAACTTTTACTCGCAACTTTGTAGGCAATGTGGGTTATAGTATGTAGATTATACTATATATTCTTTATCTCTCTATTTTTTTGAAGATATTTCTCAATATATGTATTTTAGAAGTCAACCCGTATACATTGTACATTTTTTTTTTGGATTTTGGTGAGTGCTTAATTTTGTGGCTTTTACGTTTTGATCTTGGTTTAGGTAACTTATATATGTCTTTTTTTTGTATATGATCATGCATGAGCGAGATATAAGCATATACTTTATCAATTTCTACTCAAATCATTTAATCTAAGCAAAAATAATAATAAAAAATATATGATACTCTATTAAGATGAGAAAAATTCATACATTCAATGCTAATACCTATAGAGATCATCTAAAAATTTGAAGAAATAAGAAATGTGTTTGGAGTAGAAAAAAATATATATTTCACTACGAATAAAGGAAATTAGGCTCAAATTATATCTCCGCGAAAGGTAGTCTCCACTAAAAAAATTCATAAACACGATTTTGGGTTTAATATAATTTCTACATCTTATCGAAGAAATACTAGTTATGACAAAAAACTAACTAATTATCAAAAAATAATTACAAAATATTTCATGATATGTTTTCAAAAATTAATCTAACTTGATACAAAAGACTTAACTATTTACTTAAATTTGATTTAAAGAAATGATAAAATTTTGTGAGAAAGTTTTTTTTAATTCCAAAAATTACTAAATCACACAAAATAGAAATAAAACCAAACACCTGAAAAAAAAATGAAAATGTGAACATAAAAATAAAAAAATTATTATATATATTTTTTTTATTTTTATTTTTTATTTTTAAATTGTCAAAAAATTTAAATTAAGCATGGTAACTTTTCACCACCGACCTAGAACTTACATTGTCCTCGATGTAACAAGCTAAATTAAAGATAAAGAAAAGAGAAGAAAGATTACCTATTTCTTGAGAAAGTGCAAGTAGTAATGGAAAATGCGGGTGCATCCATCATATTCATCATTAAAGTGTATACAGACAGACGGTCTTGTGAACTTCTAACATCTCAACAAATATTTTTAATTTTAACAATTTAAAAATTATTCACGTGTAATTAAAATGAAATAAACAATAAAATTAAGTAAATAAAACAAATAAAAGAAAATTACCTAAAATGATGGGTTGCCTCCCATCCGGTAAGGCTTAGTTTGCGCGTCTTATGAAGGCGTAACTTGAGGATTACATTTTAAGTAAACTCAATGTCCCTCAAATCGTTGAGTCAATCAAACCTACCAGGTAAGACAAGGTTGTCTACCTATACTTTTGATCATGCCACTATTGATTTTCAAATTTCTTCCTGTACTTAAAACTAGGGCATACTTTGCGTTTTAGCTTACCCACGGCTAGGTGCAAATCAAATATTTAAGGCATAAAAACACAATTGTACCTAGATTAAACAAAGCAACTAACTCCTTAGATTATAATTAAAACTTTAAAATTTTGGAGATAGTTTTAGAATTTATGTTTTTTTGTTTTTTAAGATAAAATAACATAATCGGTATTAATCCAAGAAGTCTCACGAGGAAAGAATGGTGGTCTGAGCTCCAAAAACCATCCTCCTAGGCAACAACGCGTTCGGGAAAGGCTAGTGGCAAGGCTTCGAGAACTAGTCTCTAGACAACTCCCTTAGATCTTTACTTTTCATGTTATTAAGTTAAGTTAAATAAAAATTTAAGTTAATTAAGTTAATGAAAATCTAAGTTAATTATAAAGCTAAGTTAATTAAGTTAATTGAAGTAAAAAAAATCTAACTTAATTAAGTTAAGTTAAAAAAATCTAAGTTAATTAAGTTAGTAAAAAAAAATTAATTAAGCTAAGTTAAGTAAAAAAATCTAAGTTAATTAAGTAAAAAAAATTAATTAAGTTAATGAAAATCTAAGTTAATTAAGTTAAGTGAAAAAAAAGTTAGTTAAGTTAAGTGAAGTAAAAAAAATCTAAGTTAATTAAGTTAAGTGAAAAAAAAGTTAATTAAGTTAACTGAAGTAAAAAATCTAAGTTAATTAAGTTAAGTAAAGTAAAAAAAACTAAGTTAATTAAGTTAAATAAAAATCAAGAAGAAAAAAAAATAGCTAAAGAAAATAAAATAAAATAAAATAAAATTGAAAAAGGTAAAAGAAAATAAAAAAAAATAAAATTATGATTTAAAAAAATAAAAAAAATAGTAAAAACTAAACTCAAAAAATTAAAATCTTGTTTTTTTTTTATTTTTTTATTTTTTTATTTTTTTATTTTTTTATTTTATTTTATTTTTATTTTTATTATTTTTATTTTATTTTATTTTATTTTATTTTATTTTTTTTATTTTTTTTCTTTTCGAAATTTCAAATTCCAAAATTATTTTACTATTAACACTATATTTATTAAACAATTTAAAATTAGAATTTTTTTTATTTTTATTTTTTTTATTTTAACTATTTATGAATGGTAACTTTATTTTACTATTTACAATATTTAAAAATGTTCTTTTTTTTTAATTTTGTTTTACTATTCATGAACGGTAAAAACTTTTTACTTCAAATTTCAAATTTATAAATTATTGTACTATTCACGCTACAAAATTTTTAATTTTTTTTAATTTCTAATTTTTTTTAATTTTTTAATTTTTTAAAATTTTTTTTTTATTATTTCTTATGAAATTTGAAATTTGATTAAATGTTTTATTTTTTTTTTACAAAAAAAAATCACAATTATTTACAGCACAAAAATATTTTTAAAATTCTGATAAATAAATTAAAAACCGCTATTCCATCCCCGGCAACGGCGCCAAAAACTTGATTGCTGATGTCATTTGATGACGTGACAAATATATCAATAAATAAATGGAGAAAGGTCAACAAATATATCAATAAATAAATGGGGAAAGGTCAACAAATATGAAAAAATAGAGAAAAAAATGTTAAAAAAATGTAAAAACGCGGATTAGTGATTGGTGACGTCATTTGATGACGTCATGGCAATGACGGTACCAGATCTGGGGATGAAAAGTACGCGGTACCGCAAGTGCAGTGGATGAGCGATACGGTTTACCGCAGTTTAGCGGATAAAACGATGCAGCGGATGACGATTCGCGGATGAACAGATTCAGCGGATGAAACGATCCGCGGATGAAGCGATTCAGCGGATGAAACGATCTGTAGCGGCAAAGTGAGTTAGGCGGTAGCGATTTTCTCCTTTTTGACATTTTTGACCTTTTCGACCCATTTTGTCCGGTTTTTCCATATTTGTTTACCTTTACGCATTTATTTATTGATATATTTGTGATGTATTGCTTCAAGTATTCCTCTTTGAGTCTTTAAATTGCGTTTTTAAGCCAAAATACCTGAAAAACAATAAAAATACCCGTGATTTCGAAAAAGACAACTTTATATAAATATATGATAAAACATATAAATATATATATTTTTAATCAATTAATGAGCATAAAATCATGATAATTTTAGTGCTTTTTGAGCACTCATAAATAGTTGTAAAGAGGAAGAAAAAGAGAGGAAAATAGAGGGAAATAAAGGTTGATTTGTTGTATATTTCTCTGATATCTTTTATTGAATTAATTATATATAGCCTTATACGCATATAGATTACAAGGAAATTAGGCTAACTAACTCTAACATTTCTAACTGAATACACTGGTCTCCATTCACCTGTCCAACCTACATTGTTACCCACACCTCTGTGCTCTCATACGCCATATGCGTTCGACACTGCGCCGACAAGCAGCCCAAGCTGTTACACAGCTCTTATCATAATACTAATAATATAAATGTACGTAATAGTTCAGTGATATATTTGTAAGTTTAATCAAAAATTAATATAAAACGTATTTGTACTTTTTAGCTTATATCCTAACAGATACCATTTTTATTGCAATCAAGAACAAAAACCACCAGCGATTGCTTTCAGATTACAAAAATAAACGTGAGCAACACAATCAAGAATTCAAGTTGCAGTAGAAGGAATGCACAAGCCAATTTAACATGAGTTGTCCTCAAAAAGTATAAAGCTTACATCCATATGGAACTAAATCAGTTCCAATCCACTCTTATTGATGAACTGTCCAAGTCCAAGAATGTCATCTCCATTTATAAAACCAGCACAAACTATTAACCACTAATAACATATAAAATAATATATTAAAAGTTTACCTCGTTGTATCAGTGGAGGGGTCTAATTTATGGAAGATTAACTAAAATAGAAATGGATCACGTTAAATGTTCGAATGTTTGAGCGTGTTTTTTTTTTCAATTTTTCCTAATTTCTTTTATCCTACATAGATCATTTCGTCATATTTCCCAACAAATATTCACATTCACGTGACACAATCACACCTACCTTTCTTCCATAAGTCGTTAAGTCGCAACCCAATACCCAAATCTTTTCTAGTTTAGTTATTCCAGATTCGGCGATGGAGATGACTTCTCAGGAGCTCCGCCAGTTCAACGGTAGCGACCCGTCAAAGCCCATATACGTGGCTGTCAAGTGTCGAATCTTTGATGTTACCACCGGTAAATCTTTCTATGGTCCTGGAGGTCCCTACGCCATGTTTGCTGGGAATGACGCTAGCAGAGCTCTAGCCAAGATGAGCAAGAATAATGAAGATGTATCGCCCTCGCTCGATGGCCTTTCCGAGAAGGAGATCGGTGTTCTCAGTGATTGGGAGAAGAAGTTTGAAGCTAAGTACCCTGTGATTGGTCGTGTCGTTACTTGAAATTCTGTAGCTTTATTTAAGATTTTGTCTTTGTATCTATCTGTGCTTTTAAGTACTTTTGAAGAATTTGGGTATCTGTAATGTTGGTGAAATTTGGCAACTAACTGATGAATCTGATCTTGAAGGCCGTTTATGTTTCTGAATGGGTAAATAAATGAGAGACAAATATTGATTGATAATTACATGTATATGGGTTTTCTATGGCTGAGCTTGCTGTACTTTTTTTGGGTGACAACTGAGTTTGCTGTACTTGGTTTCATGTCTTTGCTGATGACTTCTGTGATTGTGAATTGAATGGCTATGCATGTTTATACCAATAGAATCCTTTTTATGCAAATTTTCTTGATAACTAGATAAATATCTTACTTGTTGAGGTTGGTGGCAGTTCTGTCCTAATTTCTATCCTTTTCTATCATAATTTTGCTCAATTATCATCCCTGTCAATTTGAAGAAGATACATTTTGCAGATTGGGAAAATGATTGTATTAGTCTTGTTATTTTGAAGTTGGTCACTTATAGTTTCAAAATTATGAAAAATGAATACTTATAGTTATGCAATTATGTAAGAGGAGCACTTAGTTCGTCGGCCATTAAAGTAGTGGAGCACTTTAATCCCATAAAAAGGGATCAATTTTTTACACTGTAGGGCTTAAGTTATATAAATATGGGATTGAATTATCAAGTTGAAAATAACATAGTACTCATTTTTAAATTTTAAAGTGCTGGAAACTTTATTTTACTCCTTTGTCAGGGATTCATATTAAATGGAAAAGTACGTTGCTTTTCTTGGTTATATTTTCTACTTTCTAGTCAATTCTCCTTTTTTGAATTTTGATGGCGTGTGCACTCTTCACTTCTAAGTCTGCCATTTTTTGTGCTCATAACTTATGCTGCTTGTACTACTGTTTTTTCTAGCTTAGGGCTGGTGCTGAATACAAGATGTGAAGATGCATGTGAATTTATCGGTAACTTAATAGGAATGTTGACAATTAGAAATTCAGTATACCAATGAAACTCAATGGACCTCAAGTTGTAAGGATGGTAAATGCCATTTTGTTTCAGTTTTGAGAGGTTTCTTTCCCAAAAGGGTCAAGTACGTACCGATTAAGTTGGGTTTAGGTCTTTTGTTTTTATTTGATCGACTAACATCTGCATCGATATGTGCAGTGCTTTAGCAGAATGCTTGTCATTGAAATCCATGGTGGAAGTGCATTATTTTCAGGCCAAAAAATTTGAAAAAGCAAGAAAAGTATAGGGCAGAGAACATTTGTAAGTGAAGGATTAGTATCCTATAATAGTCCTAAGATAAATGTAGTAACATGAGTTGTGGGCATACCTAATGTAAATTTGGAGGATATCAATGTGCATGTCCTGTGCTTAGATGCTTCTTGCATACAATCTAAAAGGGCAAGTTATTTATGTTATGATTTAGCATCACGAGTTTGCATTATAGTGATTGCTGCATGTTAGAACTTGAGCTATTGCTTCTTGTTGCTTGTATTGAATATTCTTTGATTAAAAAGGAGAATCTGAGTCTCATACCTCTTGATTTCTTGTCCATAGAATTACTTCCTTAATAGTCCTCACTCTAAGGAGAGATTCTTGCATATAACGGGGATTGACACCTGGTGGAAAGTGAAACCGACTCATCTTATCATTTTTATAAAAATGGAAAAGGTATAAGCAGGTGTTCTGACTCCTTGTTTTCTGTTCCTATTTTTTCCTTTCTTGATGTCCAAACCGAATTATATTTCCCAAATCAAATTGGGAAATATTACAGTAGTTGTCTTCTTTTGCAAAATATAAAGGATGAAACTATAGAGATAATGTTTGGACTTGTGGAGGTACTTGAATTTTTCATAATTTTTTATCTGGTAATTAAGGAGTTGGGGAGGAATTAAAACCTGAGTAGTTTTTTGGGAAAATATGATTTATACCCATGAGGTTCTTCTTTTTCTTCTTCTTTCTTCTTCTTGTTTTGTTTTTATTTTTTTTATTTTACAAATACCCTTTAATATTTGAAAATATGTCTCTAATGACACCATTGTTAGGCATTGTATCTTAAATAGCTCCTTTTTAAGTAAAAATGTTAACTTTTCTATCCATTATTTTTCACATTTGTTTTTGCTAAATTATAGAAATATCCTTAAAAATAATAATAAAATAAAAATACATTTACTCATTTATTGTATTTTATGGTTAAAAAATAAAAATCTACCCTAAATAAAAAAAAAATATAAAATTATAATAGTCTATTTAAATAAAAAATAGTTCTGTAAAATTAATATAATGTTCTTGATTTTTTTAAGTGTAAATTAGTTTACACCTTGTGACAAAATATAAGAGGTTCTAGTTAGCAAATAACTTATAAGCCAGTTTAGTAAGCATTTAATCAATATATGAACATTAATATATGATAAATATCAAATAAGATAAACAATTGACATATAATCTCTTAATTATTCAATGAGGAGATAATTTTGAAGAGATAACTTTGACACTAAGAAAAGACTATCGTCATGGGTAAGGGTCACCGACAAATATATCTTCTCTTGTATATTTTTTTCATATATCTCTCTCATAACTAACTCGAATTTTACTTTACTAAAGATACACTCATGAATCTAGATTCTTTCTCCCTAAATCTCTCTCCGTCTCTTTAAATCACAAGATAAGATATAAGATTGTGTTCTATTAGTTGAATAAAACATGGAGAAAAAAAGAGAGTATATAGTGTTCTCAAGTTCTAAACTAAACAGTTTTTGAAGAAAAAACCTTAAAAGTTTAGAGAAAACTTCACCAAAAGAAGTTCATATCTTGCACGGTCTCTAAGAGACCACATTTTATGTCCTTCCAAAATGAATCAACCTTTCGGTTTAGACATCCTTGCGGCATCTTCTAGTGCCCATAATGCTTATGATTCTATCCACAACCATGCAGGCTCAGATTAGCGACGTGACTTGCCCCGACAAGCCCTAAGCCCACAAGTTGAATAGAGAAGGTTGACCCATATAATCCAAAGCCATCCAATCATAGAGGCTCAAACCCTGTCCCTCTTTCTCTCCATCTTGGACTGCTTGGGACCTACTCACCCATTTATACATGAGTTCCTTGAACCCATAGGTAGGGCTATTATATCCAAGAAATTCACGACGACATACCTACAATATGTTATCCCAAAATCGATTAATAAGTTGTCCAACTATAAGAAGTGAAGTAAAGGTTGAACAAGGGCAGGCTCCCAAACCTAGTTGTTTCTATTGAGTCCACATTCATGTAACAAGTTATAGCCATCCTACTTTCAGATAAATTCAATATACATAATGTTAGTTCCTATGATGGTACTTAGGACTCGTTTGTGCACCTTCAGAACTTTAAATATTAGATATGCTTACAGCGATGCAGTCAGGTGTCGGGCCTTTCAACTCACTTTAATCAATAAAGCCTAGGCTTGGTACCATACCTTAGATCTAGCACAATTGATTTTGTAAGTCACATACCTTAGACCTAGCACAATTGATTATGTAAGTCTTGCAATCCTTTAAGTCTTTGTTAACATTTCCTTGTGCAAAATGCAAAGTCTATTTATTTTACTTAGTTTATTTGTCTTCTTTTAGTTAAGGTTGGTTATTGATGATCAGTAATGCGCGCGCACACACACACACATAATTAGGCTCACTTTGTATGTGAGCATGCTTACACACACCTTGGGGTTGATTTTTGTACTATACATATTAGGTTGAGTGTTGCAATTTGTGTTTCATTATGTTTGCGAGTATTTATGGAAAATTACTTCGTGATTTTTAAAATGAAATATTGTATTTTTTGGTACCTCGATGAGTTCTTCAACAACCCCCTCAGTGAGCCCTAAACAAGTGGTTGGTGAAGGCTAGTTAGGGAGACCCAATGGCTGGATTTTTCAATGAATACCTCCAATCTTTTCTTCTTTTTAATCAAGAAAACATAATGAAATTCTGCCAAAAATTTATCTAATTTTTTATTATGTTTCACAATTCACTTTGGGTATATTTTAGTGTTTGTGCTACGTTTTTGTGTGAGGTGAGGGCTTAAGATTATTTTACTATTTTGTTTATGAGCAAAATTGTGCTTTTGGGTTAGGCTTAGTATCATCTTAAGATTCCTAAGACAATATGTTTTGGTTGTTATGGTTAAGGTGTGTCTCTCATTCTTGTACATATTATTGATCATTGGTTACCAACCACACTGTGTGCGATGTTGGCTTTGGAGATGAGTCAGATCTGTGTGTTAGATCAAATTGTTATGGAGGCAGCAAGAAAGGGCACCAATGGGCAGTTGATGCAGTATATTCTAGATTGATAGACGTATTTATGTTTATACTTTTGTCAAGTTATATATGTTTATTGTTTAGTAGACTGTTTACTATTGAAGGGTTTCCATATGCACCTAGAGGATTTTACCATATAGATAGGGGTTCTTTGTGGGTTTACCTCGTTGTATTTGGTGTTATGTGGGTTTACCTCATTATATTTGGTGTTATGTATGATCTACTATTGTGCTTGTATAATCTGAGTTTATATTATGTATGTGTCAATATACTAAGATTTAAACTCTCATTAAAAAAAATTGATATTTGTTATTGCATGCTTTCTTTTCTTTCTCTTAAAGCATGCCTATAGCTTTCTGATTATTGCCTTTATTTTAAATTAATCTTGATCAATTTTTACTACATCTATTATCTATTTGCTACATGTTTACTTTCTACTGGTTGCGAGTTTAGAACGAGTCTTTAAGGATTCAATATCTTTTTAACCTAGTTGTGTATCGAGTGTTGGACTATTTCAATTGTAATCAGAGTAGGTTCACCTTGTTGAGCTTGACCACTCCGATGTTGAAAACTCACTTTACATACACACTTCTCACTGATGGATTTGAGAAAAGGAGGAAATGTACGTAGGCCTCCACATTTTAATGGGCTGAATTACACTTATTGGAAGTCCTAGATGTAGGCATTCTTATGGTTGCTAGGGGACCATCTATGGCTTCTTGTAAAAAATGGCTAGACGTATCCAACCAAGACCCTTCCTAATAACACTATCTTTCCAAAGCCAATGATAGACCAGAACAAAGAAGAAAGTAAAGAATCTGAATGGAACAAAAAATGATTGTATGTTATCATTAGAGTTGTAACTCCTTATGAATATAGAAGGATTTAAAGCTTCATCAACATACTTGAGACAATGATTGAGGGTAAAGTGATTCGTGATTTTGAAGCTGAACAAAGACTTCAAGTTCTGTATAATGGAAGAAGATGAGATGTTCAAAAAGTTTTATGATTGCTTCTCAAAAATCATCAACAACTCATATAATCTAGGGATACCAATAAGTGAAGAGAAATAGATTGAGAAAATAATTGCTAGTCTCCCACACCTTTTTCATACCAAGGTCATGGTGGTTGAATCAATGTATAAGCCAAGAGAACTCACTGTGAATGAGTTGGTAGGTGACCTTTAAGTCTTTGAACATTATCACCTACTCCCTATACAAAATCAAAACATTGCTTGTAAAGGAAGGAGCATCGCTTTCAAAATTACTAAGGATAATGGTTCCAGTAAAGATGCGAGTACTACTGTAATAGTAACGAAGACTCAAATCTTGATGAAGAAGAGATGGCACTGCTCACCAAGAAGTTTACTAGGTTCTTCAAAAATAAGAAGAGCTCTTCTAGTGCCGTTAGAAGAGATAACTCGAGATCTGTGAAGAATAACGAGGACTCTAAAAGTTAATTAGAGAAACACAAAAGGAGCCATGTCATCAAAATTAAATGCTTCCAGTATGGGAAGCCTGAACATATTGTACTGATGAGTGCTCCAAAGCTATTAATAGATCATGATTTTATGTATGTTAAATGATTAAATAGATCTGTATTAGCTTAATTCTGCTATCATTTTAAACAAATCTATTTTTGCAAAATCATGGATATATTTTATTATTTTTCAGGTATTTTAATGTCAAAAATATTTAATTGATCAAAACTTGAAGAATATATCTACAGCTTTAAAAGCTTAAAAGATAATATATGTAAAACATTACACATTTTCCAAATGATGAAAAATGATGTAAAAGTAAAATAAGGCATCTATTTGTTCATAACAATGTGGGTCACAACATGAAAGTTTTATGTGCCACAACTCAAGGAAAAAGGATTGAGAATCATGCATCATAGAATTGATGTGGGTCGTGGCATGAAAATTTTGTATACCACGGTACGCGTGTAATGGTTCGAGCTCAAAAAGGTGTACAACTTATGCATGCCATGGTATGAAAGAATTGTGTGCTGTGGTGCCAATCATCTTATCCATATTTTTCTCCTTTCCAACACATATAAATAGGACCTTAGTTATATTCTGGATCTGATTTAGACAACTTTTTTTCAATGATTTTTATAAGATTTATTATTGGAAAATATATTGATGACATATTTTTCATAATAAATTTAAAACCTGAAAGTTATTTTCCAGATACTGAAATCATTAACCTAACTTAGACACATTGATAAGAGTTTAAATTGATAGTCCCACCAAAAGTATCAATTAGATAGTCAAGTCAAAAGCATCAATTAAATAGTTTATTAATTCTTTATGAATAAAGCTTAATTTAGTTAACTATCAATTATTGATTCTCGCAAAAATACTTTAATTAATAATTGGTTAGTAACAAAATTGATTACTACCTTAGGATAATTTCTTATAAAAAAGAAAGAATCAATAATTTTAATTCATATTTTTAATAACCTACTTAATATTGAGCAAGTATAATTAATTACCTAATGTATCACATAGATTATCTACTTTATGATAAATGTTTAATTACCTAAATATTTATTGAATTTATCTTCATTATTATGTCATTAGTTTAGATCTTTAAACTCAAACTTTATGACAGATGTTTAGGTTTTATTTTTATTTTTAAGAATTTTTTTAATTATTTAAAAATCACATTATTTCTCTTTAAACCAACATTGAAAGTACCCTTGTCATTTTCTATAATGATTTGTGCACTTGTGGGCTACTTCATAAATAATACAAAATTTGTACACCTAAATTTGACACATCAAGTTTTTTTTAATGATTTGTGGACTTATAGACTATTTTATAAATCATACAAAATTTGACACATAAAAAAGTTTACTTTAAAATAATTCTCTTTCATTTATTTTCATTTTTCTTTTCTTTATTCATTAACTCTTTTATTATTTTATTTCTTTTACTATTTGTTTAGTATTTTTTGTTTCTCATACAATTTATATTTCTTTACTAACATGTGTATCATTGTATTATTTATTATTTATTATTTATTATGTGTTTAGTATTTTTGTGTACAAATATGCATTGTTTCATTTATTTATATATTTATTTTATCTTTTTATTTTTCTACTGGATAGGTAATTTTAATTTTTTTAATAAGTTTATGCAAGAAATGAGATCTTTAAGGTATCTTCTCACATAGTGTAATAATAACATTAATAGAGCCAATAGACTATCAAGAATGTTGGACTTTATGAAACATTCATTTTTTCATATTACCTTTCTTCTAGAGAGTGCTTAATAAAGACTCATTCTCTTTCATTAAGGACTTTTACTCAACATTCTCCCAGTACTCACCAAGGATCAGGGTTGCTTCCTACACATGAATTATGATTACGTAGAAATTTTGTTTCTTAGTGAGGTGTTCGTCGAAATCGTATTAGATATTTAAACTTAGTATGTTTGAATTTTCAAATGTAAAATTATGTGTCTTGAATTTTTTTTAATCTCAAATTAGAAGTATTTTTATTTTTATTTTTAAAATTTAAGAAAATATAAAAAAATAATTTTTTTATAATGAAATTTTTTTGACGTTTAAGAAAACTAGATAAAGTAAATTTACATACAATTTTAATATAAAATATTTTATTAAAATATTTATTATCAATTTTATCCGACTATATTATATAAATTATTATCAAATAAAAATTAGTTATAATACAATTCAACACATTTTAATCCAATATATAACTTATTCGATATGGTGTACCAAACATTCTATCACGACATTTTGAAAACCAGATATTGCCTAGTCTCTTACGATTATTGTTGCGCTTTTGTTACGGTTTTTGGGTGGAGACATTATTTATGGGTTGTTCTTATGTCAAGTTGGTCCTCATCCCCATTATTTTAAGTATTATCTTTGTTTCCAATTTAACTCTAGCATAATTAATTATTGTACTATGGATGACTGATGTCCATTACATCTAAAGACTAGGTTGTTCTAACTTTCGGTTATCCAATTTTTTAGGAGGTTGAGCATTCTGGAGGTGGCATTGCTTACCATTAATTTTGATACCTAAACATATTAACAGAAGGCTGCTTTTGTGGAACCTAGTGTTAGTGTAATTTGATGACCAATGGAAAAGCATTAATTTTGTGATTTTTTTTAGTGAGTAATTTTATGATCTTATGAAGCAAGCAGCTGTTCATTGTTATTAACTTTTCATTTTAAATGTCTCATTTGCAAATCCCATATGTGAGACTCCATACTGTGATTAGAGTACTAATCTCATGACTTATATTTGTATGCTAATGATAGTTCCAATCCTATGCAGCTCCCTTCACTATGGTTTAATTATCGGAAATCACCCTCAAATGGTTCAGTTTTACAAAACAATTAGTGGAAAGTTTAGGTTTGAAATTTTTGCATGTGTGTGGAAAGAGGAATTCAAATGCTAAGCGAAATTTTCACAAAACTATGTGCTAGATGTATGGTAGTAAAAATTGAAACGGTAAAATAAATAGCAATTAAAATATATTGTAAAAATCATTTGTATATTTAATTATATTCTATAAGTTTTTCCTATAATTATTTAACATAAATAGTTGAAGATCGACTATTTGTTGCACAGTAATTTTCATGCTTTTTTTATAGCAAATATTTGCACACTTTGCATACATAAAAATTAAGGTTTAGGAGTATACCTTTGCAATTAGTAACTTATTTTTAGGGTTGTATTTGGTTCTTACAATGGAAATGTATACTATTATTATTATTAAGTTGAAACAATATAATTAAAATAATGATAAATATTAAAGTACAATTTATAAAATTATAAATAAAATAAAATAAAATATTTATATTTTTAAATGAGATAAAATGATAAAAATAAAAATAAATATTTATACAAATGTGTGAGGAAAATAGATCATTTTAATATATGCTTAAGGGGTGGATGGAATGAGGATTTATGTTATTGTTGTAATATTTTACATTCTATTTCAAATTAACAATCAAATTAAACATACGAATATATTAAAAAATTCTCATTATCATTTCTATTGTTTTCAACCAAACATACATGATTTATTTCCAATAATGAGACATAACTTCAAGTTTTTTTTTTGTTAATAACTGGTTTGAATGTTAATATGGATTATGAAATGAATTATTTCCTTATGGTATTTCATCCCAACGAAATTGGAATTCCTTGGAGTGTTTTTCTCTATCTTCTTTTTTCTTAATTTGAATTACAAAGAAGTTTGTTTTCCAATTCTATTCACATTTAGAAGTCATTAGTTTTGTATTTTCCTATTTTATCATTTTGATTTTAACAATACGGTTTAACTAGAGAGGAAGAGTGAGAGAGATAGAAATATGGTATTTTCCCCCTTTATTCTTAAATATGAAAACTACAAAAGTTCTATCATTCATTCAAATGAAACTCATCAATACACAATCAAAGACTAAATAAACACTCATCAATACACAATCAAAGACTAAATAAACACTAAACACATGCCGGGAAAATGATGGATTTTTTAACAATGCCACTATATTATTGTGAGCTTCCTCTTATTACTCATCTTTGAGTATCTCCGCTACCAATTATGTTTGCTTGGATATATATCAATGTAGCTCCATATTTGACAAAATATTTGCATATTGTAAAGTGTTTGCATATATGAGAATTAAATAAATTCACAAACACATATCTATTGGAAAACATCATAACCAAGAAGTTGATATAGAACCACAAAAAAAAATTAAAACTCACTCACATCCTAAAGAGTCGATTGAAAATCTGCATTTGGTACACAACGACCTAGGGGTGAAAGGTAACCACTTCAAATTCCCGCTATAATGGAATTAGATAGAAAGCACACTGCAAATAAGGAGTAAATAAAAAAATTAGAAAGAAAAATAACATAACATATAGAGATAAGGAAAGTTGTAAAGCAAGAAAAGCATGTTCCAATAAATTCAAAACTTTTGATGTATAAACATATTTGACAATGAAGTTATTGTATTAAATTAGCATGTGATCATACAGACACATCAATATAATATAGTAAAACCATATAGGATCTAACACCTATGTGATAGCATCTATGGGTTAAAATGTAATGAAGATCGAGGTGTTGATCAAGTTGATGTTTCCAAATATTCTCAAGATTTTTTATAAGAAAATGACAATTCAATGACTAAGGATAAATTTGGAATATCAAGTTGGATGCAAGGATTACTTTAGGAAGCAATTTTTGTTTTAATTAATTGTGGGCCTTTTATGTTTAGGATTTTTTTTAATTAATTGTGATTTTTTTATGTTTTATTTATCATTAGTATTTTAGTTTTTTTATTTTATTTTCAAGGATGGATTAGGCCCAACCCAAAACTAAATAGGCTCATTAGGGTTGAATTACGCCTAGGGTTTATCTTTGGTTTGAATTGGTGTTTTGTCATAAGGGTTGTATAAAAATGCAACAGCCTTGTCATTTGGAGGAACGAATATCATTAATGAAAAATATATTTTAGAAATCTTTTGTTTTGCCTTCTTGTGTTCTTGATTGAATGCTTGAATTTGACTTATCAAAGGGATCATCTTTTGTGGCATCTCAAGATTGAGGTTTAAAGTACTTTGTTTCCTTAGGGTTCTAATCTGATAATTTTCAACACATTCTTAGCAATTCAACCGTTCATATTTTTTTGATTTTGTGGGTTCCTAGGGTTATTTTCTTAGAGGGTTTGCATCATTTGGTATTAGAGCTTTGGTTACTGAAAATAGGTTATCTATCTTCATCTATCTTCATTTTGAATTCTTGATTTAATATATATATATATATATATATACATATACATACATATATATTTGATCTTTGTTTGTTTCTGCATCTTTTCAACAAAAAATTCATCCTTTTATGTGTTTGATTGTTTTTGAAAGTTTATAAGATATTGACCTGATTAACCTAGAGAAGAGGGGGTGAATAGGTTATCCTTAATTTTTACCAATTTATAACTTAATAATCCGAAAAAAAATGGCCAGACATGCAATCACGTGTAAGAATAAAGTGCGGAAATAAAATAATAACACACGAAATTTTAGGTGGAAACAACCTAGGCCACAACAATGACCTAAGAGGAAAATCACCGGACCACCTAACTTTCCACTATGAAAATCAAATTTTCAAGTACAAACTCGGTCTTATGCTACCCTCCCTAGGATGCTGCCTCAATGTACTTTACTTACGAGCCCCTACTCTGTTTTCACAGTTTCCAATATTAGCATGAACGGTTTCCAGACCAACGTTCTAATAAGCTCCCCGGCAATCAGATCGTTCAAAAAGAAACTACAAAAGGAGTTAGCACAAAAACACAAGTGTCTGTATGTGTTCTAGAATAAATTTAATAATGAATAATCCTAACTAAATGATTCAAAATATATATCACTTAAATTAAATTAACTAGAAAATTCTAGATCAAAAATTACAATTGTCAAATCATTAAACTCTTACACTAAAATTTTTTTGACACCAACCATGCAGAAATAATACAAATCAATATATTAACTATATCACAGTTCTCTGCCGCAACATTAATATACATAAAAATTAAGTTCTCCTTAACTTTAATGCCCCACACTCTCACATTCCATGTTCATCACTAAACAATTTGCATTAGAAATTCAAGTCTAACAAACAACCCAAAAGCTAACAAAAAGCAACATTCAAATTAAGAAGATTAAATAACCCGAAAGAACCAAAACCATAAAGTATAAGATAAAATGTTAAATGCATAGAATGATGAATATGAGAATTTAAAAACCAAATATTAATTAATTATCTTCACTTTAATTCATGACCTTCAAAAACAAACCAACAACAACCATATATTTATTACCTTTGATCAATTAGCTTCACTCACCTTTCAATATCAAGAACTTCTAATAGTTTTCAAAGGATCGGCAGATTGACAGTTTTTTTACCCTATTCGGCAGCTTCAACAATTCTTTTTTTTTGGTAGATTGTTGTTAATAGTATTAGGGTTAAATGTATTTTGGGATTAATTTTTTAAAGCCCATTAAAAACCTTAATATTATGAAAAAATCATTTCTTAAAACACATCTTAAAAATATTAAAACACATCTAAAATTATTTAATTAATAATTTCATAAATTGATTCAAGTTTAAATAAATATTTTATCACAAAAAATAATTTTAGATTTATGAACATGTGTTATTAAATGCATGAATGCAATCCTATGTGTGGTAGTTATAAAATATATACCTTGAGTATGATTATCTGAAACTTGAGCATTTGTTCGGCTTTTCTTGATAGACTTGATAGGCTTTTCTTGATAGACTTGATAGACTTTTCTTGATAGACTTGATAGTAGACCTAAAAACAAATTTACAGGTTAATATTTTGTCCATGAAAATAGCCAACACTCATAGTCCTTACAAACTTCCCCTTTGGCATTTTCGTGTGGCAAAACCTCTCACTCACCACATGACACTTATAAAAATAAGATAAAAATACATTGGTGTCCCAGACTCCATAGTGGAACTATCCTATGGTCCGGTGAATCCATCTTTGCTGCAACTTGATAAGCTTGTAAGTAATTGAAAAGACATAGGTAAAGCAAACTTGGCTTGAAAGCCTCATTGTACATTAGTTCAGTTTACATACAAATAAACGAAGTGTAAAGAATAATCATGTAGTGTGCATTTATACCAATCAAGCTTAATTAAATATGTTCTCCCCCTATATGCATAACAAAATAAAAACATGGAAGTAAAATACATTATTCTCTCCCCCTTTTTGATATACGAGAAGGACAAAGCATTAGACAAAGCAATGAAGTTAAATTCCTCCTAAAGATATAACAATGTAAAAGTAGAGTAATGTAGAAGTGCAATGAGCTTGAAACTCCCTCTAAGTTCTATGACTCTATAACTTAAAAACCAATTAAAAGGTAATAAATAAAAATAAGATGTAAATGAATAAAAATATGATTTTTTTTAAATTTTCATAAATAGCCATGATGCTTAATTTCGCAAGTGTACGAATCATTCAAGTAATACAGTGTACAAAAGTACGGATATCAAACCCACAAGGAATGGCGTTACTAAGTACCAAAATTGACTAACCCTAATTTTATTTGAAAATCGAATTGTTGAAATTGTTTTAAAAGCAAATTAACATAAAACTAAAGCAAATAACAAAATTTAATGTTGTTCACAAATGATTAAAAACGCTAAGGCATTTGATTTCGCTAAATCAATTCAATCCGATTTCAAGTTATGTTATATGAAAATCAAAGTTAAAAGTGATGGTTGAAAAACCCAAACTTATCTAATACTCTTTCTCAAGTTATATTAGAATTACTTATCTATGAAAACCGACTATATTTCTATGAAGATTTAATCACAAATAAGCACATTACGATTTATGGAATTTCTGGAATAATCACATACATCATGCATTAGGTGTCAAACTTGCATTCAACATACGGTATTTATCACAAGAAGCATTCATTACACATCTCTCTGCTCAATATAATGCAACAAATCATCTAAATTGATCGTAAATTTAAAAGCATTAAGCATGGAAATAAATACTCGACTTGAAAAAACATTGAATTCATATAACCATAACAAAAGAAATCAGATTTCCTTGATCTAACTACATCATAGCCTTTACAAAAACGAATTAGTTCATAACGGAAATAAGAACAAACATATTCTCAATTGAATCCATGAACAAAAAATCTGAATAAAATGCAGAAAATAAAAGCTAAGGAGAAGAGATAAAAAACTCTTGAAGAGGAAGATTGGTAGCAACAACGGTGATGATCCTTCAAGCTTCCAACCTTTTCTCTCCAAAATTTCCTTTTTCTCCTCGCAAAAATAACTCAATTTCGCCTTCCGTCAGTTCCCTTCTTTTCTCCATCATAATGTATATATAGATCTAGGGTTTGTGGGGAAATTTTGGAACAAAACAACAAAAAAATGTGTTTTCAGACGCAACTACTGGCGAGACATTATTCTCGCCACAAGTAGATTTCTCGCAATTTAAATTTTGTTTTTCTGATTGGGTCAAGGCCAAATTAACGTGGCTAGCGACAAGAATTATTTGGTCAAGGCGAGATGAGTTTACCAAAATTTGTGCTCTCGGAAGATTTTTCGCTAAGATTTTAGCTCTGGCGAGATGAATACGATGAGGCAAGATACTTTGGGCAAACAGAGTACTTTGCCATGATTCACTCACAAAACTGCTTCGCATTTATTTTCAACATTTTCTCCGTAAGGTTTTACGGCCATGGCGATAATACTCTCAAGTGCGAAATTCCAAATTTTGTTCTCTTTTTATTTTCATTCAATCCCGATCATTGTACTTTGTCCCTAACTTCTCCAAAATCATGATTTTACTTGAAATTGCACTTTAAACACGAAATACGCCATGGAAATTACATTTCAGTGGATTAAATAATCAAAAAAACACAATTTGCACACAAATATCAACATTTAAATCATAACAAACATGCAATAATTTAGCTCTTATCAACAATCCTTAACTGCCTTGCTAGTCTCTAGCAAGAAAAGCGATCTATTTAATAAATTCAAAGGAGACATTAAGAGAATCTTCAAAGAAAAATTTTATTCTATTTACAAAATTACATTAAGCGTATGCACAAGCCTTTAAATCCTTTAGCGTTTAGTAGGTTCAAGATAGAAGTTGTAGTCTCGCAGTGGCTTCCAAATGACGACACCCACAAACATCTTACCTATAACTATCCTAACTTAAAACAATAAAATCACACAAAAATTAATTTGCACAAATGTCTCAAAAATTGTAAATAACACACAACACAAAGAATAATTAAATGTCACCTAAGCTTTAAGAAATCTCAAATGCAAATTTCACTTTTGTTATTGACTCTTAAACATCCATCAAACCACAAACCAAAATTTCCTTTTCTCCTGCAAAAATAACTCAATTCTGCTCTCTCTGCCGTGGCCTCCTTCTCCATCATAATGTATATATAGGTCTAGGGTTTTGGAGGGCAATTTTGGAACAAAATAGCATAAAAAAATGTTTTCGAACGAAACTCGTCGGCGGCGAAGTTATTCTCGCCGCGGCGAGATTTTTGGAAAACTTACGATTTTGGTTCCGCTAAATCTCGCCGGCGACGAGATGTATTTGGCCGGCGGCGAGATTTCTTTGGCCGGCGGCGAGATTTCTTTGGCCGGCGGTGAGATGTACTGGGCCGGCGGCGAGATTTCTTTGGCCGGCGACGAGATTGCTTTGCCAAAATCTGTGCTCTCGGGAAGATTTTCAACATTTTCTACGTAAGGTTTTCGCCGGCGGCGAAATTTCAAATTTTGAAATTTTGTTTTCTTTTTCTTTGATTCAATCCCGATCATTGTACTTTGTCCCTAACTTCTCCAAAATCATTATTTTACCTAAAATTGCACTTTAAACACGAAATACCCATGAAATGACATTTGTGGATTAAATAATCAAATAAACACAATTTTCATACAAATATCAACATTTAAATCATAACAAAAATGCAATTATTTAGCTCTTATCAACAACCTCAACTGGCTAGTCTCTAGCAAGAAAAGCGATCTATTTAATAAATTCAAAGGGAGACATTAAGAGAAACTTCAAAGGAAATTTATTCTATTTACAAAATTACATTAAGTGTACGCAATAAGCCTTTAAACCCTAGAAGGCCCTAGTAGACGAGTTGTAGTCTCGTGAGGGCTTCCAAGCTGATGACACCCACAAACATCTTACCTATAACTATCCTAACTTAAAACAATAACATAACATAAAAAATAATTTGCACAAAAGTCTCAAAAATTGTAAATAAAACCCAACATATAGAATAATTAAATGTCACCTTAGTTTTAAGAAATCTCAAATGCCCATTTCACTTTTATTATTTACTCTTTAACATCCATCAAACCACAAACCAATAGCCATAATGCCCAGATAAAATTATGCAGAACATCCACAAACAAAAAAGTGAAATCTCAAACTCCATAGGCTCACTCTTCAAAACTCTCTCCACTAATGAAGAAAAATACACCACTTCAGATCAATAGGACTTTATTAGGCTTGTAATCTTAGGCTTAGGTATTTGGTTAAGAAAGAACGGGAAGTGTCAAAATACAAATAATAACACTTATTAGATTAAACACAACCAATTAAGTAAAAGAGTAACACCATTTAACCCAAATTGTTTCTTCCGATCATAACCCATTTTTCCAAAGATAAACAAAATTCTTCCTCGATCTTTCACCTCAAGACATCCATTACTAACACTCTTTTATTTACTAGAAATGTAAGGCCCTTTTTCTTTTTTTCTTTTCTTTTCTTCTTTCTTTTCTTTTCTTTCTTTCGTTGCTTTTTTTAACATAACCCCCAACCAATTTCTTCCAATATATGTGGAAGATGTCTTTTTTTTTCTTTTTTTCTTTTTTTTTATTCCATCCTTACTCCAATTTCTCTTGAAAAGTTTGTGTTCAAAATTAAGTGCTCTTAACAAATAAGGTAGGAATTATATATATATATATATATATATATATATATATATATATATATATATATATATATTGGCTAAATAAAAGGAAGGTTATGTAAGGCAAAAGAAAGAAAAATAAGGCTAACAATATATTTAAATCGGCTCAATGAGGTAACTAGTGATATAAAGGTAACAAGGTAGGCTTTAAAATGGCACAATCGCTTCCAAAAATGGCCTATATCCTATCCTAAACAAAGGCAATTCCAAATTATTTCACTCAAGAGGTTTTCAAACGAAGTTCTAGAGTTTGTTGAGATCACAAAAATGTCCATGAAAAATTCGCACATAAGACTTCTCTAAGCATTTAGACTAATCAACCAAATCATACCACATACCAAAAGAGTCGCCAACTAGGTAAAATCAACATTTGAAATTATCTTTAAACCGAAGCAAAATTTAATGTCTTCTAAAAAGATACTTGTTATCACAATCACATTATTATCATCAACGTGCAAATTAAAATAAGTAAAATGCAAATAAAATAAAAATTAAAGAAATTAAATCAAAATGCAGAAAAATAAATGGAAAATCAAAATTAAACACAAATAAACACACAAACAAAACTAATAAAAATGAAGGGAAGAAAAGATTTACCGTTTACCGCACTCCCTAACCAAAACCTTACATTGTCCTCAATGTAAGAAAGAAAAACTGTATATGGCTTTTTTTTTCTTACCTCGCAAGACAAATAAAATAAGCAAATTTAATTAAAAATAAAATTATCATAAAATGAAGGCACTTTAATTTAAAATTTCTAAAATAAAATGAGATAAAAGATAAGAAAACAACCATGGTTGCCTCCCATTAAGCGCTTTTTTAAGTTATAGTCATTAGCTAGACTTTTATGTTATCTTTCTCGCTTGTTGAATTCTCCGTCAAAATATGGCCTCAACTGTCCATTTACCTTGAAAGTTCCCTTTGTTTCATGATCGATCTCAATTGTTCCATAAGGAAACACCTTGGTTACTAGAAAAGGTCCCGACCAACGAGATTTTAGTTTTCTTGGAAAAGTCCGAGACGGGATTTATAAAGCAAGACTTTCTATCCCACCTCAAAGTTTTGCCTCAAAATGTGCGATTGCGCCAAACCTTCATCTTGTCCTTGTATATTTGGTCATTCTCATAAGCATCATTCCTCATTTCATCCATCTCATTTGTTGCAGATTTCACAAGGAAAGCTTCTAGTGGTAGCAATGGAGTTCTCTCCTCAAAAGTCTCCGAGATTAACTTGTCAAGAGTGTTAATTTGAAAACAAGAATGTACCTCACTTGGAAATTTCATTGCTTCAAAAACATCAAAAGTCACTTGTTCATCTTGCACCCGTAGAATGAGCTTTCCTTGCTAAACATCAATCAATGTTCTTTCACCGATCGATCCACTAATTGTAGAGAGATTGAAGTGGGTTTTACTTCTCCCAGCCCTAGTTTTCTGAAAATAGAAAGTGGCATCAAATTAATGCTTGCTCCTAAATCACATAGGACTTTATCAAAATTGCAACTTCCTATAGTACAAGGTATAGTAAAACTCCGGGTCTTTCAATTTCGTGCGCTTTCTTGAAGAATCGCACTACACTCCTCATTTAGTACTTGACAGCTTTCATAATCTCCTACCTTTCCTCTTTCTTTGATAGAATTTCCTTCATGAATTTTGCATACTGGGGCATTTGTTCCAACATCTCTCAGAAAAGGAATGCTAATATGCAATTTCTTAAAAATATCCAAAAATTTATCAAATTGATTATCAATATTTTTCTTATTTAATCTTCGAGATATGGGATATGAGGCTCATATTTTGCATTTGGAAGGTTGAACATCTTGGGATGTTGATGGCTTTTCTTTTGATTTTTCCATCATTTTCTCCCGATTTCTGCCATTCAAGTTCTTTTACCACTTCTCAATGTGATAGCCTCTTACATGCTCTTTGGGATTAATTGTGTCACCTGGCAACGATCCTTTAGACCTTTCTAACCGCTTTGAAAGTCAGCTCTCTGGTTTTGGATGTCCCTGCTTATCGCCTCTCGATTTCTCAAATTTGTTCTGTCTCCTCAATGAACTTTCCCAAAATTCCTTCCAAATCTATTCATTTCTTTCTCTGGGTTGGTAGGAAGATGATGATTTGCTTGAATCCCCTGGTTATTTCCCCATGACAAATTTGGATGATTTCTCCAACCTGGATTGTAGTGTTCAATAATGGGTTATTTTGAGGTTTTTGGAAATTTGAAACATAATTTGTTTGCTCAAAGATTCTAGCGAAGCAAATGGATTTCCACTTTTGGCACTCAATACTAGCATGATTTCCACCACATAAATCACATTGTACGCTTGGTTTGATTCGAATTTGATGACAAAGAATCCATCTTTCTTGAAAGAGCGTTAACTCGAGGCCGACAAAGCATTCATCAATCAATTTACGACCATCGCTGGTCTTTTCAATTACCCGCTTCTGAATGTACTGATTATTGTTTTCTACCATAATCTCTAATAACTCATGAAAGCATCCTCCTGTTTTTCCCATTAAAGACCTCCAACAGATCATCAATCATTCGCACGATAGTTTGAAACCAACCCATTATAAAATGTAGAGATTTCAGCCTAAATTGGTATACCATGACGTTGGCACTTCCTCAACATTTCTTTGAATCTTTCCCATACAATGATTCTTGGTCATATTGTGTAAAAGATGTGATTTCATTTCTCAATTTTGTCATGCCTTAGTGAGGAAAGAACTTGGACAAGAATTTCAACCAACTCATTCCATGTTGTAATTGATCCCGTGGTAATGAATTTAGCCACTCCTCGCTTTTATCCTGCTGAAAAAGGAAAACCTCAATCTTATAGCATTTTCAGACACACCATTTATCTTGTAAAGATCACATACCTCCGTAAAGTAAGCAATATTGCATTTGGATCATCCTTTGACATTCCCCAAACTGATTTGATTGAACCATTTGGATAAAGGATGGTTTTATCTCAAAGTTATTTGCTTTGAACAGCCTCCTTATACCCGAAGTAGTTCTAGCAACATTAGGCAACGATAATCCCTCAAAGCTCTATGATTTCCATCTCTCAACAAATGGAGGATCCATAGTTGATTATTCTATTAAGGTGAGGTTGAACGCCTTCTTCTCCTCGCTGACGCCTAAATGTTCTATCAATCTCGTGGTCAAATGGAAATTGGTTAAGGCTTCGTACGCCTCATACAACAATCCTACAAACTGTAAAATTAACTAGCACAAAAACAACACAAAATTACCCTTTTTAATGATAAATGAATTAAAAGAGTAAATTAAACAAAATTAAAAATGAAACAATGATAAATAAAATTAACTTCAAATTAAAACTAAGATTAGGTAGTATCGATATTAATAAAATCAAACCATTCTAAGAATCGCGCCAAAAACTTGATGCTTAATTTCGCAAGTGTACCTAATCTGCTCAAGTAACAAAGTGTACAAAAGTACCTGATATCGAACCCACACAAGGAATTCATGCTTACTAAGTACCAAAATTGACTAACCCTAATTTTATTTGAAAACCGAATTGTTGAAATTGTTTTAAAAGAAAATTAACATAAAACTAAAGCAAATAACAAAATTTAATGTTGTTCACAAATGATTAAAAACGCTAAGGCATTTGATTTCGCTAAATCAATTCAATCCGATTTCAAGTTATGTTATATGAAAATCAAAGTTAAAAGTGATGGTTGAAAAACCCAAACTTATCTAATACTCTTTCTCAAGTTATATTAGAATTACTTATCTATGAAAACCGACTATATTTCTATGAAGATTTAATCACAAATAAGCACATTATGATTTATGGAATTTTCGGAATAACCACATACATCATGCATTAGGTGTCAAACTCGCATTCAACATACGGTATTTATCACAAGAAGCATTCATTACACATCTCCTCTCGGTCTCAATATAATGCAACAAATCATCTAAATCTTGATCAGAAATTTAAAAGCATTAAGCATGAAAATAAATACTCAACTTGAAAAGAAAGAATGCATATAACGATAACACAACAAATCATATTTTCTTGATTTAACTACATCATAGCCTTTGCAAAAACGAATTAGTTCATAATAGAAATAAGAACAAACATTATTTCAATTGAATCCATGAATAACAAATCTAAATAAAATGCAGAAAATAAAAGCTAAGGAGAAGAGATGAAAACTCTCAAGATGAAGACTTGGTAGCAACAATGCGATGATCCTTCAAGCTTTTAAAAGCTTTCTCTCCAAAATTTCCTTTTCTCCCGCAAAATAACTCAATTTCATTTCTCCGTGGCCTCCTTCTCCATCATAATTTATATATAGGTTTAGGGTTTTGAGGGCAATTTTGGAACAAAATAGCATAAAAAATGTTTTCGAACGAAACTCATGGCGATTTTTGGAAAACTTACGATTTTGTTCATGAAATTCCCGCCATGGCGAGATGTATTTGTCAAGGGCGAGATGTACTTGGTCATGTGAGATTTCTTTGTCAAGCATGAGATTGCTTTGCCAAAATCAGGTTTCTGGAAGATTTTTAACATTTTCTCCGTAAGGTTTTCGCCGGCGGCGAAATTCCAAATTTTGAATTTTTTTTTCTTTTTCTTTGATTCAATCCCGATCATTGTACTTTGTCCGTAACTTCTCCAAAATCATGATTTTACCTAAAATTTCACTTTAAACACGAAATACCCGTGAAATGACATTTGTGGATTAAATAATCAAATAAACACAATTTTCACACAAATATCAACATTTAAATCATAACAAAAATGCAATAATTTAGCTCTTATCAAGCCACATAAGGTATTAAACTCATTTAATCACAAATGAGCACACAACCAATTGAGAACTCATCATATTGTAACTCTAATTTTGATTATTTATCATATAAATAAATAAGTAGAATAGAAGAGGTGGACAAGCACACTTCGCACATATAATGACATATTGAAATTTATCTTGTTATGCATATAGGGGGAGAACATACTTAATTACACTTGATTTGTATGAATGCATACTACATGACTATTCTTTACACTTTGCTTATTTCTATGTAAACTGAACTAATGTACAATGAGGCTTTTAAGCCAAATTGTCGTATGTTTTGTTTATGTCATTTCAATTACTTACAAACTTGTCAAGTTGTAGAAAAGATGGATTTACCAGACCATAGGATAGTTCCACTTTGTATTTTATCTAATTCCTAAAAGTGTCATGTAGTGAGTGAGAGGTTTTGCCACCCGAAAATGCCAAAGGGGGAGTTTGTAAGGACTATGAGTGTTGGCTATTTTCGTGGAAAAAATATTTATCTGTAAATTTGTTTTTAGACATGCTTTCAAGTCTATCAAGAAAAGTCAAACAAATGCTCGAGTTTCATATAATTGTACTTTTGGTATATCTTTGATAACTACGACACATAGGATTACATTTATGCATATAATAGTACATGCTTATAAATCTGAAATTATTTTTAGTGCTAAAATATGGAATAAGATATGCTAAAATATATTATATAAGATATGCTAAAAGATATTAGATAAGATATACTCTAAATTATAATGGAAATCTTTATCATAAAATATATTTTTAAAAGATATTAGATAAGATATACTCTCAATTATAGTTGAAATCTTTAGCATAAAAGATAGCATAAAATCTATCTTAAAAGAACTCTTCTTTAAATAAGAGTCTTCTTAATTAGTGAGTATTATTAATCCTATTTGAAATAGAAAAGATATTTATCAATCATATATGAGTTTTCTTAATAAATGAGTATTACTAATCTTATTTGTAATAGAAAATATATTTATCAATTACATAGGATTAAGGGTTTTAATTTTTCCTATAAATAAAACTCATTGCTCATTGTTTCAATCAACCACACAAGAGCATTATTCTATTCTTCTTAATTTCTTTCTCTTTTTTTACAAATATAAGATCATAATTCTTTAGACTTCTTTATTTAGTTAATCTATCAAATATTTGTGGTTATGTTTGATTGATTAATAAGCCTAATTATTTTATGATATTTTGATAATATGTTCTTATGGCTTCTTCTTTATTTTTGTTCTTAAATTGTTAGATCAAATAATTATTTTTGTCATATCATAGTTATTTGATTTGATTATTAATCTTTAAAGAAGTTATTTTTATGGAACTTATGCTTGATCTTTTTGCTCTAGGATTTACTACTTGATTTGATAAGTGGTATATGTTTTGAATCATCTAGTTAGGATTATTCATTATTAAATCCGTTCTAGAACACACACGAGCACTTGTGTTTTTGTGCTAACCATTTTGCAGTTAATTTGGGAACGTACCTAATTGGCGGGAAGTTTATTGGAACGTTGGTCTGGAAACCGCTCACGCTAATATTGGAAACTATGAAAACAGAGCAGGGGCTCAAAAGTAAAGGCAATATCCTAGGGAGGGTAGTATATGACCCAGTTTGTACTTGAACATTTGATTTTCATATTGGAAAGTTAGGTGGTCCGGTGGACCGGTGGTTTTCATCTTAGGGCATGGTTGTGGCCTAGATTGTTTCCACTTAAAAATATCATGTGTTATTATTTTATTTTCACACTTATTTTTACACACCATTTCATGTCTGGCTACTTTGTTTAGGTTATTAAATTATAAATTGGTAAAAATTAAAAATAACTTATTCACCCCCTCTAGGTTAATTAGGTCCATATCTTATAAACTTTCAATTGGTATCAAAGCCAACACTAGATACACTTAGTGTTAGTCCTATGGGTTTTATTATGGATCATTTTATTAAGGATTATAGCTCAGATGATGAAGAACTTGATTCTTCTTTTCTCTCTAAATATAATGTTAAAATTTCTAAAGAATTATTATGTAAATGTCTTAGAGCCATAGAAGAGAATAATTGTTTAAATAAAAAAATAGAAAAATTAAATGAACAACTTGAGACACGTGAAATTTTTTCTAATAAATTAAAAGAAGCGAATAATATTTTATAAGAACAAAATAATGCTTTGAATTTGAGTCTTGTAAGTTTTAAAGAAGAAAATAATAACCTTGTTGAAGATAATAAAAACAAGTGCAAGAGCTCAAAGAATCATGTGAAGTAGTTAAAAGACTTACTATTGGAGCTCAACACTTAGATACAATATTGAGCATTGGTAAGTCACATGGTGATACATATGGCTTTGGTAATAAGAATGAGAGTTCCACACCTTCAACATCAAAGACCACATTTTTAAGGCCCTTAAACTCTACTCCTACTGTTACTAATTATGCACAAAGAACTATTACACCTATGGTAGAAAAAGTTGTTAAGTTTGTGTGTGTCTGTCATCATTGTGGTAGGAAAGGTCATATAAGACCAAAATGCAGATTTTTGAGGAATGCTCTTGAACTTAATCATTCTTTCCATGATTCATATAATAGGACTCATAAGCATCATTCATCTATATATGCTACATCCTATTCAAGGATGAATGGAAATTATAATATCTTGTTCATAAATTCTACTAGGAAGCATGAAGTCTTAGGTGTAAAGAGGCAAGCAAAATTCAGTACTTTTAATGCTAAGACTAATTATCATCATCCTACTATGCATATTGTATCTTCATTTGGGATGAATAAAAAAGGTACAACTAAGTCTAAGAACACGCCTATGAATCCTAAGTTTGTTGAGTCCCAACCCAAGGACATAGAAAAACCAAAATGCAAGAAAATGTGGGTTATGAAAGGTTGTTTTTTTTTTCTGGTCACTTGACCATCTTTTATTCCTTCATCTAGGTATTTTTGTTTGAGTGCTTAAATGAGAGAAGTAGAATCTTTATTTGGCCAACATGGTATTGAACTTATTCAACACTTACAGACAAATAACCTTATTTTTAATAACTTAACTAATTTTGATGTTTATTGTATAAATTATTCTACAATTTTGGCTTATGCACACACACATATTCTTGTACATGTGATGATCGATGTTGCCATAAAATTATTCACACACTCACAAACACACATATATGTTATGCTTGAAGTTTATGAATTTTCTTGAAAGACTCTAGGACTTCTACTAATCTTGACTATAAAATTGTGTTGAGTTATATTTCTTAGTTTCAAAAACTTTACCATATGGATGCATCTAGTATTGAGAGGGCTACCTATTGTGATGTGTGAAGCTATCACAGTGAGCAGAGAGGGCTACCTCACAACTAGTGTGAAAGTCATCATGCTAGGTTTGTGGCTTGTGCAAAAAATTTGTGCAAAAAACAACTGCTTATAAAACTTGTATTTGGAATGCACAAAAAGAATGAGCCAAAGGAGGTTATAAAAAAATATCATTTACCTTATATATATAATAATAATAAATATATAATAATAATAAAAATAAAAATTAGGTCCTCTTTTAGTAGATATATTTTATTTTGTGAGATTAAACACTCGATTATAATTTTACATGATAGGTGATATTTTTTCTTTTGAGTCTTTCTTGATTCCAAATTCACAAAAATCAAAACATCCTGACATAATTTTTATGATTTAATTTTAATTTTTTAAAGTTTGAATAATAAATTAAAAACCACATATATTTCTTACTTAGATCGACATTTGAAGTATACTTGTCATTCTCTATAAAATGATTCGTGCACTTGCGAGAGTTTTATAAATATAAAACTAAATTATCTATAAGATCGGTATTACTAATTCGATGTTGGCCTTGTCTAATCAAGTTTTTGGCACCGTTGCCAATGAAGGAATAACATTTTTAAATTATTTATTAAAATTTTACAAAATTTATGTGTTTTAAATAATTGTGACTTTTTTATTTAGTTAAAACATTTAAAATTTAAACTTTAAAATTTTAAATTTGAAAAATGAAAATAAAAATCTAAAAATATGTTAGATTTGAATATTAAGTTCATAAACATAAAAAAAACATATATGAGATAGAATTTAAATTAATATATAAATTATTTATCATACACATAAAAAATTATAAATAAAATATCTTTATTTTTAATTCAAATTTAAATCTTTAAAAAAATCTAATTTTTTTTAATAAATATTTTTGATTTAATGTTCGTAAAAAAATAAATAAATAATAAATCTTAAATTTAAAAAATCTAAATAAGTAGTAAATTAAATTTTTAAAATTTAAAATTTAAAAGAAAATCAATAATCAAAAGGAAAAAAATTTAAAATTTAAAATTTAAAATAAAAATAAATTTAAACTTTAATTTATTTAATTATTTTCTTTTTTAAAAAAATAAAATAAAAATAATCGTAAAATATAATATATAAAAATAAAAAAATCATATGTGGTACTACTGTTAAACCTACCAATGGAATCTCCTTTTTCCATAATAACTCCATCTTGAACACCTAATGCTTGCATAGTTATTAGGAAGATGAGGTCTACTCAGCTTCCTGTGTCAACTAAGATTCTGTAGTCATTGCATGATCCCATTCTAAGTATGATTACCAAATGAATTTTGTGTGGAGATGTTTTCTCATCATTATTGGTGAATTTTATAAGAGTGGATGGCACCCGATCTGCAAGCTATAAATGTAGGGGCTCCCACGCACCTCATGCATGTATCTCTTCCTTGTACTACTCAATGCTCCATTAAGTCTAGGTCCTCCATAAATAGATTGTATAGTGCTTACATTGTATTCATCATGTAGCTCCACTCCATTTTTTGGCTGTGTAGGAAATCTTAGTACCTCCCATGTGGTCTTTGCTCAACCCTTCTATTATTGTTCCCTATAAGATGTCCTAAATAACCTCTAGATGAAAGACCCTCTATCTCTTTCTCTAAATGTCCTCAATTCTGAGTTTCATGGCCAATGTCCTTGTGGAATACAAACCATTTAGAAGTATCCTTTAATGGTGCTCTCATGTGAGGTGGCCATCTAACATTCTGCTCATTCTCCATTCTTAACATATCCTGAGTCAAACTTACCCTTAGAAGTGTCCCTCTAAAGGTCAAGAGTTCCCTCCCTAGAGTCTAGAATATCTTGACCATTGGCCTCCTCCTCAATGTGTTAAGGTAAAGCATTTTTTTCTAGCCATGACTATCTTGTCTCACTCAACTTTCTTTTATCCTTTTCCATATTAGTTTCTATAACTACTTTCCCTTTCCTACTAAGCCTGAGCTCATGTTCAAGACTAACAAATTTCATTGATTCCTCATTTGTTTCTTCCATTGTATGGGGAATATTTTTTGTTAATTCTCTAAATAAGCTGAAACTTCTCAATAGCCCTTTCTTGAATGCCTTAATCGTTAGTGAACTATGATATTATGCTATTTGTAGCTTTTCTTCCCTAAATATTTTCATGTAGTCCTTCATAGATTCATCACTTCCCTAAGTTATCGAAAAAGGATGGTAAGACTATTTTTTCATAAGTTTGTTGCTTGCATAATTTATGATGAACATCTTTGCAAATTGTACGAAGGATGTGATGGTGCCAGGCACCAAATATTTGAACAATTTATGTGTTCCATCACATAAAGTAGCTATGAAAAGCTTACATATAACAACATCTCTCTTATCTCATGTGAGACTTATTGGAGCCATAGTTTTCTTAAAGAGTAATAAGTGTGTTACGAGGTCTTTCATCCCTTAATAGTCTTGGAAATTGGGTGTGTTGACTTTTATGGGAGACACTTTATACTATATTTCATTAAAGAAAGGATATATACACAACTGGTCATAGTCTTTATCAATATCATGATAGGATTTGTCCTCATCTTGTTTGCAGTTTTTATCCTCAAGTGCTTGAAAATATGCCTTCCATAGTTTTCTTTCTTTGAGCAATGTTCATGTTTGTCTCATATAGCCTCTTATTCTAATCAGGCTAGTTGTACCTCATCCTATACACTATAATGCACTACTCCTCTTTGGTATTCTCCCTTCATCTTGGAAGTTCATCTCTTTCTGGTCATACCTTTTCTATTTCTTTGATTAACTTCACAATGTGATCTATTTGTGGAGTAACCTCTAATGGTTGGATGTTAACTTTGCCTTCTTCAACTTGTAGCTCACTATTTTCTCTTCTCATCTCCTTGAGCTTGAGCAATCAATGTGCAATGTCGATGTTAGCATCAACCTTTTATCGGTCATTATTATGATGTTTAGGTTGGCTTTATTCCTTATGCATTGGTATAGCCATGGTGATAAGTGCATAAAAACATGCATATTTTATGATTTATTGGAATTAAAAGAATGAATTAGAATTTAATATTGCATTTTAACCTAAATATTTTATAAATTATGTTTTTAGAATCATGGGGTATGTTTTGATGTATTTAAGGTATTTTTGGGCTTAAAAGATGAAAATGGTAAAGGACCAAGCAAATCCTCACAATCAAGGGCATAACTATCATACAATGGAGGGCATAAATGTAAATATTTATACAAGATACACCAAAGAATGGTCAAAACATTAAATTGGAAAAATTAAGGGCGTATTTCAATAGGAGTATATGTGTGCTGTGGCATAAGCCTCTCAGATGAATTGCATAGAATTGGAAATAGGTTCACGCTGCAGCATAAGTCGATGTGTGGTCTGTAGAGTAATTGAAGGCTAGAGGCAAGATAGAATCTAAAGACTATTAATGAGTTGGGATTTGGGCATTGATATTAATCATTAGCTTCTTCTTCTTAATTTTCTATTATTTTAATTATGATTTTATCAAAATCTGTGCCTAGCTAATTTATTTTTGTGAATGTGGGCAATTGCCAAGCCTTAGACTATCATTTTAATTAATAAAATGTTATGATGATTTTTAGATTCAATCCTTAATTTTTGATGTATTTAATTCTATGTTTAAATTCAATGGATATGTATGTATGAATTAGAGTAGCTAACTAGTTTACTGCATATGTATGTTTGATGGTAGTCTAAGATTGTTGGTATATTATGAGAATATAATTGCTAATATGCTTATTCAAATTGATATCTTTTTGCTTTGTGACAGTGTGATAAGCAGGGTTGATACCTTATTGATCCTTGCAAAGGTTTACTAGTTTTTAATGCTATTAATAGCTTACTTAACAATTACACCAAAAACTTGATGTACCAAATTTAGGCGTACAAATTTTGTAAATTTTATAAAATATCTTGCAAGTTCACAAATTACTTGTAGAAAATGACAATCATACTTATAAGGTCACTCTAAAGAGGAATCATGTGGTTTTTAAATCATTTAACAAATTCTTTAAAAATAAAATAAAATAACCTAAACATGATATCATGATTGTTTTGGGTTGAGTTTCTAAACTAATAACATAGAAATAAAGATACATTCAATAAAAATTTAAGAAATTAAATAATTATCATGCAATGGAGAATTTATGAGATGTATTAGTTAGTTAATCATGCTTGTTCAATATTAAGTAGGATATTAAATATATGAATTAAGATTATTGATGATTTCTTAGAGGTATGAAAATATCCTAAGACATAGATCATTTTCTTTGTTAATTAAACTTTAATTTCCCACCTTTGGTAGACCAATAATTTAAACATTAATTAAATTATGCTCATTTTCTAAGAAATTACTAAACCATTCAACTTGTCACCTTCGGTCATATAAGTCATCAATATATCTTCAATAATAATTCTTATGAAAATCTTTAAAATAGAGCTCACTCTAACTATACAGTTTATATATAAACTAAAAGATTTAAGAATGCTATGATGCGTATTTTCGCAAGTGAATGAATCGTTCAAGTAATAAAGTGTACAAAAGTACGGATATCAAACCCACAAGGAATGACATTACTAAGTACCGAAATTGACTAATCCTAATTTTATTTGAAAACCGAATTGTTGAATTTGTTTAAGAAGTAGATTAACTTAAAATTAAACGCAAATAAAAAAATTTAATGTTGTTCACAAATGATTAAAAATGCTAAGGCATTTGATTTCGCTAAATCAATTCAATCCGATTTCAAGTCATGTAATATGAAAATCAAAGTTAGAAGTGATGGTTGAAAAACCCAAACTTATCTAATACTCTCTCTCGAGTTATATTAGAATTACTTATCTATGAAAACCAACTATATTTCTATGAAGATTTAATCACAAATAAGCACATTACGATTTATGGAATTTCTAGAATAACCACACACATCCTGCATTAGGTGTCAAACTCGCATTCAACATACGGTATTTATCACAAGAAGCATTCATTACACGTCTCCTCTCGGTCTCAATATAATGCAAAAAATCATCTAAATCTTGATCAGAAATTTAAAAGCATTAAGCATAGAAATAAATACTCAACTTGCAAACAAAGAATTCATATAACGATAACACAAGAAATCAGATTTTCTTGATTTAACTATATCAAGGTAAATGGACAACAGTTGAGGCCATATTTTGATGGAGAATTCAGCAAGCACAAAGATGACATAAAGTCTAGCTAATCACTATAACTTAAAGCGCTTAATGGGAGGCAACCCATCAGATTTGTTTTCTCATCTTTTATCTTATTTTATTTTAGAAATTTTAAATTCTGTACTTCATTTTATGATAATTTTATTTTTAATTAAATTTTCTTATTTTATTTGTCTTGCAGGTAAACAAAATAGAAAAAAAGCCATTTACAATTTTTCTTTCTTACATTGAGGACATTGAGATTTCACCTTTTTGTTTGTGGATGTTCTGCATAATATTATCTAGGCATTATAGCTATTGGTTTGTGGTTTGATGGATGTTTAAGAGTCAATAACAAAAGTGAAATTGGCATTTGAGATTTCTTAAAACTTAGGTGACATTTAATTATTCTATATGTTGAGTGTTATTTACAATTTTTGAGACATTTGTGCAAATTATTTTTTATGTTATGTTATTGTTTTAAGTTAGGATAGTTATAGGTAAGATGTTTGTGGGTGTCATCCCTGGAAGCCCTCACGAGACTACAAATCGTCCTACTAGGGCCGCCTAGGGGTTTAAAGGCTTATTGCATACGCTTAATGTAATGTTGTAAATAGAATAAATTTCCTTTGAATTTTTCTTTTAATGTCTCCTTTGAAATTATTCATAGATCGCTTTTCTTGCTAAAGACTAGCAAGAAGCTGGTTGGGGGTTGTTGATAGGAGTTAAATTATTGCATTTTTGTTATGATTTAAAGGTTGATATTTGTGTGAAAATTGCGTTTTATTTTATTATTCAATCCACAAATGTCATTTCTAGGGTATTTCGTGTTTAAAGTGCAATTTCAGGTAAAATCATAATTATGGAGAAGTTTGGGACAAATTTCAATGACCGGGATTGAGTGCAAATAAAAAGAAAACAAAAGTTCAACATTTGGAATTTCGCCGCCAGCGAGAATATTCACACACAAATAAAATCTTACCGAGAAATGTTGAAAATCACGCAGTGAGCACAGATTTTGGCAGTACATCTCACCACGGCCATACATCTCACGGCCAAATACATCTCGTCGCGACACAATCCCATTCGCGTAGATTTATGGAACCAAAATCGTAAGTTTGCTGTAAATCTCGCCGGCGAGTTTCATTCGAAACATTTTTTTATGCTATTTTGTTCCAAAAATTGCCCTCCAAAACCCTAGATCTATATATACATTATGATGGAGAAGGAAGGAATGACGAGTTCAAAGGCATTTTTGGAGAAGAGAAGGAAATTTTGGAGAACTTGAATGATCTTCACCATTGTTGCATACCAAGCCTTCATCTTATAGAGTTTTTCTTCTCTTCTCCTTAGTTTTTATATTCTGCAATATTGATATTTGTTATTCATAGATTCAATTGAAATAATGGTTGTTCTAATTTTTGCTTAACTAATTCGTTTTTGCTAAGGCTATGATGTAGTTGAATCAAGAAAATCTGATTTCTTGTGTTATCGCTCTATGAATTCGTTGTTTTAAAGTCGAGTATTTATTTCCATGCTTAATGCTTTTTAAATTTCTGACAAGATTTAGACGATTTGTTGCATTATATTGAGACCGAGGAGATGTGTAATGAATGCTTCTCAGATAAATCTTGTATGTTGAATGCGAAGTTTGACACCTAATGCATGATGTATGTGGTTATTCTAGAAATTCCATAAATCATAATGTGCTTATTTGTGATTAAATCTTCATAGAAATATAGTTGGTTTTCATAGATAAGTAATTCTAATATAACTCAAGAGAGAGTATTAGATAAGTTTGGGTTTTTCAACCATCACTTCTAACTTTGATTTTCATATAACATGACTTGAAATCGGATTGAATTGATTTAGCGAAATCAAATGCCTTAGCATTTTTAATCATTTGTGAACAACATTAAATTTTGTTATTTGCGTTTAGTTTTATGTTAATTTTCTTTTAAAAAAATTTCAATAATTCGGTTTTCAAATAAAATTAGGGTTAGTCAATTTCGGTACTTAGTAACGCCATTCCTTGTGGGTTCGATATCCGTACTTTTGTACACTTTATTACTTGAACGATTCGTACACTTGCTAAATTAAGCATCAAGTTTTTGGCGCTGTTTATTAATATCGATACTACCTAATCTTAGTTTTAATTTGAAGTTAATTTGCTTTATCATTGTTTCATTTTTAATTTTTTTATTTTGCTCTTTTATTTCATTTATCATAAAAGAAAAGGTAACTTTGTGTTGTTTTTGTGCTAGTTAATTTCGGTTTTAGTTAATTTGTTGTAAGTAAGGAGATGTACAAGAAGCCTTAACCAATTTCCATTTGATCCAAAGATTGATAGAACATTTAGGAATCTAAACCGAGAAAGAAGGCATTCAACCTCACCTTCTAATAGACAATCAGTTATGGATCCACCATTTGTTGAGGGAGGTGGAAATCATAGAGCTTTGAGGGATTATGCTGTGCCTGATGTTGTTGGAACTACTTCGGGTATAAGGAGGCCAACTGTTCAAGCAAATAACTTTGAGATAAAACCATCCTTTATCCAAATGGTTCAATCAAATCAGTTTGGGGGAATGTCAAAGGATGATCCAAATGCACATATTTCTTACTTTCTAGAGGTGAGTGATCTTTACAAGATAAATGGTGTTCAAGATGCTATAAGATCGAGGGTTTTTCCTTTCTCACTTCGGGATAAAGCCAAGGAGTGGTTAAACTTCATTACCAGGGATCAATTACAACATGGAATGAATTGGTTCAGAAATTCTTGCTCAAGTTCTTTCCTCTTGCTAAGACGGAAAAATCGAGGAATGAAATCACATCTTTTACACAAGATGACCAAGAAGCATTGTACTGAAGCTCGGGAAAGATTCAAAGAAATGTTGAGAAGTGCCCACATCATGGTATACCAATTTGGCTCAGTAAGTCTCTACATTTTATAATGGGTTGGTTTCAAATCGCGTGCAATGATTGATGTCGAAATTTGGAGGGTCTTTAATGGGAAAAACACCGAGGATGCTCACAGTTATTAGAGATCATGGCGTAAAAACAATAATGTCAAGTGGCATTGAAGCGGAGTAATTGCAAAAAGACCAAGACAAGGTAATGCGTAATTGATTCAAGTTGAATGCTTTTTCCAAGTTTACGCTTCCGCAAGAAAGATGGATTCTTTGTCATCCAAATTCGAATCCAAACCAACTACAAAATGTGATTTATGTGGTGGAAATCATTCTAGTATCGAGTGCCAAGCTGGAAATCCATTTGCTTCACCAAATGCTGAGCAAGCAAATTATGTTTCAAATTTCCAAAAATCTCAACATAACCCATATTCGAACACCTACAATCCAGGTTGGAGAAATCATCCAAATTTATCATGGGGAAATAACCAAGGGGGATTCAAACAGCCATCATCTTCCTACCAACCCTAAGAGAAGAAACAAATAGATTTGGAAGGAATTTTGGGAAAGTTCATTGCGGAGACAAGAACAAATTTCAGAAATCAAGAGGCAATCAATAGGGACATCCAAAACCAACCTGGCAAATTTCATAAATATAGAAAGATCTCAAGGATCATTGCCTAGTGACACAATAAATCCCAAAGAGCTTGTAAAGGCTATCACATTGAGAAGCGGTAAATAACTTGAATGGCAGGGGAAATCAGAGAAAATGATGGAAAAATCTAAAGAAAATCCATCAACATCCCAAGATGTTCAACCTTCCAAAATGCGAAATATGATCCTCCTATCCCATATCCTCAAAGATTGAATAAGAAAAAGATTGATAATCAATTTGATAAATTTTTGGATATTTTTAAGAAATTGCATATTAACATTCCTTTTTGCAGAGATGTTGGAACAAATGCCCAAGTATGCAAAATTCATGAAGGAAATTCTATCAAAGAAGGAAGTCTGAGATTATGAAACCCGTCATGCTAAATGAGGAGTGCATGGTTAGTTCTTCAAAGAAAACAGCCACGTAAATTGAAAGACCCAGGGAGTTTTACTATACCTTGTACTATAGGAAGTTGCAATTTTGATAAAGTCCATGTGATTTAGAGCAAGCATTAATTTGATACCACTTTCTATTTTCAAAAACTAGGCTTGGGAGAAGTAAACCCACTTCAATCTCTCTACAATTAAGATCGATCAGCTGAAATATCCTCGAGGGGTAATTGAGGATGTTTTAATTAAAGTTGACAAATTTATTTTCCCTGTAGATTTCGTGGTGCTTGTGGAGGAAGATAGAGAGGTACCATTGATATTGGGAGACCGTTCCTGCAACTGGAAGAACATTGATTGATGTTCATCAAGGAAAGCTCATTCCTCTGGTGCAAGATGAACAAGTGACTTTTGATGTTTTTTGAGGCAATGAAATTTCAGAGCGAGGTACATTCTTGTTTTCAAATTAACACTTCGACAAGTTAATCTCGGAAACTTTGAGAGAGAACTCCATTGCAAGTACCACTAGAAGCTTGCCGCTTATGAAATCTGCAACAAATGAGATGGATGAAATGAGGAATGATGCTTATGAGAATGCCTGAATATACAAGGACAAGACGAAGGTTTGGCATGATAAGTAATACTTTTGAGGCGAAACTTTGAGATGTGGGAAAGCGCCGCTTTATAAATCCCGTCCCATACTTTTTCCAGGAAAACTAAAATCTCGCTGTCGGGACCTTTTCTAGTAACCAAGGTGTTTCCTTATGGAACAATTGAGATCACCATGAAACAAAGGGAACTTTCAAGGTAAATGGACAACCTGGTTGAGGCCATATTTTGACGAAGAATTCAAGAAGCGTAAAAGATGACATAAAGTCTAGCTAATGACTATAACTTAAAGTCATTTTAATGGGAGGCAACCCATCAGATTTGTTTTCTCATCTTTTATCTTATTTTATTTTAGAAATTTTAAATTCTGCACTTCATTTTATGATAATTTTATTTTTAATTAAATTTTCTTATTTTATTTGTCTTGCAGGTAAACAAAATAAAAAAAAGCCATTTACAGTTTTTCTTTCTTACATTGAGGACATTGAGATTTCACCTTTTTGTTTGTGGATGTTCTGCATAATATTATCTGGGCATTATGGCTATTGGTTTGTGGTTTGATGGATGTTTAAGAGTCAATAACAAAAGTGAAATTGGCATTTGAGATTTCTTAAAACTTAGGTGACATTTAATTATTCTATATGTTGAGTGTTATTTACAATTTTTGAGACATTTGTGCAAATTATTTTTTATGTTATTGTTTTAAGTTAGGATAGTTATAGGTAAGATGTTTGTAGGTGTCATCCCTGGAAGCCCTCACGAGACTACAAATCGTCCTACTAGGGCCGCCTAGGGGTTTAAAGGCTTATTGCATACGCTTAATGTAATGTTGTAAATAGAATAAATTTCCTTTGAATTTTTCTTTTAATGTCTCCTTTGAAATTATTCATAGATCGCTTTTCTTGCTAGAGACTAGCAAGAAGCCGGATGGGGTTGATTGACAGAGTCAATTATTGCATTTTTATTATGATTTAAAGGTTGATATTTGTGTGAAAATTGCGTTTTATTTTATTATTTAATCCACAAATGTCATTTCTAGGGTATTTCGTGTTTAAAGTGCAATTTCAGGTAAAATCATAATTATGGAGACGTTTGGGACAAATTTCAATGACCGGGATTGAGTGCAAATAAAAAGAAAACAAAAGTTCAACATTTGGAATTTCGCCGCCAGCGAGAATATTCGCACGGCGAAAATCTTACCGAGAAAATGTTGAAAATCACGCAGTGAGCATAGATTTTGGAAAAGCAATCCCTCTCCGGCCAAGTACATCTCGGCCGTCCAAGTGTATCTTGTCAGTCACCATGATAATCCGTATTTGGTGAGATTTAGCGGAACCGAATCGTAAGTTTTCAGAAATCTACACATGGCGAGAATAACTTCGACGCCATGAAGTAGTTTCATTCGAAAACATTTGTTTTTGCTATTTTGTTCCAAAATTTCCCTCCAAAACCCTAGATCTATATATACATTATGATGGAGAAGGAGGACTAGAAAGCGTAGTTCAAAGGCAATTTTGGAGAAGAGAAGGAAATTTTGGAGAAACTTGAAGGATCTTCACCATTGTTGCTACCAAGCCTTCATCTTATAGAGTTTTTCATCTCTTCTCCTTAGTTTTTATATTCTGCAGTTTATTGATATTTGTTATTCATGGATTCAATTGAAATAATGGTTGTTCTAATTTTCGTTATGAACTAATTCGTTTTTGCTAAGGCTATGATGTAGTTGAATCAAGAAAATCTGATTTCTTGTGTTATCGTTATATGAATTCGTTGTTTTAAAGTTGAGTATTTATTTCCATGATTAATGCTTTTAAATTTTTGATCAGGATTTAGATTATTTGTTGCATTATAGTGAGACTGAGAGGAGATGTGTAATGAATGCTTCTTGTGATAAATACCGTATGTTGAATGCGAGTTTGACACCTAATGCATGATGTATGTGGTTATTCTAGAAATTCCATAAATCATAATGTGCTTATTTGTGATTAAATCTTCATAGAAAATATAGTTGGTTTTCATAGATAAGTAATTCTAATATAACTTGAGAGAGATTATTAGATAAGTTTGGGTTTTTCAACCCTCACTTCTAACTTTGATTTTCATATAACATGACTTGAAATCGGATCGAATTGATTTAGCGAAATCAAATGCCTTAGCGGTTTTTAATCATTTGTGAACAACATTAAATTTTGTTATTTGCGTTTAGTTTTATGTTAATTTTCTTTTAAAACAATTTTAACAATTCAGTTTTCAAATAAAATTAGGGTTAGACAATTTCGGTACTTAGTAACGCCATTCCTTGTGGGTTCGATATCCGTACTTTTGTACACTTTATTACTTGAACGATTCGTACACTTGCGAAATTAAGCATTAGTTATCACAATCACATTATTATCATCAACGTGCAAATTAAAACAAGTAAAATACAAATAAGAAAAAATAAGACAATAAAGAAATAAAAGAAATTTAATCAAAATGCAAAAAAATAAATAGAATATCAAAATTAAACACAAATAAACACACAAACAAAAACTACTAAAAAGGAAGCAAAGAAAAGATTTACTGTTTACCGTACCCCCAACCAAAACCTTACATTGTCCTCAATGTAAGAAAGAAAAACTGCAAATGGCTAACTTCATCACAAAGAGAAAAAGAGTTAGGTGCACCATCACAGTCACAGTAATTTGTTAAATCAAGGGTTTAACAATAAAATAAAATCAATCATGTCACATTTTTTTACCTACAAGACAAATAAAATGAGAAAATTTAATTAAAAATAAAATTATCATAAAATGAAGTGCAGAATTTAAAATCTAACTAATAATTTACCAAAACTTAAAATTTAAGCTAAAATTTAAAATTTAAAATTGCTAAAATAAAATGAGATAAAAGATGAGAAAAAAATATGATGGGTTGCCTCTCATTAAGCGCTTTAAGTTATAGTCATTAGCTAGACTTTCTGTCATTCTTTCTGCTTGTTGAATTCTCGTTCAAAATATGGCTTCAACCGTTGTCCATTCACCTTGAATGTTCCCTTTGTTTCATGACTGATCTCAACTGTCCCATAAGGAAACACCTTGGTTACTAGAAAAGGTCCTGACCAACGAGATTTTAGCTTTCCTGTAAAAAGTCTGAAATGGGAATTATAAAGCAACACTTTCTGTCCCACCTCAAAGTTTCGCCTCAAAATGTGCTTATCATGCCAACCCTTCATCTTGTCCTTGTATATTCGGGCATTCTCATAAGCATCATTCCTCATTTCATCCATCTCATTTGTTGTAGATTTCACAAGGAAAGCTTCTAGTGGTAGCAATGGAGTTCTCTCCTCAAATGTTTCTGAGATTAACTTGTCAAGAGTGTTAATTTGAAAACAAGAATGTACCTCACTTGGAAATTTCATTTCTTCAAAAACATCAAAAGTTACTTGTTCATCTTGCACCCATAGAATGAGCTTTCCTTGCTAAATATCAATCAATGTTCTTCCAGTTGCAAGGAACGGTCTCCCCAATATCAAGGGTACCTCTCTATCTTCCTCCATGTCAAGCCCCAGGAAATCTACATGGAAAATAAATTTGTCAACTTTAATTAAAACATCCTCAATTACCCCTCGAGGATATTTCATCGATCGATCCGCTAACTGTATAGATATTGAAGTGGTCTTCACTTCTCCCAGGCCTAGTTTCCGGAAAATAGAAAGTGGCATCAAATTAATGCTTACTCCTAAATCACATAGGACTTTATCAAAATTGCAACTTCCTATAGTACAAGGTATAGTAAACCTCCCTGGGTCTTTCAATTTCTGTGGTAGTTTTCTTTGAAGAACTGCACTGCACTCCTCATTTAGCATGACAGTTTCATAATCTCCCAACTTCCTCTTCTTTGATATAATTTCTTTCATGAATTTTGCATACTTGGGCATTTTTTCCAACATCTCTGCAAAAGGAATGTTAATATGCAATTTCTTAAAAATATCCAAAAATTTATCAAATTGATTATTGATGAGCAGAATCGGGATTGTCAAAAACTTTGATGCCATCCCCGGTAACGGCGCCAAAAACTTGATGAGCGAAAATCGACATCGCTGATCCTGCCAATACTTTGGTTTTATATTTATAAAACTCTCGCAAGTGCACGAATCATTTCGTAGAAAATGATAAGTATACTCCCAAGGTCGATCTAAGGAAGGAATGTATGTGGTTTTTAATTTATTATTCAAACTTTTAAAAACGAAATTAAATCCTAAACATCCTGTCACGATATTTTGGGTTTTGTGTTTTTAATCTACTAACATAAAAATAAACATAGATTCAATAAATATTTATGCAAATTTTATCATTTGTAATAGTGGAGTATTTATGGATATAATAACTAAGTTAATTATGCTTGCTCATATTATTTAGGTTATTAAAGATATGAATTGATATTTATTGATTCTCCATTTTTTGTATGAATACCACCTTTGGTGGGGTTAGATATTCTTTATTAACTAAACAAATCAATTAACACCTATGGGTGGGGTTGATAACTAATTTGGTTAATTAAATTAATTCCTTTTTTCTAAGAGATTGAAAATGAATCATTTAAATGCCACCTTTAGTGGGGTTAGATAGTTTAAACTTTATTCAAGGTGTCCAAATTAAACCTAAGAATTTAGTTATCCGAGTACTAACTTTCAAGTTTTAAAACCACCATTGAAAACATGTTGTCAATACATTTTCAGATAATAATTCTTATAAAAACTTTTGAAATAGAGCTTCACTCTAACTACCGGGCGATTGTACCAACAAATAAAAGAGCACTACTCTAAATTAGACCGGATAACTAAACCTTAAAATCTAGTTTTCAGATTTAAGTTTGTAATGAAAAATAATATATTTCTCTCTAACATTCTTAATATAAAATCTTGAATATAAATAAAATGAATTCATTTTAGAGATTTTCACCTATTTAATATTTCGCAAGCATAACAACGTTATTATTATATCATGTTTACAAACAGCCAGCACAGTTAAATTTAATCACAGATAAATTAAATATAACATGTAAGAATAAAGCATAAAAAATAACTGTAAAGAAAATAAAATCCTTACAGTACTTTAATGCTATTCCCGTAGCTGGAATACCTCCAAACGGAATTTGCACTTCCATTTATTGAATCAAAAGCATATAAATTACAAAAACATAACTAGTTCTTCCCAAGAAGGGAAGAACTCTAAAACTAAGAGAAATTAACTAAAAAATAAGAAAAACTAAAAAAAACTAAAAACTAAGAAATGTAAGAAAGAAAGAGAGAAGAGAATGTGTTTTGAGGTCTGTTTTGAAGTGAAGAGAAGGAGGATATTTATAGGAGAGGATGGAGAGAAAAAGAGTGTAAAAAAATGTTAAAAATTGGTGAAAATGTGTAGTACAATTATGGAGGTCATTGATGATGTCAGCATGACATCATTGAAATGACAATGCGTGAAAAATGGAACGAAATGGTATCGGGCGCGCGGATGTCTGCAGAACCTTGCGCCGCAGTATGACGAAGCGTGACCCAAGGCGTCTTATTGCGCGTGAAACTGATGTGCAACGCCTGCGGCGCGGATCTGGAGGAAAGCGCGCGCATGCAACGCGCGAACGTGGAAAACCCGTCTTGGCCTTTTCGCGGGGTGGGCTGCTCCAGGCGCGATTTTTTCCTTTTTGACATTTTTGACCTTTTTGACCCATTTTGTCCAATTTTTCCATATTTGTTGACCTTTCCTCATTTATTTATTAATATATTTGTGATGTATTGCTTCCAGTATTCCTCTTTGAGTCTTTAAGTTGCATTTTTAAGCTAAAATACCTGAAAAAAATAAAAATACCCGTGATTCCGAAAAAGACAAATTTATATAAATATAAATATATATATATATATATATATATATATATATATTTTTAATCAATTAATGTGCATAAAATCATGGTTATTTTAGTGCTTTTTGAGCACTTCATCCCCGACCAGAACCTTGCTAGCCACTTAGCAAGAGAAACGATAAAAACTAAAAATTAAATTATCCTAAATCACTTCCGTAGATTTAACACGGTTGCATTTAGCCTATGCAACAAGCCTTTAAACACCTAGGTTGCCCTAGTGGACGAGTTTGAGTCTCCTGTGGGTTTTCAGTGATGATACCCACAAATATTGAACTAAATGTAAAAATCAAAACAATCAAATCAAAAACTAAAATTACAACAAAATCAAAAATTAATTTAAGAATAAAAGAAAACAACATATCACAAAAATGTCTCATACTTTTTTAATCTCTTTTAAGATCATAATTAAAATCTCAAGCATAAGTTATTTTAATCTCTTTAAACAATCATTGATTTTATTATAATAATTAGTCGAAAAATCATTTTCATATTTCATGTCAAAAATGTATCAATTTAATTTCACCCAATTTCGGTGTCATGAATCGAGAATTCCTTCAACTCTATTCCTCACAAGTCAATACTCTCAAAACTCTTGAATCCTATGGGTTCAAACACTCATACTAATTTATATGCGAAAGAGTTGATGTATAGAAATGAACTAATATGTTCGCATATGTATAAAGAATAAAGGCTTAAAGTGTTATTTTAACATTGATCTCATGAAAGGAATCAAATGTATAAATTATAAAGATATCATATATAAAAATTATTTTCATGCATAAATCAAACTCATTAAGAAAGAATTTCAAGATATATGCCTTTTACAAATGAAGAGAGTGCAATGACTTTTTAGGGAATTATTTCCTATATCTTTCTTTTGTAATTAACCTTTACTCACAACTTTGTAAGCAATGTGGGTTATAGTATGTAGATTATACTATATATTCTTTATCTCTCTATTTTTTTCTGAAGATATTTCTCAATATATATATTTTAGAGAGTCAACGCATGTAAGATTGTACATTTTTGGATTTTAGTGAGTGGTTAATTTTGTGGCTTTTCTATTTGATCTTGGTTTAGGTAACCCCAGATATGTCTCTTTTTTTTTTGTAACAGTCATGCATGAATGAGATATAAGCATATACTATCAATTTCTACTCAAATCATTTAATCTAAGCAAAAATAATAATAAAAAATATACGATACTCTATTTAAGATGAGAATAAATTCATACATTCAATGCTAATACCTATAGAGATCATCTAAAAATTTGAAGAAATAAGAAATGTGTTTGGAGTAGAAAAAATATATATTTTACTCCGAATAAAGGAAATTAGGCTCAAATTATATCTCACAAAGGTAGTCTCCACTAAAAAAAATTCATAAACACCGATTTTTGGGTTTAATATAATTTCTACATCTTATCAAGAAATACTAGTTATGACAAAAACTAACTAATTATCAAAAACTAATTACAAAATATTTCATGATATGTTTTTAAAAATTAATCTAACAGTACAAAAGACTTAACTATTTACTTAAATTTGATTTAAAGAAATGATAAATTTTTGTGAGTAAAGTTTTTTTTAATTCCAAAAATTACTAAATCACACAAAATAGAAATAAAACCAAACACACAAAAAAAAAATGAAAATGTGAACATAAAAATAAAATAAAAAATTATTATATATATATTTTTTATTTTTTTTATTTTTTTATTTTTAAATTGTCAAAAAAAAAATTTTAATTAAGCATAATAACTTTTCACCACCCCCAACCTAGAACTTACATTGTCCTCAATGTAACAACTGTAAATTAAAGATATAGAGAAAAGAGAAGAAAGATTACCTATTTCTTGAGAATGTGCAAGTAGGAATGGAAAATGCAGGTGCATCCATCATATTCATCATTAAAGTGTATACGATCATTTGTGAACTTCTAACATCTCAACAAATATTTTTAGTTTTAACAATTTAAAAATTATTCACATGTAATTAAAATGAAATAAACAATAAAATTAAGTAAATAAAACAAATAAAATAAAATTACCTAAAATGATGGGTTGCCTCCCATCCAGCGCTTAGTTTAACGTCTTAGCAAGACGTAACTTGGGGATTGCATTTTAAGTAAACTCAATGTCCCCTCATCATTGAGTCAATCAAACCTACAGGTAAGACAAGGTTGTCTACCTATACTTTTTCAGTCATGCCCTATTGATTTTCAAATTTCTTTCTGTACTTAAAACTAGGGGCATACTTGAGGGTTTTAGATAACCCACATCTAGGTGCAAATCAAATAATTAAGGTATCAAAACACAATTGTACCTAGATCAAACAAAGCAACTAACTCCTTAGATTGTAATTAAAACTTTAAAATTTTGGAGATAGTTTGAGAAATTTTTGTTTTGTTTTGTTTTTTTAAATAAAATAACATAATCAGTATTAACCAAAAGTGCTCACAGGAAAGAATGGTGGTGCAAAAGCTCCTTAAAAACCATCCTCCTAGACAGAACAACTTTCCAGGAAAGACTAGTGGCCTGAAGGTTTCGAGAACTAGTCTCAGACGGAACTCCGTAGATCTTTACTTTTCATGCTATTAAAATTAAGTTAATTAAGTTAAGTTAAGTAAAAAATTTAAGTTAATGAAAATCTAATTAAGTTAATTAAGTTAAATGAAGTAAAAATATAAGTTAATTAAGTTAATGAAAATTTAAGTTAATTAAAAAGCTAACTTAATTAAGTTAATTTAAGTAAAAATCTAAGTTAATTAAAAAGCTAACTTAATTAAGTTAATTAAGTTAATGAAAATTTAAGTTAATTAAAAAAAATAAGTTAATTAAGTTAAAAAAAAACTAAGTTAATTAAGTTAATGAAAATCTAAGTTAATTAAAAAGTTAAGTTAATTAAGTTAATTTAAGTTAATTAAAAATATAAATTAATTAAGTTAGTAAAAACCTAAGTTAATCAAGTTAAATGAAAATTAAGATAGAAAAATATTAAAATTAAAATAATAAAATAAAATTGAAAAAAAAAATAAAATAAAATTGAAAAAAAGTAAAATAAAATAAAATTGAAAAAGGTAAAAGAAAATAAAATAAAATTTTTTATATTTAAAAAAAATTAAAATTAAAATTCTAATAAAAAATTAAAAAAATTAAATTAAATGAAAATTAAAAATTAAGTTTTTATTTTTTATAATTTTTTTTATTTTTTTTATTTAATTTAATTTAAAACTTTTTATTAAATTTATTTATTTATTTATTAAGAAATTTGAAAAAAAAGTATTTTTTATTTTTTTTTAAAAAATAATAATTTATTATTATTTTTTATTTAAAATTTATTTAAGTTTTTTTTAATTTTAAATTTCAAAATTATTTTACTATTAAGCTATAATTTTTTTATTTTTGTAAATATTTTTTTACAATTAATGAACGGTAAAAATATTTTTTTTACTTCGAATTTCAATTTTCTAAATTATTTTATTATTATTTTTAATTTTTATTTTTTTTAATTTTTTTAATTTTTTATTATTTCTTATTAAATTTGAAATTTGAAATTTGATTAAATTTTTTATTTTTTTATTTTTTTACAAAAACAAAAAAATCACAATTATTTACAACACAAAAATATTTTTAAAATTTTGATAAATAAATTAAAAACGCTATTCCATCCCCGTGACAGCAAAACTTGATGAAGCGAGAATCGGGATTGCCAAAAACTTTGATGCCATCCCGTGCACGCCAAAACCTTGATGGCGGCAAATTTATCGTCGATCCTACCAATACTTTGGTTTAATATTTATAAAGCTACCATGAAGTGCGAATCATTTCGTAGAAAATGATAAGTATACTCGAGTCGATCTAAGGAAGGAATGTATGTGGTTTTTAATTTATTATTCAAACTTTTAAAAACGAAATTAAATCCTAAACATCCTGTCACGATATTTTGGGTTTTGTGTTTTTAATCTACTAACATAAAAATAAACATAGATTCAATAAATATTTATACAAATTTTATCATTTGTAATAGTGGAGTATTTATGGATATAATAACTAAGTTAATTATGCTTGCTTATATTATTTAGGTTACTAAAGATATGAATTGATATTTATTGATTCTCCCTTTTTTGTATGAATACCACCTTTGGTGGGGTTAGATATTCTTTGTTAACTAAACAAATCAATTAACACCTATGGGTGGGGTCGATAACTAATTTGGTTAATTAAATTAATTCCTTTTTTCTAAGAGATTGAAAATGAACCATTTAAATGCCACCTTTGGTGAGTTAAACGATTTAAACTTTATTCAAGGTGTCCAAATTAAACCTAAGAATTTAGTTATCCGAGTACTAACTTTCAAGTTTTAAAACCACCACTGAAAACATGTTGTCAATACATTTTCAGATAATAAAATCTTGAATAAAAATAAAATGAATTCATTTTAGAAATTTTCACCTATTTAATATTTCGCAAGCATAACAACGTTATTATTATATCATGTTTACAAACAGCCAGCACAGTTAAATTTAATCACAGACAAATTAAATATAACATGTAAGAATAAAGCATAAAAAATAACTGTAAAGAAAATAAAATCCTTACAGTACTTCGAGCGGAATTTGCACTCCCATTTATTGAATCAAAAGCAAATAAATTACAAAAACAAAACTAGTTCTTCCCAAGAAGGGAAGAACTTTAAAACTAAGAGAAATTGCCTAAAAACTAAAAAAAAACTAAAAACTAAGAAATGTAAGAAAGAAAGAGAGAAGAGAATGTGTTTTGAGGTCTGTTTTGAAGTGAAGAAAATGGGGGTATTTATAGGTGAGGATGGAGAGAAAAAGTGGGTGAAAAAATGTTAAAAAATGATGAAAACTCGTAGTGCAATTATGGAGGTCATTGATGATGTCAGCATGACGTCATGGGGGCGACTGCATGTGAAAAATGGGGGAAAAATGCAATAGCGCGCACGGAGGGTAGCTAGGGCGCGCACAGGTGCGCGCAGAAGGCAGCAGCAGCGCGCGCGTGAACAGTGATAGCACGTGCGGATCTGGAGGAAGGCGCGCCATCTGCGCGCGGATGTGGGCCATGCTGCGCGCGCGGCTGGGCGCTGGCGCGCGTGGGGTGGGCTGCTAGGGGCGCAATTTTTTCTTTTTTGACATTTTTGACCTTTTCGACCATTTTGTCCAATTTTTCCATATTTGTTGACCTTTCCTCATTTATTTATTAATATATTTGTGATATATTGCTTCGAGTATTCCTCTTTGAGTCTTTAAGTTGCATTTTTAAGCTAAAATACCTGAAAAACAATAAAATATCTGTGATTCCGAAAAAGACAAATTTATATAAATATATGATAAAACATATAAATATATATATTTTTAATCAATTAATGTGCATAAAATCATGGTTATTTTAGTGCTTTTTTAGCACTCATCAATTATCAAGCTTTTTCTTATTCAATCTTTGAGGATATGGGATAGGCGGCTCATATTGGGCATTTGGGGAAGGTTGAACATCTTTGGATGTTGATGGCTTTTCTTTAGATTCTTCCATCTTTTTCTCTGATTTCCCCTGCCATTGAAGTTTTTTACCGCTTCTTAATGTGATAGCCTTTACATGCTCTTTGGGATTTATTGTGTCACTAGGCAACGATCCATGGAACCTTTCTGCAATCTGCTTTGAAAGCTGCCCCATTTGGTTTTGGATGTCCCTGTTGATTGCCTCTTGATTTGTAAAATTTTTTCTTGTCTCCTCAATGAACTTTCCCAAAATTCCTTCCAAATCTGTTGGTTTCTTCTCTTGGGGTTGGTAGGAAGATGATGACGGTTTGAATCCCCATTGGTTATTTCCCCATGACAAATTTGGATGATTTCTCCAACCTGGATTGTAGGTGTTCGAATATGGTTATGTTGAGGTTTTTGGAAATTTGAAACATAATTTGCTTGCTCAGCGTTTGGTGAAGCAAATGGATTTCCAGCTTGGCACTCGATAGTAGCATGATTTCCACCACATAAATCACATTGTGCAGTTGATTTGGATTCGAATTTGGATGACAAAGAATCCATCTTTCTTGAAAGAGTAGCAACTTGAGCCGAGGCCATAATCTCTAAAAACTCATGAGCATCCTTCGGTGTTTTTCCCATTAAAGACCCTCTAGCTGCAGCATCAATCATTGCACGATAGTTTGAAACCAACCCATTATAAAATGTAGAGACTTGTAGCCAAATTGGTATACCATGATCTGGGCACTTCCTCAACATTTCTTTGAATCTTTCCCAAGCTTCATACAATGATTCTTGGTCATACTGTGTAAAAGATGTGATTTCATTCCTCAATTTTGCAGTCTTAGTAGGAGGAAAGAACTTGGACAAGAATATATGAACCAACTCATTCCATGTTGTAATTGATCCCGGTGGTAATGAGTTTAGCCACTCCTTGGATTTATCCCGAATTGAAAAAGGAAAAACCCTCAATCTTATAGCATCTTCAGACACACCATTTATCTTGTAAATGTCACACACATCCAAAAAGTAAGCAATATGTGCATTTGGATCATCCTTTGACATTCCCCCAAACTGATTTGATTGAACCATTTAGATAAAGGATGGTTTTATCTCAAAGTTATTTGCTTGAATAGTTGGCCTCCTTATACCCGAAGTAGTTCCAACAACATTAGGCACAGCATAATCCCTCAAAGCTCTATGATTTCTACATCCCTCAACAAATGGTGGATCCATAGCTGATTGTCTATTAGGAGGTGAGGTTGAATGCCTTCTCTCTCGGTTTAGACGCCTATTTGTTCTATCAATCTCCAAATCAAATGGAAAATGGTTAAGGCTTCTTGTCCATCTCATACAACAATCCTACAACCAAAAAATTAACTATCACAAAAACAACACAAAGTTACCTTTTTTATGATAAATAAAATAAAAGATCAAAATTAAAAAAATTAAAAATGAAACAATGATAAAGATAATTAACTTCAAATTAAAACTAAGATTACGTAGTATCGATATTAATAAAATCAAACCATTCCCCGGAAACAGCGCCAAAAAACTTGATGTGTATTTTTGCAAGTGTATGAATCATTCAAGTAATAAAGTGTACAAAAGTACGGATATCAAACCCACAAGGAATAGCATTACTAAGTACCGAAATTGACTAATCCTAATTTTATTTGAAAACCGAATTGTTGAATTTGTTTAAGAAGTAAATTAACTTAAAACTAAATGCAAATAAAAAAATTTAATGTTGTTAACAAATGATTAAAAACGCTAAGGCACTTGATTTCGCTAAATAAATTCCATCCGATTTCAAGTCATGTTATATGAAAATAAAAGTTAGATGTGATGGTTGAAAAACCCAAACTTATCTAATACTCTCTCTCGAGTTATATTAGAATTACTTATCTATGAAAACCAACTATATTTCTATGAAGATTTAATCACAAATAAGAACATTTCGATTTATGGAATTTCTAGAATAACCACACACATCATGCATTAGGTGTCAAACTCGCATTCAACATACGGTATTTATCACAAGAAGCATTCATTACACGTCTCCTCTCGGTCTCAATATAATGCAAAAAATCATCTCAATCTTGATCCGAAATTTAAAAGCATTAAGCATGAAAATAAATACTCAACTTGAAAAGAAAGAATGCATATAACGATAACACAACAAATCATATTTTCTTGATTTAACTACATCATAGCCTTTGCAAAAATGAATTAGTTCATAATAGAAATAAGAACAAACATTATTTCAATTGAATCCATGAATAACAAATCTAAATAAAATGCAGAAAATAAAAGCTAAGGAGAAGAGATGAAAAACTCTTGAAGATGAAGACTTGGTAGCAACAATGGTGATGATCCTTCAAGCTTCTCCAACCTTTCTCTCCAAAATTTCCTTTTCTCCTCCAAAAATGACTCAGATCTGCTCTCTCTGCCATCCCCCTCTTTCTCCATCATAATGTATATATAGATCTAGGGTTTGGGGGGAAATTTTGGAACAAAACAACATAAAAAATGTGATTTCAGATGAAACTCGCCGGCGGCGACATTATTCTCGCCGCGACAAGATTTCTGGAAAATAAAATTTTTGTTTTTCTAATTTTGGCCGACGGCCAAATTAATGTGGCCTGTGGCTAGATGCATTTGGCCGGCGACGAGATGATTTTGCCAAAATTTGTGCTCTCGGGAAGAATTTTTCCGTGCTTTCTGTAGGATTTTCGCCGGCGGCGAGATTCACTTGGCCAAAATCCGTGCTTTCGGGAAGAATTTTGCCGTGCTCTATTCTCGTCGGCGGTGGGATTTCTAAATTTTGAAACTATGTTTTCTTTTTATTTTCATTCAATCCTGATCATTGTACTTTGTCCCAAACTTCTCCAAAATCATGATTTTACCTAAAATTGTACTTTAAACACGAAATACCCGTGAAATGACATTTGTGGATTAAATAATCAATATAAAATTTTTTTTCACACATATATGAACATTTAAATCATAATAAAAATACAATAATTTAGCTCTTATTAACAACCCCCAACCAGCTTCTTGTTAGTCTCTACCAAGAAAAGCGATCTATTTAATAAATTCAAAGGAGACATTAAGAGAAAAATTCAAAGAAAATTTATTCTATTTACAACATTACATTAAGCGTATGCAATAAGCCTTTAAACCCCTAGGCGGCCCTAGTAGGACGAGTTGTAGTCTTGTGAGGGCTTCCAGTGATGATACCCACAAACATCTTAACCATAACTATTCTAACTCAAAACAATAAAATCACACAAAAATTAATTTGCGCAAATGTCTCAAAAATTGTAAATAACACACAACACATAGAATAATTAAATGTCACCTAAGCTTTAAGAAATCTCAAATGCCAATTTCACTTTTATTTTTTGACTCTTAAACATCCATCAAACCACAAACCAATAGCCATAATGCCCGGATAATATTATGCATAACATCCATAAACAAAAAGGTGAAATATCAAACTCCATAGGCTCACTTTTCAAATCTCTCTCCACTAATGAAGGAAAATACACCACTTTGGATCAATAGGACTTTATGAGGCTTGTAATGTTAGGCTTAGGTATTTGATTAAAAAAGAACGGGAAGTGTCAAAATACAAATAATAGCACTTATTAGATTAAACACAACCAATTAAGTAAAAGAGTAACACCATTTAACCCAAATTGTTTCTTCCGATCATTACCCATTTTTCCAAAGATAAACAAAATTCTTTCTCAATCTTTCACCTCAGTACATCCATCACTAACACTCTTTTATTTACTAGAGTGTGAAGGCCCTTTTTTTATTATTATTATTTTTCTCTTTTTTTTAAACACAACCCCCAACCAATTTCTTCCAATATATGTGAAAGATGTCTTATTTTTTTTATTCCATCCTTACATGCTAACAAAATTTAAATCATAACAAAAATGCAATAATTTAGCTCTTATCATGCTACTCTAAATTAGATTTAGATAATTTAAATGGTAAATCCAATTCTCTTGTTTATTATTAAAAGAAACCTTCATCAATATTTTTTCATTTATAAACCTTGGTTTAAATCTCGATGATGAAATATAAATAATGTTTAATTTACATTAATATTTCACAAGCGTAACAACATTATTAATATCACAAACTATTTATAGCAAGACATGCATAGTGTAATAAATTATCAATAAATTAAACATATAGTATGTAAAACAACACTAAGAAATATTTTAAGGAGAATAAATTTAAATAGACCTCAAAATAATTCTTAGACTTGTTCTAAAAAACCTCCATATTGAATTGTTGTGCAATTTATTGAATTGAAGCTAAAAGCTATTACATGAACTAAATATTTTCAACTCTCAAATGAGAGAACTTTAAACTACTGAAAGAAAAGCTATGAAAAGCTAAAAAAATGTAAGGAAACAGTTAGAAGAGAGTTGACAGGATATCTATTACAAAAGAAATAGGGTTCTACTTATAAGTTTAGGATAAGAGGAAAAAGTGGATTTTTCAGCAAGTATCGTGGGATACAGTTTTTGCAAGCAATGATATATACAATTTGTACACTCTTTAATCACAATCCACTCTCTTCGTGCCATGACACAATATTTTCATGCTATAGCCCACATCATATTTTAGGCATATTGATTCTTTTCTTTGGCCTCATGTCGTAGCTCATAACAATTTTTTATCGTGTCACACTTTAAACTTCATCACTTTGGAACCCTAATTTCCTTGTAATTTATTTTTTTCCAATTTTTAAACATATGTAATCTTTTACAAATGTTTTCTTTTAATCTTACAAGTTGTACTGGATGCTTCACGTATAATTCTTTCAAGTTGAATATTTTTAATACAAGAAATAAATAAAAACCAACAAAATATACTTGTGATTTTGAAAAGATAAATTTGCTTAAAATTATTGTAAAACAAGCAAATATAAATATATATAATCACTAAAAATGCATAAAATCATGATATATTAAGTTTTTTTTAGCAGTTATCACTTGTTTTACGGTTACTAATAATTGTAATATTTCATAGTTTAATCATCTCTTTTTCAGAACATAATGCAACAAATGAATTATCTAGAGATATGACTTGGTTTTTTATGATTTATATTGGTTAATAAATGGACCTTTAATCAATTTCAAAGTAAGAAAATGTTCATTATGATGTCTAGCATTAGTTGCCTAGATTTCCCAAGGTAAAGTTAAGAGTTCAATGGTATAATTGGTTAGATTATAGGGTAGTGGGGAAGATAGTCTCATAATCACATATTTCTCTTAGTCTACATGCTCATGTATTTTATTTATTTATTTATTTTTATTTTTATTTAAAAATAATTTTCAAAACCCCTTTTACTTATTTACTAATAAGCTAATAATAGTGGTATTTATTGTAGCAATCATCATGGGTTTGAAAACGTTTTTTCTTAATTTACTTATCACTTATAGAATTTGATCATGTATACTTGCATGTTTCCAAGTGTAACAAATTTTTGGTGTTGTTTCAAGGGATTGGCTATACAATTTTGCCACTAATTATTAGTTTAATTTTAATTTCATTTTCTCATAATTATTTAGATTTTATTTGAACTTCTTTTTAGATTTTACTAACTTTTTTTTATAAAAATAATTATTAATTTTAGTTTTTTTTATATTTTTCTATTTTAGTCTACTAACTTCTTTTCTTTCCTTTTTATTGTCATTTATTTTTGTTTCGTTGTTTTTATTTATTTTTGTTCTAGTGTTATTTGGTCTAATGTGAACATTATCTAGGGTGGATGATGCATTACCATCAAATATACTTTTGTTTGTTTTTTCTTTTATTTTAAGATTTTTTTTATGATATTTAGTTGAAACTCTTAACTTTATAACTTTGTTGGTGATGTTATTATTTGTGAGGTACACTTAAATTCTCAATACAACTAACACATATAATGGACTAAGAATGTGAACATCATGCTTCCAACAGCTACATCCCCCACTACAAGGAAGGTAACTTTTCTTTTTCTCTATTCTCTTTTGATGCAATGGAACATTGAGGATAATGTAGATTTTATGATAGAGGTATAAAGTCCCTTTTATACTTTTATTAAAACTTTAAACAAAAATTCGTACATAATGTTTCAAAACTTTTATTTTTTATCTGTTTTTTTGTATATTTTGAATCAATTTATATGTCAATAATAAGAATATGATTTTGATAACTTTAACATCTAGTGTACTCTAAGTTTTACTTTATTAAGGAAGGATTTGAATGAGAATTGAACTTAGTGTGGAACTCTTGTGGCAGGCCATAAGAATGATTGAGTAATCTATGTTCGTAAGACTAATTTGTGCATAAATATTTCATAGAAAACTTTGAGGTCTCAACAAACTCGAGAACTTATTTTGAAAAATATTCAAGGCGAAATTATAGAATATATAGAGCTTGGGAAATGATTTAAGTTCTTTTTTAGATTCTTAATACCTATTAAAGCATACGACTTGTATCTTTGTCAGTAGTATCCCTTTGAGCTTATATGATAATAAAACTTTTCTTTCTTTAACACGCTATAACCTACCCTTTTATGAAATGAAAGAATAGATTATCATATCCTTCTACTTTCTAAGAGGGCTTAAAATAAACACATGTTTGATATGAACTCTCTATGAAGAATGGGTGAAATTTTCAATAAAAATTGATTACCACCCGAAAAATATTGAACATAACAGGTTAAGGATTGTAGAAATCAATTTTAAATGTAAAAAGGATGAAAAGTTAGTTATGTAATTTTTTATCTCTTTAGTTATAAAAAGAAGAAAAATTGAGATAAAGAGAGAAACAAAAAGAAAGACAAAAAAGGTAAATAGTGATATTTGATACAATAAAAACTGTAACCATAATGTACTTAGCTATGGTTGGGAAGGTAAATACTTGCAAGATGAATTAGGTAATAAATGTAGCTATTTTAGAACTTAAAATTGTGGTGTTTAAATTTTATTTAGTTCTCTTAATATTTTTCATTTACCTTCCCATTCTTTCATATCCCCACACATTAGGCTAATAGTATAACCTTGATAAATAACTATTGATATAAAGTAGTGCAACCATTCTATTTTAGTGGATAGTGAATTGAAAGGTAAGCCTATGAAATTTTTGATTACAATGCTTACACACATCATGTTTGCATAATCTAGAGACCAAGAATGTTGTTTTATGAATGTCATGAATAAGAGATTATTTAATATGAAGATGATATGTTGTGTTTAGATGGATGTCTAAGAGTTGATAACAAAAGTGAAGTTTAAAGGTTTTTATGTTATAGATCTAATTAGCTAGAGGTGTGAATAAATAATGAATAGAAATATGTCAAATTAAAAATTCACTGATAGAGAAACATGTAATTAAAATAATGTGGAAAGATAAATTGACACACTAGATTTTTAGGTGGAAAAAATCTAGGCTACACCATTGACTTAAGAGGAAAACCATCGGTCTACCAAACCACCTAACTATCCACTATGAAAATATCTTCGATTACAGGGCTAAGACTCAAACTACCCACCAAGGTAATGTATCCATATAACCTACTTACAAGTGCCCAATTTTTTCATAGTATCTACAAGATAAGAGTTCATATTTGGACCAACGTTTCAATAAAATCAAGTCACCCAAGTTATTTAACCCGTTCTCGCTAGCACCTAAAATTTTAACACAATAACATAAGTGCAAAGTGTGTCCGAGAGTGGATTAAACAATGAAAAATCCTTGCTATATGATTTAATAGAATAAAAGATAAACCAAAATCACTAGCAACACTAGAACATATGTTTAAGCACATTGACTCAAATATTATAGGTTGTTAATCAATTAAACACAACCACAAAATGTTTGATAAATTAACTAATGGAAGAAGCCTACCATAATAGTTTTTTTCAAAATAGATTTAGAGAGAAAGCTTAGAATGCAAAAATTGACTAAAGGGAGGTTGATTAAAATATTGAGCATTAGGTTCTTTATATAGGAAAGATTAAAGCCCTAATTCTAGGTTAAAGTCCAATTATAACTCTTTCCCTTAAATAATTCATGGAGTAGTAAATAATAGGGACAAATCATAACTGAAACATTTAACTCAAGTAAAAATTTGGTTAAAATTTAAAACCTAGCTCTTCGATCCATTTAAGTTGAGCTCCATTGGTCTAGCCAAAAAGGTCAATCGATCTAACCCATCGTCAAATGATCAAGGGTAATAAAAAAGAAATCTTGAAATAGGTAGATCAATCTACTCAATTTTCGTTCAATCTAGTGCTCAATTGATCAAGCATTAATGCCTTGATCGATATACTTCAATTGAAAATTAACTCATAGACTTTTTAATCAAAGTACGTTGGCTCTCGATCGATCTAGACATGTCTTGATTGATCGAGTGACTTATATGTAAAATATTCTTATATGTCTAATATGAAATCTAATATGTATAAGAATAGATATATACATAATTGAGATGTGATCATTAGGGCTTGATAGTCTCTTCGGATTTAAAAATATTCTTGAAGGCCCACTTAGAAACTAAAATTACATTTGAATATTTTGTTCCCGAATATCACCAACAATCATAAGCCTTACAATCTCTCCCTTTGGGATATTTATGTGACAAAACCTCTCTCACTACATAGCACTCATGGGAAGAAAATAAATTTACATAGTGGAACTATCCTATGAATCAGTGAAACTATATTTGTTTGAATCTCGATAATTCATGATTACACGGAAAGACAAAAACATAAACAAACAAAAATCTTGCCCCGAAAGAATCATTGTTTATCAATTCAGTGTATATATCAATAAAAAACAAAGGGTATTCATAATAGTGAGTATTCAATAGATAGAAATTAAAAACACAAATGCCTTTATGTGTAATATTTCCAAAAAAAAAAAGATTTTCAAAGTAAGTAATTCTCCCTTTTGAAAGTAATTCTCCTCCTAAAATTGTTCTCCACTTTTTGTAGATTTTTCTGATAAAGTTTTGATTTTTCTCACCCTTTTTTATATGAATAAAAAAAATCAAAAGCAAGGAAAAAAACTCATTTTATCAAAGGGTAATAGATTGATCAAAATATGACTACAACATTACACACAAATAAGAAAATTAATTTGTGTTCAAGGTGTGACTATTCATTAAGAACATTAACATATGTAAGCAAGACACACAAACATAGTAACAACTATAGTGATTTATCCATAATCACCAAAGTGAGATGAATATTGGAACTACACTAGTATTCAATTATTCCATTCATGATTAGTTACGAAAGATTTAAAGAAAAAGAGTGTCATCTATCATGAAACAATTGTTGTTGAATTCAAACTTGCACTAAATAACATTTTACTTACCAAGAGAGAACTTAAATAATTTTTTCTTTTGTATTCCCTCTCATGGTTCATTATAATTTTTGTATGAGAGATTGGTTATTTATTTTTCTTTATGCACAGCCATTTGTGGCTTTTTTCCTTTTACGCATCCAATTACTTTTGTGTATGTGTGTGTGTGTCTATAAATATATATATTTTTTTCCTTTATTTTTTATTTTGTAAAGGAACTATGCACATCTATGAAAGTGATTTAGGATAGTTTAATTTTTAGTTTTTATCGCTTCTCTTGCTAAGGGACTAGCAAGAAGCTGGTTGGGGGTTGTGATGAGCACTCAAAAAGTACTAAAATTACCATGATTTTATGCACGTTGATTGATTAAAAATATATATATTTCTATGATTTTATCATATACTTATATAAATCTGCTTTTTCAGAATCACAGGTATTTTTATTATTTTTTAGGTATTTTTGCTTAAAAAGGTAACTTAAAGACTAAAAAAAATACCGGAGGTAATACATCACAATTATATTCATAAAGTAAATGAGGAAAATTCAAAAAAAAGATGGAAAAATTGGACAAAATGGGTCAAAATGTCAAAAAGGAGGAAATCGCGCACGCAACCGCCCAATAGCACTGGCCAACGCGCACAGTGCGCCCAGGCGTGCCAAGAAACACGCACATATCGCCCAGTACGTGTGCGCCCGCGCCTATTAGGGCCCGGTAAGCACGCACCGCATCGCCCATTCCGCACGCACCTGCTCTCCATTCCACGTGTGCCCACACCATTCTACGCATGCCTGTGTCCATCTGCGCCCAGTCCGCGTGCACCGCTGCGCCCATCTGCCCCAATCCACGTGCATCGCCGCGCCCCATGCCACCATGACGTCAACAATGATGTCATCATTCACTACTCTGTGTTTCCACCATTTTTAATCATTTTTTCACCCACTTTTTCTTCCCTTCCTCACCTATAAATACCCTCATTCTCTTCACTTCAAAATACATCTCAAAAACATCTTCTTCTCTCTTTCTTTCTCTCTATTTCTTAGTTTTTTTTTAGTTTTTAGTTTTTCTTAGTTTTATAGTTCTTCTCTTTTTGAGAAGAACTAATTATATTTTTGTAATTTATTTGCTTTTTGATTCAATAAATGGAAGTGTAAATTTTGTTTGGAGGTTTTCTAGAAACAGAGTTAACATCAAAGTACTCTAAGGATTTTATTTTCTTTGCAGTTATTTTTTATGTTTTATTCTTATATGTTATATTTAATTTTTTTGTGATTAAATTTAACAATGTTGGCTATTTGTAAACATGATATAATAATAACGTTGTTATGCTTGTGAAATATTAAATAGGTAAAAATCTCTAAAATGAATTGATTTTATTTTCATTCAAGATTTTATACTAAGAATGTTAGAGAGAAATATATTATTTTTCATTACAAACTTAAATCTGAAAATTAGATTTTAAGATTTAGTTATCCGGTCTGATTTAGAGTAGTGTTCTTTTATTTGTTGGTACAATAGCCAGTAGTTAGAGTGAAGCTCTATTTCAAAAGTTTTTATAAGAATTATTATCTGAAAATGTATTGACAACATGTTTTCAATAGTAGTTTTAAAACTTGAAAGTTAATACTTGGATAATTAAATTTTTAGGTTTAATTTGGACACCTTGAATAAAGTTTAAACTGTCTAACCCTACCAAAGGTGGCATTTAAATGGTTAATTTTCAATCTCTTAGAAAAAGGAATTAATTTAATTAACCAAATTAGTTATCAACCCCACCATAGGTGTTAATTGATTTGTTTAGTTAACAAAGAATATCTAACCCCACCAAAGGTGATATTCATATAAAAAAGAGAGAATCAATAAATATCAATTTATATCTTTAATAACCTAAATATATGAGCAAGCATAATTACTTAGTTATTATATCCATAAATACTCCATTATTATAAATGATAAAATTTGTATCAATATTTATTTAATCTGTATCTATGTTTATTTTTATGTTATTAGATTAGAAACACAAAACCCAAAATATTGTGATAGGATATTTAGGATTTAATTTCGTTTTTAAAAGTTTGAATAATAAATTAAAAACCACATATATTCCTTCCTTAGATCGACCTTGGGAGTATACTTATCATTTTCTATGAAATGATTCGTGCACTTGCGAGAGTTTTATAAATATAAAACCAAAGTATTAGTAAGATCGACGATGCCGGTTTTTTCTCATCACTTACCTTTTGAGTTTGTTACAATGCAATGATTATTGGTAAATTTTACATAGTAGCTTTTGTCAAAATTTTGTATAATTCTTATCAATTTGGATTTAAGTCCATCAACATAGAGTACGTCATCCAACTTAGGCATACCATCAATCTGAATTGTATCTTTAACAGTAATCTGTGATTTATTTCCATCACCAAAAGCAATTATTCCTTCAATATATTTTCAAAAGTCATGAAAATGGAATGATCACTAGTCATGTGTCTAGAACAACCACTATCAAAATATCAAGCATAAGTAGATTTAAATTTAAATACAATGTGGGCTACAAAACAATTTAAATCATATTTTTTTAACCCAATCTTTCCTAGTCTTTTTAATCTTGTCCTTATTTCTGGAAACATGACTCTTTATTCTTGAATACGATGCATGCCAATTATCAAAATAGTTATATGTAATCAAGAATCTATACCTAGGTCTAATATGTCACTTTCTTCCATGGTTATGACATGTGGAATAAATTTACAACTAGATGCATAAGATGTGTGTAGTCTTTGAAGAGTAGGGATGATAAGGTTTTACAAACAAAGTTGATTTTGAAGCTCTAATGCTAGGTTAAAGTCCAATTACAATTATGTCCCTTAAAAAATTCATGGAGCTGTAAAAATTAGTTAAAGTTTAGAACTTGGTTTCTCAATCGATCTAAGTTGAGCTCGATCTACTCAATTTTTGATTGATCAGGTGATTGATCGATCAACCCTAATCCCTCAATCGATCTACCTCAATTGAAAACTAATTTAGGGACTTTTTAATCAAAGTGTATTGACTCTCGATTGATCTACTAACCTTGATCAATCTAGACATGCCTCGATCGATCAAGTGACTTATGTGCAAAATGTTCCTATTTGTCTAATATGAAAACAGAACAAATATATACCTGAGATGCGTTTGTTTGAGCTATATAATTTCTTTAGCTTCAAAAAATATTCCTAAAAGAATCATATAGAAACTAAAATTATGTTTGGATATTTTGTCACGAATATCACTAACACTTATTAACCTTACAAAATTAATATATAAATCAATCTTTGATAAATACTGAAATTTAAATAATCTATATTTCGAATGTTATGGGCAATCTTTGAGACAAATATATCATTAATTTGATAGTTAGTGTCTTTATTTATTTTCCTATTTTTATTTCTTTGAGTCAGTTTAATTTAGTTTAGTTGTGATGTTTGTGAGTATCATTATTAAGAATTCTTAGGAGACTATAACTCATCCACTAGGGCACCCTAGGAATTTAGAGGCTTGGTTCATTTGTTAAATACAATTGTATCAATCATAAATGATTGATAGGTTAGTGTCTTTATTTCTTTTCTTAAGAACCTTTTTTGGATTTCTTTGAGTCAGTTTTATATTTATAAAGTTTAGTTGTGAATCACTTATAATAAGTGAGTACTCATTATCTCAAGGAATTATTTGGTAATACAGTTAAGAAAAATAAATCTTAAACACTCTAAATATTTGGTGGTTGGTGAAAAAAATGTAAATTCTAAATTATTTTATATCTAAAGAAAGCAAGTAAATGATTTAGGTTAGGTTAGGATAGAATAATGGTTGAATATATGATTTTAACTTAAGAACCTCTTTGGATATTAAATTATTCATGCAAGTTTTATATTTATAAAGATTTTTCCTCGATAAGTGAACTCCAATGATCATGGTAAATTCACAAAATTCTTAATTAATCAATGATTTCTTGGGTCGGCTTTAAATTGATTAATTGACAAACTACAAAAGTACATATAAATCAATGTTCTCGATTAATTAATAACTTTGGTGGTTGGTGAAAAAAATGTAAATTCTAAATTAGTTTATATCTAAAGAAAGCAAGTAAATGAAAGAGAATTTATAATTAAAGATATAGCTAACCAAGGATAATGGTTAATCAATATGATTTTAACTTGAAAATCATTAATGAAAGATTACATATTAAACTCTTATTCAACATAACATAGTTATATTCTATAGATTATAAAATATTTTTTTAATTACAGTGAACTCCAATGATCATGGTATAATTCACAAAATTCTTAATTAATCAAGAAACAAATAAAATTCCTATTTATTCAAATCATAAAATTGTTTTTAGATTCATTTGAAGCCAAACAACTAAAATCCCATATTATAAAAGTTTCCAAACATAATTAATTAACAAAAGTTAACTCAACTTTAGTTGGGCTTGAAATTAATTAATTTGTAAACATAAATTAAATGTATTCTATAAAAATATATTAATCAAAATTGATTTGGTATCTTTTATAATGGTGGAGTATTTATGGATATAATAACTAAGTTAATCATATGCTAACGATTGGTTAAATTAAACCTTATTCATTTTTACATAATTAAGTGAAACTTTATAAAATATTTTCCTTTACTATAATGTGAGACTTATTTATTTTTAGAGTGACCTAAGTTGAATTCTTTGAGTTCTGATACCTTAGATGGTGTGTCCCCTGATGGTTATGGGGGATTGGGTGTATTACAAAGATGGATGGTTTTTAGTGTTTAAGGTTGGTCCTCATTGTTCACATTACTAATCTATGGTTTCTAATCACACCACTTTGGGTGGTATGGGCTTTGGAGGAGAGTTGGGTTCATAACTTGAACTAGGTTGTAACTGAGGTAGCAAATGAGGGAACTAAGAGGTAGTTCGAATAGAAGTCCTAACTATTAGAGATAATGGTGGTTTTATTTTTATTAGGGTTGTAGATATTTTATTGCATTGTGGATTTTTTTGCCACATAATGGTTTCCATAGTAGCCCAAGGATGGTATGATGCGTATTTTCGCAAGTGTACGAATCGTTCAAGTAATAAAGTGTACAAAAGTACGGATATCGAACCCACAAGGAATGGCGTTACTAAGTACCGAAATTGACTAATCCTAATTTTATTTGAAAACTGAATTTTTGAATTTGTTTAAGAAGTAAATTAACTTAAAACTAATGCAAATAACAAAATTTAATGTTGTTCACAAATGATTAAAAACGCTAAGGCATTTTATTTCGCTAAATCAATTCAATCTGATTTCAAGTTATGTTATATGAGAATCAAAGTTAAAAGTGATGGTTGAAAAACCCAAATTTACCTAATACTCTCTCTCGAGTTATATTAGAATTACTTATCTATGAAAACCGACTATATTTCTATGAAGATTTAATCACAAACAAGCACATTACGATTTATGGAATTTCTAGAATAACCACATACATCATGCATTAGTTCTCACACTCGCATTCAACATACGGTATTTATCACAAGAAGCGTTCATTACACATCTCCTCTCGGTCTCAATATAATGAAACAAATCATTTAAATCTTGATCAGAAATTTAAAAGCATTAAGCATGGAAATAAATACTCAACTTGAAAACAATGAATTCATATAACGATAACACAAGAAATCAGATTTTCATGATTCAACTACATCATAGCCTTAGCAAAAACGAATTAGTTTATAACGAAAATAAGAACAAACATATTCTCAATTGAATCCATGAACAAAAAATCTGAATAAAATGCAGAAAATAAAAGCTAAGGAGAAGAGATGAAAAACTCTTGAAGAGGAAGACTTGGTAGCAACAATGGGGATGATCCTTCAAGCTTACTCGACTAACCTTTTCTCTCCAAAATTTCCTTTTCTCCTGCAAAAATAACTCAATTCTGCTCTCTCTGCCATCCCCCTCTTTCTTCATCATAATGTATATATAGATCTAGGGTTTGGGGGGAAATTTTGGAACAAAACAACAAAAAAAATGTGTTTTCAGATGAAACTCGCCGGCGACGACATTATTCTCGTCGTGGCGAGATTTCTGGCAATTTAAATTTTGTTTTTCTGATTTTGGCCAGCGGCCAAATTAATGTGGCCAGCGGCGAGATGAATATGGCCGACGGCGAGACACTTTGGCCGGCGACGAGATTCACTTGGCCAAAATCCGTGCTTCCTGCATGATTTTCAACATTTTCTCCGTAAAGTTTTCGCCGACGGCAAGAATACTCTCGCCGGCGACGAAATTCCAAATTTTGAAATTTTGTTCTCTTTTATTTATTAATATATTTGTGATGTATTGCTTTCAGTATTCCTTTTTGAGTCTTTAAGTGACGTTTTTAAGCGAAAATACACGAAAAACAATAAAAATACCCGTGATTCCGAGAAAGACAAATTTATATAAATATATGATAAACACATATATCTATATATATCAACATTTAAATCATAAAAAAATGCAATAATTTAGCTCTTATCATGGTACCATATAAATGGGGTTTCTATATGAGTTTACCTCATTATATCTAGTGGTGTGTATGCTCCATTGTATGGTTAGTATAATTTATGTTTCCATTATGTATGTGCATATATACTAGATCTAAACTCTGATTTTTTATTTGTGTAGTTGTATGTGTTCTTTCCTTTCTATGTAGCATGCATATTGCTATCTATTTATTACTTTTATAGTATTAAATTACTTTGCCTACTTCTTATTAATTTATATAGATTCTTTGTCTTATATATATGTAAGTTTGGTGTGAGTCTCTAAGGAGTCTATACCTCCTTACCCTAGTTTTGTTCTAGGTATAGGACTAGTTCTTTAGATATGCTATGTTTGTTTGATCGCATGCAATGAGAGTACAATCATAATTTATCGAATATGTTCACACTTATGATGTTCTGAAGTGATTGAAAATCCTTTGTTATTCCAATATGAATTCTTATCTCACATATTGTTTACTATTTTCCTTGCTTAAGCTTGTTACTAGTCAGGATAGGAGCCCTTGCGGCACACCATCACTAATTTGTTTACTGTAGTTTGTTCATTCTAAGTACTAGTTATTTATGATATGTTGAATTGAGCATGTTATGATTCCTGCTTTTTTATTTGCTTAATTCTCATTTATCAGGCTGGCTTGGCCAAATTGGTATGGAACTCATAAAACGATTCCATGAGTTAGCATCTCCACCCCTTATCTAGGTATTAGTTACCTAATTATGTCAAAAGAACAATTGACTTGTTTAGGCTTAACCACCTTTTGAATTATTTGTGAACCTTTGAATTTTAGGTATTGTTAAATTTTTGAAATGGCACCATAAATAGGTAGGAATATTAAAGGAAAAGAGGTTTCAACTTCTAAAAAGTATGATAGGGTAAAAAATTTGAGTTGTAAGGCCAAAATACACTTTAAAAGAAGCTACATAAATGAATAAAGGTTTATACCTGAGAAGGGGATGGAATTTTATGTTAGAACTAAGGGAATTACGGATGTCATAACAATGCTAGGGTGGAATATGTTCATTTAAGAACCCACTATTTCTATTGAATCCATTGTTCAGGAATTCTATATGAATGTTCCTAACGTTATTGATAATGTAATAAAAGTATAGGATGTACTAGTCCCATTTGGGCCAAATGAAGTAAATGCTCGTTATTATTTGGTGAAAATAGGGAAAGGTGAGTATGAAAATTATTTAAGTAATGTTGATTATACTACAACAATTGTGTCCTTAACTATAGAAGGGACTGAATGGATATATGTTGGTGGGAAAAATAAAGGATTGGAAGCAAAGTATTTGGATAAGATTGATCACACTTGGCAATCTTTATGTGTTCGAGATTAATGCGCACTGACATTACAATTTTATTGATTGAGATAGGTCAATTTTGCAACATTCAATTGCATCTAAGATACTTATGGATGTAGGTAATATAATTCATTATAGGATAAAGTTATCTACAAACAGTCACCATTTGAGTATCATGTCCCTAGTCAATCATTACTTTATGTAAGAAAGTAGGACAACAACTAAAAGGAGGAGTTATTTTAAAACATGGTGACTCATTGAACCTGACATATTATGATGACCTTACTTCTTGTATAAACATTGTTCAAAGAGAAAGAAGAGCCATTCTTCATCAAAATTATCTATGAAAGAGCAATTTCATAATTTTGGTAAAAGATTGAGCTGCATAGAGGAATACCAGTAAGCCTATAGTTCCCAACAAGCTATATGCCTAAATCAATAGTATTGTGATTAAATGGATCATAACTAGTTGATGTACCAAATGAATCGTTCCAACTAAGTCATCTCGGGGTTCATACAAACCATATAGTAACACCCAAGTATCATAATTATGATTTCACCTTTACACCTCCAGATAGGTCACACAAAAGCTTGAAGAACAAAATACAGATGACATGGAGGAAGAGCTCTAAATTTGCTATGGCGTTTTTATAAGTTTTTAAGTATTTTTATTTGTTTTATTTTATTTGAGAACTTTTGCTTTATTGTTTTTAGATATTATATTTATATTTGTTTTATGTTAATTATTTTGTTTCCTATCATATGTACATTTTTTAGAATTATTAATTTTAGAATTTTTTGTTAAATTTTGTTAGAAGTACGTAGTTTTTTCATGTAAATTTAAATGTTTGGATTGATGAATGGACCTGCAATCCCATATCAAATTCTTGAGGAGGTTCAGAAAATAGGTCAATTTCCTATTTTACTCTTTCTTTTTAATTTATAATTGTTACACTAAGGGCAATGTAAATTCTACGTTGATGTTGAGAAAAGTTAAATTATAAAAATTTAGCTAATTTGAAATTTTTATTTAAATATATGTTCACATTTTTATATTTTTTTAATTTTTACTTATTTTTTATGTGCTTTAATTTATTTTTATTAGTCTAGGAATTTTAGTCTAGTTTTAAAAAAATTCTTATAAAATTATTATGTATTTTACTTAATTTTAAGTAAATGATTAAGCCTTTACTCTATTTGCTTAATTTCACGAACATTTCATTCAGTAATGTGATAATTAGTTAGTTTTTTTCATTAAAAAAGTCCACAACTTGTGCACAACTAAGGTAAAGAGATACAGACTCCTAATGGACTCGTCCCCATAAGCAGAGAACAAAATAATGGAATGAAAGCATTACATTCAATAGAAGTAGTACCAGTGTAGTATCAAAACAACAACTAGGATTCAATGTAATAAATTATATGTATATTAAAAATCAGATACGTAGATAGAAAAACATTCTAATAAGAGTTTAAATAATCATATGTTTTAACATACACAATTTAAACTCCAATTACACTAGCTTCATAACTAAGCATGTATAACATAAGATATAACAAGGTAAACCCACATATAGACCATATCTATATGGAAACATCCTTGGCTTGCTTAAAGAAATCACTCAGTAGCAAACAATACACTAATCAATATAATAATTACAACGCTGAAAGAAATAAAACCAATATTACCTCTATTAGTTGGACCTCTGTCCTAACTTCCTATTATAGCTTATACTTGTTGCTTCTATAATGAATTGGTTCACCACACAAACTTGGATTTCCTCCATAGCCTACACCACTTGAATTGAAGTGATTAGATACAACATAATAGTAATGTGAACAAAAAACTAACACAACCTTTGACTATTACTCACAAAGAAAAGTATTCACTCACCACGTAAAATATCAACTCATACTATTCTATGCTTACATGAACATATCATAATTATAGATATAATTAATGAGTATAGAATTTGAATCAATGGAAATTTTTACCGAGTTTTGAAATATTTTTTGAATTAAGAAACATTTAAAGCGGGTATTTATAGCCAACGACTTGCCACCTCACCGAAAACCTCACCGGATACCTTACCAACTACCTCCGTAAGGATGGTGGTGAGGGTGGCAGCGAGGTACATTACAAAGGTGGTGGTAAGGTGAAAAAAATTTACATTTTTCTATTTCCAAAACTGTCGAGTATTATCCATAAGTACCCCTATCCAAAACACGCCAAAAACCCCAAGTAAAAACATAGATGAATGAATGTTGCACACTATGAAAACCAACTCGTGGTATGTGTAAATATGCTTGCATATAGAGTGTACCTATCTATATGCATGCATGACTTATAGATCAATAGTAACCAACCTCACCCAAGAAAGACAAATACACTAAGTAAAAAAAATAAACATTGTGTTTTGTATACTAGAAGCCAACACACATGCACGAGTACAAGGGGGCCTACATTCTCCTCCATTGGCTTTCCATGTCAAAACACTACACAACCAGATACATAAACTAATCAAGCATGAGAAGATCATAAAGATGACCTAAAGTTGTTTGTTCCCATGAGAAACAGTGACACGTACGAAAACCAAAAAGGCACACATATACTAGTGCATCCATCTTGAGTGCTCCATCCAACTTCATGAATAAACTCATTCATTTTATTACTCTGAAGCATGAGGGTCTTAGCACCACTATACATAAAACATCTAAAGCTCGAAGACTTTACTTTTCCCTTGTAATATGCACACACAAAACAAAAAAAGTACCCCACAAAATGTATTATGCAGAAACATGTAGTCAAACCAAATGATATCATGTTACCCCTAAATAGATACACAATGATAGACAACCAAAACAAGAAAAGAACTCAACTTCCCCTAACTTCATACAACACATCCTCTCAATGTATGCAAGTTAGTCAACAATATGTAGTTTAATCCTACATTCATAACCCATGATCACACAGTATGTCAAAAACATATCAAAAAAACATATAATTGTACACAAAAATTTCACCCCCTTTTTGACACAAAATTTCAAAGAAACACCTCAAAATGAGGGAGATAAGGCATACAGAAATGAGAAGTAATGAGATATTTGATAGAAAAAGTTCAAAGAGAAAGAGTGAATTTATATAAAATAATGCACTTTATCTAAACATTTATAGGGCTATCAATCTATGTTTCCTTCAAATAGGAGTATGACTAAAAAATTGATTTCAAGCTCAATGTGGGTTGTGAAAAACATGTTTACTTTATATGACATCAAGAAGAGCTTAAGTAAAAAAATAAAATTGAGAAATACACTCAAATTGAACAAAACTTCATAAGTTTACAAGTAGCCTCTATCTCCACCAATGTATGTGCAAGCTCAAAAGAAATTAAAAGGTTTTTCAAAGCTTGTAAAGATAGGTAGAGGTATAGGTAGAAGAGAAGGAACATTTTAAGCAAAGCCACAGCTTTAGAAGAGAGACTTTCACTTCAAGTATAGATCTTATAACCAAAGGAGGTTATCCAATAAACTAAGAACCTTTTTCTTTTACCTCCCAAAATGAATCACTTAAGAACTTTCCCATGTATGGAAACTTCTTTAATAGCTATTTAGACAAGAGTTCAATGAACCAATTTTTCCCCTTTCTTTCTCCCCTTTACATTCTTTGCTTAAGAGTAATGCATCTAGTCCCAAAGATAAAGCATTCAGCAAGGTAAAGTTGAAACTAAACAAAAGGAGTACTAAGAAAATGGGATTTATCATTTAAGTTGGCTAAATAGGTGTAGAAAAATGAAGATATAAAAAAAGGGCTCAAGAGAGGAAATAAAGGATAAGTAGATAAGGGTAGTAAGAAGGATCAAATGAATCAAAGATGGTCTGAATCATATTTTTATCTAAGCATCATCTATGATTTTTCCTTAAGAGACACTACATATGGATTCCATAGCTTATTAGAGTCACACAAATCATTTAAATAAGGAACACACAAACTTCTCAAAAACATCAATATAAATTTATAATGTTAAAACATGGGTAAAAGAAACAAAATATTTTAGGAGAATGCAAGAATTTAGTCATAAATGAGCTTCAAGAAAAACACATCAAGATAGCCTTATTACAATTTAAGACAAAGGCATGTTAATCACAAAACAACAATGGAACTTCAAAACTAGTTCAAAACACAAGAAGAAATAAAATTCATCCATCTAACGAAGGTAACACATAAAAGAGAAGAGGAAAATGCAAGAGAAAAATAGTAAGCAAAGTTCTTTAGGCTTATTTAAATCTAAAGAAGACAAAACAAGTCTCTTAAGGTGATAGTCAAAGACCAATAGCTTTTTTAAGCAATTCAGATATTTGAAAATCTAGAGGTTTGGTGAAAATATCAGTAAGTTGATGATTACTATAGATATGTTATAGCGTCAAAGTGTTTGATTAAATAAGATCTCTTATAAAATGGTGACATATATCAATGTGCTTGGTCCTTGAGTGTTGAACATGATTCTTTGAAATACAGATAGCATTGGTTTTATCACAATGTAAGAGAAGATCTTTAACCTAGATACCATAATAAGATAACATTTGTTTCATCCAAAGTTATTGAGAGCAATACAAAGCAGTAACAATATATCCAACCTTAGTAGTCGAAAGAGAAACTAAACTTTGTTTTTTACTATGCCAGGGGATCAAGGAATTTCCCAAGTATAAATAACCATATAAAGTACTTTTTCTATCATCATTACATCATACCTAATCAACATCAGAGTAACCAACCAACTCTACAGTAGTATCTCTAGGATACCAAATACCAACTTCTGATGTACCTTTAACATATTTTAGTAATCATTTTGATAATAGTTAGGTGATATTTTAGGGTTAGCTTGGTATCAAGCACAAACTCCAATATTGAAAGAGATGTATAGGTAGCTAGCAGTTAGATATAGAATTCTCATAATCATGCTCCTATACAACGTTTTCTCAACATTCTTTCCTGAAGAGTCTTAATGGAGTTTCAAAGTTATGCTCATAGGGGTTTGAGCATAAGAGGCATTACTCAACCTAAACTTCTTAACTGGATCCTTGTCATATTTTTCATGTGAAAGGAAGACCCCATCTATCATTTGTTTGATTTGAAAACTAAAAAAATAATTTTAGTTCAACAACTAAGCTTATCTCGAACTCACTTTACATGGTGGTAGTGAAATTTTGAGCAACGTCATCTTTAGTTGAACCCAAAATAATGTCATTAACATAGAATTGAGTAACAACAACCTCTTCTTGAATTCTTGAGACAAATAATGTTTTTTCACCACCTCATTTTAGAAAACCATTATTGAGAAGAAATATGGTGAAAGGTTCATACCATACACGAGGAGCTTGTTTAAATCCATAAAAAACTTTCTTTACTCTCATGATATGACTTGAAAATTATTGTTCATCAAAACCTTTTGATTGTTCCACAAAAAATTCTTCTTTAATGATTCCATTCAGAAAGGCACTTTGGACATCCATTTGATATAACTTAAACCTAAAAAAGTAGGCAAGACCAAGAAATAGTCTGATAGACTCAAGAAAACAATGAGAGTGAAGTTTTCTTCAAAGTCTATCCCTTTAATTTAGGTATACCCTTGTGACACAAGACAAGATTTATTTCTAAAAATGACTCCATTTTCGTCTTCTTTATTCTTGTATAACTAGCGAGTATTTATTTGGAGGTATGGGGACAAGACACCAAACATCATTCTCTTAAATTGGTTAAGTTCTTCCAATATGGATTTAACCTAATGTACATATTTCAAGGCTTCTTTTACATTTTTGGGAAGAATAGTTGAAGTGAAGTACATGAAATTCAAAGTCTCTTGTAGTTGATGTCTTGTCTTAACACCTCCTTCCACTTTACCAATGATGTTATCCATAGAATGAGCTTTCTTTGCCCACTTAGTAAGTGACAAATCTTCTTGATCACCATCTCTTTAATTCTCAAAACTTCTAGGAGGATGTACATGAGTCATTGTTGGATGAGTCTCAACATTATCAATGACATTGTCTGAAGAACTCAAGTCACCAAAAATATCATTATCATTTGATTCAACAAGTTTAGTAGCACCAGAGTCATCAATCACAACATTAATTAACTCCATAGTGATTGATGTTCTCAAATTGTAGATCCAATATGCATGACTATTGTTGGAGTATCCTATCAATATTCCAAGATCACTCGTACCTTTAAACATGAAAATGCTTAAATTTGGTCTCTTTGTGTGCGTGAGTTCATACAAATATTGACAAGTATTGGGTCTCATGAAGCATTGATTCAATGTATAGAATGCAATGTTAACTACCTTAGCCAAAAAGTGGTTTAGTAGATTCTTACTAGCCAACATCACCTTGGCCATCTCTTGAATTACCCTATTTTTTCTTTCAATTATCCCATTTTTTGGGGGGAGTCATGGAAGTGAATAACTCATACTTAATACCCATTTCATCATACAAAGCACTAAACTTAAAATTTTCAAATTCACTACAATGGTCACTTTTGATTTTGATAATAATATCAATGATTTCAAATTTCTCATTTCGTAACTTGATACACAGGTCTTGAAATGATCAAAGGCTTCAATTTTTTCTCTAAGAAATAGCACCCAAGTATACTAGAAAATCCTCAACAATAACCAGTATATACTTTCTTTTTGTCATATTGGGAGCTTGAATAGGACCCATTAAATCCATGTGAAGAAGTTAAAGAGGTCTAGTAGTAGGAAACTATTGATTTTTCTTGTGTTGACTCTTTCTTTATTTACCCATCTAACAAGGACCAAAAATGTGTTCATGAATAGAGGTGATAGAAGGGATAGCTCGAACAACTTTAAGATTTGATATTTGCTTCAACAATTTATAATTGACATACCCAAGACATTGGTGACTTAATTCTTAGGTGCTCATACTTAGCTTGTTGCAAACAACTTCAAGAGGAGTTCCTAAGTGTAAAAATTATGATCAAAACTAAAACCTCTAACCAAAGTTCCATTTGACTCATCATACACTACAACTAGTTTGAGTAAACTTAGCTGTGTATTTATTGTCACAAATTTGGTTGATGCTAATATGGTTAGCCTTAAGTCCTTCCACATATAGTACATCTTTGCATTTAGGGATACCATGTACACTAATAGATGCTCTACCACAGATCAACTCCTTATTACCAACACCAAATGTAACTAATCCATCATTGGTGAGAGTTAAATTGATGAAAAAGGACTTATTATCGATCATTTCTCTTGAGCAACTATTATCAAAATACCAATAGCTAATAGTATGAGCCTTCAAAGTAGTGTGAACCATATTGAAATTTAAATCTTGATCATAACTACCAATTTTGAGACAGGATTTAAACTCATTCAAGATCAACATAGCATCATTCTGTAGAGTTGAGGCTTCACTAGTCAAAGAAATGGAAAGTTTCAAAAGTTCTTCCATATGACCTAACATATCTCTATTATATGAGACTTCTTTTAAGAGAAGGTGGAAGTGAGGTGATCTGAGTTGCAATAAATAGGAGAGAGAGAGAGAGAGAGAGAAGCTATAAGCACTCATAAAATTGTTGGTGGAATCATTATTAGAAATATCAACGACAGAAGAATGTTCTTGCATAGTAGGTGAAGTAGAAGAGAAAGGATGAACATCTTTAAGTTTTAATAAATTCTCAAAACTCGCATCTCCAAAAGACCACTTATTTCCAATTTCAATAGCTTCTTTAATTTTTCTCTCAAAGTCATACTATTGAAGATTAAGAATTTCAAACATTTCATGTTTTTCTTAAAAGGATGGATTTAAGAAGAATGGATTTATTAGTGTCAACTTCAACACGAGCATGATGTGTGATCAACTCATTATAACAATATTCTAATAAGGATTCTAGGATTATTTATTCATCTTCAAAGATACAAGTTTCTTTCTTAAGATTTCACACAACTCATGAATTATAAGAAGACTTAGGTGTGCATTGATCTTTGAAAACTTCAAACTTTCTATCTTGAATTGTCTTCTCAAGTTCACTTATCTGGGTACCGAACTGTTCTTTATCCCATAACCAAATCTGGTTATAATTAATATGATTGTCTAGACTTAGTTTCAAATTGTTTCTAAGTTTATCACTATCCAAAATATGGTTGAGTAATTGATTAGAAAAATTAAAAAATTTCATATCCTTTTGAGAAAAATCATTATGAATCTTGTTCATAACCTTTCTTAGCTTTGGATTTTTATAAACAAGTTGATCATAGGAACCTTGTTGAGATAACTGATCATTATCACTAGTGTCAATCCAATAAGAAGAGATGGATGGAGCATTCTCGAAATGAGAAGCCATAAGAGAAGAGCATTCGAGAGTAACAATCTATCTTTTTTAAAATGGATACACTAGCAGGGGAAGTATATCCACCATATTTATTTTCTATCCATTCACAAGCTTCCTTGATATTACTAAACCTGTTCATAATAGTAGAATCCTCTAAGGTAATTGAGTTGATGGGAAAGTGCAATCCTTTGTAGTTTGAATTGCTGATATGTAGTTCTTTTTTATTCTAGAAATTAATAGGTTTGGATGTGCATAAGACATGTCCAACCATCCTCAATCAAGGACTAAACATCGTTGTTGCTAGATGTCAAGTAGAAGCACATTTGAGACCTCTAGAGATGATAGCATACATCATTGAACTTAGGTGGTCCACTAACCAACCCTTTCATATCATCCATTATAAAATCTTTGAAATAATTTAACACATAAAGAAGGGGGAAAAGATTAGCATTAGAGTAGTTAAGTCCAAACAAGGTATACCTGCTCAGATACCAATTGAAAATGTCTACAACTCGATACATAACCAGGGTATTTATAGCCAACAATTAGCCATCTCATTGGCTACCTAACTAGATACCTCACCAACCACCATGGAAAGGGTGGTGGCGAGGGTGGTAGCAAGGTACATGGTGAGGATGGTAGTGAGGTGCCAAAAAGTTACACTTTTCTATTTTCAAAAATGTCGAGTACTATCCATAAATACCCACACACAAAACATGCCAAAAACCACAAGTAAAAACATTACACTCTACCTAGCATTCACACTATGAAAACCAACTTTGTGATGTATGTAAACATGTTTTTATACAACATGTACCTAACTATGTGCATGTATGAAATACTGATCCACAATAACCTGTCTTACATAGAGAAAGGCAAATACACTGAGCAAAATAAAATAGACATTGTGTTTTGTATATAGCAAGCCAACATATAGACACAATTATAATAGCACTTACAGTCATAATTTATATTTCATGATAAAATGTTGAAATTACAATAAACACAAAATTGGTGTTTATGAATCAAATAGTGGAGACTATCTTGTGAGAATATTTTGAGCCATTATCTTTCTATTATATGTAATAATATTTTTCTACACTTTAAATACTCTTCTTATCAAATTGAAATTTTTGGATAATCTCTATAGGTTTTGCATTGAATGCTAAGATTTTGATAACTAATAGTGTCATATATTCATTTTAACTTTCTAAATTGAATGATAAGTAGAAATTGAAAGCATATGCCCTCCTTTACTCATGATTGATTTCTAAAAAGGAGACATAAATGGGAATACCTAAGCCAATACAAACGAAAATGCTAAAAATTAGCCTCTCACTATATCATACAAAAATATGTACAAATTGTAAATGGATCCTCTCTAAAAAAGGAAGAAAGAAAAATAAAAAAGAAAGAATATGAATAGTATAAACTAAATACCATGATTCAAAAATATCCTACAAAGTTGTGAGAAATGGTTAAATACAAAAGAAAGATTAGAAATAAATCCCAAGTAGTCAAGTGCATATTCTTCATCTCTTAAAGGCATATAACTTGAAATTTTTATTTTATGAATTTGATTGATACATGAGAATAATGTGTGATTTCTTTATAAATCCTTTCATTCGAGTCCTTTCATGAGAGCAATTGATGCTTATTTTCGCAAGTGTACGAATCGTTCAAGTAATAAAGTGTACAAAACAGCATAAAAAAATGTTTTCGAACGAAACTCGCCGGCGGCGAAGTTATTCTCACCGCGGCGAGATTTCTGGAAAACTTACGATTTCGGTTCCGCTAAATCACGCCGGCGGCAGGATTATTGTGGCTAGCGGCGAGATGCACTTGGCCGGTGGTGAGATTCACTTGGCCGGCGGCGAAATTTCTTTGCCAAAATATGTTCTCCCTGTGTGATTTTCAACATTTTCTCGGTAAGATTTTCGCCGGCGGCGAAATTCCAAATGTTGAACTTTTGTTTTCTTTTTATTTGCACTCAATCCCGGTCATTGAAATTTGTCCCAAACTTCTCCATAATTATGATTTTACCTGAAATTCACTTTAAACACGAAATACCCGTGAAATGACATTTGTGGATTAAATAACAAAATAAAACACAATTTTCACACAAATATCAACCTTTAAATCATAAAAAATGCAATAATTTGACTCCTATCAACAACCCCCAAGTAGCTTCTTGCTAGTCTCTAGCAAGAAAAGCGATCTATGAATAATTTGAAAGGAGACATTAAAAGAAAAATCCAAAGGAAATTTATTCTCTTTACAACATTACATTAAGCGTATGCAATAAGCCTTTAAACCCCTAGGCGGCCCTAGTAGGACGAGTTGTAGTCTCGTGAAGGCTTCCAGTGATGACACCCACAAACATCTAACCTATAACTATCCTAACTTAAAACAATAACATAACATAAAAAATAATTTGCACAAATGTCTCATAAATTGTAAATAACACCAACATATAGAATAATTAAATGTCACCAAAGTTTTAAGAAATCTCAAATGCCAATTTCACTTTTGTTATTGACTCTTAAACATCCATCAAACCACAAACCAATAGCCATAATTCCCAGATAATATTATGCAGAACATCCACAAACAAAAAGGTGAAATCTCAAACTCCATAGGCTCACTCTTCAAAACTCTCTCCACTAATGAAGAAAAATACACCACTTCGGATCAATAGGACTTTATTAGGCTTGTAATGTTAGGCTTAGGTATTTGGTTAAGAAAGAACAGGAAGTGTCAAAATACAAATAATAGCACTTATTAGATTAAACACAACCAATTAAGTAAAAGAGTAACACTATTTAACCCAAATTGTTTCTTCCAATCGTAACCCATTTTTCCAAAGATAAACAATAATTCTTCCTCAATCTTTCACCTCAGTACATCCATTACTAACCCTCTTTTATTTACTAGAGTGTGAAGGCCCTTTTTCTTCTTTTCTTTTCTCTCTTTTTTTTTAAACATAACCCCCAACCAATTTCTTCCAATATATGTGGAAGATGTCTTATTTTTTTTATTCCATCCTTACTCCAATTGCTCTTGAAAATTTTGTGTTCAAAATTAAGTGCTCTTAACAAATAACGTAGGAATTATATATATATATTTTTTGGCTTAGTAAAAGGTAGGTTATAGAAGGAAAAAAGGAAGAAAAATAAGGCTAACAATATATTTAAATAGGCTCAAAGAGGTAACTAGTGATATAAGGATAACAAGATAGGCTTAAAATGGCACAATCGATCCAAAAATGGCCTACATCATCTCCTAAACAGTGCAATCCCAAATTATTTCGCCTCAAGATGTTTTCAAATGAGTTCTAGAGTTTGTTGAGATCACAAAAATGTCCATGAAAAATTCGCACATAAGACTTCTCTAAGCATTTAGACTAATCAACCAAATCATACCACATACCAAAAGAGTCGCCAACTAGGTAAAATCAACATTTGAAATTATCTTTAAACCGAAGCAAAATTTAATTTCTTCTAAAAGCTACTTGTTATCACAATCACATTATTATCATCAACGTGCAAATTAAAATAAGAAAAATGCAAATAAAATAAAAAATCAAAATAAAAGAAATTAAATCAAAATGCAGAAAAATAAATGGAAAATCAAAATTAAACACAAATAAACACACAAACAAAACTAATAAAAATGAAGGGAAGAAAAGATTTACCGTTTACCGCACTTAACCAAAACCTTACATTGTCCTCAATGTAAGAAAGAAAAACTACAAATGGTTTTTTTTACCTCGCAAAACAAATAAAATAAGCAAATTTAATTAAAAATAAAATTATCATAAATTGAATCCATGAATTTAAAATTTCTAAAATAAAATGAGATAAAAGATGAGAAAACAAATCTGATGGGTTGCCTCCCATTAAGCGCTTTAAGTTATAGTCATTAGCTAGACTTTTTGTCATTCTTTACTGCGGTTGTTGTAACTCTAGAGAATCTTTCTGCTTGTTGAATTCTCCGTCAAAATATTGCTTCAACCGTTGTCCATTCACCTTGAAAGTTCCCTTTGTTTCATGACTGATCTCAACTGCTCCATAAGGAAACACCTTGGTTACTAGAAAAGGTCCTGACCAACGAGATTTAAGCTTTCCCGGAAAAAGCCTGAGACGGGAGTTATAAAGCAGCACTTTCTGTCCCACTTCAAAGTTTCGCCTCAAAATGTGCTTATCATGCCAAACCTTCGTCTTGTCTTTGTATATTCGAGCATTCTCATAAGCATAATTCCTTATTTCATCCATCTCATTCAATTGCAACACCCTCTTTTCACCTACTACCTTAAGATCAAAATTCAGAATTTTAATTGCCCAATATGCCCGATGTTCCAATTCAACTGGAAGGTGACAAGCTTTTCCATACACCAATCAGTATGGAGACATGCCGATAGGTGTCTTGAAAGCTGTCCTATAGGCCCAAAGTGCATCATCTAGTTTCCTTGACCAATCCTTGCGTGAGTTATTTACGGTCTTTTCAAGGATCCTCTTCAACTCTCAGTTTGACACTTCAACTTGTCCACTTGTTTGAGGATGGTAAGGTGTTTCTATTCGGTGTGTTACTCCATATTTTTGCAACAAAGCCTCAAATTGGTTATTACAGAAATGCTTACCTACATCACTTATAATTTCTCTAGGTGTGCCAAATCTGGAAAATATGTTCTTCTTGAGAAAATTTATCACAACCCTAGCATCATTGGTAGGCAAGGAAACTGCTTCCACCCATTTAGAGACATAATCTACACCAACAAGAATGTATTTATTAGAGTGAGATGAAGGAAAAGGCCCCATAAAATCAATACCCCAAACATCAAATAAATCAATTATTAAAATATTATTTAAGGGCATTTCATGTCTCCGTGAAATATTTCTGCTCCTTTGGCAATCATAACACATTGAAACAAACTTGAAAACATAATTAAACAATGAAGGCCAATAGAATCCAGATTGCAAAATTTTTGCTGCAGTTTTTGTTCCACCAAAATGTCCCCCAACTTCCTTCGAATGGAAATGATGAAGAATGCTTTCCATTTCTTCCTCCAGCACACATCTTCTAATAATTTGATCTGCACAATGTTTATACAAGTAAGGTTCATCCCAAAAATAATGTTTCACATCAGAAAAGAATTTCTTTTTTTGTTGATAAGACATGTCAGGAGGTAAAACTTTCTTGACCAAATAATTTGCATAATCAGCAAACCATGGAGCCGTTCGGATAGCAAGCAATTGCTCATCCAGAAATGTTTCATTAATTTGGTCTTCAACCTCAATGTAATCTTCTTCCAACCTGGACAAATGGTCAGCAACCAAATTTTCGGTCCCCTTTTTGTCACGTATTTCTAAGTTAAATTCTTGTAAGAGAAGAATCCATCTTAGTAATCGTGGTTTGGCATCTTTCTTGGCTAGAAAATACTTAAGAGCAGAATGATCAGTATAAACAATGATTTTAGACCCAATTAAATAAGATCTAAAGTTATCAAATGCAAACACTACTGCCAAAAGCTCTTTCTCAGTTGTTGCATAATTAAGTTGTGCATCTGTCAATGTCCTGCTTGCATAATAAATCACATGCAGCAACTTATTCTTCCTTTGGCCCAGAACAACACCTATAGCATAGTCACTAGCATCACACATTACCTCAAATGGAAGACTCCAATCTGGTGCACAAATTATAGGGGCTGAAGTGAGCTTTTCCTTCAAAAGGTTAAAAGCTTGCAAACAATCAGGAGAAAAATCAAATTGTGCATTTTTAACTAACAAACTGCAAAGAGGTTTTGTTATTTTTGAAAAATATTTAATAAATCTTCTATAAAACCCAGCATGTCCTAAGAAACTTCTAACACCCTTTACAGTTATTGGAGGTGGTAATTTTTCGATCACTTCCACCTTTGCACGGTCCACTTCTATTCCCTTTGTTGAAATCCGATGGCCAAGAACAATTCCTTCTTGAATCATGAAGTGACATTTCTCCCAATTTAGCACTAAATTTGTGTCTTTACAACGCTGCAAGACTAACGAGAGATTATGCAAGAAATTATCAAAAGAATGGCCAAAAACAGAAAAATCATCCATAAAAACCTCAATAAACTTTTCGACCATATCAGAGAAAATTGCTATCATGCATCTTTGGAAAGTTGCAGGTGCATTACATAAATTGAATGGCATCCTTCTGTATGCAAAAGTACCATAAGGGCATGTAAATGTTGTCTTCTCTTGATACTCTGGTGCAATTGCAATTTGGTTGTACCCCGAATATCCATCAAGAAAACAATAATAAGCATGTCCAGCCAATCTTTCCAACATCTGATCAATAAATGGTAAAGGAAAATGATCTTTTTGGGTAGCGTCGTTCAACTTTCAATAATCAATACACACTCTCCACCCAGTCACTGTCCTTTTTGGAATAAGCTCATTGTTTTCATTTTCTACAACTGTGATTCCTCCTTTCTTTGGTACACAATGAATTGGACTTACCCAAGCACTGTCTAAAATCGGATAAATTATCCCGGCATCCAAAAGCTTGATCACCTCAGCCTTGACCACTTCTTGCATTGTTGGGTTTAAGCGCCTTTGTGGCTGAATTGTGGGCTTGTAATCCTCATTCATCAAGATTTTATGCATGCACACAGAGTTTCTAATCCCTTTGATATCCGCCATTGTCCATCCAATTGCCGTTTTGTGAGTCTGAAGAACTCCTAATAGCTTGTTTTCCTCTTCGTCATTCAAGGAATTGTTAATAATAACAGGATACGATTCAGAGTCTTCAAGATAGGCATACCTTAGATGGGATGGCAATGGCTTTAGCTCAATCTTGTTAGCTTCCTTCTTTACCACTGAGGTTGGAGTTTCATTTGTTCCCAACTCCTTGAATGTTCCATCACTGGAAAAGTATTCATCAAGTGCTGCCAATAATTCGGAACATTGTCTCACTCCCTCATCATCCTCCTCAATTGTTGCAGATTTCACAAGGCAAGCTTCTAGTGGTAGCAATGGAGTTCTCTCCTCAAAAGTTTTTGAGATTAACCTATCAAGAGTGTTAATTTGAAAACACGAATGTACTTCACTTGGAAATTTCATTGCTTCAAAAACATCAAAGGTCACTTGTTCATCTTGCACCTATAGAATGAGCTTTCCTTGCTGAACATCGATCAATGTTCTTCCAGTCACAAGGAATGGTCTCCCCAATATCAACGGTACCTCTCTATCTTCCTCCATGTCAAGCACCACGAAATCTACAGGGAAAATAAAATTTTCAACTTTAATTAAAACATCCTCAATTACCCCTCGAGGATATTTCACTGATCGATCCTCTAATTGTAGAGAGATTGAAGTGGGCTTCACTTCTCCCAGGCCTAGTTTCTTGAAAACAGAAAGTGGCATCAAATTAATGCTTGCTCCTAAATCACATAGGACTTTATCAAAATTGCAACTTCCTATAGTGCAAGGTATAATAAAACTCCCTGGGTCTTTCAATTTTTATGGTAATTTTCTTTGAAGAACTGCACTGCACTCCTCATTTAGCATGACAGTTTCATAATCTCCCAACCTCCTCTTCTTTGATAGAATTTCCTTCATGAATTTTGCATATTTGGGCATTTGTTCCAACATCTCTACAAAAGGAATGTTAATATGCAATTTCTTAAAAATATCCAGAAATTTATCAAATTGATTATCAAGCTTTTTCTTATTCAATCGTTGAGGATATGGGATAGGAGGCTCATATTTTGCATTTGGGGTAGGTTGAACATCTTGGGATGTTGATGGATTTTCATTAGATTCTTCCATCTTTTTCTCCGATTTCTTCTGATTATAAAGTTCTCTACCGCTTCTTAATGTGATAGCCTTTGCATGTTCTTTGGGATTTATTATGTCACTAGGCAACGATCCTTGAGACCTTTCTGCAATCTACTTTGAAAGTTGCCCCAGTTGGTTTTGGATATCCTTGTTAATTGCCTCTTGATTTCTGAAATTTGTTCTAGACTCCTCAATGAACTTTCCTAAAATTCCTTCCAAATTTGTTTGTTTCTTCTCTTGGGGTTGGTAGGAAGATGATGACGGTCTGAATCCCCCTTGGTTATTTCCCCATGACAAATTTGGATGATTTCTCCAACCTGGAATGTAGGTGTTCGAGTATGGGTTATGTTGAGGTTTTTGGAAATTTGAAACATAATTTTCTTGCTCACCATTTGGTGAAGCAAATGGATTTCCAACTTGGCCCTCGATACTAGCATGATTTCCACCACATAAATCACATCCGGTAGTTGGTTTGGATTCGAACTTAGATGAAAAAGAATCCATCTTTCTTGAAAGAGTAGCAACTTGAGCTGACAAAGCATTCACTGAATCAATTTCATGCACTATTGTTGGTCTTTTTGCAATTACCCGCTCTGAATATTACTGATTGTTGTTTTCTTCCATAATATCTAACAACTCATAAGCATCCTCCGATGTTTTTCCCATTAAAGACCCTCCAGCTGCAGCATCAATCATTGCACGATAGTTTGAAACCAACCCATTATAAAATGTAGAGACTTGCAGCCAAATTGGTATACCATGATGTGGGCACTTTCTCAACATTTCTTTGAATCTTTCCCAAGCTTCATACAATGATTCTTGGTCATATTGTGTAAAAGATGTGATTTCATTTCTCAATTTTGCTGTCTTAGTAGGAGGAAAGAACTTGGACAAGAATTTTTGAACCAATTCATTCCATGTTGTAATTGATCCCGGTGGTAATGAGTTTAGCCACTCCTTGGCTTTATCCCGAAGTGAAAAAGGAAAAACCCTCAATCTTATAGCATCTTCAGAGACACCATTTATCTTGTAAAGATCACTCACCTCCAAAAAGTAAGCAATATGTGCATTTGGATCATCCTTTGACATTCCCCCAAACTGATTTGATTGAACCATTTGGATAAAGGATGGTTTTATCTCAAAGTTATTTGTTTGAATAGTTGGCCTCCTTATACACGAAGTAGTTCCAGCAACATTAGGCACAGCATAATCCCTCAAAGCTCTATGATTTCGACCTTCCTCAACAAATGGTGGATCCATAGTTGATTGTCTATTAGAAGGTGAGGTTGAACGCCTTCTTTCTCGGTTTAGACGCCTAAATGTTCTATCAATCTCTGGATCAAATGGAAATTGGTTAAGGCTTCTTGTACGTCTCATACAACAATCCTACAACAGAAAATTAACTAGCACAAAAACAACACAAAGTTACCTTTTTTATGATAAATAAAATAAAAGATCAAAATAAACAAAATTAAAAAGGAAACAATGATAAAGCAAATTAACTTCAAATTAAAACTAAGATTAGGTAGTATCGATATTAATAAAATCAAACCATTCCCCGGCAACGGCGCCAAAAACTTGATGCTTATTTTCGCAAGTGTACGAATTGTTCAAGTAATAAAGTGTACAAAAGTACGGATATCGAACCCACAAGGAATGGCGTTACTAAGTACCGAAATTGACTAACCCTAATTTTATTTGAAAATCGAATTGTTGGAATTGTTTTAAAAGCAAATTAACATAAAACTAAACGCAAATAACAAAATTTAATGTTGTTCAAAAATGATTAAAAATGCTAAGGCATTTGATTTTGCTAAATCAATTCAATCCGATTTCAAGTCATGTTATATGAAAATCAAAGCTAAAAGTGATGGTTGAAAAACCCAAACTTATCTAATACTCTTTCTCAAGTTATATTAGAATTACTTATCTATGAAAACCGACTATATTTCTATGAAGATTTAATCACAAATAAGCAAATTATGATTTATGGAATTTCTGGAATAACCACATACATCATGCATTAGGTGTCAAACTCACATTCAACATACGGTATTTATCACAAGAAGCATTCATTACACATCTCCTCTCGGTCTCAATATAATGCAACAAATCATCTAAATCTTGATCAGAAATTTAAAAGCATTAAGCATGGAAATGAACACTCAACTTTAAAACAACGAATTCATATAACGATAACACAAGAAATCAGATTTTCTTGATTCAACTACATCATAGCCTTAGCAAAAACGAATTAGTTCATAACGAAAATTAGAACAACCATTATTTCAATTGAATCCATGAATAACAAATAACAATAAACTGCAAAATATAAAAACTAAGGAGAAGAGATGAAAAACTCTATAAGATGAAGGCTTGGTAGCAACAATGGTAAAGATCCTTCAAGTTTCTCCAAAATTTCCTTCTCTTCTCCAAAAATTCCTTTGAACTCTACTTTCTACCGTCCCCTCCTTCTCCATCATAATGTATAAATAGATCTAGGGTTTTGGAGGGAAATTTTGGAACAAAACAGCATAAAAAAATGTTTTCGAACGAAACTCACAGGCGGCGAAGTTATTCTCGCCGCGACGAGATTTCTGTAAAACTTACAATTTCAGTTCCACTAAATCTCACCGGCGGCGGGATTATTGTGGCCAGTGGTGAGATGCACTTGGCCGGCGGCGAGATTCACTTGGCCGGCGGCGAGATTTACTTGGCCGACAGCAAGATTTACTTTGCCAAAATCTGTGCTCCCTGCGTGATTTTCAACATTTTGATTTTACAAATGTTGAACTTTTGTTTTCTTTTTATTTGCACTCAATCCCGGTCATTGAAATTTGTCCCAAACTTCTTCATAATTATGATTTTACCTGAAATTGCACTTTAAACACGAAATACCCGTGAAATGACATTTGTGGATTAAATAACAAAATAAAACACAATTTTCACACAAATATCAACCTTTAAATCATAACAAAAATGCAATAGTTTGACTCCTATCAGCAATATTATGCACTACTTTGAGCTAATTATTCGTTAAATATATGCAAATCTATTAGTTCATTTCTTTAAATAAATTCTATGCGCACATACCTTTGAATGAGTTGATACAATAGGATTAGTGTTATTGAGAGTATGCTTTGTGAGGTTAGAGTTGAAACGAATTTGAATTCCATACATTGAAATTAGGAAAATTTAATATTGATACATTTTTTATTTAAATATGAAAATGATTTTCAACTAATTATTATCGTAAATTATGAATGTTTAGAATATTGAAATGACTTATGCTATGGATTTTAGGTGGAACTTAGAATAAATTAAAAAGCATGAGAAGTTTTGTTATTATTTTTAGTTTGTTATCTTCTTCATTTCTACTTAGTTTCAAATTCAAATTTTATTTTGTTTTTTATATGTTATTTGTTTATTTTTGTCATTTATTTTTAATTTTTGTATTTAAAATTTAATGTTTTTGTGGGTATCATCTCTAAAAGCTCTCTCGAGACTTAAACTCATCCACTTGGGTAACCTAAGAGTTTAAAAGCTTGTTGCATATAATAAATGCAATAGTGTTAATCTACATAAATGATTTAGGAAAGTTTAATTTTATTCCAGTTATTTTTTTCATTCTTGCAAAGAGAGGACCAAGAAGTTGGTTGTGGTTGTGATGAGTACTTAAAAATAAATAATATATCATGATTTTAAGTACTTTAAATGAAAAAATAGATTTATATTTGCATAATTTTATTTTCTTTTAAAACAAATATTTCTTTTAGAAATCATAAAGAATAGTACATAAAATCACTCCATTGCAACATTGAAGCTTAAAAGATAACATATATAAAACTTATATATGTTCTAAACAATTAAAAAGGGTGTACAAGAAAGAAAGTGGTTCGAGTTTCTGAGACGAATGCAAGCCACAACATGAAAATAATGTGTCGTAGTGTGGGTGAAGTGGATCTTAGCTAAAGCATGTATAGTTTGTCTCATGCAGTAGTGTGGAAAAGAATTGTGGCATAGCATCTACCTATCTGATCCACTATTTTCTCTTTTTCCTCACTTATAAATTGGACTCTAATTTCTCTTTTGTAATAATACCATACATCCCTTCCAACTCTCGATTAAGCTTTCTTTACCTCTTCCTCTCTTTTAATAGTTTCAAGTTCTTATCTCAATTTTTGGCACATCAATAATTTGATGCCATTATTGAAAAACTAGTAATAGCATTAAAAACTAGTTAAATTTTGAATTATCAAGTTTTTGGCACCATCGACGGGGAGGAATATCGTTTTTAAATTTTTATTATCAAATTCTTAAAAACTTTGTCATAGAAATATTGTGATTTTTATTTAAAATTTTAAAAGATCTAGGTTATCAATTAATTTTAGATATTTTAAATCTTAAATTTTCGAATTAAAAAAAATTATTTTATTTAATAATAATAATATTATTTTAAATCTTATAACGTTTGAAAATTTTAATATTTTATTCAAATAAAATAAAATATAAAATAATATCTAGATAATTAACTAATTTTAGATATTTTAACTTTAAATATTTTTTAATTTATTTAAAAAAATTAATTTTCTTTTCTTAAAACAATTATTTTTGTTTTATTTTAATTTTCTTTCCTTAATTTACTAATTATTTTATTATTTTAATTTAGGTTTATTAATTTTGTGTACTAAATTATTTCTTGTATAATTTATTTTCTTTTACTAACATATGTATCATTTTATTATTTATTCTTTTAATTTCTACATGTTTAATATTTCTGTGTTCAAATATGTAATGTGTTATATACTTGTATATTATTTTATGTTTTTACTTTTCTACTTGTAGGTATTATTTTGATTTATGTTTTAAAAAGTTTATGAGAGGTAGGAGGTCTTTAGGGTATCCTCTCACACTGTATTAAAACAATACAAATAGAATTAATAGACTATCAAGAAGGCTAGACTTTGAGGTCTAATGAGTGCTTAAAAGCACTAAAATTATAATGATTTAATGTACTTTAGTTGATTAAATAGATTCATATTTGTATGATTTTATCATATTTTTATATAAATTTGTCTTTTTGGAATCACGGGTATTTTTATTATTTTTCAAGTATTTTCATTTAAAAATAACTTAAAGACTTGAAGAAAAATATTAGACACAATACATCACAAATATATTGAGAAAATAAACGAGGAAAAGTCAAAACGATGGAAAAATGTACAAAAGCCTGAAATCCCACGCGTATTCGTTTATCTGCACTGAGTCCCATACACACCAACATGCGCACGTGCTCACACCTAACACATGCCCAACACATGCCCACACACAGTCATCATAAGCCTAGCACATGTCCAAACACGTGCTACCAACACATGCCCCGTACATGCAAGGCACATACCGTGTCGATTTTGTGCTTTCCAACACACCCCATCGATGTATCCATTTCTCTCCAACCAATGTTTGCACCATGTCCAATGCATGCCTGCATATGCCAAATGCTTGTTTGTCGCCTATTTTGCACCCCACATGCATTCAAGCTTATCCAAACGCATCCAAAATTAATTTTTGAAATATTTTTCTACCTTTTTTGGCCTTTTCATCACCTATAAAAGAACCATTTTCCGCATTGTAAAATACCAAATCTTCTCAAATATTTCTTTCTCTATAAAGTTATCTTAGTTTTTAGTTTTAAATTTCTTCTCTTTTTGAGAAGAACTAGCTATGTTTTTATAGATTTTTAGTTTTTGATTCAATAAGTGGAAATGCAAATCTGTTTGGATGTTTTCCAGCAAAAGAATTAGCATCAAATTGATGTAAGGATTCTTTTAAGGTATAATTTTAATGGATTCTTTATAGTTATCTTTTTATGTTTTCTTTTTATATGATATTTAATTTATCTATGATTAAATTTAAAATGGCTGGTTTTTGTAAATATGATATAATAATAACGTTGTTATGCTTGCGAAATATTAAATTGGTAAAACATCTTTATAAAATAAATTGATTGTTTTTATTCAAGATTTTATATTGAGGATGTTAAAGAAAAATAAATTATTTTTCATTAAAACTTAAATCTTAAAATTAGATTTTAAGGTTTAATTTAGAGTAGTACTCTTTTATTTGTTGGTACAATCGCCAGGTAGTTAGAATGAAGCTCTATTTCAAATTTTTTTATAAGAACTATTATTCGAAAATGTATTGACAACTTATTTTGAGTAATGATTTTAAAAATTGAAAGTTAGTACTGAGATAATTAAATTCTTAAGTTTAATTTGGATACCTTGAATAAAGTCTAATTAAATGACTCCACCTAAAGTTGTGATTAGATGTTTACTACTTTATTAGAAATAAAGCTAAAATTTAATCTTTAATTAATTAGTAGGCCCCGCCTAAGGATATTAATTAATTAATATTAAACAAAATAATTTGGGCTCCGCTTAAAGACACGTTCATACCAAAAAGAGAAAATCAATAAATATCAATTTATATCTTTAACCTAAATAATATAATTAACCATAATGAATTTAATTATAATATCCTTAAATACTCAATTATTATAAATGATAAAATTTAGAATTATTATTTATTGAATCTATATTTATGGTTTTTTTGTTATTAGATTAGGAAACACAAAAACCAAAATATTGTGACAGGATGTTTAGAATTTAATTTCGTTTTTAAAAGTTTGAATAATAAATTAAAAACCGCATATATTCCTTCCTTAGATCGACCTTGGGAGTATACTTGCCATTTTTTATAAAATGATTTGTGCACTTACAAGAGTTTTACAAATAAAAAACTAATGTATCTGTAAGATCAGTATTGTTATGCCGGTATTGTGCTCATCAAGTTTTTGGCGTTGTTGTTGGATACTTGATGTTGTGCTCATCAAGGTCTCATAGTCTTTAGTTGAAAAATTGTGAACCAAACCTTAAACATTTACCTAAACCATTAAATATAGGGGAGAATCAACCACTTAGGGAAACAACAATGAATCAGTATATGAGGCCAACAATTGGCACTACTAATGTCTCAATCCAATTATGTGAGGTTGCTCGGAACTATGAATTGAGAAAAATTCATTTCTGCATGTTATCTTTCTTCCATAAGCTGCCTAATGAAGACTCATAGTCTTTCATTTGGGACTTTTACTCAACAATCCAAACTTTTCTCCTCAATGTACTTACCGAGGATTAACATAAAATATGTTGTTTCCCCTACACCCTAAAAGATAGGACCAAGGCATGGATAATTCACTTCACTTAGGTTCCTTGATGACCTAGGAAGATGTATACAATAAGTTTATGGGAAAATTCTATTCCCACCAAAAAACAAAAAGTTGAGAGCAAAGATTACTACTATCTCTTAAATGGAAGGAGAACCTTTCCATGAAGTATGTGATAGGTTTAAACTTTTTCTCACTTAATTCCACATCACAGCTATCCTTTGTAGCTACAAAACTAGTTTTTCTTTGATGGATTGACATAATAATTGCAATTCATTGTTGACAACATTGCTAGAGGAGTGATAGGAGAAAACACTACCTTAGAGGGTTACAATCTCTTTAAGATTTGAGGTGGTAATTCCCAAAAAAATAGCTCTCAAGTGAGGGGAGTCAAAGTACATGAAATAGACTCTGGCACTAAAGTTCAAATGCAGCTTGCTCAATTGACCAAGAAAGTTGTGCTTCTCACAACATATGTCACAAAAAATAAAGAGCAATGTGGCTTGTGCAATACTTTGGGATACGATACTAATGCATGTCCCTATCATGGAGAAGTAAGTGCTAAACTATAGTAGATAAATGTATTAAGGGATTACCTACCAATATCTATGTACAATTCCAATTCAAATACCTATAATCTAGGGTGGAGGAATCATCCCAATTTCTCCAAGAGGAAAAACAAACCTCCACATACTTAGACCTTAAACTAGCAACGCCAAAAATTCCACCAATAAGTGCCCATGAGTCCTTCCAACAAGCTAAATCTAGAGGATAACTTGAATGTATTCATTCAAGTATGTAGAGATAACAAATCACGAACTAATCAAAGGTTGGAATCTGTGGAGGTTTCATTAAAAAGTTAAAGTACAGGTAGAGTAGCTAACTGAGCACTTACAGAAGAAAGGAAAGGAATAGTTGCTAGGTTAGGAAAACAAATGAAACTTAATAACATGGGAATGTTAAGTTTTCAAAGAAAATATATTCCATAAGAAATTTCACACTAAAGATGATAAATATAGTCCTAAATTGGAGGTAACATGTTATTTTATTTAATTATTACTTTAAATTAATTTTCATTTCATAGAAAAAAGTTTTTATTTGTTATTTTATTATTTTAAATTAAGTATAGATTTTTTTGGTGATTATTTTGTTTTTATAATAATATGATAATATTAAAAAATAGAAAATAGAAAAAGGGGAGTAACGTAAATCTTATTGTGAAGAACTTTTGGTTTCATTCTACGGCATACTATAATTCGAGGTGTGACATAGGTGGTTAAGTTTAAAAATGGATTGATGTTCAAATGCTTGCATCATGTAATTCTTTTTTAATGCCTAGCGTCCCTTGTATAATTTCTAGATAGAAAAACTTTCCTTACATGGAAAAACACTTATTTTCTATATTTTCTTTCAAAAACTTCACAAATCTTAAACTTTCTTTCCAATCAAACACCTTAACACCCTCAAAAATTGCACCATTCTTCAATAATTTTTTAAAACCTTTCACAAAAAACTACTTTCCTAACCATTTCCTACCCATTTCATAAAGAAATTTTCAAAAACCATCAACAATATAAGGGAATCTTCATCTTCAAAAATGTATGTTCTTCATTTTCTTTTGTAACTCCCGTTGTAATTGCATCTATGTGTTGGATTCCTGTGTGCAAAATATGGTGTCTATTTTATTATACTCAGTATTTAGTCATCCTCTATTTAAGTTTAATTACTACTGATTAGTAATACACACACACACACACACACACACATACACATAGTTAGGTACACTTTGTATGTAAGCATGTTTATACACACCAAGGGGTAGGTTTTTGTAGTGTTCATGCTAAGGGGAGTTGATTTTTGAAAAGCGAGGATGCAAGTGAGCCAATGTTGTCACTTATGCTTTTGGTTTGTTTCGGGTAAGGTATTTTTGGAAACTTTTAGATAAAAATATATGACATTTTAGCAAGCTTGCCACCACCCTGACCAATCCTTAGTGATGTGATTGGCGAGGTGTCTAGTGAGGTGGAAAATTCGAGCTCTATAAATTTCCTTCTTTTTTCTTATTTGGTATTTAAAAAATGTAGCAAAGCTCTGTCAAAATAACATCTCTTTTTTTTGTTTCTAGATCACTAATACCTCGAGTGTTGTTGATATTAGTGATTTTTGATTGTGTGAAAAAAACCATGCTTGTGAGTGTTGAGTACTCGAGACAATGTTTGCAAGTGTGTTGTATATGAGTCGTGTGTCAACTGCAAGTTGCTTGGATGAAACTATTTATTTTTAAGAACCTCATTGTGAGAGTGGGCTAATTTAAATGCTTTGAGTTCTCATATGTCTTATTGTTTTCAGTAAGAGATAGGTTGTTTGAGTTTGATGGAGGTCCTAAATATTGGTGGTAGTTACACTTCTCATTATTGATCTATGGTTTCTAATCATACCACATTAGGTAGTACTGGCTTTGGAGAGGAGTCAGGTTTATAGGTTGAACCAGGTTGTTGTAAATGCAACAAGAAGTGGAGCAATAGGTAGTTAGGATGGAGGTCCCAACTGATACAAGTAATAGTGGTTGTATTTCCTTTAGAGTTGTAACTAATTTATTGTTTAGTGTATTGTTTGCCACTAAGTAGTAGCCTTAAGAAACTGGAGAATGTTACCATATTGTAAGAATATATACGCATATTTACCTTGTTATATCTAGAGTTATGCATGTGTGAATGTGTGGTTAGTATAATCAAATCTTAAATGGTGTACATCTCTACATACTAAATTTTAAACTCTAAGTAGAAAGCTTTTAATATTTATCACCTACTTTTTATTTATTGAATTCTATGTCTATTACTTTATTATACTACCTGTCAGTATTTATTTATACTGTAGCTATGATTATCTATCAAGTATTTTTTTTCTTTGGTGTTTGTGAGGTTGGGTTGAGTCCTTAAAGAGTCAATATCTTCTTAACCTAACTGTGTATCGAGCCTTGGATTCCTTTTTAGTAGTCATGGATGTTTAGATTATGTTTTAGTAAGGCTACCTTTTATCTACATACATTCTTGGTATGAGTCTCCAAGAAGTGTGTATCTCCTTACCTTGGATATGTACTAGGTGTCTAAATTTTTATTAGGGTTCACTATGCAGTTTGATTTCATGCTGTGAAAGTGCAATCATCATTTACCAAATATGTTTTCACATACAAGATCTTGAAGCGTTTGAAAATCCTCTTAGCTTTTTCGTATATATGCATGTATCACAAGCTAAGTAATGTTTGCCATGTATGCATATTGCTAGTCTAGACAGGAGCCTATGAGGCACACAGTCAGTAGTGTGTATTTTGCATATAGTTATTGTTGTATTTGCTAGTTTTTTTTTGTTGTGTATTGAATTTAGAATGTTGTTTTGTACTTTTATCGTGTTAATTGCTTAATTCACATTTTGAGGCTTCTTGGTTAAATTGATATAGATCTCTTGAAAAGATTCTATATGTTGGAATTTCCACCCTTTATCTAGGTCTCAATTATTTATTTAAGTCAAAAGAACAATTGGCCTTTGTGTGATTATTCTTGTGTATGGGATTCTTCAATTGATATCAAAATGGGTCAATCCTATTTAGGCTTAACCACCTAGATAGTTGATCCTAGAGCTCTATCTACATATATAATATGCCCTTTGTTACCTATGGTATGGGTTGATGTTGATCAATGAGGTTGTGTATCTACATGAACTATTGTTTTCTACATGTTCCATGTTTTCTTGTTCATGCATATATTTTTCTCTCTCTACTTCTTTGTCTTGCATAGTTTGTCAATTGATTTACTTGCTCATATGCCTAACTATTTGATTCTTTACTAGTGTTCTTCCAATCTAGTTGATTTGACATGCTCTTTATATGTATTTTCCATGCTTATTTCTTGCTTCTTTTTCTATGACTTTTTGCATGAGCATCACGTCACATATTTACATGCATGTTATGTCAAAGTATTAGGATCTTTCTTCTTACAGTCTTACCATTCATATCTTGTGCCATATAGAATGTATCTTTTATATTTTACTATGTTCTTCTTTCTTATACCTAGTATGTTGAGTGTTGATTCCCTATTTGTCTCCTGTTGATTATTGTTCATCTTTTTCATGTACTTCTTTCTCTTATACTTTGGAAATCTATTTGGAAAAAACTAAGGTATTTTACAAGTTTGTGTACATGAATTTTTATCAGTACTATGCTCGTTTAGGTTTTTCATATGCATTTGTATGTCATATAGATTGTTTACCTATCTCTAGGAACCTTGGCTTACATGAATTGTTATGTCTAGGTTTGTGTGTCTTGTTTGTATTCCTGGTGTTTGGGGTGGTGACCCTGTCTATGTATGTCTTTTTTCTATGTTGAAACCTAAGCTTTTCTCACATGCTTAGATGTTTTTATAGTATCCCTTATTTCTTCTCTCCCTTGGGGTTGTATCTTGTGTTGATTACTAGTTAGCTAGGTTCTTTCCTTCTCTTGACTAGCAATAAGGTAAAGGTTACCTATGATCTCTTTAAGGAAACTATGTGTATTTTATTTCCTTTTCTCTCTCTAGAGGCAACACTATATGGTTTGTGCTGATAATCTCTCTTCATGCACATATATGTGTTTCAAATTTTAGAAGTACAAGGAAAATATCCTAAGTTTAAAGGATTACCTCTTATTTTCGTGACCACTATACTTAATGTGAAAGTTTAGATGTCTGAAGGTATGCCTAAACATAAATATCTCTATCTTCTACCCAATCCTTGACCTTCAATTACAAGCTTTAAAAGACCTATTGATTTCTTCCAAGCTTTAAAAGACCTATTGATTTCTTCCAAGCTTATACTTATATTAGTGGAGAGAGAGACTAAAAGTGGACATATGATGTGTGGTTCTACTTGAGTCTATATTTCTATTTTCTTGGTTTGCATAAGCATATCATGATGGCATATAGAGTAAACAAGTTTAGCATATCATACACAGAGCATGTCATCAGAATTTAATCATACCCTTACATGAATGCATTATGGTTTGATGGACAAGTGGATATTTACATTAATTGTATTGACTAATCTCTAAGGACCCTCTAGTTCTTTTAACATACTTTGTTTTTTTCCTCTTTAGGTATTACTTGTTTTCTACTATGTGTAGTTGCTTATGTTTTGGGAGAGTTTTGAGAGTTGGATGCATAACATGTTTATTACCTCACATGCATACAATTAGGGGGAGATGTGTGTGTCAATTACATGTTGTTAGGGAGAAGTACCATGTTTGTTTTGCATCCTTGTTGTTTGTTCTGTTTATGAGTTTATCTTATGTTTTTTTTTTGTTTAATGCTTCCTTCTTGTTGACATCACTTTACATGAACCATGCATAAATAGGACTATTAGTATGATATGTTGCATGCATAGTTTGCAATCTCCAATTTCACATGTGCTTTTATGTGTTTACCTACTTTCCTGTTATAGTGATTTGATTCATGTTTATCACATGTAGTTGATAGCTTGGTATTTGCTATTAAAATGTATGACACATATTTTCCTTAGTAGATTAGGAAGTCTTTTAATATGTGTGTACAACATGAGGCGATGTTACAGAACTGAATAAACCAAAGAGTTGTTGGGGGAAAATGGTTGAATCCCTATGAGTGTGTCAGCTTGGAAAATAGTTGGACTTCTAATAAACTCCTTCCTAGGGATTCGTTAACACATTTAAGTGGAATTGATGTTTTGGGATAGATTGTTGAGTCATTAGAAGTATGCCAACTTGGAAGATTGTTTTAATTAAAATTCAGCATCTTCTTTTAGATTTGGTGACATACTTATGTGCAATTGATGTGTGACTGCCCATCTTGTCGATGTGGTATACATATCGTGAAGCTCTTTATGATCGTGAAGCTCTTTATGCCCTCCCATAGCACATCTAGACGTGAGACTCCATGTTATATATCACATTAGGGAGATGTTTTCTATTGGCACTACTCTTGGTCTTTCTGTGCATTCAAGTTGTTTATCAAATGTGTTTCCCTTGCTATTGTCTCAATGTTATTCTTTTTCTTTGTTCCTTGATTGCATCTGTTGTTTCCTTTTATGTTTTCTCTAATTTTATTTTTTGTGTTGTATGAGTGTTAGAATTATTCATTTCTATTTAACTTCATTCCTTTATATATAGATGTATTATGTTGCATACTATATGTGTACTTACTGTGATTTTCCATGTCAAAAAGGGGGAAAAGTGTGCACATGTTTGTTTGTGCATTGTGTTTGTTTGTTTATTTGGTTGTTTATACATTGTATTTATTTGGTTACATGCTAGTTGCTGCATAGGATGGTGAATGTAGTTTGCACTTAGTCATGGTTATTTGATAGGCATAACTAAAAGGGAGTGTTACATTTGTTTAGGGGGAGTCTGCATACTTATGTTCATATTGATTGTGCTTAGCCTATTGGTTGTGTAAGGATGGTATGATAGTATGCATTTAGACTACAAAGTGTTTTTGCATGATATGTTCATAGAGTATGTGTTTGTTTTGTATGTGTAGGTTGCAAGTGTAGAGTGAAGTCTTATTACTTCAAGTATGCTGAGTGTAGTGGTTTTTAGATCCTCATGTTTCAAAGTGACAAAGTGGATGAGATGTTACATGAAGAGGGATGGAGCACATAACTTGGATGCACTTGGTTTAAGTGTGTTTTTCATGTTTGGGTGTGCTTCAATGTTTTGTCCATGGGAACAAGGCAATCATCATGATCATCTCATGATAGATATAAGAATGTATTTATTTATGTTGGGTTTTGACTCAAAAAGCTAAAGGGGAGATTGTATGTCCCGTTGTTCTCGTGTTTGTGTGTTGGCTTCCTATGTACAAAACACAATCTTTACTTTATTTTACTTGATATTATTTCATCTTTTATGTAAGGGTGGTTATTGTGAATCCATAATAAACACACACACATAGGTAGGTACACTTTGTATGCAAACATGTTTACTCACACCATAAGGTTGGTTTTCATAGTGTTCATGCTAAGTGGAGTGTTAGTTTTTGGTGAGCGAGCATGCGAGTGAGCTAACAATGTCACTTGTGTTTTTGGTTTGTTTTACATGCGAGTATTTATGGAAAGTACTTGATACTTTTTGCAACAAAAAAATGTGACTTTGTAGCACTTTGCCACCAAGCTCACCCCCACTCTTACCACTAACCTTAGCAAGGTCATTGGCGAGGTGGCTAGTGAGATGGAAAATCTGAGCTCTATAAATACCCCTCATTTCTTCTTATTTGGTATCCAAAATATGCATGCTCGAATGTGTGGCTTTAGTACAATAGGAGTTTATATGGTGTATGTCTCTACATATTGAAGTTCAAACTCTAATTATAAAGCTTTTAATATTTATCACTTGCTTTTTGTTTACTAGATTCTATATCTACTGGTTTATTATATTGTCTGTTTGTATTTATTTATACTCTAGCTTTGATTATTTGATAAGTGTTTTTATCTCCTGTTTTTTAAGGCTGGATTGAGTCCTTAAGGAGTTAACATCTCCTTAACCTGATTGTGCATCAAGTCTTGGACTTGTTCTTAGTAGACATGCATGTTTAAATTATGTGTTAGTATAATCTACTTTTTATCTGTATACATACTTGATATAAGTCTCTAAGTAGTCTTTATCTCCTTACCTTGGATGTGTACTAGGTGTCTGACTCTTTATTTGGTTTTGCTATGTATATGTGATTTCATGTTATGAAAGTATAATCATTATTTATCAAATATAAGTCCACATATGAGGTCCTAAACTTATTGGAAATCCTTTTAGCTTTTTGGTATATATGTCTACATCAAAAGCTGGGTATTGTTTACTTGTATGCTTGTTGCTAATTTGGATAGGAGCCTATGAGGCACACCATCACTGGTATGTATTCTGTTGATTGTTATTATTGCACCTGCAAATTATTTTTGTTATGTGAACTGAGCATGTTATATTGTACTTCCATTGTACTAATTTCTTAATTCATATTATGAGGCCAGCTTAGCCAAATTAACATTGAGCTCATGAAAAGATTTCATGGGTTGGCTTTTCCACCTCTCATCTATGTCCCGATTATCTATTTAAATCAGGAGAACAATTAGCTTTTAGGTAATTGTTCCTATGGATGGGATTCTTCATCTTCAGTCCATAACAACACAAGTATTCATAAATTTTTAAATTACATTATCCAAAAATTGTGGATAAATTTGTGAATTTTTAAGAGTTCCAAACCCTAAGTAGGACAAATAGTGGTAAGAAAAATTTGTTTTGTTATCTGCATTTTCTATGAACTTTTGAATTTAGGTATTGTTAAATTTTTGAAATAGCACCAAAAAGAGATAGGAATAGTAAAGGAAAAGTGGTTTCAACTTATGAAGAGTATGATAGGGCCAAATTTTCAAGTTATAAGGCCAAAATATGCTTTGAAAAAGCTTCATAAGTGAATAAATATTTTATACCTGAGAAGGGATGGAATTTGATGCTAGACCTGAGCGAATTACGGATGTCATAGTAGTTATAGGATGGAAAAAGTTTGTAAAAGAACCTGATGTTGCCATTAAATCCATTGTTTAGGAATTCTATGCAAATGTTCTCTATGATGGTGATAATGTTGTATAAATATGGGATGTACTAATCTTGTTTAGGGGAAATAAAATAAATGCTCATTATTATTTGATGAACATTGGGAAAATGAGTTTGAAAGTTATTTAAGTAATGTTAATTATACTTTAGTAATTGGTACCTTAACTATACAAGGAGCGGAATGGATATATACTAGTGGTAAAAATAAAGGATTTCAAGCAAAGTATTTAGATAAGATTGCTCGTATTTGGAAATTCTTTGTGGGTTCAAGATTAATGCCTACCAGAAATTACAGTTCTATTGATAGAGGTAGGGTATTTTTACTATATGCAATCACATCCAAGATACCTATGGATGTCAATAATATAATTCATCATAGGATAAAGTTATCTACAAATAGTCATCGTTTGAATTTTTTCCCCAATTAATCACTATTTTATGTAAGAAAATGTGGGTACCACACTTAAAAGAGGAAGTTATTTTACAAGCTGGTGAATATTGAACATGACATATTATGATGAACTCACTTCTTGTATAAACATTGTTCAAAGAGAAAAAAAAAGGTCATTCTTTCATCAAAACTGTCTATGAAAGAGAAATTACATAATTTTCATGAAATATTAAGCTATTTAGACAAATACTAACAAGCATATGGTGCCCAACAAGTTGTATTTCTGAATCAACAAATAGTGATCAGATGGATCATAACTGGTTTATGTATTAAATGAACTAATGTAAGTAAGTCATCTTTGATTGGATACAAGTCATTTAGTAACACCCAAAAATCATCATTATGATTTCACCTTTATACCTCTAAGAAGATCACAACAACCTGAAGAACAAAATCCAAATGACTTAGAGAAAGAGCTATAAATTTGATCTTGAGTTTTTATGAGTTATGTATTTTTCTTTGTCTTATTTTATTTCCAGAACTTTTGTTTTATTGTTTTTGGATATTATATTTACATTTGTTATATGTTAATTATTTTGTTTACAATTGTTATACTAATCGCAATGTAAGTTCTAAGTTGGGGTGAGAAAAGTTACATTATAAAATTGAGCTAAGTTGTAATTTTTATTTAAATATATGTTCACATTTTTACATATTTTTTGTCTTTTAATTTATTTTTATTAGTTTAGAATTCTTAGTTTAATTTTAAAAAAATTCTTACAAAATTATCATGTAATTTACTTAATTTTAAGTAAATGATTAATTCTTTGCACTATTATTTCTTATACATTTCATGGAATAATGTAATAATTAGTTTTTTGTCATAATTTGTATTTCATGATAAAAATTTAAAATTACGATAAACTCAAAATCAATATCTATGAATCAAATAGTGGAGACTACCTTGTAAGAATATTTTGAGTCATTATGTTTCTATTCTGAGTGATAATATTTTCAACTCTTTTAAACACTCTCCCTATGAAATTAAAATTGTTAGATGATCTCTATAGTTTTTGCATTAAATGCTAAGATTTTTGCATCTAATAAAGTGTCGTATATTTATTTTTATTACTTAAATTGAATTAATTAAGTAAAAATTAAAGCATATATCCTCCTTCATTCATACAACCAATACAAAAGAAAATTCCAAAAAATTAGCCACTCACTATATCATACAAAAATATGTACAAATTGTACATGGGTCCTCTCTTAAAAAAAGAACATCTTTAAAAAAAGAGAAGGAAAAATAAGAAAAATAGAGAAAAATGAATAGTGTAAACTAAACACTACGACCCAAAAATATCCTACAAAGTTGTGAGAAATAGCTAAGTACAAAAAAAGATGGGGAATGAATCCCCAAGAAATCATTTGCATTTTCTTCATCTATTAAGGACATATAACTTGAAATGTTTATTTGATGAATTTGATTGATGCAAAAGAAGAATGTGAGATTTCTTCATAAATCCTTTCATTCGATTCCTTTCAAAAGATCAATATTATGCATTACATTAAGTATTTTATTATTTAAATATATGCAGACATATTGGTTCATTTCTTTAAATAAATTCTATTCGTATATATCTTTAAATGAGTGCTTGACCTAATAGGATTAGTGCTATTGAGAGTATGTCTTGTGAAATTAGAGTCAAAATAAATTTGGATTCTATACAATGAAATTGAGAAAATTTAATACTGGTAAATTTTTTATTTAAATATCAAAATGATTTTCAACTAATTATTATAGTAAATTATGAATGTTTGGAAAATTGAGATGACTTATGCTATGGATTTTAGTTGTCAACTTAGAGGAAATTAAAAAGCATGAGAAGTTTTGTTATTATTTTTATTTTGTTATCTTTTTCATTTCTACTTTGTTTCATATTTTATTTTATTTGTTTATGTGTTATTTTTTTTATTTGTTATTTTTTTATTTTATGTATTTTAAATTTGATGTTTGTGGGTATCAACTTTGAAAGCCCTCACAAGACTTAAATTCGTCTACTATGATAACTTAGGGGTTTAAAAGCTTATTGTGTATGTTAAATACAACTGTATTAACCTATGGAAATGATTTAGGATAGTTTACTTTTATTCTAGTTTTTTTTTTTTTGCCTTTCTTACTAAAAGACTAGCAAAAAAACTAGTTGGGGTTGTGATGAGTGCTTAAAAGTACCTAATATATCATGATTTTATGTACTTTAAATTTTGAAATAGATTTGTATTTGCATAGTTTTATTATCTTTTAAAAATATTTATCTTTTCAAAATCACGAGTATATTTTGTTATTTATCATTTATTTTAGCTTCAAAATGATTTAATTGATCAACACTCAAAGAATAGTACCTAAAAGCACTCTATTACAGCATTGAATCTTAAAATATTTACATATGTAAAACTTACATATGTTCCAAACCATTAAAAAGGGTGTACAAGAAAAAAAAAGATGTCCCATAGCGCGGGTGAAGTGGATCGCAACCAAAGCTGGTATAGTTTGTCTCATTCCATGGCATGGAAAAGAATTGTGTCACGATGCCTGCCTATCTGATCCACTATTTTTTTTATTTTTCCTCACCTATAAATTGGACTCCAATTTCTCATTTATAATAATCCATTTCAACTCTCTTTGGCTTTCTCTTAAGAGTTCTTTACTGTTTCTTTTCTTTTAGTAATTTTAAATTTTTTCTCTCAATTTAAGAGTTGAACAAATATAGTTTATGTAATCATTTTAGTTTCTATTCAATAAACTGCGTTGGCAATTCTATTTCAAGATTTTCTAGAATATAAATGATATGAGATTCTTTAAGGATACAACTGAGGTATAATTTGAATGTATTATTTTCAAATTATCATTATGTGTTGTTTTGCATGTGATATTTAATTTACAAATCATTTACTAAATTAAGAATTTCTAGCTATAAACAATATGGGATATTAAGTAATAGTGTTAAGCTAGTGAAATATTAAAGTAGGTAAAAATTTTATAAAATGAATTATGTTTTATTTCTTCGACAAGATTAAAAGGAAGTTTGTTAAATAAAAGTACATCGACGTAGTATTTTTCATAATAAACATTAGAGTTATATTTATGATTTAATTATATAAATCTTAGTTAGAGTCAACTCTTTGATTTTGTATTTGATTATTCGGATCATTAAAGAACTCTGTTTCAAAGACTTTTATGAAACATTTTATGAAAGTTATATCGACGACATATCCTTTATAGAATTTTTAAAATCTGGAAGCTAGTTTTAAGATACTTAAATCATAAACCTAACTTTGACACAATGATGAGAATTTAAATTGTCAAGTCCCACTTAAGGAAACAAATTATATGGTTTGTAAATCTCTTAGAAAAGAAACAAAATTAAATAATTAATTAATTGTTAGGCCTCACCTAAGGATATTTATTGGTTTATTTTTACAAACAAATTAATCTCTATCCTAGGATATTTTCTTACAAAAAAGAGAGAACCAATAATCTTAATTCATATCTTTACTATCCTAATTAATATTGAACAAGTATAATTAACTAGCTAATATATCCCATAAATTATCCATTGCATGATAAATGTTTATTTTTCTATATGTTTGTTGAATATATCTTTATTTTTATGTCCATAGATTATATTTTTAAAATCCAAACTTTTGTGATAGAATGTTTAGGTTTAATTTTCATTTTTAAGAATTTGTTGAATTATTTTGAAACCATATAATTCCTCTTTAAATCAACCTTAAAAGTATATTTATTATTTTCTATAAGTGGTTCGTGCACTTGCAAGTAATTTATAAAACTATACAAAAATGTACACCAAGTTTTTGGTGCCATTGTCGAGGAACTGACAATAGTATCAAAAACTAGTTAAATTTTATATAATAACTTAGCCCAAATGATAGATTGTAGTTACCTTGTACACCCTTAGTTGAGTTTCTATTATGCTACTTATTGAGTCTATATGCTTTGGGAATGTTAGTTTTACTTTCTTGGGTTTCTTTAAGAAAGGGAAAAATGATTAATGAAGAAAAAATTAATAAATTATTGAATTTGGTGTGTAGTTCTCTTAAAAATGTGTGTGTGTGTGTTGGGGGGTGGAGAAAGAAGAAAGAAGAAAAGAGAAAACACAAAACCTAAGTTTACTATTTTTGGATTTCAATTGGGAATTGAATGTCAATTGGAATGGGATGGGAAAGGAACCTAAGTTTAAGGGTTCACTATTTGTGGTTTGAACTCATTGCTTTACTATTTGTATTTAGTTAATTAAAGGTATTTTTAAGCCTAAAACATTCATATCTCACCTACCCTTACCTTAACCTATCATTACAAGCTTTGAAAGACCTATTGATTTCAATCTAAGTTAGCACTTATGAAGTTTGGTGCTATTTGAGATTATATGTCTAATTTCATTGTTCACATGAGCTTTTATTGATGACATATAGAGTGAACAAGTTTGGTATAGTACATATAGAGAATGTCATCGAAAAATTTAGTCATACCCTTACCTGAATGCATTATGGATTGATGGTCATGTGGATATCTACGTTAAGTTTATTGGTCAATCTATAAGGACCTACTAGTTCTTTGAACATATTTAGTTTGCTCTCCTCTTTCTTTATTCATGGTTTTACATCCTATTGTTTGTCCATTTATGAGTTTATGTTTTGCTATATGTTCTTGTGATGCTTCCTTCTTCTTGACATCACTTTGTATGAACCATGCATAAATAGGATGGTTAGTATAACTTGTTACATGCATTAAATTGAATCTCTTATTTCACAAGTCTTATCGTGTGTTTACTTGCTTTCCTATTCTAGTAAGCTATTGCATTTTTTTGTCTTATAGTTGATAGCTTGGTATTTGTTGTTGGAATTCATGACATATGTTGTCTTCCCGTATGTGTGTACATAGTATAGGGTGAGGTTACAGAATTGAATTCAACCAAGCGTTGTTGGGGGAAGATAGTTGAATCACTAGGAGATTGTCAACTTGGAAAATAGTTAGACTCTTAGTCAACTTCTTCTTAGGGATTTACTGACACATTTATGTTGCATTATTGTTTTAGTGAAAGTAGTTAAGCCACTATGAGTGTACCAACTTGGAAAATGATTCGACTCTTAGTCAACTACTTCTTACAAATTCGATGACACATCTATGTGGCATCAGCGCTCGACCGCCCATTTTTCCAATGTGTAGTATGCATAAGATGCCTATGTATGTGTAATACCAATCTAAGATTGTTAGTATATTATGATAATATAATTATTGATATTATTATTCAAATTTGTTTCTTGATTCTTTGTGACATTGTGATAAGTAGGATTCATACCTTCGTTAAAGGTTAGTAAGAATTGTAGCATCATATAGTTTAGTCATCACCTATTTAGAACATAATGCAATGAATAAGTTATCTAGCGATATGACTAGGAAGTTCACAATTTAAGTTGGTCAATAAGTGGACCATTAGTCAATTACAAAGTAAGAAAATATGGATTATGAAGCCACTACTACAATGAAGAGCTTTTAAGTCGGATTGGTGAACCAACTTAATTAGAGGTGATTTCAATTTTTAAGTCAGTTCACCAGTAGAATCAACTTTAAATTTAAAATCAGTCATTTATGTCAACAAACTTAAACTAATAAGACTATCTTACATGTTAACCAACTTGAAATTTTAAGTCGATCCTACATATTAGCAGACTTAAAAATTAGAGTTGATTCTACTCGTAAATCGACTTAAAATTTTAAGTTGACTCTAAGGTAGAACCGACTTAAAAATTATATAACCCTTTAAATATATTTTGGTTATTTTCTACTAGTCTCCCTACATGTTTTAAATCACATAATCGTAGAAAAAACTAGAATATGTTTAAAAGAGTTTTTAAAATTTTTTATTCATTTAAAAGCTAGATATTAATGAATTATTTAAGAACTAAACTTATAATAAAAAATAACTTCTGTACAATACATATATACAAATTTAACATAATTACAATGTCACCAAATATTATAAGTAAATATACATATGCATGATATATTAGATATAAAATTACATATATCCATTATTATATGCAATTTTACAAGATAAGCACATAATAATAAGATACTTATACTATTTAATATGATCAGATTCTTCTTGTAACCTTATAATTTGAAGCATGTGTTCTACCCATTCTTCTTGTAAATCTTCAAAAAATTTCCTATTATAGCTTGTTTTACTCAAACCAAAGAACTACATGTATTTAAATTCAAAATAACAATTTAATATCACAAATTCCTTAAAATAACTTATATGTTAAAAGAGTGTATTAGTAAAAGATATTACCATATCTTTAATTGACATGTTGATATTTGAGATGATCTCGCTCATAAATTTCATAACAAAGTAACCACACATAACTCCATCATTTTGTTACAGAACCTACAAAAAAAGTGTACATCATTGTTCAATTCAATCATCTTTATTATTCAATCGTACAAGTCATTAAATTAATAAAATTCATTCTTAATTTTCGATGCATGTACCATAACTTTATCCCATATAAGCTTATGTGATTTTTTAAGGATAATGCCCTTACTTTTATTCCACAACTTCCATGCCCTATCAAAGTAGAAACCATTTTGTTCTTTATTAAATATTCAAAGAATAATAGAAGAAAAAGAGCTAGTTATAACTCTTACATTTCAACAACTCTTTTTATGTCTTTATTCAATTCTATGGAAGTCTAGTCACAATACCAGATATAATTACCATATAGATCAAAGATTACTAACATTCAATGATCTTGACCTTGTTCAAACTTTAGTGGCCAAAGGATTATCAACTTTTGATTTATTTCCCTAAAGTGTTAATGCTCTATCACATAATTGTTTCACTCTTATGCTAACATCATGCTTTTGATATTGATTCACTTATGATGAATCATAAAACATCAATAAATGTGACAGATGATTAGTTTCAAGTTGATAATAACATGCCTTATATAAAAGAAATATACATATAAATAATTAGATAATATAAATATAATTATGTGCCCTACATAAATGAAATTTATTGATTGATGACTCAACTTGTTCATAGTTGAATTATACTTGCCGTTCATTTGAAATTCAAATAATTGTAGTGTGCACTTGATCGATATATAAGATTTTTTAATGTCTACTCCAAATATTTCTTTAGGAAGTGGTACATCATTCATACTATTTTTGCTCGTAACAATGGTCATTAAAGAACCAAGAATTTTACTAAAGTTTATAGCATGCTCACAATTATACTTCTTTCATGGCTTCTTCTTGAATGACTTGGTGCATGATGATTCACTAGATATAGATTTTCCACAAGATACTTCTTTGCATCTCTTAAATTTATGGCACTTACCAATTTTGGTATAATAATCTAAACAAGAGGTATTATATTAGTAACAATAAAATAATAACAATAAAATACAAGTAGTAAAAAATACATGTAATGTCTCATACATGTATGCATACATCTTTTTTCTTTACACACTAGACAATCATCTAATGTCTCATATTCTTTTCTATAAAGAATGCAATCATTTGGATAAGCATGAATCTTATGATATTACATGCCAAATCGACTAAGAGATTTGTTCACTTCATGCATTTAATATGGAAACTCATTACCTTCACGAAACATATTTATTAGTACATTTAGTAATTTTGTGAATCTCTTGTCAGAAAAACCATATTTTGCCTTCACATTGTACAAATGAATCAATCCTGACATTTTACTGTATTTCTTGCATTCCGGATACATCTTTTCATAATCTTCTAAAAGTTTTTTTAAATATTTTAGGATCATCCTCATGTAGTTTATCTTCCACAACATGAAATATATTTTCTATATGTACATTATATCTAGACTACATATTCTAATAAGATGTATATAATCAACTCACATCCTTATTTATCACTTTCCTCTAAGTATCTTCAATATTTTCTCCATGATAATACCAACATTTATAAATCAAAAAAATATAACTACAGATAAGGCAATACTTAACCTCATCGACATCGTGAAATTTCACATTTTTACATTTAACACATGGACATCGAATCGTACTGATTTCATTATTACTATTCTATGGACATATTCCAAAAATGTTTCAACTCTAGAAATATAGTCTTCTCAATTCTACACTTGGACATCCAAGATTTGTCTATTTTCTATTAATGGTAGTAAACATATTAAATATGTACCCAATAAAATATAAATATATTGATCATCAATGTATTTCAGAATTTATTATATATGATGTTTATAATTAAATTATTAGAATATCAATCAAAACATCGTATAAAAATAAATACATAAAATTCAAATAATTAATAAATTTGTTATAACATTAATTAACAATATATAATATTATTTAATACATATAATAATTTCAAAAAAAAAATAAATTCAAAATAAATTAATATATATAAAATATAAAATTTAGGTAATTGAAAAATAGTGAAATTAAAAAAAGGCTTTTCAAAACGGTCTATAAAAAAATTGTTATGGTTTGATTCCTAAACTCAATTGGTAGGACTTCTAATGCCCACTTCTTCCCCATTCTATAAGTGAAAGGGAAAATGTAAAGAATACCATTTAAGTAGCCCAAGAAAGACTTACTATATCCATGTATATTATGTCCTCTATCTCTATCAATATAAAGAAATTATTCAAATATTGTTCACTAATAAAAGTAAAATAACTAGTGTATAGTCAAAAGGAAATTATAACTCAACATTATTGATGAAAGAATCCAATTCTAATAGGTTCTTATAATTGTTTTAGTAGAGTCAGAAAATATTAAGCACCTTCAAAATTCGTGGAGGCTACTTTTGAAATATCAAAAGAATGTTACTAACATGTAGGAATAATAAGACCCATTTTTGTATTTCCCTTCATGAGGAAAAGGTATAAAAAGATAGAATCAAAATGGATCATTGTCTGTCACACACCCCTATTTATTTTCATTTTTCCCATTTGATCACAGCCTTTGATTGGATCTATGAAAAAATCGAAGGCGTTATATTACATTCGTGAGTCAAAGTTACTGAAAGATGAAAATTAATTTTATTTCAAAATCTCTAATTTAGAATAACTAATTTTGATAACTTTCACAAGTATGTATACAAAACATCTATCGTGTCCTATGTAAGAGAGAATTTAATATAATTAGATTATCTCTTCAACTATCCAATAATTTGTAGACACTCCACTAGTATGGGAGGGGCAATTGTATCAAGATTGATTAGTTATTTTTCCCTACTAATGAAACCCTAGTGCAAGTATTTACATCATTTTAGAGAACCTTGAATGCTTTAATATATATAATACATGAAATTAGTTAAAATAATTAAATACATTTTCTTCTCTTACGCTTGAATAAAAATAAAAAACTTACATAAAACAAAAATATATACAAATAATCAATAACACATAATATATATATATAAGTAAAAATAATAATTTTACAAAAATTAAATAAAAATATAAAACATCAATAATAAGTGTAAAATACTTCATATATATACTTACAAGAATAAAAAAAAGTGATAAAATGAAGGAAAAATGTGTTTGGTAAGAGAGAAAATTAAGAAAAATGGGTAATAAAATATTGAGTGTTATGCTAAAAAAGGGTGGATCTAGATTAGAAAGTGGAGAGGAACAAAACCTAACTAATGGCACTAAAAATGGTGGTAAAAAAATGGTCGAAAATGGATGACAATAGTTGAAGGTAACGCACGCACGTGAGAGCAAATAAGGAGATAGTATCAAGAACTGTCGGAATGAAGAGGGAGGAAGAAGAAAAGGGGAAAAAGACACTTAACGTTGGTTTGATGTGTCAACTGATACTACACGTGGCACGTAATGTCGATTGTAAATGTCAACTGATGCTACATATCATGTTTTGTGTAAGTTGACACATAGAACCGACGCTACATACCATGTTTTATGTCAATTGAACGTAGCATATAGCGTCGGTTGACATGTACAACCGATTCTATATATGGACTAGCATTTTTATGTTTACAACTAATGCTACGTGCCACGTGTAGCGTTGGTTAAAATGTAGAACCGAAGCTATTTTTCATATTTTTTTAGTATTTTTTAATTTTAAGTCTATTTGAATTCAGTGTTTTACTTGAACCAACTTCAAATTTTAAGTTGGTTTATAAGCATATTGAATTATAATGAATTAAAAATCAATTTTTCTTAAAACTGACTTTAAATCCCAACTTAAATACTCTTTATTATAGTAGTGAGTCTAGCCTTAGATTCCTAGGTTTTCCAAGCTAAAGTTAATAATTCAAGGATAGTTTTAATATTGATTCACAATATAATTGGTTAGATTATAGGCTAATGGTGAGGATAATTGAACACTTAATTGCAATTTTACATGATAGGTAATACTTTTTCCTTTGAGTCTTTCTTGGTTGATCATAAATGACTTAATTGGTATATTTATGAAGTTCAAACATGAATACTATTTTTAAGTAAATGTCAATATGTCATTATATGTGCTAAGTATGCTTGTGTGCCTCTTCTACTCTACTTGCTTATATTTATACAATAGATAATCAAAATTTGAAAAAAAAAATGAGTCCTTAATTTTATGTGTGATTATTTGTGATGGCATGAGTTTAATACCATATGTGGCTATTTATAAAAAAAAATAAGATTTTAATTTTTTTTATCTTCTCCTTAATTATTAACTATTTAATTGGTTTTATATTTAGAGCGTCATATGATTTAAAGGGAATTATTGTATTAAGGGGGAGATTGAATTGTTTTGCTTTTACATTGCAATTTTATTTTTAGGGTGAGTTTAGCCTCATAACATCTTTATATAAATAATTTCCTATTGTTTCTTACATATGAAATTTCTTACATTGCTTTGTCCCTTTCGTATGTCAAAAATGGAGAATGATTATTGTTATACATATAGGAGAAGAATATGAACTACATGCACTACATGATTTATCTATACCCTTTGCTTATTTTTTATGTAACTAAAATAATGTACAATGAGGCTTTCAAGCCAAGTTGTAGTATGTCTTGTCTATGTGGTTTTAGTTACATATAAGCTTGCTGAGTTGCAGCGAAGATAGCTTCACCGAATCATAAGATAGTTCCACTATGGAGTCTAGGACATCACTGTATGTTTACTTTATTCTTATAAGTATCATGTAATGAGAGAGAGGTTTTTCCACACAAAAATGCTAAAGGGGGAGTTTGTAAGGACTATGCATGTTGGCTATTTTTGTGTACAAAATATTTACATGTAATCTTATCCTTAAGCTTTTTATCATGTCTCTAAAAAATATCAAGTCTTTTAAGAAATGCTCAGATTTTAGATAGTAGTAATTGAGGTATATCTTTTATAACTATCCCACATAGAATTGCATAAATATTTAAGTGCATTTCATATATGCTCTTGTTTGGATCAATTATGATATTATATGATAAATATATTAGCCTTTTTAGATAGAGAGATCAATCCTCCTAGTAAATGAATCAATCCCATTATAGATCAATCTGTAATCAATCACATTTCAATCCCCCTTCTCTACATAAAAAATTGAGCATACCTTTTTGCACAAAGGGATCGATCCCCCTTATTGACATATCATTCCCTTTTGGAAGGATCAATTTAATTTTTATCCTTTTTTGATCCCTTATGTTGGTGTAACTTATTTTTGAGAGAGATCAATCTACCTCATTTCCTGTTATCAAAAAGTGATGTATGTCATCTTTTCTCATTCATTTTGTAATCCCAGTCAATAGCTAACTACCTATAGGATTGTGCCACATTAGATATGTGACATTTTGCACTTTAGTTGTTCCATAAATATGCCACTCTTCTCTTATAATTAAGCACACAACTATGGAGTGTCTTTTAAGGAGAATAAGGTTTAACAATTAGGTTTTTTTCTCTTTTGATCTGCTTTAATTAGGCTTAACTTCATCTCATCATATATTTTCATATGATCATGCTAATATAGAATTGATCCTATTTGTTTCATATTTTGATGTTCATATATCTTCGGTATTGCATATTTAGACCAAATAATTGTGTGTGATTATGATTATTTTATTAAACTTGTGCTTTATCTACTTGCTTTATATTTGCTAGTTGATTTGATTTAATTGATATATGCTATGAATCTAGTCAGGATTATTCAATATTAAATCTCTTCTAGAACACACACAAAAACTTGTGTTTTTTGTGTTAACCTAAGTTGTAGTTGTTCCATGAACATGTCTGATTGACGAGATGATTAGAACGTTGGTCTGAATACTACTTATGCTAATCTTTAAAACTATGAAAATAAAGCATGGGCTCGTAAGTTAGGTATATTGGGACAGCATCCTAGGAAGGGTATCATAAGACTGAGTTTGTACTTGATTGTTTGGTTTACATATTGGAAAGTTAGGTGATCCGATGGATTAATGGTTTTTCTTTAGGTCATAGTCATAGCTTAGGTTGTTTCCACCTAAAAATATCGTGTGTTATTTTTAATTTTTTCACTTTTTTATTTACAAGTGATTGCATGTGTTACCACTTTGTTTAGGTAACTAAATTATAAATTTATAAAATTTGAAAATAACATATTTACCCCATCTAGGTTAATTAGATTCGTATTATAAACTATCAGAAGCAAATATATATTGAGTATCATGGACGACTTATCAAGGAAGGTTTGGACTTTTATACAAAAAGTAAAGATGAAACATTTTGAAAAATTGAAAACTTGGAAGGCATTGGTGGAAAATTAAACATGTGAAAGAGTCAAGGTGCTCATGAATGATAATGGATTTGAGTTTTGTAACTCTAAATTCAATAAATTATGTGGAGATTGTGGCATTCAGAGACACAAAAATAGTGTCAAGAACTCCTTAATATAATGGGTTAGTGGAAAGAATGAACAAAAACATTATGTGCAAGGTAAGGTTTATGCTGTCCTACTCAAAGATACCAAAAGCTTTTGGGAAGAGGCTGTGCATACTACAACATTAATTGATGAACAGATCACCCTCGTCAACAATTAATCTTAAGACACCAAAAGAAGTATGAAGTGGTAAGCCTGTAGATTACAATAATGTCAATGTATTTAGGTGTGTAGCTTTCTCACATATCAGTGAAGAGAAGTTGAGACCAGAGTAAAAGAAAGTTCTTTTCTAAGTTATCCAAATAGGGTGAACAATTTTAGGCTCTGGGGTCCAAAAAGAAGAAAATGTTTTAATAGTAGGAAGGTAACATTCTTGGAGAATGCCACACTTTCTAGTACACTAGAAAGAAATTTGGAGTTACAAGCAAATAATGGTGTTAGAATAGAGGTAATAGAGGATATGGAGGCATTGGATACTATACCTAGAAGTGAAACTCAAGAGCAAGGTTTAACTCATGAGGTAACTGACATTGAGGCACTTGATTTACATTTAGTCAAAAATGTAGAAAAAATAGTGCCTAGGCCTGTCCTTTCGTTTGACCATGTTAATCTCATAGGATATGCATTACAAGTAAGTAATGATCTTGATAACTCAAAACCTAAGACATACAAAGACGTTATCGCAATCCTAGTTGCTATGAAATGGAAATAAGCAATGATTAAGCATATGAGTTCACTTATGAAGAATCAGACACGGATATTAGTTGTGAAATCACTGAAAGCAAGATTAGTTGGAAGTAAGTGGGCGTTTAAAAAGAAGGAAGGGATATTAAGTGTGAAAGCTTCAAGGCATAAAGCAAGGGTGGTTGATGAGACAAGATTGACATCGAGTTAGCAATACTGATCTTGCAGATAGTTTTGTTTTATATTTGTAAAATTCTCGCAAGTGCACTAATCATTTTATAGAAAATGATAATTATATTCCAAGGTCGGTCTAAAGAAAGAATACATGTGGTTTTTAATTTATTATTCAAACTTTTAAAAACGAAATTAAATCCTAAACATACTGTCACAATATTTTGATTTTTTGTATTTCCTAATCTAATACATTAAAAAAATTAACATAGATATGGATTCAATAAAAAATAATACAAACTTTTATCATTCATAACAATAGAGTATTTATGGATATAATAATTAGTTAATTATGTTTGTTCATATTATTTAGGTTATTAAAGATTTAAATTGGTATTTATTGATTCTCTCATTTTTACATAAATACTACCTTTGGTGGGGTTAGATATTTTTTGTTAATTAAACAAATTAATTAACACTTATGGGTGGGGTCGATAATTAATTTCGTTAATTAAATTAATTTCTTTTTTAAGAGATTAAAAATTATCCATTTAAATGTCACATTTGGTGAGGTTAGACATTTTAAATTTTATTCAAGGTGTCCAAATTAAACCTAAGAATTTAATTATCTGAGTATTAACTTTCATGTTTTAAAATCATTACTGAAAATATGTTGTCAATACATTTTCGAATAATAGTTCTTATAAAAACTTTTGAAATAGAGCTTCACTATAACTACCGGAGGATTGTACCAACAAATAAAAGAGTACTACTCTAAATCAGACCGAATAATTAAGCCTTAAAATCTAATTTTCATATTTAAGTTTGTAATGAAAAATAATATATTTCTCTCTAACATCATTAATATAAAATCTTGAATAAAAAAATCAATTTATTTTATAAAAATGTTTTACCTATTTAATATTTCGCAAGCATAACAACATTATTATTATATCATGTTTACAAACACCCAACCATGTTAAATTTAATTATAGACAAATTAAATATAACATATAAGAACAAAACATAAAAATAATTGTAAAGAATTCATTTTAAAATTATACCTCAAAAGAATCCTTAAAAAATCTTGATGTTAATTCCGTTTCTAGAAAACCTCCAAACGGATTTGCATTTCTTTTTATTGAATCAAAAACTATAAATCTATAAAAACATAGCTAGTTCTTCTCAAAAAGAGAATAACTTTAAAACTAAAAAAACTACAAAATCTTTTTGGAGAGATAAATCTAGAGAGAGAATCTGAGATTTTTAGGTGTGATTTTTACAATGGGGGAGAAGGTTCTTTAATAGGTGAGGAAAAAGCTAAAAAAATGAAAAGAAAATATCTTGAAAATAGGTATTGGACGCGTTATGGACAGGTTAGCACAAGTGTGGGCAAAGGTGCACGTGGTTGGACGCTAGTGCCGGAAGATGGACGTAGACAGGGGTGTGGATCTTGATGTGGCACGCATGGGACTCTGCAGTTGCGCACGGGGCTCAACATGGCATACCCATGACTGGTAAATTTTCATCGTGTAGACTAAAATAGTCTGCAAGATAGTTGAATAAGATATTTAATATGTTTATGCATAAGTGAAATTTTACGGATGTGAATTTGATGCAATGGGGATATGAACCATGTGTTGCTTTATGTTGATGATATACTCACTACAAGCAAAGATATTGATAATGTGATTCACTTAAAAGAACTTCTTAAATCATAATTTGAAATGAAAGATTTGAAAAGTGTTAAAAAGATCCCAGGTATGGCGCTAAAAAGATACAAGGTGCAGGGTAAACTGTTTATATCATAGTCAAATTATATTGAGAAATCTATGGGAGAATTGATATGTATGAATACAAGCCTATATCCATTCATCTAAATGGACACTTCAAATTTTCTACACAATAAAGCCTTAAGACTAAAGATGAAAGAATTGAAATTAAATGTATACCCTATTCAACTACTGTTGGAAGCCTTATGATAGGGACAAGACCTGATCGAGCTCACCAAAGGTGTGTAGTGTAATCGATATATGGCATGCACAGGTATTATATGGATATTTAGGTATCTTATGGATATACCACGAAGTTAGGATTGGTGTTTGAAAAAGGACATGCACACTTAAAGCGTGTAATGGGCTCCATAGACTCTGACTTTGCAAATGAAATCAATAAAGGACCAGTAATTGGGTATGAATTCACCCTTTATAGAAATGTGGTTAGCTGGAAAAGCAATCTCCAAGTAATGGTGTATCGATATATGGCATGCTCATGTGTTATATGGATATTTAGGTATCGAATGGATACCACGAAGTTAGGATTGGTGTTTGAAAAAGGACATTCACACGTAAGGCATGTAATAGGTTCCATAGATTTAGGCTTTGTAAATTACCTCAATAAAATATCAGTGACTAGGTATGAATTCACTCTTTATGGAAATGTGATTAGCTGGAAAAGTAATCTCCAAGTAATGGTGTCCTTATCTATAACAAAGGTTGAGTACATAGCTTGTGCAAAAGCTGCGAATGAGGCATTATGGTTAAAATTTATGGTATACAGACTGGAAGTGTTCAAGGGTAGAGTAAACGTAATGTGTGATAATCATAGCGCAATGTCACGTCCCGCCCAAACTGCCCCTAAAAATCCAAATGTTGGCTGCCTAAAGGATCTAAGACATGGAAAGTTCTAGAGTTTCCTAGAGAAGTCTAGAAAGGGCTGGAGTTGGACGGACTCAACTCAAGCTTGAAGACCCTAGAATGTTCTAGAGCACGCTGGAGAGTGCTAGAATGGGCTGGAACGTTCTAGAATGCGCCGGATGGTTCGGGAAGCCGCTAGAAGCTCACGCAACATCCCGGAAGGATGTAGAAGCTGCTGGAAGTTTACGGAACATCCCGGAAGGTGCATGAAAGAGCTAGACAAACCTAGAAGACTCTAGAGTTGGCTAGAAGGTCCTAGAGCCTTGTGGCACATTGTAGATAAATCTAGAATACCCTTGTACATTCTAGACTGGGAAGACTCTAGAAAGTGGTGGCATGCTCTTAAGCTTAGAGCCACACTATAAATAGACCACTTGGTCTTCATTTGTATTCATCTTGGAAATTCCTAACATCTTGGAAAATCCTTGGGAATTCTTAGCATTTGTAACATAAACTCTCTCTAGAGCAATACAAAGCATTCTTTGCAAACTCTCTTTCTATTCTCTTTGGAGTTACATTTCGGTTGAAAGGCAGGCTTAGTGCAACGGACGGTGCTAAGTGCCGCACGATCGCTACTTGAGAAATTAAGGTCGTGACATTTGGTATCAGAGCTTTAGGTTGAAGCAATCTTACTCTTGGCATAATGAAGAACGTTGGTCCATCTACTCCAAGCGTTGATGTTCCACCTATGGAACGTGGACGTGAGGAAACTCGAAAACCATTAAAAGAAGCCCGAGCCAAGTTGAAAGACATACTTTCTAGCTTGGAAGCACGTGTTGGGAGTGCGCGGAGACGCCCAGGAGAGAGTTGTTTGACCGAGTAGACAACTTAGAGCACGTACCCAATGGCTTCTGGAGGCCGAGGACGCGGGAGATCCATGCAGCGGTAAAGATGTCACTCAACGAGCTAGATGGTGGGCTAAGGCAAGAGATTGATGGGTTGAAAGCCGAACTTGTCAAGGTAAGAGATCTCGTCCAAAGAGAACTCGCAAATGTCTTGCTTAGAGTTGAGGATATGGGTGGTGATCTAGCCAGGGCGGGCTATGGCCGCGGCAACTAGTACAACCACTGTAATTGAGGCTAAGAGGGTGGATGTTCCCAATCCCAAGACCTTCAATGGCGTTAGAAACGCTAGGGAAGTGGAGAAATTTCTATGGGGGCTAGAACAATACTACGATGCTTACGCATAATCGGACCATGCCAGCAAGATCCGAGCCGTCTATGTATTTGTCCGACACCGCTATCGTGGTGCGAGGCGGAGACACGGAGATGTGCAACGAGGGGTTTGCACAATTGACACCTTTGATGACTTGCGTGGAGTTCAAGACGCAGCTTCTTCCCCGTAAATGCCGAGGGGAGAAGGCAAGTGCGGGCCGATTGCGACGAGTGAAGCAAATGGGTAGCATAAGGGATTATGTGAAGGAGTTCACAACCTCGTCGCCAAGTCCCCGACACATCCGACAAGGATGCCCTATTCTTGCTTCGTGACGGTCCTCCAATCGTGGGCTAACCTTGAGCTCAAGCGACGTGGTGTCCAAGACTTATCTTCGGCCATTGCGACCGCAGAAAGCTTTATCGACTACTCCACAAACAAGGAGGGCTCCAAAGCCACAGATAAGAAGTTTGTTAGAGAGAAGAGTAATGGAGGCCATGCCAAAAGTCAGGGTTCCAAAAATCATAAAGGCAACTCCTCATTCAAGCCACGGGACAAAGGGAAGGAAAAGGAGGATCGGAATGCCTCAAAGCCCCATGTTACGTGCTTCATTTGCGACGGACCGCATTGGGCACGTGAATGTCCGAAGAGGAAGGCCTTGAGTGCCTTAGTTGCCTCCACACATGGTCAAGATGGAGGTGAATCGGACGAAGGTGCGAAGATGGGTTCTTTGCGCCTACTTGGTGCAATGTAGAGTGCCCCAAAGACCCCTAAAGGCTTAATGTACGTGGATGCCACCATTAATGGGAAGGTCGCCAAAGCATTGGTCGACACAGGAGCATCTCACAACTTTGTTTCGGTGGAAGAAGCAAAGCGACTCGGCACCGACGGTTGTCAATGGAGGGGTTCTCTCGCGAAGGCGTTAACTCAAGAAGTACTACCATTACACGGAGTCGCTCGCGGAGTTAAGGCCGCCTTTGGATTACGGACTGCCAGTGGACTTATCGGGGCGCCGATGGATGACTTCACGCTTGTATTCGACACGTGGAGTTCTTCGACCAGGTAAGAGCTTTCTTGTGCCATGCTCAAACTCATGTGTACTGATGGTACAAACTCGCCCCTAAAAATCCAAATGTCGTCGCCAAAGGATCTAAGACATGGAAAGTTCTAGAGTTTCCTAGAGAAGTCTAGAAAGAGTGGAGTCGGACGGACTCAACTCAAGCTCAAGACCCTAGAATGTTCTAGAGCACGGGAGAGTGCTAGAATGGCCGGAACGTTCTAGAATGCGCCGGATGGTTCGGGGAAGCCGCTGAAGCTCACCAACATCCCTAAGGATGTAGAAGCTGCTGGAAGTTTACGGAACATCCCGGAAGGTGCATGAAAGAGCTAGACAAACCTAGAAGACTCTAGAGTTTGCTAGAAGGTCCTAGAGCCTTGTGGCACATTGTAGATAAATCTAGAATACCCTTGTACATTCTAGACTAGGAAGACTCTAGAAAGTGGTGGCATGCTCTTAGGCTTGTTGCCACACTATAAATAGACCACTTGGTCTTCATTTGTATTCATCTTGGAAAATCCTTGGGAATTCTTAGCATTTGTAACATAAACTCTCTCTAGAGCAATACAAAGCATTCTTTGCAAACTCTCTTTCTATTCTCTTTGGAGTTACATTTCGGTTGAAAGGCAGGCTTAGTGCAACGGACGGTGCTAAGGGCCGCACGATCGCTACTTGAGAAATTAAGGTCGTGACAGCAAACTACCTTAAAACACTAAGTGTTCCATGAGTGAATGAAACACATAGATGTAAGGGTGCCAAAAGGAAAGAAAATTGTATGTAAGGATGTCAAAAAGGAACCAATAGTGGACTGGTGTAAATAGAAAGAAGCAGGATCTTGATCCAATACATGCATGCACACAGTATCACCAACTTGAGGCCTCTACATATAGGTTTAACTAACGTATTCTTTTCTCTGTAATTCTTGGAGGGAGACAGTGAGTGTAATCTTGAAGAATAGTTTCTCTTAGACGCTGCAAGTATGCATGAGGGTGTTACAACTCGAGTAGCTTGTGCTGGTTGTATAGATGGGCATGGTATTCTTGTAATTGGACAGTTCATCAATAAGATTGAATTATAACTGGATTAGTTCCATGTAGATGTAAGTTTCACACTGAATACGAACCACATTAAATTGGCTTGTGTATTTCTCTTACCGCAACTTGATTTCTTGATTGTATTTCTCATGTGCATGTGTATTCTAGAAGTGAATTACTGGTGGTTTTGTTCTTGATTGCTACGTGTGTGAATTTGGTTATAAGTTTTAAAGGGTATTATTTTAGTTAATTTTTTTAAAAAAATAAACATCTGCCAGCTTGAAGCTCATAAAATTAAACATTAACCCCAAAAAAAAATCACAAGTTGAGCTATTTTTGTTTTGGTTATGCATGTTACTTAAAAGCTCAAAAGTTTGGGAAAGCAAGCATTCCGTCATTCAATAACTAACCATAGATAAACTGCTGAAAAAGCCGTAATATCCAATATAAGTTAATGGCATTAGTATTGCCATCATTTCCTCTTACTGCATGGAGTACAGTAACTCTCACATATGGATTTGCAAATGAGACATTTGACGAATGGCCAAAAATCTATTGGGTATTCATGATTTAAAAGATAAGAGCGAATGTGTGATTCTGAATGTTAAAAGGCAATAATTAGCCATATTCAATCTTAAAATGCAAACATAATAACAATAAGCATCTGCTTGGGAGATAATAAGTAAACACTAACACAACAAAATAACAAAGCAAAGGTTTCCCCATTGGCCATCGAGTTACACAGACATTAAGTTCTACAAAAGCAGCCTTCAGTTTATAGTCATCAAAATTAATATCAGACCTCCTCGTCCCATAACAACACATAAACCAAGAATAAGCTTCCCAACTCGCAAATTTCTCTCACTGGTACACTACAAAGGATCAATGTAAAAGAATGCCACCACCAGAATACTCAACCTCCTGAAATATTCCAAAAAAAAAGTTAGAAGAGGCCCTGCATTATAGAGAACTTATGTTTTGGCTGTAATGAACATTGCAAGTACAATGCAATAAGTAAATGGTTATAACCATGGAGAATGAGAACCAATCTGACATTAGAACAGCTTATGAATAATCTTTCTTCTCTATAACCGGAAATACCAAGATCACATCAATAATCTTTTAGACTAGGCAATGTCCTGTTTCTGGAATGCACAAGACTCAGGCAAATTTAACTATAACTAGCTACATCCACTGACAATGCGGCCATGGCTGGGTTACTTGTTTATAGCAAAGAAAACCTTTGCAATCTAGCTATGGAAAACAATCGTAATTGTATTTGTACCTGAGCAGGGGATAATGAAGAAACCCAATCTGATGCATGCGTGGGAAGCAACCCTAAAGTGTTAAGCTGCCATGAAAGAAAATTTAAGAATGAGTCAGACAATAAATCCATCTCGGTGCAACAATGGAGAAAAAGAAAACTCGAGACTTGAGAATATATGCTAAGAGTTGTAAATTAACAGTAGTGCATCCATAAAAGATAAAAGGTGGAGAAGAAAATTCACCTTCCAAACACCAAGAGCTAGTCCTCCCAAATTTAGGGCAATGAAGAGCAACTTAGGAGCAAGAAGTTCAACTTTATTGTCTTTGTAAGGCTCAAAAACTGAAGAGTTAAAAAATATTAAAAAAATTAAAAAAGAAAAAGAAAAAAGGGCAAGAATTAGCTAAGAAAGCAAATAGATATGACCTGAATGGAAATAGCAAGCAAAAGATCAGGTGAGATAATATTTTATAACCAAACCAAAGAGAAACCAGCAAGTAATGGGTTGGTCCTCAAACTTTTAAAATGTATGATTTAGTCTGAAACATTCAAAACTTCATTCACAAGTCCCTAAACATTCAAAACTTCATTCATAAGTCCCTAAACATTAAAGCGTATGATTTAGTCATCAATACATATAGGTCCTATCTTGACAACTAACATATATTTGTGATTTAATCTTTTAAAACCTTGTAGTCATGCATAATTTAACTCATTCTTACACTTACAACATATGTTAACATGAAGAGATGAAAAACATCGGAAAAACTGTAAATGAAAAAGTTGCATAATATTACCCTTTCCTACACCCTGCAATGCACTTATTGGTTGCCAAAGAGCAGAAAAAGTAATCCCAATGCTGAACAAATGAACTGTACTTCCAGCCATCCACATCATGAAGCCCATCATAAGCAAATTCTTGAAAGGGGCCTGTGCTACCTCCCACGCTTTCTGTTGAAAAAAAAGGGGATTGTTATAGCTTTTTGTCCAGACTCAGTAACCTAACTAAACTACTACAGTTCCAATCATATGTTAAACTCTCGCTTACTGAACCAGAAACCAACACAAGGGATTACACTGCTTAATCTGAAAAAAGCTCAAATCGTATGGAAAGCTGAGTTTGAGATCAGAAGAAAATTTTCAATTTAACAGAAAAGATATTAGGGGAAAACAAGGTGGTTGATATCGATTTTTGGGAAATATAAAAAGAAGAATAAGAAGATTTAGGATTAAAAAAACTACAATTGGCTCCCGAATAAACAACAAATTAAAAGTTGGAGATTCTAAAGCGTATTGGAAAAAGAAAAAAAAAAGAGGAAGGAACCCTAAATTCACAAATAAAACAACCCAAGAATAAATCTCGAACTGGGAAGAATAGGATTACCAACCTGGGCTTTCCAATTAGATTCAGCATCTTTCTTCTGTTTACTGACCGCAGAATCATCCTAAATAAACAAATAAATCGCAAAAACAAAATCAGACACAAAAATAAAGCACCGACACAGAGAATTGAAAAAAGAGAAGGAAGAAAAAACCTGATCCAGAGAGGCACGAGAGAAACCAGGGGGATCAGGGATGTCACGAGAGGAAGAAGAGGTGGAGTGGTCTGTGAAGTCAATGGCCCATCTTCGACCCCCACCCATCACTCCCTTCCCTTTCTCCATTATCCTTCTCTTCTTTTTTGGGTCTCAACGCTCAACAATGCTCCCCTCCTATCACATAAGCTGCAACCAAATAAGTGAATAATATCGAATAGTTATTAAATATGCTCATATGAATTTAGATTTGTGTATCAAAATATATTTGACTGTTGTGCGAAAAGTCAATCAAAATATATATACCTATATATGATATTCAACTTTTAAAAAAGTAATTAATTAATAACAAATTTCATTATTTTAATTTTTATATTAATTATTACTTTAAAAATAATATTTAATTAAAAAATTATTAAAACAACATTATATATATTTATTATATTAAAATTTCAATAATTTTTTTATATAATTTTTCATTACAATTATATAATAACTAAAATATAAAATTATATTTAAGTTACTTTTATTTAATTTTAAAATCAGCAGTAAGCAATGGGAAGAGCTACCTATAAATCAAACAAAAGCAAATTATAAGAAAAGGCCTACATTAAGTCTCAGAGCTAGAGAAAAATTGAGTACCTACTTTATAAGAGAATACTTCAACCCCTTGGATAGCTCATGAACCTTCTATTTTCACTAATGTTTCAATTTTATATTAAAAAAACATAAACAAAGGATTCTGGATACTTTTCGCAAAATAAGATCATAAGGTGGTTTGTTTAGGAGAAAATATCTCACTATTTTACAAAGAAAATTACCCCTAAAGTGTATAGATCTTAGTAGTTTTATTATTCCATGTAATATAAAAACTACTAAGTTTGAGATATAATCATATTAGAAAGGAATATCTATTAATGTTATACCTTATTCTATATATGATTCACTTAACATTAGTCCTCTAAGCACACTAGTGTGATTTCCAAAATTTATCTTGAAACATGTATTGGAACAAGTTAATGAGACGATTTTCCTTACTAATTTTTATGTCCTTGACATGTAAGATGAAACTAATAGTTTATCTACCTCTCTTCTACTTGGTAGACCATTCATGAAAACTACTCGCACTAAAAATGTTATAAATAATAAGACATATCATGGAATTTGACGAAGAATTTATATATTTCAATATCTTTAGATCAATGAGGTACCTTAATAATATTATTTTTTGCTATTATATTGATGTTATAGACTCTTATGTGGAACATGAATTTGAGCTTGAGCAAGAGGGCACCTTACAAATAGCCCTAACACACAATTTGGATTCTAAAGATATAAGAAAACCCATTAGTGCAATATAACTCAGTGAACACATGGAAACTACAATGGCATCCTTGAAATGTCTTTCCAATGTGCCACCAAGGTACAATCTAGGCTTTATTTTTTTATTGATTAACACTCAGAAGCTATCACCTTATGTTGTGTAGGCACCCACATTAGAAGTAAAGCCTTTTCTATCACATGTGAACCACACTTATTTTGGAGACAACAACACACTATCAATTATTATTGCGAACAACTTGTCTTATGAAAAAGTGGATAAGCTTCACAAAATCTTGAAGGATCACAAGACTGCTATAAGATGGAACATTGCTAATATCAAATGTATAAGTTCATCTATATGCATGCATAAGATACTACTAGAGGATGAAGCTAAACCAACAAGAGAGGCACAACGCCTACTCAATCCCCCAGTGATGGAGATAGTGAAGAAAGAAATACGCAAATAGCTAGGTGAAGGAGTCATCTACCCCATCATTGATAGTAAATGGATAAATCTAGTATAGGTGGTACCAAAGAAGTTTGGTATAACACTAGTTAAGAATGATGAAAATGATTTGGTACTGAAAAGAATCCAAATAGGTTGGAGAGTATGCATGGACTACAAGAAAATCAATACCAATACCAAGAAGGATCATTTTTCTCTATCCTTCATTTATCAAATGGTAGAAATGTTAACAAACCACTCTTTTTATTTTTCTCTTGATGGTTATTCTAGTTAATACTAGATTGCTATAGCATATGATGAGTAAGAGAAAACCATATTTACCTACCCTTCTGAATCTTTCCCTTTTAGAGGATTCCATTCAACCTCTGCAATACCCCAACCACCTTTCAAAGATGTATGGTAAGTATATTTTTTGAATATATAGAGAATATTATAGAGGTCTTTATGGATGATTTTATGGTATACGTTGATTCATTTGACCTATGCTACCTAACCTAATACTTATCTTTCAAAGAGGTGTAAAGATTAATCTAGTATTAAATTGGAGAAAATCCATTTTATGGTAGACCATGAGATTGTCTTAAGGCATATAATCTCTTCTAAGGACATAGAGGTATATAAGGCTAAAATTGATAGAGTGAGGTAGGTTTGTTCTTTTCTTAGTCATGCATGTTTTTATAAGAGGTTCATTAAGGGCTTTTCAAAGATTTCAAGACCATCGTGCACACTACTACAAAAAGACACTACCTTCACATTTGATGAAAACTGTAAGGAAGCTTTCAAAAAGCTAAAAGAGCTACTCATCGCAGATCCAATATTCATTTAAGCACCTGATTGGAATTTCCCATTTAAGTTAATGTGCGACATTGGTGAATATGCAGTTGGAGCAATGCTAGGGCATCATATTAGCAAACAACCACATGTTATCTATTATGCCTTCAAAACCCTTACTGATGCCTAACTTAATTACTCTACCACTAAAAAAGAATTAGTTATAATTATTTTTACTTTATAGAAGTTTAGATCATATTTAATATGTACTAAAATAATTGTATTTTCTAACCATGTAACTCTCAGGTACTTGCTAACAAAAAAGGATGCAAAACATAGGTTGGTGAGGTGGATTCTCTTGTTACAAGAATTTTTCTTGGAAATCTAGGTCAAAAAAGGAAGTGAGAACTTAGTGACCGACCACTTGAGTATAATTATACAAGAATAAGACTCCCTACTATTGTAGGAACAATTTTGGACAAGCAATTATTCTCTATATAAGACTCACCACTATGGTATGTTGACCTCGTCAACTACCTCGTAGCCAAACTACTTCCTAGCAATCTAACAATTACAAAAATAGAAGCTTAGAAAGGAAGCAAGGTATTATTTATGGGATGATCCATGCATATGGAAACATTTCCTAGATCAATTGTTAAGAACGTACATACTTGAAACTTAATTTCACTTGATACGAAGTTTGAAGTATTGATTTCATGGAACCCTTCCCTTCCTCTAATGGATATTCATTTTGCTTACTATGCATTATTTCTCTAAATTGGTGGAAGCTAAGGCACACAAAATTAATGACTATAAAATGATTGTAGATTTTGTGAAGTTGTTAATTTTTTCTAGGTTTAGGACATCAACAACGATCATTAGCAATGATGGACTGTACTTTTGCAATAAGATCTTCTAGGCCCTACTAAAAAAGTATCATGTCAACCACAAAGTTTCTACACCATACCCTTTATAGACTAATGGGCAAGCTAAGGTCTCCAATAAAATGGTCAAATCCATCCTAGAAAAAATAATGAAACTCAATAGAAAGGATTGGAGCTCGAGATTAGGTGATGCACTTTGAGCATACATAAAAACATATAAAACACCAATTGGGATGCCACCATTTTTGTTGGTGTATGGTCAATCTTTTCATTTTCTAGTTGAGTTGGAACTGGAGTCTTTTGAGTAGTCAAACAATTCAACATGGACTTAGAGGAATTAGAAGATCATAGAAAGTTGCAACTAAATGTGCTAAATGAGATCCACAACAAAGCCTATGATAAAGCATGGATTTATAAGAAGAAAACTGAGGCATCAAATGATAAGATGATATTAGGAAAGAACTTCTAATTTTGGCAAAACTTGCTCTTATTTAAGTCCCATCTCAAGTTGTTTCTAGGTAAGCTTCTTTATTGCTAGATTAGGCCTTTTATTATTACCAAATTGTGTGGTCATTGTGCACTGGAAATCTGGAGTGAGAAAACCGAAAAGGAATTCGAAGTCGATGGAAATTGGTTGAAAACTTATTATGAAATATTTTATGAGTCATATGGAGGAGGTCCAACTCTATGAGCCAACCAACATAGACAATTGAGATATAGTTAAGTCGGGCTAACGACTAATCACAACACTTAAATGTAATAAATAGATTTGAATATGCATGATTTTATCATTATTTGATAAATTGATAACACTGAAAGAATCATGCGTGAAGCACTCATTTTCTCCTAAGAAGAATAAAAGAACAATACATGTAATGCTTATATATTATTCAACTAGTTTATAAGGGGTGAAACAAGATAATGAAGTGAAGCATTATAGGCTATAGCATAGACTATAGTGGACCATGGTGCACTCCTCGTTACTTAAAATCAATTTCATGCACTTTGTGTCAAGCCACGTGCAAATGAGTGCTTTAGGCATTATTCTTCAAGTGTCATCAATTTATCAATTTGAAGTTAAAAATTTCTGAAAAATAACAAAAAATACATGTGATTATGAATACATAGATTTGCATAAATAATGATAAAATCATGCATATTTAAATCTATTTATTAAATTTTATTGTAAATACATAAATTTGTATAAATAATGATAAAATCAAGCACTCATCGCAACTCTCAACCAGCTTCTTGTTATAGCTTATAGCAAAGAAAGAAAGAAGAAAAAAACTAAAAATAAAAATAAATAAACTAAATTAGACTAACCTAAATCATTTTCGTAAATTAACACGGTTGCATTTAGCGTATGCAACGGCACCAAAAACTTGATAATCAAATTTTGTAAAATTTATAATAAACTCACAAGTGCACTAATCACTTGTAAAAAGTGATAAGTATACTTTCAATGTCTGTCTAAGGAGGAACTATATGAACAAACACGAAAAGTAAATCTAAACATTTTGTGACATTATTTTGGTTTTAAAAATATTAATCTAACGATAAAAATAATAATAAAAGGATAGCAGATAGATTGGCTCATACAAATTACAGATATATATGTAATAAACAATCCATGGAGAATTAAATAAAAAAATTAGCTGGTTAACTATGCTTGGTATAGTTAATTAGGTTTATGAAATATAAATTCAAATGATTGAATCTCACATATATGTATAAATAATGCCTTTAGTTGGATCACTATTCGTTATTAATTAAAATCACTTAACACTTGGAGTGAGGTTATCAGTTAATTTAATTTAATTACTCCTATTGTATAAGGAATTAGTAAACCATATAACTCGATACCTTTGGTCGGATTATCAATTTAAACTCATATTTAAGCTGTCTAGATTAGATCTAAATTGATGTATTTAAAACTTAATTTTCATATTTTAAATTTGTTACAAAAAATATATTGTTAATATATTTCTCAATAATAAAATTTGCAAAAATCTTTAAATAGAAAATAATATATTTTCAATAATAATTAAAAATATTTGCCTAAATAATCTACAAAAACATATCAACATAACTAAAATTCTATTACCAGAATCAACTAGATATGCTTAAAATAATAAATTATAAGTAAATTATTTTTAATAAATTCAAAAGATATAATATTATTTACTGAAAAGGATAAGAATACATATCAGATTAATACCCAAAAGATAGACATACAGATGTGTCATATTCCATAGAAGAGATTTTGATCTTTATAGTATATCCTAGATTACAACAATGATTTTGTATAACTTAATATGGAAAATCTCTCTTTTACTACCTCTTATTTGTGATTACCTTATCTAAATTGCATATAGGCCAAACATAAAAAATAAGAAAAATAAAAAGAAGCTCTGACGCTAAAGCTATGAAAACAAAAACTAAAATTGTACATCTCTCTGTTAAAACTTATACATATAAGCTCTTATTTATACTTGAGGTTAGAAACTGAGGGCTTCAGATAAGAAAAATCATTGAACATCATATCTCATTTATCCACGTTGTGGTTCGTAATATGTTTTCCTGATTTCAAATAGAAAGGATTGGGCTATAACCCAACATTTATCCACCATTGTCCAACACAAATAGCATGAAATTTATTTTAAACAGCTAAGAGTGCATTGCAGCCCACTCTAGTCCATGCCATGACCAGCAATGCTTCACTTCATTTCTTGTTTCACCCATTATATATTAGATGAATCACATATAAGTCTTGCATGTATTATTCTTTTATTATTCTAAGGTGAAAATGAGTGCTTCAGGCATGATTTTTCAAGTATAATCAATTTATTAAATTGAAGCTAAAAATATCTAAAACAACAAAAAATTCTCATGACTCCGAACATATAGAGTTGCATAAATAATAATAAAATAATGCAAATTTAAATTTATTTATTATATTTAAATACAAATAAACCATAAAATATTAGTGCTTTTCAAGCACTCATCATAATCTCCAACCATTTCTTGCTAGCTTTTTAGCATTGACATGATTGTATTTAGCATATGCAACAAATCTTTAAGCCCCTAGGTTGCCCTAATAGACGATTTTATGTCTTGTAAGGGATTCTAGGGTTGATACTCACAAATATCCCTAAATGAAAAAACTAAAAAGAAATAACAAAATTTAAAAACAATCAAATAACAAATAAATAAAAAATTAACAAAGTAAAAACTATAATGAAAAATAACAAAATTCTCATGCTTTAACCTCTTTTCAGTTTATAATCAAATTTCAAGCATAAGTCAAATTAATATTCGACCATAAAACAATATATTGTAAAAATCAATTACAAATTACAAATTCATGTTTCATAACAAAAATATATTAATATTGACTAAACCAAACTCAGTGTTAGAATCTGAATTCATTTTGACTCTAATCTTCACCATTTATACTCTCAAAATTACACTCATCCTATAAGTTCAGGCACTCAACAAAGAAATATATGAATAGAAGTATGTAAAGAAATGAACTAATGGGTTCATATATGATTAAACAAGAAAGTCTCAAAAAGTGCATAACTTTGATCTTACGAAGGGAATCAAATAATAGGATTTATTAAGAAGTCACACATTATTCTTATGCATAAATTAAAATCATTAAACAAGAATATTGAGTATATGCCTTAGAAATGAATGAAAATGCAATGACTTCAAGGAGATTTATTTCTTATTTTTTCTTTTGTAATAGATCTTAAAATTTTAAGAACTTTTGGTTTTAGTATTTATTTTTCTCTCTCTTTGTTATTCTTTTTCTCTTTTTATAGAGAGGGAACCATGTACAAATGTGTATTTGATAAGTTTTTAATTTTTGGCTATTTTTTTACTGACTATAGGTAATCGTAAATATATCTCTTTTTTCTTTGGAGGTCATACATAAATGAAATAGGCATACACTTTTCATTTCATTTAAATAATTTAATATAAGCAATAAAAATAAGTATATAAGTCTTCATCAGATGTTAAAAATCCTAACAATCAATGCAAAATATATAAAGATCATCTAACAATTTGAATTAATAAGAATAATGTTTAAAAGAGTAGAAAAAATATTATTACTCAGAATAAAATATTTATATGCTCAAAATATTCTTACAAGGTAATCTCCACTATTTGATTCCCAAACACTAATTTCAGGTTTGTCTCAATCTCAACATTCAAACGTAAAATACAAACTATGACAACAACAAAATAATTATCATGTATAATATTTTATGAAATGTTTAAGACATCAATCTAACTGTGCAAAAGAATAATGTTTAAAAGAGTAGAAAAAATATTATTACTCAGAATAAAATATGTATATGCTCAAAATATTCTCACAAGGTAATCTCCACTATTTGATTCCCAAACACTAATTTCAGATTTGTCCCAATCTCAACATTCAAACATAAAAATACAAACTATGACAACAACAAAATAATTATCATGTATAATATTTTATGAAATGTTTAAGACATCAATCTAACTGTGCAAAAGACTCAATTATTTACTTTAAATTATATAAAAGCATGATTATTTTGTAAAAAAAATAAAATTGAACCTAAATAAAAGCAAATAAATGTAAATACATGTTTAATAAAGAAAAATGCCCACATTTATGTAACTTTTCCTCCAACCCAACGTAGAATCTACTTTATCTTTAATATATCGAATGTAAATTAAAGATAAAGATAACTAAAAGAAAAATTATACATTTACTTTAGCTCAATGTGATTAAGTAATGATATGGTAAGGGGATTACGAATTTCTCCGGGCTAGATGTAGATGCCTCCATATGAGAATCAAGATTCATATGCAAGATTTTGGGGCGCTCCTCCAACTCTCATATGATGCCATTGGGCATGACTTCGAGGTTGGAACCAGAAATATCCGAGATCATAAAGATCAGTTCATTCCTCAAAAATCAAATGATTATTAAAGTAAAAACCCATGGTAGTTCCCATAAACCTCAAAAACATTTCCAACAAAAGGTTAGATGCAGAGATGAAAAGAATGGTTTTAACAAGAAAAGAAAAGGCCTAAGAAAATTATTCATTTCTTTCATTCCAATCTTTTTCTTCCGAAAGAGAAATCTTGAAAAATCCATCAATAAATGACAAAAATTGGTTATGAAATGCGGATAGAGAAGTAATGATATGGTAAGTCAGTGCATCAATCATCTAAATCATTTTAATCTCACTGATAGAATGTTGTGTACTTTTCATATATCATATCTTAATAAGCAGTTATAAATTTAAAAATTCTATATAAAATAAATATGGGTTCACATAAATAGGACATAAAATAACTAAAACAAAATAAATTACATAAAATGAAAAATAATAGAAAATAAAAATAACTATACTAAAAAAATGTTACCTAAAATAATAGGTTACCTCTCATCAAGTGCCATTTTAGCATCTTAGCAAGATGTAGTTGCCATGTGGTGCTTCATCTTGTACACTTGTATGAACTTAATGATCGTTGAATTGTGTCTTCTTTCCAAATAGGGATTCACACAATGCCCATTTACTCATAATGTTGTTTATGTCTTAGGATGTATCAACTCTATTGCTCCATGTAGAAATACTTGGGTAATTGAGAATAGTCCACCCCATCTTGATCAAAATTTTCATGGAAATAATCTCATATGAGAATTAAATAACAGAACTTTCATTGCAAGAAAAAGAGACCTACAATCATGATAGCGCTATGTAAACTCTTTGTATATCTTTGCATTTTCATAAGCTTGATCCCTAATCTCTTCAAGCATACTAAGTTGTAGTAACTATTTCTCTCATGTTTCTCTAAATGCATATTTAGTTATTTAATTTCTCAATAACCCTTATGCTTGAATTCAATTGGTAAATGGCATGCTTTTCTATTGATTAACCGGTAAAGGCTCATCCCAATAGGTGGTTTGTAAGCTATACGGTATGCCTGTAAGGCATCATTTAACTTGATTACTTAATCCTTCCTTAAAAGGCCCACAATGTATTTTAGAATCTCTTTGATTTGCCTATTACTCACCTTTACTTGACCGAAAGATTATGGATGATATAGAGTGGCCACTCTATATGTGATGTTATACTTCCTCATTACCTTATCAAAATGTTTGTTGCAAAAATTGCTCCCTCCATCACTAATTATTACTCTAGGTGTCCCAAACCTACTAAATATCGAATCCTTTAAGAATTTCACAACAATGATAACATCATTCATTTTAGTGGGAATAACTTCTACCCACTCAGACACATAATCAACAATGACCATAATATATTCATTACGAAAAGATGGGGAAAAGGACAAATAAAGTCAATCCATCATACATCAAATAGTTCAACATCTAAATTAGATGTCAAAGGAATCTCATCATGTTTTTTTCTAAATTACCTTTTCTTTGCCATCTATCGCAATGTATGCAAAACATATGACCCTTCTTAAATAGAATTGGCTAGTGAAATTCATATTGCAATACCTCTAAGGAAATTTTCTTACCACTAAAATGGCACCCACATTGAAGTTTATTACAAAAGGTTAGAATGTTCCTATGTTTCTCATTAACCACACATCTTCAGATATCTTGATCTTAATAAATCCTGAAAAGATGAAGCTCATCCCAAAAGTATTGCTTGCAAGAATGTAAAAACCTTTTATTTTTGTAAAAAGAAATGTTAGGTCTCAAAAAAATAATATCAAGATAATTTACTATGTCAGCATATCATGAGTTTAGACCCATTGAAAATAATTGTTCATCAAGAAAGGTTTCAACAATATCTTCTTTACTCTTCCCTTCAATGTCGAGGTTAATTTTTGGAGAAAAATTTGAATTTTTTGGAATCTTGACGAGACTAAATCCCCAACAAGGTGGTCAGGGAGGACCTTCGATAAGGCCTCGATGAAGTTTGTCGTGAACTTAGTTGAGTTTTATAAATACCTTTATTTCTTCTTCTTTTTTCCAAAACAATTGTAGAAGAGATCTATCAAATTAACATCTCAATTTTCTATTTATGGATCACTATTACCTTGAGTGTTATTTGATACGAATGATTTGTGAATGAGTGAGCAAAATTGTGATCTTGAGTTATGAGTACTTGAGAAAATGTTTATGAGTTGGTTTTTAGGGAAGAGCTTGTGTGCAATGAGTTATGTGTTGGCTAGTTGTTGTCAGGATGCAACTTTCTCTTTGGTGAGAAGCATGTGTAGTAGTGAGCCTTATATTGACCAATAGTTTATAAGATGCAACTTTCTCAAATCATTAGCTGTATGCAGTACATGGTTGAATGTGTTTCCCAAATTGGCGATTTATGGTACATGGTTGAATATGTTTACCACATTGATTATTGGTGATGGTTGATGTAGTTTCCACAAGGGATTGTTCTTTATTTCTTATGTTATTATCTTTAGTTATTGATCGCTCTACATCATGTAGCGCTGGCTTTGGAAGAAATTTGGGATCGTGTTGCATCCTAAGTCATTATAATGGCAACAAGCAAGGGTAGTAATAGGTAGTTCAAATAGTAGTTCTAGTTAATAGAGGTATTGATGCTTTTATTTGTGTTAGGGTTGTAGTTGTTTTATTGCTTAGTGGATTTATTTCTATTGATTTGTTTCTATAAGTAATCCGAGGATTTTACCATATAGGTAGGGGTTTTATATGGGTTTACCTCGTTATATCCATTGTTATGCATGATTAGCTATCATGTAAGTATAATCTAAGTTCCTATCTTGTATGTCTCAACATACTATATTAAGACTTTGATTAGAAAACATAGGTGATTTATGTTGTTGCATGCTTTATTTCCTTTCCTTGTAGCATACCTATAGCTTACTATTTATTTATGTTATTGTATTAAATTAATCGGCCTATTTCTTGATTAATTTTTATTTCTTTTGCTTATTATTTTCATGCGACTTTAGTGTGAGTTTCTTAGGGTTTTGTATCTCCTTACCCTAGCCATATACCAAGTGTTGGACTCTTTTAATTGCTTTTCTATGTTTTTTGTGATCACATGCTATGAGAGTGCAATCATAATTTTCCAAATATGTTCCTATATATGAGGTCTTAAAATGATTATAAATCCTTTATTGCTTTTTAGTATGTATTCCTAGTCACATGTTGTATGTTGTTTTCCATGCATTTACATGTTGCTAGTCTGGACAAGAGCCTATGAGACACACCATCACTAGTGTGTTTATCACAGATTGTTCTTTCTAATATATTGGTTGCATTTGTTGTTTGAAGAATTAAGTATCTTAATTTGTTCTTTTGCTGTGTTATCTGCTTAATTCACATTCTAAGGTCTGGTTGTTAAATTGGTATAGATCTTGCAAAAACATTCCATTGGTTGGAATTTTTATCCCTTATCTAGGTCCCTGATGCCTATTTAGGTTGGAAGGTAACAAGGCAATCATCCTTAAAATCAAAATACACATCTTTTGACAACAAGTTACATAAATGATGATTTATTTTAGAAAAATCTTTATTAAATCGCCTATAGAAACCTACATGTCCTAACAAGCTCCTTATCCCCTTAACATATGTAGGGGATGATGGTTTAGCAATCAACTTAACTTTTGTTTTATCAACCTCAATTCCTTTGTTAGAAATTACATGTCCTAGTATAGCCTCTCTGTTCGACCATAAAATGACTTTTTTCCAACTAAGTGTGAGATTACATTCAAGGACATGTTCTAAAACGAAAGTAAATTTATGTAAGAAATCATCAAATGAGGTTCTAAAAACTGAAAAAATCATCCATAAATACCTTAATGAATTTTTCCACCATGTTTGAGAAGATTGACATCATACATCTTCGAAACATGAAGGGGTATTGCATAACCTGAATGGCATACTTCTAAAGCGAATGTCCCAAAAGGATATGTTAAGGTGGTCTTCTTATAATCCTTTGGTGTGTAATAGGTAACTGATAATAATGTGGAAGACCATCCATAAAATAGTAAAATTCATACCCAACTAATCTTTCTATCATCTAATCAATGAATGGAAAGGAAAGGGATCCTTTTTAGTGTATAAATTTAGTTTCCAAAAATGAATACACATCCTCCATTCTACTATTATCCTAGTAGGCAATAATTTATTTTTATCATTTTTAACCATTATTATTCTTGATTTCTTTAGTACCATATGAATCAAACTAATCCAATTTCTATAAGCAATTAGATAAATGATTCCTAATTCTAAGAGTTTCGAAATTTTATTTTTAACTACCTCTTGAATGATTGGGTCTAGTCTTCTTTGGGCCTCTCTCATCGATTTAACATCATCCTCTAGGTTAATCCTATTGATGAGAAGAACCAACATCGGGTTGGAAATATTGATCTTACAAATACTTTGGTTTTATATTTGTAAAACTCTCGCAAGTTCACAAATCATTTTAAAGAAAATTACAAGTATACTCCCAAGGTCGATCTAAGGAAGGAATGTATGTGGTTTTTAATTTATTACTCAAACTTTAAAAATGAAATTAAATCCTAAAGATTTTGTCATAATATTTTAGTTTTTATGTTTTCTAATCTAATAACATAAAAATGAACATAGATATGGATTCAATAAACAATCATACAATTTTTTATCATTCATATTAATGGAGTATTTATGGATATAATAATTAAGTTAATTATGTTTGCTCATACTATTTAAGTTATTAAAGATATAAATTGATATTTATTGATTTTCTCTTTTTTATATGAATGTCACCTTTGGTGGGATAAGATATTCTTTGTTAATTAAACAAATCAATTAACACCTATGGGCGAGGTCGATAATTAATTTCGTTAATTAAATTAATTTTTTTTTCTAAGAGATTAAAAATGAACCATTATTAAAAATATGTTGTCAATACATTTTAAAATAATAGTTTTTATAATTGTTTTTGAAATATAGCTTCACTCTAACTACCGGGCGATTGTACTAACAAATAAAAGAGCACTACTTTAAATCAGATCAGATAATTAAACCTTAAAATCTAATTTTCAGATTTAAGTTTGTAATGAAAAATAATATATTTCTCTCTAAAATTCTTAATATAAAATCTTGAATAAAAACAAAATCAATTTATTTTATAAAAATATTTTATCTATTTAATATTTTGTAAGCATAACAACATTATTATTATATCATATTTACAAACAGCCAGTAATGTTAAATTTAATCACAGATAAATTAAATATAATATATAAGAATAAAACATAAAAATTACTGTAAAAATATTATTTTAAAATTATACCTTAAAAGAATCTTTACAACACTTCGATGTTAATTCTGTTGTTAGAAAATCATCAAACAGATTTCATTTTCGTTTATTGAATCAAAAACTAAAAATCTATAAAAGCATAGCTAGTTCTTCTTAGAAAGAGAAGAACTTTAAAACTAAAAACTAAAAAAACTAAGAAAGCTTTTTAGAGAGATAAATTTAAAGAGAGAAAGAGTTAAGAAAATTATGTCTTAAGGTGTGATTCTTACAATGGAAGAGAGAGGATTTTTATAAGTGAGAAAATGCAAAAAAGGTGGAAAAATATCTTCAAAAAATGATGATAGATGCATAATGGACAGGCTGACATGCGTGTTGGGCTTTAACGCGCACGATTGTTGGGATTCGCGGCCAAAAATTTGCTAATGCATATGAGATTCGAGGTGTGAATGGGTGTTAACGCACGCGTTGACGCGCACTGAAATTTAGCATGATGTGCGCACAAATGTGCACTAGATTGTGGTGTGAATGGGTGCGAATACATGCGGACTTCGACATGAAATGGGTGCGGCTACGTGCGGGATAAGTATGATGCACTCACGATTGGGCAGTTTTGTCCATTTTTCCATTTTTTTACTTTTTCTCATTTTTTTCTCAACATATTTGTGATGTATTGTCTCTATTATTATTCTTTGGGTCTTTAAATTAATTTTGAAGTGAAAATACCTGAAAAAATAATAAAAATACCCATGATTCTGAAAAGACAAATTTATATAAAAATAAAATAAAATCATATAAATATAAATTTTTTTAATCAATTAAAGTTCATTAAATCGTGGTAATTTTACTGTTTCTTAAGCATTCATCACCTATGCATACACATAGTTGAACTAATAGCTCTAATATCCTTGATACTCCAACCTATTACCTTTTTTGAATTTCTTAAGTACCTTAATAAGTTCTTTTTCTTAAGTTTTGGTCAAAGTTGATGAAATGATAACTAGATATATTTCCCCTTCTCCCAAAAATAAATATTTTAGATGCGTTCTATCTTAGGTGAAGGGCCTCTTTCCTAGGTGGGTTCTACATTGATCCAAGGATGTATTAGGCTTTCCTATTAATTCAGCACTATCTAATAATTTATGGTTCTCCTTAGTCTCCTCATCTAAGTCCTCTTATACCTTATAAACTGTAAGAGCAACTTCCAATTTGTCTTCAAAATTCTCCTATAGAAAAGTGTTATGAATAGGTCTATTCATAGAATCAATATTAAAACATTCATCATTAAAAAATATAGAAGGAATAGGCAAAGATTTCAAAACTTTAAAATGAACAACTCTCCTAAGACTGTCATTATCAAATTTTCATCCTAAACATCAATAATAGTCTTGGTAGTAGCCATGAATGGTCTACTAAGAAGTATTGTATGTTCTTTATTCAAGGTTGATTTTTTCTACATATCTAGAACCACAAAATCAACAAGTATTATTAATTTATCTACCTTTACTAGCAAATCCTTAATTACACACTTCAACTATTTAATAGATCTATCTGCAAGTTGAAAGGACATGGATGTAGGTTTTAAGTCTCCTAAACCTAGTTGCAAGAAAATAGAATATGACATTAAAATAATACTAATACCTAAATCAAGCATTGATTTAGCTACCTTCCTATCCTCTATAATGATGTTAATGATAAAACTTTATGGATATTTCAACTTTGCCGATAATTATCTAAAAAAACAAAAGAAAAATAAACAGCTAAATAAAATAGGTATCTAAAAAAATAGCATATATGAAGAAAAGTAAATAAATAATAAAAAAATATACAAACTACTGCAAACAAGTTAGTAAAAGATACTATACAAGAATTCAAAGTTAGTACATAGAAATACTAAACAAAATGAAATAAAAATAAAAATAATTGAGTTAGTAGTTAAATAAATAAATATAAATGAATACAAAAGTAAATTAAATTAAATTAAGTTAAAATAAAAAATTAAAATTAGTATAAAAAATACCAAAAAGAATTAAGTTAATTAATAAATTAACAACTAAAGTCAACTAAATAAAAGAAAATATAGTTAAAAAAAATATAGTAATTTTTTTTGAATTTTTTATTAATGTTAATTTTTTTAATATTTTTTAATATTTTTCAATTTTTTTTAATTTTTGATTTTTTTAAATTAAACAACGAATGAATATTTATCAAAAAAAATTAAGAATTTTGATAATAAAAAATTAAAATACTTTTCCTCCCCTATAATGGTGCTAAAAACCTGATAATGATAAATTATTAAGTTGAAATTGTAAAAGTAATCACTGACAATGGCGACAAAAACTTATGCATAAAATTAACTATCAATTACTTTACTCACCAACTTAAGTCATGAAACCCACCAAGATTTGTTTTATACTTATTTTACATTACATACATAAACGTGCTTAAATTGAAGACATTGTAAGAAGGAGGTGTGGAAAGTGTTAACATATATCTCTGTTTATTTTATTATGTTGTATTAGTTTTGTATAGGTAGCATTTGTTTTTCAATTTTTAGGATTATATATAGCATTTTTAGGATTAATAGATAGGCTTGGAGATGATCTTATGTTTCTCCTTTTGTTTTCTAACATCTATGATGAAATTAGTTAGACAATACTAGGTTAAAGGGGATAATAGATGTTGGTAAGGTCTTGATATTATTCTTAATTGAAGGAAACTTTATGATAATTTTGCTCAAAACTTGCATGCACAATAGTTAAGTAATGATAGAAAAATTTATATGCTTGAACTTCAAAACAATATTGTGAATTCCTTAGGACCTTTCTAGAATTTTAATGAATATGATGAGGATGCTACAACTTCTCTTTAAGTTAGTTAAGGTGAATGCTAAATATATATCTTGAAAAAATGATTAAGGCATTATGATTAACCTTTTTGCCAAATTATCCTACCTTTGATGTTATTGTCTTTTTAAGGCCAACCTCTTTAGTGAACCAATTTGAGCCTACATGAGTTACATGTTTGTACCCGTACTACTACAAAAGGGGTATTTAAGTCGATATGTAAAGTCAGTTTTTGGAAAAAATTGACTTATAATGAATTTAAAGTCGGTTCGATGTAGAACCGATGTTACACATAGTAGCGGTTGATATGTCGAACCGACGCTACACGTATTCACCATGTCAATTGATGCTATGTCCTACATGTAGCATCGGATGTAGCTTCGGTTGACATGGTGAACCAACGCTATCCACGTGTGTAGTATCGGTTGACAAATAAAACCGACGCTACGAACTACGTGGACAGCGTCGATTGACACGTAGAACCAACGGTACACACATGGATATTTCCTTTTATCTTCTTTCTTCCCCAAACAGAAACTATTCCAAGCACTGCATAACTCACCCAAAACCTCTTCCACTTCTCCTCCACTCTTTCTCATTTTCCAGCCATCTACGACCACCAATTCCAACGTCGCTTAGTATGTTTTCTTCTTCTCTAACTTATCTTTTAGATCCCCTATTTATTTAAGCAAAATACTCAAATTTTTTACTTATTTCTCAATTACAAAACACCATTTTTTCTTAATTTCCTTCATTTTGTCACTTCATTTACTCTTGTAAGTATTTCTATTAATCATACGCACTTATTATTCATATTTTTCCTACTATTATGTGTATAAATATTTGTATTATTTATGTAGGTTTTGTATTATAACATCAGGAGAATAATATGCTGATCTTGAATAACATAGGACAACACCATGGTAGTTTTTCTACTATTAATTAATATTTTATTTTTCAATTATTTGTATTTAAATAGATTTTGGTTTTTTTGTTATTATGTAGTGATCGAATACAGGTTTTAATTTGATTATAATAGAAAATAAGTAAATTTTGTAAAAAATTAAAAATTTAAAGTCGATTCAACGCGTGAACTGAATTTAAATGTAAAGTCAGTTCACCCATTGAACCGACTTTAAATTTTAAGTCATTCCATTTAAATTCGGTTCAGAAAACCAATTATAAATTGGTTTAAAGTCGGTTTTTAACCGACTTTAATAGTCCATTTTGTAGTAGTACCGCTTCTTATCCTTTGAATTAAACACATTAGCCATACTCTATAGTTTCAGAAAGAAAAAATGGAGTTTCTTAAAAAGGGAATGAATTTTATGAAAATGCTAGAATAAGCCTTAAGAGTGTCAATTGTACTGAAACAATCTTGTAACGATATCAAAATTTGTCAAACTTTACTTAGTCCAATTAATTTGCACACATTTCTTATTGGATATTCTTATAAGAGTAGGTAAGCTGAGACAAAAACAACACTTAGAAAATAATTTACTCCTGGGAGATCAAAACCATGCTCTAATACTAAATTGGCACACCTTGGAAGGCTTATACGTGAACTTTGAGAAGAGAATTATATTTAAAATAAAATTTCTTAAATAATCATAAAAAAATCAATTCTTTATAAACAATTCGAGTATCCTTTAAAGTTTTCTTATTTAAAAGGAAAATTCATTATAATTTCATAAACTTAAAGCCAAAATCATTTACAAAGCCAATTTAATACATCATATCAAAGTGGTATCAACTTGTCTATAAGTAAACAAGAATACCCAATAAAAATAAATAAGGTTTTTAGGTCAAAAATTTAATGTTTGAATCATCCATGAAAGTCTTCAAATATTTACGGCATCTATCTCGATACCATAATTGAAAGGTGAGGGAAGAGTGGAGGTGAGCTAAGAATAGTTTAGTAGGTGCCTACTCCAAAATCATATTATTATAAAAAATATTCATGATACATACCACATATGGGGAGATTTTTATTTGAAACCCTAAGTATACCTATATTTCCTCGCTTCCAAAACTGGGAAAGTGTACATTCTAGGTATCCTAATACATGCTCATACAAAATAAAATATGCTATACAAATATAAAATTCATATGCATTATATGCACCCTCCATATGTATTGGTCTACCAAAATACATGGGCACATATGTGATCAAGCTCCAAGATACATGTAGGTCCGCCTCTAACCACATGTACAGTCATACTTCAAGATACATATGTCATATGTATTGGTCAATGTTCTCATCATATAGGCCCTTGTCTATGGGCAGTCCACTCCGAGACACAAAGGGAGATCCAAATCTGAGGCCCATGTTTGGTCAAACTTTAAGACCCAATAGATGGTCTAAGACACAATAAGGGGTCTAACTCATATATGGTCAACAATCCAAGACCCATTGATGGACAAACTCCAAGAATACATATGAATGCAATGTGACTTGTAGTCCATTGAAAATATTCTACTACAACTAGTAGCTCATTGGTACTATACTTTGCAAGAAATACATAGAGGTATACTCCTCATGAAAAACTATTGTCATGATGTATGTAAAAATCTCAGATGCCATATGCAACATTTTTAACACTTGTTTCATATGAAAATTAATATTCTTTTTATTTAAAAAATTTCATGTATGTGTACAAAACAATGTTCATAATGAGTATTTTATTTTGATAATGTTTATAACATTAATTATAAAAATCATGATATCTGATTTTCCTTTTTATTCATAATATATGATGCATGATATTTTTTATGAAAAATAGCACATGAATAAAAAGTTAGAACATGAAAACTTGTCATGATGCTTTTCTTCCAAACTTGAACTCCTGTATGCTTTATCCTGGAAACGCACTCCTAATTGTACTAAAAAACCCTAACAATTTTAGAGAGAATAGAGAAGAAAATTTGGAATGAGAAAACGTGAGTTACCCACGCCTATTTATTGGATAAAATAGCCCTTTCCAACCACCCTTGTCGGTGGCTCATCGATCTACTCAACGAGGCCATAACGAGGCTCAATGAATGTTGAATTTTCTTGCTGACCAATCACCATACACTTGTTGGTTGGCAAATCCACGACAAGCTACAATAATCAATTCAATTTTTCACCAAAAAAAATTTGATACGTTGCTACACCTTAAAATTCTCTTTAAGACACTTTAATAATTTATTACAAATTTTTGAGGTTTTACAACCTAGGAAACAAAAAGGTAAAATAATATTTAAGTGTTATCTTTTAAAAATACGAGAATGAAAATTTAACTTTTTGTGTATAGACCTTCCAATCAATGAAGGCATAGATTGACCAACGAGGTCTTTCACCTTAAGTTTTATATTATATCCATTTTATTTTATTTTATTATTGTTTTGCTTAACCTCTTTAAAAATTAAATTTCTTTTGCATACCATTTTAGAAAGGGTTAACAATTTTTTCGAACTCTCCAACTTTTAACTTAAAATATACTTGATCCCTAACCTATGTTTCATACATTTTAGTCCTTAGTCTTTCAAAATTTAATAATTTTAGTTCAATTTAAAATAATTTGGTTCTTAACATTTTCATGAAAATAAAATTTGGTCCTTAACTTTTTGACAAAATTGTCAAACTGGTCTCATAATTATTAAATTTTAAAAAATTAGGGACTAAAATGTATAAAAAAGGCTAGGGACAAAAATTTATTTTAAGATAAAAGTTAGAGACCAAAAGAGTTGTTAATCCTTTTAAAAATTAAAATAAAATTTTATAACAAACAAGTTTTCTAATTTTACATCTTTAAAAAATTAAGAAAATTCTATTTACATCCCACGTATACAACTAAATACATACCCAAATATTTTATATTATTTAAAATAATAATAAAATATTACAATTTACCAAATACATCCTACACTTTTCATCTTTAAGTTAAAAAATAACTAATAATAATTTTGTCTACCTCTATCATCACCACCACTACTACAACCATCATTACAACTTTCAACCCTAAACTCAAATTATATAATTATTTAATTATTATATATATTACTTACTTTAAAATGAAAAATTTAGACACAAATTTTGAACATTAAAGAAGAGTCAAAAGAGTTATATCTATAACTTTCATAATTTTTTTTGCATTTTGTTATTTTGTAAATTGATAGATATTCGGCAAACCAAGACCATATATGTAAGATATAGTTATATATGTCAAACATATAAGAAATTTTTGGCACGTGTAACCGAACATTTCTTATATGTAAGACCTAGGTTTGTCGAATATTAATTCGCAAAAAAAAAATCACAAACATTATAGACATAACTCTTTTGATTCTTATTTAATATGTACTATTTGAGTATCTAAGTTTTTCATTTTAAAGTAAGTAAAATATATAATGATTAAATGGTTATATGATTTGAGTTTAGGGTTCAAGGTTGTAATGGTAGTTATGGACAAAATGGTTAGTATTTGGTTTTTAACTTGAGATGTATTTGGTGGATTATACATGTTTATTTTTATTATCATTTTATATATTTTAATAATTTTAAATCTTGTAAGGTATATATTTTGTAATAGATGTGGGATGTGAGTAAAATGAGCCAAAAATTAACTCATGTTACTAAAATAAGAAATTAGAGTGAAATTGGCTTAGTATAGAACGTATATCATTGTAACTAATTTATTTCCTAATATCGCTAGGCGATGTTGTGTTGAGTGGAAGAACTGTCATTTTTACCCATGCACGTTATATTAAGAAGAGAAAGATTTTTCCCTTCATATAACACCAAAATTTCATATATATATATATATATATATATATTCCAGTTATTTCCTCGTCATTTTTTATACTTGTTTCTTTGATTTTTTGCTAATTTTTCATTGTCCATTTCTGAATCAGTTGTTGTGTTCTTCCTTGTGCTATTAGTATGTGATTTTTCATCTTGTTTAATGTGATGTTTTGGTGTATTTTTGTTCTTTTCATTATTTTTCATCGCTAACTACACTAATTTTTGTTCCTTTTCATTTACTTTATTCATATGTTGTTCAAGATTTTTGTTTGATTATCTTGATCCATGAATCTCATCTATGGTAAAGTACATTTTTTTGTGTTTTTGTGTCTTTTGGTTTGTGTATTTCTATTTTTGTTTCCCCCTTTTAAACTTATTCATTTCATTTGTCACTAACAAGTAAGTTTTTTTCTTTGTGTTTTTTTATTTGAATTTTTATTATTATCTTATGATGACTCTATGAAAGTAGAGTTATTAGCGCATTTTTTTACTTAATATTTACTCGTTTATTTAATAAATAATATTTTTATGGCCAAAAATATTAAAATATAAACATTTTAGTGGAAAGGGATGAAAATATAATATTTAGAATTTTTTGGGATTTTTCTATATTTTTTATAAATTTTTAATGTAAGACCAATTAGGAGCTACCAAGTGTCATACCAAGCAAGCAAGGAACTAACTGGGCAAGCCACGCAGATTCCATGCAAACAGGGATAGCGAATCATATTACGCCACGTGTGAGGAGGATGAAAAATGCACCACGTGTCAGCACGACATTCAATTTGAGTTCAGGCTTAGTTAAATAGTGTTGCCACGTGTTGTTGTACCATTGCTCTGCATGATCCAACCTTGCGCCACTCTATCTATTTCCATTAATCACATTACGCCATGTGATGTTGACTTAGTGAACATTGATTCTGACCGGTCTCCCCTGCTATGCGTCGCTCCCTGATTCGCCCAGTGAATTTCTGATGCCACGTGTCATACTGTGATTAGCTGGCACTGTCAATTTTGCTTGTTTTGATCGTAGCCCTTGATCTGACTGTCCAGATCGTACCTGAGCAATATTTAAGCCCCTAACCACTCCATAAACCTAAAATGGCCTCCATTAGCATAATTTTGGTCAATTTTTGGAGCTAAAAAGAGAGAAAATAAAGAAAAATTCAAGAGAGGACACAATTTTGGTGGAGATTTAAAAGAAGATTAATACTACAATTCAAGAGATTGATTGTATTTCTTCTCCTACTCTTTTCTTTATCAATTTTTATATATTTTTTTATGAAAAATATGAGCTTTATGAACACAATTATGTGTAATTAATTTATTAATCTAGGGATCTTATGAACCCAATTTTCACCATGTAATGATTTAATATTTTACCCCAATTATAATTATAATTTAATTATATTATTTAATCTGATACTACTAATTGTTTGACCAACAATTTATCTATAAAGGCAATTAAATAGATTTAAGAGAATTATTTAATTGTTTGTCTTGATTAAATAACATGCATAGTTTCTAGGTAGAGATATATAATTCTTATGTATGTGATCCATAATTGATGAACTTAATGAGTAGTATGCAATTTAATTGGCATAAGAGTGTAATTAAATTAATTACTATATGGTCTATAGTTTACTTGAGAGAAGAATATATGATAGGTTAGACTCAATTGATTATTTAATTCATTGATATTTATATTGGGGAGATTTTAGCGATTCACATGTTTTGAAAATCGGGGGATTAAGTATTCCTAGATATTTTCTCATATATATTTTTAGTTACCAAAATCTAATTTAATTAATTATTGTTATTTAGTTTTAGTTATTTTAATTTTGCTTCCTTAAAATATAAAAACACAAAAACAATTTATTTTTATTTTTTTAGTTTTAAAAAATAGTTTCTAATAAAATAATCTTTGTGGAAACGATATTTTCTTATCATTATATTACTTGTTGTTATATGTATACTTGCGTATTCATTACACACACTTTATGTGTGGTGATCATCTTGTACATTATCTTGGGTTTCTGAAAGTTTTGTTTCTTTCTCTGCGTTTTGAATCTTTGTTATGGTTTTTGTTTTGTGTTTGATATGGATTTTTGTATTTTGATCAAATGTTTTGAATCTGATTTTATTGTCGGATGTCTAAAAGGAAAGATGTTGTTACTAGTATAACAAATCTATCTAAGAAGACTCTTCATGTAGAGGATAATTAGTAAGATTTAGGTTCTTCTTACAACTTTTTAATTGATACCTATAGCTTAGTTTACTATTGTATATCTATTAAATGTATGTTGTTATTGTATTAATATTATGATGTTACAGATTATATTATTCTTTCTATGCTTCCTATTTATTTATTTTTGAAATATTATATATTCTATAATATGTTTTGCACAACTTGCATTTTTTTCAATTATTTTTATGTTTTATAATCCTTTGTATGGTATTTGCAAAGTAAAATTAGATTCTTTTTGAAATGTACAATGTTACATTGAAGTATAATAGTCATGTAATATCTTACATTATATAGTTATGTATAATTTTTAATTTGTATTCATTATTAGTTTCTATTGTTTAGCTTGTTATGTACATATGCATTGTTCTTTCTTGTATTCATATATGTGGTCAAATGTATATCAATAATGTTCAAATTACATTATTTGTATTTTTTTTCGTTTTTAATCTTGTTGTGTTCATTTTTAATCTTGATGTATTTTATTACATATTTTTAGTCACATTTTTATGTGATATTGTTTTTTCATTCATTTTTAGGTTTCATACCTTAAAGATAATTTGTTGTTCTCTAACCTTCTTAGTATGAATGATGATTTTAATGTTTGTTATGGCTCTAATGCCACACTTTAAATAGTGATTACTCATATAAAGAGTGTATTGAACGAGGCACAGAAGTTACAGTTTCAAGAGTCATACTTTGGAAAATTTTATAATTTACTAAACTGTAGATTTAGTGGGTAGCTGATCAACTTGCTGCTATTAAGAAAATGTCTCCTTTGTAAATTTCTATATAAGTATCAAGATGTAAAGGTTATCTTTCATCGAATTTTGAATTGCTACTAGTCTAAAGTTGTTGAACAAAGATGAGTCTACTGATGTTGATAAGGATTCAACTTTTTTTATTAACAAGTATATCAGTAAGTTCTATTCCATCAAATATCTTGAGTTTTTGGTGGATTGTATTAGGAAGCCTAATCCACGCTCCGTTACTACCCGTAAGAATAAGGGTGGTACAAAATCAAAGGAGGTTGGTTTGAGCAGTAAGGCTTCCAAAGGAAAGCAAGTTATTGTTTATGAGTTTAAGTCTATTAAGGCTAGAGAAAAGGATGTTGTTTTGATCTGTTTGCTTTACTTTTTAGAGTGTAGTTTGCTCAAGAAGGTGAAAAATTATTTGTTTGTAGAGAGGAATTGCTATTGGCTAGTGATTGAGATAAGTTAAATTCTTATCCTATGGTGACATTGTGTTTAACTTACTATTTGACAACTTGAATATGCATAATGTTGCTTTAAGAATGGATCAATAAAAGGGCAAAACTAAGCTAAAAAAAAGAAGGACGATAAGGTTTGTTTTCAAATATATGGACTTAGTTTAGCATTCCAAGTTTTGATATATGATGGCATTCTAGATATCAGGAATGAACTAGTCAATTGCTTGAATGATGAATTACTAACAATGCTAAGATTGATGGATATTATCAAGCCGAAACTATTTGAATGATGAATTCCCAACAAGGCTAAGGTGGATAGCTGTTATGAAGCCGAAACTTCTAGAATGATGAATTCCCAACATTGCTTATTTCCATTATTTTTCATCAAAATGTAATATGTTACGTCATATTTGATATATTATGTAACATGTTACAATGATAGATTACATTGTTGTAACATGTTATATTTTTTTGTTAACATCTAATATAGCATGTTACATTATGTAGAAATCTGATTTTAACATGACGTAACATGTTATATAACTTCTTACGTATAATATAATATGTTATATAACAAGTTATATTGTATGTAATTGCGTACACAATATATGATGTTATTTGTTAAATAACTTTTGAATTAGTGTGCTTGAGCTTATATTAATTTTATTTTGATAACGTTGCTTATTATGTTTTGTTTTCTTTTGGTAGGTTCATGTGAATACGATGCTCGCACACGAGGATGCACCTTGCTTTAAATCTTTGTTATCACATGTCGAAGTAATTTATTATAATGTGATGGGCTTGTCTCAAAATTAAGCTTGTGGTTCGCAAGATGAACATGTTAATAATGCTTTGTTGAAGGAGAAGTTAGAAGAGAATAAAAAGAAGTTTCATGAGGAATGGTTGGATGAAGGGTCCAAGTTATCGAATGTAGACTTCGATAATTTTTATGATAAGTTGACTTCATATATTGATGATAAATTCAATCAGTAAAGAGCTTATTTTGATCAAAGGTTTGATGGGAATAGATCTGCTATTGATAGTTTCCGTGCGAATAGTATAATGATTTCTTTGAGTTTTTCAATGTGAAATTTGTAAATTATTGTTTGATATTAATATATTTTTTGTTTATTATATTACTAATCAATTTTATCATTGATTTGATTTTGAATTTTTTGTTGTTGATAGGCACAACATACTTTCAAATCATACAAGTCTCCGAATAAGGCTTGTACTACACCTATTCGGCCTACAAAGGGTGGCATTTGTGTTAAGGTTTCAAATGATGATGATGTAGACAAGCCATCTTTTGATCTCGATTTGGAATACTCATAAATTATTCTAAAGATTTATGTTCTCCCTCTTATGATCCAAATATTGACAATGATACATTCTATATCTACTTTTGTGTTAGAGAGGAAAAGGAGATCAATTAAACTATTAAGAGCTATTTCTAGTCCGTATGTTTGTCTGCCTAAGAATGGTGTATCTTTTGCTTATGGAAGAATACAAATAAAGCCTCCAGTTACATACTTGTACGTGACATGTTTGTCTTTTTGATCCTTGAACATATGTGAATATGAATGATATTAATTGTAAGTGGTTACCTTGAATGAATCTAATTGTTCAATCTTGTTTGCTACAACTCTCCAAAGAAAATTTTTATCTTTGCATTTCATTCTAATGCTTGACTTGCTAGAGTTGTTACACTTGTAATAGAACCTATTAGTTATTGGTAATGTTGACACATGTAGTTTGATCTTTGTTATCAAAAACCCTACCATTGTATAACCCTTCCTTGGTATCAGAATATGTTGTTGAGTTATTCTCACTATCTAAGCTTGGTGTTACATAATCAGAATTTGAAAGTACACTAATCTCTTTATGAATATCTTATTGGTTGTATGAGTTACGTACAATTTGTTATACTCTTCATTATGTTTTCCAACATTTGTATTGATGAAGTACTATACATCTTTATCATCTTCTAAGCTTAGGGCTATATGGATGCCCGTACATTTCATCTTGATGTCGATATCTCCAATTAGAAGTAATACATCGCATATTCTTTCTTCAATTCCTTCAAAATCATATTTCTTTCTATCCATATGCCTTTTGGAATACCATTCATATATTTTTCTTCTTCTTCATGAAATATCCATTTCTCACTATAAATAAGAATTGTTTCAATATTTGTCTCACATATTTAATGAATATTAAAAGTTACCTTATAGTCATAATATTACTTAGACAATACCAAAAGAATACACATAAATTGAAAAAGATAAAAATATTCAAACATGTTAATGCAACAAATATAACAAAAAATGTAACATATTACATTACAATATATTTTAATGTGGTGTAACATGTTACATCATGTTATTTTAAAAATATAACATGTTACATCATGTGTTATCAAAATATTTTGTTTTATCAAAATTCTTCATCTGTTTTAAAAACCAGCATCTTGTTACATTAAAATAACATTTAAATGATGGACGAAATAAAATGTACATAGATTTAGATATTTCATATAATTTAGAATCATAAAACAATTCTACGTAATATACAATTAAGATTCGAAAGACTACAATTCAAAGTATATCGAATAAATATATTTCAATTTTTGAAGTATAATACAGATACATATAATTTAGTGATGAACAAAATACTCACTTACAAAGCTTGACCTAACCTCGATTTACCTGCTTGTTAATTGATTTGGTGGTTTTGTAACATATAAGTGAAACGTGTGATTTAGTTTGAATGATGAACTGAGAATAATTTGGTAAAATATCACTAAATGTAATATAATGCTATTTATGTCATTTTTTGAAAATTAGAAAGCGAAATAATAATGGGCCTTTTTTAACTAAGCTTCTGAAAGCCCATTTATAGTCCGGACTGACAAACGAAAAGAATAGGGGCTTGCATCTGTGACCAAACACCTAAAGCACTTTATTCTCTTATTCTCTTATTCTGGATTAGGGTTAAACTCTTTGACAATCAGAGATTTTCCTAGGCGCCAATCAATTCTTGCAGTCAAATTTTATCAATCTCTCAGGACAAACAAACAGGTAAAACCAGCTTTACAATTTTCACCTTTTGGTAACACTACACACCAATGTGTTTGAGTTTGATGCTTCTTTGAATTTTCTCGCTCTAATCTCAGTTCTTCCTTGGATTAATTGTTGGAAACTATAAACTGGAAATTGAAGTTGACCAACTTTTATAGAACTCTTAGTTTTTGACGTTCAATTATGGCATTGAATTCAATCTTATAAACAAACTCATTTGAGAGCTGGATAAATGCAGCTAAAAAAAATTCAATATTTGCTTCAAATATGGGGTTAATTCCCTTTCTTTTATGAATTTGTTGACACGGAAGTGAATTCTGAGGCTTTTGATGGATTCTTCAATTTTGCGTCTTTTTATCAGAAAATTTGAACCATATTTGTTGACATGTTTTTGAAACTTGAATTTTCAGCATCCTTTTCTAATTTGGCATTTGAAGAAGTAATCATATGAATATATTAGATGGCGGGTTCAACATTTGAAAACTCATCGCAGAGTGTTAGGTTCCTTAGCTCTAATTTTACTTTGGTGCTGTGGCTGTTCATCATAAAACTAAATGTAAAGTATAAATCTTCTCAACTAAGATGTTGGGTTTTCTTTACTTTTCTCTTCTTGCCTATTCATTCTCTTTTTATATATTTGTGTGTGTCTCTTTTAATCTATAGAAGTTCACCCATGTACATGTACATGGTGTGGTACTCAAACGTTCTAATTTGATGAAAATTTATAGAAAATTAAGAAAAATAGTCTGCTCCGACGTCCGTATATGTCTCCAAAAGTTTGAGTCTTTATGTTGTAAAAGAGTAACTAAAGTAGCTTTTAATTGTTTGGCATTAAATGATCAAAGAACGTTGCAAAAGTGAAACAAGCTATTGGCTTTTGGGAGAAATGTTAAAATTGACGTTATTAGGTTTTTTGTGGCTTACTGATATGTGGATATGACATCAATTTGATCTTGAAAAAATATTAGTATATTCATCAAAATATGCAATGATTTCTAAATTCATGTCAAAGAAAAAGTAATGTAATAACTAAAAGAAAATCAAATCCATGTTAGATTTTCTTTTATCTATAAAAAAAATTGCCCATTTTGCACTGTTATTTGCAAACTATACACCATATTTTTTTTCCTATAAGAACGTATCTAATTTGACATAGAATGGTTGCAATATTCATCTGTTATCTATTAAACTTTTCCAGGTTTAAATTTGGAAAAACTAATGCATCAAAAATGGTATGACTTTCATGTGTAAGTTGATTTACATAAAACTTTTATGGTAAGGAATGGGTACCCAAGCCACTTCAACAAATGATCGTTCAAGGACATACTGGACACCAACAATGGAACGATATTTTATTGATCTGATGTTAGAGCAGATGCATAGAGGAAACAGGATTGGCTACACATTCAACAAGCAAGCTTGGACAGACATGCTTGTGGTGTTCAATGCAAAATTTGGATCTCAATATGACAAAGATGTTCTTAAAAGTCGTTATACAAATTTATGGAAGCACTTTAATGACGTGAAGAATCTTCTTGGTCATAATGGGTTTTCCTGGGATGAAACTCGTCAGATGGTGGTAGCTGATGACTATGTCTGGGATGCTTACATCAAGGTATGCAATGTCTCTTTTGATCCATAATTTTAAAAATATTCATGGCATGACTGAGATGATAGAAGGAACATGCAGGCTCATCCTGATGCTCGACCCTATAAAACCAAAGCAGTTTTGAATTTTAATGACTTGTGCCTGATATATGGATATACAACAGCTGATGGAAGATACAGTCGATCAAGTCATGATTTACACTTTGATGATGAAGGCCCCCTCATGAATACAGGTTTAATTTTTCATTTTTCCTTTGATCAGCTTGAGGCTGATGTGGGGTTTATGCTGGTACTAAATTTTAGAAACCAGTTTTCACATATATATATAGTTTGAACCAGAACTGGTTTTCATTTTCATCCTGTATCAAATAAATAGTGGCATTCCTTCAGTGCAAGTGCCAGGTCAGAAAAGATCGTGTGTCTTTACCCCTCATATGAGTTACAACATTTACGAAAAGAACATAGAAGTCGTCCTTTGGCCTTTTAGCGAATTTATTTCCGTGCAAGCCATAAAAATGTTTATTTCCCTTAAATTTGCTTTCTGCATAGCAGTTGTCGTAAGTATTGCCAAATATTACATACAACGTTGATCCATAAGTGTATAAATATCAAATAAGAGTATCAATCGTATTTAAGTTAACATATTTTTTAAGGGTAAATATCATATATACACTTTAGGTTTTTTCTAAATATGATATGGGTCCTAGATTAAAAAATAATATCAACAACATCCAATTTACAGTAGGTTATTAAAAAAAAAGAGCACATAAAAAGGGATAAAAAAAAGTCATACTGCATCATTCTCACATTAAAATACAACTTGTACTTTTTTAAAGAAATAAATGATTGATAAAATTAAAAGTAATAAATAAAAACAAAATAAACAAATTGGAAGAAAACCATTTTTTAATAATTAATTTTTATTTCTTTTGTTTTACCTATATTTTTGTTTTTTGGTTAAAACCATGATATATTTATTTATTCTTTTATTTTTTAGTTTAATTTTTTATGTTCTTTATATTTTGGCATTCACGTGAAGTAAAAAAAATTTGTATTTAAGTAATACCTCAAGGTAGGTGTTTAATACAAAGCTTCTAATTTGAGATCTATTTGATATTTGAAAAACCTTGGGGGTTCTATGATATTTACCCTATTCTTTAACATTATGAAAACATTGTATTATATTGTCAAATTATTTATTTATAATAATAAGAAAAACTAATATGTTTACAAGAATAAAACAATTATCAATCAATTCTAACCAAAAAATAATGTGTCTTGTTCCTGCTGCGTGCCGAGGTCCAAATTGCTACCCTAATATCAAAGCATGATCCTTTTATGGTGAGTCAAGTATGACCACTCTCAAAACTTGATTTCTGATAAGACCATCTTTATGGTGGTTGACTTTTATAAAAAAACTGACTTAATTGTTGCATGGATTTAAGGTCATTTAGTATAATATAGCGTGATCAACTCTACATCCCTCATTTTGTAGCAGCTGGAATGCAAAACCTTGCTCCTTCAAGTAAGGAGCGTCCAAGGACAGATTGGACTGCACCAATGGATCAATACTTCATGGAGCTTATGTTGGACCAAGTAGGAAGAGGCAATAAGGCTGGCAATGTATTCACGAAACAAGCATGGACAGATATGCTTGCAATGTTCAATGCAAGCTTTGGTCCTCTGCACGGAAAGAGGGTACTAAGGCATCGATACAAAAAGCTATGGAAGTATTACAGTGACGTAACCTTTCTTCTAAAGCAAGATGGATTTTCTTGGGATGAAACACATCAAATGATTGTTGCTGATTACAATGTTTGGGATGCTTATACCAAGGTATGGTAACATTAAGTTGTTACATCACTGATTTATTTGTCCATATCACTCCAGTTTTCAGTTTCAAGTTGTCGATTGATACAAAGTTCATGTAGGCACACCCACATGCAAGAGCATATAGAACGAAAGCCTTGCCGAACTACTATGATTTGCTCCTAATATTTGGAAATGATTTTGAGAATGGGATTGATAATGATTTATTTCCAGAAAAGTGTCTTGAAGATAGTAGCCCACGAATAAAAGCAAGTGAGTTTCAGATCCATTTGACCAAGTTGCAGCTACTCTGTTTCTGTGTTGGCTTGATATTTTAAGATTTGACACAATGGTCGTGAATGTTTCTGCAACTAATTATTTTGCAACTAGAAATCAAATTGAATAACATTGTTATTATATGTTTAAATTTTCTAGTCTTGAAAATCAGATCAAATGAACACCTTGAGCTGTCTCGATCAGCAATAATGAAACTTACTTCCTTTAAAATAGTAAAGCCATATGCATTAGCTTGTGAAATTCCCAATCCCTTTATTAATCTTCCTTTTTCTTCAATTTTTTGATTTGTTGATTTTTTCAAATGAGCTGTGTCATCTTCATGCAAATTTTTGTCTGTAGGTGAGCGTAAGGGAAGTCAAACTTCCAATGTTAATGATCGTTCAAGAACATATTGGACACCGCCAATGGACCATTATCTTATTGACCAGTTACTAGACCAAGTACACAAAGGGAATAAACTTGGGCAGACATTCATAAGTCAGGCTTGGACTGACATGGTTACTTCCTTTAATACACAATTTCGATCTTGTTATGACAAAGATGTTCTGAAGAATAGGTACAAACATTTAAGAAGGCAGTATAATGATATAAAGGTTCTTCTTGAGCAAAGTGGTTTTTCATGGGATGACACTCGAGAAATGATTACAGCTGAGGATCACATCTGGGATGCTTATACCAAGGTAAATCTCGCTTGTGGATTAACATGATGTATTTTAGTGTCTTCTGCTGAGAGTATATAATGCACCCAGGCCCACCCTGATGCTCGTTCATATAGAGTTAAAACAATGCCGGGTTATCATAAATTGTGTGTCATATTTGGAGAAGAAAATTCTGATGGAAGATACAGCCATCTATCCCGCTATGCAGATCCCAGCAGTGAACTCCCTGTTTTGATCACAGGTATGCACTTGTTACCATTATGATAGCATATCAGAATATTCATTTGTTTTTTCTTGTGGCATTACCTGGTGCAGTTATTGTCAAATTTGTTGACCTCGTATATTGAAATCGATTGCAGTTGTGTTACTTGGGCAAATTTTATTGACACTCAATAATCAATATATACTTGCTGTAATATTAGAGCAGGTTCAGTTTATTTTGAATTACAGTGTTAGAAAAATCTTGGTTGTGCCCTCTGGGTCTTAAGGACAGTATCTAGGAAAGCACATTGTAGAATCACTCTCAAATTCTCAAATGATTGCATTTACAAGTTTGAAGTTCAACAAAGATGGGATCAACATAATCTTGAATGTTCCTGAGTACAAAATCTCATTTTTGGGTCAAATTCCTCTAATAGATTTTGCAGCAAGGTCTCATCAGCTCTTCTTTCACCTCATGGAACTCATGAAACCACGTACACGTAGTCAATATTAACCTTCAGTTTTTTTTTTTTTAATCTTTGTACTAAAAATTTATAACTGAATTTCATTTCTTTGGGGAAGCAACTATAAGCATGATTTGCACCAGAGAAACATAATTTTTTTTTCCCAATTAGACTGGAATGTTATGCATTAATCAGAATAGTCACTGGAATGTTATGCATTAATCAGAATAGTCGCAAGTCAAAATAAGATGTATCTATTATTGTTACCAGATGTTAACTTTCATGATGGTGTGACTAATTCTGATAACACATCAATGGACTGTGTTTGTAGATGAGGAGAAAAATAGTCAATGCCCTGCAAGTGTTGATACTTCAAGGATTAATTGGACTCCACAAATGGATCGCTACTTTATTGATCTTATGTTAGAGCAAGCAATTGAAGGGAATAAGACTGGTCGTACATTTAATGAGCAAGGATGGGAGAACATGCGTTTATCATTTATTGGAAAATTTGGCTTTCAATATGATAAGTACGCTCTACAAGAAAGGTATATGTGCTTGAGAAAACAACATGATGATATCAACAATCTTCTCAATCATAATGGATTTACATGGGATGAAACCCAACAGATGGTAACTGCAGATGATGGAAATTGGGAAGCCTACCTTAAGGTTATTTTCTGTCTTCTTTTATTTTTTCTTGCCTTTTTCTCTTTCTTTTCTCTTCATACATTTTACATTTTGACTAGGGTAAATATCACATACACCCGAGGTCAGAGAATATATAAATCAGCACTTAGGTCCCTCAAGCCAACTTTGACTAATTGACTCAGGTAAATTAGTAAAAATAATTTTTTATAAATTTTGAAGGATGAAAAACATTTTAAATATTATATAACTTATATATTCTTTTTTTATTTTTCTTCCCTTCCCCAATCTTTTTTTTCTCTCTTTCATGTTTCAAAATTGATATTTTTATTTCTAATAAATTTATTATTTATAATTTGGGTGGGTCACTGCGACATACTAGCTTTTGCAATTTGGGCACTCAAGTCTACTAGTTATTTTTATAAGTAATTTAGTCCACTTGTTTTAAAAAAATGACAAAACAATGACAAAGCAGTGCAATAAGATCTAGTAGCTTTTTCCAATTGTGTTTGAAAGAAAATTTTGGCATGAATAATTGTTAAAACAATATGTAAGATAAAAAATTTAAAAATAGAAAATAATAAGTGTTAGATATATTAGTTGGGTATTAAGTGTCTATCACTAGTTGAGTTGTATATTAGGTGTCTTAGTTGTGTATTAGGTGTTTATCACCTAATAGTGTCCCTAGCTTTGTATATAAATATGTAGTATCTTTGAATGGAAAAGGAGAGTAAATTCTGAAATAACATGGTATTAGAGCATTTGGGTTACAAAATTGGAAATTTTTTTTTCCGTTCAAATTAGGGTCTGATTTTGGGTAAACATAAATTAGGGTTTAGTGCATTTTTGAGTTCCAACTTAGAACACCCTTTTGGAGTGCAAATTTATTCTCACCGTCGGCACAGGGAGGAAGCCCAGCCGCCGACCAGTCAAACTCGAAGTCTGATCACCAAACGAGCCGCGAGTGGGCCCCACGTGCCACCGTGACTTTTTGACATCTTCCCACGCGCCGGCACGTGACAGCGCGTCCCTACAGCAGTCTTCTCCGATCTTCCTCGTGTTGCTCTCTAGCGTTCCCCTGCATCATCTGTGGTGGTTTGGCACTCATCGTTTTGTGATTATTCAGGTTTAGGTTCTTCCAATTTTGTGTTCTTGTTCACTACGTGTTTGGTCGCTACCCTTGTTGGATTTTGTTTGTTTGTTTGTTCGTTGCCTTGTAGTTTGTAGGAGTTATGGCTGAAAATAAATTTAATGTTGTGACGAATATGGTGTCTGTGATGTCTAAATCACGGACCATAAGCTTAATGGCTCGAATTATTTGGCTTAGAACAAGACCATTAGAATTTATTTGAGAAGTATCGACAAAGATACTCATTTGACTAACGATCCTCCTAAAGATGATTCAAAGCAGACATGGCTTGGAGAAGATGCCCACTTATTTTTGCAGATTCAGAATTCTATTGAGAGAGATGTAATTGGCTTGATCAATCATTGTGAATTCGTTAAGGAATTTATGGATTATTTGGATTTCTTATATTCTGGTAAAGGAAATCTTTCTCGCGTGTATGAGGTATGCAAAGCATTTTACCGTGCAGATCAGTCCTTCACGAATTATTTTATTGAATTTAAAAGGACTTATGAGGAGCTGAATAGTTTGATGCCTTTTAGCCCTATGTGAAGGTTCAGCAAAGCCAACGGGAATAAAAGGCGGTCATGAGTTTTCTTACCGGTCTTCCTTCTGCTTTTGAGACTGCTAAATCACAGGTTCTTTCTGGTTCTTAGATCTAATCTTTACAAGAAGTATTTAGCCGAGTACTTCGTATAGAAGGCATTCCACCTCCACCTGCTCAATTAAATGGTGCTTTGGTCAGCTGAAATAATAATTTTGAGCCTGGACGGTCAACTTATATGAGTAGAAACAAAGGAGGCGGCTCGCAAGGGTTTGTAACTCGACCATAAGACCCAGGAGGTATTGTGTGTCACTATTGTCGCAAACCAGGACATACGAAACATGACTGTAGAAAGCTTTAGTACAAGAATCAGAAAGGTCACTCAGCCCATATTGCATCCACTTATGATACTTCTAAAAAATCGGTTCTTATCTCCGCAGATGAATTTACCAAGTTCTCATAGTATCAAGAATCACTAAAGTCTTCATCACCTTCTGTCATTGCGAATGCTGATTTAGGTAAACCAAATGCGTGTCTTCTTTCCTCATCTTCCAAATGGGTTATTGATTCTGGTGCCACAGATCATATGATAGGTAATTCTAGTCTTTTTTCTCCTCTTCAGTCACATACTTCTACCTTTACTGTTACCTTAACCGATGGGTCACCATCTCGTGTTCTTGGATCTGGCACAATTACTCTCACTCGTTTACTTCCTTTGTCGTCTATCTTACATTTACCTAGCTTATCCTTTAATTTGATCTCTGTAAGTCAACTTACTCACAATCTTAACTGTTGCATCTCATTTTTTCCTGATCATTGCTTATTTCAGGATCATATGACGAAGAAGACTATTGGTAAAGGACATGCGTCTGGAGGCCTCTATGTTCTTGACACATCAATACCGAAATCTGTTGTTTGCTCTGATGTAACCTCTCCCTTCGAGGCACATTGTAGATTGGGTCATCTATCTCTTCCTTTACTTAAGAAACTTTGTCCTCAGTTTAGTAAGGTGTCTTCATTAGATTATGAGTCTTGTCAATTTGCAAAACATCATCATCTTAGTTTAAATCCAAGAGTTAATAAACGTGCTAGTGTTCCTTTTGAATTAGTTCATTCTGATGTTTGGGGTCCTTGTCCTATTTTGTCTAAACCTGGATTTAAGTATTTTGTTACTTTTGTGGATGATTATTCTCATGTAACTTGGTTATATTTAATGAAGAGTCGTTCTAAATTATTTTTTATTTTTTGCGCATTTTGTGTTGAGATTAAAAATCAATTTAATGTTTCAATTCGTACTTTGCGAAGTGATAATGCCAAAGAATATACATCAGTTTTGTTTCAATCTTATATGGTTCAAAATGGCATGCTTCATGAAACTTAATGTATTGATACTCCATCTCAAAATGTAGTGGTAGAACATAAGAACAGACATATTCTTGAAACTGCACATGCCTTATTATTTCAAATGAAAGTTTTTAAACCTTTTTGGGCCGATGCACTTTCAATAGCATGTTTTCTTATTAATCACATGCCCTCATCTGTTCTTCATGGTGAGATTCTTTACAAAATCTTGTTTCCTAATAAGTCATTATTTCCGGTTGACCCTAGGATATTTGGTAGCACTAGTTTTGTTCGGGATGTTCGTCTGCATGTTACTAAATTAAATCCCAAGTCTTTGAAGTGCATCTTCCTTGGTTATTCTCGTTTCCAGAAAGGTTATAGATGTTATTGTCCTAGTTTTAACAAACATCTTGTCTCAATTGATGTTACTTTCATGGAAGACACCTTATTTTTCGTCTTCTCCTCCTCCTACACGTCATCAGGAGGATGATGATTTGTTAGTCTATTCTATCATATCATTTGAACCTGTCTCTGATCCAGTTCTTGTCACGCCTCCTATATTATTCAAGTTTACTCCAGGTATAGACCTTCTGATTCATGTCCTGCACCTGCTCCTTCGTCATCAGATCTAGTCCTAAACGATGATCTTCCTATTGCATTACGCAAAGGTAAACGTCAATGTATTTATCCTATTTCTTCTTTTGTTTCTTATAACTGCTTGTCGTCTTCCTCTTGCTCTTTTATTGCCTCTCTTGATTCTATTTTTATCCCTCAAACTGTTCATGAAGCCATATCTCATCTTGGTTGGCATCATGCAATGATAGAGGAAATGAATGCTTTGGATGACAATGGTACTTGGGACTTGGTTGATTTACCTTCAGGGAAACGGGCAATCGGATGCAAATGGGTGTTCATAGTTAAGATTAATCCGAATGGATCAATTGCTCGATTAAAGGCCCGTCTTGTTGCTAAGGGATATGCTCAAACCTATGGAGTGGACTATTTTGACACTTTCTCTCCTGTTGCTAAATTGACCTCTGTTCGGTTTATTTCTATGGTAGCTACTCACAATTGGTCTTTCCATCAACTAGATATCAAGAATGCTTTTCTTCATGGTGATCTTCAAGAGGAGGTGTTTATGGAGCAACCTTTTGGTTTGTTGCTCAGGGGGAATCTAGGCAAGTTTGTCGTCTCCGCAAATCCTTGTATCGTTTGAAATAAAGTCCCCGTGCTTGGTTTGAAAAATTTAGTCAAGCTATAGAAACGTTTGGTATGGTGAAAAGCAAGTCTGACCATTCTGTGTTCTATAAACAATCAGAAGCTGGTATCATTCTTTTAGTTGTATGTAGATGACATTGTTATTACTGGAAGTGATACTACGAGAATTTCATCTTTTAAGTCTTTCCTACATACTCAGTTTCACGCGAAGGATTTGGGGATGCTAAAATATTTCTTGGGTGTTGAAATCACAAGGAGTAAAAAAAGTATCTTTTTATCTCAGAGAAAATATGTCTTGAACTTATTAACTGAGATAGGAAAATTAGGAGCAAAACCTTGTAGTGCTCCAATGACTCCGAACATCCACCTTACAGGAGATGGGAACCTTTTAAAGATTTTGAGAGATATTGAAGGATGGTTGGAAAGCTGAATTATCTTACTGTGACTCGTCCAGATATTACATATTCGGTTAATGTTGTTAGCCAATTTATGTCATCCTCAACAGTTCATCATTAGGCAGCGTTAGAGCAAATTTTGTGTTACTTGAAAGGATCACCTGGACGTAGTATCTTGTATGTAAATCATGGACACACTCATATTGAATGTTTTTCAGATGCAGATTGGGCAGGTTCCAAAGTGGATAGAAGATCCATATCAGGTTATTGTATTTTCATCGGAGGAAATTTGGTCTCATGGAAAAGAAAGAAGCAGAATGTTGTGTCACGATCAAGTGCAGAGTCAGAATATAGGGTTATGATACAATCTGCATCTGAGATAATGTGGATATATCAGCTCTTGGATGAAGTAGATCTTAAAACTTTAGTACCAGCGAAATTGTGGTATGATAACCAAGCTGCTCTTCATATTGCTTCTAATCCTGTGTTTCATGAGTGAATTAAACACATTCAATTTGATTGTCATTTTGTTCGCGAGAAAATTCAACAAGGTTTGATTTTTACAGGATATGCGAAGACTGGAGAACAACTAGGAGATATTTTCACAAAAGTTTTAAACGGGGTTCAGGTTGATTATCTTTGTAACAAGTTGGGCATAATTAATATCTATGCTCCAACTTAAGGGGGAGTGTTAGATATATTAGTTAGGTATTAGGTGTCTATCACTAATTGAGTTGTATATTAGGTGTTTTAGTTGTATATTAGCTGTCTATCACCTAATAGTGTCTCTAACTTTGTATATAAATATGTAGTATCTTTGAAAAGAAAAGGAGAGACTGAATTCTGAAATAACAATAAGAAAAACATTAAAAAAATAACTATTTGTTCTTGTGGTGTCACTTTTTCAAAACCTATGGATTAAACTACTCACAAATAGTTAGTAGACCTAAGTGTTCCACTTGTAGCTAATGGACCATGGTGGGATTTATCTCATAATTTTTATCATAAAGTTTTATGTTTTTAAAACATTAAAATATATTTTTACTAATTTTCTCTCTAGTCAACTAGTAAAAGTTTACTAGTTAACTAGAGGGACTTAAGTGATGATCCTGTGCACTTGAGGGACCTGAATGAACACAAGGGACCTTAGTGGTGATTTTTAATTATGTGAGGGACTGAATTGAATGTTCTTCAAACTTCAGGGGTGTATGTGATAATTACCCTTTTGACTAACTTGGATATAAAACTTCATGATATCGTAACCATGGTTCCATGACTTCAACCCCACCCCTCTCCCCAAAACCTCCACCAATAAGAATGTGTGTCTGAGAATTTTGAGAACAAACCATATTGGCATGGTTCTAACATGTGATTCAAAATGAGGTAGAGGGAGCTTTAGAATCAGGTGGGAGAGAATTTAGTTTGTCAAGTAATAGAATTTTGTTCAGATAACTTTAAGATGTTTTCTTTTTTTGGTCAAACTGTTCAAGAGAGCTTAAAGATTATATATTAAGAAGTTAAGGCTGAGGCAGATTATTTGTGTTAAAAGTATCAAAACCTGTTGCACTGTGTGATATCTTGCAGGAGCACCCAGATGCTATCTCCTATCGAAATACATGCCTTTTCAACTACATCAATTTGTCCAAGGTTTGTCAGAATGGGATCTCAGATGAAGGATTCAATTGCCAGGAAGTTAAAATTATAAGTTGTCAGGCTTTACAAATGGAGACTGATCCAATTTCCCCAGGAAGAGATAGAGCAGCCCACAATCTTGAAGCATTAGGTGGCGACATTCATATGCTTGAGCAACATAAGAAACGGCCAACAGAATTATCAGAACGAGAACAGTCCAAAATGCAGAAAATTGACAACAATGTGGAGAAGGCTCTTTCTGAGATGGCAGGAGTTGTAACAGAACTGGTAAATAAGAAAGGGAACCAAAATAAATCAATAGAAAATGCAATTAATGTACTTCAGGAAGTACCAGAAATAGATGATGAGCTTCTTTTAGATGCATGTGATCTCCTGGAGGATGAGAAGAAGGCAAAGACATTCTTGGCACTGAATGCCTCACTGCGGAAGAAATGGTTGCTGAGGAAGCTGCGCCCCAGCCAGTAGTCTTCATTAAAGGGTAACTTCTCTTTTTAAATTAATTTCCCTCTCCCCCCCCCTCTTTGGATCGAATTGGAGGGTAACATTTGTTTTGTAATTTCATGCCTTCCTGTAGTTACAATATTTGAATTAGTTTAGGCACTCGAGAGAGAGAGTCTGCAGTTTTCCCTCAAGCAATAGTATTGGCAGATTTTAATGGATGAAGCTTTTCTGCTGGTTTTCTTGAAAATGCAGCAATTACAGAGTGGAATCACGCATTCCAAATTAATAGAAAAAATATAAGATACATTACAAGTACTATATGCATCTTATGAAATGCAAGTACTTGTCCAAAAAGAATAATAATCCAGTTACATTTTGAGTTACATTACCATCTCGACAATATGAATAAAAACATATGATAAAACCATAAAGCTATGTATTAATTAAAGTTACATTTTAGAAATGTGTCTGATATACTTGAATAATTAAATACAAAAGCTAAGAGACTCCGCCTATATTCAATGAATTATATCCTTAAAAGATTACATTACCTATATATGAGTTAAAAATTATAAAATAGCAAAGTGAAAGGTGTAACATTAGAGTCGAAACCGTACGTCGGTTACGAAACCGAACGAGTTTCTTAATGGTGATCTCTTATAAAACATCGGGTCTTCTTACTATTTACTAATTAATTCAGATATATTATCAAAACGTAGAGAATAAGTGTGAGAAACTAGTAAGAGCATCAAATCGAAAATGCATTGGAATTTTTGTACAAGTGCTTAAATTTGATCAATGACAAGAGTTATGTTTTCAATCTATTTTGTTTTCGTTGTATTTAAATTGTGCGTTCATATGATTTCTTGAATGTTTCTGGATTGAATTATGATATTATATTTGGTATTAGAACCATTTTTGAAAGCATCTCTGTTTCTGTTTCACTAGGAATTGAGATTTTGGGATTTTTATTTTGCTTATTTTTGATGCATATGGAAATTATAAATTGTTTTAATATTGATTTTAGAGTGATTCTATAAATTTAAACTTGAAAAATAACGAAGAAAATAAATCTAATTTACCGTGGGTATTCATTTGAATCATTAATTAAATTTTTATTTAAAATAACATTTTTGAGACAAATTGAGACCATGAATCACTCAGAAATCAAATTCTACGAATTTGATAAAAAGAATGTCAGATTTCGTCGTCGGAATAGAAAGATATGATCGGGTATACGTTATGGTCAAAATCTGGTCAAGTTGAAGATGAAGTTTTTTTTTTTTAAGAAAGGAGAGTTCAAAAATCGTGTTGTTTGGGGGACTCGAACCTATGTCCCACGTGAGGTAATAAGCACTCCATCTAGTGGGATGCAATGATTGTTGTATTTATTATTGTATCAGACTTAAATTTATGTATCAGATTACATGGCTGGGAATGTGGTGTTCTGTCCACTGGACTAGAACGCTTTTATGATATATAATGTTTATAGCATATTTTTATATGCATTTGAAATTCAATTTTTATAAAAAAATAATTTGAATATAATTTGAATTAATTATTTAACTTATGTTTTTCATATGTATAATATTTATTATATATGTGATATTTATTTAAATAATTTTTGATTACATTAAAAAAAATTATTTAAATATATTATGCTTAAATTATTTGTTTTGGTATTTGTATGCATAAATTTTGTAATTAATTATACATATAAAAATTTGGTTAAATAATTTATGTATAATGAAATTAATTGTTAATGACTCTTTCTGGATTTAATTAGTGCTTATATTATTTATTTTTGCTTGTATAATTTATTGTCATATATGCAATCTTAAGATAGATAATATTTACACATTTGAAATTAAATTAATATTGCTTATGGTTTTATACAATAATTGAGCCTAAAGATTTAGATAATATTTAAGTGATTAATATAGTTTAATTAATCAGGGAGTAGCCACATCATCTTTAATTAATTAAAACTATAATAAGGTTTATTTAAGATCACATTTATAAAATAAATATTAATTCTAATTAATCATATGTGATATAATAAATCTTACCCACATGAATTTTTATTATATTTTTGTGTAATTAATTAGGATATAATATCAAATTATATTTTCTAATTTACCCACATGGATTAAGAAAAAGAACATAATTTGATAATTTTATCATAAAGTTAGGATGAATCTAATTGAATTAAAACTTTAACCTATAGATAAGTTTTATATCACTAGATTTATATTTTTCATGATTTTTACATTGGTAAAGAATGATTATAATTTAGGTCTCAAATTTTAATAAACATATAATTTTTAATTGTAACTTCTCAACTTACAAATTTCTCTAATATCCGCTGTGACATTCTCGATCTTAAAGGGGATAATTATGAAATATGGAAAGAAAGAATTCTCCTTCAACTAGGGTGGATGTATATTGATTATGCTATTAGGAAAAATGAACCACCTAAAATTACTAAAGCTAGCACTCCAGAGAATATCATGCTTTATGAACAATGGGAGAAATCTAATCGCCTTAGCATGACGTTCATTAAAACTAAAATCTCTATTGGTATCCGTGGTTCTGTTGATCAATATAACAATGTTCAAGACTTGCTAAAGGCCATTGATGATCAATTCGTCATTTCAGATAAGGCTTTAGCAAGCACCCTTATTATGAAGTTCTCTTCTTTAAGACTCACCAGTGTGAAAGGTGTGCGCGAGCATATTATGAAAATGAGGGACATTGCGGCTCAAGTTAAGCATCTCGAGGTTGAGATTTCAGAATCCTTCTTGGTGCATTATATCCTTAACACTCTCTCACATCAGTACGGGCCATTCAAAATATCGTACAATACACATAAGGATAAATGGTTAATCAATGAACTAATGATCATATGTGTTCAAGAGGAAGGGAGGCTTGTTATGGAATTTGGTGAAAGTTCAATGTTGGCTACAATGTATGGGAAAGGAAAATCTCAATATAAGCATAAAGGAAAGGGGATAATTCCACCTCAAGTTGATATTAAGAAAGAATCCAAATATTTCTTTTGTAAAAAGAAGGGACACATGAAGAAGGATTGTATCAGATTCCAGAAATGGCTTGAGAATAAAGGTAATCCAACCTCGTTTGTTTGTTATGAATCTAATATGATTAATGTTAATAATAACACCTAGTGGATCGATCCTGGATCTACAATCCATGTTGCAAACTCTTTATAGGATATGCAAAATCTAAGGAAGCTAGTGGAAAGTGAGCAATACATCTTATCCGGTAACAAGATGGGCTCACATGTGAAGGCTGTAGGGACATGTATTTTGATTTTAAGTAGTGGTTTTATTTTAGAATTAGAAAAGACCTTTTATGTTCCAAGTTTCTCTAGAAACTTGATTTCAATTTCAAGACTTGTACCTTTTGGTTATTCCTTTCACTTTTCAGAAACATCTTTCAGTTTATTTAATAAATCTGATTGTGTTGGGAATGATATTTTGTCTGATGATCTTTACTGCATTAATTTACAAAATAATAATGCTATGTATGTTCAAGCTAGCACTAAAAGGTGTATTATTGACGAGGACTCTTCTACGTTATGGCATAGGAGATTATGACATATCTCCATAGAAAGAATTAAAAGATTAGTGAAAGATGGGATACTTAATACTCTAGATTTTACTAATTTTGAGACATGTATGGACTGCATTAAGGGAAAGTAGACTAACAAGTCAAAGAAAGGTGCCAATAGGAGTTCAAACATATTAGAAATCATACATACAGATATATGTTGTCTAGACATGGACATTCAAGGTCAAAAATATTTTATCACCTTTATTGATGATTTTTCTCGATATATGTATCTCTACATGCTTCATAATAAGAGTGAAGCATTAGATGCCTTCAAGAGCTTTAAGGTTGAAGTAGAGAAACAATGTGGAAAGAAAATAAAAGTTGTGAGATCAAATAAAGGTGGTGAATATTATGGTAGATACACTGAGAATGAATGACACAGTACTTGTTGATGGCAAAACCGGCATCGCGAATTCATAAATACTTTGGTTTTAATATTTGTAAAACTCTACTTAGTTACACGAATCATTTAAGTAGAAAATGATAAGTATACTCTGGTCGATCTAAGGAAGGAATGTATGTGGTTTTTAATTTATTATTCAAACTTTTAAAAGCGAAATTAAATCCTAAACATCTGTCCACGATAGTTTTGGTTTTTGTGTTCCTAATCTAATAACATAAAATAAACATATATCTGATTAATTAAATATAATCTAAAAGAATAAACATAGATACAAATTTAATAAATAAATATAAATACAGATTCAATAAATATTCATGCAAATTTTATCATTTATATTAGTGGGTATTTATGGATATAATAACTAAGTTAATTATGCTTGCTTTCATATTATCTAGGTTATTAAAGATATAAATTGATATTTTATTGATTCTCTCTTTTTTGTATGAATACCACGCTTTGGTGGGGTTAGATACTCTTTGTTAACTAAACAAATCAATTAACGCTATGGGTGGGGTTGATAACTAATTTGGTTAATTAAATTAATTCCTTTTTCTAAGAGATTGAAAATGAACCATTTAAATGCCACCTTTGGTGAGGTTAGACGATTTAAACTTTATTCAAGGTGTCCAAATTAAACTTAAAATTTAGTTATCCAAGTACTAACTTTCCAAGTTTTAAAATCACTTATTGAAAACATGTTGTCGATACATTTCCACATAATAATTCTTATAAAAACTTTTGAAATAGAGCTTCACTCTAACTACGAGGCGTTATACCAAACAAATAAAAGAGCACTACTCTAAATTAGACCGGATAACTAAACCTTAAAGTCTAACTTTCGGATTTAAGTTTGTAATGAAAAATAATATATTTCTACAACATCCTTAATATAAAATCTTGAATAAAAATAAAATCAATTCATTTTAGAAATTTTCACCTATTTAATATTTATGAAGCATAACAACGTTATTATTATATCATGATTATAAGCAGCTAGCAGTTAAATTTAATCAGACAAATCAAATATAACATGTAGGAATAAAGCATAAAAATAAGCGTAAAGAAAATAATAATCCTTCACAGAACTTGACTATTCAGTTGCTAGAAAACCTCAGCGAATTTGCACTTCCATTTATTGAATCAAAAATCTAAATTATTACAAAAACATTACAAGTTCCTCTCAAAAGAAGAACTCTAACCTAAGACAATTGAACTAAAAACTAAGAGAAAAGCTAAGAAAAGCTTAGAAACTAAGAAAGAAACTAAAGAAAACTCAAAAACTAAGAAATGAGAGAAAGAAAGAAAAGAGATGTGAGGTTTTGAGGGGGGTTTTGGAGGGAATGGAAGGGGGTATTTATAGGTGAGGATGGAGAGAAAAAATGATTAAAAAATGTTAAAAAAAATATTAAAAAAAATAAAAAAGCGATGTAGTGGACATCTTGAGTCATCAATAGCGTCAGTAGCGTAATCATGGTATTTGCCACGTGAAAAAATGGAGTCAAAAAACAGCGTTATTTGTAGTATGAACATTCTTCAAGTATTCTTGTAGCCTTGTATGTATTAAGTTCGTATTCTTATTGTCAGTATGTAGTGAAAACGATCTGCATGTATTCTGTGTATGAGCTCTCATCCATGTGTATGGTAGCATTATGTGACTCTGTATGTGTGTGTGACTCTGAAGCCATATTGTGTATTGTGACTCTAGTATTGTGTTCGTTGAGTATTAATTTGAAATTCTTGTGTGGCGTTTTCGATCTCTTTGACATTTTGACCTTTTACCGACCCATTTTGTCCAATTTTTCCATGTTTGTTGACCTTTTTCCACTTATTTATCAATTTATTTGTGATGTATTGCTTCAAGTATTCTTCTTTGAGTCTTTACATTGCGTTTTTAGGTAAAATTCACGAAAAATGATAAAAATACCCGTGATTCGAAAAAGACAAATTTATATAAATATATGATAAAACATATAAATATATATATTTTTAATCAATTAAAGTGCATAAAATCATGGTTATTTTAGTGCTTTTTGAGCTATCCTGACCAAACCGAACTACTTGCTAGTCCGCTAGCAAGAGAAGCGATAAAAACTAAAAATTAAACTATCCTAAATCACTTCCGTGGATTGACACGGTTGCATTTAACCTATCTGACAAGCCTTTAAACCTGAAGTTGCCTGGTGGCCGAGTTTGAGTCTCGTGAGGGTTTTGATAATGATACTATGAACATTGCACTAAATGTAAAAACAAAAAAGCAATAAAAACAAACAACTTAAAAATTAAATTTACAACAAAAATCACAAATTATCAACATTTCCGCAAAAATGTCTCGTACTTTTTAATCTCCTTTAAGATCGTAATTAAAATCTCAAGCATAAGTTATCTTAATCTTTAAACAATCATGATTTATTATAATAATTAGTCGAAAAATCATTTTCATATTTCATATCAAAAATGTATCCATTTAATTTCACCCAATTTCGGTGTCATGAATCAAATTAAGCCGACTCTATTCCTCGCAAGTCAATACTCTGGCTCTTGAATCCTATGGTTGAACACTATCGTACTAATTTATATGCGAAAAGAGTTGATGTATAGAAATGAACTAATATGTTAGCGTATGTATAAAGAATAAAGGCTCGAAAGTGTTATTTTAACATTGATCTGCATGAAAGGAATCAAATGTATAAATTATAAAGATATCATATATAAAAATTATTTTCATGCATAAATCAAACTCGTTAAGAAAGAATTTCAAGATATATGCTTTTACGAATGAAGAAATTGCAATGACTTTTTGGGGAATTACTTAGCTTATATCTTTCTTTTGTAATTAGCCTTTACTCACAACTTTGTAGGCAATGCGGGTTATAGTATGTAGATGATACTATTTTTATCTCTCTCTTTTTTTACTGTAGATATTTCTCAATATATGTATTTTTTAGAGAGTCAACCCATTATGCAGTTGTACATTTTTTTGATTTTGGTGAGTGGTTAATTTTGTGGCTTTTCTGTTTGATCTTGGTTTAGGTAACCGGATATGTCTTTTTGTTTTGTAGTAGTCATGCATAAATGAGATATAAGCATATCTTTATCAACTTCTACTCAAATCATTTAATCTAAGCAAAAATAATAATAAAAAATATATGATACTCTATTAAAATGAAAAAAATTCATACATTCAATGCTAATACTATAGAGATCATCTAAAAATTTGAAGAAATAAGAAATGTGTTTGGAGTAGAAAAAAATATATATTTCACTCTGAATAAAGGAAATTAGGCTCAATTATATCTCTAGTGAGTCTCCCTAAAAAAAACTTCATAAACACCGATTTTGGGTTTAATATAATTTCAACATCTTATCGAAAATACTAATTATGACAAAAACTAACTAATTATCAAAAATAATTACAAAATATTTCATGATATGTTTTCAAAAATTAATCTAACGAAAAGATTTAACTATTTACTTAAATTTGATTTAAAGAAATGATAAACTTTTGTGAAACTTTCTCTTTTTTTTTTTTTTTTTTTTTTATTCCAAAAAGTTGATAAAACACACAAACAAGAAACAAAACCAACCACACACAAAAGTATATTTTTATTTTATTTTATTTTTTAATTAAGCATGGTAACTTTTCACCACCCGACCTAGAACTTTTACATTGTCCTCGATGTAACAACTGTAAATTAAAGATAAAGAGAGAAGAGAAGAAAAGATTACCTATTTCACTGAGAATGTGCAAGTAGTAATGGAAAATGCAGTGCATCCATCATATTCATCATTAAAGTGTATACGAATAGGATCGGCATTTGTAAACTTAACATACCGACAAATATTTTTAGTTCTAACAATTTAAAAATTATTCAATGCAATTAAAATGAAATAAGCAATAAAATTAAGTAAAGAAAACAAATAACAAACAAAATTTTTTTTTTTTTTTATTTTACCTAAAATGATGGGTTGCCTCCCGTCCGGTAGCTTGTTAACGTCTTAGCAAGGCGTATCTTTTTGGTGCTAAGGGTTACTCGACCAAATGCAATCCATTTGACAATGTTGTTTGGTTCTTCTAAATAAGGCTTGACACGATGGCCATTGACTTTGAGCGTTTTTTGTGTTTTGGAGTCAATAGTTCAACTACTCCATGTTGAATACTTGAACTATTTTGAATGGTCCATCCCGTCTTGATCTCGACTTTCACGGAAACAATCTCAAACGAGAGTTAAATAAAAGAACTTTCATTCCAGGGTGAAGAGTCTTAGGAACTAGCCTCTTGTCATGATAGCGCTTAGTACGCTCGCTTGTATAATTTGGCATTCTGGAAGCCGTTCCTAATTTCTTCCAACTTCATGAAAGGCTGGAGTAATGTCGTTTTCACGCTTTATCTAAATCCATGTTTAACTCTTTAATTGCCCCGATAAGCTTTGTGTTCGAGTTCAAGCGGAAGGTGGCACGCTTTCCCAATTAACCGATAAGGGCTCGTCCCGATAGGTGTTTTGTAAGCGGTGCGGTATGCCCGTAAGGCATCGTTTAGCTTAAATGCCCAATCCTTCCTTGACGGACGCACGATGCGTTCGATTACTCACTTAATTTGCCTATTGCTCACTTCATTTACCGGAAGTTTGAGGATGATATGGAGTAGCTACTTTATGTGTGATGTTGTACTTGTTTAGTACTCAATCAAAGAGTTTGTTACAAAAATGGCTACCTCGTCACTTATTATAGCTACTAGGCATTAGAACCTCTTGAATATGAAATCTTTCAAGAATTTCACAACAACATTAGCATCATTGGTTTTGGTGGGGATAGCTTACACGCCACGGCTTGGACACGTAATCAATGACAAAATGTATTGAAAACCATTAGATGGGGGAAAAAGGACCCGTGAAGTCAATCCACATTACATCGAAAAGTTGACAACTAAATTAGATGTCAAAGGCATTTCATCTCTTTTGCTTATGTTTCTGTTCTTTGACATACATCACATTGTGCACATGAAAACATATGAGCATCTTTAAAAAGAGTGGGCAAAAGAATCGGTGTAATATCTTCACGTGTCTTTTCACCTCGAAATGACCCCATGATGAAGTTCATGACAAAAGTCGAGAATGCTCTTATGTTCTTCTTACAGGTACATCTCAGGATGACTTGATCTTGACGATCTTGTATAAATAAAGTTCGTCGAAATAGTCCTTAATAGTTTTAAAAAACCTTTTCTTGTCACGATATGAAGTGTTAGGTCGCAAAACACCCGAGTGGCAAGATAGTTTACAATGTCAATACCGTAGGTTCGGACTATGAAAAATAAGCTGTTCATCGGAAAGGTTTCAACTATATCATCATTACTCTCATCTTTAAGAGAATTGAAGTCGAAATCAACTGAGACAAATGGCTACTAAGTTTTCAACTTTGCCTTTCTTATCCTTGATTTCTAGGTCAGAATTCTTGTAAGAGTAAGACCAGCACGATTAATCTTGGCTTGGCATTTGGTTTACTTAATAGGTATCTTAAAGCGGCGTGATCGAGAATGTCTGAATCACTTTAGATCTACTAAATAAGACCGAAATTTGTCTAAAGAGAATACTATAGCCAAGAATTCCTTTTCGATGGTGGTGTAATTCATTTGGGCATCGTTGAGTGTTTTGCTAGCATAGTAGATGACATGTAAACGCTTATCCTCTTTGTCCCAGGCTTGCTCCTATTGCATAATCGAGAGCATCTGCGTTATCTCGAAAAGGTAAAGACCGGTTTGGTGCCATTATAACGAGGGGTAGATGTTAGTTTCTCTTTCAAGGTATTAAAGGAAATAAAATGGAGTCATTGTTGAAGTCAAATTGACATCTTTGGATAATAAGTTACATAAGGGCGACTTATTTTAGAGAAATCTTTAATAAATAAATGCGTCTGTAAAATCCTGCGTGTCCCAAAGGAAGCAGCTTATCCCCTTCATGAGGATGTAGGGGAGGTAGTTTGGATATCAATTCAACTTTTGCCTTATCCAACTTCAATACCCTTGTTTGAAATTATATGTCCCAAAACTATCCCTTGTTGAACCATAAAATGACTTTTCTCGACTAAGGGTTAGATTGCATTCAATGCATCTTTAAAAACCAAAGTCAATTTATGTAAGCAATCATCGAAATGAGTTCCCAAATGAAGAAAATGATAGTCCATGAAAATTTCAATGAACTTACTCGCGTATGTCGAGAAAATGGATATCATGCATCTGCTGGAAAGTGGCGAGGCGTGCATAACCCAAATGGCGTGCGAAAAGCAAATGTCCCAAAGGACATGTAAATGTGGTCTTTTCTGATCTTACAGGTCTTATGGGTACTTGATAATATCGGTGAGTCCATCAAAAAAGCTTGATAAAATTAGGTACTTGACTAATCTTTCCAACATTTGATCAATGAATGGAAGAGGAAAGTGATCCTTTTTAGTATATAAATTTAGTTTCCTAAAATCTATACACATTCTCCGTCCGGTGATTATTCTAGTGGGCATAATTCACTTTTATCATTTTTAACAAGCTGTTATCCCGATTTCTTTGGTACCACGTATGGGACTAACCAGCTTCTTATCATGATAGGATAGATAATCCACTTTCTCCTAACAATTTAAGGATTTCCTTTTTAACTACCTCTCTTGCGTGTTTGGGTTTAGTCTTCTGGGCCTGCAAATGCGGGTTTAGCACCATCACTCAAGTTGATCTTGTGCATACACATTGTTGGACTAATGCCTCTTATATCACATACTCAAACCTATAGATTTCTTAAAGCTTGTTTAAGCAACTTTGATGAGTTCCTTTTCTTGTGGTTTGGTCGAGGTTGAAGAAATTATCCTTGGATATGTTTCTCGTACTCCCAAAAACACATATTTTAAGTGCTCGAGGTAAGTCTTTGAGTTCAAGTTCGGGTGGATTGGCACTGAAGCTGAGGTAGATTTAAAGTGCACTAGATTTTGTCATCACTTCATTATTGTCTAGTTGTTGAGTACCCACTTAATTTCTTCATCTAAATCTTCTTCAACCTTTTCAAGTGTAAGAGCAGTTTCAAGCTTGTCTTGATACGGTTTGAAAAAAGGTGTTTTGGATAAGATTATCCAAAGGATCAACTTGAATATTTCATCGATGGCGAGAAATAGAAGGAAAGGTGAAGAATCAAAAACTTTGAAATGAACAGTCTCTCCTAAGAGTATGGGTGTCAAATTTCCATCTTGGGCATCAATAATAGTTTTAGTAGTTGCCATAAATGGTCTACCAAGCAATATTGTATGCTCTGTCCAATACTAGGATTTTCTTGCATATCGAGAACCCTGAAAGTCAACGGGTATTATCGGTTTGTCTACGTACCAAAACATCCTCAACTATTCCCTCTGGATATTTAAGAGATCTATCTGTGAGTTGCGAGGGACGTAGTTGTGGGTTTTAAATCCCACAGATTGGTTTGTGAGAATATAGAGTAGGGCATCAAATTTATACTAGCACCTAAATCAAGCATTGCCTTAGCATGACCTTCCTATCCCCGTAGTTATGTTTATAATAAAACTTCCAGGGTCTTTCAAGCTTAGGGGTAGTTTGTCTTGAAATCTGTTATTTAGAAATTTAAACCTTCTTGCTCGTTCATTCGGTTAAATACCTCGCTTTTCTTAGTGTTGAACTCTTTGAAAAACTTGGCATATGAGGCACGTTCATGATCACTTCTAATAATGGTAAATTGATATTTACTTTAGAAGCGTATTAAAAGATCATTGAATTGCTTATCTTGTTTGGACTCTTTCAATAGGTGGGGAAAAGGTATTTGCATGGTGTGGTTACTGTTGTCTTTTGAATTTTGGGAGTGTCGAGATGACCACGATGAGTTTTTGAAAGCTTGTGAAGTTTAACACTTGTTTCTCCTTTTGTGAGATTAGAATGTCGCCTTCTTTGTTAGAGATTTCAGGTATTTGGTATTGACTACCTTACCCCGAGAAGGGTTCTAACATCTTTAGCTTGCAGTTGGTAGGCAACTTTCTGGTTCTTTCTTTTGCATTTGTTCGACGATTTGCCCAACTTTAGATTCAATTCTTTTAACGAAGCCTCATGGTGTTGTTCAACCTTTGATTAGTCATCAGTTGGTTGTCACGACTAACTTGAATAAAAGCATTCAAGCTATCTTAGGTTGGTTTTAACAGTTGGCTTGGTGGGTAAGGGTGGTTGTAGGTTGGGTGATTATAGGTGTTTGGATGATACTTTTGAAAATATTGGACTTCTCTATGGCATCGACAGAATCCATAGTATTTGAATAATTATGAGTACCGTACCCGATTGAACAACACAGCTCCACATTACCTCTTGACTTGAAATTTGGTGAGATGTGAGGAATTTCACTTGTTTAGTCAATTGACAATTTGCAAGGTTATATCATCATCAAAGCCGACCATCGTTGACCTTTGCTTTCCTTCCACCACTTCTTTGTTGGGAATTAGAACTGATAGCTCATAGAGATTATAGGCTTCCTCTGCTTCATCTTTTCTCCTGACACATAAAATGGCATTATCAACCATGTATTGACTCTGTAGTGTCAATCCATCGTAAAAGAATTGGTTTTGTATTTGTAGTGGAAAGCTATGATTTTGACATTGAATGAAAAGGAGTTTGAATACGTTCCCGAAAGCTTAATGAAAGGGCTCTTCGTTCATTTGAGAAAATGTTGCTATCTTTGTTCTTAGATCAACAGGTCTTTTGATGGGAATAGAACTTGCGTAATAAAATTTCATAGGCTGTATCCCTCAGTTTTAAGAGAACACATTGTAGAGTAATGAACCATGACCAAGCTTTATCTTTGAGAGTGTAAGGAAAACACCTCGTCCTAAGTTGATCTTCGCTAATTTCATGTAGTGGAAAGGTTTGGACAATAGCATAGAATTCTCGAATGAAATCTGCAAGGATCTTCATTAGGGAAGCTTAGTAAAAGGAAGGCAACGAAGAATAATGAATCTTTTTCAATTCATAATTCCTTTTGACGACCTCTTGCAATTGGATGCGGAAGTTACATTGCCAATGATTGGCATTGTATAGTCTTTCATCTTTTTCCGCCTATCTTGACATCTCCCGTGGTTGTTTGTAGTTGAAAATGATCCTCACTCTGTGTGAATCGACATTTTGCTTTAAAAACAATGGTAGATATCTCTAAAAAATGCAAGGAACCTAAATTATTATTATTATTATTATTATTATTTTTTTTTTTTTTTTTTTAATTTAAGCGAAGGGACACAATTTTTGAAACAAGCGAATTTATTTTATTTGAAATATTTTTTTTATTACCGCATGAAACTAAAACAAAGGAAAAATCTGATAATGGGTGACCTCGTGTAGGACTAAAATTTATCGTCTTCTAGTAAGGCGTTCTTGGAGAATTGCAGAATGAAAAACTCAATGTCTCCTCTTCATTGAATTCATCTAAGTTTCAATTTTGCCTTTACTGCAAATGTTGACTATTGTTCAACTTGAACTTCCACCTTTTGATAGAAGCTTACGAGAGTCAACCGTTGATTGGTTTTGATTGATTGTCCTACAAAGCTTGAATAAAGAATTCAAGTTGTCTCGAGGTTGGTTTATTTGGAATGCTTCGTGGAATAGGTGGGTGGAATTCTTTGGCTTTGCTGGCTTGAGCTTTGAGGGAAAGGAGGGTTATTTTGCCTCGAGAAATTTGGATGACACTTCCGGGATTATAGGTATTTGAATTGGGATCAAACCTTGGTCTTTGTTGATATGCTCCCGACACATTAACTGCTCGAGGTCAGGTTGTATCTCCTTGATGTGGACCAGGCTTGATTACCTTGTCCCGTGTTTCTGTCTGAACCCATATTGTTCATTATTTGTGTTGGTTTGTGTAGCGAGAAGAATGCGACTTGCTTAGTCGATTGAACAAGTTGTTGTTGAATTTCATTCTTGGGAGTCAATCTCATGAACACCCGGCTTTTCTCGCTACGGAGCTTTTAGGAATTAGCACTGACATCTCGAAAAGAGATTATACGTTTACGATGCAGTTTTTCTCACTGTGCTCCTCTGCGGCGTTGTCGACAATGGTGACATTGTTGTGTAAGTCCATCGTAAAAATTGGTTCTGCATTTGTAGGGGAAAGCTATGATGGGGACGTTAGTGAGAAACATTTTGAACCTATCCCCGAAGCTTCGTGGAATGGTTCTCCTTCCGTACGAGAGAAAGTAGCAATCTTTCCTCTCGGCTACGATGTTTTTTGATGGGAATAGAATTTTCCCGTGAATTATTGTAAATTTGACCCATGTATCGTGAGAGAACCGGGGTAAGTGACATCGACCAAGCTTTAGCCTTATCCTTTAAGGTGTACGGGAAAACGTCTCATTCTGGTGATCCTCGTTTAGAATACGGGGGAATGTTTGGGCCGTAGGTATAGAAATCTCGTAAAGGAAGAGAATCTTCGTTAGGGTAGCCCGTAGAAGGAAGGAAGCATAGAAAAATGAATATTTTTAAGGTCGCTTAGTTCTATGACTTCTCATAATGGATAAGCGGCGATTCTTGCGTCTTGATCGCCGTCTTACGAACTCTTTCATCGTGGTTTCCACTAACGTATGTTGGTTTTCCTCCATTTCTTTTGGTTCTAGTAAAGGATTAAGGCGTTACATGTTTGGCTCGAAAACTTGTTGATGGGAAGGATCAGGTGTTGTTGACCTTGTTTAAATTTATGAATATTATTTATATATGGTGTTAGGGGGTTTCACTGAGATCTCTAGCGCATGTGTATTTTTAAGCGTAAATTTAAAACTCTTGTCGACGAAAAATAAAGAAATTAGAAAATTTCCATGGCATTTAATACAAAACACTAGACAATTTTTTTTTTTTTTTTTTTTTTTTAATTCTTTTTTTTTTTCGCCTTTTTATTTTTTTCTTTTTTATTTTTTTTAAATAACGTAATTAGTATTAGCAAAGTGTTAAAGGAAAGAATGGTGGTCTTGTAATTTCCTTAAAAGCAATTCTCTGGCGGAAACAACGTTAGGAAAAATGATGGCGCGAACTGAAAGCCAATGATGCTCACAAGCGAGCTAAGCAGATTTTCTTTTCGTAAATTTTTAGTTTTTAATTTTTTTTTTTTTTTTTCTGACGGTAATTTTATTTTCTTATTCAACTATCTTATTTCTTATTAACTTAAAAATTTTTAATTTTTTTTTTTTTTTTTTCTGAGCGGTAATTTTATTTTACTATTCACACTATCTTATTTCTTATTAACTTAAATTTTTTTTTTTTTTTTTTTTTTGGTAACGGTAAAAACTTTTTTTTTAATTCAAATTTCAAATTTCTAAATTATTTACTTTTTATGCTTTAAAAAAAAAATTATTTTTTTTTTTTTATTTTTTTATTTTTTTATTTTTTATTTTTTTTTTATTTATTTTTTTTTATTTTTTATGAAATTTTGAAATTTGATTAATTTTTATTTTATTTATTTATTATTATTATTATTATTTTTTTTAAAATATCGCGATTATTCTGACAAAAATATTTTTAAAATTTTGATAAATAAATTAAAAAGCGTATTGTCCTTAAATAATGACGAAAACTTGATGGCTTGGCAAGCGTCGGCAAATTACCATAAAATCTTTTGTTTTAATATTTGTAAAGCTAAGCATGATCTTGCGAATCGTTTAAGAGAAAATGATAAGTATCTTAAATTCGATCTAAGGAAGGAATGTATGTGGTTTTTAATTTATTATTGAAACTTAAAAAGCGAAATTAAATCACAACGTCACTGTCGCGATAGTTTTGGTTTTTGTGTTCTAATCTAATAACGTAAAATAAACGTATATACAGTTAATTAAATATAATCTAAAAAGAATAAACATAGATACAAATTTAATAAATAAATATAAATCTGATTGATAAATATTAAATGCAAATTTTATCGTTTATATTAGTGGAGTATTTATGGATATAATATTAAGTTAATTATCTTCTTTCGTATTATACTGAGGTTATTAAAGATATAAATTGATATTTTATTGATTCTAACTTTTTTTTGTATGAATCGCGCTTTGGTGAGTTAGATCTCTTTGTTAAGCTAAGCGAAATCAAGTGCCTTTATGGGTGGGGTTGATACTTAATTTGGTTAATTAAATTAATTAAACTTTTTTAAGAGATTGAAAATGAGCGAATTTAAATCTTTGGCTTTGGTGAGGTTAGGCGATTTAAAAAGCTTTATTAAAGGTGTCAAAATTAAAACTTAAGAATTTAGTTATCAAGTACTAACTTTCAAGTTTTAAAATCTTTATTGAAAGCGTGTTGTGTCGTTTTAGCGTAATAATTAACTTATAAAAGCTTTTGAAATAGAGCATTTCAGCTCTAGCAAGGCGATTGTCTGAAGCCGAATAAAAAATGACTACAGAATTAGGCCAGGATAACTAAACCTTAAAGTCTAGCTTTGATTTAAGTTTGTAATGAAAAATAATATATTCTATACAACATCGGCAATATAAAATCTTGAATAAAAAATAAAATCGATCGTTTTTAGAAATTTTACTTTTATTTAATATTTACTAAGCATATGACGTTATTATTATATCGTGATTATACTTAATTGTAGCAGGTTAAATTTAATGGAACCAAATCAAATATAACATGTAGGAATAAAGCGTAAAAATAAGCGTAAAGAAAATAATAATCATACAGGCTTATTATGATTATTCGTTCAGAAAAGCACTCCAGGCGGAATTTATGACATTTATTGAATCAAAAATCTAAATTATTACGAAAAAGCATTCTGAAGTTATACCGAAAAGAGAAGAAGCTACTAGCACTAAGACAATTGAACTAAAAACTAAGAGAAAAGCTAAGAAAAGCTTAGAAAAGAAAGAAAAGCTAAAGAAAACTCAAAAACTAAGAAATGAGAGAAAGAAAGAAAGAGAGATGTGAGGTTTTGAGGTGTGTTTTGAAGTGAATGGAAGGGTATTTATAGGTGAGGATGGAGAAAAAAATGATTAAAAAAATGTTAAAAAAATATTAAAAAAAATAAAAAAGCGTGTAGTGGACATCTTTGAGTCAAATCAATAGCGTCAGCGTGGCGTCATAGAAGCGTACGTGAAAAATGGGTCAAGCAGCGTTAGTATTGTATTTAGACAGTATTCCTATTCTTGCATATGTATTCAAGTATTCTTATTTGTTATGTACTGGCGTGAACGCGATCCGTATTCTGTGTATGACTTAATATCGTCAATGTGTATTATGACTCTGGCTTATTGTGTACTCTAGTATTGTATGTATGACTCTGTTGTATTGTATGGTAATTTGAAATTTGAAATTTCTGTGTATGGATTTTCAGATCTTTGACATTTTTGACCTTCGACCCATTTTGTCCAATTTTTCCATGTTTGTTGACCTTTTTCCACTTATTTATCAATTTATTTGTGATGTATTGCTTCAAGTATTCTTCTTTGAGTCTTTACATTGCGTTTTTAGGCCAAAATTCCTGAAAAACAATAAAAATACCCGTGATTCCGAAAAAGACAAATTTATATAAATATATGATAAAACATATAAATATATATATTTTTAATCAATTAAAGTGCATAAAATCATGGTTATTTTAGTGCTTTTTGAGCACTCATCATCTGTTTGCTAAGTTTCTTCAAGAACATGGAATAGTTGCCCAATACATTATGCCTGGTTCACCATACCAGAATGGTGTAGTAGAAAGGAGAAACCAAACACTATTGGACATAGTGAGGAGTATGCTTAGCAATTCCAATCTTCCTAAATCCTTGTGGATTGAAGCTTTAAATCAGCGATTCCTAGTGATTATGTTGTGTATCTATAAGAATGTGACTATAATGTTGGAGCCGAAAATGATCCTAAGACGTGTTCATAGGCCATGAGTTTTGAGGTTTTGAACTTATGGTACAATGCCATGAAAGAAGAGATGGATTCTATGACGTCTAACCGAGTTTGAGATCTCGTCAAGTTGCTTGATGGTGTGAAAGCCATTGGATGTAAATGGGTCTTCAAAACAAAGAAAAACTCACAAGGAAACATTGAGAGACATAAAGCAAGAATCGTTGCCAAAGGATTCACTTAAAGGGGAGGAATCGACTACACAAAGACATTTTCTCTTGTATCTAAGAAAGATTCACTTGTATCAAATGGATATGAAAACGGCTTTCCTTAATGGTAACCTAGAAGAAGAGGTTTATATGAAACAACCTGGAGGATTCTTCTCTAGTGATGGTGGGCATTTGGTTTGTAAGCTTAATAAATCCATATATGGATTAAAACAAGCTTCCCATCAATGGTATTTGAAATTTCATAACGTTATCACTTTATTTGGTTTTGAAGAGAACGTCATGGATCAATGTATATATACCAGAAGGTTAGTGGGAGTAAGATTTGTTTTTTGATGCTATATGTTGATGATATTTTGCTTGCAGTCAATGATAGAGGTGAGCAAAATATCCGATCAATCCGAAAAATCCAACAAATCTGATCAAATCCAAAAAATTGAGTGGTTTCGATCCGAAATCGGATCAGATTCGGATTAAAAATATTCAAATCCATATAATCCGATTTGATCCGATATATTTAATATATTATTTAAAATATATATATATATATAATATTATATTAATCAAACATATTTAATTTATTAATATCTCTCACACTCAGCCTCTCATATACAAAAGTAACAAAACCCTAATCTAAACATATTCCTCAGCTTTCAACCCTATTTCTCTCTCAAACGCCATCAAAGGCGCAAATTTTTCTCTCACGCCCGACGCCAGCAGGCAGCTGCCAGCCGCTCTCCCATTTCCCAGCCCGACGCCAACAGTCATTCATCGTCCCTGAAAGGCAGACTCCCTACCCAATCATTATTCCCAGCCGCTCCTCTTTATCGTTTCATCCCTTCCCACTATTTATCATCTTCCTTGACAAGCTTGCAAACTCTCAGTCATCGTTCCTCACTATTCTTCAACGTAAGGTTAGATTCGTTTGATGGTTTTCTTTTTATGGATTTTGATTTTAGATTTCATTTTCTCCAATGTTCAAATGCTCTATTTCGTGATGTGCTATTGATATTGGTTCATAATGTTTTGGCTGCTCTATTTTTGGATTCTTGTGAGTGGCCGAGTGGATGTTCATATTTGCGACCACTTGCTATTAACAGAAAGTCTGTGTTGTCTCCCTTTGCAATAACTATCTTGTTTCTTGTTGTTGCATTTCACACAGTGGCATTTGTTATTGGTTATTTTTTAACTGGAATGATATTTCATATGGATTCTTATGTGAAAGCATTGCAAAGAACTTTATCTTATGAGACAGGTTGACCTTTCTCTATTGCTAGAAGTATACTAATCAAATGATGTATTACTCAAACTAATGAATTTTGTTTTTGTTGCTTCAAGAATGCAAAGTAGTCTTCTAGCACTCGCCCTTGCAAATAGCTTTTTTCAAGATCCACTTGTTAGTGTACCTCCAGGCTCCAGTAATCTTTGTGAGTCATTCAACAGGCTTGTATACTTTAAGCAACGTTTTTTTGCTAATACTTTTGATATTACAATATTTTCTCTACAAGAACTCTTCAGTTAACTAGTTAATGGCTTGACTGTGATATTTTCATCCTAATTTTCAACTTATGCAAACAATTGACTAAATATGGCATGGTAGGTTTAGGTTGTATATTTTTAAGTACTTATCAATTGGTTTCATATGCTGGATAAGAAAACGTAGGAAATGAAAACAACATAATCTTCTTTTTCAACATGGATCAGAAATTTTTTTAAAGCTCTTTTTTGTTACCCAAATTGATCGTTCAAAGTGCTAGAGAATGTCATTTCCTATCCTATGTATACCATTGTACGTCAGGGGTATGATAAAGTTTTCTTATTTTGTGTACTCAAATCCATACTTACCATTTATCTGTTAATGATTTGTAGCGCCTATAATTGATGAAGTTTTTATTCTTACAATGTTTTTTTCACTTTCTTCTTAGGCAAAGAGGCAAAAACAGAGTATCTAAGACAAAGGGCAAAGCTACATAGTTCAATCCAAGTTAAATGTAATAGGATGCATAAGCAGACTGATCATCTTGCTAGAAAGTTGGCAAGGTAATTGGGACTATGCACTTTCCACTATTTGTTGATTAAACCTAACTTTCCCATATTGGAATGGGTGACTGATTGATATGTTTCTGATGTTGGGCTCTATTGTATGATAAAGTTTGCATTATAGAGTGGTCAACTAAAATTTTATTGTTTTGTCAAGTGTTGGCAGCATTTCCTTACGCATAGAAGGTCTATCTTATCCTTGGCAATGACTTATAATACGTTGAAAATCAAGGAGGAATGTGTCAAATTAATGCCTTTTAACGAGCTTGCTCGTTGTATTGAATCAATTGATATCCTTCAGACTCTGCAAGCTTTACTTGATCGATTTAAGTATCTAATAAAGGTCTCTATGGCTATTACTGCCACTAGTCATCCATCCAATATGGACAATATTGATCACCTTCTCAAATCTCAAGCTAGTTGCTACTCCTAAGAGGACTACACCAAGGATGTCTGTGAATAGTAGAGATGGAAAGAAAACAACTCCATGAAGGGAGACTGGGAACTTCCCCCTAGACTATGGAGGTATCCAGTAAGGATTTTTCTCTGCGCGTACATGATATTTAGTCATCTGGATGCAGTTTTTAATGGTCAGGGAGAGCGGGGGAAAGCTTTGGCCAAGGTAGCACAAGTATTTGTCTGGGAGTTTGAGTTTTTAATGAAACTTTTGCTAGAGGGACCTGTTCATAGTTCTATTAAAAAGTCTAATTCTACATCACCCAAACATTGTACCTTTAGGTTTCAGCTTGTAGTTTTCTATATAAACATTGTACTTTTAGGTTTTAGCTTTGAGTTAAATTATGTAATTGATGTTAAATGTTTTTCTTTTTGATCATTATTGTTGAATTATTTTTAATCATGTTGTCATTTATTTTTGAATTTATATGGAAAATATTTTTATTTTAAATTTTTCTTTGATTTTATGTAATTTTTTATTTTATAGGTTTAAATTATATCGAATTCGGATTGGAATTTAGAGTAGATTAGATCGGATCGGATTGAATAATTCATAATTTGCTTCTTTATGTAATTTTTTTATTTTTAGGTTTAAATTAAAATTTTGACCCTATTTGATCTGATCAGATTCAGATTGAATAATTCATAATTTGTTTCGGATCGGATCATATTCAAATTAACATAAAATTTTCAGTTTCGAACCGATGCTCAGCCCTAGTCAATGATAAGGGTTTGCTACACGAGGTAAAATAATTCCTCTCTAAAAATGTTGATATGAAGGATATGGGTGAGGCATCTTATGTCATTGGCATTAAGATCCATAGAGATACACTTCGAGGTGTCTTGGGTTTATCTCAGGAAACTTATATCAATAAATTTTTAGAGAGATTTCGGATGAAAGATTGTTCACCAAATGTTGCACCCATTGTGAAGGGCGATAAGTTCAATTTGGACCAATGCCCAAAGAATGATTTTGAAAGAGAACAGATGAAAACCATTCCATATGCTTCAGTCGTTCGAAGCCTGATGTATGCTTAGGTCTGTACCAGACCTAACATTTCATTTTTTGTTGGGATGCTAGGGAGATATCAGAGTAACCCAGGTGTTGGCCATTGTAAAGCTACAAAGAAAGTGATAAGGTACCTGCAAAGAACCAAGCATTATATGCTCATGCATAGATGAACTGGAAGTAATTGGCTACTCCGATGCTGACTTCGCTAGCTATGTTGATTCACGAAAATCAACATCTGGTTACATTTTTATGCATGTCGGTAGAGCCGTGTCTTGGATGAGTGCAAAATAGTCCTTGACTGCTGCTTCCACTATGGAGGCCAAGTTCGTGTCATGTTTTGAGGCCATATCACATGGTATATGGTTGAAGAGTTTCATTTCCAGGCTTAGAGTAGTTGACTCTATTTCTAGGCCATTAAGATTGTACTATGACAACTTAGTTGTTGTGTTTATGACTAAGAACAACAAAAGTGGTAGTCGTAGTAAGCACATCGACATTAAATACTTAGCTATAAGAGAACGTATTAAGGAAGAGAAAGTGGTCATTAAGCACGTAAACACTGAGTTGATGATTGTTGATCGTTTGACTAAAGGCATACCACCAATGAAATTCAAGGATCATGTAGAAAAAATAAGAATTTGTTCGACTTTGTAAATGTATATATACAATTTATTAATGAAACTCTTATATATTGTGATATTTTCTCATATTCATGTACACCTTAATTTATTTGAGAAAATATATATTTTATTGGACCAAGAATAAATATAGGATTTATTTATTAAGTTTCATTACTACATAAAGTATAGTACTTGAGAAACCAAATACATTATAATACATGGAAGATAATACTCACTCTTAGAGAACCTATCACTATAATTCATGTATTTTTTTACTCAAGAGAATTTCGCTTAACGTTTGTACCAAGTGAGAGAATGTAACATCAGAGTGGTGCAACGCAATGGTGAACCATGGTGATGATTTGGTTTCGTCGGAACCGTACGTCGGTTAAGAAACCGAACGAGGTTCTTGATGGAAGAACCTTTATAAAGCATCGAGTCCTCTCACTATTTACTAATTAATTCAGATACATTATCAAAACATAGAGAATAAGTGTGAGAAACCAATGAGAGTATCAAATCGAAAATCCATTAAAATTCTCGTATAAGTGTTGAAATTTGATCAATGATAGAAGATATGTTTTCAATCCATTTTGTTTTTACTGTATTTAAATCGTGAATTCATATGGTACTCTTACAAAAGGTTCAAAAAAATTTAACTAACGTTTTACTCAACCAATTAGAAAACAAAAGAAAATTCGCTGTAGTAATGGGTAAAATGAAAGACGGGGTTGTATTGTTATCATATATTTTCATAATGAAATCAATTCAAAGAAATGTATTTAAAAAATTGAGTGAATAATACCACTAGTTTCTTAATTATATAAAGAATAATAATTTAATACCTTTATTATTATTTATTAGTAAATTAATCCATTTGTTTTGAATAAATTACAACCCAGATCGTTTTTATTTCTTCTATTTTTCTTATATTTTCTTAAACACATTCTATTTAACAACAAACTACAATTACTATAAAATTGATACATAAATATATATATATATAATAAAAATAAAAATAAAATCAAAATTTGATAATTTATCTTCCAATATCACATTTTCAAAATTGTTATAATATATATATATATAATAATAATAATAAAAATAAAAAAATTCAAAATTTAATAATTTATCCCCGTAGTGTCACATTTTTATAAAATGATTAAATTGTTACAAAAATAACAAAACTAAAATATGCTAGCTAGTAAGTAAGAAATATTAGGTGCATTTGTCTAAAAAATACGTAAGGGAAAAAAAATTGTAACTGCTCAAATTTTAGACCATGGTAAAATTTTACTCATGACTGTTTACTTGTCGCATCAATCAAACTATTTTACTTGTCTCGGAATAAAACAAGCAAACTTTTACCGTACATTTCCCGAAAGGACGAGTAACGTACATCTGAGGATAAAAACCATGAGAACAAGCCAACTTTGGCGTATATCCCCAAAAGAACAAATCAACAAGTTTTTTTAAATACGCATACGTACGCGTATAGTAGTACTTGTTCTATACGCGAATTTTATAAATAGGCGCACACTGCCAAACTCAATTGAAATGCATCTGCTGTATCCATAATATGAATTCATTAGCAGATCCACGACACCATCTTGGACTGGTGGTACCTTTTCATCTTAAGCATCCTTCCAAATTACACCAAGTCATGAATAAATCCACTTGATTTCAAAACATACTTCATTTCATTCGCCTTCTTCTATCCCTATCTCTGCTTCTGTCCCTCTGATAGTCATCCCTGTCTCTACTTCCACTTTTCTCCCTGTCCATCCCCTTTTCACTATCAAAGTCGTAGACTCGATCTCTATCCCTGTCTCTATGTCTTTCTCTGTCCCTATCCAAATCATGATCCTTCTCCCTATCTCTATTTGATGACTTCCGAAGAGGGCTGGAACTTCTGCTTCCACTACGATGATGCTTCCTTGATGTCTCACGACTATCATCTCTTCTACCCTTCCTCTCTGCGGTTCCCAAAGATATAAATGTATAAGTTAATTCATACATATGAACAGTTGACAACATAAATGAATGTGACATGACAATACTATCAATTCCAATTATCATGACACAGCTCATCTAAATGGGATATGACCGTTGGAGCCGGTTGGAACCAACATAGATGTCAAATGGATTATCCCATCCCATTTAAAGTTATTTCGAATAGACTCATAATTATTATAAATAAACATGTTTCCTTTTTCCATTGTTTTTATAATTTTATTTATCCCATTTAAGCTCATTTGGGACAAATGTGATATCCCGTTACATAACTATTACCATTCTAACCCACTAAAAAATAACTGGGACAATATAGAATGAACTCACAAAATTCATGAGTTACATGTACTAATGGGGCATACCATCCCAATTGACACCTCTAAAACTCAATACATGCTTTCCAATTACTAACTTTAGGTCCGTTTGTATGTACTATTAAAGTAATTCAAACATAAGCAGTTTCCCAAAAAAAAAACTTTAAAGTATTTGTTTTATGTCCACAAGAACATTCTTTCTAAGCCCTAAAAACATTTATGGAAAATTTTTATATGTTTGATTCTGAAGAGCTTTTTTGTTATCATAAGTGCTTTAACATGTCCTAGAAACTAAAACAAACATATATTCTAATGCATGAAACTCCATGTTGTACAAACAAAGGACCTGATATAAAAAATAAAAAAGGTACATGGCATCAATTATGTCAGGTTGGATCACAAATAAGTACTCACTATTCATAGAAGCATCTGGATGAGAATCCGATAACCCATATTCAGACTCCAAACATTTTCTTTGAATTGATACTTTCCTCTCGATCTCTTCAGAATTTTTAATTCCCTTTTCCTCAAGAAATTCCCGGTATTCAATCAAAGCAACCTCTAGACGTCTCAACTTCTGCCTGTAGAATTGGAGTAAGAGCTACATGAGAACACCATAAAAACATGCATAGTAACTACTTACATACAACTCATACCAGGGTATGTAAACCAGTACTAGATAAATTAATCTAAACCCAAGAAATAAACCATCATCTACTGCCCTATTTTTCCTCTATTATCTTTTCCCTGGGCCATGCATGTTTGTCCAGCAGGAAAGGGGAAGCTCAAGAGTCAGGAGTAACCCATGGCATCTATTGACCAGGTCCGACCCCTTCCCCACCCACCCAATGGAAAAAAAAAGGGGGAAAGACAACCCTCCCCCTTCTACACGAGAACTATGGTGCAAGAACTTGACCTTTGTTCCTCACTCATTCCACTGTCAGGTTGGGATGGAACACTTGATTCAATTGCAAACTCCATCTCGTCAGCTTTATTGGGACCATCACCAGAATTCTCACTTCCTGAAGATGAGTAGCTTAAACCATGACCTCTAGCACCTATCTTTTGCTCATCATCACTATCACCCTCCTCTCGAGCCCATTTTGAAGCTGGTAAAACAGGATCGTTTTTCTCTTTCTTGGCGAATACTTTAAGTTCAGGCTGTGGAATGGGGAGGATCTGGGATAAAGGCATAGGCCCTTTCCCTTGCAAATCTGTTGGCTCTGTTTCAACATGCATTTCTCTCCTGGTACTAGTATATTTAACAGAACTCGAGTGATTATGAACATGTTTGAAGTCATCATCTAGCTCATAGCCCCTTAGCTTTTCTGCCTCTTCCAAACTTAGCAATCTCGCAACCATTGTATCTCGACCACCAACAAGAGACAATCCATTGTGTCTACAACGTCTTTCCAACTCTCCCAGAGGAAGACTCATCAGCTCCTGCATAGCTGCCCCTTTGCCCATTGCCAGAGCAGCATCTTGGCTGGTTTTACCCAGTTCAACTGTCTCTATAGAACTTGTCCTTTTCTCTACTTCCGGCGCATCATCACACACAGCATGAAAAGGGATCACACCAGAGTGTCCAGATCGGAGAAAAGTAGCTCTCAATCCATTCATATAAGCATCAGAAAAGAGAAACCAATCTGACCAGACTTGTAATACCTTCAGCACCCGTTCCTGCAGAAGCAAATGAGCAATTTTACAAGTATCAGGAGCAAAGTCATTCAAGACAAATGAAACTGCCACACCACACTTACCTTAAGGGCCTCAGCAGTGATCCTTCCTGTTATGCTACGATACAAATCATTGAAGCTCTCAAATATGTCAGGTAATGTTGCTTCAAATTTGGTACGGTAAGCAGATGCATTCTTTACAGGAGCACTACTATTGTGCAGTATATCAGAGACCAGCATGAGCCTTGCAACTTTAGTCGGGATTGGCGTCTCTTTAAGTGTCAAGGATTCTGTCAATACTTCAACAATCTGAAATGAAACAAAACCCCTGTAAGAAGTATATAATTATAGAATATGGCGTCTTCTTTATATCTTTCCATTGTCTTCTAAGGATATGAAATGTATTTCCTTTCTACTTTGGATGATTGACACCAAAACGCCATAACTTGTCCCAATTTCAATTTAGCTTTTTATCTTCTAATTCTTCCAATTTAGTCCATAATATTAGCATTTGATTCTGTTGAGACCAAAAGTAAACTTGACTATCGAAAAGACCATCTGCATTAGTGCACAGTAGAGCCCTGAAAACCTATCCCTCACCTGCTATAAGAACATCATTCATGCTCCGTTTTGCCTAGGCATGTCCTAAAATGAAAGGACCACAAACGCAGCACCAACTTCAAATGTAGACCAAACATTAGGGTAGACCACACATCAGGGTCAACTCAATAAAGGATCCATGTGGGCTTTAACACATTGTTAATCATTTTTAACACCTTGTTTAGCATACCTCTTCAGCTGCATCAGCATTATCTAATGCAAATCCCATAGCTTCTTTTATCTGACTCCGCTCTAATGTTAATGCACGCAACATATCCTCAAACTCATCCCTCTGTGTATCTGTCAATGTCCGCTCTAGCTCTACACGCTACAAAAATCAAATAAATAGAAACAGTTAAACCATAAGAAAATGTGGAAGAATATTGACCCTTCTCATGCAAGTAACAAATACCCTGCTTCTTCCCGCAGCATATGTTGAGCCAGATTCCTTCTCCGGGTCAGGACTTTTTGCAGTAGGCAGTGGGGGTGGAATCCATCTGAAAGTTACAGATTTTTGTTTACAAGCTAATAGCATAATCATCTCATAACAGATCTTAATTGGCAACAAAATTGAAAGATAGGTTCAGAATACCTTCCACTGCCAGTAATCATGATAAAAGGCTCAGTCCTCCACCTTTGAAGAGTGTCACCCTACATTTTGCAACATTCATAACAAATATAGATGTAACCTTCAGAAAGAAATGTGTTGAAAAAAGAAAAGGCCAGAAGTGAATAACATACTTGCTTAAGCAAATGATTCTTTTTCAAAGTAAAACAATTGAATGTACCTGTGCAAAAGAATAGAGCCTCCAAACATAGTAGGTATGCTCTTTTGAACCAAGCTCAAACAAGAAGTTGAAGAGAGGATTACCTCTGCCTCTCTCCATAATAGCTTGTTCAAAAGCACATCCTCCATCTAATACATACAGAGCCATTGTGTCAATCACATGGTGAAGATGATCATCCCTGGGTGTAACCACCGTAATGTCAGGAACATTTGGAGTAAGAACCTAATTAATGGAATGCAAAGGTGAGAAACTTGAAGGAAAAAATGTTACAATAAAAAGGGGGGAAAAGAAAGTTGCACTTCACAAATCAGTTAGCTTACCAGTTCTGACTTCTGATTTGGGACAGATGTCACAGGTGGGCCCGATGGACCAGAAAGGATAACAGTCGCACCCTACCAGCAAGAAAAATGAAATACACCTTAAATATAAAAAAAATAAAAAGGTGAGCATAGTTCTCTCCCTCCCCCAAAAAAAAACAAGAAAAAAAAACCCAACCCAAAACCCAAAAAAAAAAAACCCACCCACAATCCAAGTGTACTCTAATCCAGTTAACAAAAGTTGGGAAGGTCAAATTCTTCTTCACAGCATGAATGCTAGAACAATAAATTGCAAAAGGGAGAAAGATGCATGAGATTAAGAAATACAATAATGCAAAAATATCAATTATATGTAACAAACCTCCTTACTCCTGATGGCCATATGTCCTGGTGGAGGAGCAGGCAGTGCTTGCGATGGAAGAGCAACAGACTTGCCCCATCCAATCTTCAACTCATATTCATAAACGATCACCCCTGCAATCCATTCAAATATAGATATGAAACAGAAATATAAACGTGAAAAGCAATATCACGTAGGATTGGTATCTATGAATCTATAAGAAACCTTGCATTTCATCCTTGGCAGCCTGTCCATCAGCTCTATTCATGAAAGCTACAAAGCCGCAATTTCTTTGGCGTCTTCGCTCCTCATCTGTTCGAGGCCACATTATCTTCACACTTGCTATGGGGCCAAATCTTCCAAAAGTCCGCAATAGAAAATTTTCATCAACCTAGATTAATTAAGAAAAACAAGTAAATGAGATTTATGGGCCCTTTGTCTCAAAAGAAGTCGAGCAATGAGTTTTGAAAAGGCTAAATTAACCTTCGGCGAGAGATTTCCAACATAAAGATTAGTTGTTTGTGGATCACCATCATCAAATGATCCATACTTCCCACTTGGATCAAAGTCATCGGGCAGCTCATCAAAGCGACTAGATGGCTGAAAAAAAATAACTTAGCAAAGGAACTCAATATAAGTTTAAGACAGAGAAAAAACCGCATCACTCTTTATTTAACCCAAAAAAAAGAGTATCCCTCTGTCTCCCACCCTCTATCTCCCTCACTCACTGGCATGGTCTATGACAATATGTCAATACCTACCGTTTAATTACGTATGCAGAACTAGGCACATGCATTTAAAGGTATTCTGCTAATATATAGTGTGTGAATTCCTAAACATACAAGTATAGACAAAATTGAAGGTCATAACCTTGTTGGAAGTTTGGCAATAATTAATGGTTAAATCCATATAGGGACCATGTGCTATGAACACTGAATTTCAATGAACTATTTCTATATAGAAGCTATTCAGAAATACACTTACTACAGAACTCTCACTAGTGCGGCCATCATGCCAATGCTCCCGGTCCTGGTTTCTTCTCTCCCTCATCTCTTGCTCATGCTTGAGCTCCTCCATAAAATGATCAATATTTCGAGCCTTCCCCTTTTCTTTATCCTTAGGTTTCTCATCGTCCTCCTACAATGTGTGAAACAAGAGATAGTTTCAAGCAAACTGATCCAAATTGCAGATGAAACTGTAAAACTTTGTCATTAAACTGACCTTCTTCTCCAGTTCCTTCCCCTTGGATGCTAGAGGAGGCGGTAAAAAGGATGGCACATACCTGATAAAAAAATTATTGACAAACTTTCTTGTCACTAAAGGAAAAGGAAAAAAGTGAAAATTAGATCTCAAAGATGGTGCAACTTGGTTCACAAAAAAACAGGCATTCATTGAAACAGACTACTTTCAGTAGTCTCCATTATATGCAAAAGGTAAAATATATATATATTGTTAACTGACCCAATCATTAATTTCCAAAGTTGAAAGGATAATATTTACTACATGGTTTCCAGTTGTCAAAGTTCCAAAAAGACTAACCTAAGATTTGCACAATTTTAATCATTAAAATTAGTATTCAGTGGATAATAAAATGTAAGAATGCAATATAAGACGCCAACCTTTTCATCAAAAAAAAAATACCAGCAGACCCCAGGCACCACAATAGTCTAACTAAATTTTTAGAGTTCGACGGGGTGCAGGCAGCTAAATAGAAGCCAATAACGAGCACCAATGTGCCTCAGTAGGCCAAAACAACATTCACAACAAACACAATCCAGCATCATACAACAAATTTGATGCAATCATGCAATAAAAAAGTTCAACTTCTTATACCAGTAGTATCTAACCCTTTATTTTTAAATAGATGTGTTACTGCAAGACAAATCATTATTACCCATCCATGAGTCATGCTCATAAAATTCCACAAGTCATGGACTGCAGCATCTTCAAATGACCCATTAAACAATAAATTTGCAGAAAATTAAAATGAACTTTTGCCCAACTTCAAAGCATAACTCAAAATCTCATATCTCAGTTCCTAACTAATATATGTTTACATACTAAATAGTAGCACAAGATTCCCTTCGCCTGTTCAATGAAGATGTATAATATTACACTTTTCATCCACAATATGTGCTACAAAATATTCCATGCATGATAAATACTCTAAGTTATCTTGGAAAAGAAAGTACATGTAAGGGAGCAAAGCGAAAAGAAAAGAAAAACCCAAAACTACTTGCATCATTATAAAGATCAAGAAAAAAATTTATCTTTAACTATGTGACAGAATAAAATCTTATTCACATAAATCGTAAATAAATTAAAGCAAGAAAAATTCTTCAACAATCATTGCATTAAATAACAAAAATGGCAATCTCCAGTTTCTACTCTAAAACCTAAGCAGCAAAAGACCTTTCATGCCTTTGAATGAGCACTGCATCGTCGTTAATCAAAAACATTTCTTTACCTACTTCCCTTCTTTGGAACAGATACCCCATCTTTGGACTTTTCACCTGCCATCCGCGAATGAATAAAAAGGTCCATACTTTTATTAATGTGTCCGAATAATGATATAAAACACATATCCATATAGCATGAAGCGAAAGCAAAAGCAAAAGAAAAAACATTAGCCAAAAAGGGAAATAAAACTTAAAAGTTGAACCTATCATAGCACTGGGGAAAATAAAAGCAATGCTTTGATTAGGCTAACCTTCCAAATCAATCTTCACTTTGCCATTAGGATCTATAGTTCCTCCTCGTATAAAAGCTTTTGACCCAGGTGCGCTATCTCCTTGAAAGGACTCCACAAACTCAGCATATAAACGTGCTGTTTCATCCTCAGCTCTCTAGGAGAAAAAATAACAAATACAAATTATGTAGATGTTAGGCAAAAATACCTAGAGTCATAACTACATGAAAAAAATAGTGTATATGTGCGTCGTGTATGAAATTAGTAGCACATACTTCCAACTAATCAATAACCCCACCTTTTTCTTTGCCTCCTCTTCCTCTCTATGTTTTTGGAAGGGCGTCTTTTTCCGCGTAATAGAGAAAGAACTCATGTTTGCATCAATGTCTGAAAAAGTTATCCACATAATGAGTCAACGGTACAAAGCAAAGGGTGGCTCAAGAGGGTGTGAGGCCCTAGGCGACAATTAAAAATGAGGCTCTTGATTAATTAGTATTAAATATTTATTAAAATTAATCAAGATTATATTTTATTTAAAATGAACATATAAGTCTCTAGTCTAAATGAACACTATATAAAAGTACTATAATAATGAATATATTATAATACCCCTACATTTGGATAAATAACAACCAAAAGGTTTTTTTTTAATAGGATATTACAATTATTTCAACAAAAGTTCAGATTACATATAACATTACACTCATTTTCAGCTGTAGATTCCAATCCACAGAAGAAGATACAATATTACAAAGAAAGTTACACACCCTTTCAGTATTAAGAATATTAAACCAGCCGAGTGAATATGATATATTATAACAACTAATTTTTAATAATTTTCTGAATATATATTTCATAAGTACTTATTTTTATTTATTATTCCTGTTTTGGAACTTCGCATTCCAAGTTTTTGACAATTATTAACTTCATAAAAAAGGAAGAGGTAATTAAGGGGATAACCTTCAAGTTTTCAAAAATTCATTTAGTAATATTACAAGCATTCAACAAATCCACAAAAAGTATTTGAATGTTCTGAAAAATAACACTTTTGAACGATACAAAAGCACATAAAGCATCGTATCAGATCACAGAACTAGCTAATATCATTTTCGCGTAAAAAAAAGTAATAACACAGGATCATACAAGTTCCACAAATCTAAGAAATAAGAGTATATAACGGAAATCCATTAAATCAAAATCTTCATGATACGAAGAAAACCAGTTAATATACTACCTATTACCAAAAGCCAACCAAGCAGAATATCGAAACGACAAGTCAATGACCCAAATTAGCCTTTTAAAAAAATGAAACTGAGAGAGATTTCTTTGGTTTAAATGAATCCTGAATCATATCTTCGGAGCACGACCACAAAATAACCCAAAATTGAGGGTATCTTACATATTATAGAATAGGGAGATGGACTGATGCAGAACGGCGAACGGCACTGTGGAGTCTATTGGCTCAGTGAATGCCGGCAAAGGGCTTAGCTAACTGCAGTTGTGGAGGATTCCTCACGGGCGGCGTTGGTATGGACGAGGAAGAGAATGAAATTAGGGCATGTGGAATCGATTAGATTGGGGCTTTGGGCTGGGCGTCTTTTTTATGGGGATTTTTGTTTTTTAGTTAAATTTCTGTGCAATAAAATATTTTGTGAGATTTTAATCCAACAATAATTTGTCTGATAATAATTAGTATATAGATTGAAATAAAAAAATAGGTAAAAATAAAACAATATATTCACTATTAATTAATATTAAGAATTGTTATTTTTTATAAACTAACGTAAATATATCATATTATTTTAAATTAAATTTATATACTAATAATAAATTATACATGCAATTTAATAAAAAAATATATAATTTATTTCAACCAAACTCACCAACAACTTATTAGTGATTAATTAAGTTTTTAAATCATTTTATTTATATTAATAAGATAATTAGATCATATAATTTTTTATAAGATATATATTAAGTTAATTTTTAAAATTAAAATATTTTAATTATTAAAGTATTTATGTTTTACAATAAAAATAATATTTTAATCATATAATTAAGAATCATAATTATGTAACAAAAATATATTGATTTTAAAAATTGAATAAATAATATATCATTCTAACAACTAAACAACAAAAATATCTAAATAATACAAAAAAAAAATCTTTAACGTAATTTTTCCTACCTTAATTACATAAATAGAAGTAGCACTAGTAAAGTGTACATTTTCCAGTAAAATGGTGACAATTTTAGTAAATAATAATATAACCTTCGTATTCCTCCACATCAATCGAATTTCAATTGTTCATTGTGATTTTCAATTATATATATACAAGGTATCATACGGGGTGGTAGTAGTAAATAAAAATAAACTCTCAAGATTCTTTGAAACAATTTTATGGCAAAATTATATGCCATCCTTTGATTTTAATCTTCGGTATTTTTTAAGATTTCATTAATAATATATCTTTATTGTTCAATAAAATTTAGAATACGTAACTCTAAATTTACTAATAGTTAATACAAACAAGTAAATAAACTATTTATATTATACCAACAATAAAAAACATTATAATATATTTCAAAGACAACTCACAAATTGAAAAAAAAAATACAAACTTTTGAAGAAAAAACTTTCAACTCATACTCAAACTAAGAATACAAAAACCTTTTTGTGTTTGATGGATAATTAAACCAAATATAAACATCAATCGAATTTCAATTGTTCATTGTGATTTTCAATTATATATATACAAGGTATCGTACGGGTGGTGGTAGTAAATAAAAATAAACTCTCAAGATTTTTTAAAACAATTTTATGGCAAAATTATATGCCATCCTTTGATTTTAACCTTCGATATTTTTTAAGATTTCATTAATAATATATCTTTATTGTTGAGTAAAACTTAGAATACGTAACTCTAAATTTACTAATAGTTGATCCAAATAAGTAAATAAACTATTTATATTATACCCACAATAAAAAACATTATAACATATTTCAAAGACAACTCACAAATTGAAGAAAAATACAAACATTCGAAGAAAAAACTTTCAACTCATACTCAAACTAAGAATACAAAAACCTCTTTGTGTTTGATGGATAATTAAATCAAATATAAAGATACAATCTATACCACACAAATATAAAACTAAGAAATAATTATAACCACACAAATATTATCACATTCTACACACTTCTCTTTTCTACATTTTTTTAACTTTTCTCTTTAAAAGATTTTTCAACCATTCTATTTATCGAATTGGTGTTGATTTTCAACAAATTTTCTTCAACTACTTCATTAATTGAGTTTGTGTTGATTTTAAACATTCATAACATCTTTAGCAATCAACAAAAACAAAAGTATCTGAATAACCCAATATATAGACACGGTACATACGGTATATATTAATATAAATAATTTAAATTTTAATAAACATAATCTAACTATATATGTAATTAAATATTGTTTTAATTTTATGAATAATTCATTAATTTAAATTTCTATATTTATTAACATTTTTACATTTAAATAGTTTCATTCATAAATCAATATGATTTATCAATACTATTTGTCTATATATATCTTGTCCACTTCGATGATAAATGATTTAAACAAATAGTATTAAAAAATCATATTGATTGTTGAATGACACTATTTAAATGTATAAAAATTAATAAAAATTTAAATTTAAATTAATGATCGATTCTTAAAAAAGAAAATATTTAATTACAATTGAAAAAAATATATACTATCATATTATATTTATTCAAAATCCAAGATGATTTGATAACGATATTTCTCCAAATCATTTATATTAAGAACAATTTACGTGTTTATATATATAAACTTATCTATGATTAAAATTATAATATTAATTTTAAGTAAATGATTACAATTGATAGACTTTGGATGTCTATCCAAACATTCCAATTAAATTAACACCTATATAACACCTTTTTTTATTTAACCCTTCAATTGAGAGCATTATTAAAATAATAACAAATATAATACATATTCTTTAACAAAACCTATAATAATACCTACTGTTAATATCCAAACACAAAAATATTAACAAATAATGGGACATCATACCACTATATTGCTATACAAATACTAGTTTCTCTTAGACGATGCAATCTACAATAGCAAGAATAGTGAAAATCTATGGGAGAATCTTTTTTAAGCAATCAACCCAAGTAAAATATTATCTCTACAACACCAATGATGATCTAATGTGAAAAAGAGCCACCACATAAGTAAAATCTAACTCCAACCAAAACCTTCGACCCAAAAGTGGTGGCATATAACACTACGTGAATAATTATTTTGCGCTTTGCCTCAAAAACAAATGCAGCTTCAAGTGGAATAATGAAACATTTAACAAAAGATTTTGATATCCAAAATATCCTTACACAACCTATTAGATCAGGTGATCCAAAAGCAGTATCGTCAGTGTTAACCTTTATATCCCAAAGGCGGCAATCTCCAAATTACATTTATGATCTATGGTTCTTGCCATGGAATTCCTTACCCTAGTAATCTTTGGAAGATCATAAAATCATCCGCTGTAATTCATGTGGATCCACGTTGTAATAGGCCCGTTTCACGAATAAAACATCAAATTATAGTAAATACGGAGCTTATAGAAGTACGTCTATTCTCGAAACAGACATTATTCTTAGCTTTTCATATCACTCATATGACTAAAATTATACATTATATAGACTACCAAATTGTGACAAGGTTAGGGACAAATGATATATCCTTAAATTTAGAATGGAAACAAATAGTTAAATGATTCAAAAATGAGATTTCTTTGTTTTAAAAACTCAATAATTAAGTATAATCCATGGGATAATGACCCTAAGGATAAACTGGTTACCATTTTCTTATATTATTCATAATCATAAGAGGAGAAGAAGAAAATTAAAATTCACAAAATATTAAATTTTTTATATAAATAAATACAATAAGGGATTGTATATATTTTTCTATCAAATATTATCTCTCCATACTAGATATTATTGTCTTTATTTCTTCATTTGCAAATAATATTTAAAAAATAAAATAAAATGATAAAAGTGCTTAGAGTCGATCATTGCTTAATATTTATATTCACTTGATGATTATGGTAAAAATTATGAAACATCAATAATGCAAAAAATGAATTTGAATCAAATACTCACCATCAAGAATTAATTATATCGGGGTTTAGAAGCAAAAACAAACTAAAAATCCAAAGGACTCTAAAGTTGATCTATCAACCCAAAATACATAAAATTTGAAAATTAAAACAACACAAATCTAATTATAAATTATATTTGTGCACCTGGGATATGTTGTAATAAGTTTTGTACGTTTCTCATCTTTGATTACAAAAAAGAGTTGTTAATTGAAGGTTTTAAATACTTCACTTTGACTTCAATCTATATTATATGTGGAGAGAAAATTACATTTATAACAAATATAAAATGTAAAATAAGTAACTTAAAGTAACAGGTGGTTTAAAATAATATTTTCTTTTTCTTTTTCTAATAAGAATTTAAATTTATAACAATGGAGAATAAATGAAGACCGTTACTATTTAAATTCTTTAAATGAAAGACTATTATTTCAAATTATACTTAACCAATATTTAAGGGTAACTCCAAAATATTGGAAAAGTATTTCATTATCCATTAAATATATATGGTTAGGGAAAGAATTACATAACAATTTCAATTGCAACTAAAAAATTTATGATTGTATTTAATGAATTTGTCCACGAAAATGCTTAAATTACCTTTGAGGAGTTGTTGGAAAACAATAAGCAACGGTCAAGTGAAAATAAAATTACTATAATTGCAATTTAATTAAGTTTTAAAACTTATACAAAATTAATATATTTTTTTATTTTTTTTATTCCATGAATAGAGATTACATTAATAGAATCATAAACAAACAACCTAATAATTCCAACATTAACTACACAAAATAGAGTCACGTAAGTAATTAGATTAAATATTTGCTAGCTACTAGCTAGATTGAGAATCAGTTCCTAAAACGACACTTAAGTTCTTTCTAGCTATCTAAGTGACAAAAAATAAGTAATTTTAGTAAGAGAACGAACATAAACCAACAACGGAAGCAACATCAAAACACTAAAAATCAAAGCTTGATAGTAAAATATAACAATTACGGATATAAACAAGCAAAGTTTAAAACTAAATTGTTGACACTACCATCTAATACACCAAGAATAGGGTGAAGACATATAAGCATCCAAATTTACCTAGATCTCAAACCATCCTCTCATTATCAAAAGACACCAATTTACCAAATACAATTTTTGCAAATATTGCTAAATTAAGTGAAATGTACTATTGGTCAATTAGCTCAATGATATTCTGAGCAAAAACAAGATCAAATTGATGCAATATGTTTCCCATCATATCATAACCACAATTACAAATAAATTTCATACCAAATTAAATCATAATAAAACCTCTCCAACAAAACAACAACCAAATAAAGAAACAAAATCACACGACCAGAATGAGAATAAATCCAAAAAGTACCAAATGACTTATGAATAGAATGAACTTAGATCGTAACATAATACACAATTGAAAAATTGATCCAAAGAGAAGAACTCTTGGACAAAACTAAAACTTACAATTATTAATCTTATGCTTCTTGAAAAAGTTTCACTCAAAAACACCAAAAGAGTTATAGTTAGCTATTTTTCTTCTATTGTTCTTTGTAATATTTAATAAAAAACTACTTTAAACTTTGATAGGGTATGGAAGTAGTAGAACCAAAGTAGGGGCATTTTCCTTAAAAAATCCAATAAACTTATATGGAACAAATATGAATGAAGTCTCACAAATATCAACATTTCAATTAAAGATGTGATAATCTATTTTACCAATATACCTTTTTAACATATATAATTTACTTTTTTGTAAATTCATGATATCACATTTTTATTTTGAATTTAAATGCATGCAGTTATTTCGTTGGAACAAGTTTGGCTATGATATGATGATTTACGAGAGTAATGAGAAGAACACATGGTTCAAATTATACTATCACAAGAAGAATTAGGAGAAAAATATGATGATCTTAAATAGCAAATGACAACATCATGGTAATTTTTATAATGCTTTAATTTCTCTATTACTATATCTCTGAAGTTTGAGCAGCTTGTTTGATGGATGTTATGTGCTTATGTATTTAGGGGAATGAATTGTTATATGGACCTGTTTTTTTGCCTAAACTTCATCTCACCTCTCTTGTCTAGTTCTCTGGTCACTATGAATAGCTTATGACAACATCATGGTAGTCACTAGCAAGTCAAGTACAGGAAAACCACCAAGAATCATCATATCTTCAAGAGTAATTGTTGTTTCACCCCAAGAAAATACAAAAGTATTAGTTTATGGGCACCAAAACTCAACCAACCTAAGTAACAAATCGGAGTTACACTTGAATTCATATTTAGAGTTCATTATAGCATTAAAAATACTAGCTTGATTCCAAATAGTTTCATATTTTATTGACAAAATATTAATACAATGCTAATATGATTTCGAAAGGATGGTGTTATTATTATATCACGTTGGTGTCGATGTGGTAATCTCTTTTATTAATATACTCTTTTAACATATATAAGTTATTTTTTGTGAATTCATGATCTTACATTCTTATTTTGAATTTAAATACATGTAATTCTTTGGTTGGAACAAGTCGGGCTATGATATGCAAATTTTTGATGATTTACGAGAAGAATGGGAAAAACACATGGTTCAAATTATAACATCACATGAAGAATCAGGAGAAGAATCTGATGATCTTGACTAGCATAGGAAAAACCACAGTAATTTTTATAATGCTTGAATTTCTCTATTCTTATGTCTTTGAAGTTTGGGTAGCTTGTTCGATGGATGTTTATGTGCCCATGTATTTAGGAGAATGAATTGTTATATGTACCTATTTTTTGCCCAAACTCCATTTCATCTCTCTTGCCTAGTTTTCTAGTCACTATGAATGAGACATTGCTGGTGATTCTAAGCAAATCAAGCTTCCTCTCCTTGAAATAAAGTGAAAATATCACAAAAGCCATGACAAAATAGACGACATCATTTTACTTGTAATTTAATTTAAATATATACATATATATGTATTGTATGTAAATTATTTTTTTGTAATAAATTTAATTCTCAAAGTAATTAATTAATATTTAAATTTTCAATTATTTGTAGTATTTAAACTCTTTTAAACAAATTTTGGTTTTTTCTGCTATTATGTAATTGAATACAAGTTCTGAGGATAGTAGAAAATGAGTAAAATATGAAAAAAATATAGAATTTAAAGTTGGTTTATTGTATAAACCGACTTTAAATTTTAAGTCTCCTAATTTAAAGTATGTTCACCTAATCGAATTTAAAAGTATGTTTTGACGTAATGGTTTATTACTATTGTGCTTGCTATCTTATGCACTTATGGCTGTTTTGTGCTTGCTATACACACATTATTGTATCTTTATCTCATTACTATTATGTATCCTTTTAATTGATGTTCATTTTTTAGCTACCATTGTGTCCTATCATCATTATTACTATTATATATATTTTTTGACATATATAATAGAAAGGAGGGACAATCAGTTTTAACTTAACCCTCTCAGAAAATTTTCTTCCTCAAAGAAAATCAAGCCATGAATAGTTAAATTAGGTAGTGAACTAAGACATTAGTCCATAGGAAAGGAAAGTCTTACCGTTGCTCAGGAAATCAATCCATAACGTGTGTGTCTTAAATCATTTCAACCATTTATTAAGGTAACTTTCGGCTTTCTTATCCTTCTTGGTTGGGTTAGGCAACCTTTTCTCTTACCTAGGATTACCTAACTGATTTTTGACCATAGGTTTGTAGATAATAGTTAAGGAAACTAGAGGTCTAAATTAAGTTCCTTCCCATTTTTAGGCCAAAATTCTTATTCTTGTAGTGAGCATGTTCCCTTTTTATTCAATCTCTCATTTTCACATAGGTTGTTGTTCAATTTATCATCATGCTTACTTGTTAAATAGACGATTTTAGCGACCTTCGAGTTACCTTTTCAAGTGATGATTCTACCTCTATCGAGGGCTCTTGTGACCCTAATGTGGGTAGTCTTAGCCATCGTAAGGGTGACATAGGGACAAACGGGCTAACCCATAGACTCCCGCATATGCTAGTATTCATGAGGCAGCGTTGGCTCTTCCAGCCACTTCTCTTCAAAATATTATTTATTTACCTAAAGTTTCTATTATTCGAAGGAAAATTCGACCAAAGATGCCAAAAAAACCATGACTTCATACTGGTTGTACCAATGAAACAAAATTCCAATCTGTTCACACCCCAAGTCAATTGACCTTTAACGGTATAGACAGAATTCAGGTTAAATATTATTTTCCCCATAATGTTTCCATCATTCTAACTCCTCCTATAAAACTTGACCACTATGATACCACTAATGAATTCATTACATTCCACAAGGAAGCCTTCAAGGTTGGGCTGAGGTTTCCTCTACCTCTGTTAGTAGGAATGTTTTTAGGCTCGATGGGGTTAGCCTAGTCAGTTAAATCCCAATTCATAGAGAGTCCTATTATGTCTATCAGTGGTTGTTCTAAACTTGGCATTGAGTTAGGCATGCAAAAACTGAAGAATATGTATATATTAATAAAAATAATGTTAACGAGGGTAAGGTATACGTATCAGCATGTTCAGGATGCGGGTTAGTGCTCAAGCTCCCTAAATCCATTTTGGGATGAAAGGATAAATTCTTTTACATTTATAGGAACTTGGGATATAGACAAGATTTAGAGACTTTGTATATTCGTTTGAAGTTGGACACCTCTGACTTGCATTCCTTGAGGGATTTTAGTGCCAACGTTCTAACTACCTCACAGAAAAATAAAGTTAACCTTATCCACGAGTAAAATCTTAAAAAACAACTTATGACAATATATTGACACCAATCCACCTATAGGTTTCTAGAGTTTGGGCAGAGACCGTATAGTTAGGTAGTGAACCTTCCTTTTTTGGTTTAGTGATTTTATTCTCCAATAGTATACTTAACATTTTTTTATTTCAGATATGGACGTCTCATCTTAATTTTAACATGAATGACCTACACCAAAAGGTTGCCAGGCCCAACGTGCCAAAGCTTATGTTCGTTCCTCCTCTTAAACCTACTCTAGCTAAGACCATACCAATATATGATACTAGTAAAGGAAAGGTTATTATGAATGAGGCCATTAGAATCGAACACTTACCAAAAAGGGCTATTGAGCCCTCATAGGTGACCCGTTACAAAAATAAAAACAAAAGTTTGTTACTTCCACCAGGCAGGCCACTTCTAATAAGGTTGTGGATGTTATGGATGAAGACGAAGGAAACACTCAAAGAGTAAGGGTTACATTTTTTGAATTTCTAGTGAACTCGTTCAAATGTGGTTTTTTTTGTCGAAGGGACAAGTTATACAACTATTTTGTTGGTCCAGATGATGAGGTTGAGATTAATAAAGCACAATTTTAAAAGCCCAACTCTATGTACCTTATAGGCTTTAGTGTACAATGGTTGTGGATGTGAGGCCGAGAATAAGGAAAAGTCCATGCCAAGCTAGAGGGGCTCTAGGGCAAAGTTCATTCATAATTTTTTGAACTGGATGAGGTGCACCATAAGAAGAATCACTTCCAAAAGGGGTTAACCATAATCAGAAGAAGTGGGATGATAAGCTCGTAGATAAGTTGGTCCTGCTTGAGAAGACCAACTGATTTCTTGTTAACGATGCTACCTCGAGGTTTTTTGAAGGTGCCAATAAAATATTGAGTGACATTTGAGAGGTCTCTTGAGTGCTTAATCTAGAGGCCACGTTCAACAAGCTTACCTCATACAAAACTCTTGAGGCTATGGAGGTAGAAAACCCAATCTCTTCACCTTTAGAGACCATGAAAACTAGAGCCCAGACTGGTGGTGATTCCTTGAGAAGTCATACTGGTGATGAGTCCATACAAACTAGGGAGGACTGCAGAGGCAATAAAGATAAGGCCACCAAGAGTGTGGATTGATATAATTATATTTTGTTATGGGGGTATGCCTCTTGGTGTTGTAACTTAAAAACAATATTGCTTGGGAGTTATTATGAGCTAAAATTTCTAAATTTAAGCTTATTTTATGTTTTCCCTATATTAAAGCTATTCTAGGGAAATTGACATAAAATATAGCCTTTGTAACATAGTCTAGTTACATATGCTATGTCTACAACCAACCTATATTCACTCCAAATATGGATGAGTCCCATATACTAGTGCTTTGTGGCTCTCTTAATATGTGTATGGATAGATGGATAGGTCGTACTAACCCCTAATAATGTGCTCTATTTAATAGGGGTGGTTCCCGCATACTTGTGTTTTGTGAAACTATTGCTATGTGTATGGCTAAGGCTTACTCACCTCGATTAATGAATTATATCCACCTAGGGGTGCTTTGATGCAACCTTACTAAGTGTATGTCCAAGCCATTTTCACTTTGATTGACAGGCTAAGTCCCACATGCTCATGCTTTGTGGAACTCTTACTACATGTATGGACAAGTTGTAGTCACCTCGAATGATAGGCTTTATTCACCTATGGGTGCTTTGATGCAACCTTTCTAGAACCGCACACTTGGTGCATTTTGTGGAACAAACTACTTGCATGGTTAGGCTATATATGGTCTAACATACGGGTTGTCTCACATACTCATTCTCTATGGCACTATTGCTAGGTGTATGGCTAGGTTGTACTCACCCTAAATATTATGCTTTATTCACCTAGGACTGCTTTGATGCAACCTTTCCAAGTGTATATCCAAGTGGTATTCACTTTGAATAATGGGCTATGACTACACATTTGGTACGCTTTATGACACAAACTACTTGTATAGTCAAGTCATATGTACACCAACATCTAGGCTAGTCCAACATGCTCATGCTTCATAGAACTCTTGCTACGTTTATGGCTAGATTGTAGTCACTTTAAATGATAGGATAAGCTCAAGTAGGGGGCTTAGACTGGGTGGTGTGTTTCTTCAGTTTACTCACATATGAGAGTGTCATTAGGTCAATTTTAGCTTGTTGACATGACATTTTTTCCCAAAGAAGGAATCCTACATTTGGATTTTTGACTCCTTTCTTAGGCTACATAGTGACTTTTATGCCTCTTAAACCCATATATAAAATAGTAAAGGGTTAGATCTCCTTGCTCCCAAGTGAGGGTTTTGCATTAGTTTATTCACAAGTGTAAATGTCACCAGGCCATTTTGAGCCTATCACTGGGAAAGTTTTGCCCAAAGAAGGAATCTAACATTTGGATTTCTAACTCTTTTCTTGGGTTGGACAATGTCTTTTATACCTCTTATGCCTACATCTCTAATGAGTAGAAGTTAAAACTCCTTGATCCTAAGTGAGGGTTTCGCGTTAGTTTATTTGCAAGTGGGAGTGTTACTAGGCTAGTTTGAACTTGTTCTTGGGACATTTTTGTCAAGGAAAGAATCCAACATTTAGATTTTTGACTTCTTTCTTGGGCCAACTAGTTTATTTTATGTGTCTTATATCTGCATATCAAATGGATAGAAGTTAAAACTCCTCACTTCTAAGTAGGGTTTTGTGTTAGTTTATTTGCAAATGGGAGTGTTACTAAGTTGATTTAAGCTTGTCGCTAAGAATTTTTTTCCTAGAGAAGGAATCCAATATTTGGATTTTTGGCTCATTTCTTGGGTTGGGTAGTGTCTTTAATCCCTCTTACACCCATATCTCAAATGGGTAGAGGTTAAATCTCATTGCTCTCAAGTAAGGGTTTCAAGCTAGTTTATTCGTAAGTGGGTGTGTCACTAGGCCAATCTGAGCCTGTTACATGTACATTTTTTTTCTCAAAGAAGGAATCCAACTTTTTGATTTCTGATGCCTTTCATGAGCCAGTTAGTGTCTTTTATGCCTCTTATGCCTACATCTCAAATGAGAATGGGTTAAACCTCCTTGCTTCTAAGTGAGGTTTTGTGTTAGTTTATTCATAAGTGTAACAAAAGAAAAACTAAACTTCAAATTGACATACATGCAATATTATCATGATTACATTGTACAAGTTAGGAAATTGATTACTGATAATATTTTCGGAGATGGTCTGTGTCCCAACTTCAATCTTCTTTTCCATCTAAGTTTTCTAACTTGTATGCTCCTCCTGGTGTTATCTTTGATATCTTGTATGGCCCTTCCCAAGTATCGGTCATCTTCCCCCTTTGCAATTTACCTTGTTCCCTAAGGATTTTCTTAGCACTAGGTCTCTTATTTCAAAATTCCTCCACCAAATAGTTTTGTTAAAAGTATTTTGAATGCTCTTTTATTGCACTTCTTTCCTTATCTCTGCCATTTTCCTTTAATCTATTCTAAGTGTTTTCTTCAAGATTTTCTTCAAAGATTTTCCTAATGGTTTTCTTAGGGTCTATATGGGGTGGAACAAACTCTCCACAAAAGGCCACAAAAACTTTCATGGTGAATTGTTAGTTACCAGTTCCTTGGGGAGTCCGAATCAACAAATGATATTCTACTATACAAACTTCTTCACATCTCCCTCTTGGATTCTTGTTAGTGGTTCTACCTCAACCCATTTGGAAAAGTAGTCAGGTGTAGCTATTAAAAACTTCCTTTGAGTTGTTGCTATTGTAAGTGATCTTACAATACCAATCCCCTATTTCGTAAATGACCAAGTTCCTACGATCCTTTTCATTTATTTACAGGCAAATAAGTGATTGTAGCATACCTTTGACACTTATCACATTTTTTTGGCATGTAGGGTACAATCACTAAGCATTATGGGCCAATAATAACCTTGTTTGACCATTTTCTAGCATAAGTTTTTCCTTCCTATTGGGCTTCACACTCCCTTGAGTCAGGCACCACAATAAAGGGGCACTTACATTCTTTATATATAACTGATATTTGACTTAATCTCTAGCTTATGGGTTTCTTTTTTATTGGTTGGTAGCACTTCCTCCTTCAAATAGATATAAAAGGGTTAATCTATGACTCTTTTTAGACTTGGACTACGATAGTTAATCCACTTGGTTCTTTTTCTTTAACACTTGGCTTTTTGATTGCTGAGACAAAAATAATTCTTTTCATGTTTTCAAGTGGCTAAGGCATCTGCGTGTGCATTGCAACTACTAGTACCTATGTAATCTTAAATGCCTTGAACTCTACCACCCATTCTTTGATTTCCATTAAGTACCTCTTCAATTTCTCCTTCTCGGCCTAAAAGTTTCCATTTATTTCACTAACCACCAATTAGGAATCATAATGGATACTCACGTATTTGACCTGTAGTCCTTTCAATTCTTTCAAGGCTAATAACACCGCTTCATATTTGGCTACATTGTTGCTAGATGAAAAAGTTATTCTTACACTTTGTTCAATCATGCCTCCTTCTATGTTGAATATTACAATTCCCATCCCTATGCCTTTAGAGTTGCTAGCTTCATCCATATATACTTCCAAATTCTTCTCATCTTCACATATCTCAAGAGCTTTTACCACTTGTATTGACCTTTCTTCTCCTATCCAATCTACTATAAAGCCAGCCACTGCTTGTTCTTTCATTGTTGGGCGACATCTAAAATGGATGTCAAACTCGCTAAGTTAAATAGAAATATGAGCCAATCTTCTTGATATTTTTGGTTTTTATAGCACACATGTGAGAGAGTATGATGTAAGAATAATGATAGCATAGCTTCCAAAGTAATGCCTCAATTTTCTAGCTGATGACCTTAGGGTGAATGAAAGCTTAACCAACATTGGGTACTTTTGCTCATATTCCATCAATGCTTGACTAATGTAATAAATTGGCTATTGTTCATTTTTCCTTTCTTCTATCAGCACATCATGTACTACCTTTATGGTAGCAGACAAATAGAAGTACAAAACTTAGCTTGGAGAAGGACTAACCAATATGGGGGCCTTACCTTGATACTCTTTAGTGGAATGAAAAGTATCCTCTCATTCTTTAAACAAACTCCATGTTTTCCTTAATAACTAAAAGAAGGGCAAGCACTTGTTTATGCACTTTGATATAAACCTTTCTAATGCTGCTGTACATCCATTCAGTTGTTGTACTTCTTTTATATTTCTTAGGGACCTCATATATGTTAGGACTATTATTTTATCCGGGTTGGCCTCTATTCCTCTAACTAACACTAGGTATCCTAAGAATTTTCCCAATGTAACCCTAAAAACACATTTCTCTAGATGCAGCTTTATGTTATACTTTCTCAATACTCCAAAAGTTTTTTTCTATATCATATGTGTTCCTCCCACTTCTGAGACTTGTTAATTATGTCATCCACCTATACTTCCATGTTTCTCCCCAATTGGTTCTTAAACATTTTGTTGACCAAGTGTTGATAAGTTGTTTTACTATTCTTGAGCCTAAATGGAATTCTAGGATAACAAAATGTTACTTCTTTTGTAATAAAAGATCTTTTCTCTTAGTCTTCAAGATGCATCCTGACTTGGTCATAGCCTGAATATGCATCCATAAAGTATGAGACTAAACCTTGTAGTAGTGTTCACTAATTAGTCTATGCTTGGTAGAGGAAAAAAATCTTTCGGTGTGGCCCTGTTCATATCAGTGAAATCCATGCATATCTAGGCATCTTCTCTAGATTTTAGGGCTAAAACAACATTGGAAATCCAAGTAGAGTGGTTGATCTCTCTAACCCATCCTACTTCTTTTAATGAACTAATTTGTTTTTTTTTCTTTTATCTTGCAAACTTCCTATTTCGCTATTTTATGGGTCTCACTTATGAATTGACATTGATCTTATGGTTGATTACCTTTGGGGCAATACCTATAATTTCTATAGGATCCTAAGTAAACACCTCTTTGTTATTTCCCAAACAAATCATCAATCTTGCCTTTAGATCTTCTCCCAACTCATTGCTAATTCTAACCATCTGTCTTTCTTTCTCTTCTACTTGTATTGCCTTGACCTTTGAGCTCACGGTATTGATCAAGTCTAGTTTGATTTAGGCTTTAGGCCACCCGACCTTTGATTGATATGGGTCTAGACCCCTTTGAAGGTTGAAACATAGTATGTACAAGCTCTTTCTTGGTCGTCTCTTACTATTTCCACACTTGAGGTCGTTGTGTGCTTGATCACCTAGTGCAGTATAAAAGATATAATCTGTAGTCTATATAGCAACGGTCTACCTAATATAATATTGTAGGCAGACATAATATCAATTACTATAAAATTTATCAACATGATAGCCCCTAGTAAAAACCCTAGGAGTCTTATGGTACCTCCCGACATTGTCATACTCCCATTAAAACCCACCAGAGGTGGTTCTTTCCATTGGTTGGACTCCTATCTCTCTTAACATAGCTAGTTACATCAGGTTGGAAGAGCTCCCATTATTAATCAACACCCTTCTTATCTTGTAGCTCGTTGATGCGTATTTTCGCAAGTGTACGAATCGTTCAAGTAATAAAGTGTACAAAAGTACGGATATCGAACCCAAGTGGAAATGGCGTTACTAAGTACCGAAATTGACTAATCCTAATTTTATTTGAAAACTGAATTGTTGAAATTGTTTAAGAAGTAAATTAACTTAAAAATAAATGCAAATAACAAAATTAAATGTTGTTCACAAATGATTAAAAACGCTAAGGCATTTGATTTCGCTAAATCAATTCAATCCGATTTCAAGTCATGTTATATAAGAATCAAAGTTAAAAGTGATGGTTGAAAAACCCAAATTTACCTAATACTCTCTCTTGAGTTATATTAGAATTACTTATCTATGAAAACCAACTATATTTCTATGAAGATTTAATCACAAATAAGCACATTACCATTTATGGAATTTCTAGAATAACCATATACATCATGCATTAGTTCTCATACTCGCATTCAACATATGGTATTTATCACAAGAAGCGTTCATTACACATCTCCTCTCGGTCTCAATATAATGCAACAAATCATCCAAATCTTGGCCAGAAATTTAAAAGCATTAAGCATGGAAATAAATACTCAACTTGAAAACAATGAATTCATATAACGATAACACAAGAAATCAGATTTTCTTGATTTAACTACATCATAGCCTTACCAAAAATAAATTAGTTCATAACGGAAATAAGAACAAACATATTCTCAATTGAATCCATGAATAAAAAATCTGAATAAAATGCAGAAAATAAAAGCTAAGGAGAAGATATGAAAAACTCTTGAAGATGAAGACTTGGTAGCAACAATGGTGATGATCCTTCAAGCTCCTCCAACCTTTTTCTCCAAAATTTGCCTTTTCTCCTCCAAAATGACTTAGATCTCCTTTCTTTGCCGTGGCCTCTTTCTCCATCTTATAGTATATATAGATCTAGGGTTTTGGGGGCAATTTTGGAACAAAACAACAAAAAAATTGTGTTTTTGGACGAAACTCATCGACGGAGACATTATTCTCGCCGCGACGAGATTTCTAGAAAAGTTACAATTTTGGTTCCGCTGATTCTCGCCGGTGGCGAGATCACTTGGCCGGAGGTGAGATTATTTTGGCCGGCGGCAAGATGAATTTACCAAAATCCGTGCTCTCGGGAAGATTTTTGCCATGAGAATTTCGACGACAACGAGAATATTTTGGCTGGCGGCGGGATTTCTAAATTTTGAAACTTTGTTTTCTTTTTATTTTCACTCAATCCCGATCACTTTGTCCAAAACTTCTCCAAAATCATGATTTTATCTGAAATTGCACTTTAAACAGGAAATACCCGTGAACTGACATTTGTGGATTAAATAATCAAATAAAGGAAATTTTCACACAAATATCAACATTTAAATTATAACAAAAATTCAATAATTTGACTCTTATCAACAACCCCCAACTAGCTTCTTGCTAGTCTCTAGCAAGAAAAGAATTATATGAATAAATTCAAAGGAGACATGAAAAGAAAAATTCAAAGAAAATTTATTCTATTTGCCACATTACATTAAGCGTATGCAATAAGCCTTTAAACCCCTAGGCGGCCTTAGTAAGACGAGTTGTAGTCTCGTGAAGGCTTCTAGTGATGATACCCACAAACATCTTACCTATAACTATCCTAACTTAAAACAATAAAATCACATAACAAATAATTTGCACAAATGTCTCAAAAATTGTAAATAATACACAACACATAGAATAATTAAATGTCACCTAAGCTTTAAGAAATCTCAAATGCCAATTTCACTTTTGTTATTGACTCTTAAACATCCATCAAACCACAAACCAATAGCCATAATGCCCGGATAATATTATGCATAACATCCACAAACAAAAAGGTGAAATCTCAAACTCCATAGGCTCACTTTTCAAAACTCATTATTAATAATGAAGGAAAATACACCACTTCGGATCAATAGGACTTTATGAGGCTTCCAAAAACTTGTTGTGTGTTTTACAACACACAGAAAATCGTGCAAGTATACACGGTCACAAGTAATAAGATTTGTAAGTAGAGTATCGTTCCCACGAGAATTTGTTACTATAGTTTGTTGAGTACTAAAATTATATCTCTCTGATTTTATCCAAAACAATCGTTGTTGTTGTTACAACACACCTCGTTAAATTAATTCACTATATCTCTATGAGAATTAAATTTAATAAGATTCATTAAGTTCTAAGTTCTCAAATGGTCACACATACAATTAGGGTATATTCCTATCCTTCATCATACATGTCATTCTATTTACGAGCAATATACACAAAAATGCCTTTCTCAAGTTTATTTTTATGCCACAAATCGATTTGATAAAATTCGTAAATAATCAAAAAGCATTAAGCACAAAATAGAACGAACAAATCGAACGTCTTATAAATCTTTCAAAAAATAATTAAAATCAAAGCTTCATAAATTCCGATCAAATGCAACCCTAGAAAAATTAAATTACTTCATTAATTAAAAATTAAAATTACAACAGATGCAAAACAATTAGAAGAACAAGAAGGAAAATTAACACATCACATAGAACAAATATTTGGCACACGCAGAACACAACAAAAGCCAAAAAAATGGCTTCTGCGTGTTCTGCAGTCCAAAACCGAACAACACAAAAATTCTAAACCAAAAAAAACTTTTCAACTCTATCATAATATCACCTATTTATAGCCAAAAAAATACATCAAAAATAATACATTTTTTTAAACGCGTAAAAAAAAATTATATCGAAAACAAAACCCGACATTTTCCCTTAAATCGGTGTCCATGCGAAAATAGAATTTCGTATTTTAATACACGCGTGCAAGATGAAACAGAGGGCACCGTTTCTGATATTTTAAATTCAATCTGCGTGTCACGTGTCACAATCTGATTCGCTGCAACATTTACTAAGGCCACGTGGCAGCATATCATTGGGTGAACAAACCGGCTGCACGCAGGAACAACGCACGGGAATATGGCACGCCGAACGTGGGAGACAACGGCTGGAACGGGGACTTGATCCTGCGCTTTCGCACTCATGATAACATGCCACGTGTCATCACATTATTAGATGAAATATAGAGTGGGACACGTGGCAATTTCTGATTTCAGGAATGGATTCAGGTGGACATGTGGCATCTTCTGATTCGTTGAAACTCCGGTTGCACGCAGAGATCAACACACGGGATCAGAGGCGGGCGTACGTGGGGGACAGCGGCTGGACGCGTCAGAACGTGGGTCCCACTCTGCACGCCGGCCTGCGAGGCAGGTGGGCCCCACCCGGGCACCGAGCAGTGTGAATGAACTTGGGAACACGCGATTTGGTAGGACGTGATCGGGATGCGCGCATCGTAGCCGTTTCTTATTAGATCGGACGGTCCATGATTGGCGCGTGTTGTTGGCGCGTGGTTCCTCTAATCTGCGAAGAATAATAACTTTTATGAATTGTATTTTCCCCCACAAATTTAATCCAAATTACATTTTGAACTTTCTTAAATTACAATTAAGCCCTTTGCTAATTTTAAATTAAATTTTTAAACTTGTAATAATTATAATTAAGCCCAAATTTAATTTAAATTATATTTTCGATTTTTATAAATTGTAATTAAGAAACTATATTATCTGAAATTATATTTATGGACAGAAATAAGAAATTAAGTACATTTTCGATACAAATTATTTAATTATATTAAAAATGTATTTTTAGCACATAAAAGGAAAATATTAATTTATTAAACTAAAATTAACTAAATATTAAAATAACATAGCAATTATCATTACTAAAATTGATGAAAATAACTATATAAAATACAGTTATCATAATGTTAGGTTTAGGTATTTGGTTAAGAAAGAACGGGAAGTGTCAAAATACAAATAATAGCACTTATTAGATTAAACACAACCAATTAAGTAAAAGAGTAACACCATTTAACCCAAATTGTTTCTTCCGATCATAACCCATTTTTCTAAAGATAAACAAAATTCTTCCTCAATCTTTCACCTCAGTACATCCATCACTAATACTCTTTTATTTACTAGAGTGTGAAGGCCCTTTTTTTTTCTTTTTTTTAAACACAACCCCCAACCAATGTCTTCCAATATATGTGGAAGATGTCTCTTTTTTTTATTCCATCCTTACTCCAATTGCTCTTGAAAAGTTTGTGTTCAAAATTAAGTGCTCTTAACAAATAAGGTAATATTGGCTAAATAAAAGGTAGGTTATAGAAGGCAAAAAGAAAGAAACATAAGGCTAACAATATATTTAAATAGGCTCAAGGAGGTAACTAGTGATATAAAGATAACAAGGTAGGCTTAAAATGGCACAATCGATCCAAAAATGGCCTACATCATATCCTAAACAGTGCAATTCCAAATTATTTCGCCTCAAGAGGTTTTCAAATGAGTTCTAAAGTTTATTGAGATCACAAAAATGTCCATGAAAAATTCGCACATAAGACTTCTCTAAGCATTTAGACTAATCAACCAAATCATACCACATACCAAAAGAGTTGCCAACTTGGTAAAATCAACATTTGAAATTATCTTTAAACCGAAGCAAAATTTAATGTCTTCTAAAAGCTACTTGTTATCACAATCACATTATTATCATTAACATGTAAATTAAAACAAGTAAAATGCAAATGAGAAAAAAAAATAAAAAAAAAAAAAAAAAAAAAAAAAAAATAAAAAAATAAAAAAAATAAAAAAAAAAAAAAAAATAAAAAAATAAAAAAATAAAAAAAATAAAAATATTAAAATTAATAAAAATAATAAAAATAATAAAAAAATAAAAAAAAGACAATAAAGAAATAAAAGAAATTTAATCAAAATGCAGAAAAATAAATGGAATATCAAAATTAAAGACAAATAAACACACAAACAAAACTACTAAAAATGAAGCGAAGAAAAGATTTACCGTTTACCGTACCCCCAACCAAAACCTTACATTGTCCTCAATGTAAGAAAGAAAAACTGCAAATGGCTATCGTCATCATGAAGAGAAAAAGAGTTAGGTGCACCATCACAGTCACAGTAATTTGTTAAATTAAGGGGTTAACAATAAAAGAAAATCAATCATAGTCGCAATTTTTTTATTACATGCAAGACAAATAAAATAAGCAAATTTAATTAAAAATAAAATTATCATAAAATGAAGTGCAGAATTTAAAATCTAACTAATAATTTACCAAAACTTAAAATTTAAGCTAAAATTTAAAATTTAAAATTGCTAAAATAAAATGAGATAAAAGATGAGAAAACTAATCTGATGGGTTGCCTCCCATTAAGCACTTTAAGTTATAGTCATTAGGTAGACTTTCTATCAATTTTTTTACTGTGGTTGTTGTAACTCTAGAGAATCCTTCTGCTTGCTGAAATCTCCGTCAAAATATGGCTTCAACCATTGTCCATTCACCTTGAAAGTTCCTTTTTTTCATGAATGATCTCAATTGTTCCATAAGGAAACACCTTGGTTACTAGAAAAGGTCCTGACCAACGAGATTTTAGCTTTCTTGGAAAAAGTCTGAGACGGGAATTATAAAGCAGCACTTTCTATCCCATCTTAAAGTTTCGCCTCAAAATGTGCTTATCATGCCAAACCTTCATCTTATCCTTGTATATTCGGCCATTCTCATAAGCATCATTCCTCATTTCATCCATCTCATTCAATTTCAACACCCTCTTTTCACCTACTTCCTTAAGATCAAAATTCAGAATTTTAATAGCCCAATATGCCTGATGTTCCAATTCAACTGGAAGGTGACAAGCTTTTCCATACACCAATCGATATGGGGACATGCTGATAGGTGTCTTGAAATCTTTCCTATAGGCCCAAAGTGCATCATCTAGTTTCCTTGACCAATCTTTGCGTGAGTTATTTACAATCTTTTCAAGGATCCTCTTCAACTCTCGGTTTGACACTTCAACCTGTCCACTAGTTTAAGGATGGTAAGGTGTTGCTATCCGGTGTGATACTCCATATTTCTGCAACAAAGCCTCAAATTGGTTATTGCAAAAATGCTTACCTCCATCACTTATAATTGCTCTAGGTGTGCCAAATATGGAAAATATGTTCTTCTTGAGAAAATTGATCACAACCCTAGCATCATTGGTAGGCAAGGCAACTGCTTCCACCCATTTAGAGACATAATCTACACCAACAAGAATGTATTTATTAGAATGAGATGAAAGAAATGGCCCCATAAAATCAATACCCCAAACATCAAATAAATCAATTATTAAAATATTATTTAAGGGCATTTCATGTCTCCGTGAAATATTTCCGCTCCTTTGGCAATCATCACACATTGAAACAAACTTGAAAGCATCTTTAAACAATGAAGGCCAATAGAATCCAGATTGCAAAATTTTTGCTGCAGTTTTTGTTCCACCAAAATGTCCTCCAACTTCCTTCGAATGGCAATGACAAAGAATGCTTTCCATTTCTTCCTCCGGTACACATCTTCTAATAATTTGATCTGCACAATGTTTATACAAGTAAGGTTCATCCCAAAAATATTGTTTCAAATCAGAAAAGAATTTCCTTCTTTGTTGATAAGACATGTCAGGAGGTAAAATTTTCTTAACCAAATAATTTGCATAATCAGCAAACCATGGAGCCGTTCGGATAGCAAGCAATTGCTCATCAGGAAATGTTTCATTAATTTGTCCTTCAACCTCAAAGTAATCTTCCTCCAACTTGGACAAATGGTCAGCAACCAAATTTTCGGTCCCCTTTTTGTCACAGATTTCTAAGTCAAATTCTTGTAAGAGAAGAATCCATCTTAGTAATTGCGGTTTGGCATCTTTCTTGACTAGCAAATACTTAAGAGCAGAATCAGTATAAATAATGATTTTAGCCCCAATTAAATAAGATCTAAACTTATCAAATGCAAACACTACTACCAAAAGCTCTTTCTCAATTGTGGCAAAATAAAGTTGTGCATCTGTCAATGTCCTGCTTGCATAATAAATCACATGCAGCAACTTATTCTTCCTTTGGCCCAAAAAAGCACCTATAGCATAGTCACTAGCATCACACATTACCTCAAATGGAAGAATCCAATCAGGTGCACAAATTATAGGGGCTGAAGTGAGCTTTTCCTTCAAAAGATTAAAAGCCTTCAAACAATCAGGAGAAAAATCAAACTGTGCATTTTTAACTAACAAACTGCAAAGAGGTTTTGTTATTTTTGAAAAATCCTTAATAAATCTTCTATAAAACCCAACATGTCCCAAGAAACTTCTAATGCCCTTTACAGTTGTTGGAGGTGGTAATTTTTCGATCACCTCCACCTTTGCACGGTCCACTTCCATTCCCTTTGCTGAAATCCGATGGCCAAGAACAATTCCTTCTTGAACCATGAAGTGACATTTCTCCCAATTTAGCACTAAATTTGTGTCTTTACAACGCTGCAAGACTAAAGAGAGATTATGCAAGCAATTATCAAAAGAATGGCCAAAAATAGAAAAATCATCCATAAAAACCTCAATAAACTTTTTGACCATATCAAAGAAAATCGCTATCATGCATCTTTGGAAAGTTGCAGGTGCATTACATAAACTGAATGGCATCCTTCTGTATGAAAAAGTACCATAAGGGCATGTAAATGTTGTCTTATCTTGATCCTCTGGTGCAATTGCAATTTGGTTGTACCCCGAATATCCATCAAGGAAACAATAATAAGCATGTCCATCTAATCTTTCCAACATCTGATCAATAAATGGCATAGGAAAATGATCTTTTCGGGTGGCGTCGTTCAACTTTCGATAATCAATACATACTCTCCACCCAGTCACTGTCCTTGTTGGAATAAGCTCATTGTTTTCATTTTCTACAATTGTGATTCCTCCTTTCTTTGGTACACAATGAATTGGGCTTACCCAAGCACATCTAAAATTGGATAAATTACCCCGTCATCCAAAAGCTTAATCATCTCATCCTTGACCACTTTTTGCATTGTTCGGTTTAAGCGCCTTTGTGGCTGAATTGTGGGCTTGTAATCCTCATTCATCAAGATTTTATGCATGCAAACAGAGTTGCTAATCCTTTTGATGTCCGCCATTGTCCATCCAATTGCCATTTTGTGAGTCCGAAGAACTCCTAATAGCTTGTTTTCCTCTTCATCATTCAAAGAATTGTTAATAATAACAGGAAAGGATTCAGAGTCTTCAAGATAGGCATACCTAAGATGGGACGGTAGTGGTTTTAGCTTAATCTTATTGACTTCCTTCTTTACCACTGAGGTTAGAGTTTCATTTGTTCCCAACTCCTTGAATGTTTCATCACTGAACAAATATTCATCAAGTGCTACCAGTAATTCGGAACATTGTCTCACTCCCTCATCTTCCTCCTCAATTGTTGTAGATTTTACAAGCCAAGCTTCTATTGGTAGCAATGGAGTTCTCTCTTCAAAAGTTTCTGAGATTATCCTGTCAAGAGTGTTAATTTGAAAACAAGAATGTACCTCACTTGGAAATTTCATTACTTCAAAAATATCAAAAGTCACTTGTTCATCTTGCACCCGTAGAATGAGCTTTCCTTGCTGAACATCAATCAATGTTCTTCCAGTTGCAAGGAATGGTCTCCCCAATATCAACGATACCTCTCTATCTTCCTCCATGTCAAGCACCATGAAATCTACAGGGAAAATAAATTTGTCAACTTTAATTAAAACATCCTCAATTACCCCTCGAGGATATTTCACCGATCGATCCGCTAATTGTAGAGAGATTGAAGTGGGTTTCACTTCTCCCAGGCCTAGTTTCCTGAAAATAGAAAGTGGCATCAAATTAATGCTTGCTCCTAAATCACATAGGACTTTATCAAAATTGCAACTTCCTATAGTACAAGGTATAGTAAAACTCCTTGGGTCTTTCAATTTCTGTGGTAGTTTTCTTTGAAGAACTGCACTACACTCCTCATTTAGCATGAAAGTTTCATAATCTCCCCGCCTCCTCTTCTTTGATAGAATTTCTTTCATGAATTTTGCATACTTGGGCATTTGTTCCAACATCTCTGCAAAAGGAATGTTAATATGCAATTTCTTAAAAATATCCAAAAATTTATCAAATTGATTATCAAGTTTTTTCTTATTCAATCTTTGAGGATATGGGATAGGAGGCTCATATTTCTCATTTGGGGAAGGTTAAACATATTGGGATGTTGATGGCTTATCTTTAGATTCTTCCATCTTTTTCTCCGATTTCCCCTACCATTCAAGTTCTTTATCGCTTCTCAATGTGATAGCCTTTACATGCTCTTTGGGATTTATTGTGTCACTGGGCAACGATCCTTGAGATCTCTCTTTAATCTGCTTTGAAAGCTGCCCTAGTTGGTTTTGGATGTCCCTATTGATTGCCTCTTGATTTCTGAAATTTGTTCTTGACTCCTCAATGAACTTTCCCAAAATTCCTTCCAAATCTGTTTGTTTCTTCTCTTGGGGTTGGTAGGAAGATGATGACGGTTTGAATCTCCCTTGGTTATTTCCCCATGACAAATTTGGATGATTTCTCCAACTTGGATTGTAGGTTTTCGAATATGGGTTATGTTGAGGTTTTTGGAAATTTGAAACATAATTTGCTTGCTCAGCATTTGGTGAAGCAAATGGATTTCCATCTTGGCACTCGATACTAGCATGATTTCCACCACATAAATCACATTGTGAAGTTGGTTTGGATTCGAACTTGGATGACAAAGAATCCATCTTTCTTGAAAGAGCAGCAACTTGAGCCGATAATGAATTCACTGAATCAATTTCATGCACTGATGTTGGTCTTTTTGCAATTACTCGCTCTGAATGCCACTGATTGTTGTTTTCTGCCATAATCTCTAACAACTCATGAGCATCCTCCGGTGTTTTTCCCATTAAAGACCCTCCAGCTGCAGTATCAATCATTGCACGATAGTTTGAAACCAACCCATTATAAAATGTAGAGACTTGTAGCCAAATTGGTATAGCATGATGTGGGCACTTCCTCAACATTTCTTTGAATCTTTCCCAAGCTTCATACAATGATTCTTGGTCATATTGTGTAAAAGATGTGATTTCATTCTTCAATTTTGCTGTCTTAGTAGGAGGAAAGAACTTGGACAAGAATTTCTGAACCAACTCATTCCATGTTGTAATTGATCATGGTGGTAATGAGTTTAGCCACTCCTTGGCTTTATCCCGAAGTGAAAAAGGAAAAACCCTCAATCTTATAGCATCTTCATACACACCATTTATCTTGTAAAGATAACACACCTCTAGAAACTAAGGAATATGTGCATTTGGATCATCCTTTGACATTCCCCCAAATTTATTTGATTAAACCAGTTGGATAAAGGATGGTTTTATCTCAAAGTTATTGGCTTGAACAGTTGGCCTCCTTATACCCGAAGTAGTTCCATCAACATTAGGCGTAACTAATGAGTGCTCAAAAAGCACTAAAATTATCATGATGTTTTATCATATATTTATATAAATTTGTCTTTTTTTGAATCACGGGTATTTTTATTGTTTTTCAGGTATTTTCGCTTAAAAACGTCACTTAAAGACTCAAATAGGAATACTGGAAGCAATACATCACAAATATATTAATAAATAAATGAGGAAAGGTCAACAAATATGGAAAAATTGGACAAGATGGGTCAAAAATGTCAAAAATGTCAAAAAGGAGAAGATCATACGCCTGGGCCACAGATCTCTGGCATTTGCCACAATAAGTATCGTTTCATCCGCACAAGAAAGCTACGCGCGGCGCAGTAATCGTTTCATCCGCACAAAGCGTATACACGAGATCGTTTCATCCACTTTGAAAGGTGCGCGCGTCGTTTCATCCACGCTACGCGCCCATCACTGCCCGTTTCGCTACCATTTTTCACGTGCAGCCGCTTTATCACGCCGACGTCATCAAATGACGTCAGCAATCACTATTCCGCGTTTTTCCATTTTTTTCTCTACTTTTTCTCTCCATCCTCACCTATAAATACCCCCTTCTCTTCACTTCTAAACACACCTCAAAACACACTTCTCTCTTCTTTCTTTCTCTCCATTTCCGTGCACGCCGCAGCACGCTGTCACTATTCACGCACGCTGCTGCTGCCTTCCGCGCGTGCCTGTGTGCGCTCCAATTGCCCTCCGCGCGTGCCTGTGTGCACCCCAATTGCCCTCCGCGCGCGCCGACGCCATTTCGCCCCATTTTTCACGTGCAGCCGCCCCCATGACGTCATGCTGACGTCATCAATGACCTCACCATGTGAACTACGCGTTTTCATCATTTTTTAACATTTTTTCACCCACTTTTTCTCTCCATTCTCACCTATAAATACCCCCCTTCTCTTCACTTCATACCACACCTCAAAACACACTTCTCTCTTCTTTCTTTCTCTCCATTTCTTAGTTTTTAGTTTTTTTTAGTTTTTCTTATGTTTTAGCTAGTTTCTCTTAGTTTTAGTTCTTCCCTTTGGGAAGAACTAGTTATGTTTTTGTAATTTATTAGCTTTTTGATTCAATAAATAGAGTGCAAATTCGCTTGTAGGTTTTCCAACTACGGAATAGCATCAATACCGTAAGGATTTTATTTTCTTTGCGAGCTATTTTTTATGCTTATTTCTTACATGTTATATTTAATTTGTCTAGCGATTAAATTTAACTGTATTGGCCGTCTGTAAAAATGATATAATAATAACGTTGTTATATGCTACGAAATATTAAATAGGTAAAAATCTCTAAAATGAATTGATTTTATTTTTATTCAAGATTTTATATTAAGAATGTTGTAGAGAAATATATTATTTTTCATTACAAACTTAAATCAAAATTAGATTTTAAGGTTTAATTATCCGCTTTTGATTTAGTAGTGCTTTTTATTTGTTGGTACAATCGCTTCGTAGTTAGAGTTGAAGCTCTATTTCAAAAGTTTTTATAAGAATTATTATCTCAAAATGTATTGACAACATGTTTTCAAGTAAGGGTTTTAAAACTTGAAAGTTAGTACTTTGGATAATTAAATTCTTAGGTTTAATTTGGATACCTTGAATAAAGTTTAAACTGCCTAACCCTACCAAAGCGTGGCATTTAAATGGTTCATTTTCAATCTCTTAGAAAAAGGAATTAATTTAATTAACCAAATTAGTTATCAACCCCACCCATAGGTGTTAATTGATTTGTTTAGTTAACAAAGAATATCTAACTCACCAAAGGTGGTATTCATACAAAAAGGAGAATCAATAAATATCAATTCATATCTTTAATAACCTAGATAATACGAAAGATAATTAACTTAGGGCTTATTATATCCATAAATACTCCACTATTTATAAAAGATAAAATTTGCATGAATGTTTATTGAATCTATGTTTAATTTTCTCGTAATTAGATTAAAAACACAAAAACCCCAAAATATCGGACAGATGTTTAGATTTAATTTCGCTTTTTAAAAAGTTTGAATAATAAATTAAAACCACATACATTCCTTCCTTAGATCGACTCAGAGTATACTTATCATTTTCTACTAAATGATTCGCATGAATCATGTAGAGTTTTATAAATATAAAACCAAAGTATTGGCAGGATCGGCGATGCCGGTTTTCGTTCATCAGCAACATAATCCCTCAAAGCTCTATGATTTCCACCTCCCTTAACAAATGGTGGATCCATAGCTGATTGTCTATTAAGAGGTGAGCTTGAACGTCTTCTCTCTCGGTTTAGACGCCTAAATGTTCTATCAATCTCTGGATCAAATGGAAATTGGTTAAGGCTTCTTGTACGTCTCATACAACAATCCTACAACCAGAAAATTAACTAGCACAAAAACAACACAAAGTTACCTTTTTTTGTTTTTTTTTGTTTTTGCAAATAAGATAAAAGAGAAAAATAAACAAAATTAAAAATGAAACAATGATAAAGCAAAATAACTTCAAATTAAAACTAAGATTAGGTAGTATCGATATTAATAAAATCAAACCATTCCCCGGCAACGGCGCCAAAAACTTGATGCGTATTTTTGCAAGTGTACGAATTGTTCAAGTAATAAAGTGTACAAAAGTACAGATATCGAACCCACAAGGAATGGCGTTACTAAGTACCGAAATTAACTAATCCAAATTTTATTTGAAAACTGAATTGTTGAAATTGTTTAAGAAGTAAATTAACTTAAAAATAAATGCAAATAACAAAATTAAATGTTGTTCACAAATGATTAAAAACGCTAAGGCATTTGATTTCGCTAAATCAATTCAATCCGATTTCAAGTCATGTTATATAAGAATCAAAGTTAAAAGTGATGGTTGAAAAACCCAAATTTACCTAATACTCTCTCTTGAGTTATATTAGAATTACTTATCTATGAAAACCAACTATATTTCTATGAAGATTTAATCACAAACAAGCACATTACAATTTATGGAATTTCTAGAATTACCATATACATCATGCATTAGTTCTCACACTCACATTCAACATATGGTATTTATCACAAGAAGCGTTCATTACACATCTCTTCTCGGTCTCAATATAATGCAACAAATCATCTAAATCTTGGCCAGAAATTTAAAAGCATTAAGCATGGAAATAAATACTCAACTTGAAAACAATAAATTCATATAACGATAACACAAGAAATCAGATTTTCTTGATTTAACTATATCATAGCCTTACCAAAAATAAATTAGTTCATAACGGAAATAAGAACAAACATATTCTCAATTGAATCCATGAATAACAAATCTGAATAAAATACAGAAAATAAAAGCTAAGGAGAAGAGATGAAAAACTCTTGAAGATGAAGACTTGGTAGCAACAATGGTGATGATCCTTCAAGCTCTTCCAACCTTTTTCTCCAAAATTTGCCTTTTCTCCTCCAAAAATGACTTAGATCTCTTCTCTCTGTCGTGGCCTCTTTCTCCATCTTATAGTATATATAGATCTAGGGTTTTGGGGGCAATTTTGGAACAAAAAAACAAAAAAAATTGTGTTTTTGGATGAAACTCGTCGGCGACGACATTATTCTCGCCGCGGCGAGATTTCTGGAAAAGTTACGATTTTGGTTCCGCTGATTCTCGCCGGCGGTGAGATCACTTGGCCGGCGGCGAGATTATTTTGGTCAGCGGGGAGATGAATTTTTCAAAACTTCTCCAAAATCATGATTTTACCTGAAATTGCACTTTAAACACGAAATACCCATGAACTGACATTTGTGGATTAAATAATCAAATAAACGAAATTTTTACACAAATATCAACATTTAAATTATAACAAAAATGCAATAATTTGAATCTTATCACTCGTCACTTGAATTGTGTTGACAAATGGATCATTATGTACAAGGAGTATCTCTCTTTTATCGAAGATAATGAGATGGTTAAGTCCTTGCTCTATATTGTGTACTAACTAGAGTGCACTTTTTCCTTCCTGAGTATACCGCTTTCGAAAGTTCGACGTGAGGCCAAACATGTTTGGTTCTTTGTGTATAGTATGAACAATTATCACATTCCTCTCTATCTTCTCATGTTTAGCTTCTCTTAGTAGAAGTAGTCTCGATTGATTACCTCGGTCCCTGGATGGGCTTCTTCTTCAATCTCTCATCAGGTGATCATCATTCATGAGGTCCCTCAACTAGCCTTTAGACAAAATTAACTTCATCTCATGCTTAAGGTGTCTATAGTCACTTGTCTAGTGTTTGGTGTCCTTGTGCAAAGAGTAGTACTTGGTGTGGTCTCTGTTTAGAGCTTACATATGAGGTAGCCATTGGGCATGATCATTTCCTTCTATGTTTCTTACTACCATGCCAGGGATATACAAAGGGGTGGTCCTCAGAATGGTGACAAAGACCTTTCCCACGGGCCTGTTTACTTGGATTCTAACCTTCATCGAGCAAAAAAGGGGTTGAACAAGTCTACCATGACTATAGAAAAATGGTTTTATTTTCATGTTATCTTTCATGGTCCTTCTCCACACTTGAATTTTCTTTTATTTCTCTCTCAAGATTTACAAACTTTTGGGCTTCCTCATACACAACCTCTAAAGACCTTGGCATTGTTAGTTGGTTCTGTAAAAAATCCAGAGTTTTTGATGACTCCTTTTAAAAATGCCTCAATGGCTATAGAGTTAGGAGAGCCAAAATTCTCCAACTTTTCTACCTTGAATCTTTTCATAAAGCTTTTCAATTGTTTCCTTTGGGCATTGAATGATGGAAAACAAGTGATGAGATTCTTTCTTTATAGGCTTGTTACTTGCATAATGAATAATAAATTCCTTGATCAGCTCTTCGATCTAGCGATGCTTCAAAGGAATAGATCATTTGACCACTTATGGGTGTCATCCTGCAATGTCAAGAAAAATTTCTTACACATCATTACGTCTTGTGTGTTTGTAGACAGGCAAATTGGTGCCATCAAGTGTTTGAATGAAAAAATGGGCTACTTGATCCTTAATTCCTCAATATGATGTGCATCGTGGTGTAATGAACTTTCTAGGAGATATTGTTGTTTCAATCTCATTGCTAAAAGGGAGAGGTGACCAGTTGGCCATACACTTCCTCAATATTGTATTGTGCTTTTCTTGGTTTTTGTTCCTTGTGCTTATATTCTACCTGTTTTCATGTTGGCTTCCCACTCTAGCATAGTTTTTGTGGCCTCTCTTACTAGAGTGTCTGGGTTTTCATGGAATTTTGAGTTGGTGCGGCCTCCTAGGTGTTGTTTTGAATTGGTCAAGGATGTTTTTCTAGGCTATTACCCTCATTATCGTTCAAGTCGCCTGTGATTTTCTCCAAATTCTTGTGGGGTGTTAGACTACGTCTTTGGAGTAGTTAGTGTGCCAGCAATTCCTTAGGTCTTGTTTGTCTTACTAGATCTAAAGCATTGTCTGTTGTAAAAACTCCAATCTATCTTTGGAGTAGTTGGTGTGCTAGTAGTTCCTTAGGTTTTTTTTATCTTACTGGATCTAAAGCATTTTCTATTGTAAAAACTCTAATTCGTTTTTGGATTAGTTGGTGTGTCAATAGTTCCTTAGGTCTTATTTGTCTTACTGGATCTAAAGCATTATCTGTTGTAAAAACTCTAATTACAAATAGACTACCTCTAATATAATCGGACGATTAGACATTGATGGGGTATGGGGCTCTCTATTGTAATGACTACTTGATTTTATTTGATGTTCCAAATAGCCAATGCTAAACTAGGAATTGTTTCCCTAATCGAGATGTCCTAACCCTGAATTCTGATTATCTGATTGATTCCTTAGCCGCCAACTGTTAAGTGCATGAGGAACCATTATTTTCTATTCGAAACTTTTAAACTTATGTTCTCAAGTGAAAAGTTATGCTATTTGAACTAAAAATTGAATTGATGGTTTGAAACTCTCTAGTTTTAAACTCACTCTTATGTGTTTTTAGAAAGCTAAGAAGTCTCAACGTTATTCTACGTTCAAAAAAGCTTGTAACCCCGTAATGGACCCCAAAATATTTGAGATAGTTTTACAAATAAAGTTATAATTAATGAGGGTCCAAAGGATCCTTTTTAAGGGTCTACTATTTGACTATTCATGCAACACATATGACCTATGTAGGCATATCTCATTAGGAAAGTACTAAAATTAGGATGGTACTACCCAAGAACATATTGACTATATATGTTAATACGGGGTTGTTATCTATTCATGCAACACATATGACCTATGTAGGCATATCTCATTAGGAAAGTACTAAAATTAGGATGGTACTACCCAAGAACATATTGACTATATATGTTAATACGGGGTTGTTATCGAGCTAATCTTGGACTAATTGTTCGAGTTGTTCCCATACTTCCCTTAGACTGATTATTCAGGCTATTTTTGGGCTTCTCTTGGACTGGTTGTTCGAGCGGTTCTCGGGCCATAATTGAGCTACTGGTTACTGGACGCTCTAATAGAAGGTGTCAATATGGTCCTGAGACTTAGGAATGCTTGTACGAAACACCTTAGCATAAACTTCTTAATTTAAACCCTAAATTTTCAATAAGTTAATTTGACCCTCAGAATAAAAGAAGAGATTAATTATTCAACACCACATCAACATCGGTATCATGTGATCGTTTATTAGATGGATATGAGTATTCAAGGTATATTCATGAACATTTGAATTAAAAAGAAAACTGCAGTCCAATATCAATTATGAAAAGTTTATCTAAAATTTTAGGAACCTGTAATATAGCAAAGAAATAATTGTATATTAATATTATGCAGTGTGATTCTACGATAAGGAAAAAAATAATACAAGAAGCATAATAGCAATATTAAGTATAATCATCATCGCGACATATGATACTACATCATTATAACTGAAAATGAAGAGGCAGAGAATAACAAAATATGAACTTTCACATGGCTCCATCGGATAAATAACTTAACAGTAGTTTAAATGGCAGTACAGATTACAAAAGAACGCTAAGCTTTCCAACAAAGTAATAGATTTCCATTCCACAACTCATATATGTACGTGCAGAAAGTGTAAGTTTCATAATCAGAAGCAAAACCCACAAAGATCTAAATTCAACACTTTCACTCCTATTCCTTAATGTGACTCAGATTTGCTGAATATCGAGCAAACTTAATAAATTACATTGGAGCGTCGTACTTGACTTAATGTGCCAGTTTCTTTAGATGCTGAAATGTCCGCTGTTTAATCCACTGTCGATCATATGGCAAGAAGGCCTGAATCGAGTGATCATAACTGTAAGCCAGAACCAGACAAGCAGTGTCAGTCACCGCAATCACCAATACATATTCAAGTAGGAAGTCATCAAAAAAGTGAAAAACACAAGAAATTTATGTTTAAACATGAGTTGAAACTTGATCTATCTGCATGATAGTCACTTCAGATCATCTTCAGCCATTTAACTTTTGCACCTAAAAACAAACAGCAATCTCTATTTTTATACAAAAGCACTCTCTAATCTGAACTTGCAGTCTACAGATTAAGATAAGGAGCTCAACTTATTCCTAAGTAAATGCTTCAAATGGAACAAATTTTGCTACTAGTGTTGCGTATTAGAGCAATCACATTTGCACCATGAGAAAAATCCAATTATTGAGGAAATTGAAATTTAATCAACAGCAGGTAAGGCTCCATAATGAACCCCCTGAAAAATTTATGTTAAATTCCCCAACTGCTGAGTACAGGATGACAATAAGAGTTAGGTATCGTGTGCACTATACACTATTTCTTTAAAAATAAAAAAGAAAGATTAACCTAGATTATCTACGTCCACTTTTTCTCCCAAAAAAACAAAAAACTCTATCTTATTATCTTATCTATACTTCACAAATTAAGTCTACTTTGCTCCAAGGACTCACAAGATACAATAAAAATAAAAAAATGAAACACCTCGATACAATAAAAATAGAAAAATGAAACACCTCAATGCAACGCAACGCAACAAAACAAACCAACAAGCTAAGGTTCTTGTGTCACAAATACCAAATCTTGGGCAGAACACAAAGAAAATAGATATAGCTATTATTCAGTGTGAGAGAGAGAGATAGAGGAAGGGATACACTAGAGCACTCATGTCTGCAAGACCATCAATAAAATTGTAGAGATCTGCGATGTCATAAGTGAGGTTTCTAATTGCTGGATTCAATTCCCTCAGCTTCCTCTCATATAGTCCACAAATACCTGTAAATGCAAAATAGCACACCCTTAATGGATGTAATCCTTGTTTAATCTAGAAACCAACCAATAAGAAAAAGAACCGGAGAAAAATAATTGTTGTGTGATGAAAGTCCAAGTTTAATCTTAAATAGTTGTATGGGAAGAGTCATATATGCTTGGAGAATTGAAAGAGCCAAAGAATAAAGCTCGAATCGTATTACAGATGACTTTTGTTAAATCTTATGATGATTTGATGTATTTTTATTTAATTGGTTTAATTATTCTTGTATTTTTTGTTTGAATGAATGAAATGTAAATTTTCTCCCAAAAAAAAATCCTAAATTGAAAATAAATGAAGAAAACGAAAAATGGAAGTACGCACACGAGCACACACATATATATGAAATGCTAGAACTTTCCTCTGTAGAAATTTATCAAGTAGATATTTCTAACCAGTGACAATCTGTGACCCATATGAACAAAGAAAACAAATGGTCACCCTGGACGGTCACAACCCACAGTTAGTTGATTTAAGAGAAAAACTGTAGAGCCAATGGTTTTAAAGGTTTCTTTTATATGAGTCAGCACACAAGGAGAGTGAACTGTTCCATGAAAGACATAGCTTTCTCTTGATAATGCATGTTTTTTAGTGTTTGGTACCCTATTTAATGGATTGATACTCGTTATATATCCCATGTTATTCAAAAGCCCCAATTCAAGGATTGGTACTCTTTGCATCTAAATTGAAAATTTATTTAAAAATTTTGTAATGTACCTAACATGTGACATAAAATAGAGGATAACTTGGCCTTTGTTAGACTTTTTTATATATTTTCTTTTGACTTCTTCTCTTTTTCTTTCTCTCTCCTTTGACTAATTCCTCACCAAATACCCTCATTCTCTCTTCATTATTTTGAAAATTTTCGCAAAAAGTTCATGTTTATCAGAAAACAACAGTAATTTCATCCAAGTCTTTTAAAGTCACAAGCCACTCTTCGCATCATTAGATTATCTAGACCTAATTGATTTGATGTGATAATATGCAAATACTTCTTACTATAATTGACTACACATATATCACCTAAATCATTTAAACTTAAAATCATTAGGAGCAACATCGGCGATGGTCACCACTAACTCTTTAACACAGATTTTATGAAATATTTTGAAAAGTGAAGAGAAAGATGGTTGTTTGGTGAGGGATGAGTGGGAAAAAAAAGAAAGAGAAAGAGTGAGAGAAAAAAAGAAGATGAAAGAAAACAAACAAATAATTTTAAAAAGACAAAATTACCCTCTGCTTTATGTCACATTCTAAGCACATTACCAAAATTTCAAATTAAATTTTCAATTTGGACAAAAAAGGGTACTAATCCTTTAATTGGGCACTAAATTAGCACATTTTAATAACATTAATGTAACAAAAGACTATTTTACATACCAGAAAGGCATAAGCCTTACTTTACCACATGAGGCTATAGCCTTAAAACTTTTTTTTTTTAACCTCACATCGAGGCGAGCTTGAAAATAGTCTTTTATAACAATGAATAACATGGAACATAATGGGTACCAACCCAACAACTAGGGTACCTGACACATTTTTGAATGTGTATGCAGGAGGAAGGTGCATAGGAAGGAACACAATAGAGGATTTTCAAGAGGAATAAATATACACTCGTTCTGTACAACTACTAGCACATCAGGCAACAAATGAAAACGCCAGCAGTAAATATAAAAATTCTTTACGTGCATGTACTGGCAATTTAAATGAAGAATTTTAATGCTTTATATTTCAGGTAGCTAAGTTAAGACAACTCACCTATTAATTAACACATTCTAATATCTGCTATATTCAAATAATTCATTATAAAGTTTGATAGTATTAGTCATTACAAAATCATGCTAACACTATATATCATTCCCCAATCCCTGTTACCCATATACATTTGATTTGTAGTTGAATTGCATCGGCTTGTGCATTGCGAATTTTTTATACGTATTGTAAACGAGCCTTCCATAAAAATTACTAGTCTAAAAACTTTCCTAGCAATAACATTATTTACTAATTCTGTTACCACTTATAGTTTTTGTGTGTTCCTGGCTACATGATAGAAGCTTTCAGACATCAATTGTTCCCCCTTCATAATCTACACCACTTCTCCTAAAGCACATCCCCATGTAACAATCAAATGTAGGGAAAGAAATTTAATCAACTGATTTCAATGTCACAAGATACTAAAATCTTTGTTAAATAAGTTAAATGAGCATTAATAGATAAACATTTGCTTCATCTTTATGACATTATTACCAATTCCAAAATTTCAAAAAAATCATCAGCAATCTTTGAGTCAAAGTATATGGATGATGTCTCTGATCAAGACTTACTAGAAAAAAAGCAATCATGTGTAACACATACCATCCATAGCTTGACTTATTGAGTCATAATTCATAAATGTTCTAGTCGCCTTGTTCTGAGAAGTTTGCATCAGAATAATAGTGTGCCTATTCGCCTACAGAATGGCAGCACACAATTTAGAGAACATAGTTGAAGAGAGAAAGAATAGATGTAAAATTCTCAAGCAATAATCAGAAGGGACAGCAAAAAATAATGTATGTATATGACACAGACATATTAATAGGGAAAAAATAACAGATATTTCAATGTTTTATAAGAATAGAAGAACAGAAACAGCACTTTAAGAATATGTTGGCAGTTTCAGTTTCGCTTACATGCAAGACAAGGCACTCGTGCAAAAATGTTTTCACTCTTCAATATAAAAGAATCAACCAGCTGCTTGACCAACCAACATTTCCACATATTACTATTATGATTTAAGGGTGAATTTTCTTTTTGGGTATAAAATGAGCATCCTCAATATAGGGAGGTGATACTCATTTCACAAGTTGAGTGTATCACAAAGTAATTACAAAATCAACAATTCAAGCAATGCACACCTAACCAGCTATAACCTCTTCAAATCTGAACCAGATAACAAAAAGACAAAACCATTCATAAGCAACCCCTGAAGGGATGACACGTGATTTCCAATAACATATATTAATTTCGAAAGAAGTGTAGCTCAAAACAAGCTAATTTAGCTGAATTCCAATTTCTCAAGAAGGGGTTTACATTAACCATTAATGGATCTTGTATAATGATGATCTTGTGTGCTAACATATAAGCAGCAAATTGCAAATATTGCTCATTATTGAAGCTACCATGATGGTCTGATACTAAATCATGTAACATGCACACCACCAATCCAGAAACCAAATAACAAACAAACAAACATTAATGAAATATTTAAAACCCGAGCTTTAGATTAGGTTACAAAGAAAAGCTAAGCTTAATTTCTCTGTAGTGTTGAATTCCAAATAGAGCTAAAATTAAACACCGAGTTAAGCCTAACAAACTGATATTTAACTTCTAGTTTAACAGATAATAATTTTTTATCCCAAATAAAATAATATACAAATCAACAAAAATTTGTTTTCTTCTCGACATTTCAGAAACAGAGAAGGGCATGAAAAGGGAAAACGGAAACAAAGTTAAACCCATAATTGGCATGGATAAGAATCTTAACGCTCCTATAGTACATAGGATAACAAAACCGACAATCAAGCTTTGTTTCGTCAAAATTAATTCTAAAAAATTACACTCAACGGCCAAAGAGAAAAAAAGGAAGAGACTACAAAAAAGGAAAAGGAAAAGCTAGGAAAATAAGAGAGAAAACAATGAATACCATGTAAAACGGTAAGGACCAAAACCTCACTGCAAGCTGATGGATCCGTAGCTGTAACGCGAGCAACGATGAGAGACAGACACAAAGCCAACGACTTTGAGAAAAGACATTGACTTAGAGCCGCGTCGGAGGTAGGGTCATCAAACGGGGTGGTCCGACCCAATTTCATTTCGATTTGAAGTCTTTAATATCGCGCATATTCTATATAATTGAATTATTCATCCATAATTCTTTTTAAATAGCTATTATACTCTCTTTCAATATAATCAACCTAATTCAAAATTTCAAAATTTGACTCAAATCATTAAATTTATAACATTATTTACATAATTTAATGCAAAATTATTTATCATATTCATAATTTTACAAGTATTTTTAACCAACTTAATTCTAATTAAGAATTTGACATTAAATTTTATAAAATAAAACTAATTTTTTTACTAAAATAACTAACACATTGTAATAATTAGAAAACAAATTGAACATATACTCTTATAGTAACATTATTTAAAATAAATTCGTGGTTATCATTTTTATAGGTTATATACTTCGTTATTATTCTTGTTTAAATTTATGAATATAAATTTTCAAGAATTTTTTTTCGCTAATTTAAAGAATAGTTTAAGTTTAAAGGTAAAAATTTAGATATTTTTAATTAGGATATCCAATTGAAAAAATTAAGTATAAAATTGATCTTTTAATCTAATTAATAAGTATTATGTTATAAATATATAAATTTAAATTAATACTAACTAATATTTTTTAAAAAATCTTTAACAAGCTACAATCCCACCTAACCCTTCATGTAGTCGCGTTGTTGAGTTTATGTACTCTCTTTACATAATAATATCAAAAAAATTGTTAAAAAATTATATTCTAAAAATGATTTTAGAAATCGAAATTAAAAGTTATACTGAGTAATGACTTTTGGTAGCTTTGAAAGTAGTGGAAATTGAAGGCGTACATGGCTTAATTTCTAATGGATACTTTATTAGGAGTTAGAAGAGTCGAAGAATCCACTAATAATAAGACTTAAATTACCATTATAAAACGTGCTTTGGGAGGAGAAGCAATCACATCAAGCAATTCATGAGAGTTAGAACTTATGAGTGAATATTTTAGCAAGCCTAAGTCAATTAGCATATGATAAAATAATTGGTTTTATTTTATGTCTAAGTGTTAGTAATTTTTGTGGATAAAATATTTATTTATAAATTATATTTTAGGCTCATTATGAAGTCTATCGAGCAAAGTCGAAGAAACAGTCGTATTACAAATAGTCGTATTTTAAATATATCATTCATAACTATTACACATAGTATTACACTCATGCATTTACTAACATATGTTCACAACACTTAGAATTATTTTTTGTGCTAAAGTAGCATTAGTTGACCGATCGACAAGGGTTATTGATAAATCGAGGTTGTTGATAGATCGAGCTTGATCGACTTCTATTAAGTCACTCTCGGGTTATTTTTGTATTTACTCAATTGATCGGCTTTCGATTGACTTCGATCAAGTACTCTCAGATCAAAATTCGTAATGCATTTTGATCGATCGATTGATCTACTGATAAGCTAACCCAATTTAAAAATCATTTTTTTAACTTGACCCCTATGTGAAATTATATAATACTCTTATTTTAATTAAGTGTTTTAAAATCTCGTAATGTTTTTTTAATCTTTTTCATTGAGATATAAGTTTAAGGTATCAAAATTATTTCTATATGCAAACCTTAGCTCACTTTCAAAATGGACAGAATTTTTTTTAAGAGAGCCATTGTCGTGTTCTCCGTGCTTCATCACTCTGTAACTGTTATTATCAGATTTAGTTCTAGGTATTCTTAATTGTTAATTGATACACAAATCACTACTTAGATTACTTTTTTATTATTTATTCTAAAAATCTTAGTTTCGTACTTGCTAATCTATGTTTTGAACTAAAATTACAATTTTTTTCTTATTGAAATCCATCTAGAATACACATAAGCACTTGTTTTTTTTTGTGCTAACCTTGTTTGAAGGTTTATTCGTGAACATGTTTGATTTATAAGGAACTAATTAGAATATTTATCAAATCTGCTCACACTAATCTAGGAGGCTATTAAAATAGAGTAAGAGCTCTTAAGTAAAGTACATTAGGCCATTATCCTTGAAAGGATAGTATAATATTTAGTTTCTACTTGAACATTAAATTTTGATAGTGATAGATTAGGTGGTCCAATTGAGCTATTGTTTTTCTCATAGTTGTGACCTGAGTTATTTTTACCTAAAAATCTTGTGTGTTATTTTTGATTCCATACTTTATTATTTACATACACTACATGTCTCGCCATTGTAATTAGGTTACGAATTTATAATTTGATAAAATTAAAAATAACCCATTCACTCATCTTAAGTCTATTTGGTCTGTTTTAAAACTTTCAGTATGATTGTATATTTTGGGGTCTAAATCTCTTCTATTGTGGTCCAGCCAAAAACAAATAGCATTATGGATATTTTTAGGTTCTTTGTTTTAGGGTGTGTGTACGAGAGATGTGAGTGCAATGTGACTTTAGATTTGTGTTATTTTATATTTTTAGTATTATTTTTGAAATATAAGGTGTATCAAATTATTGAAAAAACTCTGTAAAATTTATCAACTAATTAGCTAAAGAGATTCAATTGGGTGGGCTAAAATGATAATTATTTTATTATTTGTGGTTTTAGTCAAATTATGATAAGTTTAAGGAAGATATAATTATTTGAACTTTATATGTTTACATTGTGACTTTCACATGGTTCCCGTAAACTCATGAGCTAGTACTAATTAAATCGACCCTATTTCTAAAGAAATCTTTAGAAAAGTGGCATATAAATGCTATCGTTTGTTTTATGTTTAATTATCATTTTTTTCTAAATAATTTGATATCAAATCCTTAAGGTTCTAATGAGGTTTGACTCATTCCAAAAAGACACATTCAAAATTGCAGAATAGTTGAAGCAAAGGTTATTACCCAAGTAAGACTATTAATAATTAAATATTAAATACTAGTAATTAAAAAAAATAAATGGGGGTTGTTTTGAAAATATAAAATAACATAAATACTTAGAATAAAAAAAATCACAAGACAATATCAATGAAAGGAAAATATTCCATTAAAGGGATGTTCATCACCCTAAACACAGATTAAACTATCATAATTATGATGTACTTATATTTTTTAAATATAGTCATATGCACAACCTATAATATTGTTTTTTTGAGAACTTTAGCTTTAGAAACTTTTTATCCCCTAAGACTTCCTATATTTTCTTATGGTTTAGTTGATCAATAATAAACTCTAATTGTTAAATAACCTAATGACACAATCACATCGTTTAATTTAACAATAACATTAAATTTCAAAAAGGTCATAATTAAACTAATGAAAATTAATTTTGTTGATAATTTTTAACCCACATCTTTAATCATATTTGTAATAGTAGCCATAAGGCGCTACTTGGAATAAGAACATTAATAATTATATACTAATATCTTAAACTATCATTTAATCATACATGCAATCAATTAGTTATAAATCCTAATAAATCTCAAGCATAATAATGGCATTAAAATATAGAATTAAATACATTCTCAATGAAACAAACAAAAGAATAATTACTTAATAATATAAATCAATTAGAATCATTATCCAGGATGTAAAAATTGTTCTTAGTCAGATATAGTTAATTATCTGTCCATAAACACGTTAGAAACTAAATAACAATTTATAATAATAATCTAAAAGGGAAGAGGAAGCTTAGGATGGTGGTTGGTGATCATTAATCATCAATCTCTACTTTTTTCTTTAACTTTTCTAGAACTTGTGTAGAGTTCTTGCCTTTCCATTGATATCCTCTATGTTGTGTTAGTTGTTAGTTTTCCCTTTTGATGACCTAATATGTGGATTATATAGTATGTTTCTAAGTAAATTTGATCTTTCATCTAATTTTCTCAATCCAACGACTGTGATTGAAAATTAGGGTTGAAAAACACTAATTTTATGTGTTGATTGTACATCTTGATCAATCGAGACCCTTCTCGGTCGATCTAGTAGTATTAATTTTCCTCTGACGAATACTCTATCAATTTTAATCAAATACTCTATCAATTTCAATCAATCCTCGATCGATCGACTAGTCGTTAGATCTATCGAGCTTATTTCGCCACTTTTCTATTTAAAGGTTCTCGATCAATCCTCGATCAAAGTTTAATATATCGAGTGCCTATTTTTGAAATAAACATATATTTTTGCTCATTTTGGTCCGAAACACCTACAATACAACGAATAAACATATAAAACGTATTTAGAAAATAAAATAAATGTAAATTTTGTTGATGTTCCAAAACTTGGTATACAAATTTTGTATGTTTTATAAATAGCTCCCAAGTGCATGAATCGCTTATATAAAATGATAAGTATACTTTCAAGGTCAATCTAAAAAAGAATCACATGATTTTTAAATAATTCAACAAATTCTCCAAAAAAAATAAATTAGACCTTCACATTCAGTCACAACAATTGAGTTTTTTAAAAGTTTAAACTCATGACATAAAAGTAAAAATAAATTCAATAAACAATAGGCAAATGAATATTTACATTCAATGGAGAATTTATACAATGAATTAGTTAGTTAATTATGCTTGATCCATATTAAGTAGATTATCAAAAATATGAATTAAGATTATTAATCTCCCTTTTTGGTAAAAGCTTATCCTAAGGTAGGGATAAATTTTGTTAAAAATAAATTATCAACTAAAGTCTTTTAGCGGGGATCAGTAATTGATAGTTGATTAAATTATACTTTATTCCCAAGGAATTAATAAACCATTTAATTGATGGTTTTGGTTGGGTTATCAGTTTAAACTCTCATCAAGATGTCTAAGTTAGCTTATTGGTTTAAATATAAAACTAGCTTTATATATAAAAACTACTATAAAAAATATGTCGTCAATATATTTTTCAATAATAATTCTTATAAAATCTTTGAAATAGAGTTCTCTAAAGATCCAAATAATCAAATCCAAAATCGAAGAGTTGATTCTAAATCAGATTTAGATAATTAAATCCTAAATCTAACTCTCTTATTTATTATAAAAAATATTTCTTCAATATATTTTTCTTTTACAAACATTGTTTAAATCTTGATGAACAAATAAAACTTAATTCATTTTATTAAATTATTTACATATTTTAATATTTCATGAGCATAATAACATTATTAATATCCTATAGTATTTTCAACCAAATATTTTTAATTTAATTAATTAAGCATAGCATATAAAATAACACATAAAGATAATTTGAAAATAACACATTTTAATTATACCTCAAGTGTATCCTTACAGTGCCTTAAAATTATTTTTGTTTTTGGAAAACCTCTAAACAGAATTGTCAACACAATTTATTGAATCAAAAGTAAAACTACTACGTAAACTATGTTTGTGTAGCTCAAAATTGAGAGAAGAACTTTAAAAAACTACTAAGAGAAAAGAAAAGCTAGATAGAAATTAAGAATTCAGTTGTAAAGAGAGTTGTGGGATAATTCTAAAAGAGAATTTGTGGTCCATTTTATAGGTGAGGAAAATGAGAGAATAGGGGATCAAAGAGGTGGGCGCCATGGCATGAGACAAGTTGCACATGCTTTGGCCTTGATCCACTTAACCCGTGCTATGGTATACTTTATTTCCATGCCACAACACGCGTTCCTCTGAACTACTGGAACCCTATTTTCTTTTACATGCTTTTCAATGGTTTGGATCATATGTAAGTTGTACATATATTAATCTTTTATGCTTCAATGTTGTAATATAGTGCTTTTAGGTATTATTTTTGAGTGTTGACTAGTTAAATCATTTTGAAGCTAACATACCTGGGAAAAAATAAAACATAGCCGTGATTCCGAAAAGGTAGATTTGCTTTGAAATATAATAAAATTATATAAATACAAATCTATTTTATCATTCGAAGTGCATAAATCGTATTATTATAAGTGCTTTTAAATAGTCATCGCAACCGTAGACCAACTTTTTGTTGGTCTCTTAGCAAGAAAGGGAAAAAAATAAAAATAAAAATAAAAAGTAAAATAAAATAAAACTATTCTAAATCATTTCTATAGATTGATATGGTTACATTTAGCGTATGAAACAAGCCTTTAAATTCCTAGGTTGTCCTAATGAACGAGTTTAAGTATTGTGAGGGCTTTTAGAGATGACATCCACAAATATTAAACTAAAAATGTAAAAATTAAAAATAAATAACAAAAAAAAACAATATAACATAAAAAAATAATAAATTAATTTTAAATAAAACACATCAATATAGTAAAAAGAATAGCAAAACTTTTCAAGCTTCTAATCTCTTTTAAATTCACAACTAAAATTCATAGCATAAGTTATATTAATATTCTAAACATTTATAGTTTACTATAATAATTAGTGAAAATCATATTCATGCTCAAATAAAAAATATATCAATACTAATTTATCCAATTTTAGTGAAGGAAATCCGAATTCTCTTCGACTCTAACCTCATAAGGCATACTCTCAATAACATTGATCTTATGTAAAGAAATGGACTAATGAGTTCATATATGTTTAAAGAATAAAAGACTCATAGTAGTGCATAATATTGATCTTATGAATGAAATCAAATGAAAAGATTTATAAAAAATCAAATATAATTTTCATGCATCAATTTAAATCATTAAATAAAAATTTCAACTGACATTCCTTATAGAGATAAAGAAAATGCAATAGTTTCTTAGGGATTTATTTCCTATCTTTCTTTTGTATTTAGTCATTTCTCACAACTTTGTAGGATATTTAGGTGATTTTTCTCTCTTCTTTTTCTTTTTATTCTCTCTCTCTTTTAAGATATATATATATTATAGAAATGACCTATGTATAGTTTATACATATTTTTGTATGATATGATAAATGATTAATTTTTGACTTTTCTTTTATATTGACTTAGGTAACCCATATATGTCTCTTTTTTAGAAGTTATGCATTAATGAAAAATGACATATATTTTCAATTTCTACTTAAGTTAATCAGTTTAAGCAATAAAAATAAAATAAAATACTTTACTAGATGTAAAAATCATAGCATTCAATACAAGATCTACATAGACCATCTAACAATTTGAAGTTAATAAGAAGAGTGTTTAAAGGAGTACAAAAATATTATCACTCATAATAAAAATATAATGGCTAAAAATATTCTCAAAAGATAGTCTCTATTATTTGATTCCTAAACACCAATTTTGGGTTTTACTACAATTTTAACATTTTATCATGAAATATAAATTAGGATAAAAACTAACTAATTATCACATTTCTCTTCAAAATACTCAAGAAATTAATCTAATAATGCAAAGTTTTAATCATTTACTTAAAATTAAATAAAAGACAATAATTTTGCAAAACAATTTTTAAAATTAATCTAAAAATTCCTAATCCAATAAAAATAAATTAAAGTACACAAAAATAAGTAAAAATATAAAAATTTGAACATATTTAAGTAAAATTTTTAAATTAGTTCAATTTTATAAATATGTAACTTCTCCCAACCCCAACCTAGAATTTATATTGCTCTCAATGTAACAACTGTAAATTAAAGATAAAGAGTAAAAAATAGAAAAATAACCTATTTGTTAAACCTACTCAAGTATTGGTTTGAAATTATAGGTGCATCCATCAATCGAAATATTTAAATTTACACAAATAGAATACTGTGTATTTCTCACAAATTTTAAAAAACTATTAAAAAATTAACAGTTATAAACAATGGTTTCATGACAAGAAACATAATAAAATAAAATAATTCACGTAAAACAAAAGCTAATTAAAATAAAGAAAATAATATTACTTATAATGATGGGTCGGCTCACATCGAGTGGATAGTTTAATGTCTCAACATGACGCTTCATGCTGTTAGGAATTATATATCTATATTTTGCAAATGTCTTATGTGGTATGTTCTCTTTTTAAATAAGGCTTCACATGATACCCATTTACTTTGAACGTTCTTTGAGTCTTAAGATTCAACAACTTTACTGCTCAATGTGAAAACCCTTGAAAAATTGTGAACGGTCCACTCCACCTTGATTGTAATTTTCTTGGAAACAATCTTAAATGAGGGTTAAAGAAAAGAACTTTTATTCAAGAAAAAAAATGATTTGCGAACTTGATTTTTGTCATGATAGTGCTTTATATGCTCTTTGTACAATGTTGCATTTTCATAAGCTTCGTCCCTAAGCTCTTTAAGTTTACCTGGCTGGAGTAAAAATTTCTCTCTTACTTTTTTTATATCCAAGTTTAGCTATATAATTTCCCAATAAGCCTTATATTCAAGTTTAATAGGTAGACGACACGATTTTCTAAAGATTAACCGGTAAGAGCTCATCCCAATGGGTATTTTATATGTTGTGTGGTAAGCCTATAAGGCATCATTTAACTTGATTGCCTAGTCGTTCCTTGAAGGGTGACTAATGTATTCCAAAACCCTTTTGATTTTCCTATCATTCACTTCCACTTGATTGAAAGTTTGTAGATGATATGAAGTAGCCACTTTTTGTGTGATGTTATACTTCTTAAGTACCCATCAAAAAATTTGTTGCAAAAAGGGAACCCTCCATCACTTATTATTACACTAGGCATTCTGAACTTACTAAATATTGAATCCTTCAAAAATTTCTCATCAATAATAGCATCATTAGTTTTAGTGAGTATAGCTTCTACCCATTTGGACACATAATCAACAATGACAAAGATATATTCATAACCAGAAGATGAGAGAAAAGGACTCATAAACTCAATCTCCTATACATCAAATACTTCAACAACTAAATTAAGTATCAAATGTATTTCATCTCATTTTCCTATACTACCTGTCTTTTGACATCTATCACATTTTGTGCAAAACATATTATCATCTTTAAACATAGTTGGCTAGTAAAATCCAAATTCTAATATCCTAAGAGCCGTTTTGGTACCTCCAAAATGACCCCTACAAGGAAACTCATGACAAATGGCCAAGATGCTTTTATATTCTACTTTAGGCACACATTTATAGATGATTTGATCTTGACCAATCTTGAATAGATAAGAGTCATCCCAAAAGTATTGTATGCAATAGTGTAACTACTTTTTCTTTTCCTACAAAGAAATTTTAGGTCTTAAAATGCCAAGAGCAAGATAGTTAGCTACGTCAATCTATCATGGATTTTGACCTACTAAAAATAATTGCTCATCAAGAAAGGTTTTAACAATTTATTCTTTACTCTCACATTCAAGAGAATTTAATTCATAAATTAACCTAGATAGATGATCAGTTACCAAGTTTTCACTATTTTTTTATATTTAATTTCTAGGTCAAATTCTTGCAAGAGTAAAACCCACCTAATTAATCTTGGCTTAGCATTAGGTTTACTTAGCAGATATCTTAAAGCAACATGATCAAAATGAATAATTACTTAGATCTTACTAGGTAACACCTAAATTTATGTAAAGAAAACACAACAGTCAAGAACTCTTTCTCAATGGTGAAATAATTTATTTTGGTGTCATTGAGTATTTTTCTAGCATAATATATAACATGCTAACATTTATCTACTATTTATCCCAAAAATGTTTTGATTGCATAGTGAGAAGCATCACACATAATTTAAATGGTAGAGACCAATTAGGTGTCAAAATTATAGAGGTAGATGTTAATTTTCTTTCGAGTATTGAAGACTACACGAAAGTTATCATTAAAATCAAAGTAAACATCTTTTGATAGCATGTTACATAAATGATGACTTATTTTATAGAAATATTTAATAAGAAGATTCTAAACCCTTTAAAATATGTAGGAGTGATGATTTTGCAATCGATTCTATCTTTGTCTTGTTAACTTCAATTCCTTTGTTAGAAATAATATATCCTAACAAAATCCCATGTTGTACCATAAAATAACTTTTCTCCCAACTAAGTTTTAGGTTGCATTCAATATATCATTTTAAAACCAAAGTCAATTTATTCAACCCATCATTAAATGAGGTTCCAAAAATGGAAGAATCATCCATAAATATCTCATTGAATTTTTCCACCATAACTGAGAAGATTGACATCATGGATCTATGAGACGTGACAGGGACATTTCATAGCCCAAATGGCATTCTTCTAAAAGTAAACGTCCCAAGGACATGTGAAAGTGGTCTTCTTTCCATCTTCTGGTGCAATAGGAACCTTATAATAACCTAAAAAACAATCTAAAAAATAGTAAAAATCATGCCCAAATAGTATTTCGAGTATTTGATCAATAAATGAAAGAGGAAAGTGATCCTTTTTAATGTATAAATTTGATTTTCTTAAATCTATACACATTATTCATTCAATGATTATTCTAGTTGGCACTAATTCATTTTTGCCATTTTTCACAACTGTTATATCAGATTTCTTTGGCACCACATGCACTGGACTAACCCACCTACTATCAAAAATTAGGTGAATAACTTCTACATTTAGGAGTTTAAGGATTTCATTTTTAACCACCTTTTGCATATACATAGTTGGATTAATGTCTCTTATATCCATGATACTCCAACCTAATATCTTTTTAAAGTTCTTAAGCACCTTAACAAGTATCAAAAGAAGCTTGAATATGTCCCAAGCTTAATTATGCAGTCTTTGATAGGAATAGTACCTACCCATAAATTTATTATAGAGTACTTCCCATTAGTTAATGAACCCGATTGTAGAGTCATGAATCAAGACTTAGCTTTATCGATGAGGGTGTAAAGAAAATACCTAATTCTAAAATGGTCTTCATCCAATCTCTTCAATAGAATTGTCTACACAGTAACATAAAAATTCTATAATAAAGCTTAAAGGGCCTTCACTAAGGATATCATAAAATTAAAGTAATAAAGAATAATACATATAATAAATATTTTTTTAATTCATAATTTCTTACAACCTCTCCCATTTATATGCAAGAGCTAGTATTGCTATTGATAGGCAATGTGTGCTTCTTTAACATGCAAAAAACTTGATCAAAATGTAATGTGTGCAATAAATATACAAATATGCGTATCACAATAATTAATATAATGACAAGAAACGAAAGTTTTCATGGAGATTTTGTTATTAGAAACTAAGTTTTAAAACTAAAAAGTGTAATCAATTTTTTTTTGTGTTTTTATGTTTTAAGAAAGCAGCATTAAAGAATTAAAAATAAACAATAGTAATTAATTAACTCAGAATTGACAACAAAGAAGATAGATGAGAAAAAATCTAAGAATACTTAATCTCCTAATTTTCTAAACATATGAATCACTAAAATCCCTCTAATATAATTACCAATCAATTACATGAACAATATATTCTAACCTAGCATGTATTCATCTCTTAAGTAAATTACATACTAAATAGTAATTAACCTAATCACACTCTCATGTCAATTAAATTATATACTACTTATTAAGTTCATCAATTATAAATCACATACAAAAGAACAATACATCTCTACCTAGAAACTATGTATGTTATTTAATCAAGACAAATGGTTAAATAATTATTTCAAATCTATTTAATTATTTTTATAGATCAATTGTTGGCTAAATAATTAATAGCATAAAAATTAGATTAAATAATATAAATAAATTAAAATCATAATTGGGATAAAATATTAGATCATCACATGTAGAAAATTAAGTTCATAAAGATCCTTAGATTAATAAATTAGCTAGAGATAATTTTGTTCATAAAATTCATATTTTTCATAAAAAAGACAAAAATTGACAAAAGAAAGTAGAAAAGAATAAATATAATCAATCTCTTTTTGAATCTCCACCAAAATTTTATATCTTTTTAATTTTTTTTCTATATTTTTCTCTCTTTTCGGCACCAAAAACTGATAAATGTGTGTTAATTTGGTTTCATTAGGGTTTTTTGGGCCAATTGGGGGGATTAAATTAGGCTCAAATGGAATCTAGACTATGAGATCAGCTTCAGATCAAGGGTTGAGATGAAAAAGGAATTAAACAGCATTGGCTAATGCATTTTTAACACGTGGTAGAAGGGAAATCATTGGACAAATTAGCGTATGATGCATGACAGGGTAGACTAGTCATGGTCAATACACCTTGAGTTAATGCCACATGGCATACTGTGATTTTTGGATATATAATGCATGGCACCCTGGTGGAAAGAATAGATGAATCACATATGACACATGGTGTACCCGTTGACTGCTCAGCAAAACTAGAAACGAACGTTGTGTTGACACGTGGTAGTTTCACGACACCGCATACGCAAAGATGTCAGGACTACTTCCCTTTACTTTCACGGCATCCATGCGGGTCGATCGTCATCTTACTTACGTGACATCTTCTAATTGGTCCTATATTAAATATTCATAAAAGATCTATAAAAATTCCAAAAAATATATTTTCACCCCTTTTTACTAAAAAGTCCATATTTGAAATTTTTTTAACCCTAATAGTATTATTTATTAAATAAAATGTATAAATATTAAGCAAAAAAGTATACTAATGACTCTACTTTTATAGAGTCATCATTGTTTATATTCAATATTACGCATGCCTACTTGCACTTAGGGTTATTCATCTTTCTCTTGATAAATATCCATCTTTCTTGATATTTATTTAAATGTGTATATGTTAATAATTACGAGTTTTTTCTCAAAGATCTCCTACCTTTTGTACATTAATAATATAAAATAAAAATCAAGATAGGAAATAACTTAATACTAATATATAAGCATTATCATAAGTATAAAATTTAAAACAAAAAAAATACACACTACACACAAGTTAGTAAAATAAAATATATTATAAAAAAATAATTTAGTACACAAAAATACTAAACATAAAGTAAAATAAATAAAAGAATTGGTAAATAAATAAAAATAAAGAAAATTAAAAATAAAAATAAAAGAAAAAGAAAAAAATTATTTTAAATCAATAAAAAGAAAATTAAATTAATTTTTTTAAAAAATTCTTTTAAGTTTTATATAAAATTTAAAATTCTATGTTTTTAAATAAAAAATCTTAAAATTTTCAAATGTTTAAAAATTTTAATATATAAAATTTAAAATATCTAAAATTAATTAAGAGCCTTGTTATTTTAAAATTTTAAGTAAAAATTATAATATTTTGAGCATAACTTGTTCTAGGATTTTGCTAATAAAAATTTAAAAACGTTATTATTCCTCACCAATGGTGTCAAAAACTTGATGTATCAAAACTTTGTATACAAATTTTGTATATTTTATAAATAGCTTGCAAGTTTACAAAACACTTATAGAAAACGATAAGTATAATACTAAGGTCGATTTTAAGAAAAATCACATAGTTTTTAAATAATTCAATAAATTTTAAAAAAAATAAATTAATGCTACACATTTTGTCACAACATTTAGATTTTTTAAAGGTTTAAACTAATGGCATAAACATAAAGATAAATTCAACAAACAATAAGCAAATAAACATTTACATTCAGAGAGAATTTATAGGATAAATTAGTTAGTTAATTATACTTAATTAATATTAAATAAGTTATTAAAAATATGAATTAAGATTATTGATTATCTTTTTTTTCGTAAAAAATTTCCTAATATTATGATCAATTTTATTGTTAATCAATTATCAATTGATATCTTTTAATGGGGATTAGTAGTTGATAGTTGATTAAATTATCCTTTATTCCTAAGGAATTAATAAATCATTTAATTGATACTTTTGGTGGGGTTGTCATTCTAAAATTTCATCAACATGTCTATGTTAAGACAATGATTTAATTATTTGAAAACTAACTTTTAAATTTTAAAACTACAATGAAAAATATATCGAGAAATTTGTCGATATATTTTTCAATAGTAAATCTTATAAAATATTTGAAATAGAGTTCTCTAAAGATTCAAATAATCAAATCTAAAATCAAATAGTTGACTTTAAATTAGATTTAGATAATTAAATCCTAAATCTTACTCACTTATTTATTTTGAAAAATACTTCGTTAATATATTGTTATTTTACAAATTTCATTTAAATCTTGATGAAGAAATAAAATTTAATTCATTTTATAAAAATATTTACTTATTTTATTATTTCATGAGTATAACAACATTACTAATATCCCATAATATTTTCAACCATAAATGCTTAATTTAATAAGTGATCAATAAATTAAACATAGCATATATAACAACAAATAAAGATAATATGAAAATAATATATTTAAATTATACCTCAAGTATATCCTTACAGAATATTAGTATTATTTCAATTTTTAGAAAAACTCCAAACATAATTTCCTACACTGTTTATGGAATCAAAAGTAAAACAACTACATAAATTATGTTTGTTCAACACTCAATTGAGATAAGAACATTAAAACTACTAAAAAAAGAAAAGCTAGATAGAAACTAAGAATTCAACTATAAAGAGAGTTGTGGGATGATTCTAAAAGAGAATATTGGGGTCCATTTTATAGGTTAAGAAAAGGAGAGAATAATGGATTAGATAGGTGGGCATTGCATCACATTTTTATTTCACACTGTTACCCATGTTCCTTTGAACAATTAGAACCCTATTTTATTTTACATCCTTTTTAATGGTTTAGAACATATGTAAACATTACATATGTCAATCTTTTATGCTTTAATATTGTAGTGGACTACTTTTAGGTAGTATTATTCAAGTGTTGATCTGTTAAATTGAGTACTTTTTAGACATACATGTGATTCCAAAAAAGGTAGATTTGCTTTAAAAAAATAATAAAACTATACAAATACAAATCTATTTTATCATTTAAGTGCTTACTTAAAATCACGTTGTATTAAGTACTTTAGACACTTATGAAGCTCCTATCAAATTTTCCTATCCTTAATATATGCTAGTTCTCATGTAAAGTCATAATTAGAAACCACAAATACATTTTTACATATTTCAATTAAAGATTTAATAACACTAATGTTCAAAAATCTAACAAATAGTAGTAGGGAACTATAACCATTCCTTCACTCTAGCATTCTCTATAATAACAAAACTTTGAAAGGGTGTGTGAAGTAGCTTCATTATTGACAATCCAACCATGTAATTTAAATAAGTAAAGCCTACGTATATTCCTATAGAACATCACAATATTGATAGAGTTGACTCTAGCACCATAGGCTTTTTCTTAAAATCAAATCTCTACTCATCAAAGGTATTTTCTAAAATCAAAAGGTCTTCTATTTGTTGTAATGGGACTAATGCTTACTTCATTCAGTCAAATGAAAGGGAAAAAAATGCTCATGAGTCTGTGGTGTAAGAAAAAAAGACCTATAAGGAATACTATCCTAAGACCAAGAATGGGTGAAATTTCTTTGTTTTGGACCCCAAGCTTCATTATTAGCATTATTTTTCAAACCTTTTCAACGACTAGTCCCTTTTTATATCTTTTCAACTTAATGTGATAACATATATGAATTGCTTAAAACAGTCACTCGGTGTCAAGCAATTCACTATGTAAAGTAAATCAAAAGTTCATAACCTAAGGACTATAACCTTTCCTGTACTACTATTTGCATAGAAAATGTGATCCAACCAAGATGGCTCTCTTTCGGAGCCCTACCACCACGTGATGTGTCATAATCACTAACAAGTCAAATATCTGTTATACTACTTAAGGTAAGGGTAACCCCATGCATATGTACCTATTTGCAACTATATCTTGGTGTTAATTCAATTTTATTTAACCCATCCAAAAATAGTTTTGCAAAAACACCCAACGTATCAACAATATTAAAAACCACTTGAACTATAGATGACATATACTTTAGAAAACACATTTACATTGAGAATCTCCAGTTTAAAAACTGCAAAAGTTTTCCCACATTTTTTATTTTTTTTTTCAAAATTCCAAATAAGGGGAGCAACTTGTCGACCACATTAGGAAGGGTAATATACATTACAGTGAAAATAATGGTTACAATTTATCACTAGCCTCTATGTTGAATACCTACCCAACACATCAGTGAGCTCCAAAAACTAGCAGTTTTGTTTTAACAAAAATTACAAAGTAGTTTTTCACAAATACTTTCAAATAACCAAAAAAAAAAAACAAAGAAGAAGATCCCAATGGATAAACACAACCTAAACATGTCAACTACATGCTCCAACCCCCAATGGAGTGTTTAACATACAAACATACAAAGTGTAACCATTATGTGAGTGTGTGTAATACTAAACCGTCAGTAATTGACCTTATATATAGGATGCCAATGCACTAAGTAAAATAAAATTGACTTTGTGTTTTGTAAGACTTGTAAGTATACGAATAGATACATTATAGGAATTACAAGACTTGTAGTATTCCAATTTGGCCTTTTGTGATAAAACACTCCATAAATAATATAGATACATCATCTAAACATAATGTAAGATGACCTAAAAAAGTTCATTTCCATTAACAAACTCCAAGGTATAACCCAGATAATCGAACACAAATTATGTACAATGAATATGCAAGTATACATATCACAACAAAGAATATAATTATAACAAAAGATTGTTTCCATGGAAATTATGTTATTAGAAACTAATTTTTAAAACAAAAATTAAAAGTCAATTGTTTTGGGTGTTTTTATATTTTAAGGAGGCAAAATTAAAAGAACTAAAAATAAATAACAATAATTAATTAAATCAGAATTAGCAACTTAGAAGATATACAAGAAAATATGTAGGAATATTTAATCCCCCAATTTTCTAAACATGTGAATCACTAAAATTCCCCTAATATAATTATCAATCAATTACATGATTTATTGAATCTAACTTAGCATGTATTTCTCTCTCAAGTAAATTACACACCATATAGTAATTAATTTAATTACACTCTCATGTCAATTAAATTGCATACTACTTATTAAGTTCATCAATTATGGATGACATACATAAGAATCATACATCTTTTCCTAGAAATTATACATGTTATTTAATCAAAACAAATAATTAAATTATTCTCTCAAATATATTTAATTGCCTTTATAAATCAATTATTGGCCAAACAATCGAGAGTATACAAATCAGATTAAATAATATAATTACATTGAAATCATAATTGGGGTAAAATATTAGATCATCATATGGTGAAATTTGAGTTCATAAGACACCCAGATTAATAAATTAACTATACATAATTTTGTTTATAAAGCTCATATTTTTCATAACGAAAAACATAAAAATTGATAAAGAAAGGAGAAGAAGAAATAGAATAAATCTCTTGAATTAAAGTACCAATCTCCTCTTTAATGCCCACCAAAATTATACCTCATCTTGAATTTTTCTATATTTTTCTCTCTTCTTGGCTCCAGAAATTTATAAAAATTATGTTAATTTTGGCTTATTAGGGTTTATGGGGCAATTAAGGGGTTAAATTAGCCTCATGTGCATTCTAGATTATCAAATCAACTTCAGATCAAAAGTTGAGCTGAAAAAAATAAATAATAGCGCTAGCCAATAGGAGCATGCTACGTGGCACATGGTATTCACTGGGTGCATCAGAGCACAACGCATGGCAAGGAAGATTAGTCTTAGTCACCAGAAGTTAAGTGATTTCCATATGGTATAACATGATTTGTAGTTATGGATTGCACGGTGCATAAGTTGAAAGCATGGAAGAATCAAGTGATGACGCGTGTCGAGTGCATTGATTGTGTCACAAACTTAGAATGAACACAGTATTGACATTTGGTAAGGCTTTGCATCACTTTATACACCTAGATTTTTGTGATTGGCCTTTTACACTTACATGTGGTCCACATGGTTTGCTTCGTCAATTTCGCTGCTTGTGTGATGTCCACGTTATAACTTCTAATTAGTCATGCGTTAAAAATTCATAAAAACTCCATAAAAATAATAAAATATTAAAAAAAATTATATTTTCACCCATTTTCACCAGAAATTTTATAGTTTAATATTTTTAACCCAAAAATACTACTTATTAAATAAAACGAGCAAATATTGTGTAAAAAGTGCACTTATGACTCTACTTTCAGAGTCATTACCAGACACTTCCAACTCACTTAACTCTAATGTATCCTTCTTATTGTGTTTCATCCATATTCATGAATCAACACATCCATCTTGATGCACACTCCATATTTCATATCTAAACTCAAAGCTCCACCCGAGCTTCAAAGTATATAGTTGTACCTATATCCTGCACACACAAAAGAACATATCCCTATCAACATATCAAGCAGACTAAGTGTAGTATAAAAATAATAGCTATCACGTGACCCATATACAAGTACATACTAATAGGATAAGCACAATCAAACATGAAACATATAAACAACATGACTCAACAACTCCCCTTAGTTTCATGCTACACTCTCCTATGTCTATGCAAGTCAAGCAAGCATGATATAGTGAAATCCTACACTTACATCCTATGTAGCAATCAATGAGTTGTGCAAAAAACGTCTCACCATTTTGACAAAAAAAGTCAAAGGAATACTTATGCATCTAGTAGAGACAAATTGAAGCAATAACACAACATGCAACTCAACTCATATAAACTATAACACATAAACATTCAACAAAACATGCTTAAAAATACATATATAAACAATGTTGAAAGAGATATCCAATAACTAAAACCCAAAAATATTTTCATTAATAAAAGTTTTGATAACAATTTTGGATGAAAGCTACATCAAAAACAAAAACAAAATAAAAAAATCAAGAATCTGCTCCATCTTTTGCCTTATCCTCTAAGAAGGTTCTTTGAGTCCTAACTCTAGACTCCCTAGAAGTACTCATTTGGGTCAATATTAGAGGTATCAATCATTTATTCAAAAGAATCAGTTGTCGGTGACAAATGAACTCTTCAAAAAAGGCCACTTTGGTTAGCACCAGCAATGTGGATACAAGAGGCATCACCATACACCTATAGTTTGATAAAAGGGTGAGAGTGTTTAGATTATGGAGAACCATACCAAGAAGAGCAAGTCATTAATATGAAACAAGGTTTTTCTATAAAAGGCATACTTTTGATGATCCGTAGCATAATCATGAATCATTTTAGTCAATTTCATTGTGATCGTAGAAAACTCTTGATGAAGTAGAGAGAGCTCAAATTATTGATGACTTTAGAAGGGAAGAAGTAAGAGGAATAGTATTATGAGGACAAGGAACAAACATATAGACATTTTAAAATTTTAAGGAACTCATGAGGAAACTCTCCATTGAGTATATTCTCCAACTCAAAGGAAATGAAAGAAAAATAATGATCATGTATATCAAAGGGGATATAATATTCTAATGACGTCATTCCTAGAGAATATGATCTCAAATCCTCTCATAATAAAGAGATAAAAAAAGCACAAGTATGATGTGGAGCAATAACAAAACAAAGAAAACCTTCTATACAAAAGAATAATTAAAGATACATAGAAATATCCAATAAAAGTATGCAAACCTTTCTCAAATAGTAGAAAAGCTGTCAATATGTATCTAGCGCTTTCCGATGAAATTTATAGCATGAGGAGAAGGACCAAACAGCTCAATAAAATCTTCTTGGTTCACTCGAATGTCTATGTTCTTTTTTGAATGCTTGGGAGTTATTTTTAAAATAGGTAGATGATGGCTCTATGAAAGTAGAATCATCAACACATTTTTTTTTACTTAATATTTACTTGTTTTATTCAATAAATAGTATTTTTTGGGCCAAAAATATTAAAATATAAACTTTTTAGTGAAAAGGGGTGAAAATATAATTTTTGGGATTTGTTTGAAATTTTTATGGATTTTTTATGAATATTTAACGTAGAGCCAATCAGGAGCTGCTATGTGGCTTGCCATGCAAGTAGAGGAGTTGAATGAGTAAGCCACGTGGATGCCACACAATCAAGGACAACGAATCACGTTACATCTCATGTGAGAAGGATGAACTACGTGCCCTGTGTCAACATGGCTTTCAATTAGAGTTTGGAGATCGGTCAAACTAGATTACCATGTTTCTCCACGTGATTACTTCCCACGTTCCACTTGTATGCCATGCCATCCATTTCCATGAATTGCATTATACCACGTGTCGTTGACTTTGACTGGTTTACCCTACCATGCATTGTTCTCTGATTCGCTCAATGGATTTCATGTGCCACGTGTAGTGCTGTGATTGGTTGGTGTTGTTAGTTGCGCTTGTTTTGATCTCAGCTCTTGATTTGAAGCTAATCTAATGGTCCAAATCACACTTGAGCTTTATTTAAGCTCCTAATCACCCCATAGACCCTAAGGAGATGTCATTAGCATAATTTTGGTTAGTTTTTGGAGCTAAAAAGAGAGAAAAATACAAAACAATTCAAGAGGGGATACAATTTTGGTGGAGATTCAAGCGGAGATTAATACTACAATTCAATAGATTGATTGTATTTATTTTTTTACTATTTTATTTATCAATTTTTATGTCTTTCTTTATGAAAAATATGAGCTTTATGAACACAATTATGTGTAGTTAATTTATTAATCTAAGGATCTTTGAACCCAATTTTCAACATGTGATGATATAATATTTTACCCCAATTAAAATTTTAATTTAATTATATTATTTAATGTGATTTTTATGCTATTAGTTGGTTGACCAATAATTTATCTATAGAGGTAATTAAATTGATTTGAGAGAATTATTTAATTAATTGTCTTGATTAAATAACATGCATAGTTTCTAGGTAGAGATGTATGATTCTTATGTATGTGATCCATAATTGATGAACTTAATGAGTAGTATACAATTTAAATGGGATGAAAGTGTGATTAAATTAATTACTATATGATGTGTAATTTAATTGAGAGATGAATACATTCTAGGTTATATTATATTAATTATGTAATTAATTGATAATTATATTGGAGGAATTTTAACGATTCACATGTTTAGAAAATTGGGGGATTAAATATTGCTAGATATTTTCTCACATATCTTCTTAGTTATTGAATCTAATTTAATTAATTATTGTCCTTTACTTTTAATTATTTTAAATTTTCTTCCTTAAAATATAAAAACAAAAAAATTAATTTTTATTTTTTAGTTTTAAAAATTAGTTTTTAATAGAATAATTTCCGTGGGAACGATATTTTCTTATCATTATATTACTTTTTGCGATACGTATACTTGCATATTTGTATATGACAATCAAGTTTTTGGCACCATTGCAGGGATTATAAATATTAGAAATTAATAATATTTTTTTATTAGTTTTTATTTTAGTTATTTTTCTTAATTTTTATTTTAATTTACTTATTTTCTTTTAGTGACTTATTTATTTATTTTCTTTACTCATTTATTTATTTTTTACTCTAATTTATTTATTTAGTTGTTTATTTTTTTAATTTTTATTTAGACATCTTCTTTAGTATTGTAGAATTATAGTTGTCATTTGCATAAGTAGAATTCGTGAAAGAGAAATCTTACCTTTAGATCTTGAAATTAAACATATTTTGAAGTCAATAAGCAAACAACAAGTTGTCACCCTATAGAAAAAAATGGCTAATCCATTAGGCATAAACAATAATGAGTTAAACTTGAACAATCAAATGCTTTTGATGGATGATAAAGATAGAGCTATGAATGAATATGCAATACCTACATTGGGAGGGCTAAATCCAAGTATTACAAGGCCAAAAATTCAAGCTAATTAGTTTACTTTGAAGCCAGTGATGTTTCAAATGCTACAAAAAGTTGGACAATTCGGCAGATTACCAACAGAGGATCCTCATCTTCATCTCAGATTGTTTATTGAAGTTGTAGATTCATTTAAGGTCAGTGGTGTGACCGAGGAGGCATTTAGGCTTAGATTATTCCCTTACTCTTTGCGAGACCATGCTTGAGCTTAGCTAAACTCTTTGCCACCTAATTCCATTACAACTTGGAATGGTTTGGTGGAGAAATTCTTGATGAAATACTTTCCACTAACAAAGAATGCCAAATCTTACAATCAAGCTTATGATTTACTTGAGAAAATGGCTAGCAATAGTTATCAATGCCCAATGGACAAAATGATAGCCAGAAGAAAGGTAACTAAAGTGTATGAGGTAAATGATATCACAACACTTTGATCGGTGCAAAACTGCAAGTGCACAGTATCGTAGTATTATAATAAAGTGATAAGAAGAGTATTTTCCTCAAGGATTGATAAATTACTTTTGATAAATACCAAAATTATACTAATCTCAATTTTATCTAGAAAAATCACTAAGCTTGTTGTAATTGAAATTTAAAATAAAGTTAATTTAAAGAAAATGCGCAAAAGAAAATAAAGATATTGTTCAAAGGTCAAATTAATAGGAAGGAAACTTTTAGGAAATCAATTTCACCTAATCCCTCACTATGCTTTACTTATCTAGCTAATTGAATTTAATTCTATCTATTTATTAGTAATCTCCAAAAAACATCCAAAAGACTCTTTTGACAATCAATTGGAAACATTCTTGTCAATTAATTTACATAAGAGTATGCAATTTAATAAAGGAAGAAATCATTAAAACCAATGTTTTTAAAACTACACAGGTTCATACAAGTATTTCGATCTCTATATTTACCTATGTCGAAATATTTCAGATCTATCCTACAATTCCCTCTTTCATTAGTAAATCACAAGACTAAAGTCATCTAATTAATTGTCAGACAAACATGAAGAGAAATAATTCAAATTAACATAAAAAATTAAGCCTAGTTTGGAATTAAATTACAACTTTTTCCTAGAATAAAGAAAAATTACTTCAAGCTAAAAATTAAATTTAACATAAATAAATTCACCGAAAAGAATCTACTTTCATGTCTTCTCCCATGTTTTCTTTTCCTTTTCTTTTTTCAGGTCTGCGTAGAATCTTTTTTTTCTCTTCTACGTTGTCTCACCTTTTCTTCCTTCTTTTTTTTCTCCCTCTCCTCTTTATATATATATATATATATATATATATATATATATATATATATCTATATCTATATCTAATAACTTACTCTTTTTACATCAAAGATAGTAGGAAAATCAATCAAAAATTCAGCAATTTGTCAAGAAAGATTTAAGAATTAACTTCAACCTAAAGCTAAGTCCTTGTGTGTGAGTGTGTGTATGTGAAATAGTTAATTTAACTCCAAACCACCAACCAATTCAGATAAAAGTAGAACAACTGATATAAGAAGAATTCTCTTAAAACTTAACTCTATAAGTCCAATTTTCAGAAATCCTCTCCACTAATGTAATCAAATAAAAAATTCAGAGATCAAAATGTCTTTAATCAAGGTTTTAATGACAAACCACAGGGTGAGGACTAAGAAAAAAAATTGATATGAGAAATCAAAGCAAACTGGGCAAATACTCAATGAAAAAAAAAACAATAAAAAGAATATACATAGGATTCATACTGATGAGTGCTCAAAAAGCACTAAAATTACCATGATTTTATGCAAATTAATTGATTAAAAATATATATATTTATATGTTTTATCATATATTTATATAAATTTGTCTTTTGTGGAATCACGGGTATTTGTATTGTTTTTCAGGTATTTTCGCTTAAAAACGTCACTTAAAGACTCAAAAAGGAATACTGGAAGCAATACATCACAAATATATTAATAAATAAATGGGTAAAGGTCAAAAAATATGGAAAAATTGGACAAAATGGGTCGAAAAGGTAAAAAATGTCAAAAAGGAGAAAATCGTGCCCGGAGCAGCCCACCACGCGCGAAGCATGGCCCACGTCCGCGCGTAGATGCGCGCGCCTTCCTCCAGATCCGCCTTTTCTTATGTTTTAGCTAGTTTCTCTTAGCTTTAGAGTTCTTCATTTTTTGGGAAGAACTAGTTATGTTTTTGTAATTTATTAGCTTTTTGATTCAATAAATGGGAGTGCAAATTCCGTTTGGAGGGTTTCTAGCAACGAGAATGGCATCGAAGTACTGTAAGGATTTTATTTTCTTTGCAGTTATTTTTTATGCTTATTTCTTACATGTTATATTTAATTTTTCTGTGATTAAATTTAACTGTGCTGGCTGTCTGTAAAAATGATATAATAATAACGTTGTTATGCTTCCGAAATAATGAATAGGTAAAAATCTCTAAAATGAATTGATTTTATTTTTATTCAAGATTTTATATTAAGAATGTTAGAGAGAAATATATTATTTTTCATTACAAACTTAAATCTGAAAATTAGATTTTAAGGTTTAGTTATCCTATAGGTCGATTCTGATAGGTTTCTTTTTATTTGTTGGTACAATCGCCCGGTAGTTAGAGTGAAGCTCTATTTCAAAAGTTTTTATAAGAATTATTATCTGAAAATGTATTGACAACATGTTTTCAGTAGTAGTTTTAAAACTTGAAAGTTAGTACTCGGATAACTAAATTCTTAGGTTTAATTTGGACACATTGAATAAAGTTTAAATCGTTTAACTCACCAAAGGTGGCATTTAAATGGTTCATTTTCAATCTCTTAGAAAAAGGAATTAATTTAATTAACCAAATTAGTTATCAACCCAATCCATAGGTGTTAATTGATTTGTTTAGTTAACAAAGAATATCTAACCCAACCAAATGTGGTATTCATACAAAAAAGGGATAATCAATAAATATCAATTCATATCTTTAATAACCTAAATAATACGAGCAAGCATAATTAACTTAGTTATTATATCCATAAATACTCCACTATTTATAAAAGATAAAATTTGCATGAATGTTTATTGAATCTATGTTTATTTTTCTGTTATTAGATTAAAAACACAAAACCCCCAAATATCGTGACAGGATGTTTAGGATTTAATTTCGTTTTTAAAAGTTTGAATAATAAATTAAAAACCACATACATTCCTTCCTTAGATCGACTTGGGAGTATACTTATCATTTTCTACGAAATGATTCATGCACTTGCGAGAGTTTTATAAATATAAAACCAAAGATTGGCAGGATCGGCGATGCCAGTTTTCGCTCATCAAAGTTTTTGACAATCCTGATTCTGCTCATCAAGTTTTTGGAAAATAAAACAAATAAATAAAGACAAAATAAAAAAAACCAAATTTTTAATTTTTTGAGTTTAATTTTTATTATTATTTTTATTTATTTTAAATCATAATTTTTTTTTACCTTTTTCAATTTTATTTTATTATTTTATTATTTTTCTTTCTTTAGCTATTTTTTTTCTTCTTGATTTTTATTTAACTTACTTAAATTAGTTTTTTTTACTAACTTAATTAACTTAGATTTTTTTTAACATTAACTTAGGTTTTTACTTAAATTTTCATTAACTTAATTAGCTTAGTTTTTTTTACTTCACTTAACTTAATTAACTTTTTTTTCACTTAACTTAATTAACTTAGATTTTTTACTTCACTTATAGCTTAATTAACTTTTTTTTACTAACTTAATTAACTTAGATTTTTTTAACTTAACTTAATTAACTTAGATTTTTTAATTCACTTAACTTAATTAACCTTTTCTTTAAACTTAATTAACTTAGATTTTCATTAACTTAAATTTTTATTTAACTTAACTTAATAACATGAAAAGTAAAGATCTAAGGGAGTTAAATGCAGGAGACTAGTTCTTGGAAGCCTTTGTGCCACTAGTCTTCCCGGGAACGTTGATGCTAGGAGGATGGTTTTTAAAGAGCCTTTACCATATTCTTTCCTGGGAGACTCTGGTTATACCGATTATGTTATTTTTTTCTTAAAGCAGAAAAACAAAATTCACGAACTATCTCCAAAATTTTAAAGTTTTAATTACAATCTAAGGAGCTAGTTTCTTTGTTTAATCTAGATACAATTGTGTTTTTATGCCTTAATTATTTGATTTGTACCTAGATGTAGGTTATCTAAAAACTCAAAATATGCCTCTAGTTTTAAGATCTGAAAGAAATCGAAAATCAATAGAGGCGTAAATTTGAAAAGTATAGGTAGGCAACATTGTCTTACTTGTAGGTTTGATTAACTCGATGATGAGGGGACATTGAGTTTACTTCAAATGCAATCTGACTAACGTCTTGCTAAGACGTTAAACTATATTGGATGGGAGGTAACCCATCATTTTAGGTAATTTTCTTTTATTTCTTTTATTTACTTAATTTTATTGTTTATTTCATTTTAATTACATGTGAATAATTTTTAAATTGTTAAAACTAAAAATATTTGTCGAGATGTTAGAAGTTCACAACGATCTGTCTCTATACACTTTAATGATGAATATGATGGATGCACTTGCATTTTCCATTACTACTTGCACTTTCTCAAGAAATAGGTAATCTTTCTTCTCTTTTCTCTTTATCTTTAATTTACAGTTGTTAAATTGAGGACAATTTAGGTTCTAGGTTGGGGGTGATGAAAAGTTACCATGTTTAATTAAATTTTTTTTGACAATTTAAAAATAAAAAAATAAAAAAATAAAAAATATATATATAATAATTTTTTTATTTTATTTTTATGTTCACATTTTCATTTTTTTGTGTTTGGTTTTATTTCTATTTTGTGTGATTTAGTAATTTTTGGAATAAAAAAAAACTTTTCTCACAAAAATTTATCATTTCTTTAAATCAAATTTAAGTAAATAGTTAAGCCTTTTGTACTGTTAGATTAATTTTTGAAAACATATCATGAAATATTTTGTAATTATTTTTTGATAATTAGTTAGTTTTTGTCATAACTAGTATTTCTTGATAAGATGTAGAAATTATATTAAACCCAAAATCGGTGTTTATGAATTTTTTTAGTAGACTACTTTTGTGAGATAATTTGAGCCTAATTTCCTTTATTCGAGTGAAATATATATTTTTTCTACTCCAAACACATTTCTTATTTCTTCAAATTTTTAGATGATCTCTATAGGTATTAGCATTGAATGTATGAATTTTTTTCTCATCTTAATAGAGTATTATATTTTTTATTATTATTGCTTACATTAAATGACTTGAGTACAAATTGATAGTATATGCTTATATCAATTCATGCATGTTGTTACAAAAAAAAGAGACATATCTGGGGTTACCTAAACCAAGATCAAACAGAAAAGCCACAAAATTAACCACTCACCAAAATCCAAAAAAAATGTACAATCTGTACATAGGTTGACTCTCTAAAATATATATATTGAGAAATATCTTCAGAAAAAAATAGAGAGATAAAGAATATATAGTATAATCTACATACTATAACCCACATTGCCTACAAAGTTGTGAGTAAAGGCTAATTTGGTTAATTAAAAATTAAATTATCCTAAATCACTTCCGTGGATTGACACGGTTGCATTTAGCCTATGCAACAAGCCTTTAAACACCTAGGTTGCCCTAGTGGACGAGTTTGAGTCTCGTGAGGGTTTTCAGTAATGATACCCACAAACATTGAACTAAATGTAAAAATCAAAAGAAACAATAAAAACAAACAACTTAAAAATTAAATTTACAACAAAATCACAAATTAACATCTCACAAAAATGTCTCATACTTTTTAATCTCCTTTAAGATCATAATTAAAATCTCAAGCATAAGTTTTTTTAATCTCTTTAAACAATCATGATTTATTATAATAATTAGTCGAAAAATCATTTTCATATTTCATGTCAAAAATGTATCAGTTTAATTTCACCCAATTTCAGTGTCATGAATCGAATTAGAAGCGCTTCGACTCTATTCACGACAAGTCAATACTCTCGAAACACTGAATCCTATGGGTTCAAACACTCATACTATTTTATATGCGAAAGAGTTGATGTATAGAAATGATCTAATATGTTCGCATATGTATAAAGAATAAAGGCTCAAAGTGTTATTTTAACATTGATCTCATGAAAGGAATCAAATGTATAAATTATAAAGATATCATATATAAAAATTATTTTCATGTATAAATCAAAATCATTAAGAAAAAATTTCAAGATATATGCCTTTTATAAATGAAGAGAGTGCAATGACTTTTTAGGGAATTATTTCCTATATCTTTCTTTTGTAATTAACTTTTACTCACAACTTTGTAGGCAATGTGGGTTATAGTATGTAGATTGTACTATATATTCTTTATCTCTCTATTTTTTTCTGAAGATATTTCTCAATATATTTATTTTAGAGAGTCAACCCATGTACAGATTGTACATTTTTTTTTGGATTTTGGTGAGTGGTTAATTTTGTGGCTTTTCTGTTTGATCTTGGTTTAGGTAACCCCATATATGTCTTTTTTTTGTAGCAGTCATGCATGAACAAGATATAAGCATATACTATCAATTTCTACTCAAATCATTTAATCTAAGCAATAATAATAAAAAATATAATACTCTATTAAGATGAGAAAAAAATTCATACATTCAATGCTAATACCTATAGAGATCATCTAAAAATTTGAAGAAATAAGAAATGTGTTTGGAGTAGAAAAAATATATATTTCACTCTGAATAAAGAAAATTAGGCTCAAATTATATCTCACAAAGGTAGTCTCCACTAAAAATAAATCATAAACACCGATTTTGGGTTTAATATAATTTCTACATCTTATCAAGAAATATAGTTATGACAAAAACTAACTAATTATAAAAAATAATTACAAAATATTTCATGATATGTTTTGAAAAATTAATCTAATAGTAGAAGAGACTTAATTATTTACTTAAATTTGATTTAAAGAAATGATAATTTTTGTGAGAAATATTTTTTTTCAAAAATTACTAAATCACACAAAATAGAAATAAAATCAAACACACAAAAAAAAAATGAAAATGTGAACATAAAAATAAAATAAAAAATTATTATATATATATTTTTTATTTTTTTATTTTTTTATTTTTAAATTGTCAATTTGTTTTTTAATTAAGCATGGTAACTTTTCACCACCCCCAACCTAGAACTTATATTGTCCTCAATGTAACAACTGTAAATTAAAGATAAAGAGAAGAAAGATTACCTATTTCTTGAGAAAGTGCAAGTGCATCCATCATATTCATCATTAAAGTGTATAGAGACAGATCGCTGTGAACTTCTAACATCTCAACAAATATTTTTAGTTTTAACAATTTAAAAATTATTCACATATAATTAAAATGAAATAAACAATAAAATTAAGTAAATAAAAGAAATAAAAGAAAATTACCTAAAATGATGATTTAAGCCCCATCAGCTTAGTTTAACGTCTTAGCAAGACGTAAGTCGGGATTGCATTTTAAGTAAACTCAATGTCCCCTCATCATCGGGAAGTTAATCAAACCTACAAGTAAGACAATGTTGTCTACCTATACTTTTTCTACCATGCCCTATTGATTTTCAAATTTCTTTTCAGTACTTAAAACTATAGGCATACTTTAGTTTTTAGATAACCCAAATCTAGGTACAAATCAAATAATTAAGTCATTAAAACACAATTGTACCTAGATCAAACAAAGCAACTAACTCCTTAGATTGTAATTAAAACTTTAAAATTTTGGAGATAGTTTAGAAATTTTTGTTTTTTTTAAGAAAAAAAAATAACATAATCAGTATTAACCAAGAGTGCTCCCAGGAAAGAATGGTGGTGCAAAGGCTCCTTTATTTATTTTATTTTTTAACTTAAAATTTTTGAAATGTTTTTTTTTTATTTTTTTTTACTATTCATGAACGGTAAAACTTTTTTTAATTCAAATTTTAAATTTCTAAATTATTTTATTATTCACGCTACAATTTTTATTTAATTTTTTTTATTTTTTTTATTTTTACTATTCATTAACGGTAAAAACTTTTTAATTCAAATTTCAAATTTCTAAATTATTGTACTATTCACGCTACAATTTTTTTTTAATTTTTTAATTTTTTTAAAATTTTTCTTATGAAATTTGAAATTTGATTAAATGTTTTATTTTTTTACAAAAATAAAAAAAAATCACAATTATTTACAGCACAAAAATATTTTTAAAATTTTGATAAATAAATTAAAAACGCTATTCCTTCCCCAGCAACGGTTCCAAAAACTTGATGAGCAGAATCAGGATTGTCAAAAACTTTGATGAGCGAAAACCGGCATCGCCGATCGTGCCAATACTTTGGTTTTATATTTATAAAACTCTCGCAAGTGCACGAATCATTTCGTAGAAAATGATAAGTATACTCCCAAGGTCGATCTAAGGAAGGAATGTATGTGGTTTTAATTTATTATTCAAACTTTAAAAATGAAATTAAATCTAAACATCCCGTCACGATATTTTGGGGTTTTGTGTTTTTAATCTAATAACATAAAATTAAACATAGATTCAATAAACATTCATGCAAATTTTATCTTTTATAAATAAGTGGAGTATTTATGGATATAATAACTAAGTTAATTATGCTTGCTGCATTATTATTTAGGTTATTAAAGATATGAATTGATATTTATTGATTCTCCCTATTTTGTATGAATACCACATTTGGTTGGGTTAGATATTCTTTGTTAACTAAACAAATCAATTAACACCTATGGATTGGGTTGATAACTAATTTGGTTAATTAAATTAATTCCTTTTTCTAAGAGATTGAAAATGAACCATTTAAATGCCACCTTTGGTGGTTAGCTTTAAACTTTATTCAACGTGTCCAAATTAAACCTAAGAATTTAGTTATCCGAGTACTAACTTTCAAGTTTTAAAACTACTAACAACAATGTTGTCAATACATTTTCGATAATAATTCTTATAAAAACTTTTGAAATAGAGCTTCACAACTACTAGGCATTGTACCAACAAATAAAAGAGCACTACTCTAAATCGAGCCTGATAACTAAACCTTAAAATCTAATTTTCAGATTTAAGTTTGTAATGAAAATAATATATTTCTCTCTAACATTCTTAATATAAAATCTTGAATAAAAATAAAATCAATTCATTTTAGAGATTTTTACCTATTCATTATTTCTCGAAGCATAACAACGTTATTATTATATCATTTTTACAGATTGACAAGACAAGTAAATTTAATCACGAGACAAATTAAATATAACATGTAAGAAATAAGCATAAAAAATAAGCAAAGAAAATAAAATCCTTACAAGATTGATGCCATTCTCGTTGCTAGAAAACCTCCAAACGGAATTTGCACTCCCATTTATTGAATCAAAAAGCTAATAAATTACAAAAACATAACTAGTTCTTCCCAAAAAATGAAGAACTCTAAAGCTAAGAGAAACTAGCTAAAACATAAGAAAAACTAAAAAAAAACTAAAAACTAAGAAATGGAGAGAAACAAAGAAGAGAGAAGTGTGCTTTGAGGTGTCTTATGAAGAAGAAGGGGGTATTTATAGGTGAGGACGGAGAGAAAAAGTGGGTGAAAAAATGTTAAAAAATGGTGAAAACGCGTAGTGCAAATGGTGAGGTCATTGATGACGTCAGCATGACATCATGGGGGCGACTACACGTGAAAAATGGGGCGAAATGGCGTCGGTGCGCGCGGAGGGTAGCTGGGGCGCGAACAAGCGCACGCGTGAACAGTGATAGCGCGTTGCGGTGCGCACAAATCTGGAGGAAGGCGCGCGTATCTGCGCGTGGACGTGGGCCATGCTGCGCGCGTGGCTCGGCGCGGCTGTGCGCTGGCGCGCGCGTGGTGGGCTGCTCCGTGCGCGATTTTCTCCTGTTTGACATTTTTGACCTTTTCGACCCATTTTGTCCAATTTTTCCATATTTGTTGACATTTCCTCATTTATTTATTAATATATTTGTGATGTATTGCTTCTAGTATTCCTTTTTGAGTCTTTAAGTGACGTTTTTAAGCGAAAATACCTGAGAAACAATAAAAATACTCGTGATTCCGCAAAAGACAAATTTATATAAATATATGATAAAACATATAAATATATATATTTTTAATCAATTAATGTGCATAAAATCATGGTAATTTTAGTGCTTTTTGAGCACTCATCACATACCATAGCTCTTTCTCGATAATATGCTCATATTGATGACAATATTGTTGCCATACTCAATAAGGGTTGTGCTCCTTTTTTTCACCTTGATACTCAATAAGTTGAGTGTTTTTTTTCTTCTTTTTTTGGTGTGGTTGTCTTGACACTTATAGCCTTTACTAATTTCAACCACTTTAACCCTTTTTCGACTCTTGCCTTTTCACTTTCTTTTTTTTCACACTTTGATCAAATAAAGAAAACATAATGTGGATTATTTAAGGTAAATTTATGGTTTTTCAGGCTTCGAACGGGAATGGTTTATGTAGTTAAAAGAAAAAATAAAGGCTTATGTAAATTAAGGCTCAATGGGGTTAACTTTGGGAATACACTATGTAAATATGGTGTGATAATTAGGATGGTTAGGAAAGCTTTTTGGTTGTGACAAAAAAATTGCCTAGATCATTTCTCTAGTATTTGGTATCAACTACGATTTTACCTTAAGGATCCATCAACGGATTCTAAAGCAAAGAAAGATTGAACTTTTCAGACCCAGTTAATTTAACTCCTTCTCTTCGGACCTAGTTAATTTAACTCCTTCTCTTTATAGGAAAAATAGAGTACATAAAAATTGATTATGTGCTCATTTATTTTCAAGGACAAAGATTTAAATCAAAGTACCCACAAAACTCTAACTAACATAATAGTAGATTTTGAAAAAAAAATTTCTCAATCATAAATTTCATAGTCATAGTGAATTCAATCATACTCAAATACATGCTTGATAAGAGAATTCAACAACTCAAGACTATAGGATTTGACACCCCCAAACTTAAACTAAACAATGTCCTCATTGTAAGTCAAAAGTGAGACAGATAGAAGAAATGAATGGAACTTCCCTGGTTTTATTGTGGATCCACGTTAGTTAGTAATTTTCAGCTCTTTATTCCTAAAAAAAACCAGCTTCAAAATCCAAATTGTTTAAATAGATAATAAAAAAAATAAAATAAAATAAGAGAAATAATAAAAGAACGTTTGATGAGCTTCAAAATCCATAAGCGCTTGATTTATAGTCTATGGCCAAACTTTTCAATCTTCATCAATTAGGATTTCAAAGAGGAATAAATGCACAATTCCTCTGCATTTGTTCTCCATAATAGTGCTTCAATCTTTGATCATTAACTCTAAATATATTCCATATCTTGTCCTTCAAGTCTTTTGATCCAAAAATGGAAACTTTTTCAATTGTATAAGGAGCTGTCCATCTTAATCTTAACTTACCTTGGAAGAGTTTTAGTCATGAATTAAAAAGCAAAACCTACTGTCCTGGAGAAAACTCATGCCTAAGAATCTGTTTGTCATGCCACTTCTTTGTCCGTTCTTTGTAGATATTTGCATTTTCATAAGCATCATTCTATAACTCATCTATTTCATTCAATTGAAGAAGTCGCTTCTCCCTTGCTGCCTTCAAATAAAATTAAAATTCTTTATAGCCCAATATGCTTTATGCTCAAACTCAATAGGGAGATGATAAGCTTTTCCAAACGAAAATTCATCCTTGAAAATTTCAATTATATCTTCCTCTATATTAGAAAAGATAGCCATCATGTAATGTTCAAATGTTACTGAGGCATTGTACAATCCAAAGGGCATCCTTTTATAAACAAATGTTCAATAGGGGCATATGAATGTAGTTTTATCCTGATCTTTGAGGGCTATGGCAATCTGGTTATTCCTCGAATAACCATCTAAGAAGCAATAATAATGATATCCAGCCAATTGATCTAAAATTTGATCAAATAATGGAAATGGAAAATGATCCTTCCTTATTAGTTTGTTCAACTTGTGGTAATCTATAAATACACATCAACTTATGAATGTTCTTGTTGGAATAAGCTCATTGTTGTCATTTTTCATCACCATCATTCCACCCTTTTTTGATACAACATGCATTGGACTTACCTATGAGCTATCTGAAATAGCATAAATAATTCTAGCATTGAAGAGCTTCAAAATTTTAGCTCTCACAACTTCCTTCATTGTTGGATTTAATCTTCTTTAAGGCTGAATTGATGGTTTGTAAGGTTCCTCCATTAGAATCTTGTGCATGCAAATGGATGGAATTATACCTTTTATGTTAGAGATAGTCCATCCCAAGGCTATTTTATGCTCTCTTAACACACATAGTAACTTTTCCTTTTCTTCGGGTGTAAGTGATGCTGCAACAATCACTAGAAAAGTGTAACTATCAACCAAGAATGCATAGCAAAGATGCTTAGGCAATTGCTTCAACTTTGAAGTTGTAGTTTGCTGCACCTTGTCTATAGAGATTACAAACTCTATCTTTGCTAGCATTAGTTCTAGCCTTTCCACTTGTGTGCTAAATGATGTAACATGTTACAATACTTCCAAGGAAAATACATACTGGAGAATATTCACTAACAAAAGGTAAATCAGGTTCACCAAAAGCGAAGTTATTAAAATCATAAGCATTAGATGAAGTGATGATACATCGTTCTAGGTGATTGGCTGGCATATCTTCTTGAAAGGCTTCTACTTCACATTGTTAAATGATATCAACCCAAAAGAAAGTACTCGGATCTTCTGGTAATCTCATGGCTTCATAGATGTTGAACGTAACCTCTTCCTTATTCACTCTCAATGTTTACTCACCTTTTTGAACATCAATTAAAGCTCTTCTCGTAGCCAAGAATGGTCGGCCAAGAATTAATGGGACATCTTGGTATTTATTCATATCTAACACCACAAAATTAGCAGGAAACATAAATTTATCCACCATTACCAATACATCTTCTATGATTCCCTGTGGATATTTGGTGGATCGGTCTACTAGTTGCAAAGAAATTGTTGTTTATTTCATCTCTCTAAGTCCCAATTTCCTATAAACATATTATGGCATAGGATTAATGCTCTCACCAAGATCACATAAAAATTTATCAAAAAATGAATTTCCAATAGTGCAAGCGAAAGTGAAACTCCCAAAATCTTTTAATTTTTGAGGTAATTTCTTTTGAAGAATGGCACTACATTCTTCAGAAAGCTTCACTATTTCCAACTCCTCCAACCTTCTCTTATTAGACATGATGTCTTTTAGAATTATGGCATAATTTTGCATTTTTTCCAAGGCATCTACAAATGGTATATTTATGTGAATTTTCTTAAAGATATCCAAAAACTTAGAAAATTGCTTATCTAATTTTTGTTTTTGAAAATGTTGAGGATAAGGAAGTGGAGTAAAGAAAATAGGAGGATTGTCAGGAAATGAAATTGATGGAGGCTTGTCAGTCTTTTTTTGTGTATTATCAACAATCTCCTTTTCTTCTACTTTAGTATTGCTTTGGCCATTGTTTGGAGTTGTAGGGGTGGACTCAATTTCCTTTGATGGTGGCCTCTTAATTTCTCTTCCTATCCTAAGTGTAATGGCCTTGCATTGTTCCTTTGGATTCACTTCTGTATTGCTAGGAAAAGTTCCTCTTTGTTGAGCATTAATGGTTGTGGCTAGTTGCCTAATTTTCATTTCAAGATTTTTCATAGTGGCTCCCATATTACTATAATGAATCTGAATATTATCCAAATGTGAATCTCTCCTCAACAAAGGAAATCATGGCATCCTTAAGTGACATCTTCTTATCACTTGGTTGACTATCAAACCATGGAGGAGGTTGTAACACATTCTTTGTATTCATATAAGAAAAATTCTCATGATTTTGAAGCCTTGGATGGTAGTAATTTTGCATAGGATTACCACGATAGTTGTAGTTCTATTTGTTGATGTATTGAACATGTTCTTGACTTCCTTCATTAATCGGAACTGTCATACTTGAAGTTGCAACATATTTTCCACTTTGTGGTATTCTTTGAGTTGTCAAGGCTAAAATCTGATGAGATAGGGAAGCAACTTGAGCTAAAAAGGCATCAAACTGCTCAAATTCATGAATCCCGACAACATTATTAGTTATAGATCTTTTAATTGGCCACTGATAGTTGTTTGAGGTCATTTATTCCAAAAGAAAAGTAGCACCCTCAGTTGTCTTTGACATCAAAGTTCCACCAGAAGTAGCAACTATGGTTCTAGTTTTCCCATTTAACCCATTATGGAACATCTGAACTTGCAACCAATCTAGCAATCCATGTTGAGGGCAATGCCGAATCATATCTTTATACCTCTATCATGCTTCATAGAGTTTCTCAAAATCATTTTGTCTGAATTGACCAATCTCACTCCTGAGTTAGGTTTTTTTTGCAGGTGGAAAGAATTTAGCAAGAAATGTTTCTACCATATCCTGCCAACTTCCTGGTTGTAGAGATTGTAGCCAACCTCTAGCCTTGTCCCTTAATGAAAAATAAAACAATTTCAGTCTAATGGTGTATTTAGTAACACCATTTATCTTTATAGTGTCACAAAGCTCCAAAAACATCACCAAATGAATATTGGGATCATCAAGTGCCAATCCGCTAAATTGGGCTTGTTATACCATACCGATTAATGCTGGTTTGAGCTCAAAATTATTGGCATACATGGTCTGGCATCTTACACCTAAGGAGTTGTCATTCACAATTGGCCTTACATAATACATCAAGATGCGTGGCTATGTATTCTGTTCTCCTTCAACCATGGCTAGTACTTTCTTCTTTCTTCATGATCTAAAAGTTCTTTCAATCTCTGGATCAAAAGGAATAATGTTTCTAGCTCTAGCACGAAGCATTCAACTCAAAAATGGTGTGACCTAACCCAGGTGTTGGTACTAGTTAAAAAAGGGTGACTCCAACACTTTCTTTGTCTTTAACACCTCTAAATTTCTAGGAATTAGTCACTTCAATAGTCTTCGATGGTTATATGGGTATCCAAAATATGAACGAGATGGATGCTTGTTGTCCCAACCATTCTTGTTAGCCCTGGTCCTGATAAGGAAAAGGTATAATTTATAACAAAGTTTTCGTGTTGTTGATTCCTAGGAGTAGTGCCTCTTCCTCTATGCCTCCTATTGGTACTAGTGGACTAAGTTTGACCTAACCCATAGGTTATAACCCCTCGCTCAATACTCTCGAATCGATAATTGAAGCATTTAAGGTTGCATTAATCGGGGATACACGACAGAAGGGCTTGCTTGTTTTATTTACAAACGAAACTTCACCTTTAACAAGCGTAGATTTATTTCAATAATTTTGTTTTATTTTTTTTACCGTTCTCATTCTTAGGAGAAAGACACATTATTAAGAATAAAAAGAAGAAAAAAAAAAGAATCAAATCGCATTATCCCTGTAATAAGTGAATGCCTCTTTCTCTCCCGAAGTTGTCAGAATTATTCATAATAAGATATTGGCTACAATTGAAAAGGTCTTATCAATAAAATTTCCATTTATTCGAGATCTAGACATAGGAAGAAATCCATTCTATAATTTCTTTTAATTAACTTTCATGAGAAAAGAATCCCACAAAAAAAGGAATTGTACAGTACGAAATAACATAAAAATAGACTCATTAAGAAGACCTCTACTCAAATTGTTTTGACAGCAATCAATCAAAACTACGAAATATTTGAATTCAATTTGATTTCGTCCAAATGTAAATTATAGTCATATAAGAATGAAGGGAAGTATTACTATTTCATCGCAGTTGAAGAATCAAAGAATTTTTCCTAAATAGATTGGGATAATTCGATAAGTTTTGATTGAATCATGATCTAAAGATGAAAATAGAATGAATAAACGTCCTTTTTGTGTTATGTGTATAACAAGAATACACTGTATAATCAAATATAAAAAACTCCAAAGCGTTTCATGAATTTAGAATAAACCTAAACCTGTGGAGTGGCGTAAAGGTTTGTTGTTAAAATATCTAAAACCTAAAATAAATTTTCGAATTTTTATGAAAATCTAATAATATTTTAAATAGAATCATAATGAAATCAAAAAGTATCCATTAAACATAGTCTAAAAAAATAGATCGACCCGTGTATTCGTTAGTGATTTAATATAGTAGGAAAGAAATGGTCGGGAGTACCATTTTTGCAAACATGAATAGATATATCTTTATTTATTATTTTTAATTTTTTTTTACAATCAATAACACAAAAAAAATTATTTATCCCCTGGCCTTGAGGGAAGGTTTATCTTTGCTGAAAAACTTTTCTATTTTTATTTAGTTAAAATAGAGTGTACATACCTATTCAAAAATATAATAAAAATGATTCACTATTCACTTGGTTTTTGGACCGTAATCATCATGTAGGAGAGATGGCCGAGTGGTTGCAAGCGTAGCATTGGAACCACTATGTAGGATTTTGTTTACCGAGGGTTCGAATCCCTCTCTTTTCGTACAGTTCAAGATTCACCAACGTTACTGATCACAATATATCAAATAACAACCTAAAAAAAATTTGAAATAAAATATAATTCTAAATTAAAACCAAGATTACTTTGTATCAATATTTGAAAAAATAAGAAAAAATCAATCTCCGGCAATGGTGCCAAAAACTTGATTGGTGCAAAACTGTAAGTGTACATTATTGTAGTTTATAATAAAGTGATAAGAAGAATATTGTCCTCAAGAATTGGTAAGTTTTGAAAAATACCAAAATTATACTAATCTCAATTTTATCTAGAAAAATCACTAAGATTGTTGTAATTGAAATTTAAAATAAATTTAATTTAAAGAAAATGCGCAAAAGAAAATAAAGATATTGTTCAAAGATCAAATTAATAGGAAGAAAAATTCTAGGAAATTGATTTCACCTAATCCCTCACTATACTTTACTCATATAGCTAATTGAATTTAATTCTCTCTATTTGTTAATAATCTAAAAGCAAATCCAAAAGCCTAGTTAAGAATTAAATTTAACCTAAACGAATTCACCATAATTTTCTGAGAGAAAATTGAATCATAAAAATAATATTCTTTCGTGTCTTCTCCTGTGTTTTCCTTTTTCTTTTTCTTTTTTTGGTCTGCATAGAATCTTTTTTGATTGATAAAATCTTCATTTAAATTATAAGAGTCCTCAGATTATATGCTTCTAAAATTTTGGATTTTCATTTTTTTCAAATCTGTAATAAAATTTAAATAATAATAATGAAGTCTATAATTAATAAAAATTAAACAAAATTAGACTAAAGTTAAAGTTGAGAAGTGATAAATTATACCAAATTATGCAAATCATCACACTTATAGCTCAAGTGTCATCTTTGGTTAGTGTTTTGAAGATTCAAAACTCGCCAACTAGTGTAAACTAGGTCTAAGATTCAAGGGTGTCTTGTGTGTTTTGTAATGGTGCCCATATGTTTGATGATTGTCCACATAATCCTGAATCGGTCTTCTATACGGGTAATGTGAACCAAAGCAATAATTCATACTCAAACACATATAAACCAAGATGGAGACAACATCCAAATTTTTCTTGGAATAACAACAATCAGGGTGGTAATCAATTCAACCATAAATAATTTCCACCACCTAGTTTCCAATAACCACAACAATTACAAGCCCAAGAAAAGAAGCCACGTACTGAGGACAATACAAATGCCTTAATGAGGATGATGAAAGACTTCATCCAATCATTTAATATAAAAGTGTCAACTTAAGAGGCTTTAATTCAAAATTTGGAAAACCAAATGGGGCAGCTTACTTAGGCTATAAGTCAAAGGCCTTAAGGTAACCTTCCAAGTGAAACAATTGTAAGCCCAAGAAGATAATGTAAGGACTATTGCAACGCCATAGACTTGAGAAGTTGAAAAACTTTAGAGGATGAACATGTGGCCCAAAAAGATAAGGAAGAACTATAAATTAAAAAGGATGAGGAGGAATTAGAGGATAAAATTAGTAATGGAAAGGAAATTATTTAGCCAAAAAGAGTAACCTCTAAGAACCCACTATTCCTTTCCCTCAAAGACTGTAAAAGCAAAAGTCATATACGTGGTTTTCAAAATTTTTAGAAGTCTTCAAGATGTTTCACATAAACATATCATTTGTAGATGCACTTGAATAAATGTATTCTTATGCCAAATTTTTAAAGGACATATTGTCTAAGAAAAGGAGGCTTGGAGATAATGAAATAATAACCTTAACTGAAGGTTATAGTGCCATCCTTGCTAGAAAACTACCCCAAAAGTTGAAAGATCCAAGTAGTTTTGACATTCCTTGTACAATTGGGAACATCCACTTTGAGAAAGCATTATGTGACTTGGGTTCTAGCATTAACCTTATGCCATTATCAGCCTTCAAGGGATTGGGGATTGGTAAATCCAAACCCATATTAGTAACATTACAAATAACAGATAGATCAATTAAGATACCTTAGGGAGTGGTATAATATATGCTAGTAAAAGTCGATAAATTCATATTTATGACAAGCTTAATTCTGCTAGACATAAAAGAAGGACCATGACGTTCCTATCATACTTGTATGTGCATTCTTACAAATCAGAAGAGAACTTATTGATGTACAAAAATGTGAACTTACAATGAGAGTGCAAGATGAACAAATAATGTTTAAAGTTTTTAAGGAATCAGAACCCCTTGATTTTGATAATACTAATGAATGTTTAAGGATATATGGTATTGAATATGGGGACAACTTAAATGAATTTGTTGAGTTTCCCATACTTAAGACTATTACATATGATGCTATGAACAAGGACATAAACTCACCAGAAAATAACTTAACCTGTTTTAACTTTGAAAGTATGGAATCAAAGGTTGATATTGTGGACTATGTGAAATTTTTGGAGGATGTGCCTCTCATGTATGTATCAAAGGTGATTATGAAAAATTTTGAGATAGGATTTAAGCTCAAACCATCAATTGAAGACCCACAAAGTTTAGACCCTACAATTTTACGCTATTATCCCCAGTCAAGTATGAAAGTGAAAGAGTCCAATGGAGAGGTGAAAAAGATGTTGGAAATACATAAATTGGATGAGTTATGGTGGAGTGCTTATAAGAATGCCAAAAAGTTCAAAAAGAAAACAAAAATATGGCATGAGAAGAGAATTGAGCATCGTGTTTGTGAACTAGAACATAAGGTATTTTTGAACAAATCAAGACTCAAATTATTTCTAGTTAAACTCAAAAGTAAATGGATACAAAGGGATGTGTTTAAGGACTTGATATGACCATCTAGTCAAGGGCGTTAAACGTGACGCTGGTTGGGAGGCAACCCAACGTTATCTTACTTATATTTTCATTGTTTTTGTTTTGTAGGTGAACCAATATGGATAGTAATGGTACAATAAGAATGAGTATTTTAGCGACAAATATGGTGTACTATGATTAAAAGACTTTTCTTTTCTTTTACATTTTAATATTTATATATGCACATTAGGGACAATGTTTAATTCAATTTTGGGGGAGGGAACTTCATTCTCTACATTAATTTTTTTACTATGCATTTTAAATTTTTAGGAATTTTTTTAGGGAATATTTTTTTATTTTTAGGATGTTTTTAATCATGATTTGGGTAGAAATTGATAAATATATGGAAACGAAATGCATGCATATTTGATATGAAACATATGAACTCAATGATGAAAATTGTTTGTCATGTCTAGGATAAGGAATGTAACATATTTTTTAAGATATTTACATTAATCATGTCATATGCTTGCTAGTTTTGATTGGATTGATTCAAAATTTTGAATAGTATTTAGCAAGAGAAATTATTTAGGCCTTATTTGGATCGATTGAGCCTTTCAAGCTAACCATTTTTAATATTTGTAATCACGCATTTGAGCATAAAAAAGAACCTTTCGTATCTTTAAGCCACATTTTATGCCTAACTAATAAACATTACCTTTATCCTTGCACCTTTAGCTTGTATGAAAAAAATGCAATCATGTGTTATGTTATAGAGTAAGGTGAAATGTAATGCACCCTAAAAAAAGAAAAAAAACTCAACACAATTATCCCTCTAAAGAAAAAGAAAATAGAATTGAAAATAAGTTTAGGGGTTTTGTGAAATTACAAAAAAAGAGAGAGAAAAGAGGTGTGGAATAAAAGAATATGTAAAGAATGATAAAATAGGGTGCACTGAAATATCAAGTTAAAGCTAAATTACAGTTAAAAAGTGCATGATGAACAAAAAGAAAGCTAAGGTGTGGAAAGAGCCTAAATTTCTTTCTTTATCGACCCCATGCCTAAGCTTTACATTACAACCATGTAAAGTCCTTATTTATCTTGAGCTAAGTGCATATTTATATTAGTGGAGATAGGTGTGAAAAATAGACTTATGAGATTTGTTCTAAGATTGAATTTATTAACATACTCATATAGGTTTATTTTATGAGTGCATTGGATGATATCATGTGCAGCACACACAAACGAATCAATTTTTCAAAAACCTTGCATATCCTTGTATTGATGGAACATTGATTGATGAATATGTGAACCTCATTACCATAAGATTGTACAACTTTTAAGAGGTATAGTTTTTGTGAAATATGCATGCACTAATAGAAGTATATTTATGAATATACTACCAATGTTATTTTATTTAGTTATACTTTGCTTTATTTGAGGACAAGCAAAGAGTTAAGTTTGGAGGTGTGATAACTCTATGAATGCAGAGTCATTATCACACTTTTTTACTTAATATTTACTTTTTTATTCAATAAATAGTATTTTTGGGGCCAAAAATATTAAAATATATACTTTTTAGTAAAAAAAGGGGGGAAAATATAATTTTTGGAACTTTTTGGAATTTTTCTAGATTTTTACGCAAGGCTTATAAAGAGTTGCCATGTGGCTTGCCACGTAAGCAAAGGAGATGACTGGGTAAGCCATGTGAACGCCACGTAAGTAAGTACAACAAATCATGTTACATCGCTTGTGAGGAGAATAAACAGTGTGCCACGTGTCAGCACGACATTCAATCCTAGTTCTGATATCGATCAAATCGCACTATATGTATCTCTACATGATTACTTCCGGTGTTCCACCCATACACCATTTCATTCATTAATGAGAATCACATTACGCCACGTGGCATTGACTCAGTAATCATTGACTCTGACCAGTCTCCCCTACCACACTTCGCGCTCTGATTTTCTCAGTGAATTTTGTGTGTCATTTGTTGCATTGTGATTGGTTGGCTCTGTTAGTTTTGCTTATTTTATCTCAACCCTTAATCTGACGGTCCAGATCACATCTAAGCTATATTTAATCCCCTAATCACCCTATAAACCCTAAGGAGCCATCAGTAGCATAATTTTGGTCAGTTTTTGGAGCTAAAAAGAGAGAAAAATATAGGAATATTCAAGAGGGGATACAATTTTGGTGGATATTCAAGAAGAGATTAACACTACAATTCAAGAGATTGATTGTATTTATTTTTCTAATATTTTCTTTATCAATTTTTATGTCTTTCTTTATTAAAAATATGAGCTTTATGAACACAATTATGTGTAATTAATTTATTAATCTAGGGATCTTTTGAACCCAATTTTCAGTATGTGATGATATAATATTTTACCCCATTTATAATTGTAATTTAATTATATTATTTAATATGATTTTTATGATATTAGTTGTTTGGCCAACAATTTATCTATAAAGGCAATTAAATATATTTGAGAGAGTTATTTAATTGTTTGTCTTGATTAAATAACATGCATAGTTTCTAGGTGGAGATGTATGATTCTTATGTTTGTGATCTATAATTGATGAACTTAATGAGTAGTATGCAATTTAATTGGCATGTTAGTGTGATTAAATTAATTACTATATGGTATGTAGTTTACTTGAGAGAGAAATACATGATATGTTAGATTCAATTGATCATGTAATTAATTGATAATTATATTGGGGGAATTTTAGCAATTTACATGTTTAGAAAATTGGGAGATTAAGTATTCCTAGATATTTTATCACATGTCTTCTTAGTTACTAAATCTAATTAAATTAATAATTGTCATTTACTTTTAGTTATTTTAATTTTGCTTCCTTAAATTATAAAAACACAAAAAAATTGATTATTTTAGTTTTAAAAATTAGTTTCTAATAAAATAATATGCATAGGAACAATCATTTTTTATCATTATATTACTTGTTACGATATGTATACTTGCATATTTATGTGTGGCGATCAAGTTTTTGGCACCGTTGTGGGGGATTATAAATATTAAAAATTAATAATTTTTTATTATTTTTTTATTTTAGTTATTTTTCTTAATTTATTTTTCTTTTTTTAAATTTTATTTTTAATTTATTTATGTTCTTTTAGTGACCTATTTATTTATTTTATTTACTTTAATTTATTTATTTAGTTGTTTATTTTTTTAGTTTTTATTTATTTTTTATTTACACATCTCCTTTAGTATTGTGGAAACATAGTTGAGTCGATTGCATGAGCAGAATTCGTGAGGGAGAAATCTTACCTTTAGATCTCGAAATTGAGCGTGCTTTGAAGTCAATAAAGAAACAAGTTGTTACCCACAAGAAAAAATGGCTAATCTATTAGACATAAACAATAATTAGCTAAACTTGAATAATCAAATGCTTTTGATGGATAATAAAGATAGAGCTATGAATGAATATGTAATACCTACATTGAAAATGACTAAATCCAATTATTACAAGGCCAAACATTCAAGCTAATCTGTTTGAGTTAAAGCCAATGATGTTTTAAATGCTACAAACAATTGGACACACTGTGTGTGGTGATCAATAATAGATAAAGGTGTGGGTAGAAAGTTTTAGGAAATAGGGCTAAAAGTGTTTGAAGGTAGGAAAGTAAATAAAATATTATATGGATTGAAAAATGGAAGGGAGGATTTTTTTTATAGAGATTTCATGAGCTCTCTAACTTCCAAACTAACCTCCTTGCCGAGATCTCTTTGAGTGATTGATTAGACCATAACTTGTGTGTTAGAAACACACTTAGTAAGACTTCAACAAAGGGATAAAAATATATGAAACATGTATTTAGTACAACGAGAGGGAGCAACAGAAGGTGAAGCACACATCTTGTTGGATGAGCCTCATTGGGATGAAGCCACATACGTAACCTTTAGGAGTGCTTGTCATTATCTTCACCTTAGGATATATGACCACCGACACTTTGGTGCAACCCTTGGAGTAGCAGAGACCTCTTTAGCAAACCCAATTCATTGTCTATAACCAAGCGCTTTGTTGTTACTCATAATTTCCCTCAACTTTTGAGTTCTCAGCATAAGCTTCTTAAATGTGCTTTTGTAGTGTTTCAAATCCTCTTCCAACTTTAACTATTTATCTCTTAATGCTTTGACGAGGTCATCATTTTCCTTGATGCATGCTCCATAGAGTTTAGTAAAACAACCAAGATATTTAACTTATCGTCATAGTGTATCTAAGTCTTCGTCTTTTCTTAAAAAGTGTATATGCTAAATACTCTTTGTCACTTTCAAGAAAAATCACCTTCCTTCTAAGAAGTATAACTTAATCGACTTGATCAACAGATAAATCAGGGTTGATCATCCTCTAATTTTCATGGCTTGACTCAATATTCTTCACTTTCTTCTCCAAATACTTCATTCTGAAGTAGTTCAAATTAAATTTAACCTATTGGTCAATAGATTATTTTGAATGATCTCATATTTCTTTGAGAGATCATCTTACTCTAGGTTGATCAAGGACTTCTTTTTCTCAAGTGCCACTTTTGGCATGCTCTACTCTTTTTTTGTTTCATTTAGGCTTTCCAAAGTCATTTTTTGAGGTTTTTTAGACTTTTTATGCTCCCTTAAGATCTCATTGTAAGTATCCAAGTGATCTTCCTAATAATCTTTATCTTCTTTAACAAACTTACCTAACCTCAAGGTTAGAGTGGTGATGAATCTATGAAAGTAGAGTCATTAGAACATTTTTTTACTTAATATTTACTTGTTTTATTTAATAAATAGTAGTTTTTATGGTCACAAAAATTAAAATATAAACTTTTTAGTGAAAATGTATAGGTGATTTTGAATTTTAATGTAGGACCAATTATAAGATGCCACGTAAGCAGATGAGTTGATTGGGCAAGCCACACGGATGCCATGGAAGCATAGAGAGGGAATTCCGTTATGCCACGTATAAGGAGGATGAAACACATGCCACGTTTCAACATGACGTTCAATTTGAGTTTAGAAATTGGTCAACGCGCCGTGCCATGTGTATTTATACCATTGCTTTGTGACTTCCACCCGTACACCATGCCATTAATTTCTGTGAATCATGTAGCACCACGTGTTGATGACTCAATGAGTGTTGACTCTAATCGATCGCCCTTGCCACGCGTCGTTCCTTGAATCGCCCAATGAATTTTCCCTACCACGTGTCATGCTGTGATTGGCTGAGATTGTCAATGCTGCTTGCTTTGATCATAACCCTTGATATGAAGTTGATCTGATAGTCCAGATCTCACTTGAGCTTTATTTAAGCCCCTAATCACTCCATAAACCCTAATTGGCCTCCATTAGCATAATTTTGGTCAATTTTTGGAGCTAAAAAGAGAGAAAAATACAGAAAAATTGAAGAGATAACAAAATTTTGTGGAGATTCAAGGGAAGATTAATAATACAATTCAAGAGATTGATTGTATTTCTTTTTCTACTCTTTTCTTTATCTATTTTATGTCTTTCTTTATGAAAAATATGAGCTTTATGAATACAATTATGTGTAATTAATTTATTAATCTTAGGATCTTATGAACCCAATTTTCACCATATGATGATCTAAAATTTTACCCCAATTATAATTTTAATTTAATAATATTATTTAATCTGATTTGTTTGCTATTAATTGTTTGACCAACCAGTTATCTATAGAGCCAATTAAATAGATTTGAGGGAATTATTTAATTGTTTGTCTTGATTAAATAACATGCATAGTTTTTAGGCAGAGATGTATGATTCTTATGTATGTGATCCATAATTGATGAACTTAATGAGTAGTATGAATTTAATTGGCATGGAAGTGTGATTAAATTAATTACTATATGGTGTGTACTTTACTTGAGAAAGGAATACATGCTAGGTTAGATTCAATTGATCATGTAATTAATTGATAATTATATTTGGGGAAATTTTAGCGATTTACATGTTGAGAAAATTGGGAGATTAAGTATTCCTAGATATTTTCTTATATATCTTTTTAGTTACCAAATTTAATTTAATTAATTATTGCTATTTACTTTTAATTATTTTAATTTTTCTTAAATTATAAAAACACATAAAAAATTAATTTTTATTTTATTTAGTTTTAAAAATTAGTTTTTATAAAATAATCTCTGTGGGAACGATATTTTCTTATCATTATATTACTTGTTACGATACGTATACTTGTGTATTCATTACACACATTTTGTGTGTGGCAATCAAGTGGAAGGGTCCTTAATGGAGTTAGATGTCAAAAAGGTAATAACATTACTTTTTCTCTCATCTACACTATAGCTACTATATAAAATAGCTACCTTGGCTTTCATGGCTCTTTTCCCTAAGCCATTCTACTTTGAAAAATAATGGGAAGATATATGTCTAGCCTTTCTGCACTTAGAACTCTTTATCTAGTTAACATGCCCTCTACTATGAGGTTTATCACTTTCTTAATATAGTCTTTTGTCTTCGTCCATTGTCTCAAGTCTCCTCCACTCAAGCTTTCTCTTCTCCTCCACTCGAGCTTTCTCTTTTGGTCCCACCAAAAGAGTTCTTCTTGCTTTGAAAGAACTAGGTAAACTTTTGACTAGTAGAGCCATCCCTTCCTCATCTAGATTGGAGTTGTCATTACTAGCTGCAAACGAGTACTTCTCTTTGTTGCTTCAATTACCCTTATGCAAAATATGGTGAATTTCAAATTCTTGAAGAACACCTATAAATTCATATATCTTAAGGTCTTTTGGCTTGTTAAAGGTTTCAATTACAATTATTTTCTCTCAGAATTGAGGAGGGATATCTGCAAGAACTTTATCAATCTACTCCTCTTCATCAATTAGTCAACCCAGGTTGAAAAAGTACTAACAAGATCAGAAAATCTTGCGTAGAAGATGTCGAAAGTCTCATATTCTTCCATCTGTAGAAACTTGTAGTCTCGATTTAGGAAAATCAACCTTGATCTCTTTATTATAGATGTCCTCTCATGTGTAACTTCTAAAGTATCCCAAGCTTCATTTGATGTCGTGTAAGCTTGGAATCTTTGATACTCATCGGCATTGACACCTTTGGTAATGGTTTATAGCCCTTTATTGTTCCAATCTGACTCCTTACTCTTTTATTTTGTTCATTCGATCATTAACTTTTGAATGACAGAGTGATGCACAAATTTTATATTTTAAAATAGCTCACAAGTGCACGAATCACTTTTAAAAATATAATAAGTATACTTCCAAGGTTGGTTTAAAGAGGAACTTCATGGTATTAAATAATTCAACAAAACTCTTAAAAACATAAAATAAACCTAAATATTCTATCACAAAATTTGGGATTGAAATATCTAAACTAATAATAAATCAACGTAGAATTAATAGAATATTTAATTATTTAATTATATTTGGTATAATTACTTAGGTTAATGAAATATAAACCTAGATTATTAATTTTTTTTATATGTGTAAATTACACATTTGGTCTAATTGTCAATTAATTTAATTTAATTATTCTTATTTTTTAAGAAATTAATAAACCATATAACTTACCATATTTGGTGAGGCCAATAATTTAAACTTATATTTAAGCTTGTATAAATTAGATTTTAGATTTATGTATCTTAAACCTAACTTTCAGATTTTAAATCTATTATTAAAAGTACCTTCTCAAGGTATATTTCAATAATAAATCCTATAAAAATTTGAAATAGAAAATAATTCTAAATTAGATCTAGATTCATTTTTTTGAAATTTTATTTTGATAGTTTAAATTTATTATGAAAAATATGTCGTTAATATATTTTTTTATCATAAAATTTGTAAACAATATTGAATAAAAAATAATCTATGTTTAATAATTGTTAAAAATATTCACCTAAATAATATACACAAGTGTATTAACATAAATAAAATCCCATTATCAAAATCAGCCAGACATGATAAAAATAATAAACGATAAGTAAATTATTTATAACAAATTCAAGAAATACAAAATTGATTCCTGAAAAAAAATTATAAAGATTAGATTTATACCCAAAAGATAGATGGATGGGTGTGTGTGGCTTAATAAAAGAGGTATTAACCTTCACAATATCTCCTAGATTTTAGGAAATATTTTGTATCGCCTGATCTAAAATAACTCCTTATAATTGCCTTCTATTTGTGATAACTTGATCAAAACTTTTTAAAACTAAATATAAAATGTAAAACTCCTTTAGCTCTCAAAATTGAGAGAATAACTGAAATAAAAACTAAAAAAAAGCTAAGAGAAAATAGAGAAATTCTTAGTTGTTGTGAGATGATTTGAGAAATAGGGGAGGACACCTATTTATAGGTGATGAAGCTGAAGAAAAATGGAGAAAAAAGTGGATCATGAGTGAGATTTCAACAAGTACAACGACACACTTTTATCACCATTATGGCATGTGTAGATTTTGTATGCGTTCAATTACGATTTAATAAGCCCGCACTACGGCACACAAATTCCACCATCACGGCTTATTCTATACAACTTGTCTCTAAATTCCTTTCTATTTCACCCCCTTACATTTGGTTGGTACATATGTTTTTTCTTCTATTATTTTTAGTTATGATTGAGTACTTTAAGGTACAATTCTTTCAAGTGTTTATCAATTGAATATTTTGAAGCTAGGAATACTTAAAAAACAACAGAATATACCCGTGATTTCGAAAACATAAATTTGCTAAAATAATGTTAAACATATGAAAATACAAATTTATTTTTGACATTAAAGTGCAAATAAATAACGTAATATTTGGTGCTTTTCATGCACTCATCACAACCCCCAAGTAGTTTCTTGTTAGTCTCTTAGCAAAAAAATCGATAAAAACTAAAAAAGAAAAGAAAATAAAACTATACTAAATCATTATTATAGATTGACACGGTTGTATTTAGCACATACAACAAGCCTTTAAACTCCTATGTTGTCTTAGTGTACGGTTTTACGTTTCGTGAGGGATTTGAATGATAATACCATCAAACATCAAAATAAATGCAAAAAATAAACAAATAACAAAAAAAAAGAACTAAAATTAACAAAGTACAAATTAACAAAAAATAAAAAATAAAAAAATAAAATACAAATACAAAACTTCTCATGCTTTAGTCTCTTGTAAGTTTATAATTAAAATCCAAATCATGAGCTAGATTATCATCCGAAAGAATCATAGTTCATTGTAAAAATTTGTTGAAAATCACAAATTAATATTGCATATAAAAAATGTATCAATATTGATTTACCCCATTTCAGTCTTAAGAATCCAAATTCGCTTTGACTCTAATCCTCACAAGTCATACTCTCAATATTACACTAATCCTGTGGGTTTAAGCACTCAATCAAAGTTATACATGAATATAGTTTATGTAATGAAATGAACTAATAGGTTCACATATGTTTAAAGAAGAAAAGGCTTAAGAAAATGTATAATATCGATCTCATGAAAGGAATCGAATGAAAGGATTTATAAAGGAATCAAATACTATTCTCATTCCCCAATCAAAATTATCAAGTAAAAATATCAAGTATATGTCTTTAGAGATGAATGAAAATACAGTGACTTCAATGGGATTTGTTTCCTATCTTTCTTTTGTAATAGTCATTCTTATAACTTTGAAGTACTTTTCGGTCATTGTATTTAATTTATACTATTTTCTTCTATACTCTCTTCTCTCTCTTTATATATATATATATTCTTTCTCCTTCTTTTAGAGAGTGGACCCATGTACATATTTGTGGGATTTGGGGAGTGACTAATTTTGGCTTTCTTTTGTATTGGCTTTAGGAAATCCTAGATATATGTCTTTTTGTGGAAGTCATGGATGAATGAAGAAGGCATACACTTTTGATTTATACTTTAGTCATTCAATTCAAGCAAAACAATAAGTATATGGCATTTTATTAGATGTAAAAATCTTAAAATTCAATGTAAAACCCAAAAGCTATGTATTGTTGTTTTTCCTCCATTCCCAACCTAGAATCTACATTTTTCTCGATGTGACAAATACAAATTAAAGATAAAGAATAAAGAAGAGAAAATTTACCAATTTATTGTACGTGATCAAGTATTGATGTAGAAATTTAGGTGTTTTCATCATTTCAAACATTTTAATCCATATAGACAGAATGTTATGTATTCTCATGCATTTCAACAAAGAGTTATAATTTCAACAATTATAAATAAAATGAACAAAGTTCACATAAACAAGAAAACAAAATAAACTACAGTAAAAAAATTACACAAAATATAAAATATCATAAAAAACATAATATCCAAAAGAAAAAGTAACTAAAATAAATTTCACAAAGAAAACTAAAATAAAATATATTAAAATAATAAAAACCCCAGAGCAAGTTTGGAGCTCAATCCTCTAATCATTTTTCTTCAGTTGTGATTGTTCAGATTATGTAAAGATGAACTCATACCCTTGATTCTTTAATTATTTTAAATGACTTAAATCCACCTCGAGATGGTTAAGTGTAAATCGATGCATTTCATAAAAATTATAGTTATAATCAGCCTCATCACAGTGCTATTAATTTGAAAATGCAGCATGTTATGTAGTATAGCTCGGGCATAATTATCCTTGTAGGCAACTCTTTTGCTTAAGTTACATATTTCATCCTTTTTTTCATTTTTGATGAAGAAGTAGCCTTCCTATCCCTTGGGGTGATATTAGTACCTGAGATGAGTTCATCATAGTATTTCGATAGGTTTAGTAATTGACCTGGATGAAACAACACTTCCATTTTTAGGTATTTCACCCCTAATTTTTCATATAAAGTAGTAATGAGCTAGGAGAAGAAGTAACTCAATTGGTAGTTGTTAACCCATAATTTTATTGTATTGTGAATTATAACTCCAACATTAATAGTCATTGTGGACATTATATCATACAATAATATAGAACGTTTTCCACCAACAGAGCTATAATGGGTAATGTGTATAATCTTGAGCAGATAAAATACTGTCAAATACGTGGAATCTTACCAAAATACTTAGCTTCAAAGCCTCTTCATTTTCCACTTACATAACACCAATTAGGCCCTTCTACTTCTAAGGTTCATATTACTATAGAATAATCCATATTACTCACCTTGGACTATATCCATCAAACCATAATGAGCATTAATATCAGACAGTCCAAATAGGATTAGTATGCCTCGTAGTTTAACCTTATTATTGACAACGTTGGGACCATTGGCATAAAATTCCCAAATAATAGATTCTACAGAGCCTTTCGGTTCCTTAACAAATCGTCTCCATCCTAGAGCTACTATTACATGAGTAATGTCCTCGAATTGGAAATTTTCCCCCTAACAAAATCCATACCCTATTATATTATAAAACTTTTATTTATCTCAATGGCCTTATCAAATCTGAGTTTGGCCTCAACACTAGAAAATTTGGCTCTATTATACTCTACAGGGGTTTCGAAATCTTTCTCTACTCCTTTGCAATGCCCTTTAAATCAAATAAATCTTAAAATCCAAGGGTTCACAGATAATCTAGATAATTCAAATAACACAATAATAATTAATCCAAAACATTTCTTACCCTTACATTGTTTAATTAGGGTTTGGAACTCTTTTTAATCCAAAAATTTATAGAAATAATCCATCAACTCATAGAAATTATTTCAAGAGTTTTTCTAAATTTTTTTTATTACTTACTTGTGTTGGTGAAGAAGATGAAGATTTAAAGATTTCTAGATGGTTTTCCAAAATATTCAATGGAATGGCAAGAAAAAGGATAAGAAAAGGATTTTTGTGATGAAATTTGAAAGATTGTAGAAAAAAAGATATAACTTTTAAGATGGGAAGAGAGAATGTTAGGGTTTTGTAAAGAAGATGAGATAAAATGCAAAAAATGGGATTGGAATGTGTTTTATGGGTATTTTAGTGTAAAAAATAGGTAAAAGCGTGCCGCGGCGTGATATTTTTAATTTCCACAGAATACGTTTCAAAACCACTTGTGTCACAGTGCAAACTATTCTTCACACCACTATATTTTTCAATCTAAGACCCCACTTTTTAGTTAACTAATAAATGAAATATTAATTTTTAGATTTTTTAAAAATTTTAAATTTTCTTAAATAAAAAAAATTACAAATATTTACAATTTGTTTTGAAATTTTTTTGATGATAAAAATTTAAAATGCTATTGCCTCTAGTAATGACGCCAAAAACTTAATGCACAAATTTTATATTTTAAAATAGCTCACAAGCACACAAATCACTCTGTAAAAAGCAATAGGTATATTTTCCGTATCAGTCTAAAAGGAAAATACTTTGATTTAAATAATTCAACATAATTCATAAAAACATAAAATAAACCTAAACATTCTATCCCAAAGTTTTGGATTAAAATGTTTAAACTAATAACATAAAATAATAAAAGAATGAATGATAGATTGGTTTACACATATTATAAGCATACATGAAATTAATAAATCAATATAGAGTTAATGATATATTTAACAAGTTGATTATGCTTGATATAATTAATTAAATTAATGAAATATAAATCCAAATGATTGATTCTTTCTTATAATATAAATAACACTTTAAGTCAGGTTAACAATTAATTTAATTAAATTATGAATATTTTTTAAAAAAATTAACAAACCATTTAAATTGCCACATTCTGTTGGGCCAACAATTTAAACACCTATACAAGCTTGTCTATATTAGATTTTAGATTCGTGTATCTTCAACAAAACTTTCAGTTTTTATATCTATTACAAAAACTATTTTTCAATAATAAATTTTATAAAAATATTTGAAATAAAATATAATTCTAATTAGTTCTATATTTTTAAATTTAGTATGAAAAATATGTAATCAATAATAAACTTTGTAAAAAATCTTGAATAGAAAATAATTTGTGTTTTAATAATTATTAAAAATACTTACCTAAATAATTTACATAGGTATATCAACATAACTAAAATCCTATTATCACAATCAACCGGACATGTCCAAAATAATAAATGATCAATAAATTATTTATAACAAATTCAAGAAATACAATATTAATTACTGAGAAGAAATAAGAATACATATTAGATTTATATACAAAAGATAGATAAATGGATGTACCCTGCTTGACATAAGAAGTATTAACTTTCATAATATCCCTTAGATTTTAATAAAGATTTTGTATCGCCTGATTTGGAATGACTCCCTGCATTTCATTTGTGATAACCTAATCTAACACTACTACAAAAAGGAGTATTTAAGTCGTTGTGTAAAATCGATTTTTGAAAAAAACCAACTTATAATGAATTTAAAGTCGGTTCGGTGTAGAACGGACGCTATCCACGTAGGACGTAGCGTCGGTTGATATGGCAAACCGACACTATCCACGCATGTAGCATCGATTCTCCACATCAACCAATGCTATGTCCTACGTGGATAGCGTCAGTTTTCCACGTCAACCAACACTACATCCTACGTGTAATTTTTAAATTAAAAAATGCATGTAGTTTACAATTGAAATTTCTTTAGGTCAATTATTATTTTATTTGACTCTTTAAATTTAAGTTTGATATATATATAATATATATAGTATAAATTTTTTTAGAATATTAGTTTTTAAAATTATATAATTTTGTTTATTTATTTAGATATTTAAATTTATATACATACGTACAATATATCTTTATTTAATTTTGTGTATTTGTTTTAAATATTATTGTAAAATTATTATTTTTTCTTTTTCTATAGTACGTATATATATATATATGAGTTTAAATAAAATAATAATTGACAAAAAAAATCAATTTTAAATTGCGTGGATAACGTCGGTTGACGTGGAAAACCGACACTAGCCATATGGGTAGCATTGGTTGATATGGAGAACCGATGCTAGCTACGTAATATTACCGTTCAGTTCTCTTTAATGTAGAAACCCAAAACAATTTCATTTCTCTTCTCCACTTATCCAAAAACCGAGCTCACTCACCCTCTTTCTCAATTTCTGGCTACCTCCGACCACCATTTGCAATGCCGTTTTGTGGGTTATATTCCTCTTCTCATTATCTTTCAGATCTACTATTTTTTAGAGCGAAATACTCAAATTTTTTATACCTATTTTTCACTTATTTTTACTTACAAAACACAATTTCCTTCATTTAGTCACTTCATAAAATTCTTGTAAGTATTTATATTAATTTTGCAACTTATTATTCAGTTTGTTTTGTTTTTTGTATAAATTTTTGATTTATGTATGCTTTTTATTATGCTTGTTATTTATGTTTGGCTTATTTTCTGTGGAAATAATATCTAAATGTTGTTGGTTTGAGAGACTATAATATTTACCGTACATGGATAAATTTATTTATATATAAATAATTATATTTTATTAAGTAAAAGTAATAAATTTGCAAAATGATTAAAATGATAACAGTTTTCTATCATGTATGTTTTGATATATATTCTAATAATTAGAAAATTTATATATAATAATACTTGAAATATATTCATTGGATACATAATTAATTAATATGCTTAATTAATTAATTTATATATAAATAATTATATTTTATTAAGTAAAAGTAATACATTTGTAAAATGATTAAAATGATAACTATTTTGTATGATGTATGTTTTGATATATATTCTAATAATTAGGAAATTTATATATAATAATACTTGAAATATATTCATTGGATACATAATTAATTAATATGCTTTATTAATGTCATTAATAAAAAATGGACAAATCTTGGATATCAAAGTGTAGAATTGAGTAGGACTATATTTCTGGAGTTGAAAGTTTCATGGAATTTGCTTGTAGAAATAGTAATACTGGAACTAGTATGATTCGATGCCCATGTGTTAAATGTAAAAATGAGCGATTTCATGAATTTGACGAGGTTAAGTGTCACCTTATCCGTAATGGTATTCTTTTGAGCCATAAATGTTGGTATTATCATGGAGAAAATATTAATAATACTCATGGGGAAGAGATAAATAAGAATGCGAGTGGATTACATACATCTTATCATAATGTACAGACAGAAAATATGTTTCATGGTGTTGAAGATGAATTACGCGAGGATGATCCCAAAACTTTTAAAAAACTTATAGAAGATGCCGAAAAACTGTTGTATTCAAAATGCAAAAAATACACTAAAATGTCGAGATTGGTTCATTTGTACAATGTGAAGGCAAAACATGGTTTTTCTGACAAGGGATTTACAGAATTACTATATCTACTAGTCGATATGTTTCCTAAGGGTATTGAATTGCCATCTTCAATGTATGAAGTGAAGAAATCTCTTAGTTGATTTTGCATGGAATATCATAAGATCCATGCTTGTCCAAATGATTGCATTCTTTATAGAAAAGAATATGAGACATTAGATGATTGTCTGATGTGTAAATAATCGAGATGGAAGCATTGTACAAATGAGACAACACATGAGAAAGGCGTGCCTGCAAAGGTTCTTTAGTACTTTCCTCCGATTCCTCGCTTTCAAAGGTGGTTCAATAGTAAAGATACATTAAAGATGTTGACTTGGCATTCAGATAATCGATCTGATGATGGGGTGCTACATCATCCTTGTGATTCTCCAAATTGGAAAGTAGTAGATAATTTATCTCCTTAATTTTCATTTGATCCGTGTAATCTTCATCTTGTCATTGCTGCTGATGGAATTAATCCACATAGTTCCCTTAGTAGTAGATATAGTTGTTGGCCAGTAATTATGGTAACATACAACCTTCCTCCCTGGTTGTGTATGAAGAGAAAATTCATGATGTTAACATTATTGATCTCAGGACCTAAACAACTCGATGTTGATATTAATGTATATTTGCAGCCTTTGATAGATGATTTAAAGACGTTGTGGAATGATGGTGTAAATTTTTACGATGCACATAAAGAAGAACACTTTAACTTGAAGGGGGTCCTTTTATGGTCAATTAATGATTTTCCTACCTATGGAAACTTATCCGGACATGCAACAAAGGGTTACAAGGGATGCCCTATATGTAGTGATGGAACTTCTGCGACTTATCTTGTTCACAGACGAAAGATGTCTTATAGAAGACATAGAATATTTTTTCCATTTGGACACAAGTTTAGATACGAAAAGAAACCGTTCGTTGGTGAAGAAGATCATGATCATGCAACTTGACTTTTGCATGGTGTTGAGATATTAAGGCAATTGAATGGTATGACATTCAAACAATATGGAAAGATAAAAAAAAACTCACTAAGGTAAGGAAAGAAAAGAGGTCAACTAATGAAATGGGTGAAAATGAAAAAGAGTTTGAATCGACTTATCATGGTTGTTGGAATAAAAAATCAATATTTTGGGAATTACCTTATTGTAAAGACCTACACATTCGTCACATCTTAGATATCATGCACATTGAGAAAAATGTATGTGAGAGCTTGATTTGGACTTTACTTAATATACCTGGAAAAACAAAGGATGTAATTAAAGCAAGACTGGATTTAAAGAAACTAGGCATACGACCTAAATTGGAGCCAAGGGTGGAATATGATAAGAATCGAACATACTTACCACCAACATCATATACAATGTCAACAAAAGAGAAGGATGTGTTTTGTAAATGTTTGGAGGGTGTGAAAGTTCCTGATGGTTACTCATCCAACTTAAGAAATTTTGTGTCTATAACTGATAAGAAACTTTATGGATTGAAATCACATGACTGTCATATCTTAATGCAACAATTATTACCAGTTGCTATTAGATCAATTCTTCCAAAACATGTTCGATTATCAATAATTCAGCTTTGTTCATTCTTCAATACAATATGCAAGAAATCTATATCAATTTGTGAGTTAAATTCTTTATAGAAAGATGTTGTAGAGACTTTGTGTCTAATTGAAAAATATTTTCCTCCTTCTTTCTTCGATATAATGATTCACTTGTGTGTTCATTTAGTTTGAGAGGTTAAATTGTGTGGTCCTACTTACTTAAGGTGGATGTATCCTTTTGAGAGATATATGAAAGTCCTTAAAGGATATGTAAATAATAGAAATCGACTTGAAAGATGCATGGTGAACACTACATTGCTGAAGAGGCCATTGAGTTTTGTTCTGAATACTTTAGTGGTTGCACTGATATTGGGAATCCTATGCACAAGTTGTTCATAGAATGTCACATGATCCAAGTAGGTAACCTCATGCTTGGTGGAAGTAATAAATTGTTTATTGATCACACTTGATGGGAAAAAGCACACCAAATCATTTTGGTAAATAATAATGAGGCACAACCGTACATAGAGTAAGTGATGTTCAACCTTTCCATTTATGTTAAAATCATTTTTTATTTAACTATTAATGATGATATATACTTCATATATATATTTAATAACATTACATGATGCATATAAACTTATTTAAGATCGATCCTCGTTATAAAAACAAGGAGGAGAAAAATGGTTGTATGATGAACATAAACGAGAGCTTATTAATTAGTTTCACAACCATGTAAGTGTCACAAACAAAAATTCATGCATGTATGTTTCTAGAACTATTCAATGTTTTAAAACTTTGCTCTAAACACATTTCATGTTTTTGCATACATAGATTCGAGATGAACTCAAGAAACCCAATCATAAAATATTAGAAAGTTTACAATGGCTTGCACATGGGCCAAAATTCAATGTCAAATCGTTTTATAGTTTCACAATAAATGGATCGAGGTTTACGACTCAAGCAAGGGACAAAGTCCGAGTAAATCAAAATAGTGGTGTGAAGATGGTTGCACAAACTATGAAATTTGCCATTTCAAAAAATACTAATCCTATACTTTATGATAGAACATATTATGGTATAATACAAGAGATTTGGGAATTGGATTATAAGGTCTTCCATGAAACAGTTTTCTTGTGTGATTGGGTTGAAGATGTTATCAATGTTAGATATAAAATAGATGATTTTGGATTTACCCTTGTAAATTTATCCAATATAAGTCACATTGATGATCTTTTCACGTTAGCACTTCATGGAAAACAAGTATTTTACGTGAGCAATCAAATTGACACAAGATGGTCTGTTGTGTTAACGCCTCCACAAAAAAAGTTTTACCATTGTGATGCTTTAGAAGAGGAAGACCCTATGCTTGATACATTAACCAATATTAGTAATTTCTCAAATAAATTTCCTAATGTATGTGATGATCTAGTTGATAATGATGATTCTTCGTAATGGGCTCTAAGTGATTGTGAAGGAATATATGTATACGATCAACCTAATTAAACATAACGTATGTTCTATATTGTTGTAATAACTCTTATAAATATATATATGTATGTTCCTAAAATTGTCAATTAATTTATATTTCTTCATTGTTTGCATATATTTAATGGATCCTCGAGTAACAGAGCTTGTAAATCCAAATGATCTATTGGGGTATTTGAAAAGAAAGGGTTGGGCGAATATAACTGATGCTCCACTTAACCCAGATGATAGAATACATGTTCTATTTGATGCTACTAGTAATCCAATAGGGGAAAATGGCAAAAAATTGAAATCCTCTATTGGTCGACTTGGGAAGTCCAGTATACCAATCAATATAAATGATTGGTCTCAGGTTGACGATGCAGAAAAGTTCAAAATATGGATAACCATTTGTGTAAGTCTCTTATATTTTATAATCAATTACATAAATTATATCTTTTTTGTATTATATCTAATCTTTTGTACTGTGTTTTTACAGAATTGTTACAAAGTCGATGACAGTTGGAAACTTAAGTGTTATAAGATTGCAAATAAGGCGTGGAAGGAATAGAAGACTTCCAGAATGGCAAGAAATTATGTGTTTCCATATTTGGAACCACTTGATGAGGTAGAGCTCTACAAAATCCCTAAAGGACACCGCTGGATTACACCTCAAGTTTGGAAAGACTGTGTGGATTATAGACGTTCAGATGAATTTCAAATTATTAGGGAAGAACATCAGAATATATAAATGCATAACATTCTTCCTAACGGTTTTGGAAGATCTTCAAATCCTGAAGTTAGATATAGAATGGAATTAGTAATTTGTGTTAATTTATAAATATTTTTATATTTATTTTCCTCAATTTAATTTCATGTCATTATTAATAAATTTTTCATAATTTTTGTAGGAAGCTAAATTGGGTAGACCTATTACCCGAACTGAATTGTACATAGAAACAAAGACTCCCAAAACGAAGAATTCAAGACTGATGACTAAGCGAGGAGAAGAACAACTAAATTAGTTGCTTAGTAATTTCGGTTGATAAAAAGTCTTAATGATTTTTAATCATTGATGTAATAATGAATGATATGTTTGTGTGCTTTATTATTTGTAGAGAGCTATTCAAGAACAAATATCCAGGGGTGAAAAAATCGAAGAGTCTGGGAGAGATGCTCTATATCATGCATTCGAACGCGACCATCCTGGTCATGTTAGGGGAGGTATCCAATATGATGGTTATATGGAGTATTTTAACATTCCAAAATAAAAAGCCTTAGATGATAGTAAGGAGAAGTATACTAAAATTGAAAAAGAACTCAACTCCTTTAAGGCCTCAATGTTAAGTGAGATTGCAACTCTAAAAGAACATCAATCACAACACATGTCAGGCATGACATCATTCTACAACCAGGGCATGCCATATTGGTAAGGCATGCAACCATCCATGTCAGGCATGCCACCATCCATGCTAGGCATGCCACCATCTATGTCAGGCATGCCACCATCCATGCCAGCCATGCCACCATCCATGTCAGGCATGCCACCATCCATGCCAGCCATGCCACCCACGCAATCTCATTGCACTCAAACTACATCCAGTATGGGATATAGTCATCCTATTGGTCCTTCCTAAATGCCAGGAATGCATATGCAATCAAGTAGTGGTTCATTTTCTCCAATGCAATCTGCGCATTCTTACCATCAATCAAACCATGATGAACATTTTGGTGAGAATGTACATCTAATAGCTACCCCACATAGGAGTCCTCTTCTATTTGATGAATCATATGTGGTAAGATTTTAATTTCTGGTGTATATAATCTATTATTTTTATTTCTTATTATATGTTTTATTTTTTATATATAACACTTCAATTTTTCTACAGAATATGAATTTTTTGTTGAAACATCATTCCTCAACGGACTTTGTTACAATTGGAACGGTACAACAATTGAGTGATGATTGGATGATTCATAATCAATATTTTCCTAATCATTGGCAAATAGTAATTGATCAATCATTGCTTCATGATTGTCTACTACATATGCCTTCTGATGCTACCACAGTCCAAGAGGCGGTTCGATAGTATGTGGCTTGGCCGTCGATTCAAGTTGTTCTAAATTTTGACATGGTACTATTTTTTAACTTAAAAGATAACACTTGTTTACTACTATTATTTTATTATATCTTTTATTGTTACTAACATACATAATGTGTTTTTTAGTCTATTATACTAGAACTCTTAAGTGCAACACATTTAAGAGATACAAAGCAAGTATCTCGTGCTAAATTTATGTCTAGTGGCCAGTCATCGCGCACGAAGTCATTCAAGAAGAAGCCTTGGAAAAAAGTATAGTTATAATTATGTTTTAAACTTCAGCAGAAATCTTGGCATTTAATGACTATTGTTGGGAGGGAATCTAGCATAAATAATGGATTAATTGTGCCACTTCCTATAGAAATTTCTGGTATAGACCTCGGCCAAACTTATATATCAATCGAGTTCATATTGAAATTATTTGAATATCAAATGATCGATTTAAGTATAATTCAAGTGTGGACAAGGTGAGTCCTCAATCTATTTATTTTGCTTTCATTTATGTAGAACATATATAATTATATTTATATTATCTAATTATTTACATATATATATATATTTTATATAGGGCGTGCTATTATCGACTTCAACATAATCACTCATCACATTTAGCAATGTTTTATGATTCTTCATATGTCAATCAATATCAAGAGAAGGATGTTAGCATCAAAGCTAAACAATTATGTTATAGGGCATTAACGCTTAATAGAAATCAAAAGTTGATAATCTCTTGGCCATTAAGGTTTGAACAAGTCCAAGATCATTAGATATTGGTAATCATTGATTTGTTCAATAACCATGCTTGGTATTATGACTCGGCTTCCATAGAACTGAATAAAGATACAAAAGCAGTTGTTGAAATGTAAGAGTTATAGCTAGATATTAGTTTTTTCTATTATTTTTTGTAATATTTAATAAAAACTAACCCTTTTAAACCTTGATAGGGCATGGAAGTTGTGGAACAAGTTTAGGGGCATTGCCCTTAAAAAATATTAGAAGCATATATGGACAAAAGTTATGGTATGTACAAGAATTAATTTTATTAATTTTACAATTGAATAATAAAGATGTTCGAATATGGAAAATCATGTACACTTATTTTTTGAAGGTTCCATAAAAAAATAATGGAGTCATGTGTGGTTATTATGTCATGAAGTTTATGAGCAAAATCATCACAAATATCAAAATTCCAATTGATGATGTGGTAATATCTTTTACCCATATACAGAAATGTTTTTAACATATTTGAGTTATTTTTTGTAAATACATGAAATTACATTCTTATTTTGATTTTAAATACATATAGTTCTTTGGTTCGAATAAGATGGGTTACGACTAGCAAATTTTTGATGATTTAAGAGAGGAATGGGCAGAACACATGGTTCAAATTATATCATCACAAGAAGAATGAGGAGAAGATTATGATGATCTTGAATAGCATATGACAACATAACGGTAAATTTTGTAATGATTTAATTTCTCTATTCTTGTGTCTGAAATCCCTTGTTTGATGGATGGTTATGTGCTCATGTATTTAGGGGAATGCATTATTTTATGGACCTATTTTTGGCCCAAACATCATCTCATCTCTCTTGCCTACTTTCCTTATGACAACATCATGGTAGCACTTTATTAATCATTTGCCTATAAATATGAAATTATCTGGAATCTTTGCTGATATTTTTAATGTTATAATGAGCTCTAATATGAAGTCAAGTGTAACTCATATTTTTTTACTTGGCTTGTATGAGTTTTGGTGCCTATGAACGTATTACAAAATTGTTCCATACATTTAAGGGCACCAAAACTCATACAAGCCAAGTAACAAATCGGAGTTACACTTGATTTCATATTTAGAGCTCATTATAACATTAAAAATACTAGCATAGATTCTAGATAACTTCATATTTATAGACAAATGATTAATAAAGTGCTAATATGAGTTCGAAGGGTTATATCACTCGAATGTCGTTGTAGTAATCTCTTTTTGATGGTAATATTCATAATGATTTAATTTCTCCAATCGTATGTTTCTGAAGTTTAGACTGCTTATTTGATGGATGTTTACGTGCTCATGTATGTAGGAGAGTGAATTGTTATATGGATCATCTATTTTTTGTCCAGTTTCCTTGTCACAATGCTGGTGATTCTAAACCAAGTAAGGTTGCTCGCACAATCCAATTACACTTTGAAGACATTATTTTATTTGTAATTTAAGTTAACTATATGTATTGTATATACATTATTTGTTTTTGTAATAAATTTAATTATCTGTATTATTATTTATATTTTGATTTTTTTATGCTATATATATTGAATATTGAATTTTGTGGTGGAGTGAAAAATGAGAATAAAAAAAATCATAAAATGTAAATTTGGTTGATCGGGCGAGCCGAATTTACATTTTAAGTCACTCAATTTAAAGTCGGTTGATGCGTAATTTCGCAAGTGTATGAATCGTTCAAGTAATAAAGTGTACAAAAGTACGGATATCGAACCCACAAGGAATGGCGTTACTAAGTATCAAAATTGACTAACCCTAATTTTATTTGAAAACTGAATTTTTTGAATTTGTTTAAAAAGTAAATTAACATAAAACTAAACGCAAATAACAAAATTTAATATTGGTCACAAATGATTTAAAACGCTAAGGCATTTGATTTCGCTAAATCAATTCAATCTGATTTCAAGTCGTGTTATATGAAAATCAAAGTTAGAAGTGATGGTTGAAAAACCCAAACTTATCTAATACTCTCTCTCGAGTTATGTTAGAATTACTTATCTATGAAAACCAACTATATTTCTATGAAGATTTAATCACAAATAAGCACATTATGATTTATGGAATTTCTAGAATAACCACATACATCATGCCTTAGGTGTCAAACTCGCATTCAACATACGGTATTTATCACAAGAAGCATTCATTACACATCTTCTCTCGGTCTCAATATAATGCAAAAAATCATCTAAATCTTGATCAGAAATTTAAAAGCATTAAGCATGGAAATAAATACTCAACTTTAAAACAACGAATTCATATAACGATAACACAAGAAATCAGATTTTCTTGATTCAACTACATCATAACCTTAGCAAAAACGAATTAGTTCATAACGAAAATAAGAACAAACATATTCCCAATTGAATCCATGAACAAACAATCTGAATAAAATGTAGAAAATAAAAGCTAAGGAGAAGAGATGAAAAATACTTGAAGATGAAGACTTGGTAGCAACAATGGTGATGATCCTTCAAGCTTCTCCAACCTTTCTCTCCAAAATTTCCTTTTCTCCTGCAAAAATAACTCAATTCTGCTCTCTCTGCCATTCCCCTTCTTTCTCCATCATAATGTATATATAGATCTAGGGTTTGGGGGGAAATTTTGGAACAAAACAACAAAAAAAATATGTTTTCCGACGAAACTCGCCGGCGGCGACATTATTCTCGCCGCGGCGAGATTTCTGGCAATTTAAATTTTGTTTTTCTGATTTTGGCCGGCGGCCAAATTAATGTGGCCGGCGGCCAACTCAATGTGGCCGGCGGCGAGATTCTTTGGCCGGCGGCGAGAATTATTTGGCCGGCGGCGAGATGAGTTTACCAAAATTTGTGCTCTCGGGAAGATTTTTGCTGGCGGCGAGATGAATATGGCCGGCGGCAAGAGTACTTTGGCCGGCGGCGAGATTCACTTGGCCAAAATCCGTGCTTCCTGCATGATTTTCAACATTTTCTCCGTAAGGTTTTCGCCGGCGGCGAAATTCCGAAATTTGAAATTTTGTTCTCTTTTTATTTTCATTCAATCCCAATCATTGTACTTTGTACCTAACTTCTCCAAAATCATGATTTTACCTGAAATTGCACTTTAAACACGAAATACCCGTGAAATGACATTTGTGGATTAAATAATCAAATAAACACAATTTTCACACAAATATCAACATTTAAATCATAACAAAAATGCAATAATTTAGCTCATATCAACAACCCCCAACCAGCTTCTTGCTAGTCTCTAGCTAGAAAAGCGATCTATTTAATAAATTCAAAGGAGACATTAAGAGAAACTTCAAAGAAAATTTTATTCTATTTACAAAATTACATTAAACATATGCAATAAGCCTTTAAACCCCTAGGTGGCCCTAGTAGACGAGTTGTAGTCTCGTGAGGGCTTCCAGTGATGATACCCACAAACATCTTACCTATAACTATCCTAACTTAAAACAATAAGATCACACAAAAATTAATTTGCACAAATGTCTCAAAAATTGTAAATAACATAGAATAATTAAAAGTCACCTAAGCTTTAAGAAATCTCAAATGCCAATTTCACTTTTGTTATTGACTCTTAAACATCCATCAAACCACAAACCAATAGCCATATTGCCCAGATAATATTATGCAGAACATCCACAAACAAAAAGGTGAAATCTCAAACTCCATAGGCTCACTCTTCAAAACTCTCTCCACTAATGAAGAAAAATACACCACTTCGGATCAATAGGACTTATGAGGCTTGTAATTTTAGGCTTAGGTATTTGGTTAAGAAAGAATGGGAAGTGTCAAAATACAAATAATAGCACTTATTAGATTAAACACAACCAATTAAGTAAAAGAGTAACACCATTTAACCCAAATTGTTTCTTCCGATCATAACCCATTTTTCCAAAGATAAACAATAATTCTTCCTCAATCTTTCACCTCAGTACATCCATTACTAACACTCTTTTATTTACTAGAGTGTGAAGGCCCTTTTTTTTCTTTTTTTTCTTTTTTTCTTTTTTTTTATTATTCCATCCTTACTCCAATTGCTCTTGAAAAGTTTGTGTTCAAAATTAAGTGCTCTTAACAAATAAGGTAGGAATTATATATATATATTTTTGGCTCAGTAAAAGGTAGGTTATAGAAGGCAAAAAGAAAGAAAAATAAGGCTAACAATATATTTAAATAGGCTCAAAGAGGTAACTAGTGATATAAGGATAACAAGGTAGGCTTAAAATGGCACAATCGATCCAAAAATGGCCTACATCATTTCTTAAACAGTGCAATCCCAAATTATTTCGCCTCAAGAGGTTTTCAAATGAGTTCTAGAGTTCGTTGAGATCACAAAAATGTCCATGAAAAATTCGCACATAAGACTTCTCTAAGCATTTAGACTAATCAACCAAATCATACCACATACCAAAAGAGTCGCCAACAAGGTAAAATCAACATTTGAAATTATCTTTAAACCGAAGCAAAATTTAATGTCTTCTAAAAGCTACTTGTTATCACAATCACATTATTATCATCAACGTGCAAATTAAAATAAGTAAAATGCAAATAAAATAAAAAATAAAAATAAAAGAAATTAAATCAAAATGGAAAAAAATAAATGGAAAATCAAAATTAAACAAAAATAAACACACAAACAAAACTAATAAAAATGAAGGGAATAGAAGATTTACCGTTTACCGCACCCTCAACCAAAACCTTACATTGTCCTGAATGTAAGAAAGAAAAACTGTAAATGGATTTTTTTTACCTGCAAGACAAATAAAATAAGCAAATTTAATTAAAAATAAAATTATCATAAAATGAAGTGCAGAATTTAAAATTTCTAAAATAAAATGAGATAAAAGATGAGAAAACAAATCTGATGGGTTGCCTCCCATTAAGCGCTTTAAGTTATAGTCATTAGCTAGACTTTATGTCATCTTTCTGCTTGCTGAATTCTCCGTCAAAATATGGCCTCAACTGTTGTCCATTTACCTTGAAAGTTCCATTTGTTTCATGACTGATCTCAATTGTTCCATAAGGAAACACCTTGGTTACTAGAAAAGGTCCTGACCAACAATATTTTAGTTTTCTTGGAAAAAGTCTGGGACGGGATTTATAAAGCTGCACTTTCTATCCCACCTCAAAGTTTTGCCTCAAAATGTGCTTATCATGCCAAACCTTTATCTTGTCCTTGTATATTTGGTCATTCTCATAAGCATCATTCCTCATTTCATCCATCTCATTTGTTGCAGATTTCATAAGGCAAGCTTCTAGTGGTAGCAATGGAGTTCTCTCCTCAAAAGTTTCCGAGATTAACTTGTCAAGAGTGTTAATTTGAAAACAAGAATGTACCTCACTTGGAAATTTCATTGCTTCGAAAACATCAAAAGTCACTTGTTCATCTTGCACCCGTAGAATGAGCTTTCCTTGCTGAACATCAATCAATGTTCTTCCAGTTGCAATGAACGGTCTTCCCAATATCAACGGTACCTCTCTATCTTCCTCCATGTCAAGCACCACGAAATCTACAGGGAAAATAAATTTGTCAACTTTAATTAAAACATCCTCAATTACCCCTCGAGGATATTTCACCGATCGATCCGCTAATTGTAGAGAGATTGAAGTGGGTTTTACTTCTCCCACGCCTAGTTTTCTGAAAATAGAAAGTGGCATCAAATTAATGCTTGCTCCTAAATCACATAGGACTTTATCAAAATTGCAACTTCCTATAGTACAAAGGTATAGTAAAACTTCCTAGGTCTTTCAATTTCTGTGGCAGTTTTCTTTGAAGAACTGCACTGCACTCCTTATTTAGCATGACAGTTTCATAATCTCCCAGCTTCCTCTTCTTTGATAGAATTTCCTTCATGAATTTTGCATACTTGGGCATTTGTTCCAACATCTCTGCAAAAGGAATGTTAATATGCAATTTCTTAAAAATATCCAAAAATTTATCAAATTGATTATCAAGCTTTTTCTTATTCAATCTTTGAGGATATGGGATAGGAGGCTCATATTTCGCATTTGGGGAAGGTTGAACATCTTGGGATGTTGATGGCTTTTCTTTAGATTTTTCCATCATTTTCTCTGATTTCCCTTGCCATTCAAGTTCTTTACCGCTTCTCAATGTGATAGCCTTTACATGCTCTTTGGGATTTATTGTGTCACTAGGCAATGATCCTTGAGACCTTTCTGCAATCTACTTTGAAAGCTGCCCTAGTTGGTTTTGGATGTCCCTGTTTATTGCCTCTTGATTTCTGAAATTTGTTCTTGTCTCCTCAATGAACTTTCCCAAAATTCCTTCCAAATCTGTTTGTTTCTTCTCTTGGGGTTGGTAGGAAGATGATGACGGTTTGAATCCCTCTTGGTTATTTCCCCATGACAAATTTGGATGATTTCTCCAACTTGGATTGTAGGTGTTCGAATATGGGTTATGTTAAGGTTTTTGGAAATTTGAAACATAATTTTCTTGCTCAGCATTTGGTGAAGCAAATGGATTTCCAGCTTGGCACTCGATACTAGCATGATTTCCACCACATAAATCACATTGTGTAGTTGGTTTGGATTCAAATTTGGATGACAAAGAATCCATCTTTTTTGAAAGAGCAGCAACTTGAGCTGACAAAGCATTCACTGAATCAATTTCATGCACTGCTGCTGGTCTTTTTGCAATTACCCGCTCTGAATGCCACTGATTATTGTTTTCTACCATGATCTCTAATAACTCATCAGCATCCTCTGGTGTTTTTCCCATTAAAGACCCTCCAGCTGCAGCATCAATCATTGCACGATAGTTTGAAACCAACCCCTTATAAAATGTAGAGACTTGCAGCCAAATTGGTATACATGATGTGGGCACTTCCTCAACATTTCTTTGAATCTTTCCCAAGCTTCATACAATGATTCTTGGTTATACTGTGTAAAAGATGTGATTTCATTCCTCAATTTTTCCGTCTTAGCAGGAGGAAAGAACTTAGACAAGAATTTCTGAACCAACTCATTCCATGTTGTAATTGATCCCAGTGGTAATGAATTTAGCCACTCCTTGGCTTTATCCCGAAGTGAAAAAGGAAAAATCCTCAATCTTATAGCATCTTCAGACACACCATTTATCTTGTAAAGATCACTCACCTCCAGAAAGTAAGCAATATGTGCATTTGGATCATCCTTTGACATTCCCCCAAACTGATTTGATTGAACCATTTGGATAAAGGATGGTTTTATCTCAAAGTTATTTGCTTGAACAGTTGGCCTCCTTATACCCGAAGTAGTTCCAGCAACATTAGGCACATCATAATTCCTCAAAGCTCTATGGTTTCCACCTCCCTCAACAAATGGTGGATCCATAGTTGATTGTCTATTAGAAGGTGAGGTTGAATGCCTTCTTTCTCGGTTTAGACGCCTAAATGTTCTATCAATCTCTGGATCAAATGGAAATTGGTAAAGGCTTCTTGTACGTCTCATACAACAATCCTACAACCAGAAAATTAACTAGCACAAAAACAACACAAAGTTACCTTTTTTTATGATAAATGAAATAAAAGAGCAAAATATACAAAATTAAAAATGAAACAATGATAAAGCAAATTAACTTCAAATTAAAACTAAGATTAGGTAGTATCGATATTAATAAAATCAAACCATTCCCCGACAACGGCGCCAAAAACTTGAAGCATAATTTCGCAAGTGTACGAATTGTTCAAGTAATAAAGTGTACAAAAGTATGAATATCGAACCCACAAGGAATGGCGTTACTAATTACCGAAATTGACTAACCCTAATTTTATTTGAAAACTTAATTTTTTGAATTTGTTTAAAAAGTAAATTAACTTAAAACTAAACACAAATAACAAAATTTAATATTGGTCACAAATGATTAAAAACGCTAAGGCATTTGATTTCGCTAAATCAATTCAATCCGATTTCAAGTCATGTTATATGAAAATCAAAGTTAGAAGTGATGGTTGAAAAACCCAAACCTATCTAATACTCTCTCTCGAGTTATATTAGAATTACTTATCTATGAAGACCAACTATATTTCTATGAAGATTTAATCACAAATAAGCACATTATGATTTATGGAATTTCTAGAATAACCACATACATGATGCATTAGGTGTCAAACTCGCATTCAACATACGGTATTTATCACAAGAAGCATTCATTACACATATCCTCTCGGTCTCAATATAATGCAACAAATCATCTAAATCTTGATCAGAAATTTAAAAGCATTAAGCATGGAAATAAATACTCAACTTTAAAACACGAATTCATATAACGATAACACAAGAAATCAGATTTTCTTGATTCAACTACATCATAGCCTTAGCAAAAATGAATTAGTTCATAACGAAAATAAGAACAAACATATTCTCAATTGAATCCATGAACAAACAATCTGAATAAAATGCAGAAAAAAAAAGCTAAGGAGAAGAGATGAAAAACTCTTGAAGATGAAGACTTGGTAGCAACAATGGTGATGATCCTTCAAGCTTCTCCAACCTTTCTCTCCAAAATTTCCTTTTCTCTTCCAAAAATAACTCAATTCTGCTCTCTCTGCCGTTCCCCTCTTTCTCCATCATAATGTATATATAGATCTAGGGTTTGGGGGGAAATTTTGGAACAAAACAACAAAAAAATGTGTTTTCAGACGAAACTCGCCGGCGGCGACATTATTCTCGCCGAGGTGAGATTCCTGGCAATTTAAATTTTGTTTTTCTGATTTTGGCCAGCGGCCAACTCAATGTGGCCGCGGCGAGATTATTTGGCCGGCGAAGAGAATTATTTGGCCGGCGGCGAGATGAGTTTACCAAAATTTGTGCTCTCGGGAAGATTTTCGCCAAGATTTTTGCCAGCGGCGAGATGAATATGGCCGGCGGCGAGAATACTTTGTCCGGCAGCGAGAGTACTTTGGCTGGTGGCGAGATTCACTTGGCCAAAATCCGTGCTTCCTGCATGATTTTCAACATTTTCTCCGTAAGGTTCTCGCCAAAGGCGAAATTCCAAATTTTGAAATTTTGTTCTCTTTTTATTTTCATTCAATCCCAATCATTGTACTTTTTCCCTAACTTCTCAAAATCATGATTTTACCTGAAATTGCACTTTAAACACGAAATACCCGTGAAATGACATTTGTGGATTAAATAATCAAATAAACACAATTTTCACACAAATATCAACATTTAAATCATAACAAAAATGCAATAATTTAGCTCTTATCATCGGTTCAGCGAATAACATGAATGTGTACAGTATCGACCATCTGTAACTGAACATCTATAAAAAAGGACAAAAGACTTAGTAAAATAAACATATTTTTTATTTTGCACACGGGTATGCTAATAAAGATACAAATGATTTACGATCTCTTCCTTTTCCTTTTTATGGAAGCATAAATAAATAGACACTCGTCTCAACATGAAATACTCATGCAAGATGGCTAAAGATGTTTGTTCTAGTGAACAAACAATGACGCATAACTTAAACACCTCCAAAAAAACCTATACCAAGTACATCCATCTTGTTGTATTCCAACAATCTTCATGCATTTACATAACCATGGTAGATGTTTAAACTCTAGGTCCAACAGGGACTTAAGGTCTTAAGTTATACCTATATCCTGCACAAATGAAAAAAAACTTATATCTATGAATGCATCATATAGATCTATATGTTGTCTAGCCAGAAAACTATATTGTTAGCCCAATACAGGTACACACTGATAGGCTAAGCCCAATAAAAAAATATAATAGATAAGCACTTATTCACACAACTCTCTCTTACTTCATGCTACATTATCCTGATGTGTATGAAAGTTAGGCAAGCAAGATGTAGTGCAACCTAACTCATATCCTATTTAGCACACATCAATTTAATAAACAATGGGTTTTGTAAATAAACTTCTCCCACTTTTTTGACATAGGAAGTGAAAAGAAAACCCCTACATAAGAGAGATAAGGCATACAATCATGCAATAATCCTAACACTCATGCAATCTATAGAGAAGAATAAAGTAATAAATCCAAGTCATAAACCAACACAGAAGCCACATAATACAAAATAGAGTGCTGATAGAATGACACTAACTTTTTGTTATAAAGTTTTTTTAGTATTTTTTTTATCTAAAAGGAAATAAGAAGTACATCAGAAAAGAAAGAATAACAAAAAATTAGTACTCTCCATTGAATGTTAATTGTTTATCTATCTAATATTTGTTGACGCATTTCTACTTTTATCTTTAGTTTTATTTTTTTGGTTTAGATTTCCCAAAACCCAAGAAATTAAGGAAAAATATTTAGGTTTATTTTTTCGTTTTTAAGAGTTTTGTTAAATTATTTAAAATTATGTTGTTCTTTCTTAGACTCACCTTAGAAGTATACTTATTACTTTTTATAAAGTGATTTGTGCATTTGTGAGTTATTATAAATTTTATAAAATTCGACTATCAAGTTTTTGTGCGAAAAGTTTTAGACGTTATTTCTATAGAGGAATATTTTTATAAAAATTTTATTATGAAAAATCTTAAAAAAAATTTGTTTTATAAATATTCATGATTTTTTTATTTTAAATAAAAAAATTAATTTAACTTTCTTTTATTTATTTAATATTTTTTAAAAATGATTGAAAATAAAAATTCTAAAAAATTTTAAAATTAGTTATTAGCTGCCCTCCGTGCGCGCCGACGCCATTTCGCCCCATTTTTCACATGCAGCCGCCCCCATGACGTCATGCTGACGTCATCAATGACCTCACTATTTGCACTATGCGTTTTCACTATTTTTTAACATTTTTTCACCCACTTTTTCTCTCCATCCTCACCTATAAATATCCCCCTTCTATTCACTTCATACCACACCTCAAAACACACTTCTCTCTTCTTTCTTTCTTTCCATTTCTTAGTTTTTAGTTTTTTTTAGTTTTTCTTATGTTTTAGCTAGTTTCTCTTAGTTTTAGAGTTCTTCCCTCTTTGGGAAGAACTAATTATGTTTTTGTAATTTATTAGCTTTTTGATTCAATAAATGGGAGTGCAAATTCCGCTTGGAGGTTTTCTAGCAACGGGAATAGCATCAATCTTGTAAGGATTTTATTTTCTTTGCAGTTATTTTTTATGCTTTATTCTTACATGTTATATTTAATTTGTCTGTGATTAAATTTAACTGTGCTAGCTGTTTGTAAACATGATATAATAATAACGTTGTTATGCTTATGAAATATTAAATAGGTAAAAATCTCTAAAATGAATTGATGGTATTTTTATTCAAGATTTTATATTAAGAATGTTAGAGAGAAATATATTATTTTTCATTACAAACTTAAATCTGAAAATTAGATTTTAAGGTTTAGTTATCCGGTCTGATTTAGAGTAGTGCTCTTTTATTTGTTGGTACAATCGCCCGGTAGTTAGAGTGAAGCTCTATTTCAAAATTTTTTATAAGAATTATTATCTGAAAATGTATTGACAACATGTTTTTAGTAGTGGTTTTAAAACTTGAAAGTTAGTACTCGGATAACTAAATTCTTAGGTTTAATTTGGACACCTTGAATAAAGTTTAAACTGTCTAACCCCACCAAAGGTGGCATTTAAATGGTTCATTTTCAATCTCTTAGAAAAAGGAATTAATTTAATTAACCAAATTAGTTATCAACCCCACCCATAGGTGTTAATTGATTTGTTTAGTTAACAAAGAATATCTAACCCCACCAAAGGTGGTATTCATACAAAAAAGGGAGAATCAATAAATATCAATTCATATCTTTAATAACCTAGATAATATGAGCAAGCATAATTAACTTAGTTATTATATCCATAAATACTCCACTATTTATAAAAGATAAAATTTGCATGAATGTTTATTGAATCTATGTTTAATTTTCTGTAATTAGATTAAAAACACAAAAACCCCAAAATATCGTGACAGGATGTTTAGGATTTAATTTCGTTTTTAAAAGTTTGAATAATAAATTAAAAACCACATACATTCCTTCCTTAGATCGACCTTGGTAGTATACTTATCATTTTCTACGAAATGATTCATGCACTTGCGAGAGTTTTATAAATATAAAACCAAAATATTGGCAGGATCGGCGATGCCGGTTTTCGCTCATCAAGTTTTTGGTAATCTTGATTCTGCTCATCAAGTTTTTGGCGCCGTTGCCGGGGAAAGAATAGCGTTTTTAATTTATTTATCCAAATTTTAAAAATATTTTTGTGGTGCAAATAATTGTGATTTTTTTTGTTTTTGAAAAAAAATAAAACATTTAATCAAATTTCAAATTTCATAAGAAAAAATAAAAATAAATTAAAAAAATACAAAAAAATACAAAAAATACAAAAGAATTAAAAACAATTGTAGCGTGAATAGTACAATAATTTAGAAATTTGAAATTTGAAGTAAAAAGCTTTTGCTGTTAATGAATAGTAAAAGTAAAAAAAATAAAAAAAAATTTAAATAAAAATTGTAGCGTGAATAATAAAATAATTTAAAATTTTAAAATTTGAATTAAAAAAAAAGTTTTACCGTTCATTAATAGTAAAAAACAATTAAAAAAAATATTTCAAAAATTTTAAGTTAAAAAAGAAAACAAATAAATAAAAAAATAAAAATAAAAAAAACCAAAATTTTAATTTTTTGAGTTTAATTTTTACTATTTTTTTATTTATTTTAAATCATAATTTTATTTTTTTTATTTTCTTTTACCTTTTTCAATTTTATTTTATTTTATTATTTTTTATTTTTCTTTCTTTAGCTATTTTTTTCTTCTTGATTTTTATTTAACTTACTTAACTTAGTTTTTTTTTACTAACTTAATTAACTTAGATTGTTTTTAACATTAACTTAGGTTTTTACTTAAATTTTCATTAACTTAATTAACTTTTTTTTTACTTCACTTAACTTAATTAACTTAGATTTTTTACTTCACTTAACTTAATTAACTTTTTTTTCACTTAACTTAATTAACTTAGATTTTTTTTACTTCACTTAGCTTAATTAACTTTTTTTTACTAACTTAATTAACTTAGATTTTTTTTAACTTAACTTAATTAACTTAGATTTTTTAATTCACTTAACTTAATTAACCTTTTCTTTAAACTTAATTAACTTAGATTTTCATTAACTTAAATTTTTATTTAACTTAACTTAATAACATGAAAAGTAAAGATCTAAGGTAGTTAAATACAGGAGACTAGTTCTTGGAAACCTTTGTGCCACTAGTCTTTCCTCGAACGTTGTTCTACAGGAGGATGGTTTTTAATGAGCCTTTGCACCACCATTCTTTCCTGGGAGCACTCTTGATTAATACTGATTATGTTATTTTTTTTCTTAAAAAAACAAAAAAAAAACAAAAATTTCTGAACTATCTCCAAAATTTTAAAGTTTTAATTACAATCTAAGGAGTTAGTTGCTTTGTTTGATCTAGGTACAATTGTGTTTTAATGACTTAATTATTTGATTTGCACCTAGATGTGGGTTATCTAAAACCGTCAAAGTATGCCTCTAGTTTTAAGTACAAAAATAAATTTGAAAATCAATAGGGCATGACTGAAAAAGTATAGGTAGACAACATTGTCTTACTTGTAGGTTTGATTAACTCAATGATGAGGGGACATTGAGTTTACTTAAAATGCAATCCCCAAGTTACGTCTTGCTAAGACGTTAAACTAAGTGCTGGATGGGAGGCAACCCATCATTTTAGGTAATTTTCTTTTATTTCTTTTATTTACTTAATTATTTCATTTTAATTACATGTGAATAATTTTTAAATTGTTAAAACTAAAAATATTTGTTGAGATGTTAGAAGTTCACAGCGATTTTTCTGTATACACTTTAATGATGAATATGATGGATGCACCTGCATTTTCCATTACTACTTGCACATTCTCAGGAAATAGGTAATCTTTCTTCTCTTTTCTCTTTATCTTTAATTTACAGTTGTTACATTGAGGACAATGTAAGTTCTAGGTTGGGGGTGGTGAAAAGTTACCATGCTTAATTAAAAAAAAAAGTTTTAACAATTTAAAAATAAAAAATAAATAAAAAAATAAAAAATATACTTTTTCATTTTTTGTGTGTTTGGTTTTATTTCTATTTTGTGTGATTTAGTAATTTTTGAAAAAAAAAATTCACAAAAATTTATCATTTCTTTAAATCAAATTTAAGTAAATAGTTAAGTCTTTTTGTACTGTTAGATTAATTTTTGAAAACATATCATGAAATATTTTGTAATTATTTTTTGATAATTAGTTAGTTTTTGTCATAACTAGTATTTCTTGATAAGATGTAGAAATTATATTAAACCCAAAATCGGTGTTTATGAATTTTTTTAGTGGAGACTACCTTTGTGAGATATAATTTGAGCCTAATTTCCTTTATTGAGTGAACTATATATTTTTTCTACTCCAAACACATTTCTTATTTCTTCAAATTTTTAGATGATCTCTATAGGTATTAGCATTGAATGTATGAATTTTTTCTCATCTTAATAGAGTATCGTATATTTTTTATTATTATTTTTGCTTAGATTAAATGATTTGAGTAGAAATTGATAGTATATGCTTATATCTCATTCAAGCATGACTTGCTACAAAAAAGAGACATATCTGGGGTTACCTAAACCAAGATCAAACAGAAAAGCCACAAAATTAACCACTCACCAAAATAAAAAAAAAAGATAAAAATGAACAATCTGTACATGGGTTGACTCTCTAAAATACATATATTAGGAAATATCTTCAGGAAAAAAAATAGAGAGATAAAGAATATATAGTATAATCTACATACTATAACCCACATTGCCTACAAAGTTGTGAGTAAAGGCTAATTACAAAAGAAGGATATAGGAAATAATTCCCTAAAAAGTCATTGCACTCTCTTCATTTGTAAAAGGCATATATCTTGAAATTCTTTCTTAATGAGTTTGATTTATGCATGAAAATAATTTTTATATATGATATCTTTATAATTTATACATTTGATTCCTTTCATGAGATCAATATTAAAATAACACTTTGAGCCTTTATTCTTTATACATATGCGAACATATTAGTTCATTTCTATACATCAACTCTTTCGCATATAAATTAGTATGAGTGTTTGAACCCATAGGATTCAGTGTTTTGAGAGTATTAACTTGTGAGGAATAGAGTTGAAGCGAATTCTGATTCATGACACTGAAATTGGGTGAAATTAAATTGATACATTTTTGACATGAAATATGAAAATGATTTTCGACTAATTATTATAATAAATCATGATTGTTTAAAGAGATTAAAATAACTTATGCTTGAGATTTTAATTATGATCTTAAAGGAGATTAAAAAGTATGAGACATTTTTGTGATATGTTGTTTACTCTTATTTCTTAAAAAATTAAATTTTGATTTTGTTGTAATTTTAGTTTTTGAGTTGATTGTTTTTATTGTTTGTTTTGATTTTTACATTTAGTTCAATGTTTGTGGGTATCATTACTGAAAACCCTCACGAGACTCAAACTCGTCCACTAGGGCAACCTAGGGGTTTAAAGGCTTATTGCGTAGGCTAAATGCAACCGTGTCAATCCACGGAAGTGATTTAGGATAATTTAATTTTTAGCTTTTATCGCTTCTCTTGCTAAGGGACTAGCAAGAAGCTGGTTGCGGGTTGTGATGAGTGCTCAAAAAGCACTAAAATTACCATGATTTTATGCACATTAATTGATTAAAAATATATATATTTATATGTTTTATCATATATTTATATAAATTTGTCTTTTTCAGAATCACAGGTATTTTTATTGTTTTTCAGGTATTTTTGCTTAAAAACGTCACTTAAAGACTCAAAAAGAAATACTGGAAGCAATACATTACAAATATATTAATAAATAAATGCGGAAAGGTCAACAAATATGGAAAAATTGGACAAAATGGGTCGAAAAGGTCAAAAATGTCAAAAAGGAGAAAATCGCGCCCGGAGCAGCCCACCCCGCGCGCGCCAGTGCCCAGCCGCGCGCAGTACGCCACACGTCCACGTGCAGATGCGCGCACCTTCCTCCAGATCCACGCGCGCCGCAGCGCGCTATCACTGTTCACGCGCGTGCTGCTGCTGCCTTTTGTGCGCGCCCCAGCTGCCCTGCGTGCGCGCCGATGCCATTTCGCCCCATTTTTCATGTGCATCCGCCCCATGATGTCATGCTGACGTCATCAATGACCTCACTATTTGCACTATGCGTTTTCACCATTTTTTAACATTTTTTCACCCACTTTTTCTCTCCATCCTCACCTATAAATACCCCCCTTCTCTTCACTTCATAACACACCTCAAAACACACTTCTCTCTTCTTTCTTTCTCTCCATTTCTTAGTTTTTAGTTTTTCTTATGTTTTAGCTAGTTTCTCTTAGTTTTAGAGTTCTTCCCTCTTTGGGAAGAACTAATTATGTTTTTGTAATTTATTAGCTTTTTGATTCAATAAATGGGAGTGCAAATTCCGCTTGGAGGTTTTCTAGCAACGGGAATAGCATCAATCTTGTAAGGATTTTATTTTCTTTGTAGTTATTTTTTATGCTTTATTCTTACATGTTATATTTAATTTGTACGTGATTAAATTTAAGCTGCTAGTATTTGTAAACATGATATAATAATAACGTTGTTATGCTTGCGAAATATTAAATAGGTAAAAATCTCTAAAATGAATTGATTTTATTTTTATTCAAGATTTTATATTAAGAATGTTAGAGAGAAATATATTATTTTTCATTACAAACTTAAATCTGAAAATTAGATTTTAAGGTTTAGTTATCGATCGATTTAGAGTAGTGCTCTTTTATTTGTTAGTACAATCGCCTAAGAGTCAGAGTGAAGGTATATTTCAAAGTTTTCATAAGAATTATTATCTGAAAATGTATTGACAACATGTTTTCAGTAGTGGTTTTAAAACTTGAAAGTTAGTACTCGGATAACTAAATTCTTAGGTTTAATTTGGACACCTTGAATAAAGTTTAAACTCTCTAACCCCACCAAAGGTGGCATTTAAATGGTTCATTTTCAATCTCTTAGAAAAAGGAATTAATTTAATTAACCAAATTAGTTATCAACCCCACCCATAGGTGTTAATTGATTTGTTTAGTTAACAAAGAATATCTAACCCCACCAAAGGTGGTATTCATACAAAAAAGGGAGAATCAATAAATATCAATTCATATCTTTAATAACCTAGATAATATGAGCAAGCATAATTAACTTAGTTATTATATCCATAAATACTCCACTATTTATAAAAGATAAAATTTGCATGAATGTTTATTGAATCTATGTTTAATTTTCTGTAATTAGATTAAAAACACAAAAACCCCAAAATATCGTGACAGGATGTTTAGGATTTAATTTCGTTTTTAAAAGTTTGAATAATAAATTAAAAGCCACATACATTCCTTCCTTAGATCGACCTTGGTAGTATACTTATCATTTTCTATGAAATGATGTGTGCACTTGCGAGAGTTTTATAAATATAAAACCAAAGTATTGGCAGGATCGGCGATGCCGTTTTTCTCTCAACAAGTTTTTGGTAATCCCGATTCTGCTCATCATTCTTCCATATAGATGTCGAGCTCTTCCATGAAGCCTAAGATAGATTCAAACTCCTTTTGATCCAATGCCAATGCCATGGTTTTCCACTACCGTTAGAAAACTAATTATTTCATGATGGATTGACACAAAAGTGTGAGTACATGATTTATAATGTGACAGGAGGAGCTGTAGGAGAAAAGATAATATAGCAAATTTACGAGCTGTATGAATTATTGAGTACTAATTTCCAACACAAGAGTGATAGAGGAAGTATAGTTAGAGTTAATGAAGTTGATTATAGGAATGAAATAACCTTGCAAATTCTAGAATTAACTAAGCAAGCCAACTCATCACTACCCAAAAAATGCCAAGTGATTATTGGAGTTTGTGGTACATTTGGGCATAACCCTAATGTGTCTTATATTACAAGTGATTCTAGTGCAGGTACCTTGGAGGAAGAAAATATTATGCAAGTGTATCATTCTAACACCTACAATCCTAAATGGAAACAAATAATAACCAAACATATATACAAAACCAAATACAAGGGTCATTTGCAAACCAGCCTTACCACCAGATCAACCTTATAGGCCAGCTTTAGAAGATAACTTATATGCCTTTATTTAAGCTAATATGAATAAAAAATTGATAAATAATCCTTGGTTAGATTCCTTAGAGGCTTCAATAAAAAGTGTTGAAGCTCAAGTTGAATAGGAAGTAAGCAGGAGCCATGAAAGCTACCCAGTCAAGCATAAATATCAAAGGATGCCACCATCGTTCAAAGTGTAAGGTAGTTAACAAAATTTTACATGAGATTTCTAATGATTTACCATTTAATGCAGGTAATAAAGAAGGTGAAAATATGGCCTCTCAAAAAGATGGGGAGAAAAGTTCCAATAAAGATAAACCTTATGAGGAAAGAAATAGGGAGTGAACAGACACTCTTAAAATACAAATGACATCAGAGCCATACCAACTACCAATTCCATTCCTTAATTGGCTAAAATAATTAAATTAAGATAAGCAATTCTCTTATCTTTTTACTATACTTTCAAAGGTTAATATAAATTTATCTTTATCAAATGTGATCGAGAATATGACATCCTTTGCTAAGTTCTTCAAGGAATCAAACATTAAGAAATGAGGTATGAAATAATGAAAGAGTTATAGTATTAGATGTTGCTAGTGATGTGATTCAACATCAACTATGCCTAAAGTTAAAAACCATAGGAAGTTTTACTATTAGCATCATTATCAAGGATATGAAAGTAACTAAAGCAATGCTTAATATAGGTGCTAGTATTAATTTGATTACATATTCCATTTTCTTTTAGCTAGGTTTGGAAGACTCAAAACCTACAACCATTTCACTTTAACATGCAGATGGATCTATTAAATATCCGAAGGGAATGATAGAGGATGTGCTAGTATAGGTAGAAAAATTAATAACACCTATTGATTTTGTGGCACTAGATATGTGATAACTGTATTTTATATAGTTATTTTCATTAATTTAATTAATGATAATTGCTATGTTCTTTATATTTTTGTTTAATTTTAGTTAAATAAATTAATATTTACCTTTTATGTGTTAAGAAATACATTTTTAATAAAATTAAACAATTTGTATCAAAAATGTACTTAATTTCATATTTATGTCCACAAATATAATTTCAAATAATATAGTTCTTAATTACAATTTATCAAAATCAAAAATATAATTTAAATTGAATTTGGGCTTAAGTATAATTATTAAAAGTTTAAAAATTTAATTTAAAATTAGCAAAGGGCTTAACTGTAATTTCAGAAAGTTTAAAATGTAATTTGAATTAAATTTGTGGGTTAAAATGAAATTAATTAAAGTTTGATTTTCTGCGCAGGTGAGACGAATCCACGCGCTAATTTGCACGCGTGAAACGTGGACCGTCCGATCAAAGAAGAAACGGCTGAGATTCGCGCGTCCTTATTACACCTGACCAAAGCGAGTATGTGCATGTCTTTATTCTTCACACGGCTCGGCACTAGTGGGGCCTACCTGCCGTGTAGGACGGCATGCAGGGTGGGACCCACGTGTCTGTTAAGCGTCTGCCAAAGGTTGTAATATCGTGCGGTTGAACCACGTGCAATCGTTCCCTCCAACCATTTAATGTATCCCACATGTTCAACGTTTCCCTTGCACGAATCAAGAGCGGACGCGTCGTACGTTTCGGGGCATGAAAAGTGCCGAATCCCGCATCCGTTCCAGCCGCTGTCCCCCACGTTTCGCGCTCTTATCTCGTGCGACAGGTCTGCATTCGCCCATTCATTGCAACCAATGATTCGCTGCCACATGTCCCACTTTAAGCTTTCAACCAATCATATCTCAACACGTGGCATGCACAATGAATTAAAAAATGCATAAACGACTCTTCTTTCACGCGTGAATTAAAATAAGGTTTCGATACAAATTGTTACGCGTGTAAGATATTTTAATATTTTTGATGTATTTTTTTTTTGGTTGGGTTTAGGGGTTGGATTGTGGACCACACAGAAGCCATTTTGGCTTCTGTTGTGTTCCGCGTGTGCCAAATTGTGCCAAATATTTTCGTTACTTGATGTTTTAATTTCCTTCTTCTAATTTTTCTGCATCTGTTGTAATTTTTATTTTCAATTAATGAAGTAATTTAATTTTTCTAGGGTTGCATTTGATCTGAATTTATGAAGCTTTGATTTTAATTATTTTTGTGATAGATTTATAAGACGTTCGATTTGTTCACTCTATCTTGTCCTTAATGCTTTTTGATTATTTACGAATTTTATCAAAACAATTTGTGGCACATTAATAAACTTGAGAGAGGCATTTTTGTGTATATTGCTCGTAGATAGAATGACATGTATGATGAAGGATAGGAATATACCCTAATTGTATGTGTGGCCATTTGAAAACTTAGAACGTAATGAATCTTGGTGAATTTAATTCTCATAGAAATATAGTGAATTAATTTAATGAGGTGTGTCTATACAGAGCTCGGAAGAGATGTATGGATAAAAATAGAAGTTTTCGGTTGACAAATTAAATGTACTAAAAAAATATAAATCAAAAGAAAATAACAGTATTTGAGTGGATTAGTTTGGTGAAAAAATGCAATCCTAGATTTCTTTTATTTTGTTATTAAACTCTTTTCTGATTTTTCTAAATCAACGGTTGTTTTGAATAAAATCAGAGGGAAACAATTTTAGTACTCAACAAATTGTAGTAACAAATCTCCATGGGAACGATACTTTACTTACAAATCTTTATTACTTGTGACCGTGTATACTTGCACGATTTTATGTTCTCCAAAAGGGACAACATGTTTTTGTCAGAAATTCCTAACCTTAGACAAAGAACATACAATACTAGTCGGTAGATCATTCGTGGAAACTACTAAGACTATTATTGATATCTAAGTTGAGAATTTGACAATGACAGTTTTGGGAGAGACTGTTCATTTTAAAGTTTTTAACTCTTCACCTATTCCTTCTATCTCTACCATTGATGAATTTTTTAATATGGATTCTATGGATAGACTTGTTTATACACTTTTCAGTAGGATAGACTAGAAGACAAACTACAAGTCACTCTTATAGTTGAAAAGGTAAAAGAGGATTTATATAATAAGACTAAAGGGCACCATAAGAGGATTTATATAGTACCCTATCTAGGGAAAAAGGCCATTCTATCTAAGTTAGAACTAAAATATTTTCCTAAGCACCTAAAAAGGGGAAATTTTTCCAACTATTATTTCATCCTCTTTGACCAAAACACAAGAAAAATAACTTGTAAAGGTGCTTAAGAAGTTCAAGAAGGAAATAGCTTAAAGATTAGGATTATTAGAGGTATTACTCAACTACGTGTATGCATAAAATCAATCTAGATGATGATACTAAACCCGTGAGAGACACCCAAAGGAGGCTAAATCCAATCATGCAAGAGAAAATTTTGAAACTCTTAGAAGTATGAGTCATTTATCCTATTATTAATAGTAGAAGGGTTAGTTCAATTAATGTGGTGCGAAAGAAATCTATAATAATAGTGGTTAAAAATGATAAAAATGAATTAGTGCTCACTAGGACAATCACAAGATGGAGGATATGTATAGATTTTAGGAAATTGAATTTGTACACTAAAAAGGATCACTTTCCTCTTCCATTCATTGATAAGATGTTAGAAAAATTAGTTGGACATGATTTTTACTGGTTTTTTTGGATGGTCTTTCAACTTATTATCATGTACCTATTACACTAGAGGATCAAGAGAAGACCACTTTCACCTGTTCTTTTGGGACATTCAATTTCAAGAGGATGCCATTTGGGTTATGCAATGCCCAACCATATTTCAGAGATGTATGGTGTCAATCTTCTCAAACATGGTGGAAAAATTGAATGAGGTATTTATGGATGATTTTTCTAGTTTTAGAACCACATTTGATGATTGATTGCATAAATTGACTTTAATTTTAGAATGTTGTATTGAATGCTGCCTGACACTTAGTTAGGAGAAAATTCATTTTCTAGTATAATAAGGATGTGTTAGAACATGTAATTTCTAACAAAGGATTTGAAGTTGATAAGACAAAAATTGAGTTGATGACTAAACTATAACCCCTACATCTGTTAAGGGGATTAGAAGCTTCTTAGGACATGTAGGTGTCTATAGATGATTTATTACAGATTTTTTCTAAATAAGTCATTCTTTATGTAACTTGTTATCAAAAGATGCCTATTTTGATTTTAATGATGATTACTTTATCAACTTTATTACTTTGAAGGATAAATTAACATTTGTCCTATTATTATGGAACCTAATTGGTCTCTCCCTTTTGAAATAATGTGTGATGTTTTTTATTATGCTATAGAAGTAGTGTTCGGATATCAAGTGAGTAAGCATTTACATGTAATATATTATGCTACTAAAACACTTAATGATGCCCAAATCAATTATTCACCACTAAAAAATAATTCTTTACTATTTTATTTTCTTTAGATAATTTAGGTCTTAGTAGGTTCTAATGTAATTGTGTATTCTGATCATGCTACTTTGAGATACTTATTAAGTAAGCCAAATGCTGAGCCGAGACTAATCAAATGGGTTTTACTCTTGCAAGAATTTGATCTAGAGATTAAACATAAGAAAACTAGTGAAAATTTAGTAGCTAATCATCCATCTAGTTTAATTTTTAAATTCAATTATCTTGAAAGTGAGAGTAAAGAATATATTGTTGAAACCTTTCCTGATGAATAATTATTTTCAATAGGTCTAAACCCTTGGTATGATGACATAGTAAATTATCTTGCTATTGGTGTTTTAAGATCTAACATTTATTTTCAGAAAATAATAAGGTTTTTACATTCTTTCAAACAATAAATTTGAGATGACCCTTATTTATTCAAGATTGGTTAAGATCAAGTCACTTGGAGGTGTGTGCTTGAATAAAACATAAGACAATTTTGGCCTTTTCTCATGAACTTCACTGTGGGGGCCATTTTGGTGGTAAGAAAATGGCTCTTAATGTATTACAGTATAGATTTTATTAGCCAACTCTATTAAAAGATGCTCACATATTTTACACGCATTGTGATAGATGTCAAAGGAAATGTAATATAGGCAAAGATTCTCGCATATTTTTAAGATACTCACATATTTTACACATATTGTGATAATTGTTGAACTATTTAATATATGGGAAATTGACTTTATGGGTCCCTTTTTTCCCATATTTTGGTAATGAATATATTTTGGTCACGATTGTTTATGTGTCCAAAGTGGGTAGAAGTTATACCAATTAAAACAAATGATGCTAACATTGTAGTGAGATTTTTGAAGGATTCAATATTTAGCAGGTTCAAAACACCTAGAGCAATAATTAGTGATAGAGGGAGCCATTTTTGCAATAATTGTTTGTTGGGATATTGAAGAAGTATAATGTCACATAGAGTGGCTACTCCATATCATCAACAAAATTTTGGTAAAGTGAAATTAAGTAATAGTAAAATCAAAGGGGTTTTGAAATGCATTGTGTGTCCTTCAAGGAAGAATTGGGCAATCAAGTTGAATGATGCCTTATAAGCATATCGCAAACCGATTGCTATGAGCCTTTATGGGTTAAATCTTTAGAAAAGCATGACATTTACCCATTGAGCTTAAGCATAAATTAAAAAGCTTAATATGGAAATGGATAATGTAGGAGAAAATTTGTTACTCCAACTTAGTGAGTTTGAAGAGATTAGGGATAAGGCCTATGAAATTTCAAAGATATACAAAGAGCACACTAAGGGCTATCATGACAAAAAGCTAGTTCGTAAGTCTTTTCTTCCTAGAATGAAAGTTCTTTTATTTAACTCTCGTCTAAGATTATTTCTAGGGAAATTGCAATTAAGGTGGATGGACCATGCACAATTACCTCATTATTTCCAAATGGAGTGGTGGAGTTATTGAATCCTACAATACAAAGAACATTCAAGATCAATAGGCATCGTGTGAAGTCCTATTTAGAAGGAAAAAAAGTAGCTAACATTGAGTCCATACCAGTGTACCAAGCCTAAGCACTATATGGATGTTAAAATGGCCCTCGATAAGAGGCATGTTTTAGGTAATATTATTTTCTTTTATTTTAATTGTTTTTGTTTTTGAATTTTCTTTTGTTTTATGTATTTTTCATTTTATGTAATTTGTTTTACATTGGTTTTTCTTATTTAGTGTTTATGTGAGCAATGGCTATTTTATTTAAAACTATTGAAATTTATAACTATTTGTTGAGATGTGTGAGAAGTACATAATGTTTTGCCTATGTATGTAAAATATTGATATGATGGATACACCTTACTTTTTATATCATAACTTGATCATGTAAAGCAAATGGGCACTTTTCTCATCTTTATATTTATCTTAATTTGCATTTATTACATTGAATGCAATGTAGATTCTATGTTAGGGTGGAGGAAAAGTTACATAAATTTGAAAAAAATTAATTTTTTTATTAAACATGTGTTTACATTTTAATTTTAATTTATTTTAATTTATTTGCTTTTACTTACTTTATTTATTGGTTTAAGGACAATTAGGTTCAATTTAATTGTTTTGCAAAATTATCATGCTTTCAATTGAATTTAATATCTTAAACATGTCATAGAGTAATATGATAATTATTTTTTTGTCATAATTTGTGTTTCATGATTGAATATTGAAATTGAGATAAATCCAAAATTGATGTTTAGGAATCAAATAGTGGAAACTTTCTTGTGAGAATATTTTGAGCCTACATTCTTTTCACTCTTAGTGAATACTTTTTTTTACTCCTTTAAATACTCTTCTTATTATTTTAAATTGCTAGATAATCTCTATTGGTTTTATATTGAATTTTAGGATTGTTTTCATTTGATAAGGTTTCATATACTTATTTTTATTGCTTAAATTGAACGACTTAAGTAGAAATTGAAAGTGTTTACTTTCTTCACTAAGGCAAATTCTCAAGTTGAAATTGAAAGTAGAAATCAGAAGAATATGATAGGTATAAATGATGTAGTTTTGAGGCCAAAGTTCACTTTGAAAAAGTGACATAAGTAAATAAAGGATTTATACCTGAGAGGGGATAGCTTTTAATTATGGATCTAAGAGAATTACAGATGTCATAGCAAGCCTTGGATGGAAAAAAATTATAAAAGAACTAGAGATTGTTATTGAATCCATTGTTCAGGAATTCTATGTGAATGTTCCCAACACTGTTTAAAATCAAGTTTTAGTCAGGAATATATTAGTTCCAATTGGACCTAATAATATAAGTTGATGTTTGGTTCACAGAATGGAATGAAAAGGAAATAATATCACTATTATATTGTTTGATTTGACCATTGGAATCAAAGAAGAAATCAATATTACAGTGTTTGGTTTACAAGTGAAATGGAATGAAAAATATTTTATATTACCTTAATACCCATATATTTAGAAAAGTTTAAATAATATCATTTAATTTTTATTTTTTTGTCAGATAAAATACATTATTGAAAACATTATTTTTCTAAATAATTATTACTTAAAAATAAAATGTATTATTAAAATTATTATTTTCATAAATAGGGTTTAGGGTTTATTGGTTTGGGGTTTAGGAATTAGGATTTAAGGTTTAAGGTATAGGGTATATGATTTAGGGTTAGGGTTAGGGTCTAGTGTTAAGGTTTGGGGTTTTGTGGTTTAGGGTTAGGATTTAGGATTTAGGATTTATGATTTAAGGTTTAAGATTTAGGATTTAAGGTTATATTTATGGGTTTAGGGTATAGGTCATAGGGTTTGAGATTTAATATTTAGGGTTATATTTGAGGTTGGGGTAAAATTAGAATTAAAATTTAACATTGGAATGGAATCATGATTCCTAACGGGGAAAGATAGAATCCTAATTCCTTTTCTTTTAGGAATTGATTCCATTCTATTTCCAATTTATAGAATAACCAAACATAAAATTGTTAGGAATCAATTCCAATTTTATTCTATTCTTACCAACTAAACACCACCTAATATTTTTCTCAATATTTGTGATTTTTGACTATTTGAGCAAATTCATATTTTTGAGTGGTGAGTACTTAAGATGGTGTTTGATTTTGGGCTTTGGTTGAGGTAAATATCTTATTCCATTTCAAAATCATCGTATGTGTATATCGATATTTGTGTTACATTCTTGTGATAGTTAAATGGCATTCTTAAGTTATGAATACTTAAGACTATTTTATTAGTGTATTGTGAGCGATATTGTGTTCTTAGCTTGGGCTAAGTTATATCTGTGAGTTCCCCAGATAGTGATTACTAGTGGTTGGGGTTGGGGTGGGTCCCATATTTGTGTACAAATTGTTGATCGTTGGTTACTAATCACATCGTTGTGTATGGTGCTAGGTCTATAAGAGAGTTAGATCTGTGTATCGAATCAAGTTGTTGTGGAGGTAGCAGCTGAGAGGAACAATAGATAGTTAGGTAGAGTGGCCTTGATTGATAAAGGTATTTGTGTTTATATTTTTATTGAGTTTATCTTTTTATTATTTTTAGTGAATTATTTGCTACCGATTGGTTTCTTGTGGAAACCTGATGATTGTACTATATAGGTAGGGGTTCTATGTGAGTTTACCTCATTATATATGTTGTTATGCATAATTGTCTATTGTATTAGTATAATTTGAGTTTCTATTATGTATGTAACAACATACTATATTTAGACTTTGATTAGAAAGCTTTTATATTTATGTTGTTACATTCTTTATTTTCTTTGCTTGTAGCATGCGTATAGTTTTCTGATTATTATGTCTATTGATTTAAATTAATCTATCTACTCTCTGATTAATTTTTATTACTTTTATTTACTATCTACTATCATTTGAAATTTTATTGCTTGCAAGTTTAGTGGGTCTTTAAAAAGTCAGTATATCTATCCTAGTAGTGTACTACGTGGCATACTTATTTGATTAGTATCAAAGAGAGTTCAATTGCGTATGATCACTATAGTGTTGGTTCTATTTAAACTTACCTTTTACACACACACATACTTCTCTCTGATAGATTCGGGAGAAGGAGGCAATGTAGATTGGTCTTCTCTTTTTAATGGGTTTAACTACACCAATTAGATGTCCTAAATGAAGACCTTCTTGTGGTCACTATCAAACTATGTCTATTTTCTTATAGAAAATGGTTGTATGTATCTAACTAAAACCCTCCTAGATAACATAGTGATTCCAAAGCTAATGATAGAATGGATTAAGAAAGTGAGCAAAGAATCTAAATAAAATATCAAAGGATTATATGCCATCATTAGAGTTATTACTCTTGATGAGTACAAAATAATTCAGAGCTACACTATGTCTAAAAGGCTTGGGTCATACTAGACATTAGGCATAATGATACCTCTATGGTGAAAAGGTCTATAATCTAGAAGATGAATTGAGACTTCGAGCTTTGTATCATAAAAGAAGAGGAGATGTTTGATAAGTTTTATGCTCACTTCTCCATCATTGTCAACAACTCCTATAATTTGGGGAGATCTATAATTGAGGAGAAATAGATTGAGAAAATCATTGCAAGTCTCCCAAGTAGTTTCTATGCCATGACAATGGTTATTAAGTCAATGTACAAACCAAGAGAACTCACTACGACGGAGTTGGTACATGACCTTTAAGTCTTCAAACTTCATCACTTACTCCCTAGAAAAAATTAAAATATTGTTGGTAAAGGGATGAGAATTTCTCTCAACAAACTTCATCACTTATTAAACATTTGTTTATATTTCACTTATTTTTATTTACTTTTATTTTCATTTTTTTTCTTTTATTTGTTTTTATTGGTTTAAGAATCTTAGGTTTATTTTTTAAATTTTTTTTGCAAAACTTATCATGTCTTTTAGTTAATTTAAAGCAAATGATTAAGTCTTTGCATTGTTAGACTAATTTCTTAAACATATCATCGAGTAATATGATAATTAGTTAGTTTTTTTCATAATTTATCTTTCATGATAAAATATTGAAATTACGATAAATTCAAAATTAGTGTTTAAGAATCAAAAAGTGGAGATTACATTATGTGAATATTTTGAGCCTTTATCTTTCCATTTTGAGTGATAATTTTTTCTACTCTTTTAAACACTCTTCTCATTATTTAAATGTTAGATGATCTTTATAGGTTTTGTAGTGAATGCTAGCATTTTTACATATGATAAATTTTCATATTTTTATTTTTATTGCTTAAATTGAATGATTAAGTAGAAATTAAAAGCATATACCCTTCTTAATTCATGCATGACGTCCAAAAAGAAACATATATGGGGTTACCTAAGCCAATACAAAATAAAGGCTAAAATTAGCCGTTCACTAAAATCATACAAAATCTGTACAAAACATATATGGGTCCTCTCTCTAAGAAAAGAGAAAGAAAGAAAAAAAAAATCAATAGTATAAATTAAATACTATGACCCAAAACCCTATAAAGTTGTGAGAAATGACTAATACAAAAGAAACATAACAAATGAATACCCTAGAAGTCATTTCTTTTTTTCATCTCTAAAAGGCATATAACTTGAGATTTTTATTTAATGATTTTAATTGGTGCATGAAAATAGTATGTGATTTCTTTATAAATCCTATCATTTGATTCCTTTCATGAAATCAATGTTATGCACTACTTTGAGCCTTTCTATTCATTAAACATATGCAAACTTATTAGTTCATTTTTTTTACGTAAACTCCATTTGTATATAACTTTGAATGAGTACTTTGACCCATAGGATTAGTGTGATATTAAGAATATGATTTGCAAGGTTAGAGTCGAAGTGAATTCAAATTCTAAAACACTAAAATTGGTTAAATTAATATTGATGCATTTTTTTGATGTGGGATATAAATATTATTTGCACCTATTATTACAATAAACTACAAATTTTTAAGACGTTAATTTTCTTATGCTTTGGATTTTAATTGTGAACTTGAAAGAGATTAAAAGCATGAGAAGTTTTGCTATTCTATTTTGTTATCTTTTATTTTAAATTTTACTTTGTTATAATTTTTGTTGTTATTTGTTTGTGTGATATTTTTATGTTTTCTTTTAAATTTTGATATTTTATTTTCATGTTTATGAGTATCATATTTGAATGCCCTCATGGGACTTAAAATCATCCACTAGGACCACCTAGGGATTTATAGGCTTTCTGCATATGCTCAATCCAACCGTGTCACTATACAGAAATGATTGAGGATATTTTAATTTATTTTTAGCTTTTGTTTTAGTTTTTCACATTCCTTGCTAGAGACTAGTAAGAAGATAGCTAGGGGTTATGATAAGTATTGAAAAGCACTAAATATAACATAATTCTATGCATTTTAAAATGTCAAAATAAATTTATATTTGCATAATTTTTTCAAAATAGGGAGGAAAATGAAATTGTTTGAACATTATACATTTATGCTGGGCCATTTATATAGGTTACATAAAATTGTGGGTTTATGCAAAGTGAATTGAATCAATTGCTAAGGAAATCCCGAGAAATTGTGGCATATAAATACAATCATTTTCTCTAGGGTTTCTTTATAAAGTGTTTTCTCTGGTTTTTAGCACCGTTTCTTTCTATTGTTTTCTCTCTTAAGCTTTCTCTCAATCTCTTGGTTCCATATTTAGGTGGTTACATGAGGTCTTTAAAGTGTTCTTGAAGTTTTAATCTCAAATACTTATAAGCTTGTTTTTTGTTAGTCTAATTTCTTTGGTTTTATATAAGAACATTAGTTTTCTCATTGATGTAATCTTGTACTCATACTTAGTTTTTTATAGTGATGAATCTTTTTCCATTCTTGTGAATGTAAAAAATGAACCATATGTGTTCATTTTCATTTATTTTTGATTTATGGTCACAACTACATTTTGCAATCTTCATTATTTTATTTTTAAAAAAGTGTTAAGAATCTCTTAAAGGTCTAAAAAACTTCTATTTTATTCGTGTGATTTAAAGTAATTTTCCCAACAAACTTTGTATTCAAGTGCTGATATTAGTGAAATTTGAGACTTTGGGTGTGGACTAGAAAATTTTATAAACCACGTTTATTCCTTGTGTTTATGATTTTCTTAATTTATTTTTACATTTTTGTTATGCCCAACTATTTAGTATAATGGACTCTTGCACTCTATGACCAAATGTAGAACTTACCCTCACTCATAGGGGTCCATTAACCAAAGGCCCACCTAGCTATCCTAGACCTACTAGCTAGAGTTTTGCTAGCTTGTGAAATGGCCCTCATCATCCCAATAAGAATATCATGTTATCCATCCCCTACCAGCTCAAAGAGGTTAGCCCAAGAAGGTCAGTCTAAAGTAAGTTATCACTAGCTTGAGATGTAACCCTTATTAAAACCCACTCCAAACTATACTAAAATAAGGGTACAACTTAAGCCAGGCATTGCACAAAGCCTAGTCCTATCATGCCAACCAATCAACCATAATACTGTTCGTAACAAGGATTTCATGTGCACCCAAGATTTAGTGAAGTTCTAATAAGCCATTTCCATATGTACCATTTTCTTAGTATATATGGGTGAACAATAGATCTAAGATAGTACCATTGAGCCATCATAGGTTGTAAACCTCTTATTGGGATTTTCTTAAAAAAATTAATTCCCATTATAGGGCTTTTAAGTTTTTTTGACTATAAAATGAAAGTTGAACCTTACAGCTTTAGAAATTCAGAAATTTAGTCTGAAACTTAAAGGGTTTCAAGTCATTAGCTAGAACATGAACCCATCTATCCAAATTTATGTGTTCATGTAAGAAAATATGGTAGGACAGTCCCCATATAGTTGGAAATTGTGAGACTAGTCACACAACCAATACTCAAGTTTGGGTTATCCAAATCAGGAAGAAAAATCTCAACCCCACCATGGCCATTTCAAACCCAAGGTTGAATTGAGTAGTCACTTCAATGTTGACATCCCCAATCCACCTATACCTCACATGCCAGTCATCCTTGAGGCAGTATAAATGCAGTTGGAACTTTTGTGGTAGATTGTACTTCAGATTCAATAAGATAATCAAGATCTATGAGAGTGTTGGCCCACCATATATTTAGTGAACATAATCGGGTCCCATTTCGCAAAAACCCAGACGGCCAGGCAAACAAGCTAAATGATGATTAAGGTAGAAGCTTTAAGGAAGCAATTCCCCAGACCAATCATAGATCTCTCAGAGAGATAGTGCCACTCAAGTGTCTAGCTAGATGAGATATCATGGTTCCAAAAGATCCCTAAGAAGCCAAGCTATAATGAGAGGCATAGGTAGCAACTAAAAAACCAACTCAAAGAAGGAAGTCAAAACGACCCAGTACGACATAGAGGAAGGTTGCAGCTAATTAGCAACCTCTTCTTTTAGTGACAAAATTGAGGCAACGATCTCTCCTAAAAGTTTTTCACACCATGGTGCTCATGATATCAAGGTAATAAAGACTCAGTAGCGCATGTTTTTCTATTCAAAAACTCAATAGACAAACATGATGCTATAATGTGCAAGACATTTGCTTAAATATTGCAAGATAAAGCACAAAAGATGTTCATTGACTTTCCCCCTTGAAGTATGTCAAATTTTGGAAAACTAGTCAAAGCATATGTTAGAAGTATGCTAGCTACAAACCCATAAAAAGGAATCTCATAATTTATTCTCAATAGTTCTAGGTCCTTTGGAAACAATCAAAAGTTTCATGAAGAGGTTGAAGGATCAATTAAATGTTAGAAATATTAGGTTGCTCAAACTCTATTGAAATTGAGGCATTTCAAAAATGGGTGCTAAGAAGTTTTGGACTTTTGTAGAAATAATCAAAACAACATCACGATCTATAAATTTTGTTTATGAGTAAGCCCAAAAATATGTGAACCAAGAAATAGAAATGGAAGTGAAATTAGATTTGGTGAAAGGGCAAAGAAAACAATAAGGAAAATAAGGAGATTAGGTCTGATCGAGGATGGGAGAGGCAAAACTCACCCCTTTTTATTCAAAGAATATTAGAGGTCAGACGTGTTAGGTCATAGGTGATAAAGTCTAACACCTGACAAATGATTAGAGTAAAGAGTAACCAACTTCTAGAGTATACAACCACTCGGCATCAAATAATCCATTAAATGAATAAAGCAATATACAACTCAATAAAAATATAAACACAAATATGTCTATCAATCGAGACATGACCTATTCTAACTGCTCATATGCTGCCCTCGCAAGCTGCCTCCAGAGCTACTATTATCTAACACTAAATTTGGATATCCTATTTAGCGCACCACCAACAAGGAGTGCGAACAGTCACCAATAGTTAGTATCATGAAATCTAAGGCCATAGTCTATCCAAAGCTTAGGAACCTAAGTATGTAATATAATTCTCAAGTGTTAATTTACTTTTAATTAATCCAAACAATAATAATTTTTTTTTTGCTTAAAATACTCTCGAATCACTAATGCTAAAAATATATTCAAATATTGGTGACCTGGAATAAAAAAAAGTTTAATCTTTTAAAAACTATAAGTTTTAAAAACAAATATAATTTCCCACATTTTTCTAATTACCAAACAATTTAGAAAAAAATGGGTTTTATAAAAAATTTCAAGCTGCCCGGGTGCCTTTTCGACCATTCTCTACCTTTCTTGCCCCATAGTGGCAAGCAAAATAGCCATTCTCCAACAAGGGTAATAGCATTACTCACTCACCAAGCAAGGGTGATGAAAAGGTGGCAAGACCCTAGTGATAAGTGTTATTTTATATATATATTTTTTATATCAATTTCTTTACATTTATATATTATTTATGATTATAACGAGCTAAAATTATTTATTATTTATTTTAAAAAAAATATTGATCTTTTAGAGTTTTATAAAATTTTCTAATATTTTTATGGATTTTTTATTATCTTTATTTGATAGATGGATGTATCCAAAACAAAAAATAAGTGGATTTACTTAGCAACACAAGTAAACTTACACCATTTTATGAATAAAGCAGTATTTACTTAGCAAAACAAAAATATGAATTAGAACCACGATTTCTAATCTCATATGACGCAAGTGTCACCTTTTTACATTATCTTTATCTCCGATTATAATGAGAAGCGTGAATCTCACATAGCATGCATGATTTTTGGCGTATCAGTCTCAATACCATTTTAAAATAGATCAATTTTCACAGTATAAATATAAAATAATATCCATAAAATATAAGGAGTATCAAAATTACACAAAGAATTAAGAAAAAAAATACAAAAATTATAGGATTAAAGCTAGAGGTAATAATTGAGAAGAAGAGGATTCAATAACCAATTAGAGAAATTGATGATCAGATTCAAGAACAAAAATCCTAAAATTTCTTCCCCTTTCTATTATTGATTTCATGAATAATATTTTGAATTGATTGTTTTCTATGAATAGCTAATTTTATAATTGATTGTGGGTGATTTCAAAACCCTAGACATGGATTGTAATATTTAAAAAGATCTATAAAATTCTATTCAACTTTTCTTTGTGATTATATATTAATTCTCAGTTTTAACCGTTGTATGAATTTATATGATTATTTAAGTGTACAATTAAATAATCAAATTAATTCATTTTTAATAAATTTAGTTGAATGGGTATGTAATCACTCAATCAATTTATATAATTACTGATATATTGCTTGCAATGAGAATTAATACTTAGAATAATTAAACTGAGCTTCTCTGTTTAACCTTGATCCAATTTACTTCTTTAAAATTTAATATTTTTGATAGATTAAATTTAGAGTAGATATTCTAGGTTGTGTATTAAAAATAGCTTGATTAATATTTTATTTAATTCAATGAATTTATAAGAAGAGGTTGAGATTTTTACATTTGTAAATTTCTCTAAGTTGGTATTGATAAGAGCTAAATTATTGCATTTTTGTTATGATTTAAATGTTGATATTTGTGTGAAAATTGTGTTTATTTGATTATTTAATCCAAAAATGTCATTTCACAGGTATTTCATGTTTAAAGTGAAATTTCAGATAAAATCATGATTTTGGAGAAGTTAGGGACAAAGTACAATGATCGGGATTGAATGAAAATAAAAAGAGAACAAAATTTCAAAATTTGAAATTTCGCCGCCGGCGAAAACCTTACGGAGAAAATGTTGAAAATCATGTAGGAAGCACGGATTTTGTCCAAGTGAATCTCGCCGCCGGCCAAATTATTCTCGCCGCCAGCCATATTCATCTCATCGCCGGTTAAAATCCTGGTGAAAATCTTCCCGAGAGCACAAATTTTGATAAACTCATCTCGCCGCCGGCCAAATAATTCTCGCCGCCGGCCACATTAAGTTGGCCGCTGGCCAAAGTATCTAGCCGCCGGCCAAAATCTGAAAACCCAAAATTTAATTTTCTAGAAATCTCGTCGCGGCGAGAATAATGTCGTCGTCGGCGAGTTTCGTCCGAAAACACATTTTTTATGTTTTTTTGTTCCAAAATTGCCCCCCAAACCCTAGATCTATATATACATTATGATGGGAAAAAAGGGGGACGATAGAGAGAGTAGATCTAAGTTAGTTTTGGAGGAGAAAAGGAAATTTTAGAGAGAAAGGTTGGAGAAGCTTGAAGGATCATCACCATTGTTGCTACCAAGTCTTCCTCTTCAAGGGTTTTTCATCTCTTCTCCTTAGCTTTTATTTTCTGCATTTTATTTAGAATTTTTATTCATGGATTCAATTGAAATAATGTTTGTTCTTATTTTCGTTATGAACTAATTTGTTTTTTCTAAGGCTATGATGTAGTTGAATCAAGAAAATCTAATTTCTTGTGTTATCGTTATATGAATTCATCGTTTTCAAGTTGAGTATTTATTTCCATGCTTAATGCTTTTAAATTTCTGATCAAGATTTAAATGATTTGTTGATTTATATTGAGACTGAGAGGAGATGTGTAATTAATGCTTCTTGTGATAAATACAGTATGTTGAATGCGAGTGTGAGAACTAATGCATGATGTATGTGGTTATTCTAGAAATTCCATAAATCGTAATGTGCTTGTTTGTGATTAAATCTTCATAGAAATATAGTCGGTTTTCATAGATAAGTAATTCTAATATAACTCGAGAGAGAGTATTAGGTAAATTTGGGTTTTTCAACCATCACTTTTAACTTTGATTTTCATATAACGTGACTTTAAATCGGATTGAATTGATTTAGCGAAATCAAATGCCTTAGCGTTTTTAATCATTTGTGAACAACATTAAATTTTGTTATTTGCATTTAGTTTTAAGTTAATTTACTTTTTAAACAAATTCAAAAATTCGGTTTTCAAATAAAATTAGGATTAGTCAATTTCTGTACTTAGTAACGCCATTTCTTGTGGGTTCGATATCCGTACTTTTGTACACTTTATTACTTGAACGATTCATACACTTGCGAAAATACACATAAAGTATAATAAAAGAATAGGATAATATGATATAATTTTATTGATTTGAAATACATTCAAATGGTAAAGAATGATTATGCAATTATTCTTTTATTTGAATTTTTATTATAATATTTTTATTTTATTTTTATCTTTATTAATCATTAGTTTTAGATTGAATTTTTATTTTACAAAACCAAAACCCCTAATTTTCAATAAATATGAGTTAGTTTTGAAAATCCTAAGTGGGAAAGACCTTTACCTACAATATACTAATTTACAACATCCTAAGAAATTTAAAGTAAGGTTTAAATTGACTATCTATTTAACCACATCAATTTTCGGCAACATTTTCGTCATAGATTTTTTGTTCAATTAACTCTTATTTACTTTTATTTATTTTTAAGTATTATATATATATATATAAATAATTAATTTTTTTAAAAAAATAAAAAATAAAATTAGAAATTCTTATTAAACATTAAAACAATTATTTTCTCTATCTTTTCATTTTTATTTTTATTTATTTTTGTTCAATTTTTACTTAAATTTTTTATAATCTTTATTTTCTTTTTAGGATCATAGTGAATGAACTTGCACTACAATTTGAGATTAAATTTATAATTTCTTGAGCAGGTAATTCAAACAGATCTTCCAAGATCAAGCGAATCATTTGATGATTCGAATCATTCCATCGATATAGAAATGGCTATGAATAATCTCAATCAAACTCTTAAGGAGATGGTCACATCGACTTTAGATCAATAATCATCATGCATTCAATACGATGAAAATAGTGATGCTCTTGAATTGAAGTGTGACATAATTCATCTCTTGCCTGCCTTTATAAGGTATAGTTGATGAGGATCCATACAAACATCTAAAGGAATTTCATGCGATCTATTCTAGCAAGAAACTGGATGGCACTACTAAAGAACAAAAAAAACTTAGAGCATTTTCTTTCTTTTTAGTTGATAATACTAAAAAGTGGTTGTTTTACTTATCATTTGGGATTATAAATAGTTTAAATGAGATGAAATAGCTCTTCTTGGAGGAATATTTTCTAGCTTCTAGGGCTACTCTAATCAGAAAATGAAATTTGTGTTGTTCAGAAGTACAATGGGGACAATTTATATGAGTATTTGGAGCGATTCAAGAAATTATGTTCAAGTTTCATACATCATCAAATAAGTAAGCAGCTTTTAATCAAATACTTCTATGAGGGATTGATACCTGATGAGCAGAATCGTGATTCCCAAAAACTTTGATGCCATCCCCGCAACGGAGTCATCCCCGGCAACGGCGCCAAAAACTTGATGAACGAAAACTGGCATCGCCGATCCTGCCAATACTTTGGTTTTATATTTATAAAACTCTCGCAAGTGCAAGAATCATTTCATAAAAAATGATAAGTATACTCCCAAGGTCGATCTAAGGAAGGAATGTATGTGGTTTTTAATTTATTATTCAAACTTTTAAAAACGAAATTAAATCCTAAACATCCTGTCACGATATTTTTGGGTTTTGTGTTTTTAATCTAATAACATAAAATTAAACATAGATTCAATAAATATTTATGCAAATTTTATCATTTATAATAGTGGAGTATTTATGGATATAATAACTAAGTTAATTATGCTTGCTCATATTATCTAGGTTATTAAAGATATGAATTGATATTTATTGATTCTCCCTTTTTTGTATGAATACCACCTTTGGTGGGGTTAGATATTCTTTGTTACCTAAACAAATCAATTAACACCTATGGGTGGGGTTGATAACTAATTTGGTTAATTAAATTAATTCCTTTTTCTAAGAGATTGAAAATGAACCATTTAAATGCCACCTTTGGTGGGGTTAGATATTTTAAAATTTATTCAAGGTGTCCAAATTAATCCTAAGAATTTAATTATCAAGTACTAACTTTCATGTTTTAAAACCATTACTGAAAATATGTTGTCAATACATTTTCGAATAATAGTTCTTATAAAACTTTTGAAATAGAGCTTCACTCTAACTACGGGCGATTGTACCAACAAATAAAAGAGCACTACTCTAAATCGAATAGGATAACTAAACCTTAAAATCTAATTTTGATTTAAGTTTGTAACGAAAAATAATATATTTCTCTCTAACATTCTTAATATAAAATCTTGAATAAAAATAAAATCAATTCATTTTAGAGATTTTTACCTATTTAATATTTCGCAAGCATAACAACGTTATTATTATATCATGTTTACAAATAGCTAGCACGATTAAATTTAATCACAGAGACAAATTAAATATAACATGTAAGAATAAAGCATAAAAAATAACTGCAAAGAAAATAAAATCCTTACAGTACTTCGATGCTATTCCCGTTGCAACAAAACCTCCAAACGGAATTTGCACTCCCATTTATTGAATCAAAAAGCTAATAAGTTACAAAAACATAACTAGTTCTTCCCAAAAAGGGAAGAACTTTAAAACTAAGAGAAACTAGCTAAAACATAAGAAAAACTAAAAACTAAGAAATGGAGAGAAAGAAAGAAGAAAGAAGTGTATTTTGAGGTGTGGTATGAAGTGAAGAGAAGGGGGGTATTTATAGGTGAGAATGGAGAGAAAAAATGGGTGAAAACGCGTAGTGCAAATAGTGAGGTCATTGATGACGTCAGCATGACATCATGGGGGCGGCTGCACGTGAAAAATGGGGTGAAATGGCGTCGGCGCGTGCGGAGGACAGATGGGGCGCGCACAGGCGCGTGCAGAAGGCAACAGCAGTGCGCGTGAACAGTGACAGTGCGCTGTGGTGCGTGTGGATCTGGAGGAAGGCACGCGCATCTGCACGTGGACGTGGGGCGTGCTGCGCGCGCGGCTCGGCGCGGCTGGGCACTGGCGCGCGCGGGATGGGGTGCTCCGGGCGCGATTTTCTCCTTTTTGACTTTTTCGACCCATTTTGTCCAATTTTTCCATATTCGTTGACCTTTCCCCATTTATTTATTAATATATTTGTGATGTATTGCTTCCAGTATTCCTTTTTGAGTCTTTAAGTGACGTTTTTAAGCGAAAATACTTGAAAAACAATAAAAATACCCGTGATTCCGAAAAAGACAAATTTATATAAATATATGATAAAAAAATATTTTTTAGTCAATTAATGTGCATAAAATCATGGTAATTTTAGTGTTTTTTGAGCACTCATCAATACCCATGGATAAAAGCATGATAGATGCAACAAGTGGTAGAGCTTTGGTTAATAAAACTCCTAAAACTGTAAGGAATTTAATTGCCACTATGGTTGCAAATGCTCCACAGTTTGGCACCTGTTATAACCCACCACAAAAGGTTAATGAAGTTGGAGTTCCTAATAATATTGAAGAACAACTGAACATTCTCACTTTAATTATGCAATAAGAAATCCGACAAGTTCAATCTTGTAGAAGTTGCACCAATATTGGACACCCAACAAACATGTGTCCCACTATTCAAGATCCTAGTGTTGAATAAAAATATGATAGGATGATACCAAGGACAACAAAGGAAAAAATATAAGCCTTACATTAACACCTACAATACTAGTTGGAGGAATAAACCATAGAAAATGAGACTAAGGATAAGCTAATTAAAGAACAAACAAACAATTCTAACAAAGTGAAAAACAAGATAATCAATAACAAGGAAGCAAACCAATCACATAAGGTACAATCTAAAGTTCCAATTTTCACTTATGAACCTTCTATTCCTTTTCCTACAAGTTTGCAAAATCGAAAAAGGAGGTATATATGCAAGAAGTCTTGGAAACCTTTTGAAAAGTGAAGGTCAATATTCCACTATTGGATGCCATCAAGCTAGTTCCATGCTATGCTAAATTTCTCAATAAGTTATGCATCAGAAAGTGGAAGCTTAAAGGCAATGAAGTGGTGAACATGGGAGAGAATGTGTCTGTAGTCTTATGAAGGAAACTTCCATAAAAATGCAAGGATCCATGTATTCTTACCATACCATGCATTGTAGGTAACACCAAATTTGAAAGGGTTATGCCAGATCTAGGAGTGGGGACTCCACTATTAAGTCCCCACTCTTTCTTTTGGGTAGACCATTCATGAGAACCACCAAAACAAAGATATATGTGCACACCAGAACATTAACTATGGAATTTGATAGAGAGGTTATTCACTTCAATATCTTTGAGGCGATGAGGTACCCTAGTGACTATAATTCTTATTTTTTTGTTGATGTACTTGAATCTTTAATGAAACAAATGATTGATATTTAAAGTACATACCTATTAGAGGATTCAATAAAAGACAACATGAAAATAAAAAATTTAAGTGATGTAGAAGGGGATATTGACAGATTAGAGAAATTAAAGGAGATTATGACCTCTCTTGACTCTTCTCTAGATATAAACCTAAGATACAATCTTTCCTATATTTATCTTCTCGTATCTAATGAATTTTTTTTACCTTCCATTATGTAGGCACCCACCTTAGAGTTCAATCCTCTACCTAACCATATCAAATATGTATACTTAGGAGACAGAGACACACTTCCCATGATTATAGCATCTAAGCTTTCAACTATTAAAGGATAAAGTGTAATACTTGTTTTGAGAGAATACAAATTAGTGATTGAGTCAAAAATTGACAATATTAAGGGAAATAGCACTTCAATATGCATGGCCAGAATATTTCTTGAAGATGATGCCAAATCAACAAAAGAACCACAAAGGTGATTGAATCCACCAATGATGGAAGTGGTTTAGCCCAGTACAAATGGGTCCAAAGAAGTTAGGAGTTACAATGGTGATGAATGTGAATATTGATTTAATTCCTACCCGACTTCAACCTAGGTGGTGAATTTTCATTAACTTTTGAAAGATCAACTCTATGACTTTCAAAGATCATTTTCCTTTACCTTTTATTGATCAAATGCTTGAGCATTTAGCAAGACATACTCACTATTATTTTCTTGTTGGTTTGAATGTTATAATCAGATTTTCATTGCACTAGAAGACAAAGAGAAGACAATATTCACTTACCCATTTAGCACCTTTGCTTATAACGTATGCCATTTGGCCATTGTAATGCTTCCACCACCTTTTATAGATGTATGATAAGTATATTTTTTGATTATATAGAAAGCATTATAGAAGTGTTTATGGATGATTTTATTATATATGGAGATTCATTTGATAACTACCTCAATAACCTTTCATTAATCCTGAAGAGATGTGTAGAAACTAACCTTGTACTTAATTGAAAATAAATGTTATTTTATGGTAGATCAAGGTATAGGTCTAAGACGTGTGATATCATCTAAGGGTATAGAGGTTGATAAATCTAAGATAGATCTTATTCATTCCTTACCAACTCCTACTTATATGAGGGAGGTTTATTCTTTTCTTGGTCATAGAGGATTCTATGGAAAATTTATACATGATTTCTAAAACTAGCAAGGCCTCCATGTTAGTTGCTCCGAAAAGATGTGGTATTTGTGTTTAATGAAGAGTACCTCATAGCATTAAACAGATTAAAAGAACTCTTATCCACAACATCTATCATTAACCCACCTGAATGGAGTCTACCATTTGAGCTGGTATGTGATGCAATTGAATATGTAGTTGGAGTTGTTTTGGGAGAAAGGGTTGGCAGGCTACCAAATTCCATATATTATGCCTCATGAACTCTAAATGATGCTTAACTCAATTACTTCACAATGGAAAATAGATTTTAGCTATGATTTTTACTTTAGAAAAACATTTGCTCATACATAATTGGAACTAAAGTAACTATTTTCTCTAATTATACAGCTCTTAGGTAGTTATCCATGAAAAAAGATGCCAAGCCAAGGCTAATAAGATGAATTCTTCTTCTACAAGAATTTGACCTTGAAATCAAAGACAAAAAAGGAAGGGAAAACATAGTAGCATATCACCTCAGTAGACTAATTCAAGGAGAGGAATCACTTCCAACAAAAGAGGACTCTCCGAATGAGCAACTACTTGAGACCATAGTGTTTACTCCTTGGTATGCAGATACAGTGAACTACTTGGTCACTAAAAAATTCCCACAAGACTTATCACAAGCTAGCAAATTCAAAATCAAGAAGGTTGCTAAATAAAATGTGATGTATGACCCCTACCTTTGGAAACATTTCCCAAACCAATTGATAAGGAGGTGCATATTGACGCTAAGTTTACTTCTATTCTAACCTTTTCTCATTCTTATGCATGTATAAGACATTTTGGAGTAAAACGAACTACTCTTAAAAACTTAGAGGGTGTATTTTATTGGCCAACATTGTTCAATGATGCCTTTACCTTTTACAAAACATGTGACTATTGTCAACGAATAGGTAGCTTAGGCCCTAGGAATCAAATGCCATAAACTCCAATTCTTATTTTGAAATCTTTGATATTTGGCTTACAAATTTTATGGAACCTTTTTCACTCTTATTATAATTATATGTATATTTACTTGTTGTGGATTACATATCTAAATAGGTGGAAGCTAAAGCCACGAGAACTAATAACTCTAAAGTTGTTGTGGATTTTGTGAAGTTTAACATCTTTGCTAGGTTCGGAATAAGAGCTATCATCAGTGATGGTTGGCTAAATGCAATAGGAACTTTTGGACCTTACTTAAAAAGTACAATGTCAACCAAAGAGTCGCTATTTCTTATCACCCATAGACAAATGGGCAAGCTGAAGTGTCCAATAGAGAGATCAAGACTATAATTCAAAAGACAATCAAACCTAATAGAACAGATTGGAGCTTGAAATTAGATGATGCACTATGGGCATATAGAAGTGCATATATAATGCCAACTATGATGTTGCCATTCTTGTTGGTGCAAGGTAAACCTTGTCATATACTAGTTGAGTTAGTGCACCGAGCATTTTGGGTAGTGAAAAATGTAACATGGACTTCGACGAAGCTGAAAGACATGAAAAATTACAAATGAATGAGTTAGAGAAAATTAGGAATGATACCTATGAAAGCTCAAAAGTTTACAAAGATAAAACAAAGGCATTTTATGAGAGTATGATATCGAGGATAGAGTTCACCATTGGTGATAAAGTCCTCTTATTCCATTCATGACTTAAACTATTTCTAGGTAAGTTATGTTCTCATTTAGTCATTCCATTTATTATACTAATATTTTCTCTCATGGTACAGTTGAAATACGAAGCCCAACTATAAAGAATTCAAAGTTAATGGATACAAATTAAAGCCACACTATGAACCTTTTGTACCAATCAATATAGAGATGGTGACTCTACATGAACCAATAGATTTTGACAGTTAAAGAAACATATGAGGCGGTGTAAGGCTAAAGATGCTAAACCAAGTGCTTTGTGGGAGGCAACTCCCCAAATATGTTTTCTACTCCCTTTTTACTTATTTTTACATTACATATATGCATGTACTTATGATAACTGTATTTTATATAGTTATTTGTACGTATTTTATTAATTATAATTGCTATGTTCTCTGTATTTTTAGTTAATTTTAGTTTAATAAATTAGTGTTTATTGTTTTTAATAAAATTAAGTAAATTACGTCGAAAACGTACTTAATTCCAAATTTGTACCCAAAAATAGAATTTTAAATAAAAGAGTGATTAATTGCAATTTATAAAAGTTGAAAATATAATTAAAATTAAAATCGGGCTTAATTTCAGTTATTAAAAGTTTAAAATTTAATTTAAATTACTAAAAGGATTATATTGTAATTAACATTTGAAATATATTTGTGGGTCAAAATAGAATTAAGAAAATTGAATTTTTTCGTAGGAAAAGAATGACACTCGCAACAATCACGACGCCCATCACCCATCGTTCGATCATCAAATCAACGACCCCGATGTAACGAGTACATTCCAGACGAAGTAGAAGCGCGTTCCAGTATTTCTCGCACAGCTTGGCGCGCAGACTGGCTGGTAGGGTGGGAACCATATGTCGGATGCGCGATTCCCTCGAGGCGCATCGATCGCCGTTGGATGAGTTGAACGGTCCAGATTGAGGCGCGTTGAACCAAGGCGCATGTCGAGCCGCTCGTCCAAAATCTGTGCGGCAATGCGGGTCCATCCAAGCCGCGTGCACCCTCACGCTTTCAAACAGGAAATGAGCAGCCACGTGTCTCCTAAATATTCCAAATGAATAAAATGATGACACGTGGCATGTATTTGGTGAAATAAAAACGCAGAAACCGCGCCCACTTCCAGCCATTGATCACTTCCAATGCAAGGAAATCCTGTGCGACGCGTTCTTCATGCACCCGGCCTTACCACCCAATGAAAAGAGGCCACGTGTCACTGTATTTCTCTCAGCGAATCACATGGTGACACGTGGCATGCGAATAAAAAGAATAAAAAATGTGCAGAGTGTTTTCATGCGTGCTGCTCCCCATACATTTTTTGTTCCCCACTTTTAATAAAAAAATATAAAAAAAAAGAATTGAAAGGGGATATATACTTTTGTACGCGTTTTACAAGAGGATGTTTTTTTTCCTTTTCAGTTTAGTTTTCGAGTTTTGAGTTTTTGTTCTTTCTTTTTTTTTTCCTCTCAGTTTTGGGAGAAAATTTCGCAGTTCTTGCGCATTTTTCTTCCTTGTATCATTTTAATTTTCTTTCTAGTTTGCGTGTTACACAAAACACGCAGAGCGTTTATTTAACATTTTATGTTGTATGTTCTTAGGGAAATTACAGAGAAAGAAGACAACAAAGAAGAAGAAAAGGGAAGAAATTTATTTTTCATTGAGGAATCGTGAAAGAGTTTTTTTCCTTATCTATTTTCTTTTAATATTTGTTTCTCTACAATGTTTTATTTTTTTTGTGTTGTAATTTTAAATTCTGCTATGAACTAATACATTTGTTCTAGGATTGCAGTGTAGCGTAAATTATGAAACTTGAATTAAGTATTTTTGAATGATTTATGGAACTGCTTTTAAGTTGTTTATTTTATCTATGTTTAATGCTTTTAATTATCGGAAGATTAATTAAGCCGATATGTGACACTTAAATAAACTTGAAAAAAGGCATTTTTGTGTCGCTTTCGTGATGAAATAACGTATATACATAAGAGATAGAAATATACTTTTATTGTATGTGTAACTATTTGAGAACTCACAACTTAATAAATCCGGTTGAATTTAATTAGCATAGGAATATAGTGAATCATTTTAACTAGATGTGTAATACGTATGGAGCTTCTAAGAGATATATGGATAAATTAGGAGTTCTTGGTTAACAACTTAAAATACGATAACATAAATCAAGATAAAATATAATGATTCAAGTGGATTAATTTGGTGAAACTGCAATCCTAGAATTTTCTTGCAATCTGTTATAAAAGATAGTTAGTCAAACTGCATCAAATTATCGACTGTTTGGATAAAATTAGGTTGAAATAATTTTAATAATTAACGAATACTAGTAACAAATCTCTGTGGGAACGATATTTTACTTATCATATTATTACTTGTGACCGTGTATACTTGCACGTTTTTATGTGTTGTAAAACACACAACAACTTACATCAAGGATAATGTGAGAATTAGGTATAGGGGAGTGTTAACACATCACTATCTTTATTTTTTATGCTTTATTAGTTTAGCATGTTTTTGGATTACTATGCCCCAAGTAGCATAAAATTATTTTTTTTGTTTTGTTTTTAGTGTATATATATTACATTCCTTAGAATATTTAGGGTTAATAAACAAGCTTTGAATCAATCACATATTTTCTCTTTGTTTTCTAGCATCTGTATTGACAACATATTTTCAGTAATGATTTTAAAACTTGAAAGTTAGTACTCAGATAATTAAATTCTTAGGCTTAATTTGGACATCTTGAATAAAGTTTAAAATATATAACTCCACCAAAGGTGGCATTTAAATGGTCAATTTTCATTCTCTTAGAAAAATAATTAATTTAATTAATAAAATTAATTATCAATCCCATCCATAGGTGTTAATTGATTTGTTTAATTAACAAATGAAAGTTTAAAAATTACGGACTAATTAACCTAGAGGGAGTGAATAGGTTATTTTTAATTTTTATCAATTTATTATTTAATAACCTAAAAAAAGAAGCTAGGCATGCATTTGCGTGTAAGAATAAAGTGCGGGAATAAAAGAATAACACGCGATATTTTTAGGTGGAAACAACCTAGGACACAAGCATGACCTAAGAGGAAAACCACTGATCCACCAGACCACCTAACTTTCCACTATGAAAAACAAATGTTCAAGTACAAACTTGGTCTTATGCTACTCTGCCTAAGATATTGCCCCAATGTACCTTACTTATGTGCCCTTGCTCTATTTTCACAGTTTCCAATACTAGCGTGAGCGGTTTCTAGACCAACATTCGAATAAACTTCTCGCAAATCAAATATGTTCCTAAATTAACTACAAAATGGTTAGCACACAAAAAAGACAAGTGCCCATGTGTGTTTTAGAAGAGATTTAATAATGAATAATCCTAACTAGATTATTCAGAACATATGTCACTTAAATCAAATCAAATAGCAAATCTTAGAGCAAAAATATTAAGCATAAGTTCAATAAAAATAAATTCTTTAAAGATTAATAATCAAACCAAATAATTATGATATAACAAACACAATTATTTGATCTAATAATTCAAAAACAAAAATAAAGAAGAAGCTATAAAAACATATGATCAAAATATCATAAACTAATTAGGCTTATTAATCAATCAAATATAACCACCAATATTTGATAGATTAACTAAATAAGAAGCCTAAAAAATTATTATCTTATATTTTCAAAACAAGAGAGAGAATAAGAGGAAAAGAATAATGCTCTTGTGTGGTTGATTGAAACAATGAGAAATGAATTTTATTTATAGGAAAAATTAAAAACCTTTATCATATGTAATTGATAAATATCTTTTCTATTACAAATAGGATTAATACTCACTAAATAAGAAGACTCCTATATAATTGATAAATATCTTTTCTATTACAAATAACATTAGTAATACTCACTAATTAAGAAGACTACTATATAATTGATAAATATATTTGTTATTACAAATAGGATTAGCAATACTCACTAATTAAGAAGACTCCTATATAATTGATAAATATCTTTTCTATTACAAATATGATTAGTAATACTCACTAATTAAGAAGACTATTGTATAATTGATAAATATCTTTTATATTACAAATATGATTAGTATTACTCACTAATTAAGAAGACTCATATTTAAAGACGAGTTCTTTTAAAGTGGATTTTATGCTATCTTTTAGGCAAAGATTTAAGCTATAATTTAAAGTATATCTTATATAATATTTTAGCATATATCTTATTCTATATTTTAGTATAAATATTTTAGCAACAAAAATAATTCCAAATTAATAAATATGTGATATTATATGCGTGAGTACAATCTTATGTGTTATTGTTATAATAGATATACCTAAAGTACGACTATATGAAATTATGACGTTTCTTCGACTTTGCTTGATAGACTTGTTAGCGAGTTTAAAAATAAGTTTATAGGTAAATATTTTTCTACGAAAATAGTCAACACTTATAATCCTTACAATGAAGAATATCTAACCCCATCAAAGGTAGTATTTTTATATATAAAAAATAGAATCAATATATATATATATATATTAATTTATATCTTTAATAACCTAAATAATATGATCAAGCATAATTAGCTTAATTATTATATACATAAATGTCCCACTGTTATGAATGATAAAAAATTTCATAATTTTTTATTGAATCTATATTTATGTTTTTTTATGTTATTAGATTAGGAAACACAAAAAATAAAAATATTGTGACAGGATGTTTAGAATTTTTTTTTAATTTTGAATGATAAAATAAAAATCACATATATTTCTTCCTTATATTGACTTTGGGAGTATACTTTTCATTTTCTATAAAATGATTCGTGCACTTTTGATAGTTTTACAAATATAAAACCAAAGTATCTACAAAATTGGTATTTCTAACTTGATGTCGATTTTGTTTAATCAAGCTTTTGAAGCCATTACCGGGGAAGGAATAACGTTTTTAAATTATTTATCAAAATTTTAAAAATTTTATGTGATGTAAATATTGTGATTTTTATTTTTAGAATTTAATTTTAAAAAATAAACTTTAATTTATTTAATTATTTTATTTTCTAAAAACAAATTATAAAAAAAATAAAAACAATTGTGTAATAGAATGGAAAGTAAATATCTAAGGGAGTTCTGTCTAAGAGACTTGTTCTTGAAAACCTTTGTACCACCCGTCTTTCTTAGGAACATTACTCTTTCTAGGAGGATGGTTTTTAAGGAGGCTTTACCCCACCATTCTTTCATGGGAGCACTCTTGGTTATTATTGATTATATTATTTAACTTATAAATTAACTTAAATTGTTTGTTTAGTATTTTTGTATTAAATACTATGTATATTTTCTCTAAATTTTTGTATAGTTATTTTATTATTTTTTTCCATTTTAATAGACAGTTGTTTTAAATTTACATTTCCATTAGTCTATACATGATAGGAGATCCTTAGGAAATCCTTTTATACCATACATAGCTAATATTCATAAATTTAACAACTGTCCACAAGGCTAGATTCTAACCATCAACCTATTTTTTAGCCAAACACAAAATGAAGCCTTAATCCTTTGCTGGAACCAATAGAAATGGGAGAAAACCCACATGTTAGGGAAACCACTATGAAGGAGTTTTCACAGCTAGTAATTGGCACAGAAACTGCCTCTATCCAGCAGGGTGAGGCTGCTCAAAATTATGACTCAAAAAACATTCATTTTTCCATGCTTTCTTCATTCTACGGGCTGCCTAATGAATATTCTCTTTCCTTCATTAAAGACTTCTATGCCACAGTCCAAACCTTCCCCCTCAATATTCTAAACGAGGATTAGCTTAGAATGAGGTGTTTCCCCTACACCTTGAAGGACAAGGGAAAACCTTGGTTGATGTCACTCCCTCCAGGTTCTTTGATGACTTGGGAGGACGTTTACAACAAATTCATGTTGAAATTATATTCCTACCAAAAAATATCAGAGTTGAGAGCAAAGATTTCCACTTTTTGTTAAATAGAAGGAGAACCATTCCATAAAGCTTGGGATAGGTTTAAACTATTCCTCACTCAATGCCCCTATCATAGCTTCCCCTGTAATTGTAGAACCAATTCTTTTATGATGGACTTATGCCGCAATGCCAGTTCATAGTCAACAATGCTTCCGAATGAGGTATGGGAGAGAAGACAACCTTAGAGATGTTCAACCTCTTTGAGATGTTGGGCGTGAATTCCCAATATAAAAGATCATGAGTGAGAAGATTTGGAGTTCATGAAATCGATTCTAGCAATAGAGTTCACAGAAAAATTGTTCAATTGACCAAGAAAATTTCCCTTCTCACTATGCAAACCAACACTAACAATGAACATTGTGGTTTGTGTAGCAATATGGGGTATGGTACTGAAGCCTATCCATATAAAGGAGAAGCACCAGTTGGAAATAAATAGGTTAATGTTTTGGGAGCATATCACCAAAGACCAAGATTCAACCCCAATTCAAATACCAATAATCTTAGGTAGATAAATCATCCCAACTTCTCCTGGAGGAAAAACCACCCTCATTTCACCCGAAGCTCAAATCAACCAGGCCAGTAATTCCACCAGCTCATTCCAAGAAGCCTTCCTAGTAAACCAACCCTAGAGAAAAACTTTAATTAGTTCTTTTATTCAAGTCTATAGAGATAACCGGTCTAAAACCAATCAATGGTTGGACTATGTGGAAGATTCTATCAAAAATGTCAAAGTCCAAATGGAACAGTTAGTTGAGCATTTGTAAAAAATAAAGCAAAGACTAATTGAATGGTTAAACTAAATCAAATAAATTCAATGAAGAGGAGACATTGAGTTTTTCATTCTAAAATCTCCAAACAATGTCTTACTAGAAGACGATAAATTTGTCCTATGTGGGAGGTCGCCCATTAGTGTATTTTTTTCTTTTAGTTTGTTTTGTTTTTATTTTAAGAATGTCTCTAATAAAATTACAATAAAATAATAGAAATTCATTTGTTTCAAAAATTGTGTCCATTCTTTAAATTTAGCATTACAAAAAAATAATAGAGAAAAAAATTTAACTTAAGTTCCCTGCATTTTTTTTCTTTAAGCCTATACATTTTGTCAAGTGAGAAATATTTCTTAGAGAATTCTACTATTTTTCAATTTAGGAGCTAGATGTTGATACGCAAGAGGAGGAGGATCAATTTCAACTACAAGTAGCCATGGGAGATGCTGGAGATAGGTAAAAAATGATGAAGGACTATAGAACGCCAATCATTGGCAATGCAACTTCCTGCATTCAATTGCAAGAGGCTACAAGGAACTATGAATTTAAAAAGATTCATTATTCTTTGTTTCCTTCATTTGATGGTATCCCTAATGAAGAACCTTTGCATTTCATTAGAGAATTCTATGCTATTGTTTAAACCTTTCCACAGTAGAGAATTGATGAAGACCATCTTAGGATGAGGTGTTTTCCTTACACCCTCAAGGATAAAGCTTGGCCATGGTTCATTACTCTACATCTAGGTTCTTTAACAACTTGGGAGGCAATCTATGAATAGTTTGTGGATAGGTTATATTCTTATAAAAACATTGTTGATCTAAGGACAAAGATAGCAATGTTTTCTCAAATGGATGAAGAGCCCTTTCATGAAGCTTGAGAAAGACTCAAACACTTTTTCATTCAATGTGCTTATCATAGCTTTCCATTACAGCTACAAAACCAATCCTTTTATGATGGATTGACACTATAGAGTCAATACATGATTGATAATGTTGTTAGAGGATCTGTGGGAGAAAAGACCATAGAGGAAACATATAGAATTTATGAGTTGTTCAGTTCTAATTCTCAATAAAGAAGTACTATAAGAAGAGAAGGAGTCAATGAAGTTGTCTCCAATAATGAGATGAGCTTGCAATTTACTGAATTGACTAAGATAGTGCAACTTCTTACTACCCACCAAATGACAAATCAAGAGGTGTGTGAAGTGTGTTCTTCAATTGGGCATGATACTCGTAATTGTTCATATACTTGTGATTCTAGAGTGAATGACATGGAAGAAGTCAATTCCTTTCAAAGGTATCATCCACACACCTATAATCACCCTAACCATCATTGGACACAAAACAATTACCAATCCTACACCCAATGTCAAACACTAAGGCCAAATAAAAACCACCCTTACCTACCATATCAATCTTTTAAGACAACCATAGAAGATAGCTTGAATGCTTTTATTCAAGTTAGTCACAATAACCAATTTAGGAATAATCAAAGTTGATCACCATGGAGGTTTCAATTAAAAGGATTGAAGCTAAAGTTGGGAAACTAGCTGAAAAAATGCAAAGGCAAGAATCAGGAAAGTTTCCCAATCAACCCAAACAAGTGAAGGATGTAATAACCCTTCAAAGTGGTAAGGTTGTCAATACTAGTTTACTTGAAATATCTAACAATCTACCTTGTAGTTTAGGTAACAAAGAAGGTGAAATTCTAGTCTCGTAAAAAGGATAGACAAGTGCTAAACTTGAAAAACCTTTGGAAAAACTCATTGGGGAGTCATCTAACATCCCCAAAATTCAAAAGACAATAGAACGACACCAGCTAAAAGAATCCAAACAAGATAAGCAATTTTATAATCTTTTTAATATGCTTTCTAAAGTAAATATCAATTTACCATTATTAGAAGTGATCATGAATGTGACCTCCTATGCTAAGTTTTCAAAGAGTTGAACACTAAGAAAATAAGATATGAACTTAATAAGCAAATAGTAGTATCAAAAATCTCTAGTGCTGTACTTTAGCACCAACTTCCCCTAAATTGAAAGACCCTGGAAGTTTTATCATAAACATAACTATATGGGATAGGAAGGTTTCTAAAGCAATGATTGATTTAGGTGCTAGTATAAACTTTATTTCCAACTCTATATTCTTACATCTCAACTTAGGAGATTTAAAACCCACAACTATGTCCCTTCAACTTGCAAATAGATCTCTTAAGTATCCAAAGGGAATAGTTGAGGATATGCTAGTACAGGTAGACAAACTGATAATACCTGTTGACTTTGTGGTTCATTGGATATGAAAGCAAATCTAGCCTTGGATAGAGAGCACACAATACTGCTTGGTAAACCTTTTATGGAAACTACCAAGACTATTATTGATGTCCAAGATGGAAATTTGACAATGACAGTCTTAGGAGAGACTATTCATTTAAAAGTTTTTTATTCTTCATCTTTTCCATCTATTTCTACCATCGATGAAATATTCGATATTGAACCTTTGGGTAATCTTGTCCAAATCACCTTTTCCCGAACTAGAATAGAATACAATCTTGAAACTATTCTTACACTTGAAGAGGTCGAAGAAGATTTAGATGAGGAAACTAAGGGGTACCTTGAATAACTAGATAGTGATGAACTAATAACAAAATCTAGTACACTTTTAAATCTACTTAGTTCCCCATCTAGTAAAGAGGTCAATCCACCTGAACTTGAACTCAAAGACTTACCTAAGCACTTAAAATACGTGTTTTAGGGAGAAGAAGAAACTTATCCATTGATAATTTCTTCAACTTTGACCAAAACCCAAGAAAAGGAACTTATAAAAGTTCTTAAGAAATTTAAGAAAGCCATAGGTTGGAGTATCGGGGATATAAGAGGCATTAATTCTACCATGTGTATGCATAAGATCAACTTGATGGATGGTGTAAAAATCATACGAAAGGCCCAAAGAAGATTTCTCTCCATTAATCGAGAAACGATGGGAATGAAAGAACCCTATGAATACATAAGATTCTATTGAAAACGAATCCTAATGATTCATTGGGTAGATGGTGGAACAAACTAGAAAGGAATTCATTCATTTTGAAGAGTAAGAGTCAACATTCGCCCGCGTAAATTTTTATTTGATTGGATTTCTAAATTTTAGTCGATCTGAAAAAGGAAAAACAAAATAAAGATTCGTTATAACCTTGTAACAAAATGACTTTATCTATAACATCTATAAAAATATTCCTAAATAAAAAATTTATAATAGATTAGATAAAATTTCAAAGCACCCTATGATTTAGTATACTGATTCAGTATATTATTCATTAAATACATATACTGTTAATTTTTTAGTTGTTTCATTCACGAGAAGCTAGATGAGAAGAAACTCTCATGACTGGTTCTGTAGTAGAGATGGAATTGGGAAAGAACCATCAACTATAACCCAAAAAGAACCATATTTCATTAACACTATAGAGGGAGAATGAAAGGAATATCTTATTGAGGTAATCGTATTTACTTTTATAGATATGCTTTTCAAGTGCTTGAACCCACTCGGATCACATCTAGACAAATAGAAGCAAGTCAATGAGCAATGACACAAAATGTGCATCGTGGAGGAAAATATGGGTATGTATATTTCCAGACAAAATGATTAGGTTAAGACCTACAGAAACACATATGGGTTCGGGGAAAGGATCTCTCGAATATTGGGTGGTTGTTGTTAAACTAGGTAGAATACTTTATGAAATGAGCTGGGTAGTAGAAAACATAGCCAAAAATGTTATTTCAATAGCAGCATCAAAAATGCCTATACAAAGTATATTTATTATTTTGGGATAGTAATGGAAAGTAAAACAAAAAGAATTTCAAATTTCTTTTTTTGTTTTGACCAAACAACATTTCTTTTTTTTTTATTCACTCTTTTCTTAAAAAAACATAGATAAAAAAATGATTCAACCTCAAAACCTATTGAATGTAGCGGATAACAGTGGAGCCTAAAAATTCGCAAGTCATGCCAAAAGCCATCGCCCATCTACAGAGCTACGCATGCGCCAGGGCCTATTTGCCATAAATCCCACATGCATTAGCACTCATTTCACCACAAATCTTGCCCATCAACGGGCACCAATGCCCCCATATGCATACCAACCTATCTAAACACGTCCAAGACAAATGTTTGAGATATTATCTCACTTTTATAGACTTTCCCCATTGTAAAAATCATCCCTTAAAATATCTTCTATTTCTCTAGCTTTCTCTCTCTAGAAAGCTTTCTTAGTTTTTTTAGTTTTAAAGTTCTTCTCTTTTTGAGAAGAACTAGTTATGCTTTTGTAAATTTCAAGTTTTTGATTTAATAAATGAAAATACAAATCTTTTTGGAGGTTTCCAAAAACGAAATTAGCATCCAAGTTCTATAAGGATTCTTTTGAGATATAATTATAAAATAAATTCTTTACAGTTATTTTGATGTTTTATTCTTATATGTTATATTTAATTTTTTTGTGATTAAATTTAACATAGCTAGCTATTTGTAAATATGATATAAGCATAATGTTGTTATGCTTGTGAAATATTAAATAGGTAAAACATTTCAATAAAATAAATTATTTTTATTTTTATTCAAGATTTTATATTAAGGATGTTAAAGATAAATATATTATTTTTCATTAAAAACTTCAATTTGAAAATTAGATTTTAAGATTTAATTATCCAGTCTGATTTAGAGTATTGACATCGCCCGGTAGTTAGAGTGAAGCTCCATTTCAAAAGTTTTGTAAAAACTATTATTCGAAAATGTATTGACAATATATTTTTAATAATGGTTTCAAAACTTGAAAGTTAGTAATCAGATAATTAAATTCTTAGGTTTAATTTGGAAACCTTGAATAAAGTTTAAAATGTCTAACCCCACCAAAGGTGGCATTTAAATGATTCATTTTCAATCTCTTATAAAAAAATGAATTAATTTAATTAACCAAATTAATTATCACCTCACTCATAGGTGTTAATTGATTTTTTTAATTAACAAAGAAAATCTATCCCTACCAATGGTGGTGTTTATTTATAAAAAAAGAAAATCAATATATATATATATATATATATATATATATATATATATATATATATATATATCAATTTATATCTTTAATAACCTAAATAATATGAGCAAGCGTAATTAACTTAATTATTATATTCACAAATACCCCATTGTTATGAATGATAAAAATTTGTACAATTATTTATTGAATCCATATCTATGTTTTCTTTATGTTATTAGATTAGGAAACACAAAACAAATCAAAATATCATGATAGAATGTTTAAGATTTAATTTCGTTTTTTAAAAGTTTGAATAATAAAAAAATCATATATATTCCTTCCTTAAATCGACCTTAGGAGTATACTTATCATTTTATATAAAATGATTAGTGTACTTACGAGAGTTTTACAAATATAAAATAAAATTATCTGCAAAATTAGTATTTCTAACCTGATGTCAATTTTGTTTCATCAGCCAGCCTGTAGCGCTCCTGAAAACTCAATTTGATTTTCCCACATTAAGGCACACAAAAAACTTCGCAAAGGCACCCATGTTACTGCATTTGTAGAACTCCTTTTATTTTACACCCCTTTCATTGGTTTAGAACATATGTAATGCTTAATATGTTAGTCTTTTATGATTTATGGGTGCAATGGAGTGTTTTAAGGTACTACTATTCATGTGTTGTTCAGTTGAAGCATTTTGAAGCCAAAAATACCTGAAAATGATAAAATATAACCATGATTTGATGGAAATTAAAGAAAGCGTAGTGAGCTTCAAAACCTTTAAGATCACACAAATACTACATAATAACAACATTCATACAAATGCCCTAGTTGCCTTATCTTCCATGTACTAAAGGTTTTCAATAGAATGATCACGACCTTTGCTATTATAGAACCAACTGCTATAGGAATTAAGAAAGCATTCAATTCAATTAGCCTATCAGATATATAGAATCAATCATGGATGTAACTCTTATGTTTTTATTTGAAGGATGAGGCGTTGCCCACAGACAAAGAGAGACCAAAATGTTTGAGATGAAGTCAAGGAGTTATGTCATCTTACAAGATAAGTTCTATCAGAAGAATTTTAGAGGTCAATAGTTGCAATGCACAAAAGAAGAATAAATGAAATCATAAGAGAAGTCCACGAAGGAGAGTGTGGAACTCATTTAGGAAGAAGAAATTCGACCAATAGAATTATCATGCAAGGCTATTATTTTCAAGCAATGTTGAATGATTGCACCATGCATACAAAGAAATGTGAATGGTTGGAAGCAAAATAGCTAGCAAAATGTGAGAATATATTTATGGAAAAATGTTATTTGCTGTTATGGCTTCACCTAAGAGCTAGTTATTGATAATGATAGATCTTCTACGAGGAATTTGGCATCAAACTGTGGCAATCCACCCCTTATCGACCCCAAGAAAGAAAACATGCATAATCTCTGAAACAAAATAATTGTCAATATTCTACAAAACTTCTTGGAGGGAGATAAGGGAAAATAGATAGAGAAACTATGTGGGCTATTGTGGACAATAAGAACCTAACTAGGATCACTAATGGGAGAAACCCCACTTTTGGTAGGATACAAAACTAAGGCGATGATTCCTGTGGAAATTCTATGACCCATCTTGAGGGCTGAGGTGGTAGGTACAGACAATGAAGAAAATAGACTTGCAGACCTGGTATTATTGGAGTAGAAAAGGGAGAAAGTAAAGATTAAATTGGAGTACCAAAAGAGGTGCATTCAAAACACCTTTAATAGGATTGTCAAGAGAAGAAACTTTGAGGTAGGGAACTTAGTGTTGAGGAAAGCCTTAGAAAAAAAAGTAGAGAGTGAAGTTGGAAAATTGGTGGCCATGTGGGAAGGACCATATAAAGTAATAGAGATAATGTCAGTGGGAGATAACATACTAGTGAATTTGGATGGAAATGAGGAAGATCTCAACTAGAATGTGAATCATCCATAGAGATATTATTAGTAGTTTATTTTGTCTATAAATTGTATTCATATTTTGGCACTTGATCAGGGTAGCACTCATAAGTTGCTTATTTTTCTCTATTCTTATGACATATAATGTACAAATTCATGCCAGAAAAGAAGAGTTTGGAATTTTGGATAGTTTAGACACAGTTCATTTTATAAGTCTATGGAAACCCTTACTCTACAAGAGCTCTTTTAGAGGGAGTTAGACCATGGATTTCTACATGGTATCAGAGTTGGGTTCCTGGATCTTGGGCACCCCTGAAGCTTAGGGTACACTCTACCTGCTCTTCACCGCCGATGTGGAAGGGGAGTATTAAGGAACCTAAAGTTCCACATCAGCAAGGGACTCTACTTCTGTCGCACTTATAAGTCTATGGAAACCCTTACTATTCAAGAGCCCTTTTGGAGGGAGTTAGACCATGAATTTCTTTATAAATTATCACTTATGGAAGCAAAGTTCGGGTCCAATTTTGGTTGCACAAATATATAATAATGGGTAATAGCAAAATAATAAGCAATGAGAAAAATAAATGGCATATAATGATTTAAGTGGTTCAACTTTTCAATGTGAAAAGTCTACTCCACTCACGACGGCACACCAAGGAAAATCCACTAATGATCAAATGGAGATACAAATACCAATATTAAGAGAGCTTCACAAAATATACCATAAAACCCAAATATATCCAGAAAATATCTCTCTCTAATTTAAGGGTAATATATAGTAAGATAAATTAGACAAACTTGTTATTTAATCAAATATTACCCTACAAATAAGCTTACTGCTATGGCCTTTCTTCTAATCTGCTCTGCAAAATTTAAGAAGAAAAAATGAGAGATTCCTTGGTTGAAAATGGAAAAATCAACAACTGAAATTTTTCTTCTTCTTCTCACTCTTTAATTTGGCAGCTTGCAACTCTCACTATTTTCTCTTTTGTTGTAGTACTTATTCTCTACATAGCAATATATATATTACAAGTGGGATAGGGTTTTAATATATGGTTTTGGGCCTCAATGTTTTGGGCCAATATTCAACAAATCTCCACCTTGGCTCAAAATAGAAAACAAGTTCTTCAAATATGAAATTCCTTGGATTACCAATGAACCATCGCTCAAAGCCTCAAATGGTGATTATCTACTACAAATTAAGTCTAAGAAATTCTTAAACTTGTTACATGGAACTGGTTTGGTTAACATATCAACTGGATTCGCTGTAGTGATAATCTTATTGACAACAATAGCACCCTGAGAGATAATGTCACGATCGAAGTGATATCTGACATCAATATGTTTGGTTCTTTCATGATACATGGTATTCTTGGTCAAGTGTATGGCACTCTGATTATCACAAAATACAATAGAAGTATTCTATTGTATACCCAAATCATAAACTAAACCTCTAAGCCAAATGGCTTCTTTCATTGCTTCTGCTGCTGCCATATATTCTGCCTCTATTGTAGACAAAGCAACTGTAGATTACAAATTAGCCTTCCAATTAATGGCATAATGAGAAAGAGTGAAGACATAACCTATCAGAGATCTTCTTCTATCCAAATCACCAGCATAATTGAAGTGCACATAATGAATAACAATGTAACTAGTATTAGAACTTCCATCATATACCAAACAAAACTTAGATGTGCCTCTCAAATACCAAAGTATCCACTTCACTGCTTACCAATGACCCTTACCAAGATTACCCATATATCTACTGACAACACTAACTTCATGTGAAATTTTGGACGAGTACAAACTATAGCATACATCAAACTACCAACGGCACTTGCATATAGAACCTAAGACATGTACTGTTCTTCTTCTTCTAATTGTGGTGACAAATCCAAAGAAAGCCTTAAAGGCACAGTTAATGGCGTACTCACAGGTTTAGACTCTTTCATATCAAAGCGTTCAAGAATTTTTCAATATAACTTTTCTAAGTCAAATAAAGTTTGCCCGCTTATCTATCCCTATAAATTTCCATGCCCAAAATTTTCTTCGCTGCACCCAAATCTTTCATCTCAAACTCACCACTAAGTTGATACTTTAATTTATGAATCTCAAACTTATTCTTAGAAGCAATAAGGATGTCATCAACATAAAGCAACAAATAGATGGATAAACCATCATGGAATCTTTTATGATAAGTGATAACTGTATTTTATACAGTTATTTGCATCAATTTTAGTAATGATAATTGCTATGTTCGTTTAATATTTATTAATTTTTGTTAAATAAATTAATATTTTCCATTTATTTGCTAAAAATTCATTTTTAATAAAATTAAATAATTTGTATCGAAAATGTACTTAATTTCATATTTTTGTCCACAAATATAAATTATGATAATATAGTTTCTTAATTACAATTTATATAAATCGAAAATATAATTTAAATTAAATTTGGGCTTAATTATAATTATTAAAAGTTAAAAATTTAATTTAAAATTAGAAAAGGGCTAAAGTGTAATTTAAGAAAGTACAAAAATGTAATTTGGATTAAATTTGTGGGTGAAAACATAATTAATAAAAGTTGAGTTTTCTGAGTGGAGATGAAGTCCACGCGCAACATTGTCACACTCGCCAAACGTGGACCGTCCGATCGACGGATCAGCCCAGCCAGATTTGCGCGCGTGTGCCGCCCGACGAGAGGGGGCGAGAGATATTTGTTTGCGCAGTTGGCGTGACGATGGGCTCCCACGTGTCGCGCAGGCCGCGTCGTCAGGACCCACATGTCGTGCCCAAGCAATTCCCCGAGGCGATCTGCGACCGGTGGATCGATCGATCGACGGTCCCATTGAAGCCGCGTCCATCCAAGCCGTCGCGCACTCACCGCTCGTGTAAAAATCCTGTGTGACGCGGATTATGGTAGCAGCGTGCATCTTCAGTTTTTCCAGAATCAAACTCTGCCACGTGTCCCACTAATATTTAAGCTAATCAAAGTCCGACACGTGGCTATTTACTATGCGCACGACCGCATTGGATCACGCCCCGTTTCCAGCCGTTGCCTCAGGTTTTTGCGCCCGATCCCGTGCGCCGTTCCTACGTGCGGCCGGGTTTGTGTACTGAATGATATCTTTGCCACGTGGCCTCAGGAAATCTTTCAGCGAATCAGACGCCGCCACGTGGCATGCACTTTGAATTTAAAAAAAAATCAGAACGGCGGCCCTGTTTCACGCGTAAATTAAATAAGATTTTCGATACAAAAATCGATACGCGTGATTTTAATATTTCGATAAAAAATTATTACGCGTTTTCGATAAAAAAATAAAATAAAAATGTAATATTTTAGATGTATTTTTTAGCTATAAATAGGAGATAGTTTTTAGTTGTAAAAAAAGTTTTTTGGAGTTTAGAGTTTTTTTGGAGTTTTGAGTTTTAGTTTTTCGGTTGGAGGAGAGGTTTTGTGTAGTTTAGAAATTTTGTAGTGTTTGGGTTTGGGCGAGAGAACCGCGAAGCCATTTTTTGGCTTTTGTTGTGCAAGCTGCGTGCCAAATATTTCGTTCGTAATGTTTTAATTTTCCTTCTTTCTTCTAATTTTTCTCAATCAAGTTGTAATTTTAATTTTAATTTTAGTAAGTAATTTAATTTTTCTAGTGGTTGCATTTGATCTAAATTTATTAAGCTTTAATTTTAATTATTTTTGGTTATGGATTTATAAGACGTTCGATTTGTTCGTTCTATTTTGTGCTTAATGCTTTTTGATTATTTACTTAATTTTATCAAAACGATTTGTAGGCGTAAAAATAAACTTGAAAGGCATTTTTGTGTATATTGCTCGTAAATAGAATGACATGTATGATGAAGGATAGGAATATACCCTAATTGTATGTGTGGCCATTTGAGAACTTAGAACTTAATGAATCTTATTGAATTTAATTCTCATAGAGATATAGTGAATTAATTTAACGAGGTGTGTTTGTACGGAGCTCGGAAGAGATGTATGAATAAAAAAGAAGTTTTCGGTTGACAAATTAAATGTACCAAAAAAATATAAATCCAAAGAAAATAATATGATTGGAGTGGATTAGTTTGGTGAAGAAATTGCAATCCTAGAGTTCTTTTATTTTCTTATTACCTTTTTCTTAAATCAACGATTATTTTGGATAAAATCAGAGAGAAATAATTTTAGTACTCAACAAACTATAGTAACAAATCTCCGTGGGATCGATACTCTACTTATAAATGTTATTACTTGCGACCGTGTATACTTGCACGAGTTCGTGTGTTGAAAAACACGCAACAATAAGCACAACTATCATAATCACTCCTAGAATAACCATGATCAATCATAAAAGAGTCAAACTGCTTATACCACTGCCTAAGGGATTGCTTCAACCCATATAAAGACTTTTTCAATAAACAAATATTTACCTTAAACAACAAACCCCTCTGGTTGATGCATATATATTTGTTCCTCAAGCTCACCATGTAAAAAGGTTGTCTTGACATCAAGCTGTTCTAATTCCATGTCAAACATTGCAACCATAGTAAGCAACACACAAATAGAGTTATGTTTCACAACAGGTGAAAATACTTCATTGAAATCATTATCCTTCTTTTGACAATAACCCTTTATAACAACACGTGACTTGAACCTAACTACTTCAACCTCAGGTATACCTTCCTTTTTCTTGAAGACCCATTTGTTTCCAACAATTTTCTGTCCCTTAGGTGGTTTCACCAATTCCCAAGTATGATTCTTATGAAGTGATTCAATATCTTCATTCATAGCAACCAGCCACTGAACAGACTCATCATAAGTGACAACTTTATGATAACTAGAAGGTTCATGCACCTCAATAGACTCTGCCACAAAAAATGCCAAAGAAACTAAGTCTACATCTACATACCTCTGAGGGCATCGAATCTCTCTTATTCCTTTAACCTTAATGATAATATATGGCTGCTCATGTTGCTCTTCTACTACATCATGAACAGAATCATCTATCTCATCCACATATGGCTGATCTAAAGTTCCCTCTTGAACTTGACTAAGAGCTCTACTCTCAAGCTCCACCTGCTCACTAACATTGTGGTCTTACCTACAACACATTTTTATGTAATAAAGGAAAACTTATCCCTCATTTAGGAGTAAAGAGATCAAGGAACCTTACACATTTGAGGTGAAGGAATAAGAGGCAATAAAAAACTATCTAGTCTAAGAAAGAAATCAACAATCTAAAAAAATTGGATTCCTTCTTTAGGGAAAAGTGTCTCGTTAAAAGGCTAAGATCGACCTAGTGACACCCCTTGTATACAAATAAACTAATGCACCCCTCATTAGGAGTGAAGAGATTAAGAAACTCTTACCCATTTCAGATATGAGAATAACAGGTAATAAAACGATGCCCAGCACATGAAAGAAGCAAAGAATCCAAGAACATTGGATTCATTCTTTGAGAAAACATGTCTGGATGATAGGCTAAGACTAGCCTAGTGACACACCCATATACAATAAACTAATGCAACCCTAATTTAGGAGTGAGAAGTGAATGAACCATTAAAAGTTTAGATACAAGTATAAGAGGATCCAAAAGTATGCCCTACCTAAGGAAAAAGCAAAAATCCAATAATTTTGGATTCTTTCTATGGGGAAAGATGTGAGCATAAAAGACAACAAAAGGATGTCCAACCTATGGAAGAAGCTAATAATCCAAAAACATTGGATTCCATTTTTGGGGAAATTTGTCCTAGAAGCGAGCTAAGACAGGCCTAGTGACACCCTCCATATGCAAATGAACAAAGCAACCCTTAGTTAAGAGTAAGAAGATCATGTAACCTTCACCATTACCAAGAAATTTCATTGAGAACCAAGTGTGTGACACTAACCTAAAATATGACATGATTTTGGCCTAGTCATACCATTACAAAGAAAGTGCAACAAGCACTAAGTGTATGGAATCAACCCAAAATTTGGCCTCAATTCGGCCTGATTACACCATTTTAAGAAAGTACAAAGAGTACCAAGTGTGTGGAACCAACCCAAAATTTGGCATGAGTTTGCTTTGTCACATCATTACAAAGTAAGTATAGTAAGCACTAGTGCGTAACACTAGCCCAAAATTTGGTGTAAGTTCACTTTGATCACACCATTACAAAGAAACTGCAACGAGCACCAAGTATGTGGACCTAGCCCAAAATTTGATGTGAGTTTGGCCTGGTTACACCATTACAAAGAAAGCACAACGAGTACCAAGTATGTGACAATAGAAAAAACATTTGGCATGAGGTTGACCTTATCATACCATTTCAAGTGAAGTTCAATGAGAACTAAGCATGTGGAACCAACCCCAAAATTTGGCATGGTCACACTATTAAAAAGGAAGTGCAATGAGCATAAAGCGTGTGGTACCAACTAAAAATTTGACATGGTCACACCATTATAAAGGGTATGCAACATGCACCAAGTATGTGGTACCAGCTTGAAATCTTAAGTAAATTCGACTTGGTCACACCATTGCAAAGAAGGTACAATCGGCACCAACGGTGGCACCAATCCAAAATAAACAAACAAGTAAAGTCATAAGCTTCACCTAACAAAAACAAAGAACATGCAAGATGGAAGGCATGTAAAAATGAAAAGGTAAAAATCCATGAAATAAACATTCTAGCCTGGAATAAAATCAAGGAAATTCTCTTTAAAAATTACATAACCAAAAGGGGAGGCATACCTCTAATAAAAAGAAACCGTAATTGAACTATAGAAATGGGCTAGTTAGTCCATGCTCCTAGGGACTATCCTTTGTCTCTAGGGAATCTTCACCATTTTGGATCTCAACTGAATCATGATTGGTATGTGCACCAAGAGATCCATCTTTGGTCTAAGCCCTCGTATTCATGGTCTCCTCGGGCTAAAGGATGGGGAGTTCTAGTTATGGGGCATTAGGGGGCTTGTATTGGGTAAGTTGGTCCAAAGTGACCTTTAAATCCAACTCACGAGTGGCCTCTCGAAGGTTTCTTAGAACCCTTTTACACCATGAAAAAGATTCCCATGTGGCATCATTAACGAGTTGCTTGTTGGAATTTTTGAGCTCATACAACTTCTCATTTAACTCATCAACCCATTAATTTTTGGCATAATACCCCTTCTAGAGTCGACTATTTTTGCAATATACGTCATCCAACTCAATAGGCTATGATTGAACTTTGCTCGAAAGATCATGTAGCATGACAATATATTTTTCATTTTTGGCCTCTAGTTGATTAATAGACTAAGAAAGCTTTTGAATCCTTTCTTTCCATGCACAACTTATAAGATCCCAAGTCTGAAAGATTGAAAGACTCTGTGGGGAAGTTAGTTGGTAGCTTCAAATTTCCATACCAAAAATGGATTAAGGATTCAAGAAAATACATACATCCATCACACACTCAAAACCCATGAGGTATACAAAAATTGGCTCATAAGTTTGAGCTTTGTTAATTTTAGTCTCGTCATTCGAACCAAACAAGTAGTTATATAGATCATCTAGTTTTTCCCTATAGTCAAAGATGCCACCTTCAAAAGGGTTCACCAAGGTTTCCAAGAAGGTGAATCTTACATATTAGGAATTGGCCTCATAATCATTACTATATTCATCATCTCATAAGTTGTATCATGGCTGGTGGAAGTGATAAACTTTTGCTTTTTCTTAAGCAGTTGCCTTTAGTGGGTTCGGAACACTTAACTATGAGCTTCTCTTTTTCAATGGCCTCATAAGCTACGACCTTGTTTTTATTCGTGACAACCTCTAGCCTTAGGGGAAAGAACGAATCTAGGTATGGGAGCATTAGGTCTACCGATCATTTGTTATAAATCCTTATTGTTAAGTGAAAAAAAAATCCACACCTGGGAAAAAAATGAAAAGAATTGGAATAAACAATGATAAAGTCTAAAAGTAAAAGCTAGGACAGACTTATGACCTGACTTTGTAGGCACTGCCCAAACTTCAACAGCCTGCAAATGGTTAGCGACAAAAATATTTTCAAAGAATTGATTATGAATGTTAAAATCATGGATGAGCTTAACCATGTCCTTTTGAGAGGTCATTAGAACATTGGCACTAAAACCCCGCAATGAACACATGAAGAACTTCAAAACTTTAGGCATACCCTAAATTACCAAATAGATAGAAGAGCTTATCCTTTCAACCTCAAACAGAATTCAACATACTCAACACTATGTCCCTTGCAACATGGATGACATATTAACTCTCCCCTCATTCGACACCATTTTTCTTGATGATATAGATTTCTTCAACTTAGGCATACTGAGCTCCATGTCAAGTTCGATGATTGCCACACAAGAAGTGGTGATGCATAACTTAATATCACAACTCAAATTACACGTTATAATTATTTTTTTATTATATAAGGTATAATTAATGAATTATAATCAAATATTTAATATTAAAGTAAATGAGGTGGAGAAAATTAAATAATAAATATTAACTTATAGGTAATACAAATAATAGGTTATTTTTAATTTAAAAAGGTTTGTAAATTGATATTTTACGATATATTTATATCGATATTTTCAAAATCTTTAATTAAGATTTCAAAAAATTACAAAATAACTTAGGAAACTATTGGAAAATTTCAATATTTCTTTATATTTCCATGGTAGAATCAAGAAATGTTGACATTTTTTAATGTTTTCAAGAAATAAAGTAACATTTTTAAATATTATGAAAGATATTTTGAAAACAATATTTTCATATTTTTACATTCATTTTACGAAAAATTTGATGAAAATATCAAGATATTTTCAATTATGTGTATAACTCACATGATATAAGTAAATTTAAGTTTGTACAACTTATACATGGTATTTAAGGTCAAGACTTTTGCAATTCACCCATGTAAACTTCTAATTAAATGAGTATTTGATTGGAATTTGATTATTCTAAAAATTAAAATTTCAATTTACAACTTTAAGAAATAAAATGTAGTGATTTATATTTGTGACTTTTAGTTAAAAAAATATTACTATTGAATGTTGTAATAGTTTATAAACAATTACATTCAAACAATTTATAAATAAATAACTAAAATTAAAGATCAAATGGTATTTCGATTTAAAATGGAAGATGAATGAATATTCTTGTGACCATTGAGTAAATATCATATTAAAAGTAATTGGCTCAATAAACTCACAAATATACGATCAAGTTATTGTGAAAGCTATAAATATATCGTCTAATTTTATCGAGTTAAGAAAATAGTGGCACAAATATACCATTATTATAACAAATCTACCATCAAATTCTTTATTAGTAATATAAATCTAACATCAAATTCCTTATTAGTGGTACAAATTTAATATCAAATTTTTTATTAATTGTATAAATCTATTACCGAAAATATAACGTAATGATATGTTTATACAATTAATTTTACTTGATTGCTATTTATCACTCAATAAAGTTAGATTGTATATTTGTAAATTTTGTAATATATTGATCGTATATTTATTAGTTTATTTGATTGATAAGATGTACATCATGTTCTAAAAGGAAAAGGGTATATCTCAAATTTAAAAGGTAGCATAAATTATATAATGTAGTAAGTATAGTTAGATTTATTACATTATATTGACGAAAAACAACTACATTAATTAAAATAAAAATATATTTATGTACCTCGTTATAAAATATATGAGTGTACAATAAAGTTTATTGTTTAAGATTGATATTATCCAATATTATTTATCTTTTTCCATTGTTTTGAAAACATTTATTTATATATCATAATTATATTATAATTAAAACTTACATATTAGTTTTTTTAGATATTGTTATATAAATCTAACATTTATTTATATATCATAATTATATTATAATTAAAACTTACATATTAGTTTTTTTTAGATATTGTTATATAAATCTAATTATATATATATATATATATCAATAATATTACGTCATATTATTTGTAATTTATCAAAAACTTTTGATAAATAAATTTTTTATTGATTAAGGTTTTTGATCACTAGATTTTTTTAGTGTCATATATAAAAAGATTTTTGCAAATTCCATTTTTGCATTTGTTTAAATCAGTACATCATGAACACGGGACAAAAAGTATCATTTTTTAAAAACATTTTACCATAAAAATAAACAAAATTTTCATGACAATAAGAGATTTGACACTAAACTCTTGTGATACTTCAATGAAAATAGTTGATGCAAATGCAAGAATTTTGATTCGAAACTTGTTTGCGTAATTATAGACGGACTTACGTGATGAAACAGAGGGGCCGTAACCACTACATCTTTCAAAAAAATTCGTTCATTTTGTTTATATGTTTATATATTTCTAACTATAAATACCACGAAGTATTTTGGTTTTCTTATCAATAGAAAACATATTCAGCACCCTCTAATCGGCACGAAATATTACTTTGAAGTTGTTATCCCTCACAAGTCACACCAGTTCTCTATTAGAATGGTAGAGGCATGATACTTGCTCAAAGAATATATTTTCCAAATCTCCGTTCAAAATTAATAGTATAATAAAAAAAAGACATGTCATCACTCTTGTTTAGACTACGGCAAGTAAATATTAAATACACATAAAATATAAATTAAATAATAAGAATTTTTTTTTTTGAAAAACAACAAAAATAAGATATTTAAAATTTGTAACCATAAAAATGGTATCATTTATATCTAACTCGTATATTTTTATTATAAGAAAAAAATATGACACATTATTTCACATTGAACTCTATCTCATTTGTTATCGTTCAAATTAAATAACGGACATTTTGATTCATTTAATATTAAATGTTATTTAATTGAACTATGTTCAATGTTTATGGAACATTATTTTTATTATTATAAGTTTTTAGATTTTTATTTTTTGTAATTTTTAGAAAGTCTTTAAGAGATTAGTGCTCTACAATTTTTTTCTAAACTAACTTTATATTTCATTTATTCAAGCAAAAGATACCAAAATAATTAAATAAATAAAATAAAAATACATCAAATTATCATAAGGGTTAATAAAAAATATTTATACAATTTTTTTTACTAACTTTATATTTCATTTATTCAAGCAAAAGATACCAAAATAATTAAATAAATAAAATAAAAATACATTAAATTATCGTAAGATTTAATAAAAAATATTTATAACACGATTAGATCTTTATTTTTTAGCTCTTTCAATTCTTCAAACATATAAATGACTCTTTTTATTGATAAAATGACAAATCTTTAATCAAATTTAACTATTCTATGTCTTAAGATCTTCACGTTTTGATTTGCATAAATATCAATAAATAATATAAGATCTAAATTAAATCTAGAAAAAAAAAACATGTTCAAAATCACCTTATATGCGAATCTAGTTGAAAGAAAAAAAACCAAACTAAACCAACATCTAAATGTAATCTATATAACATGTATTTAGTGAAATAAATTAAATAAAATTTACTATTTATCAAAGAAAAAGCTACTACAATGAGAGACTTCAACGTCTAAAGTTTTACAAAAGGAGTAAAAGAGAGACGGTATACAACATGTTTTTTGCACGACGACTTCATGAGTGTAGGCAGATATTGCTCCAAATTGTAGCTCTAGTTTTGCTTACATTCAATTATTTTTCTTTCTTTTATTATGACCTGAATCTAATATTTTAATTGATATGAAGAAATTAGATGTAAACTCTTCTTTAGTGTCTATTATTAATTATTATAAAATTACTCTTACATTCTTTCTTTTTTTTAATTCACTCCTTTGATTTTCAGTTCTGGTTCGGTGCCTGAGTGTAAGTTGAGTCCCTAGCCAAGGTTGATTATATATAGGTTGGAAAAATAGATTTGATATTTAAACTTTGTAAACAGGGCAAAGCATATAAAATAGCAATATTTCTTTATACTATAATAAAAGCATCTTAATTATCTATCTAAGCTTCATTTTTCCCATTCATAGGAACTAGTTGCAAGCTATCATCATCTCCATTGATGGTAAAATTCTTCGTCATAAGATCAGAAGGGAGCAAAACCTCTGTTTGATCTGCCTTAGGAACCAAAAATATCAAAGCTAGTGTAGAAAACCTCAAAACATTTCTGATAAAAATGACCAACCACAAGTTTGTGAAGTTAGTCCTTGTGACATTCAATATGTGAAGAACTACTCCTCCAAGGCATTTGGAGGATACTTGACCAAGGCTATCAATGCACATCAATAGAGCAAAGAATGTGCCTTCAATGCCTAAAGGGCAAAGCCTAGTACTCAAGACGATCATGGGAATCCATCGAATCCGACTTATGATTCGGGTAAAGCATTCTTCCATTATTATAAACAAGTAGTCAGGAATTCCAAAAATGAGATTCCACCTAAGGATAAAGATAAGATCCATCATTCCCGATATGCCATAGAAAAGTTGGGCAAAAAATAGGAGGTTTCTGAAGGGGTAGTTCTTTAGAGTCTTGTGATAGATTAGGACCCCTACCATCGAAGACATTGCACCTATGGCATGTATTATCCCTACCAACTCCTGCATAAAGAAAAAAAGCCTTGGCGATGATAAACATATTATTTGTAAGACTAGGTTGCAAAAACCAAGAGAAAAGTTTACACGGTGAGAGCGAGGGAACAAGAGAGAGACCTGAGAAAATGCAGGACCAGCTTTAGAGTCAGTGTACCAATAAAACATACCTTCATGAGTGCTTATATTGAGTGCCAAAGAGAGAAACATGTAAAGTGAAGGTTTCGACACCTCAGGGCATTTGATTGTTTTATACATGCCTTTAATTGCCACTGCTATTTTCTCCATTGACTGCTCTCACATCACATATAAGTGTCACAGAAGTTTTAGTGTTTCTAAAAATTGCAAACATAATAGGATAAATTTAAAACTTGCAAAATCTATCTATCTATCACATATATAAAAACAACCCTACAATTCTCGAATTATGACTACAAAGTATATATTATTATGTTTTGCATTTCTTTTTCCCATAATAATAATAAAATGAGATTATCTCTTAAATTTTTTGTCAAAATTTTAGTTGGTAAATTTTTCATGCATTTATATTTCTTAATTTTTTTATATAGTATTAATTTACTAATTATTATTTTTATCAAATAATTATTATTTGAAAATTTTGATCATTTAATATTTTTTAAAAATTAAGAGATACATTTTAATAATTTTTCTATCCAAATATTATTTTATTCGGTTGTTCTTTTAAATGATTTTTGTTAATAGTAACTTTTATTCGTTAAAAACAAACATTTTAATCTTATTTAATATTAAAATAATATATATATATTTGTTTCTTAGTTACAAAATAGATTTTAAATAAAATCATTTTTAATATAAATAATGAAAACAACACTAATGATTGTTAACTGAACAGAAGCATGTTTAGCTCACCCTATTGTATGTACCGGATGTTTATACGGGTCGAATGTTTAATTTATATTTGTGTTCGGAATTATTAAAAATCAAAGCCAATTTCCACACTAAGATCTATTTTTCAAAAATATTTGTTTATTTATTTACGTTCTCTGAGCATATTTTCTTGTTGTTATCTCAGGAAAAATTATGCGAACTTTCCCATTGCATATATAATTAATATAAATTTTATCAGACTTTAATATTGTTTAATTTCTTCGGGTGCTTAAAATTTTAAATTTAAAAAATAAGAAAATACTAATTTAAGGTTAATTTAATTGAACCGGAAAATGTGCAAATTAATTCAAGCATTATACGTAAGTATAGAGTGATAGTGCTCCTCCTATCATGTCCCCAAATTATCTACCGTTTCAATTATTTATTATTCAAATCAAGCAAATCAATTTCAAGATTAATAAATTAAAAATCAAACCTTCTTCTTCTCAGTGCGGTGGCTAGTGATGGTTCTATTTTCATAAATCACAAAGCCCAAAACAATCGTTAAAGCTGGTGGAATTGCCAAAAGACCCAAAGCACACTGCCAACATAGAAAGAGAGGAAGAGATAAATTCTCAATTAGAATTATCAAGAAGAAGAAGATGAAGATGTGTACCTGAGGACCAAGATGATGAACAAAGAATCCACTAGATGAGTAACCAATCAAAGCACCAGCAGAAGAACAAAACCCACAAAGACTTTGTAAATCAGAAGCTAAAGATCTGACCTCGATGCTATTCCGAGCAATACAAGCATCGATTGTCACATCGGCAATTGCCATAGACCCCGATACGCTAATTAAACAACTCAACGCCACCATCGCAACTAAATTTCCACTCAGAGCCACCATTAACGCCGATAATGTTCCGAGTACACCAGCCACCACAAAGTACGGTCTCCGACGATACCCTTTAACCGGAAAAACATCAGTGAATAGACCCCAAATGGGTTTCATAATCCAAGGAATATAGTAGAGACTGATATAGAGCTGAACTATAGAAGGCTGAACTTTTTGGACGTCTTTCCAGTAATAATCAGTGACTACTTTGAAAAACGAGCCATTGAAGCCTTGGCTTAAGCCGTAGATCAGAATTACTCCGAAGACAAAAGTCGGGTTTAGTTCTGAAGAAAGCATTTTCAGCCATTGAAAGGGTTGGAGGAAGATTGAGAAAAGGGTTTTGAGAATCGAAGTTTCAGAAGATGAATGGCGGTGGTCAAAGTCAATAATATTATTGCATGAAATTAGCAGTGATTGATCAGAACGACCATCTGGAGGCTTTTCCAAGAGGTTTGAAGATTCTGTTGGATCCATTGAAGAGGTTTTGGAAACCATGGATCTGGATTTTGAAGCAGAGGGTTTAGATTTGCTTTAGAGAAGTAATCCTTGTCTCCATCTTCAATGTCAAGGGGAGTTGGCATTTCTAAGAGAAACAATTAATTTATTTATACACGTAAATTTTTAACGAATCCAAAATGAAATATAATTTTAAATAAATTTTATTTTTGGGAGAAGTGGGAATAAAGGTATTGATTTCCATGTGCTACCATTTCTTTTCGGTTACGAATTTCCATATGGAAGCTGCATGAATTGCGATAGCTTTGGCAAATTTATTTCCATAAATTATTAATATAAGTTTGTATTTGTTTGTGTACGTAGAGATCAACGAGTAGTGTTAGAGAGATTAAGGTTACGTGTGAAGGCTTTTCTAATTGGTGATTTTAATAATATCACATCGAAATTTGGTGGGAGAGATTGTTCTAATACCTCTATGGAAAATTTTCGATATTTTATAAGTGATGCTAATCCGGTCGAGTTGATTTTGTTGAACGTACCTTCCTACACTTAAACAATAAGAGAGGGGATATTGATGGTATATTAGTAGATGCTTATTTACTCATCTTTATCCCTTGGATTTTCCTCGAGTTACTATTAATCATTTAGAATCTACATGTGCTAACCAACATGTCATTTTATTTAGGGGTGTGTATATTATATTTAACTTAATCTAAGTGTAGATTTTTTTAGAATATTAGGTTGTATTAGGGTTAAAATTTAGTTATTGATATCAGCTATATTATTTTTAGATTAGTGGTCATTTGTCTACATTTTTATTTCTATTTATAGTATTATATATACATTAGAAAAAATAGAGAAAAAGATATAGAATAATACTTCATATTTTCTCCAACATCTCTCTCAATATTTTCTTCATGGTATCAGAACATTTCTGAAATCTAATTTTTTTTCACCAATTATGTTCGAGAAAGATTTTCTAAAATCCAATATTTCGGGCGCTGTTCTCCGACATCAATCTTGAGATTTTCTAAAATCCAATATTCTAGGCGTTGTTCTCCGGCGTCAATCCTGGTGATTCTCTATTTAGTCGAAGTCATCGTTCGTCTAAGAAACGACCGACTATCGTACATCGTCATTCATCTCTACTCAGACCAGTCATCAGTTTCCTATCGCGAACTAATCGCAAGCCATTTTCCACTGCTCTCGAGCCATCAATCATCAAATCTCGCGAAACTCGGGCACCATCATCCATATGGTTCATCATCGCTGATCATCTAGTTCATCGTCGTTGCCATCTAATTCAGTAAGCATCTGCATTCTGTTTCAGCATCTAAATAGTAAGTCTTGTATTTACTTATATCAACCCAGCCCAGCTCGGCCCACTATCAAATTTCGGCCCAACCCAATAAACAAATTAGTAGGCCCAATCAACCCACATATAAGGGCAAGTTGAAATAACACCAATGGTCACAGGAAAACCTATCATGAGTGGTTCCATAGAAAATAATATTCTGTCCATCACAAGTCAAAAATTAAATGGGCACAATTACCTTCACTGGTCCCAATCTATCATGATGTTTATATGCCGAAAGATGAAAGATGATTACCTCACTACAGATGCAGCAGCCCCGAACAAAGACGATCCACAATATAGAACAAGAAAATCTGAGAAAATATGGTGATGTCTTGGTTGAAAAATTCCATAACAAACAAGATTGGAGAGAACTTTCTTCTCTACAAAACTGTCAAATGAATATGGGATGCCGTCAGAGATACTTATTCCAGTTCTGATAATATGCCCGAACTCTTTGAGATCGAAAGCATCCTTCACGATCTTCGTCAAGGAGAGTTATTAGTTACCTAATACTTTAACTCTTTCACTCGATATTGGCAACAATTAGACCTCTTCGAGGTTCACAAATGGACATGTCTAGCAGACGGTATCTTGTACAAACAGATTATTGATAAGAAGCGGGTTTTCAAATTTTTACTAGGGCTTCATAAAGATCTTGATGATGTGTGAGGCAGAATTCTTGGAATAAAACCCTTACCAAGCATTCATGAATCCTTCTCCAAAGTTCGTTAAGAGGAGAGTAAAAAAAAAGGTGATGATGGGTCCTCAATCTACCATTCCCGTGAATGGAGAAGGATCTGTACTTGTTATTCGAGGATACCAACAATCTCATAATTTAGATAACCATCCGCGAAGAGGAAGACCTTGGTGTAACCATTTTCATAGACCTGGTCACACTAAGGAAACCTGTAGCAAAATTCATGGAAAGCCAGCTGATTGGAAGCCACCCTCCATACATCACATCAACAAAGAAAGTTATGGAAAAACTATCTCCAAATCCCATGGAACTACACCACTTGAATCTGCTCTGTTTAGCGAGGAACATATTGATCTCCTCTAGAAAATATTTGGACAATCGTTGCCCACATCATCTGCCACTATAACTCAATCAAGTAACACCTTCAACGCTCTTAGTGTGAAACAGGTTATGAGACCATGGATTGTTGATTCAGGTGCTTCAGACCACATGACGGGTGATGCTTGTCTTCTCATGAATATTAAAATCTACCAAGACAGACACACTGTCAAAATTATCGATGATTTAGTATCCAAAGTAACAGGAATTGGTTCAACCAAAATTTCAAACTCCTTTATTCTAGATTATGTCCTTCTTGTTCCCACACTTGATTGTAATCTTGTATCAATTACTAAACTCACCCATGATAAAAATTGTATGGCTAAGTTTTTTCATAATCTATGTGAATTTCAGGACTTGGATTCGGGGAAGATGATTGGTAGTGCTAAAGAGTGCTCGAGACTCTCTCTTCTCAAAAGTGAAGACCCTCCAACAAGACAAGCCCTCTAAGCTGTATCCGAGGTTTCTTATCAGAATAAAGCTTTGTTAAATCTTAAGTCCAATAATGATGGTGAAATCATGTTGAATCACTATCGCTTAGGTCATCCTAATTTCCTATATTTAAAAAAATTCTCCCTTCATCATTTAGAAATAAAAATTCAAAGGATTTTCAATGTGAAATATGTGTCAATTTTCAAAGCATGTTAAAAATTCATATCCTCATCTTCCACATTAAAAATCACATCATTTCTCATTAATTCACATTGATATTTAGGGACCTTCTCGAATAAAAAACATCACATGGACATGTTGGTTCATTTCATTTGTAGATGATCATACTCGAATCACTTGGTTATTTCTAATGAAAGAAAAATCTGAAGTAGGTCAAATTTTTAAAAATTTCAATACCATGATTCAAACCCAATTTCAAACAAAAATCCAAGAATTGAAATCTGACAATGCTAAAGAATACTTTGATTCCACCCTTAGTGATTATCTATTAATTTAAGGGATTGTCCATCTAAGCTCTTGTGTTGACACACCTCAACAAAACAAGGTGGCTGAAAGGAAGAATATGAGTCTTCTCAAGGTAGCTAGATCCTCCATGTTCACAACTCAAGTCCCTCAACATTTCTAAGGGGAAGTTGTCCTTACAACTACCTATCTTATCAATAGTATGCCTATCAACACTCTACTTGAGTCATACCCATACACCAAAATCATGTCCCACATTCCTTTTAAATTTTTTGGATGTTCTACTTATGTCCATGTACATCATAGAGGTAAACTTGATCCTCGAGCCATCAAATGCATATTCCTAGGGTATTCATCGTACCAGAAAAGATACGAGTGCTTTTCTCCTATCACAAAACGGTTCTATAATACAATGGATGTCACATTCTTTGAACAATATCAATACTATTCCAAACCTACCATTCAGGGGGAGAACATAGGCAATGAATACCAACTTTGGAATAGCATAACCACTCAGTCTCCTACAAATCATATCCTATAAATTAAAGAGAGTGAATCAGTATCTCAAACAAATACTCTTAATAATCCCAATGAACCCTCAACTTCTCTACCAACACATCCAAACTTCCATATCCCAAAAAATGATCTTCTTGTCTACTCCAGGAGGAAAACAACTCAAGAAAGAGCGGAGAACTGACCATATCTTAACCCAATCCAGGAATCTAACTCGAGTACATGTCACAAGGTAACATCACTGAACCTCCTATTATTGAGTTACCTTCTAATGATTTGAATTTTCCAAGTGATATAAGGAAAGGTGTAAGATCTTGCACAAACCACCTCATCTACAACTTTGTTTCCTATAAAAGTCTCTCACCAGGTTATAAGGCATTTATAAGTAACTTTGATCAGATACAAGTTCCAAATTCTGTTCATGAAGCCTTTCAAGTACCTAAATAGAAAAAAACTATTCTTAAAGAACTCAGTGCCTTAGAGAAAAACAAGACTTGGGAGATCACATAACTACCACCAAGAAAATAAGTTGTTGGGTGTAAATGGATTTTTACAATCAAACACAAAGCAGATGGTAGTGTAGAAAGATTCAAAGCTTGCCTTGTGGCTAGGGGATTCACTCGGACATATGTAATTGACTATCAGGAGACTTTTGCATCTGTAGCAAAGCTCAACGTTGTTCATGTTCTTCTTTCCCTAGCATCTAACTTGAATTGCCTTCTCTACCACTTAGATGTCAAGAATGCATTCCTCAATGGTGATCTCGAAGAAGTTTACATGGACATTCCTATTGGAATTGAATCTCCTATTCCAACCAATAGAGTCTGCAAACTTAAGAAATCCTTATATGGATTGAAACAGTCTCCACGTGCCTCATTTGATAGGTTATCTAAATTTCTAAAGAGATATGGGTACAATCAATGCCAATCAGATCACACACTATTTGTCAAACACTTCTCCAATGATAGAATAGTTATCCTAATTATGTACGTAGATGATATTATTCTAACAGATCTACAATTGAGATGAATAAACTCAAAGAATTCATAGTCAAGGAATTTGAGATCAAAGATCTAGACAATCTTAAATATTTCCTAGGAATAGAAGTAGCATGAACAAAAAAGGGCATATCTATATCTCAAAGAAAATATGTATTTGATCTTCTCAAGGAAACTGGAATGATGGAGTGTAAATCGGTAGAAACTCCGATGGACTCTATAGTAAAACTCAGAATCAAAGAAAATAGCACATTGGTAGACAAAGGCCGTTATCAAAGATTAGTGAGAAAACTCGTTTACCTATCCCACACTAGGCCAGATATTGATTTTTTAGTGAGTGTTGTAAGTCAATTTATGAATAGTCTAACTGAAGAACACATGGAAACGGTCTATCGTATACTCAGGTATCTCAAGATGACACCAGGAAAAGGATTATACTTCAATAAGAATCCTACTAGAAAATTGAAATCTTTGTAGATGTTGAATGGGTAGGCTCTATAATGGATCACAGATCTACCACTAGGTATTGTACATTCGTATACAGAAATCTTGTAACTTGGTGAAGTAAGAAACAGTCAGTGGTCACTCGAAGTAGGGCATAAGTTGAATTTAGAGCTATAGCCCATGGGATTTATGAAGGAATATGGTTAAGAAGACTACTCAATGAACTGGACTTCACAACTCTTGAACCTATCAACACGCATTGTGACAATTAAGGTGCAATAAGAATTGCAAAAAAATCCAATTCATCATGACCAAACCAAACATGTAGAAATTGATTGTCATTTCATTAAAGAGAAGTTAGATGGAAAAACCATGGACCTACTATATACATCTACCCATCATCAAATTACATGTATCCTTAGCAAAGCGTTATCTCAAACAATATTCGAAGAACTGAGTTGCAAGTTGGGAATGATTAATATCTATTACCCAACCTGAGAGGGAGTGTAGACTTTCTGAGAATATTAGGTTGTATTAGTGTTGTACAAGCTATAAATTAGTGTAGAATAAGTTAGAATTTAGTTGTTGATACCAATTGTATTATTCCTAAATTAGTGGTCATTTGTTTACTTTTTTTATTCCTATTTATAGTGTTGTATATACATTAGAAAAAAATAGAGAAAAGGATATAGAATAATAGTTCAGATTTTCTCCAACATTTCTCTCAATATTTTCTTCACTAACATATTCAAACTAACACAATTTAATATTTTTTATTTTAAGATTTTATTGGTTTAAGTTGATTCTTCCTTTTACATAACCGATTATTATTGGGTTGATTTTGCTCTAACTTCTTTAAACCCATCAAAAAGCAAATCAATCCAATCTATATATTTTATTTTATTTTATTATTATATTCTTATTTATAGTATAAAATTTATATAATTAATTTTTTTAATCTTTAACTTACTAAGTTCTAATTTCCTTCTCTCTCACTATCTCTTTACTCTCATTATAATTAAATTTATTTAATCCATAATTTACACTGTTTTTCCCTGTTCTAGACATGATAGGCAAATAACATTCCTCAGTGAACTCAATTGCGATATTAATGGTTTGAGATAGAGATTAAATCATGTTTAATTTTAATATTTATATTTTATAAACATGTTAGAATCTTATGTTTGCTTAGATATTAGAGCTTATAACATAATCAAAATTTGATTTATTTATATGTTTTGTATGGATAATTTATGTATTTTATTCTCATTCTCTATTTTGTAATATACAGTATGTACTAGAGATTTGAATTTTTTTTGTCTTATTTTGTAATTTATTTTATAATTTTAATTTCATCTAAAATGACAACCTTTTTCATTGCAAATAATATTTGAATTAGATTTTGTTTTCTAATTTGTTAGTGTGAGATAAATAGGTTTTTATCTTTGTTTGCCACTAGAGTTTTGATTTTTAAGCGAAATTCATGCAAGAACTTCTAGACTAGATAATCTCTCTTCTTTTCCTTCTTATCATGTGAGATATTAATTTCATATTATTTAATTATTTATCTATTATAATTTATAACTACATATTCTTTCATATTTTTATCATTAGTCTTCACCGCATGAACACATTATGGACCGCTTGAATATGAGAATTAGTTAATTTTATTAGATAAGTCATTACTATTCATTATTTAGAAGTGTGTAAAATATAACAGACTTAACTTAATATTTTTGATTTTAGGATTTTATTGGTTTGTGTTGATTATTCCTTTTACATAAACAATTAATATTAGGTTGATTTTGCTCTAACTTCTTTAAACCCATTAAAAAAAATCAACTTAATCTATTTATTTTATTATTTTTATATTCTTATTTAGAGTCTATAAAATTTATATAATTAATTCTTTTAATCTTTATCTTTTTAAGTTTTAATTTTCTTCGCCCCCACTGTCTCTTTACTCTATTATTGTAATTTAATTTACTTAATCCATAGTTTACACTTTGTTTTTTCCTCTCGTAAACATGATAGGCAATAACATACCTCAATAAACTCAATGGTGACATTAATGGTTTGAGCTAGAGATTAAATCATGTTAAAAGCTTATGTTTGCTTAGATATGGGAGCTTAGAACATGATCGTAATTTGATTTTTTTATATGTTTTTTATGGATAATTTATGTATTTCACTCTCATTTTCTTTTTTGTAATAGACAGTATGTAGTAGATATTTGAATTTTTATGTCTTATTTTGTTATTTATTGTTATATTTTTAATTTTATCTAAAATGACAACCTTTTTCATTGCAAATAATATTTGAATTAGATTCTGTTCTCTAATTTGTTAGTATGAGATAAATAGGTTTTGTCTCTATTTGTCACTAGAGTTTGGATTTTTAAGCAAAATTCATGAAAAAACTTCTAGACCCTCTCTATTCTTTTTTCTTCTTATCACGTGAGATGTTAATTTTATATTATTTAATTATTTATTCGTTATAATTTATAACTACATTACCTTTTATAGTTTTATCATTAGAGTCTACACCGCATGAACAACATTATGGACCGCTTGGATATGAGAATTAGTTAATTTTATTGGATAAGTCATTATTATTCATTATTACCTACTTATCTTATTTTTTAAATTTTCTTACACTCTATAATTTATATGAATAATGATATTAAGTAAGTGATTGAAACCTAAATCTTTAAATTTAAAGATTATAATAAAATTAACAATAAAAACATTAGAAATTATAATACAAGAATTAAAAAATTAACTAATAAACAAAATTCACTAGCGAAAAAGGTAAAAAAAATTATCTACCCAACCCAAACCAAATTAATAAAATTGGTCCTGATTTTTCAAATTTATTCATTTGGATAGGTTATCATTTTCAAGTTGTTTTTGGTTTTAGATATGCACACCCTTAGTGCTATTGCATTTAGACTACTTAACACCTAGGCCAAAGAAAAAGCTTTTCTTTGAAAGTTGGGAGTTAAACTTACCTATGTGCAAGAATATGGTGGAAAAAGCTTGAAATACAGAGGTAAAGGGATTGATCATTTTGGTTCTGTCTTGAGTAAAATAATCTCACATTATTGGTAAGATTTATACTGTGGAATGGTGAAACTAATTTTAACTCTTCGTGATACTTCGAAGAATTGAAAGAGTAATTGTTGACTTAAAAGAAGCGAAACTTTTTTAGGATGGAGGAATACTGCAACTTATCATTTAAGATGCAAAAAATTTGTATTCAAGAGGAATGTTACCAGAAAGATAAGGCCAAAATAAAATGGCTCCTTAAAGGGGACCAGAATACAACTTCTTTCATGCTAAGGTAGTTCAAAGGTAGAGAAGAATTAATGTAAATGACCTTCAGGACTATGATGGTAGATGGGTTATGGAAAAGCATGATTTGGAAAGGATTGCTTGCTCTTATTTTGGCTCCCTATTCCAATCTTATAACCCTTGTACTAGTGCCTATTAACTAGGCTAGTTACTATTAAGGAAATCAAGAAGGCTATCATAGATTCACTCATTTAAATCCCCTAGCCCGAATGGTATGTTATCACTAGTTTTCTTAGAAATACTGGTCCATCTGTCAATAAGATCTTATCATGGTTGTTATAAGCTTTTTCACTACCATCTGCACTGCAATTAATTATACATGTTGGTGTGTGTTGTGGTGCATGCTGCAACAGTGGCAGACACCAATGCTCAGTGGAGTAAAACATGGAGCAGACAATAATATTAGTGGAGCCATAAAACATGGATGTGCAGGAATTATGGTTATTGTTTAATTTTCGTTTTCTTTGTATACATATATCTCAACTCTTGTATAGAAACAGAACAGAAATAATAATGAAATACACTGATAATTATCAGAGAAACACAATATTTTGACATGGTATTAGAGCAAGTTATTGCTAATTAATGGAATTAATTATCTACTGATTTCTGTTTTTTTTTTGTTGATTTCTGATTCTGATTCTGTGGCTACTGATTTCTGTTTTGCTGATTGCTAATTGTGGCTACTCATTGAGGCTGCTGATCTCTGAATCTGATTTATGAGGTGGCCATTTTGATTTCTGGGTGGCCATTTCTGATCTCTCAACATTGGTTCGATCTAGGTGGTCGTTCTGACTTACTCACCGGTTCCACCATCAGTTTTTTTCTCTAGAAAAGAAATAGAACACAACGATAAACGGCACTGAGGTTGCGTTATGTGTATCTGCTTGTTCTCAGTCTTTGTGCGTAGCTGTGGGCAACCGCACTGGTTTCCTGCCTCTCTGAAACTTGAAACAAAACAACATATATTTTGTGCTCTATCTCTGTGTGTTTGACATGGGTAACCATACTGTTCTTCTAAGCTCGGACAAGCTTGGAACGAGAAGGAACTGCAAAGAGGATGCGTGAAGTGTGAAGCCACGCAGAAGAAGCTGCATTGAGGAACGCAGAAGAAGTTGGCTGAGGAACGCAGAAGAAGTTGGCTGAGGAACGCAGAAGAAGTTGGTTAAGGAACGCAGAAGAAGCTGCGTTGAGGAATGTAGAAGAAGTTGGCTGAGGAACGTAGAAGAAGCTGTGCGAATTTGGGTGAGCAGAAGCTGCGCGAATGTGGAAATTTTCCTTAGGGTTAGGAACGTGCAAAAGAAGCTGCGCTCGTTTGTAAAATTGTTTTTTTAGGGTTACGAATTTTTCTATATATAGTGGACGAACGAAGTGTAAAAAAACAATTTCCAGACCGTCTCATATTGGAAGATTTCATGGCGGAATCTAGAGATTTAACCACCAATTTCTTATTGGAAGATTTAACGACGAAAATGATGGAAGTCCTAACTAGAGCTCAGACCATCTCACAACCTCCGCTAACTGAAGCGACGACTGGCCCCGTTAGTATCAAGTTGGGAGGATCCAACTATGCCTTGTGGTCCCAGGTGGTGGAGATGTATATCTCTGGCAAAGAAAAACTGGGATATATTAATGTGGAATTTCCTCAACCTGCTGAAACCGACCCCTCATTCAGGAGATGGCGCACTGAAAATGCCGTTGTTAAAGGATGGTTGATCAATTCAATGGACCCCTCCTTGATTGCAAATTTTATTCGATTCCCAACTGCGAAACAAGTTTGGGATTCTACTACTACCACCTATTATGATGGGACAGACACGTCTCAAGTATATGATTTTCGCCATTGAGTTACTCGTATAAAGCAGGCGGGTGGATCCATTGAAAAATACTACAATGATCTTCAAGGTTTGTGGCGAGAAATTGATTTTCACCGTCCTAATCCAATGGAGTCTGTGAATGATATACAAAAATACAACTCCATCGTACAGGAAGATCGAGTGTATACCTTCCTCGATGGACTGGATGATAGATTGGATAAAACTCGAAGTGATGTGCTTCAAATCAAACCATTACCTACGGTGGAACAAGCCTATGGATTCATACGTAGCGAAGAAGTCCGGCAGACTATGATGATCACAGGTATAAATACGACACCAGGAGCAGTTATGGCTTTTAAAGGGGTCAAGGGACACCATAATCTGATGCCACCAAAAACAGGAACCTCTTTTGGTAGCAAGAAATCCATGGGAAATCCACCATCTCTTGACAAGAAATGTGGCCATTGTGGAAACTCCAAACACACCCGTGAAAACTGCTTCAAACTACATGGGTATCTAGAATGGTGGAATGATCTTCAAGCATGGAAGAAACTAGACACCACTTGGCGAGCAGTTGTGGCTACCAATAATGCCTCACTATCCCTTACTTCTCAGGCCGAATCTTCCCAGGATCCAGGTATTTCAAGTAAAGCATTTCAAATCTCTACTCGTAGTGATAAAGAGGATTGGATTCTGGACTCTGAAGCTACAGATCACATGAAATTTGACCCAAACGATCTCTCCAATACAACCCAGCCAAGACAGAGTCGTGTTGCCAATGCAAATGGGGTCACTTATCCAGTTACAGGAGCTGAAACAGTGAACTTATCTCCTTCATTATCATTATCTAATACTTTGCTTGTACCCTCTCTATCAAATTGATTAATGTCTGTAAGTCAGGTCACTTGAGACCTTAACAGTGTAGTATTGATGTATTCTACTTTTTGCCTTCTACAGGATATTCTCACCAAGGAGATCATTGGGCGTGGTACTAGGAGATGAGGGCTATATTATGTGGATGACCTCAGTTCAGGAAGAGCCAATCACATGCAACATACTGTTGGTAATAAGGAACGACAGATTTGGTTATGTCATCGTAGATTTGGGCATCCATCATTCGGGTATTTAAAGCACCTACTCCCTAGTTTATTTTCAAATATCACGCATTCAGATTTCAAATGTGATACTTGTATACTAGAAAAAAGTCATAGGGCATCTTATCCTATGAGCATGAATAAAAGTATGACTCCTTTTGCTTTGGTACATTCTGATGTTTGGGGACCTTCCCCGGTCATTACGTCATCGGGTCATCGTTGGTTTGTTATTTTTGTTGATGATTGTACACGAATGACATGACTTTACCTTCTCAAACATAAAGATGAAGTATTTTCTACATTTCACATGTTTCACACCATGATTCAGACACAATTTTTTGAAAAAATTAAGATACTTAGGTCTGATAATGGAGGGGAGTATGTTAATCAACAATTTCGGACATACTTGGACAACCATGGTATTCTCCATGAAACCTCATGTTCACAAACCCCACAACAGAATGGGACTGCGGAGAGGAAGAATCGGCATATTTTAGAAACGGCTCGGGCCTTACTAATCGGTGCACATATGCCTAATAAATACTGGAGTGATGCTATTACTACAGCTGTGTATCTACTGAATCGTATGCTCATAAAAACCTTACAATTTTAGACTCCATTAAAGGTGTTATATGATCATCTTCCCTTGCCTACTATTTTGATGCTTTCGCCCCGAATTTTTGGATGTGTTGCTTTTGTCCACCTCCATAAAAATCAACGAACTAAGTTGGATCCATGTGTTGTCCGATATGTATTCTTGGGGTATGGTGTACAAAAAAAGGGTTATCGATGTTATGATCCAATTACTAAAAGAATCTATACTACCATGCATGTCACTTTCCTCGAATCAGAATGGTTTTTCCCATCACCGGTATCCAATTACACTCTTTAGGAGGAGAGTTATGGTGAAGAACGAAATTGGCTTGATGTTGAAATATTAGACACTAGTCCAACATACTTGGATCGTGCCAATAATATGGAGGATCCAGTATCTAGACCCGAGCTTGAACTTCCAAGAACTGAAGCTGAAGTAGTAATTGAATCTCCCGAAGATGAAGTGGTTGATGTACCCCTCCATTATCTAGTACCCAATGATCCTCTTACTGAGAACACTCCTGAGGTAAGCTATCCTATCACACCTTTGCAAACTAATGCTATAGATACATCTATTGGTTATGTTTTACCTTTCAGACACAATCGAGGTAAACCTCCAAATCGATACTCCCCAGAAAGAGAAGAACGACAACCTAAGTATCCAATAGCAAATTATGTATCTACTCAAAGGTTATCAGAACCTATCAGGGCATTTGCACAAACACTCTCCTCGTGTCAAATTCCTAGTAGCATTGAAGAAGCCTTATTTGATCCAAAATGGGCTCAAGCTATAAAAGAGGAATTTGAGGCATTGCAGAAGAATAACACATGGGTGTTAAGCGAGTTGCCTCAAGGGAGAAAGATGGTAGGATGTAAGTGGATTTTCTCCATTAAGTATAAAGCATATGGGTTAGTTGATCGATACAAGGCAAGGCTTGTAGCAAAAGGATATACACAGAAACATGGGATAGATTATCAAGAAACCTTCTCACCTGTGGCTAAACTAAAAACTGTGAGAGTTTTGTTATCTCTTGCAGCAAATTTAGATTGGCCATTGCACCAACTTGACGTGAAGAATGCCTTCCTTCATGGTGACCTTGAAGAAGAGATTTACATGGATATCCCTTTGGGGATATACTATTACATCGAGGAAAAGAAAGCGCATGTAGATTACAACGAGCATTGTATGCCTAAAACAATCACCTCGAGCGTGGTTTGGTAGGTTGAGTTCAATGATGAAGAAATATGGGTTCAATAAAGCAACTACGATCATACTCTTTTCCTAAAACATCGATCGGGGAAGATAACGACCCTTATAGTCTATGTAGATGACATGATCATTAAGGGGGATGATAAAGAAGAAATCTCTAAGCTTCAAGAACAATTGTCAAATGAGTTTGAAATGAAGAACTTGGGAGGGCTCAAATACTTCTTAGGTATTGAGGTAACAAGATCAAAACAAGGCATATGTCTTTCCCAAAGGAAATATACTCTCAACCTACTAGCAGAGACGGGACTACTAGATTGTAAACTTGTCGATATTCCAATGGTTCAAAATCATAAACTCGAAGAATATGTGGACTAAGTACCAGCAAATAAACAGAGATATCAACGGTTAGTAGGTAAACTCATATATTTATCTCATACTCGACCTGATATTGCTTATGCTATGAGTGTCGTGAGTCAGTTCATGCACTGCCCAAGTGAAGACCATATGGATGCGGTCATGCGAATACTTCGTTACTTAAAATCCTCTCCTGGGAAAGGACTTATGTTTTCAAAAAATGGTCAATTGGAAGTCCTTGGATATACAGATTCAGATTGGGCAGGGAATATCAAGGATAGGAAATCTAATGCTGGGTACTTTACTTTTGTGGGGCAACCTTGTTACATGGAGGAGCAAGAAGCAAAATGTAGTTGCCTTATCCAGTGCTGAAGCTGAATTGCGAGGAATGGTCAAGGGAATATGTGAGCACCTTTGGTTGAAAAAACTTCTAACTGAGATTGGTGTTGCTCCTAACTCTGAAATGAACTTATTTTGTGATAACAAAGCAGCCACTGCCATCTCCCATGATCGATTCAATATGATCGCACGAAGCACGTTGAAGTGGATCGGAACCTTCAAATCAAACAGAATCTTGAAGAAAAGATTATTAAGTTTCCATTTGTTAACGAAGATCGATTGGGTGAAATATCTCACCTTAAATACGTATGCAGGAACCTACAGACTCACATGACAAGTTAGGCATAAGAGACATATATGCACCAACTTGAGGAGGAGTGTTGGTGTGTGTTGTGGTGCATGCTGCAATAGTGGCAGACACCAATGCTCAGTGGAGTAAAACATGGAGCAGACAATAATATTAGTGGAGCCATAAAACATGGATGTGCATGAATTATGGTTATTGTTTAATTTTCCTTTTCTTTGTATACATATATCTCAACTCATGTATAGAAACAGAATAGAAATAATAATGAAATACACTAATAATTATCAGAGAAACACAATATTTTGACAATACCCATATTGTTCTATCTCTTAAAGTGGAAGATCCTAGAGATATATATGTTGCAATTATGCCCTATTAGTCTCTGTAATGTTGTTTATAAAATTATTTCTATGATCCTCTCTAATAGATTAGGCCCGGTAATGTCTTCAATAATCAACCCAAGCCAGAGTGCTTTCATCTTTCAATGGTTAATCTCAAATATTATTATGATGGCTCATGATCTATTACACTATCGAAAGACCAGAAGAACATGTATGAATAAGGCGCTCAAGCTAGATATTAACAAGGCCTTTGATAAGGTCGAATGGAGTTTCTTAAGGCTATGATGGTTAGGTTGTTTTTTTTTTATATTAATGGATTATGTCTTGTATGTCAACTATTACTCACTCATGTGTACTTAATGGAGAGCCAATCACCTATTTTTCTCTTGAGATAGGACTCCATCAAGGAGACTCATCTCTCTGTATCTCGTCTTAATTTATGTTGAAGGGCTTTCTAGGTTGTTGCATTTAGAAGAAAGCTATCAGTTCATTTCAAGGGTTAGGGTCTATCGGGTTGCACCTCCTATTTCTCATCTTCTTTATGCTTATGACTCATTGAGTTTTTGTAAAGGTTCTCTGTTGGAAATTCAAAGGGTCAAGGAAGTTCTTTGTATCGATGAGTTGGCTTCAAGGCAGATCGTGAATTATTTTAGATCTAATGTCTTGTTTAGTTCTAATAAGTGGATGTAAAATAAGGAAGCCATCCAGCAAGAGTTGGGTTTCTACTTTAAACCGAGGTTCTTAAAATATGTTGGTCTACCAGCTTTGTTTGGTAAGGATAAAAGAGACAATTGAACTACAATTTTTTAGAGGAACTATAATAAGATACAATATGTTCTTTCTTAAGGTTTTAGCCAGTGCTATATATGATGGTTAATTTTATTTTTTTTACTTTTTGAAAAAATTAAATTATATCGATGTGAATATAATTACAAATAATGGTAATTATCGGTAGAAGATTAATAAAATTTAATCATTAATTATTAATTTAAAATAAAATTTTAAAATATCTCAAGTAAAATAAATGGGATTTTTTTGAATATTTTTACATAAAAATAAAATAATTGAAACATGTGATTACGAAATTTTCTTCATCATTAAATTACAATTAAATTTAACATGTGATGATACATTCAATTTTCAAATCCTAAATTTATCATATAATTTTGAAATCCTTTTTTGTTTTTCTTAATTTTAATATTAGGACTTTAAGCTAGTATAAAATTTCCTATTTTTTCTTACTTTTTAATTGATTAACAACTTGATTATTAGTCATCCTAACTCTTGAACAATCTAAAATTATGACTACTAGATTTAATTTATTTGTTGCATTATAATCTAAAGAAGTAATAACTAAATTAGATGAAATTGATATTGTTAATGATAAATGTATATTATACAGTTATTGTTTTCATTTTATTAATTATAATTGCTATGTTCTGGTTATTTTTAGTTAATTTTAATTCATTAAATTAATATTTTTTGTTTATTTTTTAAGGAATATATTTTTTAAGAAAATTAAAGATATGAATCAAAAAAGGAATTAATTGCAAATAATAAAGTCTCAAAATATAATTTAAATTAAAGGAGGGCTTAATTGCACCTAAAAAAAGTTTAAAAGTTAATTTAAATTTCAAAAGGGCTTAATTGTAATTAACAAAAGTTTAAAAATTAATTTAAATTAAATTGGAGGGCTAAAATATAATAAAAGGATATTTGTTTTTAGCCAGGAAAATAGGGACCGTCTGCATACGCGCATTAGATCATCTAATCAGGTGGGGATCGGTGACGTGGAAGCTAGACGTGACAAAATTGATTGGACCCGGTTTTTCTAGATTTCATGCTACTCGGTGCATTGTTTAGGGCCCACCTAGCCACCAGGCCAGCGTGCAAGGTGGGACCCACGTTTCGTTGCACGAATTGTCCCATGTGACGTGGTCTAGATAAACCTCGTGCACCATGCCATTCTAACGAATCAGATATTGCCACGTGTCTTCAATATTCTCTCAGCAAATCAGGAGTAGACACGTGGCATGTGTTGGTTAAAATAAAAGCATAGAAACGGCACACGTTTCCAGTAGCTTCTACGTGCCCCACGTGTCTTCGAAGGCAATTCTCCTATGCAATGCGATCCTCGTGCGCCTCTTGATGAGTGAAAACCGGCATTGCCGATTCTTGCCAATACTTTGGTTTTATATTTATAAAACTCTCGCAAGTGCACGAATCATTTCGTAGAAAATGATAAGTATACTCCCAAGGTCGATCTAAGGAAGGAATGTATGTGGTTTTTAATTTATTATTCAAACTTTTAAAAACGAAATTAAATCCTAAACATCTTGTCACGATATTTTGGGTTTTGTGTTTTTAATCTACTGACATAAAAATAAATATGGATTCAATAAACATTTATGCAAATTTTATCATTTATAATAGTGGAGTATTTATGGATATAATAACTAAGTTAATTATGCTTGCTCATATTATCTAGGCTATTAAATATATAAATTGATATTTATTGATACTCTTTTTTTTTGCATGAATACCACCTTTGGTGGGGTTAGACAGTTTAAACTTTATTCAAGGTGTCCAAATTAAACCTAAGAATTGAATTATCCGAGTACTAACTTTCAAGTTTTAAAACCACTACTGAAAACATGTTGTCAATACATTTTCAGATAATAATTCTTATAAAAACTTTTGAAATAGAGCTTCACTCTAACTATTGGGCGATTGTACCAACAAATAAAAGAGCACTACTCTAAATCAGATCGGATAACTAAACCTTAAAATCTAATTTTCAGATTTAAGTTTGTAATGAAAATAATATATTTCTCTCTAACATTCTTAATATAAAATCTTGAATAAAAATAAAATCAATTCATTTTAGAGATTTTCACCTATTCAATATTTCGCAAGAATAACAACGTTAGTATTATATCATGTTTACAAACAGCTAGCACAGTTAAATTTAATCACAGACAAATTAAATATAACATGTAATAATAAAGCATAAAAAATAATTGCAAAGAAAATAAAATCCTTATAGAACTTCGATGCTATTCCCATAGCTGGAAAACCTCCAAGCGGAATTTGCACTCCCATTTATTGAATCAAAAGCTAATAAGTTACAAAAACATAACTAGTTCTTCTCAAGAAGGGAAGAATTCTAAAACTAAGAGAAATTAACTAAAAAATAAAAAAAAAACTAAGAACTAAGTAATGGTGAGAAATAAAGAAGAGAGAAGTGTGTTTTGAGGTGTGGTATGAAGTGAAGAGAAGGGGGTATTTATAGGTGAGAATGGGGAGAAAAGTGAGTGAAAAAATGTTAAAAAATTGTGAAAACGCGAAGTGCAATTGCTGAGGTCATTGATGATGTTAGCATGACGTCATGGGGGCGGCTGCACGTCAAAATGGGGTGAAATGGCAGCAGCGCGCGTGAAGAACAGGCGGGGTCTTGGGAAACGATAATAGTCTGTTGGCGCGCCTGCGGATCTGGAGCAAGGCGCACACCGATCTGTGACTTCGGGCGCAATAGATGCGGCGCAATTTTCTCCTTTTTGACATTTTTGATCTTTTTGACCTTTTCGACCCATTTTGTCCAATTTTTCCAAATTTGTTGACCTTTCCCCATTTATTTATTAATATATTTATGATGTATTGCTTCCAGTATTCCTCTTTGAGTCTTTAAGTTACATTTTTAAGCGAAAATACCTGAAAAGCAATAAAAATACCCGTGATTCCAAAAAAGACAAATTTATATAAATATATGATAAAACATATAAATAGATATATTTTTAATCAATTAATGTGCATAAAATCATGGTAATTTTAGTGCTTTTTGAGCACTCATCACAACTGACCAACTTCTTGCTAGTCCCTTAGCAAGAGAAGCGATAAAAACTAAAAATTAAACTATCCTAAATCACTTCCGTGGATTAACACGGTTACATTTAGCCTATGCAACAAGCCTTTAAACCCCTAGGTTGCCCTAGTGGACGATTTTGAGTCTCGTGAGGGTTTTCAGTAATAAAACTTTATTGTATGTGTGGCCATTTGAGAACTTAGAATGTAATGAATCTTGGTGAATTTAATTCTCATAAGAATATAGAAAATTAATTAGTGAGATGTGTTGATGAGCGAAAACCGGCATCGCCGATTCTCGCAAATACTTTGGTTTTAATATTTGTAAAACTCTCGCAAGTGCATGAATCATTTCGTAGAAAATGATAAGTATACTCCCAAGGTCGATCTAAGGAAGGAATGTATGTGGTTTTTAATTTATTATTCAAACTTTTAAAAACGAAATTAAATCCTAAACATCCTGTCACGATATTTTGGGTTTTCTGTTTTTAATCTAATTACAGAAAATTAAACATAGATTCAATAAACATTCATGCAAATTTTATCTTTTATAAATAGTGGAGTATTTATGGATATAATAACTAAGTTAATTATGCTTGCTCGTATTATTTAGGTTATTAAAGATATGAATTGATATTTATTGATTCTCCCTTTTTTGTATGAATACCACCTTTGGTGGGGTTAGATATTCTTTGTTAACTAAACAAATCAATTAACACCTATGGGTGGGGTTGATAACTAATTTGGTTAATTAAATTAATTCCTTTTTCTAAGAGATTGAAAATGAACCATTTAAATGCCACCTTTGGTGGGGTTAGACGCTTATTTAAACTTTATTCAAGGTGTCCAAATTAAACCTAAGAATTTAGTTATCCGAGTACTAACTTTCAAGTTTTAAAACCACTACCGAAAACATGTCGTCAATACATTTTCATATAATAATTCTTATAAAAACTTTTGAAATAGAGCTTCACTCTAACTACCGGGCGATTGTACCATCAAATAAAAGAGCACTACTCTAAATCAGACTGGATAACTAAACCTTAAAATCTAATTTTCAGGTTTAAGTTTGTAATGAAAAATAATATATTTCTCTCTAACATCCTTAATATAAAATCATGAATAAAAATAAAATCAATTCATTTTAGAGATTTTTACCTATTTAATATTTCGTAAGTATAACAACGTCATTATTACATCATGTTTATAAGCAAAGCAGTTAAATTTAACCACAGACAAATTAAATATAACATGTAAGAATAAAGCATAAAAATAAGCTGTAAATAAAATAACATCCTTACATAACTTCGACGCTATTCCCGATACTGGTAAAACTCCAAGCGAAATTTGCACTCCCAATTATTGATTCAAAAAACTAAAATATTACAAAAACATAACTAGTTATTTCCTAAAAAGGGAAGAACTCTAAAACTAAGAGAAATTAACTAAGAAAAGCTAAAAACTAAGAAAACATAAGAAAAACTAAAATCTAAGAAAAGAGAGAAAGAAAGAGAGAAAAGAATGTATTTGGAGGTTTCTAAGGTGTGTTTTGAAGTGAAGGGAAGGGGGGTATTTATAGGTGAGGATGGAGAGAAAAAATAGAGAAAAAAATGTTAAAAAAATGTAAAAACGCGGATTAGTGATTGCTGACGTCATTGATGACGTCAGCATGACAAGGGGCGGCTGCACAGTAGCGCGGATGAATAGTACCGCGGATGAACAGTGTTGCGCGCAGCTTGGGGCGCGGCGCGGCGGCGCGATTTTCTCCTTTCTGACATTTTTGTCTTTTTTGACCCATTTTGTCCAATTTTTCCTTATTTGTTGACCTTTCCCCATTTATTTATTAATATATTTGTGATGTATTGCTTCTAGTATTCCTATTTTTTTTAAGTTGCGTTTTTAAGCCAAAATACCTGAAAAACAATAAAAATACTCGTGATTCCGAAAAAGACAAATTTATATAAATATATGATAAAACATATAAATATATATATTTTTAATCAATTAATGTGCATAAAATCATGGTAATTTTAGTGCTTTTTGAGCACTCATCATGTGTCTATACGGAGCTCGGAAGAGATGTGTGGATAAAATTATAAGTTCTTGGTTGACAAATTAAATTTACAAAAAAATAAATCAAGACAGAATAATATGATTCGAGTGGATTAATTTAGTAAAAACTGCAATCCTACAATTTTCTTTTATTTTGTTATAAAACTCTTAGTTAGTTAAAACTTGTTCCAACTTTTCAATCGTTTGGATAAAATCAGAGTGAAACAATTTTAGTACTTAACAAACTATAGTAACAAATCTCCGTGGGAACGATTACTTACTTATCAAATTTATTACTTGTGACCGTGTATACTTGCACAATTTTATGTTCTCCTAAAGGAGACAACAGTTAACAATTTCTAATCTAAGTATTTGATTCCAATTGTAATAAAAATTACAAATTATAACTTCAATTATAAATATTAGCAATTTCATACTAACTTCACAATCTAATAATAAACAAAATTAAATATCGAACTAGTTGTACATCTAATGAAAGAATTAGTATGTTTTGAAAAACAAACATGAAATCAAACACATTAAGAAATTAATAATTGAAACTTTGTTCAAATCATAAAACAATTCATATTGAATCATAATTTAAGACTTGAAATTACCCATAATCACAATGAATTATTTAGTTCGATATTAAATTTAACACATAAAAAAAACTAAACAAATCATAATTATAAAAAAAAGATAAGAAAATCTTATTTTTTATGTGAAAGTGAAGCCAAATCAATTAGATACACCAATCTCCAAACTTGTTCTTGAATTTATCTTCAAAAGAGTAAGTCTTGTTGTACTTTTGTGTGTATTGGCTTCCTATATACAGAACACAATATCTATTTTATTTTTACTTAATGTATTTTTTTCCTCTGTGTAAGGTTGATTATTACGAATCAATAATTCACACATACACATAGTTAGAAATACTTTGTATGCAAGTATGTTTACACTCACCATGGGGTTGGTTTTTGTAGTATGCATGCTAGGTTGAGAGTGTAGCTCACTCGCCAACATTATCACTTGTTTTTTTGTTCATTTTGGTGCGAGTATTTATGTTTAGTACTCTGAAATTTTTGGAACACAAAAATATGACTTTTTAGCACCTCTTTAATATACTCGTCATGGACCTCACTACAACCCTTGTCACTACCTTGGGCGCGGTAGTTGGAGAGGTGGCTAGCAAGGTGGAAAATTCAAGTGCTATAAATACCCTTAACCTCTATTATTTCTTACCCATCGTTTAAGAGCAAAAACTTCGTCACATGCAATCCGGATAAGTTTATACAAATATAAAATCAAACAAATTGTCATGAAATCACAAATATCATAGTTTATTTTTCATTTCTCTCTCCACTAATGTAGACAAACACACAACACCAAATCAAAAGGACTTTATTAAGCTTGTAATGTATGGCTTATGTGAAGGTAGGATAAAGGATAATATTTAGCTTAACTTTTCCCAAACTTTTAGGATTGAAAAAGATAACTTCTATCATGAAAATAAACACTTCCCACTTTGGGATTTAACATCACATATAATAATCAGATTTTTTTTCTTTTTTTTTTTTGCTTTTTTTTCTTTTCTGCTTTTTTTTCTCTTTTTTTTGTACCCTCTTTTTTTCTGATATATCTTTAAATATTTACTAACAATTTTCACATGTTAGTGAGATAAAAAATAGATATATTACACACACATATATATTTTTTGGTAGGTTTTTGAAATGAGAAAAATATATATATAAACTTTGAAGCTCAAAAGGGGTATACTACGGATAATGTATGTGAAGGTAGATAGAAAGGCTCAAACGATCCAAAGATGGCCTAAATCATTTTCTTAGTTAAATGTTATCTATAATTTCACCTCAAGAGAAAATCAAACAATTTCTAAAAATTGTGACACCACAAATATCAATCGAATTCCATACTCACATAAACCTTCTCTAAATTATCATAGCAACTCAAAAATCAAGACTAGTGCTCATAAATATTTATCCTTGTAAAAATGAAACATACACAAAAATTATTCATTGCTTAGACAATATTCAAATTTTTAAAGGAGATATGCATCATTTAAATCGAAGAAACAAAAATAAATCACTATTCATAGCAAAATATCTTCAATCAACCAAACAAACAAAAAAAAATTTCACAAGCAAGAACATCCAGAAAGTATTTCAATTACGTTCAATATATCTATCACCCCCAAACTTAATATACACATTGTCCTCAATGTGTTAGAGTTGAACATATGAGAGGGATTAAAGAAACTTCCTGGTTTGGTTTGAATGATTAATCCCAAAATAGCTTCACTTCCTCCAATTTGCACCTACGAAAAAAAAAGAAATAAAATAACAACATAACAAAAACAATAATCAAATACATGCGAGAATAAAATAAAATAAAATAAAACACTTGGGTTACCTCCCAAGAAGCGCTTGATTTATAGTCTTCAGCTTGACTTCTCAATTTGTTTTTCTTTTTATAAGTTAAGATTTCTGTGTCAAACAAAATCTCAACTTACGAGAAAATAGAAAAATAAATTAAGAAACAATTGGCATAAATTTTTTTTTATTATTTTTTATTATTTTTTTTCTTTTTTTTTGTGAGGTAAGATTTGTGTGTCACACAAAATCTCAACCCACGAGAAAATTGGAAAATAAAAAAAACAACAAAGAATAAGCAAAAACAAAATTTATTTTTTTTGTGAGATAAGATTTGTGTGTCAAACAAAATCTCAACACACGAGAAAATTGAAAAATAAATTAAACACGCAAAAATAGTTTTGTTTTTTTTTGAATTAAAATCAGATTAATTGGTATTAATATCAACAATGAAAATAGTAAAACAAATCCCCGGCAACGGCGCCAAAAACTTGTTGTCTCTTTTGGAGAACATAAAATCGTGCATGCATACACGGTCACAAGTAATAAAGATTTGTAAGTAAAGATTGTTCCCACGAAGATTTGTTACTATAGTTTGTTGAGTACTAAAATTGTATCTTTCTAATTTTATCCAAAATAATCGTTGATATGGAAAAAGGTAACAAAAAATAAGATAACTCTAGGATTGCAATTTTTCACCAAATTAATTCACTCCAATCATATTATTTTCTTTTGATTTATATTCTTTAGTACATTTAATTTGTCAACTGAAAACTTCTATTTTTATCCATACATCTCTTCCGAGCTCCGTATAGACACACCTCGTTAAATTAATTCACTATATTTCTATGAGAATTAAATTCACCAAGATTCATTACGTTCTAAGTTTTCAAATGGCCATACATACAATTAGGGTATATTCTTATCCTTCATCATACATGTCATTCTATTTACGAGCAATACACACACAAATGCCTTTCTCAAGTTTATTTATGTGCCACGGATCGTTTTGATAAGATTCGTAAATAATCAAAAAGCATTAAGCAAAAAATAGAATAAACAAATCGAACATCTTATAAATCTTTTAAAAAATAGTTAAAATCAAAGCTTCATAAATTTAAATCAAATGCAACCCTAGAAAAATTAAATTACTTCATTAAATTAAAATAAAAATTACAACAGTTCAAGGAAATTAAGATGAAGAACACAGAAAATTAAAACATCACTTAAAACAAATATTTGGCACACATGGAACACAACAGAAGCCAAAAATGGCTTCTGCGTGTTCCACCGTCCAAACCCTAATACCACAAAAATTCTAAACTGCCAAAAAACTAAACTCTAAAAAAAACTTCTTTTCTCTATCATAATATCACCTATTTATAGCACCAAAAATACATCAAAAATATTTAAACTTAATAAACGCGGGGAACAATGAAGTGTGGGGAAAATAATAAATTACACGCGTGGGGGACAAAAATTGTATCGAAAAAGGAATTGAAAAAGTGAGTGGAGATGCTGCGCGTTTTTGTTTTATTTTCCTTCCACGCTGCCACGTGTCGCGTTATGATTCGCGGAAATAATTAGTGGGACACATGACATCATCTCATTCGTTGAAGGGAATGGGCGCACGTAGAACTTGTCGCACGGAATTGGGGCGCGCGAAACGTGAGGCAACGGCTAGAACGAGGGCGAGATTCTATGCTTTTGCGTTCACCGATATGTGCCACGCGTCCTCTGATGATTCGTTCAAGGGGAAATTGGGACACGTGGAAGACTTTAATTCGCTGGAAGAATGATTGCACGTGGTTCAGCCGCACAGAACAACGCCCTTTGGCAGACGTGTAACGGACACGTGGGTCCCACCCTGCACGCCGGCCTGCGCGGCAGGTGGGCCCACTGGCACGCCGAGCCGCGCGACGGAATAAATCCTGCACCCATTCTCCTTGGTCGGGTTTAATCTACACGCGCCAATCCTGACCATTTATGCTTTGATCGGACGGACCACGTTGTACGCGTGGATAACGCCGCGTGGAAGTTCTCTCCTGCGAAGAAAAATAACTTTTATTAATTATATTTTCACCCACAAATATATTTCAAATTACATTTTAAACTTTGTTTAATTGCAATACAGCCCTTTGGTAATTTTAAATTAAATTTTTAAACTTTTAATAATTATAATTAAGCCCAAATTCAATTTAAATTATATTTTCGATTTTTATAAATTGTAATTAAGAACTATATTATTTGAAATTATATTTGTGGACATAAATATGAAATTAAGTACATTTTCGATACAAATTATTTAATTTTATTAAAAATGTATTTCTTAACACATAAAAGGTAAATATTAATTTATTTAACTAAAATTAAACAAAAATGTAAATAACATAGCAATTATCATTAATAAAATTGATGAAAATAACTATATAAAATACAGTTATCAGTACGTGATTTGACTGTGTGTCTCCCCATACGTGATTTGATATTTGAAGTGATTATGTGTCTGGTGAGGTTTTTAGTTGATATGTTTTTAGTTATTGATTATTGGTTACTAATCACACTACATTAGGTGGTGTTGGCTATGGAGGATAGACAGGTACAAATGTTGAACCAAAAAGTTACAAAAGTAGCAAGTGAAGAGCAACAGTAGGCAATTTGGACGTATGTCCTAACTGATAGAGGCAATAATGGTTTTACTATCTACTAGTGATGTAACTTGTTTACTGTATAGTGAATTATTTACTGTTGAGTGAAAGCCTTAAGTAACCTGAGGATGTTACCATATTGATATGGTCTTTATATGGATTTACTTCATTATATCGATGATTATGCATGATTTGTTATTGTGTTAGAACAATTCAAGTTTAAGGTGTGTATGTTTCAACATACTATAAGCTTAAACTTTGATTAAAAAGTATTTATTATTTACTTGCTTTCTGTTTGATATATAATATTTGTTATTACATTCATCTATTTTTGGTATTGTATTTTTTATGATTCTATTGTGTGAATTGTTCAAGTGATATATTGTTTTGTTTCTTACGAGTTAGGTTCGAGTCCTTTAGGAGTCTATACCTCCTTACCTTGATGGTTGACCGAGTTGTGGACTCTTTAATTTGGTATTAAAACGGGTGCATCCTTTTGGGCTTAACCACTCCGGTGTTGACTCTATTAACTTATTTGTTTCACACACACACACATTCTCTTTGATAGAATCAAGAGAAAGAGGTAATGTAGATAGACCTCTACTTTTTGATGGGTTAAATTATGTCTATTGGAAATCACAAATGATAGCATTTTTATGGTCCCAAGGAGACTAGTATGGTTCCTTATCGAGAATGGTTGGATATATCCAACAAAAAACCTACTTGATAACACTATCCTAATCCCATGATTGAGTGCACTAAAGATGAGAGTAAGGAATCTCAATGGAATAGAAAAGGACTCTATACAATCATCAAGGCTATTTACTAGATGAATATCTAAGAATTCAGAGTTATACTTCTTCAAAACAAGCATGGGAAATTTTAGAGACCACTCATTAAGGTACTTCAATTGTAAAAAGATCCATAATTTTGAAGTTGAATAGAGATTTTGAGCTCTGTATTATGCAACGGGATGAAACTTTTGACAAATTCTAGGCACATTTTTCAAACAGTGTCAATTGTTCCTACAACTTGAAAAGACCTATTGGTGAGGTAAAAAAGATTAAAAAAGTCATTGCTAGCCTACCCTATCATTTTTCATGCCAAAGTTACTGTGTTGGAGTCCATGTATAAGCTTGGTGAAATTATTGTTAAAGATTTAGTTAGTAACTTGCAAGTCTTCTAGCTGCATCACCTATTGCCAAGACAAGAGCAATCTACTTCTTAGAAGGGAAAAAGCTTGGTTCGTAAGAAATCAAAGGATAATGGTCCAAGCAAAAGATGTTTTTGCCATAGTTGTTAATAATGATGAGTTTGATGCCAATGAGAAGAAAATGGCTATACTTGCTTAGAGATTTACTAAATTTTTTAGAAAGAAAAAAACACTCTTATGGGAGTATTGGATAGAATAATTCAAGTTTTAAAGGTTCAAAATCTATAAAAATTGGTGATGATTCAGATGATGAACCTGGGAAAACAAACAAAGGGAATTTAACTAAGATTAATGTTTCCAATGTGGGAAACCAAGTCATATTGCTATTGAGTGTTTTCAAAAACAAAATCACACGAAAAAGCGAGCAATGAAAGCTAAGCTTACTATTTTAGACAGATATAATAGTGATGATAAGGATGATACTAATTTTATGGCCTTTATTGCCTCTAGTAGTATCATTGATCCTTCGACTACTACCTCAGATTTTTAAGAAGAGACTACTAAAGTTGATGAAGTCAAAGATGAGAAAGACAAATTACTCAATTCTTACAATGCTATGTTGTTGGAGCATATTCAATCTAAAAAGCATAAGAGAAAGGCTATGGATAGCCTTGGTGAAAAGAACATGAGATCAATGCGTTAAAGAAAAGGCTATGGAGAGCCTTGATGAAAAAGAACATGAGATCAATGTGTTAAAGGAAACTCTAAAGGAAAGGAAGTCCTTTATTAATGGATAACAAATTGATCTCACAAGTAGGTGTGAGATCATTCAAAAGAGATATGATGCTTTGTTGAAAACGTTTAATGAAAATCATGAGCAAGTGAAGAAACTTGAGGAATAGTTAAAGGTTCCTACTTTGAGCAAAAATATACAACTATCTATTAGTCCTAATCCTTCTTTTGATCAGAGTGTTGAGATTGAATTTTAGTTCTTGAGAATGCAAAGGAATATCTAGCTTACTCACTTACTGAAAATCAAGCTAAGGTTGAACAACTAAATGTGAAAGTTAGGATTATGAGAAATTATGTAGCTTATCTTAAAAAATTTCTTAGTGAGAAGAAAGAGTTTAATAAAGCTTTGCGTCAATGAGAAGGAACTAAGTCACTCTACCTCAACTATCAATAAGATGATGGTTGGATCAAAACATCTAAATGAATTCATCAATAATAATAAAATGTTTGGAGAAAAATGTGGCATTGGTTATAATGAAGGGATTTTCACCTCAATAAAGAGTATCACTAAGTTTCTAAAGTCAACCAATCAAGAGCTAAAGTTGAAGTATACAACTACAAACCCAAAATGTAAGTCTATTGTGTCATTTCAACTTGTTTCACCATAGCAAGCTGAACCCTTCACCTCAGGCTAACATTCTTCATCGCTCTAGTAGTGGTTTACTTCCTTTACCTACTATCACTCCCACCTATCACCACTGTGGTGAATTTGGACATTTGAGATCACATTGTGATAAATTGACTTCTTATCCTCATGTGAAAGTCAATATGAGGGCTTCCTTTTCTTCTTCTTCATGTACTACTCCTCGAAGTCAAGGACTCAATTTTTCCCACTCCACTATTCGTACTTGTTATCATTGTGATATTATTGGTCACATTACTAGGTAGTGTTCTATATATGTGAGGAGTACATCTTGAAGTCCTCCATCTTGCTCTCCCATATATCTTTTGTCTATATGTAGCTATTGTGGCCCATTTAAGAATGTTCATGTAGGTTGCATTATACACCTGAGGTACAAAGAAGAAAAAAATAAATCTTTCTCAAAAAGTCTACCTCACCCTACTTATATGGATGACACGATTGAATTTCTAAAAATCATAAACATAACATATCACAAGTCTTATATACACCTTATACTCATATAAGTTAGAGACTATCTCCGAGTTTTATTACCCCTCACCAATTCTTCAAATGGAGGGATGTAGTTTGATCACTATTTTAGGTGATCTTTTAGGATTGATTTTCTTTATTTCATTCCTTATTTTGTTTGTCATCATTTTGTATATGATGTTATGCCATTTTGTTTTTTTATTTTTTTGACACTTCTTCTTGTCTCTCTCTTAATATTTTCTTATCATGCACGGTATGTTAATAATCATATTTGTTGCTTTACCCCTTTTACTAGTTTTCTCACATGCTAGTTACTTTAACATGTTCCTTAAGTACATTTGTCATGCATACTACCAGCTTCTTCCTCTATGGCCTTTTCTATGTGCATCACAACACATTCTCTTCATGTAGAGTCAAAGCATTAAGATTATACATTCTACTATCTTTTCATTCATACTCCATACCATATAGACTTTATACATGTCTTTACATCTTTTGTCATAAGTATTGTGTCATTTCTAAACTTATGTGTTTTTTTGTCAATATTGGTGTTTGTATTGTTGCCCCTATCTGTGCATGTCTTGTGTTTCTATGTTGGAACATTTTCCTTTCTTATATGCTTAGTGGTTTTAATAGCATCCTTCATTTCTTCCTTTTCTTAGGGATGTTGTGTTTGTTGTACGATAGTTAGTTAGTTCATTTCCTTTTCCAAACTAGAAATGATGTGAGTATTATTATTTGTCTCATTTGAGGCACTTTTCCCTTCTTCTTAAGCATTGTTTTACCATAATACCTTCCTTGTCATCTCACTTGGTAGTTATTTTTTTTGTGTTTCGTGAGACTGACGGTTTTTCACTTTGCTAAACTATAGCATGTAAAATGTATTTTATAGGTATCATGTTGTTATATCTTTTGCATGCCTTTGATCTAAATTAAAGTGTGGCTATTTTGACAATGTGTATTCCTTAAGAGCATTTATGGCTACATTTTTCTTGTTCATCTTTTTCTGAAATGCAATTTTCCCTTGCATATGCCTTAAATTTGTGAATTTGTATGGTTATTTTAAGAAGCTTGTGTGGATCCCTTACTTTGATGTTGTGTATGTATTTAACAAGCTCTAGAATTCACTTTTGGTTTCATTCTAGGAAAAATCCTAGGTGTTGCTTGGTTAGAAAGAGAATGTAGGCCATCCTTGAATCATTTGATCCTTTTTTGCCACTATTGTTCTCTTATGCTTAGTCTCTCTTCTTTAAGCCATTATTTTATTACTTTATTTCCTTGCATTAAACACTATCTTAGCTTCATTCACACTTACCTTATACATCCTTTATTAAGCTTGTATGCTCTGAGAATTTATGTTTTACCCTCTTGGTTTCAATCAAGAAAAAAAGAGAGGAATAAGGTTGAAAATGGAATTATATGAAGAAAAAATATGGAGAAAAGAAAAAGGAAAATGAAGTGTTAAAGTTTGTTTGTGTTTAAAACAAAGGAAAAGAGGAAAGAGAAGAAAAGGAAAGTTAATTATTAATAAGCATAAAAAGAAAGTGGTGCATAAATTTATAATTTTTTGTATTGTTCTCACAACTTCATTGGTTGAAGTTTGAGCAGTAATGAAAAAGGAAACCATGTTTAAGGGTATAAGTGTCATGGATAAGATCTTATCTATTTGATTGGATCAATAAAGGTGTCATCAAGCCTAAATGTCTTCTCTCCCCTACCCATACCTTATATTTACAAACTTTGAAAGATCTATTTATTTCTTCTAGGCTAACACTTACATTAATAGAGAGAGAAACTAATTGTGGACTTATGAAGCTTGATTTAACTTGAGTCTATATTTCGTTTTGCTTAGTTCATATAAGCATATCTTGATGGCATATAAAGTAAACAAATTTTTCATATCACATAGTGTGTATAACATTAATTATTTAGTCAGACTCTTACTTGAATGCATCATGGATTGATAGACATATGGACTTTTACGTTGATTGTATTGACTATTTTTTAAGGACCCTCGATTTTCTTGAACATGCTTTGTTTGTTTCCCACTTTTTGTTTTTCTTTTCGTATATTGTGTGTAGATGCTTCGTGTTGGGGAAGTTTTTACAAGTAGAATGTGTAATATATTTATTTTATCACATGCATACAGATAGGGGAGAGGTGTGAGCCTTGTGTATGTTGACAAGGGAAGTGATGTACTTGTCATGTTTCTGAGTTATTACTATTGTCTTGTTTATGTGATGCTTTCTTCTCATTGTCGTTAATTTATATGAATCATGCATAATAGGACTCTTAGTATTACATATAGCATGCATTGCATGCAACCTCTTGTTTCACATGTCTAGTTATATTTTTACCTACTTCCCTATTATAGTGAGTTATTGCATATTTCTTATATTGCATGCTTTTACCTTTCTATTGTCTCGAGGTTAACCTTTTTCTTTTTCACATGACTGCATTTCGTACTTATTATAATGTTTTCTTTAATCTTATATTCAATCTTGCATTAGTGATTATAATTATAGCATATTTGTATGTCTTCTCTTTCTCATTTAGGGGTGTACCTTTGACTTTCTATGTCAAAAAGGGGGAGAAATTGTTTGTGAATAACTATATGTTTGTTGCCATGTTGTGTGTAGCATGGACTGTGAGTGTAGTATTGCACTATATGTTATTGTCTGACATGCATGCATCCAAGAGAGTGTTGAATGAAGTCAAGAAGAGTTGTGCATTTTTACTTCTATTTATGCTTATCGTTGTGTACCTATGTAGGATAACCTGATAGCATGTGATTTGATTACACGTTGTTTCTACATGATACATTCACAGAGTATGTGTTTGTTTCATGTATGTAGGTTACAGGTGTATAGTGAACTCTTCATGCTTCTAGTATGCTATGTGCAATGGTGCTGAGACCATCATGTTTCAAAGTGATAGAGATTGGATAAGTTTATTCATGAAGTTATATGGAACACTCAAGATGGATACGCTTAGAGTAGGTGTGTCTTTTAGGTTTTGGAGTGTATTGTTGTGTTGTTCATGGGAACAAACAACTTTAGGACATCTTTATGATCATCTTCTATTTGATAAGTTTTGGTATTTACTTGTGTAGTGTTTTGACAAAGGGATAGATTGTAAGTTTATGTCTGTGTGTTGGCTTCCCGTGTACAAAACATGGTGTCTGTTTTCTTTTTACTTAGTGTATTTTGCTTCCTATGTGCAAGGTTAGTTACTACAGATTAGTAATTCACATGCGTATGATTAGGAACACTTTGTATGCAATCGTGTTTACACACACCATAGGGTTGGTTTTCATAGTGTGCATGCTAGGTTGCGAGCGAGCTGACATTGTCACTTGTGTTTTTGTTTATTTCAAGTGTGGATATTTATGGCCAGTATTCAATAATTTTTTGAATGAAAAAATGTGAATTTTTAACACCTCACCAGCAAACTCACCATGGACCTCACTACCACTCATGCCACCACTCTTGACGAGGTGGTTCACGAGGTGGTTAGCGAGGTAGGAAATTTGAGTGCTATAAATAACCCTCATTTCTATTATTTCTTACCCATCGTTTAAGAGCCAAAATTCACACTTAGATTTATATTTACATTTGAGAGTAAGTCAGTTTATAGTTAGTTATCAAATCTTTGTATGTGTGAGTATGTAATTTGAATGTATGTCTTTCGTACGCGATTTAATAATTTTAGGGAATGTGTGTCCTGTGAGGTTATGAGTTGACATATTTCCACTTACTCATATAAGTAATAATAGTTTTACTATATATTAGTGTTGTAACTTATTTACTATTTAGTGAATTATTTGGCTGAATGATTGCCTTAAGCTACCCGAGGATGTTACCATATAAATACAGTCTCTATATAGGTTACACTACTACAAAAGGTGGTATTTAAGTCAAGATTTAAAGTCTATTTTTGGAGAAAACCGATTTATAATGAATTTTAAGTCGGTTTTTAGCGAACCGACTTAAAACACGTAGATTGTAGCATCGGTTGACACGTCGAACTGACGCTACTGATGAGCAAAAACTGGCATCACTGATCCTGCCAATACTTTGGTTTTATATTTATAAAAATCTCGCAATTGCACGAATCATTTCATAGAAAATGATAAGTATATTCCCAAGGTTGATCTAAGGAAGGAATATACGTGGTTTTTAATTTATTATTCAAACTTTTAAAAAGGAAATTAAATCATAAACATCCTCTCACGATATTTGAGTTTTTGGTGTTTCTAATCTAATAATATAAAAATAAACATAGATACAAATTCAATAAATATTGATGTAAATCATTTATAATAGTGGAGTATTTATGGATATAATAAATAAGTTAATTATGCTTGCTCATATTATTTAGGTTATTAAAGATATAAATTGATATTTATTGATTCTCTCTTTTTTATATGAATACCAACTTTGGTGGGGTTAGATATTTTTTGTTAACTAAACAAATCAATTAACACTTATGGGTGGGATTGATAACTAATTTTGTTAATTAAATTAATTCATTTTTCTAAGATATTGAAAACGAACCATTTAAATGTCACCTTTGGTGGGGTTAGACAGTTTAAACTTTATTCAAGGTGTCCAAATTAAACCTAAGAATTTAATTATCCGAGTACTAACTTTCAAGTTTTAAAACAACTACTGAAAATATGTTATCAATACATTTTGAGATAATAAATCTTATAAAAACTTTTGAAATATAGTTTCACTCTAACTACTGGGCGATTGTACCAACAAATAAAAGAGCACTACTTTAAATCAGATCGGATAACTAAACATTAAAATCTAATTTTCAGATTTAAGTTTGTAACGAAAAATAATATATTTCTCTCTAACATGCTTAATATAAAATCTTGAACAAAAACAAAATCAATTCATTTTAAAGATTTTTACCTATTTAATATTTCGCAAGCATAACACCATTATTATTATATCATGTTTACAAACAATCACCAAAGTTAAATTTAATCACAGATAAATTAAATATAACATGTAAGAATAAAGCATAAAAAATAACTGTAAAAAAAATAAAATCCTTACAGTACTTTGATGTTATTCCTCTTACTGAAAAACCTCCAAATAGAATTTACACTTCCATTTATTGAATCAAAAAGCAAATAAATTACAAAAACATAATTAGTTCTTCTCAAAAAGAGAAGAACTCTAAAACTAAGAAAAAACTAAAAACTAAGAAATGGAGAGAAAGAAAGAGAGAAGAAGATGTGCTTTTAGGTGTGTTTTGTTATGAAGAGAATAGGGTTATTTATAGGTGAGGAAAGGAAGAAAAAGTGGGTGAAAAAATGATTAAAATGGAGGAAACTAGTAGTAGGTGATGATGACATCAGCTGGTAGGTGGGGCGCGGCGGTGCATGCAGAATAGAGCAAGGGAATGCACGGACTGGGCGTTGTGCTGGCGCGGTGCGCGCGTTGCTCTACGCGATTGGGCGCGTTGGCCGGTGTGATTGGGCGGTTGTGTGCGCGATTTCCTCCTTTTTGACATTTTTTACCCATTTTGTCCAATTTTTCCATCTTTTTTTTACTTTTCCTTAATTACTTTATGAATATATTTGTGATGTATTACCTCCGGTATTTTTTCTTTGAGTCTTTAAGTTACGTTTTTAAGCAAAAATACTTGAAAAACAATAAAAAATACTCGTGATTATGAAAAGATGGATTTATATAAATATATGATAAAATCATATAAATATATATCTTTTTAATCAATTAACGTGCATAAAATCATGGTAATTTTAGTACTTTTTGAGCACTCATCACAACCCCCAACCAGCTTTTTGCTAGTCCCTTAGCAAGAGAAGTGATAAAAACTAAAAATTAAACTATCCTAAATCACTTCCGTGGATTGACACGATTGCATTTAGCCTATGCAAGTAGACTTTAAACCTCTAAGTTTCCCTAGTGGACGAGTTTGAGTCTCGTGAGGGTTTTCAGTAATGATACCCACAAACATTGACCTAAATGTAAAAATTAAAAAAAATAATAAAAACTAAAATTACAACAAAACAAAAAATTAACTTTTAAGAATAAAAGAAAACAACATAACACAAAAATGTCTCATACTTTTTAATCTCCTTTAAGATTATAATTAAAATCTCAAGCATAAGCTATTTTAATCTTCTTAAACAATCATGATTTATTATAATAATTAGTCGAAAATCATTTTCATATTTTATATCAAAAATGTATCAATTTAATTTCACCCAATTTCAGCGTCAGGAATCTGAATTCGCTTCGACTCTATTCCTCACAAGTCAATACTCTCAAAATACTCATACTAATTTATATGCGAAAGAGTTGATGTATAGAAATGAACTAATATGTTCGCATATGTATAAAGAATAAAGGCTCAACGTGTTATTTTGATGTTGATATCATGAAAGTAATTGAATGTATAAATTATAAAGATATCATATATAAAAATTATTTTCATGCATAAATCAAACTAGTTAAGAAAAAATTTCAAGATATATGCCTTTTTACAAATGAAGAAAATGCAATGACTTTTTAGGGAATTATTTCCTATCAAAAAGCAAATAAATTACAAAAAACATAATTAGTTCTTCTCAAAAAGAGAAGAACTCTAAAACTAAGCAAAACTAAATAAGAAAAAACTAAAAACTAAGAAATGGAGAGAAAGAAAGAGAGAAGAAGATGTGTTTTTAGGTGTGTTTTGTTATGAAAAGAATGAGGGTATTTATAGTGAGGAAAGGAAGAAAAAGTGGGTGAAAAAAATTATTAAAATGGAGGAAACATGTAGTAGGTGATGATGACATCAGTTGGTAGGTGGGGCACGACGGCGCAAGTGGAATGGAGTAGAGGCGCGCGCGAACTGGGCGTTGTGCTAGCGCGCGTTAGCCGATGCGGCTGGGCAGCTGCGTGCGCGATTTCCTCTTTTTTGATATTTTTACCTTTTTGACCTATTTATCCAATTTTTCCATCTTTTTTTACTTTTCCTCAATTACTTTATGAATATATTTGTGATGTATTACCTCCGGTATTTTTTCTTTGAGTCTTTAAGTTACTTTTTTAAGCAAAAATACCTGAAAAATAATAAAAAATACCTGTGATTCCGAAAAGATGGATTTATATAAATATATGATAAAAAATCATATAAATATATATCTTTTTAATCAATTAACATGCATAAAATCATGGTAATTTTAGTAATTTTTGAGCACTCATCAACCCCCAACCAGCTACAAATAGGACATAGCATCGCTCCTACTTGTCAACCGATGCTACACACATTTTTATTTTCCTTTTCTCTTCTTTCTCTCCCATCCAGATCGTATTTTTACAACGCTGTGTAAACTCAAAATCAAACCGACTGACACTCCTTCCCTCGCCACACAAATTGTGTGTGTAATGAATATGCAAGTATATGTATTGTAACAATTAATATAATGATAAGTAAAGATCCTTCCCACAGGGATTATTTTATTAGAAATTAATTTTTAAAACTAAAAATAATAAAAATCAATTTTTTTGGTGTTTTTATATTTTAATAAAGCAAAATTAAATTAACTAAAAGTAAATAGAAATAATTAATTAAATCAGATTTTGTGACTAAAAAGATATATTAGAAAATATCTAGGATTACTTAATCCCCCAATTTTCTAAACATGTAAATCGCTAAAATCCTCTCAGAATATTATGGTGAATTCTTTATGTTAAATTTAATTTTTAGTATAAACTATTTTTTCTTTATTCTAGGAAAAAGATGTAATTTAATTCCAAACTATGTTTTATTTTCTATATTAATTTGAATTATTTATTTTCATGTTTGTCTGATTTATTCTGAGTTTAATGCTTCTAATTAATTGACCATTAATTAGATGATTTTAGTCTTGTGATTTACTATCGAAAGAGGGAACTATATGATAGATTTGGAATATTTCATCATAGGTAAATATAGAGATCGAAATACTTGTATGAACCTATGCAGTTTTAAAAATCATTTGTCTTAATGCTTTCTTACTTTATTAAATTGTATATTTTTTTGTAAATTAATGAACAAGAATATTTCCAATTGATTGTCAAAAGAGGCTTTTGGATATTTTTTGGAGGTTGCTAATAAAGAGAGAAAATTAAATTCAATTAGCTAGATGAGTAAAGCATAGTGAGGGATTAGGTGAAATCAATTTCCTAGAAGTTTTCTTCCCATTGATTTGATTTTCAAACATCTTTATTTTATTTTACATATTTTCTTTAAATTAATTTTAAATTTCAATTATAACAACTTCAGTGATTTTTCTAGATAAAATTGAGATTAATATAATTTTGGTATTTGTCAAATATAAGTTACCAATCCCTGATAATGATATTTTTCTTATCACTTTATTATAAAATTACGATAATGTACACTTATAGTTTTACACCGATCAGGGGTTCTTTTATGGACAATTAATGATTTTCTTGCCTATGGGAACTTATCAGAACATGTAACAAAAGGTTATATAGGATTCCCTATTTGTAGTGATGGCACTTCTACAACTTATCTTGTTCACGGACGAAAGATTTCTTATTAAAGATATAGAAGATTTTTTCCATCTCGACACAAGTTTAGATACCAAAAAGAAATCATTTGATGGTGAAGAAGATCATGATCCTACACCCCAAACTTTGAGAGGTATTGAGATATTAAGGCAATTGAATGGTATGACATTCAAACAATATGGAAAGATGAAAAAAAGGAATACTCACTAATCGAGGGAAACGAAAGAGGTCAACTAATAAAAGGGGTGAAAGACCTACACATTCGTCACATCTTAGATGTCATGCACATTGAAAAAAATTTTTGTGAGAGCTTGATTGGTACATTACTTAATATATACCTAGAAAAATGAAGGATGGAATTAAAGTAAGACTGGATTTAAAGAAACTAGGCATACGACTTGAACTGGCACCAAGGGTGGAAAATGATAAGAATTGAATATACTTACCACCAGCATCATAAACAATGTCAACAAAATAGAAGGATGTGTTTTTGTAAATGTTTGGAGGGTGTGATATGTTTGTTTGCTTTATTATTTGTAGAGATATGTTCAAAAACAAATAGCTTGGGGTGAAATAATCGAACAATTAGGGAGAGATGCTATATATCATGCATTTGGAAACAAGCATCCTGGTTGTGTTAGGGGAGGAAAACAATATGATGGTTATATAGAGTTTTTTAACATTCCAAAACAAAAGTCTCAGATGGTCCGTAAGGATAAGTACTGTAAAATTGAAGAAGAGAATTCAACTCCTTTAAGGCCTCATTGTTGTGAGATTTCCACTTTAAAAGAATATCAATCACAACATATGTCAGACATAGCAGCATACTACAATCGAGGCATGCCCTATTGGCCAAGCATGCAACCATCCATGCCAGTCATGCCACCATCCATGCCAAACATGCCACCCATGCAATCTCATGGTGCCCAACCTATATCTTGTATGGGATATAGTGATCTTATTGGTCCTCCCTTTATACCAAGAATGCTGATGCAATCAAGTAGTGGTTCAATATCTCCAATGCAATCTATGAATTCTTACCATCCATCACATCATGATGAATGTTTTGGTGAAAATGTCCTTCTAATAGCTACCCCACATGGGATTCCTCCTCTATTTGATGAATCATTTGTAGTAAGATTTAAAGTTTATGTAGATAGTCTATTGTTTTTATTTTTTATTATATATTTTATTTATTATATATATCGCTTAAATTTTTTATAGAATATGAAATGTTTGTTGAAACATCCATCATCAACGGACTATGTTGCTATTGGAATGGTACAACAATTGAGCGATGATCGAATGATTCATAATCAATATTTGCCAAATTATTGGCGAATAGTAATTGATCAATCATTGCTCCATGATTGTCCACTACCTGTGCCTTCTAATGCTACCACAGTCCAAGAAGTGGTTGGACAATATTTGGCTTGGCCGTCGAGTCAAGTTGTGATAAATGTTTACATGGTACTATTTTTTTTACTTAATATAACACTTTTTTTACTACTATTATATTATTATTCTTTTATTCTTACTAACATATATAATAACTCTTCTTTAGTCTATTATACTAGAATTAGTAAGTGCGGCACATTTAAGAGATACAAAGCAAGTATCTCGTGGTAAATCTATGTCTAGTGGGCCATCATCACACACTAAGTCATTCAAGAAGAAGCCATGGAAAAAGTATAGTTATGATTATGCTATAATATTTAGCAAAATCTTGGATCTTTTATAACTATTATTGTGAGTAAGGCTACCATAAATGATGGATGGAATGGGCCGCTTGCTACAGAAATTTTTGGTGTAGACATTGGCCAAACATATATATCGATTGAGTGCACATTGTAGCTGTTTGAATATCAAATGATCGATTTAAGTATAATTCAAGTATGGACAAGCTGAGTCCTCAATCAGTAAATAACTTTCATTTATGTAGAAGATATATAATTATATTTATATTATCTAATTATTTATATATATATTTTATATAGGGCATGTTATTATCGACTTTAAGCTAATTACTTATCACATTTAACAATATTCTATGATTCTTCATTTGTCAATCAATATCAAGAAAAGGATGTTAGCATCAGAGCTAAACAATTATGTGATAAGGCATTAACACTTAATAGAAATCAGAAGTTGATAATCCCTTGGCGCTAAAGTTTGAATAAAGCCAAGATCATAGAATGTTGATAATCCTTGATCTATATGACAATTATGTTTGGTACTGTGACTCAGCTTCCATAGAATTGAGTAAAGATACAAAAGTAGTTGTTGAAATGTAAGAGTTATAGCTAGTTATTTTTCTTCTATTGTTCTTTGTAATATTTAATAAAAAACTAATCATTTTAAACTTTGATAGGGCATGGAAGCTGTGGAACAAGAGTAGGGGCATTGCCCTTAAAAAATCTCATAAGCTTATATTTAGACAAAGTTATAGTATATACAAGTGAATATTAATAATTTAATTAATTTTACTATTAAATAATAAAGATGTCCGAAAATGGAAAATCATGTACACTTTTTTTATAGGTTCCACAACAAAATGATGGAGTCATGTATGGTTACTATGTCATGAAGTTTGTGAGCGAAATCATCACAAATATCAACATTTCCATTAAAGATGTGGTAATCTCTTTTACCAGTATACCTTTTTAGCACATATAAGTTATTTTTTATGAATTTGTGATATTACATTCTTATTTTTAATTTAAATACATATAGTTTTTTATTGGAACAAGTTAGGAAATGACCCGTAAATTTTTGATGATTTGTGATAGGAATGAGAAGAACATATGGTTCAAATTATATCATCACAAGAAGAATCAGGAGAAGATTCTGATGATCTTGAATAGCATTTGACAATATCATGGTAATTTTTATAATGCTTTAATTTCTCTATTCATGTGTCTGAAGTTTGGGCAACTTGTTTGATGGATATTTATATGCTCATGTATTTAGGGGAATGAATTGTTATATGGACCTATTTTTTGCCCAAACTTCATCTCATCTCTCTTTCCTAGTTCCCTGGTATGACAACATCATGGTAGTCACTAGCCAGCCAAGTACAGGAAAACTACCAAGAATCATCATATCTTCAAGAGTAATTGTTGTTTCACCCTAAGGAAATACAAAAGTATTAGTTTATGCACACCAAAACTCAACTAACCCAAGTAACAAATTGAAGTTACACTTGACTTCATATTTAGAATTTATTATAGCATTAAATATACCAGCTTGATTCCAGATAGCTTCATATTTATAGACAAAATATTAATATAGTGCTAATATGATTTCCAAGGGATGAGGTCATTATTATATCACTCCAGTGTCGATGTGGTAATCTCTTTTAATAATATACTCTTTTAACATATAGAAGTTATTTTTTGTGAATTCACGATATTACATTCTTATTTTGAATTCAATTACATATATTTCTTTAGTTGGAACAGGTCGAGCTATGATATGCAAATTTTTGATGATTTATGAGAAGAATGGACAGAACACACGGATCAAATTATAACATCACAAGAAGAATCAGGAGAAGAATATGATGATCTTGAAAAACATAGGAAAACACCATGGTAATTTTTATAATGCTTTAATTTCTCTATTCTTGTGTCTCTGAAGTTTGAGCTGCTTATTTGATGGATGTTTATGTGCTCATGTATTTAAGGGAATGAATTGTTATATGGACTATATGTTGTTTGCCTAAACTCCATCTCAACTCTCTTGCCTAGTTTTTTGGTCACTATGTTGGTGATTTTAAGCAAACCAAGCTTCATCTCCTTGAAATAAAGTGGGAATATCACAAAAACCATGACAAAAGAGACGAAATCATTTTATTTGTAATTTAAGTTATATATATATATATATATATATATATATATATATATGTTGTATATAAATTATTTTTTGTAACATATTTAATTTTCAAGTAATTAATTAATATTTTATTTTTTAATTATTTTTATTATTTAAACTATGTTAAATAGATTTTAGTTTTTTCTGCTATTATGTGATCGAATACATGTTCTGAGTATGGTAGAAAATGAGTAAAATGTGTAAAATTTGTGAACCAACTTTAAATTTTAAGTCTAAGTATTTAAAGTCTGTTCACCTAATCGACTTCAATGCATGATTTTGGCGTGGTGTTTACCTCATTATATTGATTATTATGCATGATTTGATATTGTATTAGCACAATCCAAGTTTAAGGTATGTATATTTCAACATACTATAAGCTTAAACTTCGATTCGAAAGCATTTATTATTTACTTGCTTTTTGTATGATGTATAATATATGTTATTAAAGTCATTTGCTTTTGATATTATATTTTTTTGTGCTTCTGCTGTGTGAATTGTAAGTGAACTAATATTTTATTTCTTGCAAGTTATGTTCGAATCCTTTAGGAGTCTGTATCTCCCTACCCTGATGGTTGACTAGGTCGTAGACTCTTTCAAAAAGTTCTTCAAAATACTCCAAGATAAATTTTCTAATTTTTCTCTCTATTTTTTCTAAATTTCTCACCTTATTCTCTTCAAAAATTATATTTTTTTGGATATTTATATGGGTTTTAAATTGGGTTGTATGGTCATATTAAGTTAGGGTCATCGAATGGAGCCAAATGGACACTTCTTAGCGCTCCATGTGTCATTATTTAGAATCAGCTAGCAAGTAGTGCCAACTAGGTGATGCGCTAGGTGAGAAGGGGTTGTTGATTGAATGACACATCATTTGACTGGTTGGCTAAAGGAGCACCGAACGATGTGCCATTTGGCCAACGTTCAGTGGAACGACATGAAGGATAGGTGTCATTTGGCGACGTGTGACTCAAAAGGGCTTTGTTTTGGGTGCTTCTTTGCTTAGTACATGCATGAACTGTCTAATTACATCTACATATTGTTCTAAGTACATCCATCCATCAAATAAAATTAATAAAAATCCATAAAAATTTCGAAAAGATCCCTAAAAATTCTAAAAATTCATATTTTCTTATGAAATATAAAATTAACAATTTATAACACATGAGAATAATAAAATAAGCATGAATATATATAATTTAATAACTAAAAGTAAATATAAATGATCATTTCTCAAATTCTCCCACACCTACTACTTTTGCTAGTCCTTGAGTAAAGCCAATACCCATAATAAAGAAAGCATGTTTTTTGACATTTTATCTCATCGACTAAGCAATATTATGGTTTCAAATTCTAATAAATGATAGATATTATCTCTAGTCATCTATTTACTCTAGGTCCTATATAATAATCATGCTCAATGTGTTTATGTGATCTAGCATCCATTACTAATAATTAAACATGTAACTTCAACGAGTTAGAACATTATTCCTTCCTATAAAACATCACTATTCTCTGAAGATTTTAATTTGACACCATAAGCTTTTCATTTAAATTGTATCTTTACTCATTAAAAGTATTTTCTAAAATTAAAAGGTCTTTTATTTGGTTGTAATGTGGCTAGACATGTTGGCTAAATCAAATGAAATGAAAAAAGAGAAAAACAAAAAAATCATGAGTTCATGGAGTAAGAAAAAATATCTATAAATAATGTTATCTTAAGACCAAATATGTCAATAAAATAGGGTTATATTTTATTGTTTTGGACCCAAAAATCATTATTAACTACTTTTCTTTCATTTTTTCCAACTTTATTTTTTATAAACACAACCTATTTTTATTTTTCTTTGCCATTTGTCCCCTTGTAGTCTCTTTTTTTTAAGTAATAATAATTTGGGGTACATATTAGCATACACGTTGTTTTTCATGTGTTGGACATTTAATTGATAAGCACATTTGACACTCTCAATTATTATTCTAACATTTTTATAGAATCAATTCTCTTTTTATATGACTCCATTTTTTCTTGAACTATGGCCAATGTATTTAGTTCAAATGATGAGTGAATACAAAGAAATAGCTCATGTAACCTCAAATTGGTTCACTAAAAGAGTTGTCCTTATAGGACAAAAATATTATGGGTAGAACAATTTAGCCAAAGGTTAATCTTATTACTTTAATCATTTTTTTAACAAATACATTTAGCATTCTTATCGATGCAAAACTACAAGTGTACAATATCGTAGTTTTATAATAAAGTGATAAGAAGAGTATTGTCCTCAAGGATTGATAACTTATTTTTGGCAAATACCAAAATTAGACTAATCTCATTTTATCTAGAAAAATTACTAAGTTTGTTGTAATTAAAATTTAAAATAAAATCAATTTAAAGAAAATACGCAAAATAAAATAAAGATGTTGTTCAGAGATCAAATTAATGGGAAGAAAAATTCTAGGAAATTAATTTCACCTAATCTCTCACTATGCCTTACTCATCCAGCTAATTCAATTTAATTCTCTCTATTTGTTAGCAATCACCAAAAATATCCAAAAGTCTCTTTCGATAGTCAATTGAAAATAAAGCAAGAAACTATTAAGACCAAAGATTTTAATACTACACAGGTTCATATAAGTCTTTCGGTCTTTATATTTACCTCTGTCGAAATATTCCAGATCTATTCTATAATTCCCTCTTTCGATAGTAAATCACAAGACTAAAATCATCTAATTAATGGTCAGTTAATTAAAAGCATTAAACTCAGAATAAATCAGACAAACATGAAAAAAAAATTAAAATTAACATAAAAAATCAGGCATAGTTCAAAATTAAATTACATCTTTTTCCAAGAATAAAGAAAAATTAGTTCATGCTAAAAATTAAATTTAACATAAACAAATTCAACATTATTGTTTTAGAGGAATTGAAAGAAAATTGACACGTAAAAAAATCTACTTTCATGTTAATCCGTCCCAGTTTTTCTCTCTATTTTGCATGTTTTCTTCTTTCTTTTTTCTTTGCTATGCGACGATTTTTTTTTCTCGTTTTCTTTTTCTTTGTTTCGTCGCTGGCAATGGTCTCCTCTTTTTTGTTCTCTATTTATGGTTTTTTCTACACAATCATCCCTATCCTGCCATTTTTTTGTTTCTTTTCATTCGATGTTCTCACACTCTCTTCGTTTCCTTTGCCCTATATATATATATATATATATATTAATTTAAATTTAAATTTGAAAGTTCTTAGATGATATGCTTCTAAAATTTTGGATCTTCATTATCTTCAAATCTGCAATAAAATTTAAATAATAATAATGAAGTCTAAAATCAATAAAAATAAAAAAAATTAGACAAAAGTTTAAAGTTCAGAAGTGATAAATTATGCCAAATTATGCAATTCATTACATTCGCCTTTATAAACTTAAAGAAAATTTCTAACATCCTAATCGTATTAATTAAAATCATATCATACTTTCAAGAAATTCATAACATTTTTCACGAATTCAAGCATATAATTTTTCATATCACCAACTTGACTATTATGCATGGAGGTTTTAAGCAAAGTTATCATAAAGTTATCTTTACTTAAGAACAATATCAAGAATCTATAATATTTTATTATCATTTAAAACCTAACATTGTTTGGATAATTTTATGATAGTGGTTAGAAAATAAAGAAATATTATATTATTAATTTCAAGACTAGTTATTGATTTTAATTAACTTAGATATATAATTAATAGTCAATGAATTAAAAAAATTATACTTCTAAAATATATTAAACTAATGAAGTAAATAAAATAATACTAATAATAAATATAAAAACATGTTTGCACTCCTTCATACCTAATTTTTCTCAATGTAAATACATACAAGAATATAATGTAAAAACAAATTAAGCAGAATGGAGTAGAAAACAAATCGAATGTGTTACCACCCACAAAGCGATTAGTTTCATGACGTTAGCTTGACACTGCCACTTTTATCATTCACCATCATCAAAGATCTTGAAATATGTGATGTCAAACTATCAAGTTAGCAGTACATTAGGTATTCCCTTACACCTAGGTGGTAGTCTTCTTTGACTCATACTAGACATATTTTTCCCATATATCTTTTTTATTCTTAAGCTTGTCCTTGGGATATTTCTCCAATTTTTCCTTTTTATGATCATACTTCATTGAATTGTAGAATCTATTGAAAAAAGATAAAGTCGTATCATTAGTAAAAAAAGAAAGGTTCATATACTACCTTTGGTGCAATATTTGATTCTTAGGGGGTGATAGTATTTGATGACTTTATGAAAGTAGTTATCAGTGCACTTTTTATTTAATATTTACTCGTTTTATTCAATAAGTAGTACTTTTGGGATTAAAAATATTAAAATATGAACTTTCTTGTGAAAATGGGTGAAAATATAATTTTTGAAATTTTTATGGATTTTATATGAATTTTTAACACTAGACCAATCAGCAGCTACCACGTGAATGCCATGTAAGTAGAGGAGCTGATGAGGAAATCCACGTGGATGCCACGCAATCAAAGAGAGAAAATCTTGCAATGCCATATGTTCCATTGTGTAGTGTCATGCCACGTGTCAACACGACATTAATTCTGAGTTGGTCGCACAAGCCTTGCCACATGTTGTAAATTGATTTGTCCATTCCTTCCACCGTTGTGCCATACCATCTATAACCGTGAATCATGTCTCACCACTTGGTTCTAACTCAACTTGCATTGACTAAGACTAATCTACCGTGCCACGCATCATCCGTTGATTGGTTCTGCCTTTTCTTCATGCCATGTGGCACATTCCTATTGTCTAGCATTGTTAATTTTTTTATTTTTCATCTCAACCCTTGATTTGAAGCTAATCTGACGACTCATATTCCACTTGAGCCTAATTTAACTCCTAATTACCCCATAAATCCTAATGAGTTGAAATTAATATAATTTTTATCATTTTTTGGAGGCAAGAAGAGAGAAAACCACAAAAAACAATTAAAAGGAGATACAATTTTGGTGGAGACTCAAAAGGAGATTGGTACTACAATTCAAGAGATTAATTGTATTTGTTCTTCTTCTCCTTTCTTTATCAATTTTTGTCTTTATTTATGAAAAATATGAACTTTACCCAAATTATGATTTCAATTTAATTATATTATTTAATTCGGTTTTTATGCTATTAATTTTTTGACCAAAAATTGATCTATAAAGGCAATTAAATAAATTTGAGAGAATTATTTAATTGTTTATCTTAATTAAATAACACATAGTTTCTAGGCAAAGATTTATGATTGTTATGTATGTGATCCATAATTAATAAGCTTAATGAGTAGTTACAATTTAATTGACATGAGAGTGTAATTAGGCTAATTACTATATGGTGTGTAGTTTACTTGCTAGGTTAAATTCAATTAATCATTTAATTAATTGATAATTATATTGGGAGGATTTTAGTGATTCACATGTTTAAAAAATTGAGGATTAAGTATTCATATATATCTTCTCACATATCTTCTTAGTTTTCAAATATGAGGTAATTAGTTATTGCTATTTATTTTTAGTTCTTTTAATTTTACTTTCTTAAAATATAAAAACACCAAAAAAATTAATTTTTATTTTTCTTGTTTTAAAAATTAGTCTCTAATAACATAATCTCAGTGGAACGATGTTTTCTTATCATTATATTATTTGTTAAAATACGTATTCATTAAACACAATTCGTAACCGATCAGTATTTTCCTCTTCATTAGTCCCTTCTTCAGATATATCATTTGTATGGACTTTTTGGGGTTCTTCTAATTGCTACCACTATCTACACAACTGTCTACATTAATGACATTGACAACATCTCTAGATTTAGCATTTGTTTGAGAGAGGAGTTCAATAGCTACCCATGCTTGTATTCTTTCGACAACTACTATTGTTTGGTTAGATATATCTCAAGATTTCTCTTTGTAATTTCTCGTTTCTACTAAAATTTCAAAGTATGAGCAACTAAAGAATCTACTATGTTCTTAAGAGACTTACATTGAATGTTTGGATTAGGTTGTTATATTGGGAATGAATGTGACATTTGGTTCACCTAATGGAAAATAAATGAGAATGAGAATGAGAATGGAATTAAATGGGAAGGAAACTGTATTAATATTACATTGTTTGGTTTGACCATTGGAATCAAAAAAAGAATCAATATTATAGTATTTAATTTATAACTAAAAGGAAATGAAAAACACTTTATACTACCTTAATACCCATATATTTAGTAAAGTTTAAATAATGTCATTTAATTATTATTTTTTCGTCAAACAAAATACATTATTAAAATCATTATTTTTCTAAATAATTATTACTTAAAAGTAAAATATATTATTAAAAATATTATTTTTCTCAATAGGGTTTAGGGTTTAGGATATAGGGTTTTAGGTTTTTGAGTTTTAGGGTTAAGGGTTTGGGAGGTTTGGCTTTAGGATATAGGGCATAAGTTTTAGGGTTTAGGGTTTGGGGGTTTAGTGTATAGGGCATAAGGTTTAGGGTTTAGGATTTAGTGTTTAAGATTTGGGGATTAGGGTTTATGGTTTGGGCTATAGGGTATAAGGTTTAGGGCATAAGGTATAAGGTATAAGATTTAGGGTCTATGGTTATATTTGTGGGTTAGGGTAAAATTAAAACCAAAAATTAACATGAGAATGAAATAAGAATTTCATCATAATTCCTAAGGAGGGAGGATGAAATTCTTATTTCTTCTTTTTTTAGAAATTGATTCAATTTCATTCCCAATTTATAATACAACCAAACATAAAATTATAAGGAATCAATTTTTTTTCATTCTCATTCCCACCAACCAAACATGATAGAAAAGTTAGGGGTGATGTTAAAATCGATTATAGATTTTCATATGAATAGCTTGTGTATTTATGATCTCACAATCTTACTTTATACATATTAAAATATAGATCATACTAGGCCTCTTATCTTTCAAGTCCACTCATAGCATTAATGTACTCCCAATTGCATTCTTGTAATTTAAAATAAGTTCATGAAATTCATTAAACGTACAGTAATTCATAATCATGTAATCTAACTATAGTTCTATTCAACACTTCAAGAAATAAATTAGTAGGAAATTTTTTTGAAACTAAAGCTAAAATAAATTCACAACTAAAGATAAAAAATAAAAATAAAACTAGTAAATAAAAAAAAATTTAAATCAATCTCCAATGATTGTGCCAAAGTTTTGATCTATTTAAATTAGACTATCAAATATTTGACCTTATTTTTACATTTTAAAAATTATATTATCATAAATATAATTGCAAGTAAGGATCATCACTCGTAAATGATTAATTAAGAAAATTTAATTATTAATTACTAATTTAAAAATCTAATCATAAAATGTCACAAAAAGAAAAAATGTCCATTTTTGAATATTTTTAAAAAAAAAATAACATAAAAATATATAAATAAAAATATAAATTTTAAGATTAATAAGATAAATATGTGATTACGAGGTTATCACCACCACTATATTATAATTAAATTTATCATATTATGATTCATTTAGTTTTTAAATTCTAAATTTATTATATAATTTTAAGAACCTTTATTTTATTTTTCTCAATATTAGTTTTAGAAATTTAAGTTTGCCTAAAATTTTTTATTTTCCTTACTTTGTAATAATAGACTAATAACTCGATTATTAATTAACATAACTCACGAACAAATTAAAATTATGACTACTACATTTAATTCATTTGTTGCATTATAATAAAAAAAATAACTAAATTATATGAAATTGATATGATTAACCATTTCTAACCTAAGTATTTAATTTCAATTTTAATAATATTACAACTTATTACTTCAATTATAAAGTAAGGAAAAGTAGAAATTATTTGACAAACTTAAATTCTTAAAACTAAAATTGAGTAAAAGAAAGATATTAAAATTATGATATAAATTTAGGATTTAGAAACTGAATAGATTATCAAATATTTAACTTTACTGTCTACTTTTTAAAAAAATATTATAATTAAAGCAGTGTATATATAATTACAAGTAGGAGTCATTACTTACATAAAATTTAATTATTAATAATTAGTTTAAAATAAATCTTAAAATATCACAAATATAACAACTAGATTTTTTAATTATATTTCTACAAAAATAAAATAATCATAAAAAAATAAGAAAAAGTATAATTTTTTAAAATTATTAAGAGAAACATATTACTAAGGGATTATCTACGCTACTAAAACAATTAAATTTACCATATTATGATCCATTCAGTTTCCAAATCATAAATTTGTTATATAATTTTAAGATCCCTTTTTATTTTTCTCAATTTTGATTATAGGAAGTTAAGTTCGCCTAAAATTTTATATTTTTTCTTATTTTGTAATTGACTAATAACTCGATTATTAATCTACCTTATTCTTGAATAACTTATAATTATGATTACTATATTTAATTCATTTGTTGCATTATAATTTTTGATCTAAGCATTTAATTTCAATTGTAATAAAAACAATAACTTGTTAATTCGATTATAAAAATTAACAATTCATACTAACTTAATAAATTGATTAATTAGACATTAAATTTAATACATATAAAAAAACAATTCATAATTATCAAGAAAAGGGAGATACAATATTTTTTTATAAGAAAGTGATGGCAAATCAATTAGATACACCAATTTTTAAATTTGTTCTTGAATTTTTCCTTCAAAATGCTCAAAGATAATATATTTTTAAAAAAAATTCTCTTTTTTTTTCTAAATTTCTCTCCTTATTCTCTTCAAATATTGATATTTTATGGGTAATTATATGGGTATTAAATTGGATTTTATGATCAGATTAAGTCAAGACTATCAAATAGTGTCAAATGAATGCTCCTAAATGCATCACATGTCACCATTTGGAATTAGCAAGTGAACAGTGGCAACCATGCAACACATTGAATAAGAAAGGGCTAATTGGACGAACGACGCATAATTTGGTTGGTTGGCGCCAAACTTTTTTCTATGCAATGTTTCCTCTTACCTGTTGGGTTGTGTCTCAATGTTGAGAGAGTCATAGAACGTTTTTGGTGGGGTACTATTGATAATTCAAGGAAGATCTATTAACTCCCTTGGAAGAAGTTGTGTGATATGCAAATTATCGAAGGGTTTGGATTTAAAGACTTAGAGCTTTTAATTTGGCTATGCTTGGCAAACAATGTTGGTGTTTGGTTAAATACCTGAACTACCTATTTGCCCAAATTTTTAAGAAGTATTTCCGCCTGAGTTCTATGTTTAGTTCTAAGAGAGGTGCTTCTCCTTCTTAGGCATGGCGAAGGTTATTGAAGATTAAGAATGTGCTTTTAACTAGCACACGATAAGTGATTGAGATCGATGCTCGAATTTATATTTGGGATAACCCCTACCTAATAGCTCTTCTACCCTTTAGATTTCTCACGTCGAGGTCTAGCCATCCCCTATTCATTAGAGATCTCACTAACCGTATTACTAGGTCGTGGAAGGTGAACCTTGTGCATTCTATTCTCTCTCCTGAGGAAGATGCCATTATTAAAATATGCTTATCATGCAAGAAAGATTGTGTGGATTCTCTAAGATGATATCTGGTTATATAGTGGCCATTTGGTTAAGCCAACTTTTCTCTTCAACCCATACTAGTCTAAGTCCACGTGTTTGGAAACAATTGTTGAAACTTAGTTAAACATTTTATTTGGCGTGGTGTTCATGATATCCTACTTGTACAGTATGCTCTAAACAAGAGACATTGCTTAATACATGACCTTTGTCCACAGTGTGATTTAGAGTATATTATCCATCTTCTATTGGGATGCAACAGTGTCAATCCCTAGTGGAATTGTCTTTCTTCTGGCGTTAACATCTCTCATTTTGTTGCATGTTCCTTTACTATGAGTTTACATTCTCTTATTAGGGCGAAAAGCCAGACGAATGGTGATAGCCTCATTAGTGCTATGGCTAATGAACTCTAAAGAATTTAGAAAGCTCATAACCATATGATTTTTTGACACGCTTTTTTTTTATTATAAGGTTGTTTCTTATATTAGCCTTTTTTATTCTTAATTATGTATGTCTGATAATGATTTGTTTACTTTAATTTTAACTTTTTGAAGAATCACTTTGGTACAAAGGAGAAAAATTTAAAAAGGAGAATTTTTAAATTAGATGTTTTGACTTTTAATTTTTTATTTTCACAAAATATTTTTTTTAAAGAGTAATTAAGATCTCAATCACATTCATATAAATAAATACTAGAAGAAAATTATACTAATAATAATAATAATACAAAAAGTTCTTAAATCTTTAATATTTTAGGAAAAGATCAAGAATTAGACAGCTTTGCCAATATAAATGATTTTAGTTTTAATGTATAAAATTAGGCAGCGTTCCTAGTGGCGGATTGCGGAGTTTGATACAAAAGCAGGTTATGGTCATTGCTAAAAGAAAAAAAAAATTAGCAATGTTCATGCCTCCTCAGTTATTGTCCATAGATTATAGCTTATGGTTTGAACTGTGAGTGACTCAGTATTAATGAATGGTTATATTTAAAGGGAGGCACAAATAAACCCTACCTAAGTGCCATACTCCATTATTAAACCTAGCTAATATAATAATCAATCAATGCTTGAGTCAATCATACCATTATTTCATCCATCTAAAACAATTTTATTTATGGCTTCAAGAAATACTCTGCCCCAAAGAAATGAAAGAATAAAAGTCCACATCTAAACAAATGATTTTAAAACTTGTTCAATATTTAATCGTTTATTTCCCAAAAAAAGAAAAGAAAAAGAACTTACTCAATTTAAAGAGATTAACTCCAGTTTTGAAGGATTATGGACATAAGCATTGAGACAACTCATAAATGACTTTGAATTTACCATGACTAATTACCACATACACTTTCTATGGATAAGATGCTTCGTAGCTCATTCTTACTTGGTTTGAATCTTTATAATTAGCATTCCAAACAAAAGTAGGGAGCTAAAGAAGATGTTATTAGCTTCCTGACCAAAAAAATAAAAAGGGAGTTTGTATGGCCGAAATTCGCAATTTATATGTATTTATTTCTTTCACCTTTGATTGCAAAGGAATGTCATCAAGCATGATGCCTGTGCAACTCTATACTCATGCTGCAAGTAGCTTCTGTATATCCTTCTGAAATGTTTATAAAAAAACAAGAATTAGAAGAACCAGCAAAATTGAACTCCAAGACTCTAGTTCATAGGGATCTAACATTTTATAAAGATGATGATTACCTAGGCCTTCTCTACTAACATACCACAAGTATCATATTATATGACAACAAATTTTGGTCTAGGTTTTCAAACTCACATTTTGCACGCTGTGTTTATATCTATTGCCCTAAAATCAAATACTTTGGAATCGTTTTCATCCCCCACCCAAAAAAAAAGGCACTTCGGAATTGTAATATCAATCATAAACATTTATATATGGAACACTATCAAAAAGAAGTATCCCCAACTCAAACAATTACCAATTTTGCTTACAATTGCACACTTCGGAGAAATGATTGCAATTAAGGCTTATTAATTGCAAACATAAGAGTCCTAGTAGAACTTAAGAGACTCTAAATCACCAAAAAAAAACCACAATGTATACAAGGTTTCAAGAATTTAACTACAGGAGAATGCATTACTATTAAGTTATAATGCTCTTCTAACACAGCATCATAATCTCGGATTTAAGATGGCATTTGGTTCACGGAATGGGAATGAAATGAAAATGAAATAATTTTATTTGGTTTGATCACTAGAATCAAAGAAAAAATCAGTATTACAATGTTTCGTTTACAATTAGAATGGAACGAAAAACATTATATATTACCTTAATACCCCTTTATTCAGTAAAGTTTAAATAATATCATTTAATTATTATTTTTTCGTCAGACAAAATACATTATTGAAAATCATTATTTTCTAAATAATTATTAGTTAAAAATAAACATCGAACATGACGACTGAAACGACGCAAAAAATCCAGACCCGGAAAGGGGAAGGGCCGGTGGTGGGCATTTGGGAATTATTAAAATTATTATTTTTCTAAATATGGTTTAGGGTTTTGAGGTTTAGGATTTACAGTTTTGGAATTTGGGATTTGAGATTTTGGGTTTTGGGATTTAGGGTTTAGGGTTTAGGGTTTAGGGTTTAGAGTTTAGAGTTATATTTATGAGTTAAGGTTTAAGGTTAAAGTTATTATTTTTCTAAATAAGGTTTAAGTTTTTGGGATTTGGGATTTGAGTTTTAGGATTTAAGGTTATATTTGTAGATTAAGGTTTAGGGTTAAAATTATTATTTTCCTAAATAGGATTTAAGGTTATATTTATGGGTTAAGGTTTAAGGCTTTGGGATTTAGGATTTAAGGTTTAAGGTTATATTTGTGGATTAAGGTTTAGGCTTAAAACTATTATTTTTCTAAATAAGGTTTTAAGGTTTTGGGATTTGGGATTTGAGATTTAGGATTTAGGATTTAGGACTTAAGGTTTAGGGTTAAATTGGGAAAAAAATTGAGATGGGAATGAAATTCTGATTCCTTCTCTTTTAAGAAGGAATCGATTTCATTTCATTCTCACTTTTCAACCCAACCAAATATAAAATTAGAAAGAATCAATTCTAATTTCATTACATTTCAGTCAACCAAACATGAGGTAAGCATCAATTGGGGAAAAAAATGACTTTCATTTCAAAATGCTTGACATGACTTAAAGTTTAGAATGAGCTTGAATATCATGATCAGTGAATCTAAAATCGATCTAAGAAGAAATTAAATTGACCCCTGAAGAACAATCAAGTTTAGATGAAGAAGATGACTCATAGAAAGATAGCCTATGAAAATTGAATATCATTCAAAAGCAGACTATGAAAACTAATGGCTAGGATTAGAACATGTGTACAGCTAAGATTATTAGTTAACAAACTAAGTAACAAACCAAAGCTACTCTAAATCTATGATTTAACATCTTCCCTCAAAACGAAGGATCTTCCAGCTCAAAACGAAGTTTGACAGCAACTCAACCACTATAAATCATATACCAGCACCAGTGTAGTGTAATGATTGCTATTGATCTAAAGGCCTTGTTAAAACCTTTTGGTATTTGGTATGTAATTTTGAGTATAGGTATTTGGTATGGATTTGTACGTAAACAAAAATATTGAGAATTGGTATTTGGTATGGAATTGTCCATAGAACATTGGAAAAGTATCAGTATTTGGTATGTAATTTTACGTAAGAATATTTGGAAAAGTAAGGTATTTGGTATGCAATTGTACATAAGAAAATTGGAAAAGTATTGATATTTGGTATGTAATCATCCATAAGAAAATTGGGACAGTATTGAGTTATTTAAGACTACTATGACACTGAAGAAAGGGTCAAGTAGATAAAAGACAACGTAGAGAGTACAGTTAGTGAAGTCAAAGACCTTAATGTTGGTAAGGGAGAGGCAATAGGTAGTGTACTAGATCAGAAGTAATTTTAGGAATGGTAAAGTTAAGGAAACTCGAGTACTGGGCATTACGTTTTTTTCCTTCTAATCTGTTTCTATAAACCCCAAAAAATTCACGTACAAAATTCCAAAACCCAATAAAAGTGAGTGCGGGAAGCAAGCAAAAGAAAACAAAGGCAAAGTGATGGAAAGAAAAAAAATTGAAGTTACAGGTTTTGCTGTTGGTCTTGTAGGCTCTTAATCTCTGCTTTACTTTGCGAAATCCCAAGCCAGATTTTCAACTCACTCCTTCACACTTGTTCACCTGTTTCTTTATTAACAATCTTAAGACTTTTCTTTATCAATCTTGATGGTGCAATTGTCATGCCATCGATAAAAGATTGCAAACCATAAACAATGATGACATGGTGTAATTGTTCCTTCCATACTAGGTGTCCAGTATCATCCAATTTCACATTGAAATTGGGGTTAATGAGAAACGTAAATTTCAAAAGAAAAGAAGTAGAAAATGAACTGATATCCAAAGCTGATTCTGATGAAGCTTGTAATGATATTGTGTCGCCCATTGTTGAAAAAGAAAGTCTGATTTTTACCTAAAGCTCTAATAACATGAAGAACAATGAAGTTCTGATGAAGAAATGATTCAAAGAAAAAACGCCGATCAAAAGTAAATATTATTCAAGACTATAGTGCCCTATTTATAGTACAAGCTAGTAAAGCTATCATAACAGACTATGAAAACTAATAGCTAGGATTATAACACATGTACAACTGAGATTATTAGCCAACAAACCAAAGCTACTCTAAGTTTATGGTTTCACATCTTCCCTCAAAACAAAGGATCTTCCAGCTCAACTTTCTCCTAGACTATGCAATTCATGGTTCAACAACCCCTCAATATAATTTTGAGAAGACTCGAGTGTGCATTTGAGCATGTGTTGCATTTATGTTAAAATCACAATGAACTGAACTCGGATGGGAATTAGATACTTACTCACTTGAACAATGAAGCTATCAGCCTAAGGAATGTCATTGACTTATCAACGCTACTTAATTATGTACGATCCATAAATGTCAAGCTCGTCTGAATTGTCATAAAATTCAATTAAAAAGAGAGGACACACCTCAATTTGAAATGGGGATGTTGTTGGCGGGTATCTTTCGATAACTTTACCATTTTTGTCCACTAAAAATTTCTCAAAATTCCACTTGACGAGATCACCCAGAAAGCCTCCTGCACTTGATTTCAGAAACTGATAAACAGGAGCTGTATTGGGTCCATTCACATCAACCTGCCATTCACATATTTTAATACCTCATGCACGCATCTTAACAAACCATGTCATATCATAATGAAATAAGTTTATAAACCTTATCAAAGATTGGGAACTCAGCTTTAAATCTTGTACAAGCAAATTGCTTGATTTCTGGGTTTCTCCCTGGTTCTTGGCCTCCAAACTGATTGCAGGGGAAAGCTAATATCTCAAATCCTACAATTAAGTTGCACAGAAACAAGTTCCTTCAGAGGCTTAACATTTCCATTAAGTATAAGAGACTTGACTTTTACTAGTCAATCCTCCATATGAAATTCAAGTGACTACTCGATCGTTATTTTAGACAATTTTACAGAGAGGACAAATAAATAGTTAGAAAATTTAAATTTATTACAATGGTGCACCATACCTTGAGTTTTGTATTTCTCGTATAAATGAGATAATTCCAAATAATTTGAGGTTGTTAAACCACTGAAATGAACAGAATATTAATTTCCTTAGTTGATTAAAAGCACATGCTTAATTTCGTGTTAGAAAATAGACAAAACTCGGCTTAAAAATTAAAATCGAAAGGTGTACCCTTGAACACATCAATTATTAGTGAATACCATTTTGAAGCAACATTGACAATTAATAGAGCCTTCCCCTTGAATTTTCTTAGAGCAACATCTTTTCCATCGATATCCTGCATCAACCATCACCAATCATTAGCACAACACACAACCAAATATAATTTCTTTCCCTGTTTTGGATAAGTATAAAACATGACACATATTCATATATTGAGTTTCATTAATGATCTCATATTAAATATTGAGAGGACCACGAATGTTGGCAATTTTGCAGATACAACTTACATATTATAATTGCTAATTAATGGAGCTTCTCACAACAAGAATTCCAAGTATGCTTATATCACATCACGGTTACAATGCCATCGCATATATATTTATGTGCATGTCGTATAGGATTTCGTTTGAATCAATTATGATATTGCATTAATTTTTTTAAGCCATTTTAGTTTGAGGATTGATCCCCTATGAATCCATCTTTAAACGAACCCACTCAGATCCTTTATGCATAAAAATGCATAAAAGTTTGATCACCATTCGATCCTATTAAACTGTGTAATTTTTAGAAAATGATGTTTAAGGAGGGATCGATCTCACCACAGAGGATTGATAACATAAGGCTTAACTTATGTTATATGAACTCGGTATGGGTCAGATAGAGATATGTATCTAGATGTTAGACTTGTAAATTTAAAAATTCTAAGACATGAGAATATGTGTAATTCTTAGACACGAAAAATTATAATAATAAATATATTTAACAAATACGTAAATAATGATGTTTACAAGTGTCAAGTAATTATTAACACAACATAAAAATTAAAGAGAATAAGTCAATAGAAAAATAAAATACTACCGCCTAGTTCCCACGGCAACATGGAAGAAAGAAGAAGGATTAATTCTTTTTAGATTTAATGGCATTATAGGTATTGTTGAGTTTGAATGCAATATTTAATATATATATATATATAGGGACAAATTAAAAGGTGGGATACTTTATAAAAGATGTGGGCTAAGCACTCTTTATAATATAAAAATCCCAACCTATATACATTCTACCCTAATTATCTTTCATGAATTGGTTGGCTTTTCTTCTAACCACCACGATTTTCTTTTCTCCTCTTATTTCTTTCAATTGTTAGACTATGCTCATAGTATCTTTCTTCCCCATCGTCTTCTCCTTCCTTTTTCAAGTCTGACTCCATACAGGCATGTCAAACACATATCTTGTACCGGTATCAGTATTGTGTCGTGTTGACACCGATACACTAGGACAAAGTGTCAAGTCATGGTTACAGATTTTAAGAGGGATCAATCCCTCTCCTAGAGGTTCAATCTCGCTGATTGGAATTGGCATTTCTCTTTTTTGCTATTTAAATCGCAATCAGCACCCAATCATCAGTTATGTTTTACCATATCAGAGGGTGACATTTTACATCTAGGTTTCCTATTTTCTAAGACCGTTTATTATAAGTACACCAGTCATCTCTCTGTATTTTTCCATCACATGACGGAGCAACTTTTGGAGTAATAGTTTTCACAATTTGTTTTCCCTACTATCTATGCTCTCTTGACTTAGGCTTAGATCTATATTCTCTCATCTAACATATTAGTGTGGTCATGCTAGTTTAGGTTTGAGATACTGATTTCGAAATATTGCTTAAACAATTTTGCTCTAAGTTATCTATCTACTACTTGTTTACTCTATTTATTTGGTAGAAGCATAGGTTAAGATTATTCAATGCATTAATTCATCTAGAACACATATAGCATTTGTGTTATTTGTGCTAACCTTTCAGGTTATTTCATAGACAAGTTCAATAGCTTGAGGCGAGTTGATCGTAACTTCAATCTGGATCTGTACATCTATCTTGGATATAATGTGAAGAAAAGAGCAATGGCTTATAAGTAAAATACACAAGGACATTATCACTCCAAGGGTAGACTAAGACCTCTTGTACTTGAACATTGATATTTTTATAGTGGATATGATAGGTAGTCTGATAGATGTTTTCCTCTTAGGTCATGTTGACATAGGTTATTTCAACTTATATTTTGTGTCAAATTTTTTTTATATTTTCGCGATTGCGTGTCTGATCATTGTGACTAGTTTATTAATTTGAAATTAATATTTTTTTAAATAATCTATTCATCCTTTCCTTTAGACCTATAAGGTCCATATTAGAACTTTCAAACATATTTCTCTCTCTAGACTCTTTACTTCCTTACAGTACATGCATTGTCTTCTTATATTCCAACTCAATCTGATCAAGCTATCTCTCAGCATGCATACAACATTTCTGAGCTCATATACAACAGTTCTGCATAGATATAAAACTATATGAAAACTATTGTGCATATAAGCAACAATGTTGTGTAAGGGAACATGGGGTTGCAAGCAAAAATCCTTAGAAAAAGGGATCAATATCAAATAGTTGCCAATTTTTTTTAAAGGTATAGATCTCAAGTGACTAGAGAAGAGAAGTTTGTCACACAAGTTGTTAGTAGTTGGCCAAGCTGTTGTGATTAGGTACCCATGTGTCTTTATGTGATTGGTCGTTTCATGTATATATTGTAATTCTTGCCAAAAATAGAGTAATATTATGCAGTTCTATAATGATAATAATATGTTGAAAGTTGGAGGGTTTAGGCACTTATTAAGGGATCACCCAGAATAGTTGATCCAAGTCAAACACACTTTCAAAAGTTATGAAAAAATAGTGGCCTATATCCTTTTAAAATCCAATTGGTATAAGAAGGTGAATATTACATAATTTAACTTTATCTCTCCAAAGTTCCTAGCTGCTCGTTGTCAAATCTTGTCAAGCATCCACATTTCGATGTTTCCAACCAACTTGGTTTTCTGCTAGTTGACACAACACTAGCCCACTTGCTAGGCATGGTGTCAACCCACTTGTTATTAGGCACGGTGCCAACCCACCCTATTACTCGACCCACCTTGACCTTTGTCATACACTATTGGTAACCCACCTGAAGAACATGTGACCAAGCTATGATATCTTTTAAAGTGCGTTGTTTACCGATTCTCTCAAAAGTTTGAGTTGTTAGATATAGCCAACAATCCCGTCAAGTGTATGCTAGCATGCTTAACTATGAAGTTATGAAAAAATGGCTACCCATATCCTTCTAACAACTAATTGGTAATAGACGATGCCATTAAACTATTTAATTCCATTCTCCATAATACCTAAGTGCTCGTTGCCTTTTCACTAGTACAACAAAAGCACTAATTTTCTATCATTTTCTCTAAACTCAATATATTTCTAACACTTCCTTGCTCCTCCTTTTAAAATTTTCTAAGCTTCTACTGAAATTCTATAACAAATTCAAATAAGTTTCAACTTCAACTAGTTACAAAATTCACCATGTTAAAGCTATATTGAGTTGCAAATATGGTTAAACATGTTAAGCAGGTTGTTAAGAGGTTACGAAGGGTTGCCACATGTACTTATTGTATCGATGAAGGTGTAACTAACTTGTGTATAACTAGGCATACACATATTAATAAGATTCATCTTTTCACTCACTGTTTACTCTTTATATTAGTATTGTTTGCATGGTATCAGAGCGTTGATTCTAAGCTTCAAATGAATTGTTGATTTCTCGAATGAGTTCTCGATTTCTCTGATCTTGTGGTAATTTTCTTCTTGATTTCTTTTCTCATGGATGATTCAAACCTTGTTGTTCGCACCTCTGGCATAGCAATCTCAGCTAGTGATGCCTCTCCAACTTTTTCGCAATCTGCAATTATTCCACCAGTGAACTTGTTATTTCCTATCAAGTTAGATTGTTCTGACTATATGATTTGAAAGAAGCAACTATTGTGTGTGATATATGCGTATGGAGTAGAGGATTTCATCGAAGGAACACAAAAAATGCCTAAGAAATTCATGACTAGAACTACAAGAATTGTACCAGAGCTTTTAGTGTAGAGTAGAAACAATGGTACTATTTGGAGCTAGATTAATGGATCAATTTCCTCAAATCTAACTGGCTATCTTATTGAAAGTAAGCCTACCTATGAGTTAAGTAAGATCTATAAAGAATTTTTTTCTTCTTCGACACAATCTCATGTCATGGAATTGAAGCTTCAACTTCAAACTGTGAAGAAAGAAGGCTTAACTATTGATGATTATGTCTTGAAGATGAAAACCTTAGCATGGTGCTATAGGTGAGCCGGTGTCTCGTAGAGATCTTATTCTCTATGCATTTGTTGGTTTAAATCATTTGTTCCATTACTGACAAAGCTAATATTGTGACATTTGAGGAATTTCACAGCAAGCTTTTGGTATATGAGCGTTTGAATCAACAACAGAAAGATGAACAATAGGTTTTTCAGGCAAAGCTTGCCAAGTATGGGCTTGGGAATTCTAGAGGAAATTTTAGGTCCTTTTCTGATCAACAGAACTTGCACCAAACAATTCTCAACAATCTGGTAATGGTTATGGTAGAGGTAAAAATCAAGGTAGAACTCCTTGGTGAGGGGAATGTGCAATGTCAGTTTCATAGCAAAAATGGACGTGTGGCTTCAACCTGTTATACTTTTGAAGAACCTCCTTGGTGGTTCCAATGGCTCTCATAATCAAAATTCTAAGAATTCACCTTCTGCATTTGTTGATTTTAATACAAGTGGTGAAGACTGTTGAAATTAGTCCAATTCACACACAGAGAAACCAAAGAGAAGTCAGAGCAATTAATGTAATGTATGGATCTCTTAGGGAATCCATTTATATATAGAGTATTACATACACCGGTGTCGATTACACAGGATAGACACATCTACGCATGTCAAGGGGCATGAAAGTAAAAACAAGCATATTTATAGTCTGAGGTCGACTACTGCATAACTCGGGCTGGTGGTCGACTCTTTAAATGCCAAAGCTCCATAGGACAGGTCTCTCCCACGAGTGTATTCGTGGGTGTGGACAGAGACAAGTCTTTAGGGGTGACTTGTCTTACCACTCGGACTGTCTACTGGACTCGAGCTATTAGATGGGTCGGGCTCTAGGTCGATCCATATGTCCAAACATCTAGTCTCCCTACTCTTTTAGCTCGTGTTCTGAACTATGATGGAAGAGTAATACCCAGGCAACCAATTTGAACGATTCAATTCCCTTAATAAAGGCATGTCAGTTGATTAGATAGAGAAATGTGGGTCCATGTATTAAGGAGGTGCTTAGGTTGAACCTCATCTTATAATTTCTTGCACATCAGACAAAAATCAAAAGAAAAAAACTTTGTTACCTTTAGCTCAAGCCAAAAAAAATTTCAATTCAGTGGTAAGAAACCATCTCAACACATAGCCTGCTTGCTCGGGTTTTTAAAGTAAAAAACTCTTCGAGTCTAATACTTTTCTACTTTCTTTTCAAGTCGGTTCAAAAAGTCATTCTCATTTTTATTTCAAAATCATCTCTAAGTAATCTCTTCTTCTTGTGTTTTATCCTTTTTTATATTTTGTGATATTTTTGTAGAGAGCATACACAAAGAAGAAACCTCAGGCTCGGCCTCTTGAGAGAGTGATGACGGGCCCAAGACGCCAAGTGCAGAAGGTGGGACCGAGGACCATTGATATTAGTAATGACTCGAGCTTCTTGATGAAGTAGGTCCTAAGCCCCATATGCTTTTTACCTCCTTTCGAGCTCGATGCCACTTCTACTTGTGTGGTCGAGGGCTTAACCTTTGTAATTTTATACTTATTAATGAAAATCAATTTGGTTTTGAGAACCAACTATTTGCTTGCATAATTGTATATTTATATCATTTACAGTGTTTATTTATGATGTTGACCTATCTCCTTGTTATTAGGACGTGTCAGTGAAGACAATCTCCATAGGGGACCTTGCCTTTTCCAAGGTGTATATGTGCAGGGCACTGCGTATGTCTCTAGTGTATCTGATGACTTGCATAATTTGGTATAATTCATCACTTCTCAACTTTAACTTTAGTCCAATTTTATTTATTTTTTATTGAATGTAGATTTCATTATTTTTATTTAAATTTTATTACATATTTGAAGATAATGAAGATCCAAAATTTTAGAAACATATCGTCTAAGTAATCTTATAATTTAAATGAAGCTTTTTTTCAAATCAAATTTAAAATAAGATTTCTATGACTAAATATATATAAAAAGAAATAAACAGCAGAAAGTATATATGTATATCAGATAAAGAAAAAAGGCGCTGATGGTTAATATATGAATATATATATGGATAGAAGGAAATCAGGGGAGAACAGAAAGGAAAACAGCAAAACGGAAACTGAGAAAAAAAGACAACGCTGCAAGAAAGAAAAACAAAAAAAATAAAAAAGAGAACACAGGAGCGCAAAGAAGAAACACGAGAAAATTAAAACGAAAGCAGATTCTATTACGAGTCAATTTTCTATCAATTCCTCTCAGAAAATTATGGTGATTTTGTTTACGTTTAATTTAATTTTTAGCACGAACTAATTTATCTTTATTCTAGGAAAAAGATGTAATTTAATTCCAAACTATGCTTAATTTTTTATGTTAATTTGAATTATTTCTCTGTATATTTATCTGATTATTTTAAGTTTAATGCTTCTAATTAACTGGCCATTAATTAGATGATTTTAATCTTTGATTTACTATCGAAAGAGGAAATTATAGGATAAATTTGGAATATTTCGACATATATAAATATAAAGATCGAAAGATTTGTATGAATCGATGTAGTATTAAAATCACTGGTCTTAATGCTTTCTTCTTTTATTAAATTGCATACTCTTATGTAAATTAATTAACAAAAATGTTTTCAATTGACTATCAAAAGAGACTTTTGGATATTTTTTTTGGAGATTGCTAACAAACAGAGAGAATTAAATTCAATTAATTTGATGAGTAAAGCATAGTGAGAGATTAAGAGAAATCGATTTCCTAGAAGTTTTCTTCTAATTTAATTTTCGAATAATATCTTTATTTTCTTTTCCATATTTTCTTTAAATTGATTTTATTTCAATTACAACAACCTAAGTGATTTTTTTAGATAAAATTGAGATTAGCCTAATTTTGGTATTTGTCAAAAATAAGTTACTAATCCCTAAAGACAATACTCTTTTTATCACTTTATTATAAAACTACGATATTGTGCACTTACAGTTTTGCACTGATCAGTACCTCTTGCGCGAGTTACTAGAAGTCCTATTGATCCCAGGCCTTCCATGTATGGTATGGATAGTCCAAATATTGGGCTTATTATGGGGGTCTCTCTCGCTCCTTGAGGGAACTGGTAGCCTCAATGCTTCACGTCTACTTTGACACCCTCTTCCTCTGTCGTTGCTTTCTACGAGGTCCTTTAAGTATCCTCTGGCCAACCATTCCTCCATTTCCTTTTTAAGGTGCTTGTAGTCTCTCGTCTCATGACCAATATCTTTGTGAAAAGCACATCATTTAGATGTGTCTCTAACGAGAGACTTCATTTTTGGGGGCAACCTAACATTTAGCTCCTCTTCCATCGTTAATATTGCCTAAGCCAGATCCACTCTCAAGGGTGGGCCTCTAAAGGAAGACAGTGACCTCCCCAGATGCCCCTGTTCCCTAACCATTGGTTGCTTACCCTATTGTTTGGCATGAAGTGCTTGTTTTTATTGATTCCGTTACTCTTATTTCTCCTGTTAGGACTTATCCTTCTTCTTTCTTTTCCCAGTCCAACTTTGATATTTGCCTGACCGCCCTGGACTTGACCTAACTCTTTTTCAAGATTGAGGAATTTATTTGCCTCCCCATATGCCTCTTCCAAAGTTTAAGGGACCGTCTTGATTAGTTCTACAAACAAATCGGAGTTCTTTAAGAGACCTTGCCTAAAGGTTTCTATAGTGATAGAGCTAGGGTAATCAAAGATTTCTAACTTCTCTTCCCTAAATCGTTTCATATATGCTTCGATTGACTCACCCCTTTCCTGAATGATTGAGAAAAGATGGTGCGACACCTTCCTTAATGGCTTGTTATAGGCGTAATTGGTGATAAACAACCTTACAAACTATGAGAAAGAGGTTATGGTGTGGGATGCCAGGTTATTGAACCATTTCTGGGCACTATCACAGAGGGTGGCAGAGAAAAGTTCACACATCATAGCATCTCTTTTGCCCTATGTGAGGCTCATAAGGGCCATAGTTGCCTTGAAGTGTTGCACGTGAGTTACAAAGTCCTTAGTTCTTTGATAGTCATGGCACTTGGGAGCATTGAACTTGGTTGATGGTTCGTCATTCTCTAATTCATCAAAGAATGGAGAGACACATAATTGCTCACAGTCCCTATCCACATCATAGGGGACCTTACCCTTTTCTTGTCTTTCATCGGTCATTCTCAAGGACTCGTCTTGCTTTCTGTTAGCTTCCTCCAAAGCCTAAAATTGTGCCTCCCAGTTTTTTCTTTCCAACAACCACTGCTTGTTCTTAGGTCTCACCGAACTGGTAAGGGGATCACCCCAACCTCACATTCTCATTGGTTATGCTCAAATTTAACACGATCTAGTATATTTCCATCGACCAGGTTAGTGGTATGACTATTAAAGGATCTCAAACTTGATTGTGAGCACAGTGTCTTGATTTCTCGTTTGGTTTCCTCGAGTTCTTTTCTTAACTCGAGAAGTTGACGAGCCAACTCCTGATGGAGGTCGATCTTTGTTCTGGCTTCGTCACGAGTTGGCAAGGCGTTGTCTGGCGCTACCGCCACTTCTTCGTTTGCTTGCCTTAGTCGTCCTTCAACGTGCGTCCCTACCATGATGATTGTGATCTTGAAGGTGAGTGGAACAGGTGTTAAGTCTCTCACAGAATTCGAAGTGAATTCTTGAAAGCATGGGATCAGAAGCCAAAGCTCGACCTTAGAATTTGTGCCCCACAGTGGGTGCCCAAATGTTGGAATTGGTCCAATTTACATAAAGAAAGTAGAGATAAGTCAGAACAATTGATGGAATGTATGTATCTCTTAGGGAGTCCATGTATATATATAGTATTACATGAACAGATGTCGATTACACAGAAGAGACACATCTACGCGTGTCAGGGAGTATAAAGTCAAAGTAAGCATATTTATAGTCTAAGGTCGACCACCATATAGCTCGGGCTGGTGGTTAACCCTTCAAATGTCAAGGCTCCATAGGACAGGTCTCTCCCACGTGTACTCATGGGTGCGGACAAAGGCAAGTCTTTAGGAGTGACTCATCTTACAACTCGGGCTGTCTACTGGACTCGAACTGTTAGATGAGTCAGGCTCTAGGTCTATCCATATGTCCAAACAAAGACAATTCTTGGATCCTTAACACAGAGGCCACGCATTATATTACTCATGATTCATCAAATCTTGGTAATGCTACTTCTTATCCAAGGAACGCTGAAGTTCTTACAGGTAATGGTGACTCACTTCCTATTGCACACACCGGTAACACTGTTATTCCTTTTCATAACAAGCACTTCATGTTGAGCCATGTCTTGCACACTCTACATATTTCTTCTATTTTGATTTATGTTCATTGATTGTGTAGAGATAATAATGTTTTTCTTGAAATTTCACTCTAATTATTTCTTTGTTAAGGACAAAACTTCGAATAGAGAGGTCCTTCAAGGTCCACTTGATCAAGGCCTTTACAAGTTGGTGTAAAGTGGAGGTGCTAATGTTTCTAGTCTTCACTCAGATCATCCAATTCCTCCGGTAGCTTTTCTAGCAACTTCAAGTGTTTGGCATGATCGACTGTGCCATAGGTCAGCACCTGTTCTTCAAGAAGTATGGTCTTCTAATAACATCAATGTAATAAAACCCTTTTTCTTCTTCTGTTTGTGTCTTGTGAAGTAACAAAGTCTTATAAACAACCATCTAGAGTGGGTGCTCATGTTTCTGCACTTATTCCTTTTGAATTGTTGTATGTATATATTTAGGGCCTTTTTCCTACTTTTTTTTTTGTAAATGGTGGGTACACTTACTCCTTTGGAATTGTTGTATGTAGATATTTGGGAACCCTTTCCTATTTCTTCTATAAATGGTGAAAGATATTTTCTTCTCGTAGCAGATGATAATACTCATTTTCAACGGATTTACTTTTTACAAACAAAGGATCCGACCATGTCTCTTTTCTTGAAGTTCAAAACTATGACTGAATACCATAATGATGCTAAAATTAAATCAGAGGGGAGTTTAAACCTCTTTCATCCTTTCTTGACAATTTAGGCATCATAATAAGAAAAACTTGTTCACATTCTAATGAACATAATGGTTTAGTAGAATGTAAACATAGGAGGGTTGTTGATACAGGTCTTGCATTGCTCCTCAAGTCTGATGTGTCTAAATCCTTTTGGCCCTATGCCTTTACGACTTTTGTTTTTGTCGTCACTCAGTGCCAACTAGAACTTTGCCACATAGGTCTCCCTATTTTCTTCTCTATGGTCATCTTCCTTGTTACAATTTTCTTAGAGTCTTTGGATGTTTGTGCTTCCCTTGTCTAAGTGTTTAGGAAAAATAAGTTTGATGCTAAGTTTGCATTTTCTTGGGGTATATTCCAGGTCAACATGGTTACTTGTGTTTGGATGCCACAACTGGGAAAATACACATCAGCAAACATTTTGTCCTTGCCAAAACTTTCTTTCCTCGTCTTCTTCTGATCTGTCACATCACCTCGATGACAATGTCAAACAATGTTTCTCCTCCTGTTTTTGGCTCTAGTGTGTCAGTATTTGTTCCTTCTCATCCACACAAGCAACCTGCACCTGTTACTCTTTTATCTGCTAGTCAAAATAGTGCAGAACCTCTTTTGTGTTCTTCTTCACTTATTTCATCCTCAGTTCTTGTTGACACAATTGCATTCCCTGGTCCTAATAATGCTCCTGATGTGTCCTCTGAATATCCTATGCCTATTAGTAATATACATTCTATGCAGACTCGAGTAAAGTCTGGCATTAGGAAGCCTAAAGCTTTCCTGAACACTTCTGTAGTTCCATGGGAACCTAAATCCTTTCATGAAGCCAACCAGTTTCCAGAATGGAGAACAGCCATGGAAACTAAGTTCAATGCCTTGGTTAGAAATGACACTTGGGTGCTTGTGCCTAAGCTTCAAGATCAGAAGGTCACTGGCTGTTTATGGGTACATAAAACCAAGATACTTGCTAGTGGTGGTCTTGATAAGAGAAAGTCTAGTCTAGTTGCTTAAGGATATTTGCAAACTCATGGAATAGATTATAAAGAAACCTAGAGTCATGTGGTGAAAGTTACTTTAATTAGCATTGTGCTTTCCTTAGCTATTTCTTTTTGGTGGTCATTACACCAACTTAATACCACTATTTTGAATGAAGACCTTACTGAGACTATTTTTATAAGACAACCACAAGGTTCTGTGATTCCTTTCAAGCCTGATTATGTGTGCTTGTTCAAAAAGTCCCTTTATGGACTTAAACAAGCTCCCAAAACTTGGTATCACAAGTTAAGTTCTTTACATGGGGTTTCAAAAATGTAGTGTCAGACACAAGTTTGTTCGTTAAAGATCAGCCTCAAACGTTCTTAATTTACTAGTTTATGTTGATGATATTGTATTAACAACCAACAAGCCCTCTCTTCTTCAAGGTTTTATTTCTTAGCTTACTTTTGCCATTATGGACATGGGAAATCTTCACTGCGTCTTGGGTATTGACGTTTCTAGGTCCTCTTCTAGCTCGTTTTAATGTTAAGAAAAGTATATCAAGAGTGTTCTCAACAGAGCTAATATGGCTGAGTGCAAATCTCTTGCCACTCTCATGGTCATGTGGAGTGTTGAGCAAGTATGAAGGTACATCCTTAGAGAATGATCTGTTACAAAATTTAGAAGTATGGTTGAAGCTTTCCAATACTATTGCTTTACTAGACCTAAGCTGGTCATCTCTTTAAGACGTTTCGCGACTCTGCCTAAATTTGTGCAAACAAACACAGTCCCGTCGTTCCCAAGATAAAACAGCTCAGAATCCTTTTTTCTGTCTCGGAACTTCACTACACTGATGAAAACCGAAATGCTACACCTGAAAAATTTGTTGCTCGAAAAACTCAAAAGTAATTTAGGATTGCTAAGAGAATTTTTTCTTGATAAGATGAGTTCGCAGATTGATGTGTCGAAACTAAGAGCTGAGGCCTTCTATTTATAGGTTTCAGAAACCGTGTAACCATTATGATAATAACGGTAATGTCTGGGGATGGAGAGCGTAACAACCATTCTGAATAATGAAGAATAACGACCATTTTTTGAGTAAAGAAGAGTAACGGCCATTTTTTGAGTAAAGACGAGTAACGACTATTTTCTGAGTAAAGACGAGTAACGACCATTTTCTGAATAAAGAAGAATAACGGTCATTTAACGGTCATATTCTAAATATAAGAAAACAACGACCATATTCTAAGTAAAAAAAATAACGGTTGTTTTTCTGAGAAAAAATGTAACAACCATTTTTTGAGTGGAAAAGTAATTTTTTAAAAAAAAATTACAAAAAAATAAAATGTTACCTCACCTTACACACACACACACGGACTCGGACTTGGCACGACCGGCGGCGACGGCAGTGCGAGCGTGCGTGTGTGTAGTATGACATTTGCATGGAACAACTTGTCTTGGTCTACAATTTCTTGTATCACCTTTTGACTTGACAGGTTACTCGAATGTTGATTGAGCAAGTTGTAGTGATGATAGACAAATTATAGGTGCATATTGTGTGTTTCTTGGAAACAAATTAGTGTCTTGGGCTTGTAGCAAGCAAAAGATGGTGGCTAGATCCACAGTAGAGGCAGAGTATAAATCCTTGTCATCTCTTTCTGTAGAAATTAATGTTATATTTGGTTGGATGGAATGGAATCAGAATTGATTCCTTCTATTTTTGTGTTTGGTTGGACTGGGAATGGAATGGAATCAATTCCTAAAGGAGAAAGAATCAGAATTCCTTCTCCCCCTTAAGGAATCATGATTCCATTCCCATTTCAATTTTTTTTTTCAATTTTACCCCAACCTTAAATATAATCCAAATCCTTAAACCCTAAATCCCAAATCCCTAAACCTTAAATCCCAAATCCCTAAACCCTATTTAGAAAAATAATAATTTTAACTCTAAATCTTAACCCACAAATATAACCCAAAACCCTAAACCATATTTAGAAAAATAATAATTTTAATCATAAACCTTAACCCACAATATAACCATAAATCCAAAATCTCAAATCCCTAAATCCTAAACCATATTTAGAAAAATAATATTTTTAATCATAAACTTTAACCCACAAATATAACCCTAAACCCTTAACCTTAAATCCTAAATCTCAAATTCCAAAATTATAAACCATAAACCTCAAATCCTAAATCCTAAAACCCTAAACAATATTTAGAAAAATAATAATTTTATCCCTAAACCTTAACCCATAAATATAACCCTAAATCTTAAATCCTAAATCTTAAATCCTAAAACCTTAAACCCTATTTAGAAAAATAATAATTTTAACCCTAAACTTTAACCCACAAATATAACCCTAAGCCCTAAACCCTAAATCCTAAATCCTAAATCCCTAAATCTCAAATCCTAAACCTCAAAACCCTAAACCCTATTTAGAAAAATAATAATTTTAATAATATATTTTATTTTTAAATAATAATTTCAATAATGTATTTTATCTGACGAAAAAATAATAATTAAATGATATTATTTAAACTTTATTGAATATAGGGATATTAAGGTAATATATAATGTTTTCTATTCCATTTCAGTTGTAAACCAAACACTGTAATATTGATTCCTTCTTTAATTCCATCTTTGATTCCAGTAGTCAAACCAAACAAAATTGTTTCCTTTTCATTCCATTCTAATCCTCATTTTCATTCTCATTCTCATTCCCATTCCCATTCCAATTCCGATTCCATTCTATGAACCAAACGCCAACTAAATGGATTAGATCTGTCTTATCTAAGCTTGATATAGTGTTATCTCAACCACTGATGAGTGCTTGAAAAGCACTATTATTACGTGATTTATTTACACTTAAATATCAAAATAGATTTATATTTGTATAATTCTATCATAAAATAAGCAAATCTATATTTTCAAAATCACGAGTATGTTTTGTTATTTTTTTCAAGTATTTCTGGCTTCAAAATAATTCAAATTAAAAACACTTAAAAAATTGTACCCAAAAGCACTCAATTCACTTAGAAGAATAAAATAACATCATATATAAGCCTTATATATGTATCAACCAAATATAAGGGGGTGAAATACCAAGAAATTTGGAGACAACCAAACCAATCACAGGCACAACAATGGAATTTGTGCCGTGTCACAACCTTCTCGGATCGTAATTGAATGCGTAACAAAATTGACACGGGCGGCGACGGAGGAAAAGGTGTCCCGCAATGCATGACCTCACGAGCCACTATTTTCTCCTACTCTTAGCGTTTTTCCAACTATAAATGCCCCTCTTTGAGTTTTAAAACACAACAAATCATGTAGGTTTTTCAAATAATAGATCAATACTAAAGTTTTGTACATTAAAAGATACAATTGAGCTATTAATTTTAATTGTATTTTTTTATTTTCAAAGTTAATTTTATATACTATTTTAAATGTTATTTTTAATTTACTGGTCATTTATTAAATCTAATAATGTATGGCTAAAAATACTATAAAATATTAGTTATGTTGTTATGTTTTGAAATATTAACTTTGGTAAATATTTTCATAAAATAAATTGATTTTAATTTCTTCATTTAAGATTTTTGCAAAGTTTATTATAAAAAAATATATTGACGACATATTTTTCGTAGTAGATTTAAAATATAAAAGTTAGATTTAAGACTTGATTGTCTAGATCTAATTTAGAATTCATATTCTATTTCCAAGATTTTTATAAAATTTATTATTAAAAAATATATTGAGAACATATTTTTCATAACATATTTAAAATCTGAAAGTTAGTTATCAACGACATCAATTGGTGATTCACGCCTTAAGATATTAATTGGTTTTTATTAACAAAGATAATTACCTTAGGATATTTTCTTAAAAAAAATCAGTAATATCAATTTATATCTTTAATAACCTAATTAATGTCGAACAAACGTGATTAACTAACTAATATATCTCATAAATTCTCTATTGAATATTAAATGTTTATCTCCCTAGTATTTGTTTAATCGATTTTATCTTTAATTTTATGTCCATAGATAACTTTTTAAATCCAAACTTTGTGACAAAATATTTAAGTTTATTTTTCGTTTTTTAAAATTTTGTTGAATTATTTAAAACCATGTAATTTCTCACTGAAAATCAACCTTGAAAGTATACTTATTGTTTTTTACAAAGTGATTTGTATATTTACAAGCTATTTATAAATATATAAAATTTGTGTATTAAGTTTTTGTGCATCAACCACTCTAAGCCTAATAATGTGACTGCCATGTATTTTCATGAAAATCCTATACTTTATCATCGTACTGAGCATATTGACATAGATTGTCATTTCATTGGAGAACAAATTTACGTAAGGAGTTGTTAGTTGAGTATTGTCCCTCAGAACAACTTGCACATTTACTTACAAAACCCTTGAGTAGGCAACGTTTTGTAGATCTTAGAGGCAAACTTTTGGTGTTTCAGCCACCTTAAGTCTGAGGGAGAGTGTTAAGCAGGTTGTTAGGAGGTTAGTAAGGGTTACCACGTGTAATTATTGTATTGATGAGGGTGCAACTAACATGTGTATAAATAGGTATTATACAGATTAATAAGATTCATCTTTTCCCTCACTGTTTACTCTTTCTGTCAGTATTGTTTGCAAAACAGACATAAAAAATAGTTCATATAAAAACCTATACTCGAACTAAATTACGGTTCAAACAACCAAAAGCTAAAACATTACTAAGTTGAGAAACTGAAAAAGAAGACACGGGTATTTCATCAAACAATTACCTTGACGGTGAAATCATAAAGACTCTTCTCCGTGGCTGCTCTTGCATAAACACCAGAAGATCGAAAGTTGAGCAAAAACCCACTAAAATTTGGTGATTGTAAAGAGAACCCATTTTGAAAAATGGCTGATTTAGAGGACCCAAATGAGGATTTAATCGATGGGATTGAGAAAGTCATGGAAGGCCTTGAAGGAGAAAATTTTGGATTTGCCTTTGAACGAATATAAGTATGTAAAGGAGCAGAGAAAGACATGGACGCAATTTCGTTCAGCTTTTGTTTGGTGGGAATTACAATTTAGCAATGAGAATTACGAAGAGCTCTAAAGTAGCTCGTAGTTTTCAAGTCAGAACTCGGAAGTATGTGACTATGTGTTGGTAGGAAATTCCTTCGGCAGATGTTGTTCCACGTGGTCCTTTGTTCTTATTTTCTTACAGATATTTTTATACTATTTTCTGGGGTAGGGATATGTATATTTTGTAGGATAATTCTAATAACCATAAATTATTTTATATTAAATTTATTAAAAATATTTAATAATTGTATTGTATTCTCTATTTTTTAATAAATATATATGGTGTTTTTATATAGAATATATAAGTAAAATAAATATATATGTATTTTTTATAAGATAATTCTCACGACCATAAATTATTTTATATTAAATTTGTTAGAAATACTTAATGATTGTATTATATTTTCTGTATTTTAAACAATATATATGATGTCTTTATATTGGAGTTACAAGTACACTAAATGAATATGTATTTTTTATAGGATAATTCTCACAATCATAAATTATTTTATATTAAATTTGTTAGAAATACTTAATGATTGTATTGTATTCTCTGTATTTTAAGGAATATACATGGTACCTTTATATAGAAGGTACAAGTAAACTAAATGGATATATATTTTTTATAGGATAATTCTCACAATCATAAATTATTTTATATTAAATTTGTTAGAAATACTTAATGATTATATTGTATTCTTTGTATTTTAAGGAATATACACATTGTCTTTATATAAGATGTATAAGTAAACTAGATATGCCTAAACAAATATACATTAACAGTCCCCTTCAAACTCAAGGTATATGTGAGAACAGCTTGAGATTATCAAACAAATTACGAGTGTATCCCTTAGGAAGTGTCTTAGTGAAGATATCTGTAAATTGATTGTTGGAGGAGACAGGGAAAAGCTTGAGAGCATCATGGACAAGATGAGAACGAATAAAGTGACAATCAATCTCGATGTGTTTAGTCCGCTCATGGAAGACATCATTGTGAGCAATATAAATGGCATTCTGATTGTCACAATAAAAGAGGAGTAGCAGAGGATGTGGACACACCCAAATCCTTAATAAGCCATCATAGCAAAAGGAGCTCAGATGTGGTATCAGCAAAAGCATGATATTCTGCCTCAGTACTGGAGTGGGCCACGAAAGTTTGTTTCTTACTTCACCAAGAAATCAAAGAAGAACTAAGAAGAAAGCAATAACCTGTAGTGGACCTGCGATCAGTGGGATCTCCTGCCCAATCAGCATCAGAGAATGCACGAAGTACAAGAGAAGACTGAGCTGAGTAGAAAAGGCCATGGAAGAGAGTACCTTTCAAGTATCATAAAATGCGTAGAACAACAACATAATGAGTCGATCGTGGAGCAGACAAATACTAGCTCACCTAATGAACAGCATAAGAAATGTATGGACGAGTAACTGTAAGATAAACCAGGCTGACAACCAATCACCAGCTTGAGATAAAAGGTCAGATGCATACTTGGCTTGAGTAATATAAAGACCATATGTGGAACGAGTGATCTCAAGACCCAAGAAATAGTTGAGATGTCCAAGGTCTTTCATCTCAAACTGTTGACTAAGAAAATCCTTGAGTTCTTGAATGCCACTGAGGTCATCACCAGTTATGATCATATCATCCACATATAGGATATGCCAACTACAAAACACCAAAACTAATAACTCCAAAAGAAATAGTAAGAAATTATTCTGCAGCACTACAACAACAACCAATAGCCCCAAGCAGATTGACAAATCTTAGAAACATAGCAAGGCCTCATGTGCTATTTAGAGAAACATCTCCACCAAAGACATCAAAAACATCAAAAATAGTAAAGCATTTAGTACTATTCAGGGAGACATCTCCTAAAACTACTCCAATAATTGAAGATGAAAATGACCAATATAGAAACCTCAGCAAACCACAATGGTTAAGTCTCTATAATTTGGCCAAAAAATCTACCCAAGAATATATTAAAGATATGAAATTCTATACTACAAACAAGGAATTTCCTGCATAAAGTAAATTCAATATATTGGAATGAGCTAATCCAATATTTGTGTATAAAGCATTCCATGCAGAACTAATAGAAAATAAATATCCAGGAATTAATTTAAGTGAGTTAAATTATTTCCCAGAAAATTTTAAAAGAGCAATCAAGAATTTCAGAAGAAAAATTAAAGTAGGTGATAAACCTGTTTATCTTAGATTTTTAGTTCATTAATGGAATGAAATGAAAAAGGAAGTATTAGTCCTTACCACTTTATCAAGATAAGGATTTCCAACACAAATAGAAAGGTTCCTAAACCAAGGCCACTTCCAAAAAATGAATTCAACACAGAAGAACTTTGTGTATTAAGAGGTCAAATGTTAAGCCAAATTTACTATGAACTCAAGAAGATTGATAATTCTACTGAGATTAAAGTAAATTATTCAACTAGTAAAGTCATCATTATTTCTCACAGTAGCATGACATTGTCAGAAGAAGATGGTGAAAAAATCACCAAATATGAAACCAATTTTAATTGCAACAACCTAGAAATTGGTCAAGAAACAAGAAAGATATTCTACTTCTATGCTAGAAAATCCACCAAAGACCACAGATGTATTCTCTGTATCAAAGATCAAGAAGATGCAGATGCATCATCATCAATGTCATCAAAGGAACCGTCGACAGAAAATGACAAAGAAAAATAAGAAAAGAAACGCCGACATAAGACTACAAAAGAAATAAAGATGTAGATCCCACGCCTTAGTCGACAGCGTGTGCCAAGGAAAAAAGTAGTTGATATCCTTTAAAGTGTAAAAGCAGATGAATTATTAAAATAAGGGTAAAATAATTATTTTAGTTTTGTAAACATGGATTCCTTGTTCTATAAAAGGAACCCTTATTATCATTTCAGGACACATATGAATACACAGAAATTCAGAACTCTCTACTCTAAAACACTCTAGCATAGAAAACCTCTCTATCTAAAAATCTCAAAACCAATAATGTTATAACCAGTAATTATGAGTTGCTAAGTGATGAGTGCTCAAAAAGCACTAAAATAACCATGATTTTATGTACATTAATTGATTAAAAATATATATATTTATATGTTTTATCATATATTTATATAAATTTGTCTTTTTCGGAATCACGGGTATTTTTATTATTTTTCAGGTATTTTGGCTTAAAAACGCAATTTAAAGACTCAAAGAGGAATACTTGAAGCAATACATCACAAATATATTAATAAATAAGTGGGAAAAGGTCAACAAACATGGAAAAATTGGACAAAATGGGTCGAAAATGTCAAAAATGTCAAAAAGATGGAAATCGCGCCCATTGCCGTGCGTCGCTGTACGCCTACGCGTAGTGCCCACGTGTCTTGCAACGCTGTTCACGCGCGCCCGTAGTGCCCAGTAGCCCCCTTCGCGTGCCCAACGCCTTTTCGCCCCATTTTTCACGTGCGGCCCGACGACGTCACGCCGACGTCATTAATGACCTCGATTTCCATTTCGCGTTTTAACATTTTTTAACATTTTTTTACTCATTTTTTCTCTCCATCCTCACCTATAAATACCCCCTTCCCTTCACTTCAAAAACACCTCAAAACACACTTCTCTCTTCTTTCTTTCTCTCCATTTCTTAGTTTTTAGGTTTTTTAGTTTTTCTTATGTTTTAGCTACTTTCTCTTAATTTTAGAGTTCTTCCCTTTGGGAAGAACTAGTTATGTTTTGTAATTTATTAGCTTTTTGATTCAATAAATGGGAGTGCAAATTCGTTTGGAGGTTTTCTAGCAACGGGAATGGCATCAATCTTGTAAGGATTTTATTTTCTTTAGTTATTTTTTATGCTTTATTCTTACATGTTATATTTAATTTGTCTGTGATTAAATTTAACTGTGCTAGCTGTTTGTAAAAAAATGATATAATAATAACATTGTTATGCTTGCGAAATATTAAATAGGTAAAAATCTCTAAAATGAATTGATTTTATTTTTATTCAAGATTTTATATTAAGAATGTTAGAGAGAAATATATTATTTTTCATTACAAAACTTAAATCTGAAAATTAGATTTTAAGGTTTAGTTATCCTATTCGATTTAGAGTAGTGTTCTTTTATTTGTTGGTACAATCGCCCGGTAGTTAGAGTGAAGCTCTATTTCAAAAGTTTTTATAAGAATTATTATCTGAAAATGTATTGACAACATGTTTTCAGTAGTGGTTTTAAAACTTGAAAGTTAGTACTCGGATAACTAAATTCTTAGGTTTAATTTGGACACCTTGAATAAAGTTTAAACTATCTAACCCTACCAAATGTGGCATTTAAATGGTTCATTTTCAATCTCTTAGAAAAAGGAATTAATTTAATTAACCAAATTAGTTATCAACCCCACCCATAGGTGTTAATTGATTTGTCTAGTTAACAAAGAATATCTAAACCCACCAAAGGTGGTATTCATACCAAAAAGGGAGAATCAATAAATATCAATTCATATATTTAATAACCTAAATAATATGAGCAAGCATAATTAACTTAGTTATTATATCCATAAATACTCCACTATTTATAAAAGATAAAATTTTCATGAATGTTTATTGAATCTATGTTTAATTTTATGTTATTAGATTAAAAACACAAAACCCCAAAATATCGTGACAGGATGTTTAGGATTTAATTTCGTTTTTAAAAGTTTGAATAATAAATTAAAAACCACATACATTCCTTCCTTAGATCGACCTTGGGAGTATACTTATCATTTTCTACGAAATGATTCGTGCACTTGCGAGAGTTTTACAAATATTAAAACCAAAGTATTGGCAGGATCGGTGATGCCGGTTTTCGTTCATCACTAAGCACCCCTTTCAAGGTTCTTAGTTGGCCTTAAATTGTAATAATTATTATTCTATGAATAAAATGGAGTTCAATTACTCTTTTTAGTAAGTCAACTATTTGACACCATTTATGTACGGATGTAGAAGACTCACCATTGCCAATAAGGCATTGAGGTTTGAGCAAAGTTTAGGCATAATAGGTGTAACAAAAGAAGACCAACAGAAGGGAAGACCGTGGTAAACCCATCAAATTCAAGTATAATAATTATAAATTTAAGCTAGTTATGAATCTTGAATGTTTAAATATTTGCTTACAACAAGACATAATATTGCTAAAATCGGAAAATAGAAATTATTTTTAGAAATAAACAACTAATAATTCCAATGGAAATCAAAGATAAAAATCTAATTCTATTAGAAACATTTGATGAAGGTTATCTCTATCATTTAAATGAATATTTTAAAAATGAAGATTATGAAACTTGTGTTAAAAATTTTAAAAGATTTAACACCTTATTAGATAGCTATACAGATTATATTAAATCTATTACAAGCATCATAGATCATCTTGTTTCAAGGACATTAAAAGACTATTTTAGTAAAAAATATGTGAGAATAGAGGAAGAAGAATTCAACAACTTAATGTTTATATATTAGTTCCTTGAAAATTATAAATACATTGTATGTACACAAGAAAAACCTACTTGTATACTACGAATAGGACAAAATAATATACATTCAACACATATGATTTATCAATATAATACTCTATAAACATCGAATCATTAATACATAAATTAGAACTATTAGATTTAACAAATGAAAGAGTAATTTTTAATTTTAAAAGACAATTAATAGATTCAAAATTAGAATTAAGCAACCAACATAATGAAGAATATAATATACGATGCAATTGTAATGAATATATAAGAAAATTAGACTTATACAGAAAAATAATAAGCTTTTTAGACAAATTATTATCTTCAATAAATAGACAAAGACCACAAATTAGGTCAATATTAACCCCCGATTAAAAATTGTATCGATCCAAAAAAATTGGTATCATAGACTAGGAATAGTAATCTAAATAATAATAGATGAAAAATTAACATCATTAAAATATAGGAATATTTTTGATATTTTATAAACCTCAAGGACATGATTGAATATATATCAAACCTCAGAGACATTTGAGATAATGTTTTCCATTCCACTGGTGAACTTGGTTTGGTTCAATAGAATTAATCTTAATCATTTAATTGATAAAATTAAAATATAATAAAAAGTAATTTAAGTAGATAAGTTTTTTGAACTTTTTAAAAGAATTAATCTTTAACATTTAAAATTAGAATTAAATTTTAAACATTTATTGAAAAAAAGATACAAACTAAGATCTTTTAAATAGAAATATTTGATACTTAAAACAATTTTATTTAACATATTGGAAAATATATTTTTATATTTTTGTTCTTTAGAAATGTTTTTAAAATAATGACCAAACATCTCATTATTTTTTAAAATTGTAGAAAAATATTTTTGGTAATGATTTGAAAACAATTTTTAAAAATTGTTTTGAAGTTAAACGATCAAATAAATCCTAAATGTTTTTGAGATATTAAGTATTAAAAATTAAAATTTAAAATTTAGGTGAGACACATTTATATTTTATACAAGTAATTTCAAAATTTAATATATATTATACCTAAAATTTTATTTGTTAAAAATTGAGGTGGGTTATATGTCCCTCCTCACCTTTATTTAGGGTTGTAAATTTAATCTAGTCTCACTAAAACCTGAATGACCAGTCTTGATCGAACTCAACTTGAAAGACAATTAGGCTTAAGTAAGTTTTGTATAGCCTCAATAATTTTAGGAATGACTTTAGGATCAAATATTTATATTACAAGTCCAAACTCAACCTGAAATATGAGTTAAATTTAAATTTTATAATATATATATATATATATATATATATATATATATTTACATATGTTTGTTAGAAATGAATTTAAATAAAAAAATATTTTTATTATTTTATGACCGTTATTTCATAAATTATGTAACTATCATTTTCATAATTATATGACCGTTATTTTCATAATTATGTGTCAGTTACTTTTATGACCATTATTTTCATAATTATGTGACCGTTACTTTTATGACTGTTATTTTCATAATTATGTGACATTTACTTTTATGACCGTTATTTTCATAATTATGTGACTGTTACTTTTATGACGTTTATTTTCATAATTATGTGACTGTTACTTTTATGACGTTTATTTTCATAATTATTTTACCGTTATTTTCATAATTTTATGATCGTTACACATATTGTTTCAACTACAAATAGGGCAATAGCCTTCAGTTTAGAATATAACATAACAACTCAAAAATGCTTTGCAAAACCAAAGAAAAGAAAAATTCAGAATTGTTTTATCAGATTTTCGAGCAACATAAATATTTGAAAGGTGTAGTATTCCGGACTTCATTAGTGCATTGAAGTTCCGAGACAGAAAAAGATTTTGGGATGTTTTATCCTAGGGACAACAGGACTGTGTTTGCTTGCACAAATTTGGACAGAGCCACGAAACGTCTTAAAAAGAGCGACCTAGTCCGCGACTCAACCCAAGCAGTTCATTTTAGGTTATCGGTAATATTGTTCCAATACTATTTTAACATACTTGTATCAACAATTTTAAGACGTTTTATTATCTGCCATGTCTTCTGAAATGTTAACTGCTGATTTCAACAAACCATTTTGTTTTGAGGAACTACACTTTAAAAAATGGAGACAAAAAAAGTTATTTTTCTTAACCATGTAAAATGTCACTTTTGTTCTTATTATTGAAAAACCAACACTGCCTAATTCTCATACTGAAGCTACAACATAGGATTTAAACACCTGGATAGAAAATTATTTTCTATGAAAAATTTTTTATTCTTAATGGATTAGCTAATGACTTGTATGACTATTATAATTTTGATAAGTATGTTAAGGAAATTTGGGAAGTATTTCAAAATAAGTACGATACTGAGGAATTTGGAACTAAGAAGTATGATGTGAGTAGATACATGAAGTATCAAATGATTGATGACAAATCTGTGGAAGCTTAATCACATAAACTGCAGAAGATAGCACACGAAATAACTTTTGAAGGTATAACTTTAATTGAACAATTTCAAGTAGCTGTTATTATAGATAAATTACCCCATGCTTAGAAAGACTTTAAGAATACACTTAGACATAAAACTAAGGAATTTTCTTTAGAAAGTCTTATAACCCATTTAAGAATAGAAGAACAAGCACGGAAATAAGACCAAAAAGATGAAGTACTCATTGTCTCAAACAATAGTACCAATAAGAAACCCTCATCTGCAATTCTGAAACCTAAAGGTAGAAATATGAAAACTCAGAATCGCAATAATAACCAAAACTGCAACCACCAAAATAGAAACAAAAACTATCCTCCCCAGAATGGACCTTAACCCCCTTAAGGAATAACACATTCATGTGTTATAGTGGTAACATACCTGGCCATTTGGCTAGGAACTGCCAGAACAAGAATCATCCTACTCCACAGGTGAACCTTACCGAAGATCAACTTATTGCTATAATTTCTGAAGTCAATTTTGTTGATGGATCTGAGGGGTGGTGGTTGGACGCCGATGCTTCTCGCCATGTCTACTATGTTCGAGACATGTTCAAGTCCTATTCTGATTCTGAGGATAAGAAAGTGCCACTAGGCGACTCCCACTCCACTAAAGTTATTGGTACTGGTGAGGTGGAATTGAAGTTTACCTTTGGAAACACTATCATCTTGAAAGATGTCTTGCATACTCCAAAGATGAGAAAGAACTTAGTTTGAGGATATCTTCTTTACAAAAATGGGTTTACTCAAACTATAGGGGCTGATTTATATACAATAAAAAATATTTTTTGTTGGGAAAGGGTACGCCACTAATGGCATGTTTAAATTGAATGTTGAGTTCCTTTAATATTTGGCATGCTATACTTTGTCATGATAATAAATGCATAATCAAGAACATGAGTAGCTTAGAACTAATTCCTAAATTATCTTTGAATGATTTTGAAAAATGTGATTTTTGTAGTCAAGTTAAAATAACCAAAACTTCACATAAATTAGTAGTTAGAGAATCTGAACCTTTAGAATTAATACATTCTGATATATGTGAACTTGATGGAAATTTAACAAGAAATGGAAAACTCTATTTTATAACTTTTATAGATGATTATTCAAATTACACTTATGTATATCTAATGAAAAATAAAAGTGAAGCGTTTGACATGTTTAAAATATTTAGGACTGAAATTGAGAATCAACTTAACAGAAAAATAAAAATGTTTCGAAGTGATAGAGGTACTAAATATGATTCTAATATCTTCAATGATTTTTATAAAACTCATGGAATCATTCATGAAAAAACAACACCTTATTCTCCTGAAATGAATGGCAAAGCTGAAAGAAAAAATAGAACTTTTACTGAATCAGTAGTTGCAATTTTATTAAACTCTGGTGCTGCTTCCCATTGGTGGGAAAATTTTATTAATTGTTTGCTATGTGCTAAATATAGTGCCTAAATCTACTAGTAAAATTTTACCATCTGAAATTTTGAAAAATAAGAAACTTAACTTAGTTTAAAACTTGGGATTATTTAGTCTATGTTAGGATCCTTGATCCTTAAAAAGAAATAAAACTTAAACTTACTAGTAGAACATACGAATGTGTATTCATAGGATATGTTTTGAATAGTAAAGCTTATAAATTCTATGACTTAAATGATCATAGTTATAATCAAATGATGTTGACTACTGTGAACATAGGTTTCCATTTAAATTGAAGAATATTGGGGGCTCGTCTTCTAGTTGTTTACCCATAACTAGAACTAGTAAACAAAATGAGGAATTAAACATTGAAATTAGGAGAAGTAAATGAGCTCGAACCCTTAAGGACTTTGGGTCTGATTTTTATGCTTATACCATAGAAGAAGATTCTCAAACTCTTCAAAAAGCCTTATCTTCTTTAGATGCCAACTTATGGGAAGAAGCCATAAATGATGAAATAGACTCTTATGAATATAATAGAACTTGGCATTTAGTTGACTTATCTCCTGGTTGCAAAACCATAGGATGTAAATGGATACTAAAGAAGAAATTAAAACTCGATGGTACTATTGAAAAGTAGAAAGCTCATCTTGTAGTCAAAGGGTATAGGCATAGGGAAAATGTAGATTTCTTTGATACCTTTTCACCAGTCATACGAATAAATTCCATACGTGTACTTTTCTCTCTTACTGCTATCCATGATTTAGTAGTGCACCAAATGGATGTCAAAACTACTTTCTTAAATGGTGACTTGGAAGAAGAGATTTATATGGACCAACTTGAGGGATTTGTTATCCCAGGTTAAGAAAATAAAGTTTGTAAACTATATCAATATTTGTATGGTCTAAAACAAGCACTTAAACAAGTCTTGAAATTTTTTGATAATATAGTTATCCCACATGAATTCAAAATGAATGAAAGTGACAAATGCATTTATTATAAATCAAAAAATGACATTTACATTATTATATGTTTATATGTGGATGACATGATTATTTTTGTGTCAAATATTCATGTTAATGTGAAAATTTGTTATGTGCTAACTTTGATATGAAAGACCTCGGAGAAGCGAGTATAATCCTTGGTATAAAGATTACTAGGTTTGAAAAAGGGAATTTCTCTAAATCAATCTCATTTCATTGAGAAGATCTTAAAGAAATATAATTACTTTAACTATAAACCTGCATGTACTCCTTATGATCCTAGTGTAAAGTTGTTTAAGAACACCGGGGACGGTGTTAGATAAACTGAGTATACGAGCATCATTGGTAGCTTACGTTATGCTACTGATTACACTAGACCAAACATAGCTTATATTGTGGGACTACTACGTAGGTTTATCAGTAGACCTAGTATAGAGCATTGAAATGCAATTGAAAAGGTCATAAGATACCTTAAGAGAACTATGAACCTTGGATTATATAATAAGAAGTTTCCCATTGTTCTAGATGGATACAGTGATGATGATTGGAACACTCTATCAGAAGACTTCAAAGTAACTAGCAGTTATATATTTAGCATTGCTAGTAGAGCTGTTTCTTAGAAGTCTAAGTAATAGATAATATTGGCTCAATCTACAATGGAGTTTGAAATGATAGCACTAGCTACTGCTAGTGAAGAAGCAGGATAGTTAAGAAATCTATTAGTTGAGATCCTTTATGGGAAAGATCGATACCAACTATCCTGATCCACTACGATAGTACCGCGGCTATTGCAAAGATTTAGATCCGTTATTACAACGACAAGAGACAATAGATACACAGTACTGTTAGAGAATTTCTCTCTACAGGAGCTGTAAGAATGGATTGTATATGTACTGATGAAAATTTGGCTTATCCTTTGACGAAAGGATTAACAAGAGATAAGGTTTTCAAAAACCTCGAAAGGAATGTGACTGATGCTCTTAGAATGAAGAGTCACTCATGATGGTAACCCAACTTATAGATTGGAGATCCCAAGAAATAAGTTCAATGGGTAATAACAAGTTATGAAGTGATATGAGATGAATCATGCTATTATGAAGTCACATTCTATGTTGTTAGAAGCATGAAGTCCTGAAGCGACAGAAATGATAAGTTAATTATTAAACTCTTAATGAGTTCTATACTCTATGTGGAGTGGAGTACGTAGCTACATGAGTACTCTTGATAGACTCACCTATGTGAATGTGGAAGTATGGTCGCTTTCTATGAAAATTTTGGGAAAAAGTTACTAGAGCATTCATTATACTGGGATACACGTGCATGGCCGTAAATCACGGGCTTTTTGAACTACATCTTGGAAAGGTTGTGTGTGTAGTGTTGTTAGATATAGAGTTCAAAACTATGAGTTACTCTAGTATATTCTAAAGCATCAACACTATGCAAAGGTTCAAGTCGATAGACACCTTTTACTTATGCACAATCTTATACTTTTAATTGATAGGTTGATCGATGAAACTATTTTTATTTTAAATTCAAGTGGGGGATTGTTAGAAATGAATTTAAATAAAAATATATATTTTTTATTATTTTATGACCGTTATTTCATAAATTATGTAACTGTCATTTTCATAATTATATGACCATTATTTTTATAATTATGTGTCAGTTACTTTTATGACTGTTATTTTCATAATTATGTGACTGTTACTTTTATGACTATTATTTTCATAATTATATGACCGTTACTTTTATGACCATTATTTTCATAATTATGTGACTGTTACTTTTATGACCGTTATTTTCATAATTAGTTGATCGTTACTTTTATGACCATTATTTTCATAATTATATGACCGTTACACATATTTTTTCAACTATAAATAGGGGCAATAGCCTTCAGTTTAGAATATAACTTAACAACTCAAAAACGCTTCTACGGTTCTTTATAGCAAAACCAAAGAAAAGAAAAATTCAGAATTGTTTTATCAGATTTCTGAGCAACATAAATATTTGAGAGGTGTAGTATTCCGGACTTCATTAATGCAGTGAAGTTCCGAGACAGAAAAAGATTATGGGCTGTTTTATCCTAGGGACGACAGGGCTGTGTTTGCTTGCACAAATTTGGATAGAGCCGCAAAATGTCTTAAAAAGAGTGACCTAGTCCGCGACTCAACCCAAGCAGTTCATTTCAAGTTATCGATAATATTGTTCCAATACTATTTTAACATACTTGTATCAACAATGTTAGATCATTATTTTATAATTTCTTACATCATTTAAACTTAAGCACTAATTTAAATCAATTAAAAGTTTTAAAAAGTCAAACCCGAATCTGCATGAATATTTTAAGATTAAAATTTAAGCTTACATTTAATTTAAAACATTCAATTCAACCCAATAATATTCAACTTGAGTCTGGAACAAGTTGTCTAAATTTACATTCCTACTTTCATAGAACCTTTTTATCGATTGTGATTTTTTTCCTATGTATTTTGAAAACTTGTTTGGAGAGGACTATTGTACTAATAAAGTCTTGTTATTGAAATAGTGTAAATATAAATGAGAATATAATGAAAATAATATTAAAAATGGTTCGAAGATTACATAATTGGAGAGTTATTGAAATTTTAGAGGAGATTAAGCAACCAATTCTCTTACAAATTTAAGTTGTTATTAAGTATTAACTTATATGATTAAAAATAAATAATTTTTCTACCATCGAACTTTGCAAATTATTATAAAAATATCATCAAATTTTAAATTGTTACTTTCATACTATTAAACTTTACAATTGATACGAAAATGCCATCAAATTTTTTTGTTTACTTCTATACTATTAAACTTTACAAAATATTACAAAGTACCAATGACGTCAATCAATTTAATTACGGGAATTAATAATAAGTTATGTCGATGGTATTTTTATTACATTTACAAAGTTTAATGCTATGGAAGTAATAAAAAAGCTCAATGGTATTTTTGTAACATTTGTGAAGTTTAATATTATGGAAGTAATAAATCAAAGTTTGATGGTATTTTTGTAACTAAGTTCGATGGTAAAAAAATTTATTTACCCTATAATATATTTGAGTTATAACACTCCACTGGCCATGTTTTAGCACTTTTTCTAAATTATTGGGCCCTCGCTTATAAGTTTAAGTAGAATTGTAATTTGCTATCATGACTTATGAGTTAGTAGATAATTTTGAATGCCCAAGTAAGATAGAATCTCTTCAGATGAATATATAATAGATAATTTTTGAAGGACTTATAAAGTAAAGATATATTTTTATGTCAAGTAGAAGTGAAAGAAAAATATCCATTTAATATTAGTAATAATATTGGAGTTGAGGAGGTTTGAACTAAGAACCAACTACTATATTGATATATGAACTTAGTTTTTAACCGGTAGATTTATGGTCACGATTAAGTTAGCGATGATATATGTCATACTTCTAGAACATGTCAAGAAAAAAATGAAACTTATAAAAAAAACTCAAGATATGGAAAGAAATCTAAAAAATCATAAAGATCCAAACAACTTTATTAAACACATACATGAGTCAGCAACATCTGCTACTCTAGAAGTCTTGAATTGCTTCATGACATTGTGATCATTGTTAACTTCCAACCACTTTTGTATAAGTTGAAAAACTGTTTTGTCAAGTTAAAGTTGCCGATGACTTGCAGCAACTGCTACTCTTTCAACTGCTTCAAATCCATCAGACTGTAAAGTTGAAAGAAATTAAGAGAGCTTGAATAGAACCAAAGTGTGGAGACGACAGACAAAAAATAATTAACATCAACAATAACATTCTTGAATAAGAGAAAGTACGAAACTATGAATAATATATATGTGTGTACAAATATATTATTGGGGTTGAAACAATAAATGACTCAAAATTAATCAATAGTTTAAGGTACAAAGGATAAAAATTCTATGTTGACTAATGTCTATTTTGTATTAATTAACTTATCAAATAACTCAGAGAAGGTTCATAGTATTTAAAACAGAACATACTACTTACCACTAAGTGGCATATTTCAAACAAATCCACTTTGGGGGATGTCTTTGAGCCATAGCTGCATTCATCATATGTAATAAGTACCATAAAAATTGTATATTTCTTACTGGTTTTTTTTTCATTTGTTTGATTTAAGAGCTAGTAGTAGGATGTATCAAGGTAAAAATTAAAATGATGAGAAATGTAGACAAAAATTGTTTAGCACTGACAGTTCAAAAAATAGTTAATTTACCTACCAAACATCAAATGGAGTGTCTTATGATGTGCCATAGATGTTATAGAAGCTGACAACATTTGGTAGTTTAGCATTGCTTAACACTCGCAAGTACCAGCAGCCCATTTAAGAGTAGCCAATCGCAGGGCTACTGACTTTCCATTATAATTTAGCTACAGTTATATAAAATTTAACAATGACCACGACTCTAGTTTAAGGGGGAGAAAAAGCAATGTTAGAGATTTAGATGAATGAAGATTATAAAAACTGATTACTTACGAAAGAAAAAAAGCAATGACGTGGAATATTCTACTAAACTTTGTAAGGCAAATAATGCTTAGAAGAATACCTCGTTATTTCTGAATGCTTCTTGAAACAAATTGATACTTTTAATTGTACCATAGGATTCCAAGTCAACTTTAGCTTTCCCATCTTTGCAATGCTTATGTTACCTTATTGTTACGTCTCGTTCAAATTGTCCCTTAAAATCCAAATAAATGATGGTTGTCTAAAGGATCTAGACTCTTCTACATGAGAAAGTTGTAGAGTGACCTAGAGATGTCTAGATGGAGTTAGAGTTGGATGGACTCAACTCAAACCTTGAAGACTCTAAAATGTTCTAGAGCACGCTGGAAGATGGTAGAAGGTGCTGGAATATGCTAGAAGGTACTGGAATATGCTGGAAGGTGCTGGAATATGCCAGATGGTTCATGAAGGATGTGGAAGTCTCTAGAAGCTTACGGAACATCCTAGAACTAGTATGAAGGAACTAGACACTCCTAGAAGACTCTAGAGTTGGCTAGAAGGTCCTAAAACCTTGTGGCATATTGTAGATAAAACTAGAACACTCTTATACATTCTAGACTTAGAATGATCTAGAAAGTTGTTGCATAGCCTTAAGCTTGGAGCCACACTATAAATAGACCCATTGGTCTTCATTTGTATTCATCTTAGGAAATATTAGGAAATTGTAAGATAATCTCTCTCTAGAGAAATACAAGGCATTCTTTACAAATTCTCTTGTGTTCTTACTTTTGCTCTTGAATCCTCTCAATCTCTAAGTTTCTTTCTAATCTCTTTGGAGAGTTTTTGTTGGGGTGAAAGACAGGCTTAGTGTAACGAACCGTGTTAAGTACCGCACGATCGCTATTTGAAATTTAAGGTCGTGACATTATGCTCAGATATCATATTAGAAATCAAACATAGTAGAGCAGAAAGCGAAAGAAGATTATTCATATTTTAGAACAATTTTCTATTTATAAATAAACTTGGATACCTAAACTTTAGTGACACAAAACAATATTGGATAAATAAGGTAATGATAATATTTTAATTTATTAGTTTTAAATTAATAAGAAAACACAATATTTTATATTTATTATTTTCAACAAGTAACCCTCTTTACTAAAAATAGATAACATCTATGTTTGTTTAGACAAATACACAAGACCTTAAATATAATAAAGATAATAAAAATAATTAGATGATAAATATCCCACAACATATGATTGTGTAGAGTTGTGCATATAAGTAGTTGCTTATCAAGATTAGCCTTGAAATCATGATAATATTTTCTTGTTTAAGTCAACCACTAATAAATAATTCACTACTATAATATTAACATATGACATCGGTTTTTAATCATGATCGTAGGTACCACGGTTATAAAAATCGAGATCTAAGTGAGAGAGACCATAGACTGTTACTTATGGTCTTGATTTTTAACCGAGGCCGTAGAAATACCTTATGGCTCATTTTTTAAAGACCGAGGGCATATGACTATTTGATCACGGTCTTATAATCAAATGACATGTCTATTGTCTCAGTTACACTTAAATCTTGACCATAAACATCTCAATTAACCTTATTTTTCAATATAAATTAAAATAAATTGATAAATTAAGAAAATTAAAAGTCATTATATTAAAATTAAGAAAGAAATTACATTTAAGAGTTTATATATGCACTAAAATATAATAAAGACTTACTATAGCTAAATAATTAAAGTATTCCAAAATATGAAATACATACAAAATATTTACTAATATCAATACTAATCAAATTGTTCACAATCTAAATCAATATGAGAGATATTTTGCATGACACATTGTCATAATTTTCTTCAAAATCCTATTCCTTGGCAACATCTAGATGAAAAAAGAAGAAGAAAAATGCATCATTTAGAAGCTTAATTCCAAGTTTATACTGGCATGTTATGCAACCTTACAACTGACAATGAGGGAAAATGTAAAGCTAACAATATAATAACAAACCAAAGTGATATTCCTTCAAGATATGGAAACAAAAAGTGATGAAAGAGTAGAATTTGACAAAGATGTATTTACCTTTAAATTTATTTTGCACCATAATGTTGAAAACTATGATTTCAATCAATTCCTAAACTAAAAAAGAGAAAGTTAACGAACAATAAGAGGAAAACCCATTAACATTCTAGAACCTCAAAGCATAAATTACCAAGTTAACAAAGGATTTACAATACATATGATAGCCATATTTAACAGGTAACGAGAATAAAATGTTTTGGTAATACAAAAGATTATTGCAATAGCATAAACCAAGATGTGTAAGCTGAAAGAGTTGAGAAATACTTTTAGGAATGCTCTTGAAGTCATTACAACTGAGGTATAACTACTTTAACAAGAATAAGCTACCAATGTCATTAGGTATTGCTCCATCACCTAGTTCACACCTAGAAAGATTTAAGATGACCAAAGAGCATAAGCCTAATAAGGAATTTGACAGTTGCAGTCATCTACATAAGCTCATATTTAACTCTTTAAGGTTGCTCAAATGTATAAAAGAGGAAGGTAGTTTCCTTATAGCACTACAATCAAGTTTAAGTGTCACCAAACTCTTGAAGTTCCCAATGTTTAAGCATAAACCAAGATGTTTTATGCAACAACATAAAACAAAACAGAAGCCCTCTACCTCAAACAAAATTGTTAATATCTCGGCTTGGTCCCAATCCAAAATTTATAATAACTGAACAGGTGATGATTAAAGAGTTATTTAGATATAACAACAAACGAAAAATAGAAACATAAAAGCTAGAATAAACACCAATACACTTGTACATGATAGAAAATACCAACATAGACACTAAACATTCAACTCGTGAAAAGTTGGTTAGTTTTACTAGATGCAAAATTTTTATAAGCAATGCATATAACCGAGGCCTTATTCTAAAGAGATGGTGAGCTATAGCTGTAAGAATCGATTTGTGAATTCTGTCAACTCATTGTGCATCTCATCAACTTCACAATTAGTGTAAATTCCTTCATGATTAAGTTGTAATGTATACACATTTTAAATTATTGTTAGCTAACCACTTATTTTGATAAATAAAAAATTAAAATCAAAATTAAAACATGAAAAAAAACAAAAAATAATTTAAATTATTACCAAGTCAATCATAGAAGCAAGTGGATTGGCAATAATTATTCTCATAAACATAAGGAAATAATACCCACAAGTTACCAAATCATTTTTCTTAGGACACTGTATATTAGAACAAAAATTCAATTGTAGGCTTAAATAGTGTAAGTACTTCTAGTGAATAGTGTAAGTACTTCTAGTGAATATACATATATATGAAAAATCCAAAAGGGTTGAAATTATGGAGTTTAATGAACCATGCATTTATTACTTAATCTCATTCTATACCATATGACAAACCTTGAGCCCTTCGATTTTGATGACCATTCAACATAATATGAACTCTATATAATGAAGGAAAAATAAATAAGAGTTATTTGTGAAGACAAATTAAAACTTAATGTTTTCAAAAAAATTAAGTTAATAAAAAAATATAACCTACTCATTCATAATGTTTTCAATATCGAAGAACATTTCACCCCACATTGAATCCAAATAATAAATGATATTTTTGAATGGCTCGTATATAATTAAAATTCAATGATACCTACGTCAATTTATAATAAGGTATATATTGGTAAATGTCTTTGATTACATAACATAATTTTTCATAAAGGTTACAATAATCCACTTACCCTCCATTATATGGAATAATCTACTTATCTCCCTCTTGAGTATTTTGCATCCTTTCAAACACTTGTCACAACAATTTGAGTATGTGTCCTCTTCTTCTTAATGACATACATCCAACTTATAGCATCGCCTATGAAAAAAGTTCACAATTTAATGACAAAATAACAATCATAAAAAAGCATGTGAGTAACTTATAACTGATCATAAAATCAAAAATGAATTAAAATAAAATAAAATAACCATATCCACAATTTGACAACTGAATGGCCAATTTCTACCTTGGTATAAAATTATTCTACACACTTAACTAATAGAAAAATAGGCAATTCATTACCTAAGATGTGAACTTCCAATGGAACTTTAATAGCAAGATCATTAACCGAAAATGCAGATGAGCATGCAACTATAAGAAATCTAAGATGTATAGGAAAACCACTAGTTTGGTCATATGTATATGAGATTGGTTTTCTTATTGGTGCCCAAGCAGGCTTTTTAGAAGCTATTTTGTCTATCGATTTCTCCTTTGAGCTTCCCTTTTTGTTGTCATTGGTAATAGATAACTTCAATTTCTCCTCTCTTGAATCCTATTTATTCACAATATGAAGGAATCTAATAAAATTATAATAGATTTGTAAATTAATTAGCAATGAAAACAATATATAAAAGGTAAGGGACATATCCTTCCTAAATCCTTTCCTAATATGACGATATGTGGAGGCTAAGCAACAAATGAATTGACTATTTCCGTAACTGTGTTATGTTCCCTTGTTGGTATAGGTAAGAGACAATTCTTTTCAACATCATTCATAATGGAAACCTTCCAAGTCCCATTCAAAGTTTGTCCATGACAAACACCACTAGATGAATCACCTACCCTCCTACGTGCCATAATACAAGATGGTGTCTCATATGTAAGCAAACAATTTCTTCCATGTATAGTATTAGAACAAGCATATATACTATCACTCCAACACCACATAGATCAAAATGAAAATATGAAAATGATTATGAATATTGAAGATTACTTACAACTAATCCCATATGAAATAAAGGCACATCGGGAGGAATGGCAATTTGTTAGATATATGGTGTAGATGTAGGTGTTATTGGTTTTGTACATAGAGTCATATTGGAACTATTAATTGGATGATTTTGTTCTGGATAATGGCTTGAATGTCCTACACTCATATCTCCTAATAACTCAACTCTTAGTGCTTCCATCCCTACCTTCATTATATCAAAGCTTGCAATATTTTCCTTCATTGACATCATCTCATTTAAGACTTTTACCATTTCATTGGAGGGATAATTAGTGCACTTTCTAGGCATGCCAAAATATTCAGTAGATGTTGTATGTTGGTAGCATCCTTTAAGACGACCTAGATGGTCCTTCCTCAATGTCATCACTATTGCATCCATACCCATCTTTTCTTCAATATCACCAATATCAATCTTATCTTTCATTTTACTCTAAAAATATTCACACATAAAATAATAAGTATAAATATAATTGGTTAATCGTAATATGTTATCTAACATTTTGGATGAGGCGTGTAACCCTAGTCTTACAATCTAACAATGAGATTAATTAAGATGTACTAATAGACACATAGTGGCCACCAAATCTCAATACAGGTTTATGAATAATGACCAGCTTGCATTACCCTTTTGTAATAAAGTAACCTAGTGAGTTTCTCTTGAAAATTTATAGATTTTTCTTGATGAAACAAAAACAAAGATTTGCTTCATCTACTAATAAGAGAAGAGGTTAGCCAAATTTTTTATTAATATCTATTAAGAAAAAATATTTTATTAATTATCACTCTTTTCACTTTATCTTGAACTTATTTACTTTTGAACTCTCTTTTAGGATATGGAGAATCAGTTGCAAAAACATTGTATACCCAAAATAATGACTAATTATTTAACAAACTTAACTTTAATAACTCACCAATTGAATTTTTAGGTTAGAAAACCACATCCTTCATATATGATGGTTATACTATATATGATTTCTCAACTTAACATGTTCACAACTTGATTTCTAATAAGAGCACATGTATAAAAAGTTGTTAGGGCATATAACATAAAATATTAAATGATAATGTTTATACTTTTGTGTTCAATAATATCTTGAATTTTTCAGATCGTGTGTAATTCACAAATGCATGCCAACCATTGTGTACCCATTCATACTTGTTAGGTAGTTTGTATAGCTTCTTCTTATTCAATAAGTTCAAATATGGGTTAATGTATTTTTTTTCTCAAATTCTTTTTGAACATCTTCCATCCTGAAGTGGGCGTCTTAATGCACTTCCTTTTGTATGCCATTGGAAGATTGTATTTTTCCTATAAATTCACACGAAATTAGTATTATAACTAAATAAGGAAGGAAAAAAGTACAAGTGCAATATGTCTTCTTATAGTCAATGTTGCCCATATCATGTATTTTTTTGCTTTAGAAACTTTCTTCTGCTAATCTTTATAAATAATCATAATCATTTTTTTCCTAACACACATATCTAACTAATCATTTTTTATCCTTTCTTTTCAATTGAGTTGCATTCATTATCAAATTTAATTGTAATATTTTCTATGCACTTTGATTTAGCAATTTTCTTCATCTTTGTTATACCTCTTTTCTTTTTAATTTTTTCTTTCGTCCTTCTTTTGGATGGTCTTTCCTTATTAAAAGAACTATCCATATTTGAAAAAAGTATCATCATTCGTAAAACTCTCATTATCAGAAGAGTTATGTTGGTTGCCAACTCTTTCATATCTGTCACGATTGTCAACAATCTCATTAAGATCCATATACCTATGGACAAAAAATCCAAATAATATATATATAATTGAAAAGAAATAATAAAATTAGTATTACAATTGCAAGTTGTAAATAGAAACAAAAATATAATATCTTTTAAGATGCATACCTAACAAAAACATTGCAAATAAAACACAATTAATTTCCTCAATCAACCCAAGATGGCTCACAATCATTGCGCATATCTATATATTAAATTTTCATCTTCTTCAACATTAGCATCATTTAAGTTAGGTATATTTCTTGTAAAGGATCCATAATCAAACAAAACTTCATTTAATTCTTCCTCTTTGCGATAAAACTCTCGCTTAGGTAGTATCAACACAACTAATCACTTTGTATCTGTAGGATCTTCTGTATAGAATACTTGGTTAGCATGGGAAGCCATAATGAATGGGTCATTTCGATGACCTATCTTACCAAGGTCAACAAGAGTCAATCCTAAATCACTCTTACAAATTTCTTTTTGATTATTCTCAACCCAGTCACACAAGAATATTAGAACACAAAACATATGATATTCTAACTCCCAAATTTATGAATAACTCCATAATACGTCCTTTCAGATGGTACCGGGTTCTTATCCTTAGAACTTGCAAATTGCAAAGTTTGAGCATTTAACATAACCCCATTATTTTGATTAACACGAATTTCATCCCTTGCCTTTGTTGTAAATCGAAAAACCATTTATAACATATCAAGGATACCTGATAACATCATACTACAGCCCATTTGCTATCCATCTTATAGTTTCTATGATGGAATTATTAGGGACACTTAACTCATCCATAACTTTATCTCAAAACCAATAAATAAAATTACGATCGTGTTCATCTTGAAACAATTTCTCTCCTTTTCTCCTATTTTGAGGATCTACCTTTGAAATATCCATATACAAATAAGAGTAATGTGAGTGAACATATGAAAAGATAATTTCAACAATTATGAAATGTATAATAAATGACACAATTTTTACCTTATGTATGGTTCAATCTCATTATTGTTTGTAAGCACCAAATGATGGCTTTGTTCCCATAGAACTTGTATGATAATTTAAACTGAACCTGAACTTATTAATTCACCAATATCCTCTAAACCAACACCCAATGAAAACCTAGGATGAGGAATTCCAATTGTGGATACATTAGATAGGTACTTAGAGTACAACTTAATAGCTTTTTCTGCAATATAACACTCAACTATGCACCCCTTTGGTCGATTACGGTTACAAACATAACCTTTCAAAAACTTCATGAATCTTTCAAATGGATACATCCAGTGCATGTATGCAGGATCACATACCTGCACTTCTCTAACAAGGTGAATAGTTAAGTGAACCATGATATCAAAAAATGAATGTGGAAAATATTTTTCAAGTAAGCACAATGTCTCAACAAGTTCAACTTGTAATTTATTTAGCTCAGCTTCTACAATTGTCTTCTTGCAAATGAAATTGAAGAAAAAGCAAAGATGGTGATTTAATGATAAACATGTTTGGGAGAATTAATCTAATTTCCACAGGAAACAATTTTTGCATAAGAGCATGATAATAATGTGATTTAAACCATATAACTTTAAGTCTGGCATTGATACTAGGTTTTTGACATTTGATGAGTAACCTTCGGGAACTTTCAATCTCAATAAACATTTGAAAAATGTTATAGTTACATCCCTAGAAAGTGTAAAATGAGTTGGAGGTAACTTGACCCGTGATCCCTTGTTAGGTGCCAATTATTTTCTAATTTCACACTTTTGTATATCCAAACAGGCAGCAATAACATCCTTTGTTTTAAAAGGAATATCAAGAAGTGTTCCAATTAGACTATCATGTACATTATTTTCTATGTGCATCACATCTAACATATGGCATACACGAAATGTTTTCCAATAAGGTAACTTCCAAAAGATTGACGTCTTCTTCCAACATTTGTCACCATTGTCAATTTTTATCTTCTTCTTTGCAATCATTTTGAATTTTCTTTTTTATAGACTACCTTTTTCTTTTTATGTTTCTTTTCCTATAATTTGTGTAACATTTCTTCTACCTACATTGGTACTGGAGTATCTTCTTCTTTATTGTCACTTACAACTTTCTTTCAAGATTGAAACTTATTCCATTTTGGTAAGAATCGGGTATGTTCAGCAAAAGGAATATTTTTTGAATGTAATAAATATTGAGCACCATTTTTCTCACTACATATTAGACATGCATTATACCCCTTGGTCATTGATAACTGTATTTTATATAGTTATTTTCATCAATTTTAGTAATGATAATTGCTATGTTCTTTTAATATTTAGTTAATTTTTGTAAATAAATTAATATTTTCCTTTTATGTGCTAAAAATACATTTTTAATAAAATTAAATAATTTGTATCGAAAATGTACTTAATTTCATATTTTTTTGTCCAAAAATATAATTTCAAATAAAAGAGTTGTTAATTGCAATTTAAAAAAGTTGAAAATATAATTTAAATTAAAATCAGGCTTAGTTTCAATTATTAAAAGTTTAAAATTTAATTTAAATTACCAAAAGAATGTGTGCAATTAAACAAAGTTGAAAATGTAAATTGAAATATATTTGTGGGTGAAAATGTAATTAATAAAAATTGAATTTTTTGCGCAGAGAAGAATTCCACTCGCGATCATTCAACGCTGTCCCATCACTCACCGTTCGATCATCAATTCAACGGTCCCGTGACGGCGAGTACAACCGACAGAGGCAAAATCGGATGTAAATTTTGCGCGGCTCGGCGTGCCGGTCGTCCCACCTCGCGCTACAGTTTGGCCGTCAGTGGGACCCACATGTCGGGCTGGCAGATTCCCCGGCGCATCGCGACCGTTGATCTGTGAACGGTCCCGCATTGAAGCGCGTGGAACCAAGGTCGCCTTATTTGAACCGTTCGTGTAGCAATCGTGTGTGACTCGGGTTATGGTAGCAGCGTGAATCCTTAGTTTTTACAGAATAAGAATCTGCCACGTGTCCCACTAATATTTAAGCAAATCAAAGTCCGACAGGTGGCTATTTACAATACGCGCGACCGCGCTGGATCACGCCCCGTTTCCAGCCATTGCCTCACTTTTTCGGTGCCCCAATCCTGTGCGCCGTTCCTGCGTGCAGCCGGTTTGTTCACCCAATGATATGCTATCACGTGGCCTTAGGGAATCTTGCAGCGAATCAAATTTTGACACGTGGCATGCATAATGAATAAAAAAATGCAGAATCGGCGCCCTTGTCTCACGCGTGAATTAATTAATATTTTTTGATATGAAAATCGATACGCGTGATATTTGTTTTTCGATAAAAATTATTACGTGTTTTTTATAAAAAAAATAAAATAAAAATGTAATATTTTAGATGTATTTTTTTAGCTATAAATAGGTGATGTTATGATAGAGTTAAAAAGTTTTTTTTAGTTTAGAATTTTTGTGGTGTTCGGTTTTGGACTGCAGAACATGAAGAAGCCATTTTTTGGCTTTTGTTGTGTTCTGCGTGTGCCAAATATTTTCGTTTCTTGATGTTTTAATTTTCCTTATTCTTCATCTTATTTTTCAGAATCTGTTGTAATTTTAATTTTAATTTTATGAAGTAATTTAATTTTTCTAGGGTTTGCATTTGATCTAAATTTATGAAGCTTTGATTTTAATTATTTTTGATGATTTATAAGACGTTCGATTTGTTCGTTTCTATTTTGTGCTTAATGCTTTTTGATTATTTACTAATTTTATCAAAAACGATTTGCGGGCATAAAATAAACTTGAGAAAGGTATTTTTGTGTATATTGCTCGTAAATAGAATGACATGTATGATGAAGGATAGGAATATACCCTAATTGTATGTGTGGCCATTGAAAACTTAGAACTTAATGAATCTTATTAAATTTAATTCTCATAGAGATATAGTGAATTAATTTAACGAGGTGTGTTTATACAGAGCTCGGAAGAGATGTATGAATAAAAATAGAAGTTTTCGGTTGACAAATTAAATGTACTAAAAACAATATAAATCTAAAGAAAATAATATGATTAGAGTGGAATAATTTGGTGAAAAATTGCAATCTTAGATTTCTTTTATTTTATTTTTAAACATTTTCTTAATTAACGATTGTTTTGGATAAAATCAGAGAGATACAATTTTAGTACTCAACAAACTATAGTAACAAATCCTCGTGGGAACGATACTCTACTTACAAATCTTTATTACTTGTAACCGTGTATACTTGCACGATTTATGTGTGTTGCAAAAACAAACAACAAGTTTTTGGCGCCGTTGCCGGGGATTTGTTTTACTATTTTCATTGTTGATATTAATACAACAACAAGTTTTTGGCGGATCAGGTGGGTGATCGCCTCAAGGATACGGGAATTTGCTCACCGACACGTATGGGTCCCATTTCGGCCAGGCTTTGTGCGATAGGTGGAGCCCACTGGCACGCCGAGCCGTGCGAAAATTTTACACAATACCACTACTTTAAGATTGAAATAATCTTCTTTGTATGAGTTATACACATCAATTCCTTCATCCCAAAGTTTCTTCAAGTCATCAATAAGAGGCTCCAAGTAGACATCAATGTCATTACCCTTCTTTTTTGGTCTAGAAATTAACGTAGAAAGTATCATAAACTTTGTTTTCGTGCATAACCAAGGAGGAAGGTTATATGTGATAGTAATCACTTGCCAAAAAATATATCTATTACTGTGAGGGTTAATCTTGTTAACGGCAATAGCAAGACGCAAATTCCTAGGCTCTTACCTAAAATCTGGCCACTTTTCATTTACTACCTTCCAACACAGGGAATCTATTGGATGACAAAAAATACAATTCATGAATTTGTTATCTGTATGCCACGTCAACATCTTTGATGTGTTTTTACTTTTAAACAATCTTTTAAAATGAGGTATTGGCGGAAAGTACCAAAGCACTTTAGTCGGCACTTCTTTTACTTCATTACCATTTTATGTAGGCTTCCACCTTAAAGTACCACAGCCTACACATTGAGTAGCATTTTGATATTGTTTCATATAAAGGATACAATCATTTGTTTCATACTCTATACTAAACTTACTCAATGTTTTTTTCACTTCATACATAGAAGTAGGAAACTCATTTATTTTTGAGAGCATTTCATGAGTTAACTTTAATATAGCAGTGAACCCGGTATCAGAGAATTCATGCTTCGCTTTAAGGTTGTATAAATTACCATTGCAGCCAACTTGGTAAAAATTTTGCAACCAGGATAAAGCGACTTCTCTGCATCTTCTAACAATTTGTTAAATTCATCAGGATTTATATTGGGTTCATTTTCTATTGCATTTACCATTTCAATGGAAAATTCTCCATATTTGTGGATCTAAATCGAAAGTTCAGTGGTGTATCTATTTCATCATTCTCTTGAATTAGGGGTTCTCTATACACATATCAATTTCTATAAGTTCGAACAATCCTGTTACAAATAAAATGATCTCATATATTATCAATTTTTGAAATTAGATGTTTATGCAATTATTGCAAGGACATCGAATAGACTCATTTTTTGTGGTATTCATCCAAACAAAATTCAAAAAACACTTCTACTCCTTTTAAATAATCTTGTAAAAATCTTGGATTAAGCATCTAAGACTTATCCATTCTAAATGACACAACACATGTGTTGACTAAAAATAAATTTTATATAGTTCATGAAAATTATAAGCCAAGTAAAAGAATTGGAACCAATTTAAACAATTGGTAATTAAACAAATAATGTTTGAAATTGATAAGCATAAAACTAAAAGGAACCAAAACAAACAGGAACCAAAACAAATGAATTGTTAAAAACAAAAGCAGTAAATAAATAAAACTTTTACTAATTTACTAATTAAACATATAATCGGTAAAATAATAATAATAGTGATTTTTAACAATCATTCAATAAAAAGAATAAAACATTTATCAAAATGTTAGCTGTACTAAGTTGAATATGTCAAAAAACAAGTAAATAACATGTAAGAATTAGCCAAACAATATAAAGACATTTAAGTAAAGCACTACCAAATTAAACAAAAATAGAAATTACTTATTCAAACAGATTAAGTGTACTACTCAATAAAACAAAGGAGGATAACAACGAAAACTTATATATATAAAAAGTTAGAAGTTAAAGAAACACAAATGAATATGCAATAGAAATTATAATAAGAAATATACAGAAAAAATACAATATACACAATAAATGGAAAGAAACCACCTAATTCATTGAAACCCATTATCTCATTTCAAAGAGCAACCAAAGGACCCATAATTACAAAACAAAATGGTACTAGAATAGAGAAAGAGAAAAGATTCGTCAAATTTTTATGCCTTGACAACTCTTGCAAATGGAAACTTCATGCAAATAGATTAGGTATAGTGATTCTTTCCATATCACTATACATGATTGTGTATACACTTGTTCTTCAATGTACACATCACAAAGTGATCGCCATATAGATAAATATATCATTGTTGAACAAATTCTTGGTAAGTTTGAAGATATTCATCGTGTAGTCAAGCCTTAAGATATTATAAATGACATAAAAATGAATTTAGGATTGCATTGTCATACTCTACTATCTTGAGAGCAAAGGAAGAAGCTCTTACATATGTTATGAGATCACTAGAAGAATCTTTTCAAATGTTGCCTAAATTTTATTTCATGCTACAATAAAAAAAATCTAGGTACTATAATAAAGATACATACCGGAAATGATAACACATTCAAATATATTTTCATTGCCTTTAGTGCTTATCAAATGGTTTTCCATTCGTTAATAGGACTAGTGTTAATTGTTGATGGAAATTTTTGACTTCCAAGCACAAAGGAATGTTTCTCATTGCAATAGGGAAGGATGGAAACAATCAAACATATCCATTATCTTTTGGAATAGTTGATTAAAAAAAAGTCTTCATGGAAATGTTTAAAAAAACTAAATAAGCAATTGATAGTATCCATCAACTAGTTGTAATTTTTTATCAACATAAAGCTATTGCAATGGCTATATCTATTGTCTTCCCTGATGCTATACATGGTATTTATGTTAACCACCTTCATGAGAACTTGAAGAGGAAATCTGTACTTGCTATTATTCGTACACTTTATGATAGTACCTTATAATCATATTGGTATATTGAGTTTGACAATTATTTCTCACAAATAAAGGCTTCAAAAAAGAAAGTAACAGATTTGTTGGAGAAGGCAAGCGTAAAAAATGGGCAAAAACACATTGTACAAGCAACATATACAATATAATGACAATAAACATTTCTAAAAGCTTGAATATATCTTTGAAAAATGCAAGAGTTGTTCCAATAATTGTATTGCTAGAAGAAATTCAAAGAAAAATGAAAATTTGAAATGATTAATGTCGAAATGCTACTAGACTAAGTGCATGGACTAATGAGATTCTAGCTAATCGACGTACTAGAGCAAAGAAACATTATGTCATTTGAATTAATGTAGTAGAGTTTGTTATAACCTATGGAAATATCAATGAATAAGTAAATGCAAATATGGTATGATGAATGTTGAACTGCTACTGGACAAGTAAATACTAGGCTAAGTGCATGGGCTGATGAGATATTATATTATTTGAAAGTAGAGTTTGTTGTAACCCATGGAAATGCTAATAAACAAGTAAATCTACTAACAAAATCATGTTCGTATCGTGAGTTTGACCTTGAACATATGCAGTGTCAATATGGTATGGTAATTTGTTGTAAATATAAAATCTCCTGGTATGAGATGTGCTCTTTCTACTACTATTATGACACACTTAGAATGACGTGTGCATAGTCTATATGCCCAATAGGTGATATTTGATTAATTTGTCAATATTTATATGATAATTAATGAATTATGTTAAGATTTTCTTGGTTTTAGTGGTATATTTCAAAATTAAGTCGCACATAGTTTGGATTTGATGTGTTTTTAACAATTTATAATTATAGGTGACATAAGAGATTGGATATTACCATCAAAGATTGAAAATATGACCATTCTTCCACCAAATACAAAGGCAAGTCTAGGACGATACAAAAAACAAAGAATGTGTCACACTATAGAGTATAAGAAGTCACGTAAATACTCAATGTATTCTTAATATGGACATAATCGAAAAACATGTATATGTCCAATTAGTTGGAATATTGATAGAGAATAATTTATATAATTCATAATATTCTTTAGGTTTTGTTGGATAAAAATAATGATGATTTATCATTCCAAGAGTTACATGTTATATTATCTCTATTAATACAATAATAATGATTTTTTTGTCCTTTTTATAAGCATGTGTATTATTCTTTATAACGCTTTCTATACAATAATGATTTTTTGTTCGTTTCCCCCCTTTTTATATGCATACAAAATTCTTTTTGATGCTTTGAAACTAAAGGAAAAATAACAATTAAGAAGACTCAAGATATATGTTTTGAATTTTTTTAAAGGTAGTTGAACATATGTCCAGTTCGATAAGATAGAGTTGGACATAAGTCCAACTAAAAACCATATAGCATATTTTGAGGACATAGATCCAATTATTCAGGTAGTTGGACATATGTTCAGTTCAACACAACATAGTTGAACATATGTCCAACTAAATACTAAAGAGTAATAGTATTAAGGACATGTGCCCAATTTCTCAGGCAGTTGAACATATGTCTAGTTCAACAAAATAGAGTTGGACATAAGTCTAACTAAAAGCCAGAGAGCCTATTTTAAGGACATGGATCCAATTCTTCAGACAGTTGGACATAGTGTAGCTTAACAAAATAGAGTTAGATATATGTCAAACTAAAAAATAGAAAGCATATTTTGAAAACATATATCCAAATCTTTAGGCAATTGAGCATATATATATCTAGTTCAACATAATATGTCCAACTAAAAATCAAAGAGAATATTTTGAGGACATGTATCTAATTTTACACAAGTTGGACAAATTTTCTATCCAAGTATATGATCCTTAAACAAATTTTCATTATTAAAAATCTTAATCCAAACTTTACATCCAAAAATATTGAATAATTAAAAGTTAAATACATCAATAATATATAAATTCTTTAAAAATTAGTCATTAAATTCATTGGTGTAAACGGTCATAAGAGAATGATGACACAAATATCTTCTAATATCTTCAACATTATACTTATTGATGATATTCATATTTAATTTTTTTCTTTTAATCATTAGCATAGCCAAACAAATGACACAAATATCACAATCAAACCTACAAACCAAAATATATTAAAATAGTTGAATAAAATATAACATTCAAAACTAATAAGAATATTTAGTAAAATACACAATGTGTATTTATTGTGACACATCTAAAACACTTTCAATGATTCATTTTTTTCTTGAATCATATGATTCTTTCTTGTATCCCTAATATTCTAGCACTAGTAATATCCATGGCATCATCCTTGTAATTGGCCTAGATTTACTATGAAGATTGGATTGTCTCTCACCGTCGATAAAAGAATCATACTCTTTGATCATTTTGTTATCAAGCTCAATAGCAGCCAAAATCCAATGCTTATTATTGAATATAATATGATAATACAAAACATTTATATCTATCCAACAATGGTGTTCATTTCTCATACCCTTAGCTAACTTTAACAAATTAGGATAATTTGATATGATAGGAAATTTCCATATTTTACCAACATTCTTCACAAAATCAATACAATAATGATGCACATAGCACAACAAAATGAACACTGGAATGATAAGGAAAAATACAACCAGTAAAAATGACACAAAAATTAATACCACAAAATAAGTGTCAAGACGTGTGTATCTCATGCTTGCAAAGTATAAATAGTCATTCTCGAAAGTTATACATTAAAATATTGATGTGCTAAAACACCACCACAAAAAAATTAAACATTCAATAAAACACATAAGTAACAAGAAACAACACTTCCTTGTAGATATAAACTATATCACCAATAAGGCCTACAGGAAACTCTAAATCTTTGAAAAACCATTTATGCGCCTTGAAGCATTTGATGTCACATGTAGATTTGCTGTAAAATAGAGAATAAATATAATTAGTAACACAATCGAAAAAAGAGCACAAATACATTAAATAGTTATAATTAAATTTGATTTCCATACTCACTATCATTTGTCATCCATCTATCATAATAAACTTGACTAATTGATGACAAAGACTTGAATGGTTCTACATCTTTATCATAAGATTGAATCAATAAAACATTGGAACTATCCAACTTATTATTTACTTTCTTCTTCCCAAAATACACAAAAGGTTCAATCAAATTTCATGATTTCTTTCCCGCACACTTTTGAGCTCCATCCATATCATTTTCTAACGCGTCATTGATTTCACCCATACTCATAGACAATGAAATCTTACAAGTATGACATCTTGGATCTTGTGGAGATGTCATTTTAAAAATTTCTCTAAGGTCTAACCAAATAGGATCAACAACGTGGTACAAACAGGGTATTATAATGCCTTTTTCACTTGCTCTACTAGAAATAAATCATAAAGGTCCTTCATCATTCAATATAGATAGATCTTATAAATCAAGCCCTACAAAATCCAAATCATGATCTTCATCTTCTGATTGGTGTAAATTCTTCATATCAAAATGTGATGTGCTAGACTTATTCACCTGCAGCAAAAAAAAGAAATGTTAACATAACAATGCACAATATTGCGCACACATCCTAATATAGTTGGAAAAATGAACACATAATTATTAAAATATGTAAATCAGAGACCTTACTAAAATATGAAAATCAAGGATCTTATTAAAATATGTAATCAATTATTCAAATATGTAAATAATTTTAGTTGGACAAATGAACATAATTGAACATATGTCTAACTAGACATAATAGAGTTGAACATATGTTCAACTAAAAATCAAAGAGCATATTTTGAGGACAAAGTGTCTACCTTTACAAAATAGGGTTGGAATATTGTCCAACCAAGTATGTGATATTTAAACAAAAGTCACTAAATGTTAAAAATAATTAATTTGCTAAATGACAAATGTTTCTACCTTCACTGCAAGAATGACTCCGAGCTTATCATAAACATAATCTCTTTATTCCTTAAACTTTTGATCAATAACATTATCAAATGACTTCAAATTTGTATTAATACATTATTTTTGCTCTCGAAACATCTTATGAATTTCACTTAACAACCTACTAGATGATACATACTCCTCTTCACAAACAAGTTCTTTCTCCGTATCAACACCACTTTATCTTGCATCATCATTGGGAACATCGCCATCATGACATCCAACATCACTACTTGACAAATTATTGTTGCCTCTACTACGAACATGAGTTTGTCCTCTATCACGAACACTATCAGCCTTGAAAACCAATGCATCTTAACAAACCAAACAACTTATTTCTTCACTTAATAATGATTAAGGAATATGATATGTTGATGCAAACAAGTGTGTTATTTGAACAAAATCCTCATCTTTGTCATGTTTATAGGATAACAGTAAATAATGTAACTCAAGCTACTAAAAGAAAAAATAAAGTAAATTGACAACTATTTAAAACTGAAATATCCACACACAAAATATGATTAACTTATATTAGTATGATCAAATATAGCTCTTTGAATCTCGTCCGATCTAGTAACTATAGAACTTTTTTAGTTCCTAAATCTTGGGATAATATGACTATAATGATATATATAGAATGTTGTCGTTATAGGAATTGTTTCATAAATCCACACTTGAAACCCATAAATAAAACCTAGTAAATAAATATTTGGTAGGGTATTTTTAGCACCTTGACTAACAAGGTCTTGATACCTTTTCAACTTCTTAACCAAATCAATGTACAAACATTCAATTGTCCTATGAAATACCTTATCACCATAAGATGTTTGATAAAATTCATAAAAATGCCATATAAGATAAAGAAGGTTATTATCGATATAGTTAGAAGGAGACAACTTATACAATCTAACATAATAAAAATAAAGTAACACTAATCTAAGTGCATCCTCATCCAATCGTTTCCTTGCCTTTCCTTCATTTTGGTCGACCATTTGAAGTACCCACTACTTCTTTCTTATTAATATATTCTAACTTTTCCCTCAAAATAGATAAAGTAACTTATGTATTATCTTGAAAATATATTGTACAAAACATGTTATCATTACCTTCATCTCTTTCCCTTCTTCCAAACTTCAAGTCGGTAATGAATGTAAACTCCTTTATTTGAAATCATAACACCTTGTCATTCATTTAAAACCATATTTCACCATCTCTTTTAAATCATGTTGTCTAATCAAAAGACGATGCATAAGCAAAGTAGAAAATTAAAGTAATTTAGTATCAACGAATATACCAAAAAAACTATTCTTAAACATATCTAATAGTTATTGTCAGTGATTCCTTAATAACTTTCATTGCCTTATATGGAATGTTGGAAAAAGAGGCTCGCGAACAAAATTCATCTTTAGAATCTATTTTAATTTAAACTCCATGTTCTCTTACAATAATTAGATAAAAAGATAACTAGTATAAAATAAGAAAATCAAATTTCAAATGCATAAAATGTGGGTAAACTCAAACTTGATCAAAATCATTATTTGATGTTTCCTTGCCATTAATTATTTTAACTTCCTAATCATTTCTACAACCATAAATGAGAAAAAAGTAAATGTTATATATCAATAGATGAACCGATGTAAGAAAGTACTGACACTACTAAAATAATGACATATAGTTTCAAAAATTTAGTCTTGGTTTTAATAAAAATGGAGGTCATAGGGTTTTGGCCTAGATTTTTAAAAAATCAAGGCCATAGACATACCCTATGACATTGGTTATTTAAAAACTAAGGCTATATGGTATGTCTATGGCCCCGTTTTTTAAAAAACCTAGGCTATAGATATACCTTATCAATTTTCTTTCTTTTACGCCAAACACCAAATTTTTCTATCAATTTTTTTTCTTTTTCCCCTTTATTTTTTTTCCTTTTTCCCTCTATCTTTTTTTTCACTCCTAAGTGACCCTATTATACCAAAAGGTTTTTTTTTCATTTCATTTCTCTGTCAAACCCTATTCTCCACTTCTTTTCCCAATTCTACACCAGCGTGACATTTATTAACAAATAATAGGGTTATAAGAAATTACAAACCCAGCCTTTATTCATCTTTTTTGTCCTCTATTTAATGCCCACAAGGGTTACTCACGTACAATACATCTTCTGTACATCTCTTGTTTAAGAAACTTCGACTCGCTGTTTTTGAAAATTGGCAAATTAACCTTCATAAAGTGACCTCGTAATGGTCGACTCACTCTGAAATGTCGAGTTGACTTGAATCCACAGTAGAAAAACATCAACTTGGTGAGTGCATCCCATCTGCCGTAACTCTTCCTTTAAGTCATCCATGAGTCAATCTGGCAACCATTCTTGGTGCTTAATATAGATAGAGCTCTTACCATAGTTGTCTATTGGCCACTGCTTGCAGCTTTATGCTAACAGACGTTGCTAAATAGAGCGTTTGAATTTCCTATTTAATGGTCTCAAATATAAGGACAAGCATTTGCTCATTGAGTAAGCTTGAGTATGAACCCGAACCCAAACTTGGTGTGTTCGGTTTCAATGTGACATTCCCAACCTCTGTTCAAATCTTATATATATTAATAATATTATGTTACATTTGAGAGTTTCCCATTTATTTTCTCTACTTAAACCCTATCCTCCACCATTGTGTGACATTCCTAACCTCTGTTCCACTCTCGTGCGGCATTCTTAGCCCTTGTCCTTGCCTCCAGAAGCTCTTTATCAGCATTATTGGTAACATCAACTCCTCTTTTCTATTTCTATTGTTATTGCTATTTAAAGTGAGTAAACCTAATGAATCTTTTCTATTATAAATGAGTCTCAGTACCAAATCTCAATCCATAGAGGTTATTTCTAGCTACCCGAAGGATGGAATGTTCGGTATGTGATTTTTGTTTTCATTTCACTCTATAATTTGTTTGTCATTCTATAGGGCCTGAGTTGCAGGCTATGAACATTTACTTGATAAATACTTAAATGTAAAACACATGAAATCAAAATAAATAAGGGAAATAGGTTGACGCAAGTTGTGTCTGATGACTCCATTGTTTGCAAGGTGAAAGACGTGAATTTTTTTTACATTGTGAAGCTTATTTGAGCTTTGGATCATATATTGCAAAGAACTATCTCCGAATACTTATTTCCTAATTTGAGTGTTTTGTGTTACTTTTGTGTTTAGATCTTTATTAATGCTTATTGTTATGTACAATGTTTTCTCACAAATTTATTCTTGTTCACAATACATATGAACTATTTGACGAAATTCCTTTATAATTTTAGAAATGTATTTTTATATGTTTCCTTTAATGACATTGTTTTTCTCAAATAAATGCTTGCTCAATGTTAAAAGACAAATCAAGAAAGTCTTATATAATGTAATATGCTATGCATAAACTAATTAAGCATATTACATTAAATAATAAGCATAGCATTTATTTGAGAAAAACAATGTGGAGTCTTATATAATGTAATGTGTTGGTGCATAGCATTTTCATTTGTGGTACCATTAAAATAAGTATTGCTTTGTATGAAGATGAATCTGACCTTGATTTGGCATGGAAAATGCTGGATGTTGCAAAGGAAATTGTTGAAATTGATTTACATCAAACTCAAAATCAATTCTATATGAACTTCTGGGAATCATAGCTACAGAGGCAGAAGGTCTTCAAAAAAGGGGTCCATATGTGCAGAGTTTTTCACATATGGGTACTGCAACTAGCAATGGAGGTCTTGACTCTCCAACTATATCAATTTCTCACTTAAATGGACCTTCTGGTGTCACACATTAGTGTAGTTTAGAAATTTAACAAGCAAATGGTGACAAATTCTAGCGTAGCACAATCGAGTCCATGAAAAAGGCAACTGATTCTTCAAAAAATAAAGACATCAATGCCTCTTGAATCTAAATTCTAGTGATATATATGGTATATGAAGCGACATGGTGTATGTTTATTACTAAATCAATTTGACTCCAAAATATTTGTACTGTGGTATTATGATAAACTATTAATTTTTTGAGATAAGAAGTGATAAATAGATCTTTACCATTTATGTGGCAACTTGTATAAATTTACAACATTGTTTTTCTCATATAAATGCTATACTAATTATATTCTCAAACAAATCAAGAGAGTCTTAGATAATGTAATAAGCTCATTGACTCCACATTGTTTTTTCTTAAATAAATGCTATGTACTAGTTCACCAGCATACCAGTGCCTATGCACCAGCTCACCAACATACTAATGCCTATGCACCATCACACCAGTACACTAGTGCACTAGCACACTAGTACACCAGTGTCTATGCATCAACACATCAGTGCCTATGCACCAACGCCTATGCACCAGCTCACCAACACACCAACACTTATGGACCAACTCATCAGTGCTTATGGTATTTTCTTTTCTTTTTACACTTTTGCTGAAGTCATTGTGGACTTGATTATGTTGATTTAAAGTACACTTATAAATGTTTATAATAATAAAAAGTCAATTTGTAATAGTAAGGTTATTCTTCATAGTGATTGTAAATATTAGAATTAACTAGTAAAGTTTTATTATGTTTTAGTGTATAAAATCTCAAATGTAATTATACTTTTAATTTTAATATAATATAATTTTTAATATTATAGTTAATAAATTTATTATAATTTATATGGATTTTTAATATTATAATCAATAATTATATTTTTATTTAAATTTATGGCCGTAGGGAACCGAGGTTATAGACATATCGTATGACCTCATTTTTTTTACAAACCGAGGTCATAGACATATCCTATAATCTTGATTATTTAAAAACTGAGGTCATAGGTAATAGTTTATGGTCTCTCTCGCTTAAACTTTGATTCTTATAATTGTGGTTATAGACCTACGATCAAGGTTAAAAATTGAAACCAAATACATTTATTATAGTAGTGTGAACTAATTAAAGAAAATTTCATAAAGATCAAAACAACGAACTTCATGCTTTATTCCTATAATACAATAAGAACATTGACAACTTCTACATTGTCTAACAAAAATGAACATAAATTTGGACATATTTCTAGCCGATCATTAGATAGTTTGACATATATCCAGCTAAAAAATATAAAGACTAATAGTTAATTATGAACAGTGACTACTACTACTTCCTTTTTAATTTCTTCGTACACTTGTGTACTCATCATCCTTGCAACATATGTCCATTAAGTTGGACATATGTCCAATCATACATCAAAGAGTTGGACATGCAATCTAATTTTCATAACTATTCACTCACTTGGTTTTATAGGTATTTTTGTAACATTTATAAAATTTCATGATATAAAAGTAATAAATCAAAATTCAATGATATTTTTGTAACAACCATCAAAGCTCAATGGTAAATAAATCTATTTAACCTACTAAGAAGAAAAAAACCTAAAGACTTTCAAGACCTCTAATTTTTTTAGATATTTGATACCCTTAATATTAAAACTTAAAAGTGAAACTAGCTAACTAATTAAGTCATAAAATTTGAAGATATTTTTTTTTGTAATTTCAATTGAGCATTGGTTTGGTAGGTTGGGCATTTTATTTTTATTATTTATTAAATTTTATTAAAAAAATTAGTTAAAGATGACGTCAGAACAAGGAAAAAACTAAAGGCTTTCAAGACTTGTGTGATGTTCTCAAGACATTTGAGCACGGGAATTAAACTTTAAAAAGAAAATATTGAGCATGGGAGTTAAACTTTAAAAAGAAAATGTCGAGCAATTGAAGAAAAGAAAAAGAGGATAGATATTAACGTGTGTACGCGTGCAGTCTTTGGATTGAATTAATTCTCTTGGAGAAGTCCAACAGTAAGCTCAAATTCCCTGAGGCTTCAAAGTTCATTTGGTCCTCCAAAAGTCATCGCTTTCTTTCTCTCCCCTTATAATTTGATCTTTCATCAGTATTTTCTCTCTCTCGCTGTCTTATTCCTGACTTAATTATTTCGATTCTTCTAAGAAATTCTTGGTTCTTACTAATATTATCTCAGATTCAGTGAACTATCTTACTGATTTCTATAATACTTTCTAATCCTGAAGTCATCTTCTTCTCTCCGTGTTTCTCTTATCTGGATTCTTCTGATCCTGTACTCTGTACGGACAATCCAACTGGGGATGTAAGTTCACATCCAACTTGTCTAATATTTTTAATTCAAGTTATTTCTCTATCATTTTTAGTCATTGCTGGTAAATTAAGATTCTGGGTGCTTCTTGCTTTTAGTTAATCTTGATGTATATATCTTTTCACATTGAGGTTAGTAATTATAACGTGTTTTTATGTTTAACTTATGCTTTAATGTGAATTCTTTATTTTGGATCGAGGTTTTGCTTCATCTATTTGAACTTCGATATCCATCTTTATGCAGATCTTGTTTTATGCTTGTTGATCTTGAAAGTGTATTATTATTTTTCTTTTGTGGACCATTTAATGAGAACATTATTGGCTTTCCCGATTTGGATGTCGGCTGATCGTTTCATTCTATTACAATCTGAATTTGACGAGTATTAAGTATTATCATAAGAAAATAGTTGAGAGTTGACACTAATATAAGAAGAGGAATGCTAAGGATGCGAACCCATTTTTGTACCTATACCCTTTACCCTTTATGTTGTGACACATGTCACTATTATCTAGAAGAAATGAATAATTTCCCCAATTTCCAAAGTAATTCATACACATGGCATAATATAAGAGATAAGGGTGCAAAGTGGGTGTAAATTTGTGTGTTATTACCATTCCTCATAAAAGAGACACGAAGTTGACACTCTATACTTGCTTTCATTTCCATAATGATAAGAAATAGCTTATTTATTTCGGATCATTTGGATATTCTGTTTGATTTTCCGGAAAATATTCATTGGAGGTTTTGTAGGGCTAAATTATGATTTCAATTTTTTTTAAATTAATGGGTCTGATCGATTTCTTAATTAAATTCAGATAGAAAATGGGAGTCTATCTTAGCACCCCCAAAACTGAAAAGTCCTCTGAAGATGGTGGAAATGATCGACTTCGGTATGGACTATCATCCATGCAAGGGTGGCGTGCAACCATGGAAGATGCGGTGAATAACTCTGTACTTGATGAGCTCTTTGCTCTCTCTAAATTAGAAACATATATTCTGAAAGTAGATTCTTTATTTACTATTTTCTCATTTGTAGTATTCGAAAAGAAAGAGAAGGGAAGGGATAAAAACAGAAGGGGGAGGGAGAGATCCTTGTCTTGGCATATCATTCTGAATATTTTTAATGAGTTTGCAGCCTCTTGTTATAGTCATTTTTTTTTATCAAAAGATATATAGTGAGGCGACAAATGGTGGGTTGGAAACTAGGACTTAAAGTGGGGAGGCCAAACACTTATGCCGTTGAGCCACAACTTGTTGGCAAGTATTCCATTTTTAGGCATGTAGTACGGGATACTGTTGATTTGGTTATTTGAAATATTTGATGATCACATTGTTATGATTACTTGATTAGCAAAAAAATTGCTACTATTCCATATCTGCTTTTCTTTCATGAGATAGCATTTCTGAAATAGAGTTACATTGTAAATTTGGTTTATTTTAGTCTTGGCATTTTAGGAACTTCAATTTATATCAGAAGTCTTTCTCTTTCTCTTATTGATAATTTTCTGTGTTTTTAATTTATTTTGTTAGCATGCTGCATTTCCTGATCTGGATGCATCAACCTCGTTCTTTGGTGTTTATGATGGTCATGGAGGTAAGACTTGGAAGGTTTAGGTATCTCTGTCTTTGCTAGATTCATGAAATAAAAAAAATATAGATATTGTTTTTAGAGTTTTGCAACCTTTCTAAAGACATTGTTCATTATTTTAATTTATAAGTTCGAACAAAATAATTTAATTGATTCTGAGATGATAAATTGGCTTATCTATTATCTGATTGAGGTTTTTTGCCTGTTTATATTACAATTGATCATTTGCTTATCAATGTGATGAGGTTTTTTTCTGAGTCTAGGTCAATTACTAAAAGATTGGTAAAAAGTGTACGCCTAAGAAGTTTGATTATTTATTAGTATTCTAATGTGTCTTGAATTCCTCTCATGTTGGAAAATTCAAAATTCAGGGGCTAATGGGTCTTGTTCCTTTTCAATTTAAATAATCAAATGCCTTGTTCCCAGTTGTGTGGAGAAACTTCTTTGAATAGAGCCTTGAGAATGGGGAGATTCTTTTGAATTTTAATGGTTGAACTTCTTTGACATTTATATAAAACCGATCTAATTTCAAAAGGCTCTATGTGTGTTTAACATGCTCTTTAATGATTGCCCATTCCTCATTAACTTTCCTTATACTAGATGAAATTAGCTTTTATGCTCTTGAGCAGATCTGTACATATTCTTTGCATTGCATGGTAATAGTAATTCATATTTTACAAGTGCCGTTGATTTTCACCATTAACTTTTCAGGTAAGGTAGTTGCCAAATTTTGTGCCAAGTATCTTCACCAACAGGTGCTGAGAAATGAAGCATATGCAGCTGGAGACATAGGAACCTCTCTTCAAAGAGCCTTTTTTAGGTTATTTTATTGAAAATTTACTTACCTTTTAACCATATTTTGAGTAGGCTAAATGAAATTGATGCGGTTTGAACTTAGGATGTCATCTCATTCAGTACATGAAGCACCCAGCTTCTGATTTATGTCAATTGTGTTCTTTCAAATAACATGCTGCGAGATATCAAATCACAATAATGGAGTATTGCTATCTTTCTCTGTCCTCTATTTTCTTGTAAATTGTGTCTAGCTTTGAAAAATTGCCATAAGTCTCTAATTACATGTCCAAAAGTTCTGAAATGTCGGTGCTATGTCTGGAATACTTTTAGAATTTTTAACAATTTTAGAATGTTAATAGTTTATGGTGCAATTTAAAAAGATTATAGTAGAAAATAGTTCTTGTACTGATAAAAATTACTTTTTTATTTGAGTTGTCCAGAATGGATGAAATGATGCGTGGCCAAAGAGGATGGAGAGAGTTAGCTGTTTTGGGAGATAAACTGAACAAGTTTACTGGCATGATCGAAGGGTTTATTTGGTCTCCAAGGAACAGTGAGGGTAATGATCAAGTTGATGATTGGGCTTTTGAGGAGGTAGGTGCAAGAGAAAAAAGTTTATCAAATTCATGCTGTCATCACTATATTGTTAGGAACCATTTAGACCAACTTTATACTATACTATCCAGTGCTAACTTGTTTGCTACAAGGAATATTCTTAGAGCATATGATTATTTTAAATAGAAGCCCCCCTATGTATTTAAATCCCTTTATATACTATTCCAGGTTATATAACATTGTTGTCATTATTTACTTTTCAACACAGCCTATGAGTGACTAGAAAACAATCTTAGTCTCCAATCGCTCTTCTTTTATTACTTCAATTCTATGTTACCTGCACTTAGCATTTTTCTCCCCACACCATGTTGACACGACACAACTTGGGTGCGGGTGTGGGATATGTGTTGGATTTGGCGAAAAATTTTTGGACAGGGTGGTCAATGTTGTAGCCATGGTAATCGAAGGAAGAAAAGATGATGAAGAAAGAAAAAGATGCTGAAGAGGAAGACGAAAAGAAAATGAACGGGGACTGGAATAAACATATTAAATTAAGGCATATGTTTTATTTTAATCTATAATTGGCCTTGGCCCACTTTGAAGTTGCACTCTTGAAACTTCATTCTTAGCCTTGAATTTCAACATTAATTATACTGTGGTTTAAATATAACATAAACACACTTAAAAAAAATTATATATTCTTTGAAAACATATATTATAAAAATAAATATTCATTAAATGATTATAAATTAATAATAATCTAAATATCCACGTTAAAATGCCTCTGAACAAGATAACAATGAAAAACATTATTGGAAATTGAGAATATAAATATAAATAAATCAAAATATTAACATTTATTTGAATTAAGATATGACATAACTATTACTTTAAGCATCTATATATCATATAGTGGACTGATGTACAATAATTTATACAATTTGTTGTCCCTGTACCTGTATCCAAAACCTGAACAATTACTATCCATGTCTTAAAATTTAATAAATTGGTGAATCAGACTTCTAGACACGTACTTGTGTCAGATCCTTTTTTCTGAGTCCATGTAACATAGCTTCAATGAAGTCTTTCAATATGATTCTTTTTAATTATTTAAATTATGGTTAGCAGGGTCCACACTCAGATTTTAATGGTCCAACTTCTGGTAGCACCGCCTGTGTTGCACTTATTAGAGACAATCAACTTATTGTTGCAAATGCTGGGGATTCTCGATGTGTGATTTCTAGGAAAGGGCAGGTAATTTTGTTTTGTACATGTGCGGGTTCTAATTTTTGAACAAGAAATATGTAATCTTATTTAAATTACTGATTAGATGATATATTGAAAGCAGGACTGATCATGACCAGAAAGACCTTTACAATTTATTTTGTGTAACATTGTACATCCTTACCCACTTTTGCAGGCGTACAATCTTTCAAGAGATCACAAACCTGAACTTGAGGCTGAGAAGGAGAGGATTTTGAAGGCTGGTGGTTTTATCCATGCAGGACGAGTTAATGGCAGTTTAAATCTTGCAAGAGCCATAGGTAACCTTTACACACCCCTAGGCTTTACCGGAATTACTTGGGCTTGTTGTGATCTGCTTCTGACTGAAATTTGTTGGAAATGGTCAAAGGAAATTTATAGCGAGATTGATGCAACAGAGAAAATTTATGGTTGGAAAGTTTTCCTGGTTTTCAAACTTTGATACATTATTCGAATATTGTAGGTGACACGGAATTCAAGCAGAACAAATTTTTGCCAGCTGATAAGCAAATTGTAACTTCCACTCCTGATATAAACACTGTATGTATATAGATCAAAAGGTTTACAGACTTATATTCATATCTAAATCTGGTGCGACATCTGTTTTCAATTTGTTGGATTTGATATAATGGTGGACTGAGGCGGTTTATATATTTATTTTTTATAGTAATTTCCTTATTTATTTCTTTAGTTGTCAAGCTAGTCAAACCTCAATGTAAGCTTTTACCTTTTTCCTTGTATTTTTTATCATTTTTATTTCTGTGTTATTAAATCTCAGGTTGAGCTATGCGATGACGATGATTTTGTTGTGCTGGCTTGTGATGGAATCTGGTATGCATTTATATATGCCTCGTCTTTTATTTCTAATAGCTGATGGAGTTCAGGTTGAAGTTTGTATGAATGAGAACTAGTTTTGTTTCTGCGATAATTGCTCCAGGGATTGCATGTCAAGTCAGCAGCTGGTCGATTTTATAAATGAGCAGCTCAGCTCAGTGAGTGCATTATATCCCCCCCCTCACTCTCCTTATTTTCCTCTACAGAAAAAGAGATTTTGTCTCATTTTTACTTGCATGGTATCACACGGAGTTATGTTTGCTTGTGCTTACGCTAAAAGCAGTTTTAGTCAAAAGCAATTTCATGAAAATGTGCATATTTTTGCTTCTCTCAAACACACAAAATGTGTTTCTAAGCCTTGAAAACATTTCTCGCAGATGTTTTTGTGTTTGCCTCAAAATCACTTTTATAGAGTTTTAGGTTCGTTTGGTTATGCTTCAGGCCCTGTAAAAATGCTTTTAATAGTAAAAAAATGTGTCAAGATGAAACAAGAAAAAATATCAGAAATCCTTTCAGGCCCCAAAAATCACAGAAATGTTTTAGGAAACCATTATTAACAAACATACATTTTTTCACCTTTTGATTCCTGGTTGAGGCATTGCTTGGTTCTCAATTTACTCATTCTGATAGTTTTGTCGTGACTAAATTTGCCAACTTGATTTAATAATGCAGGAAAGCAAGCTCTCTGTTGTGTGCGAGAGAGTTCTTGATAGGTGCTTGGCTCCATCAACATCCACTGGTGAGGGCTGTGACAACATGACCATGATAATAGTGCACTTTAACAAACCCATTCGGCGAACTGCATCTGCAGATGATCAATCTTCAACATCTAACGTGGAAGCTGAGCAGTCTTCTCCATCCAACACACCTGCTGAGCAGTCTTCTCCATCCAACACACCTGCTGAGCAGTCTTCTCCATCCAACACACCTGCTGAGCAGTCTTCTCCATCTGAGACAACCAGATGATCAATTCTTGCCATCCAAAGAAGCCAAGACAGAGGCAAAACCTGGGGAGTCAGAATCAAAGATTGGAAAATTTGCTCTTTCTTTAACTGTAGATGTTCTGGTGTGAAAAAAAAGTATTAGCCTCGAGGAAAATTCGTTTCTGTGTTGATGTGTAACTGTAGTTTGAAAAATAATATTACGGTATCAATATTCGGTACAGATAAATTTCACTTTGGAAGTCCATGAACACTAAAGTTTTCAATATTATTCTGTACGATATTGTTTTTACGGTATCAATATTTTTTTTCATTTTCTTTGTTTGCTTGTTTGTTTTAGGGATGTCAATGCATTGGATTTGATCTAATTCATCTCTAAAAGATCTGAGTTGGTATGATTTGGTTTGTTTGGATTAGGTGTTGATTAGTGGATCAGATGAATCATATTCATCCGTTGATATATGGTCCATCTATCAATGAATATTCATAGTTTGCACATTTTGATCTGAATCATCGAGTTTAATTCATTGGATTTGAGAAAGAATGGCTTAAATATACCAATATTAGACAAAAAAACTTATTTTTTTCAAACTGGCATTTTTATAATCCCAAACGCATAGTTTAGTTATTACACTAAATGACAATTTACAAAACTAACTTGAAAATCATATCTTCCAAAATCATCGCCCATTATTCACGCCATAAAATTAATTACAAAATCCTATTCATTGCTTCCTAGTATCGTCCATCAAAAATTGTATCTTACAACCAAATCAGTTTGCCATCATCGCAGTTATCGGTTTGAATTTTCAAGTGATTTTAATTACAAAATACATTGAGAATCATCGCCTTATTCAAAACCAAATTAGACCTCAAAATTGCAATTCTCATTTCATATTTTTCAATAATTTCAATTACATAATACAACATACAGAAGTAATATTGCTATGAAAATCAATTTCGTAAATCAATACTGATACGAAAATCAATACAAATAAACAATATCAGTGATTAAAATCAACTTTTAATACAAAAAATTGAAAATCGAAACCGCAAAAGTGTTCTTGATTTCTTACCCTTATATTTGTGACGATTGAACATAACCAAGAAGGAGACATAACGAGAATGCAATCTAAATTTAGATCAAGCTCTACATGTAAGTGTTTTGTCTATTGTTAATCCAATTGTCAATAATCAAGCATGTTTTATTAGTTTCTAAATCTCTCAAAGAGATAATTGTTTTGAATCTTTCAAACTTGTAATGTTCTTATAATTCATTGAATTGCTTGTTTTTAAATAGATGTAATTTTAAATGTAACATGTTATATTTTAAACATTGTTTGATGTAACTAGTTACATCATTTGAAAAACAACTCTAATACAACATGTTGCATTTTTTTGGAGGTATTAATTTAACAACTTACATTGCTTTGTTTCTTCCTTGTTAATGTCATTTTTTTTATCAATTTTCCAACATTATTAATATAATGTAAATTTTTATATTCATTAAATAGGTGATAAAAAGATTGGAATACTTTTTATTCATAGTGGGCAATGGATTTTTTTAAGAAGGAGAAGAAAAATATATAAATGGTATCTCAAAGGGGATATGCATAAAAAGTAATATGACTTTAGAGGAACTGAGTAAAGAAATATGTGATGCATTGCATCTAGATGTATATATCGACATCAAGATGAAATGTATGGGTATTCATATAGCCATCTAGATATATATATCGACATCAAGATGTGGAGTACTTCATCATCCTGAATGTTGGAAAACATAATGAAGGGTACAAAAAATTGTATGTAACTCATAAAATCCAATAAGATATCCAAGAAGAGATCAATCTAGCTTCAAATCATGCTTATGTAATAACAGACTCAGATAGTGGGATTGACTCAACAAAAAATTTAGATATCGAACAAGGTTTATTCAATGGGAAGGTTTTTGATAACAAAGAAGATCTCAAATTATGTCTTAACATTAGCAATGATTAAGAGATTCCATTACAAAATTAGCAACTCTAACACGACAAGCATTAGAATGAGGTGCAAAGATGAAAATTGTCATTGGAGACTTGCATTAAATAATATTGAAAAATTAGATGCATTCAAGGTAACAACTTACAATGAAGATCGTTCATGTTCACAAATGTTCAAGGATCAAAGATGTCACATATAAGTATAGCCGACAACATTAAAAACTTTGACAAAGATCTAAGTAGACAACTGAGATAGATAAGATAAAAAAGAAAATAGAAGTCACAATCACCCACAAAAGGGAGAACATAGGATAGAAGGAAGCAATAAAACAAGCATGAGGAGATACAAAAGATTCTTACAGTAAACTTCCTAGATTCTTCTATATGCTAGAAAAGACAAACTTAAATTCATACATTGAGATAAAAACAAATAAAAATTCTAACTTCAGGTATGGATTCATGGCAATTGGTGCATGCGCCAATGTATTCATCAACTATATACGGCTAGTAGTAGTTGATGTGACATTCATCAAAGAGAGATGAGGGGTATTATTTGTAGCAGTTACAAAAGATGAAAACAATCAAATAATGATGATTTATAGGTACATATCTTGTTTATGTAATTAATATAGAAATCATATTTAGTAAAACAAAACTTTCTAAATGCAACTTGTTGCATTTGTACAATACTCTTATTGTAACATCTTACATAACATGTTACTAATTAATTATATAATGTAATGCAGATTTACCCTATTTCATTCGTGATGGTAGATGAGGAAACCACGAAAGCATGGAAATGATTTTTTTAGAAGACTAAATTTTCTTATTAGAGAAAGGAAAAATTTGGTTATTGTATCAGATCAAAATCCAGCAATAAAATCAACAATCGGTACGGTATATGACAACAAGACACATTATTGTTATTATTACTACCATATGAAACAAAACCTTACAACAAAGTTGAAAACACCTACTTTAAACTAGCTGCTTATGCTTACAATGAAGAGGACTTCAAAAAGAATATGTACATGTTTAATGAAGCTTCCAAAGCAATGATGAAATATCTAACTAAGGCATACAACTCATCTTGGGCAAGATTCAAATGTCTAGCTCCAATTATAAGGTATGACTTTACGACTTCAAACAATGCTGAACACATGAATTCAATGTTAAGGCATGCTCGAGACACCTTTGTAACACACTTGTTGGGAGAGATATAAGATATAATTCAAAGTTAGTTTGCAAAAAGAAGGCAAGTTGCTTCAGATATGGAAAAACTAACAAAATAGGTGCAAGATAAGATTGGAAAAAGAAAAATCAAGACAAAATAGATGAAAGTAATAGACATAAATAGTCAAATAGTACAAGTGAAGAAGGAATTCAAACAGTCAAATGTTATATTGATCTGACAATACAATGTAACATGTTACATAATATAAAACTATATTATTGGACATAATATAACATGTTACATTGATCTTATAATACAATGTAATTTGGTATATAATATGATCAACATATACTAACTTGAAATTTTTTTAATACACAGACCGTAAAAGGTGCAAATTGTACATTATATTAAAATCAATGTACCAAATTCAAAATACATCCATCAAACTATTATAATCATAAAAAACACAAAACTAACATCCTCATCTGTTTGTATTTCTAAATATCCATCAATTAAGAATACAATATTGGAACTACAAATGAATTTTTACTGTTTTTCTAGCTTCCAAATATGTAGGGTCTAAAATTTAATTATTACATACAAATTGTACACAATATCTATTTCTAATCTTTAGAAAACTAATGGAATTAATCTTGCTTAACGTCTATCCTTTCGTGAGAAACTTTTCAAATTTTAGCAACTAAACCCCATAATCATGGCTACAAAATAATAATATAATAGGTTGTATGAAAATGAAATTATAAATAAAAAGTATTAAAAAAATAAGATTAAATATCATCATTACACATTATCCTGTTTTGGATCACCTTCCACCACAAAAAATGGTTATAGAGTGTATGGATCGAACTAACAATTCTCACCATATCCATGATATCCCAAAAATACAACCAAATGGATATCACAATCGCTATATGATTAAACTTCTTCAAATTAGATGATTACACTTCTCATTCAAATTAGATGTGTCCAAAGAATTATATAACTTTATGAATAGTTTGTCCAAATATATTACACCGTAGACCCAATGATTATTGTGCATATTGATTGGCACATAAACATGTCCAAATCCTTCCAATCAATTGGAAAATTTTCAAGTAAATTTGGTGACATTGTAGTAAATTGAACCAAATAGTTCCGTGATTAGCAATGATTAATTTCATACACCCCTTCATCTAAACCTCCATTTTGATATTTCTTTTTATTCTCCAAAAATTTCCTCTCAAGAATATATCATCCACATGTTCATATTATGAACCTACAACTTTACTTTGGGACAATCCTACCTTATCACAATACATTACTTTGATATGAGAAAGTAGAGATTTAAAACAAGGGCATCCTTATGTGCAAGTACTATGTTCATACTAACCTACCAATAAAAAATCATGTAATAAGTAACATTATCAAAATAAAATAACTAAAACTATGAATCATGCTAATTCAAATTCTATGTAACATGTTGCATAATATATGACATATAATGTACCATGTTACATAATATGTGTAAGTCTCGTTGTGCTCGTGTCTGTGTGTTGATTTTTTGTATACAAAACATGATGTCTGTTTACTTTACCTAGTGTATTAGTGTTTCTCTATGTAAGGTTGGTTACTATGGATCAATATTTCACCCACGAGGTTGGTTTTCTTAGTGTGCAAGAGCAAGCCAAAGTTGTTCCTCGTGGTTTTTAGCTTGTTTCGGGTACGAGTATTTGTAGATTTTACTCAATATTTTTGAAAACAAAAATTATTTTGTTTTACACACCTCACCAAGAAGCTCACTAAGGATCTCTACACAGGTAGTAGTGAGGTGATGGAAAGGTGGAAATTTTGAGTGCTATAAATACCCCACTCATGTCTCTTTTCTTTACCCACATTTTTAGTGTAAAAACTCTAGTAAAATTCATATAGAAATTTATATCTATTTTAGAAATCATTTTATTTAGATTATATTTGAGTGTGAGTCATTTGGTGTGATTTGTGATCAAATTGTTTTCTGTGTGAGTATGCAGTTTGATTGTGTGTCTCCCATATGTGATTTGACATTATTAGTGGGCTATATGTCCTATGAGGTTAGGTCTCCCATATTGATCTTTGGTTACTAATCACACCACATTGGGTGGTGTTAGTTGTGGAGCACAATTGGGTTCTAGTGTTGAATCGTATCATTGCAGATGCAACAAGAAAATAGTTACAATAGGAAGTTAGGATAGAGGTCTTTACTAATAGAGCTAATAATGCTTTCACTGTCTATTAGAGTTGCAACTTGTTTACTATTTAGTAAATTATTTGCTGCTAAGTAGTTGCCTTAAGCAATGATGACTCTATAAAAATAGAGTCATTAGTACACTTTTTTACTTAATATTTACTTTTTTTATTCAATAAATAGTATTCTTAGGGTCAAAAATATTAAAATATAAACTTTTTAGAGAAAATGGGTGAAAATATATTTTTTAGGATTTTTCATGAATTTTTAACGCAGGACCAATCGGGATGTACCATGTGGCATACCACACAAGTAGAGGAGCTAATTGGGCAAGCCATATAGATGCCACGTAAGTAAGGACAGTGAATCACGTTACGTCGCATGTGAGGAGGATAAAAAGTGCAACACGTGTCAACACAGTGTTCAATCCGAGTTTAGAGTGCGATCAAACATCGCCACCACGTGTCGCCACTCGATTGCTCCTCATGTTCCACTTGTACCCCACGCCATCCATTTCTATGAATCAAGTCTCATCGCGTGGTGCTGACTCAGTGAGCATTGACTCTGACTGGTCTCCCCTACTACGCATTGCTCTTTGATTCGCCCAGTGAATTTTTGATGCCACATGTCGCACTGTGATTTGATGACTCTATCAATTTTGCTTGTTTCGATCATAGCCCTTGATCTGAAGTTGATTTGATAGTCCAGATCGCACCTGAGTAATATTTAAGCCCCTAATCACTCCATAAACCCGAAGTGGCCTCCATTAGCATAATTTTGGTCAATTTTTGGAACTAAAAAGAGAGAAAAATAAAGATAAATTGAAGAGAAGACACAATTTTGGTGGAGATTTAAAAGAAGATTAACATTACAATTCAAGAGATTGATTGTATTTCTTCTTCTACTATTTTCTTTATCATTTTTTATGTCTTTCTTTATGAACACAATTATGTGTAATTAATTTATTAATCTAGGGATCTTATGAACCCAATTTTCACCATGTGATGATTTAATATTTTACACCAATTATAATTTTAATTTAATTATATTATGTGATCTAATTTGTATGCTATTAATTGTTTGGCCAACAATTTATCTATAGAGGCAATTAAATAGATTTGGGAGAATTATTTAATTGTTTGTCTTGATTAAATAACATGCATAGTTTCTAGGTAGAGATGTATGATTTTTATGTATTTGATCCATAATTGATGAACTTAATGAGTAGTATGCAATTTAATTGGCATGAGAGTATAATTAAATTAATTACTATATGGTGTATAATTTACTTGAGAAAGGAATGCATGCTAGGTTAGATTCAATTGATCATGTAATTAATTGATAAATATTTTAAAAGGATTTTAGCGATTCACATGTTTAGAAAAATAGGGGATTAAGTATTCCTAGATATTTTCTCATATATCTTTTTAGTTATCAAATCTGATTTCATTAATTATTGCTATTTAATTTTAGTTATTTTAATTTTTCTTTCTTAAAATATAAAAATACAAAAAAATTGATTTTTATTTTTTTTAGTTTTAAAAATTAGTTTTTAATAAAATAATCTCCGTGGGAACGATCTTTTCTTATCATTATATTACTTGTTGCGATATGTATACTTGCGTATTCATTGCACACACTTCGTGTGTGGCAATCAAGCAACCAGAATATGTTACCATATAGATACAGTCTCTATGTAGGTTTACCTCGTTATATCGAGTGTTATACATGATTTGATATTATGCTAGTATAATTCAAGTTTAAGGTATGTATGTATCAACATACTAAAAGCTTAAACTTAGATTAGACAGCTTTTACATTCTTGCTTGTTTTCTTTTTGATATATATAGTTTATGTTATTAAAGTTATCTACTTTTGATATTATATGTTTTGTACTTTGATTGTGTGAACTATATAAGTGTTTTACTATTCTGTTTCTTGTAAGTTAGGGTAGAGTCTTTTAGGAGTCTGTTTCTCCTTAACCTGTTCATATTTTGGGTCATGGACTCCTTCACTTGGTATCAAAGTAGGTATTCTTTTGGGCTTAATTGTTTCGTGTTGATTCTATTAACTCGCTTGTTCACACATATACTTTTTCTCTGATAGAGTCAGGTGAATGAGGTAATGTAGGTAGATGAATTTTTAATGGGTTGAATTATGTCTATTGGAAATCACAAATGAAGGCCTTTTGTGGTCTCAAGGAGATTAAGTGTGGTTCCTTATTGAAAATGGCTAGACCTACCTTACCAAAACCCTACATGATAATATTGTTATCCCAAAACCTATGGTTGAATTTACAGAGGATGAATCCGAGGAATCTAAATGGAATATGAAGGGTTTATATGCAACTATTAGGGTTGTGATGCCTGATAAGTTTAGAATAATTCAAAGTTGTACTTATTCAAAGCAAGCTTGGGATATTTTAGAGACTACTCATGAAGGTACATTAACTAGACTCAAGCCTGGATATCTTCTCTTCCTTACCTATTCCTTATCCTTTCATTACAATATTTGAAAGGCCTATTGATTTCTTCTTGGCTCGCACTTACAACAGTGGAGAGAGAGTCTATTTTTGGAATATTAAACTTTGTTTAACTTGAGTCTATATTTAAATTTTCTTGGTTCATATGAGCATATCATGATGGCATATAGAGTAAACAAATTTTGCATATCACACAAAACATGTCATCAAAATTCTATTCATACCCTTACATGAATGCATCATAGATTAATGGACATATGGATATTTGTATTCAATTGATTCTTTATTCTTTACGGACCCATTGATTTGTTGAACATGTTTTGTTTACTTCCTTCATCATGTGTTTCTTGTTGTCTATTATGTGTACATGCTTCTATGTTGAAGGTGTTTACGAGTAGAATTCATAACATGATTATTGTATCGCATGTGATGCGTAATTTCGCAAGTGTACTAATCGTTCAAGTAATAAAGTATACAAAAGTACGGATATCGAACCCACAAGGAATGGCATTACTAAGTACCGAAATTGATTAATGATGAGCAAAAGCTGGCATCGCCGATTCTGCCAATACTTTGGTTTTATATTTATAAAACTCTCACAAGTGCACGAATCATTTCGTAGAAAACAATAAGTATACTCCCAAGGTCGATCTAAGGAAGGAATGTATGTGGTTTTTAATTTATTATTCAAACTTTTAAAAACGAAATTAAATCCTAAACATCCTGTCACGATATCTTGGGTTTTGTGTTTTTAATCTAATTACAGAAAATTAAACATAGATTCAATAAACATTCATGCAAATTTTATCTTTTATAAATAGTGGAGTATTTATGGATATAATAACTAAGTTAATTATGCTTGCTCGTATTATTTAGGTTATTAAAGATATGAATTGATATTTATTGATTCTCCCTTTTTTGTATGAATACCAACTTTGGTGGGGTTAGATATTCTTTGTTAACTAAACAAATCAATTAACACCTATTGGTGGGGTTGATAACTAATTTGGTTAATTAAATTAATTCCTTTTTCTAAGAGATTGAAAATGAACCATTTAAATGCCACCTTTGGTGGGGTTAGACAGTTTAAACTTTATTCAAGGTGTCCAAATTAAACCTAAGAATTTAGTTATCCGAGTACTAACTTTCAAGTTTTAAAACCACTTCGAAAACGTGTTGTCAATACATTTTAGGATAATAATTCTTATAAAATCTTTTGAAATAGAGCTTCACTCTAACTAAGGGGCGATTGTACCAACAAATAAAAGAGAACTACTCTAAATCAGGATAACTAAACCTTAAAATCTAATTTTGATTTAAGTTTGTAATGAAAAATAATATATTTCTTTGTAACATTCTTAATATAAAATCTTGAATAAAAAAAAAATCAATTCATTTTAGAGATTTTTACCTATTTAATATTTCGCAAGCATAACAACGTGATTATTATATCATTCTTACAAGCTATACAGTTAAATTTAATCACAGACAAATTAAATATAACATGTAAGAATAAAGCATAAAAATTAACTGCAAAGAAAATAAAATCCTTACAGTACTTCGATGCCATTCCGGTTGCTAGAAAACCTCCAAACGGAATTTGTACTCCCATTTATTGAATCAAAAAGCTAATAAATTACAAAAAAACATAACTAGTTCTTCCCAAAGAGGGAAGAACTCTAAAACTAAGCAAAACTAACTAAAACATAAGAAAAACTAAAAAAAAACTAAAAACTAAGAAATGGAGAGAAAGAAAGAAGAGAGAAGTGTGTTTTGAGGTGTGGTATGAAGTGAAGAGAAGGGGGGTATTTATAGGTGAGAATGGAGAGAAAAAGTGGGTGAAAAAATGGTGAAAACGCGTAGTGCACATGGTGAGGTCATTAATGACGTCAGCATGACGTCATGGGGGCGGCTGCACGTGAAAAATGGGGTGAAATGGCGTCGGCGAGCGCAGAGGGCAGCTGGGGCGCACACAGGCGCGCGTGTAAACAATGACGGCGCGTGACGTGGGCCGTCTTGTCTTGTTGGTATGGCAGCGCATAAGGGATAAGCTCGGTAGCGATTTTCTCCTTTTTGACATTTTTGACCTTTTCGACCCATTTTGTCCAATTTTTACATATTTGTTGACCTTTTCCCACTTATTTATTAATATATTTGTGATGTATTGCTTCAAGTATTCCTCTTTGAGTCTTTAAATTGCGTTTTTAAGCCAAAATACCTGAAAAACAATAAAAATACCCGTGATTCCAAAAAAGACAAATTTATATAAATATATGATAAAACATATAAATATATATATTTTTAATCAATTAATGTACATAAAATCATGATTATTTTAGTGCTTTTTGAGCACTTATCAACTAACCCTAATTTTATTTGAAAACCGAATTTTTGAATTTGTTTAAAAAGTAAATTAACTTAAAACTAAACGTAAATAAAAAAATTTAATATTGTTCACAAATGATTAAAAACGCTAAGGCATTTGATTTTGCTAAATCAATTAAATCCGATTTCAAGTCATGTTATATGAGAATCAAAGTTAAAAGTGATGGTTGAAAAACCCAAACTTATCTAATACTCTCTCTCTCGAGTTATATTAGAATTACTTATCTATGAAAACCAACTATATTTCTATGAAGATTTAATTACAAATAAGCACATTACGATTTATGGAATTTCTAGAATAACCACATACATCATGCATTAGGTGTCAAACTCGCATTCAACATACGATATTTATCACAAGAAGAATTCATTACACATCTCCTCTCGGTCTCAATATAATGCAACAAATCATCTAAATCTTGATTAGAAATTTAAAAGCATTAAGCATGGAAATAAATACTCAACTTGAAAACAATGAATTCATATAACGATAACACAAGAAATTAGATTTTCTTGATTTAACTACATCATAGCCTTAGAAAAAAATTAATTAGTTCATAACGAAAATAAGAACAAACATATTCTCAATTGAATCCATGAACAAACAATTCTAAATAAAATGCAGAAAATAAAAGCTTAGGAGAAGAGATGAAAAACTCTTGAAGAGGAAGACTTGGTAGCAACAATGGTGATGATCCTTCAAGCTTCTCCAACCTTTCTCTCCAAAATTTCCTTTTCTCCTCCAAAAATAACTTAGATCTACTCTCTCTGCTGTCCCCCTCTTTTTCCATCATAATGTATATATAGATCTAGGGTTTAGGGGGCAATTTTGGAACAAAACAACATAAAAAATGTGTTTTCGGACAAAACTCGCTGGCGGTGAAATTATTCTCGGCACGGCGAGATTTCTGGAAAATTAAATTTTGGTTTTTCGGATTTTGGCCGGCGGCCAAATTAATGTGGCCGGCAGCGAGAATTATTTGGCCGGCGGCAAGATGAGTTTACCAAAATTTGTGCTCTCGGGAAGATTTTCACCGTGATTTCTGTAGGATTTTTGTTGGTGGCGAGATGAATATGGACGGCGGCGAGATACTTTGGCTGGCGGTGAGAATACTTTGGCCGGCGGCGAGATTCACTTGGCCAAAATCCGTGCTCCCTGCATGATTTTCAACATTTTCTCCGTAAGGTTTTCGCTGGCGGCGAAATGCCAAATTTTGAAATTTTGTTCTCTTTTTATTTTCATTCAATCCCGATCATTGTACTTTGTCCCTAACTTCTCCAAAATCATGATTTTACTTGAAATTGCACTTTAAACACGAAATACCCATGAAATGACATTTGTGGATTAAATAATCAAATAAATACAATTTTCACACAAATATCAACATTTAAATCATAACAAAAATGCAATAATTTAGCTCTTATCAGCATGCATACTTTTAGGGAGAGAGCTGTGTGTTTTTTTTACTTCATGTTGTTTGTTCTATTAATGAATTTTTGTTATGATGTACATTCATAAGATACTTCTGTCTCTTTTGTGTCACACTATATGAAACATGTATAAATAGGACTGTTAGTATAACATGTTGGATTGCCTAGTAATTATTTCTTGCAAGTATGACATATGTTTTCTTTTACAGACTAAGATTTTTTCTATCTACACTTATCTTTGGTTGCCCGTGAATTTAGTTTATTTCTTATTGCATGCTTTTACCCTGCTAGTGTCTTGGTGTTTCTCTATGTCTTTTTATTTTGAAGCATATGGTATTTCTTATTATGTATGCCTTATCTCCCTCATTTAGAGGTATTCCTTTGACTTTTAGTTTCAAAAAGGGGGAGAAGTTTCCATGCACAACTATGTGTTTATTTCCATGTTGTGTATTACATGGTTTATGAATGTAGGATTACACTCATATTGTTGTATAACTTACATACATTCAGGGGGAGTATTGCATGAAGTAAGGGAGAGTTGTACATTTTTACTTGTGTTTATGCCTATCATTGTGTACCTATGTAGGGGTAACATGATAGTTTTTGCTTTGACTACACATTATTTCTGCATGATACATTCATAGGGTATGTGGTTTTTTTTATGTGTGTAGATTACAAGTATGGAGTGAATTCTTAGTGCTTCTAGTTTTCTATGATGTTGTGGTGCTAAGATCCTCATGTTTCAAAGTGAGAGAATGGATAAAGCGCACAAGATGGATGCACTTAGTGTTGGTGTGTCTTTTGGGTTTTGGTGTGTGTCATTGTGTTGTTCATGGGAATAAACAACTTTAGAACATTTTCATGATCTTCTCATGCTTGATAAGTTTATGTATCTAGTTGTGCATTGTTTTAACATGAAAAGCCAAAGGAGGAGAATGAAAAACTTATTGTTCTTGTGTCTGTGTGTTGGCTTCTTATGCATAAGATATGGTGTCTATTTTACTTTATATAGTGTATCTGTGTTCCTCTATATAAGGTTGGTTACTACTGATCAATAAATCACACATGCACATAGTTAGGTACACTTTGTATGAAAGCATGTTTACACACACCATGAAGTTGGTTGTCATAGTGTGCATGTAAGGTTGAGAGTTTTGGTTTTCCATGAGGAGTGTGTGAGCGAGCCAACATTGTTACTCGTGGTTTTTGGCCTATTTTAGGTATGTGTATTTGTGGATTTTACTCGACACTTTTGGAAACAAAAATGTCATGTTTTACACACCTCACTAACTTAAAACAACAATCATTTATAGCTATCCAAATTACCCAAATTATTGAAATAACTCATGCTTTCCATAGATTTTTAACTTCTACTCCAAAGTTGATCGTCATAACATCTATTTATCAATTTAGAATAGTAGAGTCCATGCAAGGTTGCTTATTGAAATAATTATACAAAAGATCCCATGGGAAGCTAGAGAGTGTCCCCTCCTCTTTGCTTGGAAGTTAGTGGGAAGTTTGTGCTAAATAATACTATAGAATAAGATGGATCAAGAAGGTAGAATGAAAAGGGCCTAGGTGGCCCTACCCCGGCTTGTGAACTCCCCAACTAATTAAAAAGAGTTATATGCCTTACCAGTCATGACGCCGCCTTTAATTGTGGGAGTTTAGACTCGTGTGTCAATACATTTCATAAAAACTATCGATCACATATCCAAAGTGATATTTGGAAAATAATCCTCAAAGGATGTAGAAGATGCCACCTATTTCTTTGCTTGTAATCCCCAACTAATACATTTATTAGCTAGTCAATAGGGGAACTATTTACTCTATCAATTAAATGAATTTTCATTTAATTATCAGTCTAAAACTGCATTGAAGAATTCTTACCAATGAACCATCTAGATTCCTCCATAGGGTTAAAGAATAGGGCTATAAGCTAGTCCAAATGGAGAAGTGAACGTAATAGCTTTATGACGCATCCTTCCTATCTAAGTAGCATTTTCCAAATAGAGAAAGTTTCTAGGGTTTCCTTTAATAAGTTATCAGGTGAACTTTTACAACAAGGCCTTATTTAAAGTGTCAAGATCTTGCAAACTAAGACCCTTTCCTCTAGTGGCTGACAACAATTCTACCAAGAAACAAGGATTAATTTGAGTTTATCCTTTTTTTAGACCAAAAATATTATGAATAATCTTGGACAAGTTATCGAGAATTAATTTCTACCATTAGTATATCTAAAAAGAGTGAAGAAATATGCTTTGAATCATTAAAGATATCAAACATTTACACCATGCCACAGAGAGTGTAAGCCCCCTTCTCGAATTAAACTTGGCACAAATTTTATTAGCTATACCTTGAAACCAACATTTCTTCGGTGCTCCTCATAATAAAGTGACTCCTAAATAGGACATAAAATCACCTCTAGTGTCCATGCCATTGATCTCTCGAAGATATGAAACACTATTTTGGGAAACTCCCTTGCCAAAATAGATGAAGGATTTACCAACATTCCTCATAATTGACCATATCTATATGTATGAAAAGCTTTAGCTTACATTCAAAGATTCGATGGAAATGCTTGACCAAAAATAAGCAAATCATCAACATTAAAAACATAAGTTGGCACCATAGTTCCCATTGGCGAAGAAATTGGAAGGAATATGTCATAATCAACTAGAGACAAAATATACCTCTTAAGGAAGTCCTATTCAATAAGAAAAAAAAGTGACGAAATAGGCCCCTTGTCGAAATCCTAAAGTACAAGACAAGCAACCTTTGGAAGAGCTATTAACCAATATTGAGACTTTGGCGGAAGCAAAAAGATAATGAATCCAACCCAATAAAAAATCATCAAAGCTAAAGCATTGCATCACCTTTAAGATGAAAGCCTAATGCATAGTGTCGAAAGCCATATGGATATCAATTTTAAGACCAATATTCTCAATAAGACTAGAGAGATGCATTACTTTAAAGCATTTAGAAACATCTAACATAAAATTAAAAATGTTGTGACCTAAAATAAATCTAAGCTAGTTTTGAGATAGAATTCGTGAGCCAATCACCCCTACATGTCTGATGATAATCTTCATGATTAGCTCAAACATAAAGTTACCAAGAGTAATGAGTCTATATTAGTCGATCTTATAAACCTATGAATGTCTAGGTACATGGATCAAAAGGTTTGAACTTAGAACTGGATGCATCCAACCAATCTTAAAATAGTATTGAACAATTCACATTACATCATTACCAACAATGTCCTAGTAACATTGAATTTTTTTACCAATTAAACTATCTGGACCAAGAGCATGATTGCACAAAATTGTTGTGTATAAATTTTGTATGGCTTATAAAATAGCTCGTAAGTACACAAATCACTTATAAAAAATGATAAGTATGCTTCCAAGGTCGATCTAAAGAGGAATCATATGGTTTTTAAATTATTCAAAAAATTCTTAAAAATGAAATTAATAACCTAAATATCTTGTCACAATTGTTTTGGTCGAGTATCTAAACTATTGACATAAAAATAATGATAGATTCAATAAACATTTAAGTAATTAAACATTTATAATGCAACGGAAAATTCATGGGATATGTTAGTTGGTTAGTTAATCATATGTGTTCATTATTAAGTACGTTATTAAAGATATCAATTAAGATTATTGATTATGCATTTTTATTAAGAAAATATCATAAGGTAGGGATCAAATTTGTTCTTTAATAATAAACTAATTAACATCCTAAAGTTGGGATAACTGATTGATTAATTATTAAATTTTGATTTATTCATAAGGAATTAATAAACCATCTAAGTACGGTCTAAAGCTGGGCATGTAAGTTAGACTTTCAATCAAAGTGTCAAAGTTAGGTTTATGATTTAAGTATCTGACACTAACTTTAAGATTTCCTCAATTAGAGCAGAGTCCAAGGCATCTTTAACCTACATGAAGAAGAGATGCTCATAATACCTCAAAATATAAGTGGTAATTTCTTCCAAATTTTGAGTAATTTCTTCATTTATCTCTAAATGAGTTAAAGTTTTTTTGTGCTTTTAAGCGTCTAAGGAGCAAGTGGTAAAAAATAGTGTTTATATCACCATCTTTCAACCATTTAAGTCTGCATTTATCCCAAAGGAAGATGTCTTGTTGATTTAACAATCTATCCAAATCTGTATGGGCATTTGACTCTAACTATAGGAGCTTCTATGAGAAAGAGTCATCATCATATCTCTTTTGGATGTTAGCAAGAACAAGTTTCATTGCCTCAAATTCTCAATTCAGATTACCCGAAAACCTCTATATTTCAAACCTAAAGAGCCTATTTGGGAGCTTTAAGCTTACCAATGACAACTCCAATTAGACTGACTTGAATAGGTATTGATTAGGTTGTGTATACCAAGTGGAAGAAGTTGGGATGCTAAATCCACGTACCATGAAACCAAAAAGTTTTGGTCCCTAGATGAAGCGGTAGTAGTTGAAAATAGTAGTGGATAATGATTGGAATGATGCCAAGATAGGGTGCAATAAGAAACAGTTGACCAGGAGTCTAGAAAAGGGTTAAATTATAAACGAGACTGTATATTAGAGAAACCACCCTTCCGTAAGTGTAGAAATCCCCCTTCCCGCTACCCCAAAAAAAAACCAAGTTACAAATGAAGACGATAACACTAAAGATCGTCAATAGAGTATGTATTGCGAAACACATTAATAGTTTTGTGGGACCCAAGAACTACATTAAAATTCACAATAACTAACTAGGAGGAATGTAGCTCAGACAAAGACCTCACATAGTCCTAAATATCTCTCCTCTTTTTGTAGGAATCACTATTATAAACAAAGGTAAGAAGGTAAATGGTAGCATTTTTAGTGTAAGTGACAGTTATGTGCTGTTGATGTTGAAACACAATTGAAGTATCCTTGCTACTAGTGAAGTAGAGAAAAGACAGAGCTTGTTAACAGGAGTAGAGTTAACACCAAGAAGAGTGTATCCAAGACTATGCCAAAAGTGACCCTTAATAAGGCTAAGGTCTTTCATAGGTTCAACAATACAAAGAAAGTTAGATTATTTCCTTTTTACAAAAAAATTCTTCAAAGTAGTTTGGGTATCCCTGTTAGCAATACCCCTATGGTTTTAGTAGAGAACAATCACGATGAATTGTTGTCAAAAACCCTTGAAAAAAGTATGTAACATTCCTGCCAAAAATAAGGGCTAATAGATTTACCCTTTCTACCACATCCTGTTTCTTGTTTCCAACATTCATTATAATCAACTTCCATCTGGCACCTTAAATTATGAATACACTCACTCAACTCAACCATTTTAGCAGCATCAAGAGTTGCAGGAAAAGAAGCTGTGGGGCATTGGGAACTTGGGAGCTGCTAGGGGAGGCAGATGACAGTTATTAAGACTATAAGAAGCACCAGAGGTAGCTTGCGAGTGCTAAAAACCTTTGACGAGGAAGTAGTGGAAACATATGTAGCAAGTGTCATAGTAGTGCAGATAGGCAAAAACGTATAAGAGGTTAAGATACTAGTAGAAATATCAATAACAACATCGTGCATGTGTCCATCATCAACTAAATAAATATTAGTAATAGATTGATTGCAGATAGTAGAAACGATATGAATGGAAGCGGTAGGTGGGGTAGTTGTGGGTAAGAATGACAATAGTAGCGTCTACTTATGAAATAAAGGAATGAGAGACAATTAACAACGTTACTACCAGTGGCGAAAAGAACAGCTTCGACAATGTGAAGCGAAGAGAAAGCATTGTTTATCAAGATTGAAATGCTAGTAGATGAAACTTTATGTCTATAAATTTGTTATGGACGATTTTGTACTTGGGGCCTTGTTGGGTTGTCTTTCTTTGGGGGTTTTCTAGAGCAGTATATTCTTCCGACATTTATAGGAGGCATGTCCCACAGAGGAACATAAACTGTAGAACTCAGGCACATTCTCATAATATCAATCGACAAAAAGTTTTATGGATCACTTCAACAATAAATTTTTTGTCCAGTTTACTTGCGAGATCAACATCCACAAGAAGTCTAACATATTAACCCAGCTTTCCATTGAGTGTGGCATTATCAATCTTTAGGGAGACCACAATAGCTCACGCAATCTGTGCAAGTATTAACTTGTCTCAGAATTTCCAATCCAAATTATAAAAAACGAACCCACACCTGAGCATTTGTTGAATTTTGATTATAAGTACTAAAGTTTGGTGTCTAGGGTTGTATATAAAAGATTCTAGGCTTAAGGTTAATAAGGGAATTAGTTGGGACTCTAGCTTTGTCCTCAAGTTAGTATAGAGGCATATGATAAAATCTGTGTCCAAGCACAATGAGTTTCCAAATTGAGGGGATTTTCCAAATCGATGGCAAGCATGATTTCAAATATATCCCTACTCCTAGACTTTCAAATTTCCCCCTTTACAGAGAACCAATCTGCCAGTCAAATAGAATTTGCATAAATCCAGTCAGGATTGATATATTCGAGGGTCCAAAGTAACACATGCAATTAAATTACGAGCGTACCAACATAAAAATATAATTAGCTAATTAAAGTGTTCAAAAAATATAAAAATATACAAGGAAAAAATTTACTAATATAACTAATCAAATTGTCTGCAATTTAATAATCTGAAAATATTATACATATCCTATTGTAATGCTTTTCTTCAAAATCTTTGTTCTTGATAGCATCTACTATGTGCATTAATTTCCTCATAAATGTATCAGTATCTAGTATGAACATACCAACATCCAAATTCCATGAATATAATTCTGCATATACACCATTCAGAATACAAGAGTCCTTTCTATTTATTTATTCTTAATATATAGGTTACACCATGATTTTAGTGTCATAAAAATGTCTATAATAAATGACAACGTGTGACAATACTTGTGAATATAAGCATATATTATATATGAGCATACCAACATCCAGATTCCATGAATATAAGTAATACCTCATATTTCCACAATAAGTTCTTCAATTTACATATATTTCTGTATATACAACAAATAGTCCATAATAAGTTCTTTAACCTGTTTAAGAGTGAAAGTCGTAATGCATATTTAGTCTCTAAATAAATTTATTATCTGGTTCTGCAACTAGATAATATATAAAATAAAACTAAAACGTGTATGTTATGAACACACTGAAATTAAAGTTGAGAAGAAATTTGCGAAAAATATGTACATAATTTGTGATTATTATTCATTTGAGTTTAAGGGAGAGCTTCTGTAAAATGGGAAAGAAAACATAACAAAATACAAATTCAAGTCTTCATCAACAATAACAAAAATAATATCATTCAAACTTGTATACGAAAATAACACCATTTATCAAGGGTTATTTATGTAATATTTAAAACAAAGCAACAAAAAACATTTCTATCAAGAGTTATTTACGTCCATGGATCATTGCCCACCAGCATCATATCATCTTCATCATCAGTGAATATAACAACCCAATTATTAGGTGCACGGCCAATAACCTCTTGCATTTGTACCTTATGAACATAAATTACTAATGCACAATTATCATAAATAAGAACAGACTTAAGTAGTGGTAAAATACATAAAAGAACCTGGTGTTATATACCTTTGTACGAGTTCTTGCTGAATATATCAAACCCTGCTTGCATTTCACTTCATTTGTCATTACTTCAGATATAACTTTCTTTTATTCCATACAGATCTTGAAAACATTTAGAGTTCCAATCCTATCAACTTCATAAGCAGAAGATCGAGCACATTCTTTAGCTCTAGAACACATATTATCTATGCATGTTTGCTCTATTTTCTCCGAAGTATGGGCAGTAAAAAAGTTGCTTGTTAAATTAATTCCAAACAACCTACAACCTCACAATGCCTCATATTTCATGCCTTTCTTGACTAGGTCATTTATAACACCATTCGTTGGCCTAGATGGAACTGGAGTAAAATCACTTGGAATACAACATGTAGAAAGAGTTTTGTTGTCCTCTTTTGAGTCCTTAAAGGAAAGACATGTCACTTGGAATACAACGTGTTGATCCATGATACCAAAATACGAAGCAGCTAAATTGGAAGAGATTAATGCTGCTTAATTGATGCAAAAAGGTAAGACATGTCACAATGGGCTACAAGTCCATTGAAGAGAACTAGCTAAAGTTATTCCACATACCAGGTAGAGATGTTAACAGCTTGGGCCCTTTTGGTCTTGGCTGCCAATTGAGCATGAATCAGAAAAGTAGAAGCCGAAGTAACAAAAGGCTCTATCTCCTAAGGAGAAACCCTATTTGGCTTATGAAATGGCGTATATTCATCCCATTGAATCTGGAAGATAAACTATCACAACAATTAGCACCACAAATTATATGCAGAGCTCAATAAAGCTTTCAACCTTTAAAGAACGCCATCTAGAATCTGGCCATTGTGTGAATATATCTCCAACCCTAACTATTGCGCCGGTGACCCTGAGACAAAAATCATGCACTAACTCACTATTAAGAAGATGTAAACCATATTCAATGACCAAAAATTATATTTATATACCTTCCATCTTGGGAGTCTTCACCCTCAAACCTCATTCTAAAGCGTATCCTAACAAAAAAATTATTTTTACCAGACTCCAGATATTTGTTTAAGTTAACAATGTACTGACTGGTCCTAATAAAAAGCATAGATGAGCTGGTAAACCTAGACAAATTTAGAACAAAATTTTAAGTTAAAAGACAAAGTCTCCTTATTTGGAAGAGGTTTGATAGATCTGTAAAATACAAAAAAACCTGTTATTATTTTCCGACTAGCGACCAGTGAACCAGCAAGCAGTACTAGAAGAGGTGTGCGATAAGGCCGAGGAAGAGGAAGAAGAGAGGGAAAGAGGAAGAAGAGAGAGATATTTGGGAAGAGTTTGGGGGAAAAATGAATAAAGAAAAAAAGAGAGGGAAAAGGAAAAAAAAGAGCAAAGGAAAAAAGAAAAGAGAAAAAAAAATAAAAAAGAGAGGAAAAATGAAAAAAATTGATATAACTTATGGCTACGGTTATTGATAAAAAATACAGGCCATAAACATACCATATAACCTCAATTTTTATTAGATCATGACCAAAACCCTATGGTCTCGATTTTTAAAAAAACTGAGGCTAAATTTTCGAGACCATATGTATGTATTATAGTAGTAATATCTTTGTATCAGATGTTTTTATGGGTGTATAGCAACAGTAGGCTTGAACATGTATACATGACATTTATCCATCCCAAGAAGAAGGATTAGGGGTGGGGGCTATAGTTAGAATTTACCATAATTTCAAAACCCTAAACATAATAGATGATCAATTACCACCAAGTAGAGGCAACAAAAAAACAATAAGGATTGAGGGTTTGATATGCGGTATGAGCTAGGTTAGTAAGAGGTGGAATTTTAGCTACAAGTGGAAAGAAGGACTAAAACCTAAAAAACTATAGTGAAAAAAATATTTTAATATAGTAAGAAACCAGTTGCACCAGAGTTGCTACTATTAAGGCTGAGCAACCCAAGCATGGTCCATTAGAACTCCGTACATTAGAGACTTGGCCAGTATGGTCATTAGCGTACAAAAATAACCAAACCAATGACCATATATTAAATACACTTTGTAAGTTTTATGAATATTCACTATAGTCGTGAACAAAACAAAAAAATATAATTTAGTTTCTAAATGAGTCATTCAAGAATATTATTCAAGTCGAAGAAGTTATCGAGATTCAAAGAAGATATCTTAAGTATATCTCTATTTTTATGCATGTTAGATTTCATATTAAATACATAGGAATATTTTACAGATAGGTTACTCGATCAATCAAGTAATGTTTGGATCTATAGAGGAAGTAGATCGATCGATAATCGATTGATAATCAATCGATAATCGATTGAAAATCAATCTATCTTGATTAAAAGTCCACTCGGAATTAATTTTAAATGGGGTCGATCAATTAAAGTTTAGGACTGAATCGATTAAGAATGGATCTCATTCGATCTACTTCATCTTGGGTTTTATTTTTTGATACCTTAGATTGATCAATCATCTTTTGATTATTGAAAAGGGTTTCAATCGATCAATTGAGTGGTGAGAGTTTTAACTTTACAAATAATTTTTACTTGAGCCAAATATTTTTATTACTCGAATGTCCTTACTTTTTAAAGCTCTTTTAAATGATTTTATAAACAAACTAGTAATAGTCTTTTGATCGACAGCTTCAACAAATTCTATTTAAACAAATCTAAAGCATATAATTCTCTCAAACATAATTTTTTTAACTGATGCAACTTATGCTCTCTCTAAATCTATTTTGCAAAAACTATTTTAATAGGTTTTTTCATTAATTAATCTATCAAATATTTTATGGTTGTGTTTGATTGATTATTATTGTGCTTAATCATTTGTTCTAGTGTTGCTAGTAATTTTGGTTTATCTATTATTATATTAGATCATTTAGCTTAGGTTGTTCATTATTTAATCCACTTAGGGACACATATTACACTTGTGTTTTTGTGCTAACATTTCATATGCTAGCTAAATGGGTTTGATAACTTGTGTGACTCAAGTTTATCAGAATGTTGGTCTGAATCCAAACACTTTTCATATGGAGACTGTTAAATAAAGTAGAGGCTTATAAGTAGGTTACTTGGGCCATTATCTTGGAGGGTAGTTTGAGTCATAGCCTTGTAATCGAACATATTTTTATAGTGGATAATTAGGTAGTCCGGTGGATCGATTGTTTTCCTCTTAGGTCATTGTTGTGTTCTAGGTTATTTCTACCTTTAATTTCATGTGTCAACTCTTTATTTATTTCCACATTATTTTATTTACACACTATTTCATGTCTAGCTTCTTGTAAAAATTTAATTTGGTATAATTTCATTAATTACATATTTACTACTTTAGTTAATTAGATTCGTAATTAAAAAACTTTCAATTAGTATTAGATTAGGTCACTAGATATACTTTGTGTGTGCCTAGGACCATGTTATGGATCATTTGGGAAAGGGTTAATACACAACTTGTGCTCCCTTCATTGATGGGTCTAACTACCCATATTGGAAGGCTAGTATAAGAGCCTTTCTACGTTTTATAGATGAGAGTGTCTAAAACTATATTATTTATGGTTCGGAACCCCCTATGGTTACCAAAGATAATGTTGTCATTCTTATACCTAGGAAAAAATGGACCACTAAAGATAAAATTGGTAGTAATTAAAACCAAAAAAAGAATCAATACTATCTTTAGTATTGTGTCTACTGATAAGTTTTGTTGTGTCTCTAATGTTGATATTGCTAAGCATAGTTAGGATATTTTAAAATTTTCCCATGAGGGCACCACCCAAGTTAAAAGAGTCAAACTTCACATGTTAGGTACTCAATTTGAAAACCTTAGGATGGAAGAAGATGAGACATTTTTTGAATTATATATTCAACTATGTGATATTGCTAACACTTCAAACCTTGAAGAGAAAATTGATGATTTCAGGATAGTTTAGAAGATTCTTTTCTCATTACCAAATTGCTTCCATACAAAGGTCATTGCATTGATTAAAGAAAATATGTAGACATCGTCATAATTGAGAAACTCTTTGGTTCAATTCAAACCTTTGAGATGAGCTTTTAAACACCTACAAAGAAAAAAATGTGTCACTTTCAAAACTACCATGATTGATGATGCATAGTGACAATGAGAATGATGAGGATGATGTTCATACTTTTAGCCAAAAGACTCTAGAAATTCTTCAACCAAAACAACTCAAAAAGTAAGGGACAATCAAATCATACAAAGGATCATAAATCAAGAGAGTTTAAATCTTTGAGTTTTGAAGGTAGGAAATCTTAATCCATTAGACCGCAATATTTTGAATGCAATAGTTTTGGTTATTTTGTAGCTAAGTGTACCAAAAACAAGAAGAAATTTGGAAAGGGTTTCAATTCTATCCTTAGTGATATAGAAAGTGAAAACGATAATCCTAATAAATCAAAAACTATGGCACCAACTACTAGTCATTTACTTCAGCTATTGGTGGACAATTAAATGAGTTTGACATTGGCTCAAATAGTAAGGGAAGTGATTATGAATTCCTACGTACTAAATTTAATTCTAATAGCATTGATGAATTGTTTATAGATTTATTGGATTGTAAGAAAGAAAGATAAAATAGGTTACTAGTACAAGTAGCCAAATTGAATGATAAACTTAAATCCTACGAAGTAAATTCCTCTATGTTAAGAAAAGAAAAAATTAAGTTGTCTGAACGTATTGATAGTTTGAATTCAAGTCTTATAGGTCTTAAATAGGAAAGCAAAAATCTTGTGTAGGAACTTGAGCAATCAAAGGAAGATATGAAGAGGCTAACCATTGGAGCTAAAAGGTTGAACAAGATTCTAAATTATGGAAAACCTACCGGAGATACGAGAGAATTGGACTACGTAGATGAGCATTCTACGCTATCTTCTTCAAAACCAATGAAGTTTGTAAAACCTTTAAAGATATCCTCCTCACATGCTACACCTTTAACATCAAGAACTGATTTGGTAAGGTATTCTAATTCTATTCCTACTGTTACTTATTATACACAAAGAACACTTGTACGTGTGATTAAAAAAATGTTAAATCTATGCTTATTTGTCATAATTATGGTAGAAAAGGTCATATCAGACCTAATTGTAGATCTCATGTGATATCTTCCTATTTTAGCAATGTCTTTCATGATCGAGACTCTAGAATTAATTTTCATCATCCATACATGAATGTTGCATCTCCTACAATGATGAATAAAAAAATAAAGGCAAAAATAAAGACAAATCCAGGATCATGCCAAAGATAACTAAGTTAATTGAACCCAAATCCAAAAACATTAAGAAACCAAAAATGAAGAAAATTTGGGTTAGAAAATATTGCTTTTTTTTATCAACTGATCGTCTCTCCTTTTCACCTAGGTATTTATATTTGGTGCTCAATTTACCCTAGACGAGCATGTTAGTTTGATTATTTTATTTGTTTATTTATTAAATTGAGTTTAGTTATTTATTTTTTATTTTTATTTTAGTTCATTTAAAATTTTATATTTTAAAAAATTAAAATTGTAAATAAAGGGAGTGTAATTATTCTAACATTGAAATAAATATTATTTTGAATCTCCAAAAAAAATTATTTTCTATAACTTGATTTATCTTGATTGATTCTTTAATGTGTAATTGATTATCTTGTTCTGTGCATGTACATTATTTCCCTACATCTAGTGAACGATGTTAACAATAACTCATTCATACACTTACTGGACATATAAGTATGTCATGCTTGAATTTTATGATAGACATTATGAGATTTTAGGGATTGAGCTAATCTTAACTACTAAATTATAGTTGAACTCTATCTTTCACTCTATAAAATGCTCTTATAGAGAGAACTAATTTTGAGAGGACTACTTACTGTGATGTGAAGTTATTGCAGTGAGTAAAGAAGGCTACCTAATAACTAGTGTGAAAGTCATCATCCTAAATCTTTTGGCTTATACATCATTTCTTCACAAAAGAAAAATTAAAGGAAAAATGAAAAATACAAAATTAATTGCATGTACAAAAAGCAAAAGTCATAAATGGTTATGCAAAAAGAAAAATAAATGACTAATCTCTCATATAAAAAAATATAATAATTGATGAGAGGGCATGCTAAAGAAAAAGGTAATGAAGTTATTTCTTGGATAGTAAAATTTTATGATGTGCAAGTATGAATTCCACTGCAATTTCTTAATAATAGATGATACTCCTTTCTTTAAATATTTCATAACTAATCATATGGATGAACTAATTGACAAATATTCATCTCACTTTTGGTGATTGTGGATATGTACTATATGTCTTGACTACATATTTTTATGTTGTTAATGAATAGTCATACTTTGAAAAATAAATTAATTTTCTCATTTGTTTGTTCTGTTATAGTCATGTTTAGCTCAATCTACTATCCTAAGTTAAAAATAAATCTATTTAGTTTTTCTTTATATTGTATATTCGTATAACAAAAAGAGGGGAGACAATTATTGAGCATTAATTGAAACCCTACAAAAAAGGGAGAGTTAATTTGAATTTTTTTAAGAGAATTAACTTATGAGTCACTCAAGAAATTGCATGGTTGTTTGTTGTTTACTTACTTTCTATTTACTTATCTATTGTTATATACAAATAACTAACAAACAATGAGTCTTTCGAGACAAATTGCATGGTTGTTTGTGTTTTTTTTCTTTCAATGTACATATGAGCTATCAAGATTCAAGCGAAGATGATTTTAGTATATCATAGAATAATTTCACTATATAAATTTACTTTTTCTATGAGTATTATGTAGTGAGAGAGAGTTTTGTTAGACTAATATATGAAAGGGGAAGATTGCAAGGTTTATGAGTCTTAATGATATTCGTGAACAAAACATCTAAATGTAATTTAGTTTCTAAGTGAGTCGCTCAAGAATATTATTCAAGCTGAAGAATCTATCAAGCTCCATAAGATAAAATCTTAGGTATATCTCTATTCTTATACATGTTAGATTTTATATTAGACACATAGAAATATTGTACATACAAGTTGCTCGATTGATCAAGTAATTTTTAGATCGATTAAAGAAGTAAGATTGATCGAGAATCAATCTACTTTGTTTAAAAGTCCTCTTAGAATTGATTTTCAAATGAGGTAAATCGATCAAAGTTTAGTTCTCAATATATTAAGGACTGGACCGATCGAGAATTGATCTCATTCATTCTACCTAGTCTCAAATATTTTTGATATCTTAGATCTATCGATCATCTTTAGATCATTTCTTGGATCGATAGAAAAAAGGTTTCTATCGATCGAGCTCGATCTAGATTGATCAAGCGGCAAGGGTTTCAACTTTAAACCTAATTTTTACTCAAACAGAATTATGTTTATTAATATATTGTCCTTACTTTTTAAAGCTCTTTTAAATGATTTTATGGATAGACTATTAATAGGCCTTTGACCCAAGGCTTCAACAAATTCTATTTAAACAAATCTAAAGCATACAATTCTCTCAACTATTGTTGCTTTAACTTTTTCAATTTATACTCTCTCTAAATCTATTTTACAAAAACTATTCTGCTAGGCTTTTATCATTAGTTAATCTATCAATCATTTTATGATTGTGTTTGATTCATTAACGAGCCTACAATATTTGTAGTATTGCGCTTCATCATCTATTCTAGTATTATTGGTGATTATGGTTTATTTATTGTTCTGTTAAATCATGTAGCTTGGGTTGTTCATTGTTTAATACACTAGAGGACACACATTTCACTTGTGCTTTTATGCTAACATTTCAGGTGCTAGCTGAACAAATTCAATAACTCATTTGACTCAAATTTATCGAAACGTCAGTCCATATCCTAACACCTTACTTGTAGAGATTATGAAAGAAAGTGAATGCTTATAAATAGGTTTCTTAGGGCTATTATCTTGGATGGTAATTTAAGTCATAGCATTGTAACCTAACATAAGTCATACTGATGGTTTTCTCTTAGGTCATTGTTGTGGCTTAGGTTGTTTTCACCTAAAATTTTGTGTGTTAACTCTTTAGTTATTTTTGCATTATTTTATGTACACACAATTGCATGTCTAATCGCTTGTGAAATTATAGTTTGGTATAATTTGACTAATTGATTGTTCACCTTGTAAGATTTATGTGAATGTTGGCAATATTTACGAACAAAACATATAAATGTAACTTTACTTTTAAGTGTATCTTAGAAGAATATTTTCAAGCTGAAGAAACTATCAAGCCTCAAAGATCACATCTCAGGTATATATATGTTACCGTGCACATTAGATTTCATATTAAACACAACAAGAACAATGTGAAAATAGGTTACTAGATTTATTGAGTAGTGACTGGATTGATTGAGCAATATTAACTAAATAAATTGATTTTAATATATTACTATAATGATTGAGAGATTTACTCCATTATCGAGGACTAGATTGAGTGAGTTAAGTCACTAGATTGATAAACTTCTTGAAATATTAATTAAATATTGGCTGGATCGATTAAGATTACGTTCAATTGATCGACCAATATATTTGATGGATCGAGCACTTGGTTAGATTGATCAAACAACCAGTTATCTAATTTTAAAACTATTTTTATTACAATTTGGATTTTATATTTACTGTATTGTGTTTTTTTCTTAAAAGTATATTAATTGATTTTATGGAAAATATGAGAATTTTACTTTAACCTAATGTGTTACAAAATATTATATAAATACAAACCTAAGCACACATTTAAAACTAACCACACACGAGGTATTGAGTTTATTCTCTTGATCTTTTATTCTCTCTTGTTTTGTTGAAAGTTTTTAAGTGGTATTTTTTAGTAAGTTAATTTTTGAAACATTTATGGTTATGCTTGATATATTAATAAGCTTACAGTAATAAATGTGTTATTGTGATTTTAACTAATTATTCTAGAGCTACCAGTTATTTTTTATTTATTTGATATATTATTTAAATCAACTAGATAGGGTTGTTTATTATTGAATTTGCTCTAGGACACACACTTACACTTGTGTTTATGTGCTAAATTTTAAAGTGACAATGGTGCGGGTTCGATTAACTCATGAGACTTGAGTTTGTCGAAATAATGTTAGGATTCGAATGCATATCTTGTAGAGACTATCATGAGATTCGAATGCTTTTAAGCAGGTTATTTGGGGGCATTACTTACGTGGGTAGTTTGAGTCATAACCTTGTAATTGGATACTTATTTTTAATAGTGGATAGTAAGTTAACTCGGTGAGTTGATGGTTTTCTTCTTACGTCATTGGCATAGTCTAGGTTATTGATGAGTGCTTAAAAAACACTAAAATTACCATGATTTAATGTACTTTAATTGATAAAAATATTTATATTTATACGATTTTATCATATTTTTATATAAATTTATCTTTTCGAAATCACGGGTATTTTTATTATTTTCATGTATTTTCACTTTAAAAATAATTTAAAGACTAAAAGAATAATACTAGAGGCAATACATCAAAAATATGTTGAGAAAACAAATGAGGAAAAATAAAAAAAATGGAAAAATGGAAAAAGGGACAAAACAACCCAACTGCATGCCCACCATGCCGAAAGGTCGCGCTCATCACGTTGGAACAATGCACACGCCCAATCACACCGAATTTTGCGCACATCAATGCTTGCATCAGCTATATCTACTCTACAAAATCCGCATGCATCATCACATTTTCGGCCGCAAATCCCGCCCAGTCGCGCGCGTCAACACCCCACATGCATGCCAGCCTATCCAATACATGTATATCATCATTTTTTGTTTTCTTCACTTTTTTAGCCTTTTTCTCACCTATAAAACCCTTTTTCTCCAATTGTAAAAATCAGACCTTAAGAAATAATTTTCTCAACTCTTTCTCTCTCTAGAAAGTTTTTTTTTTAGTTTTTAGTTTTAAAGTTCTTCTTTTTTTGATAAAAAATAGCTATGTTTTTATAGATTTTTAGTTTTTGATTCGATAAGCGGAAATGCAAATCCATTTGGAGGTTTTCTAGCAACAGAATTAGCATCAAAGTACTGTATGGATTCTTTTAAGGTATAATTTTAATAGATTCTTTGTAATTATTTTTTATGTTTTATTATTATATGTTATATTTAATATTAATATGACTGACTGTTTGTAAAAATGTTATGCTAGCGAAATATTAAATAGGTAAAATATTTCTATAAAATAATATCTAATCCCACAAAATGTAGTATTCATATAAAAAAGAGAGAATCAATAAATACCAATTTATTGATTTAATAATCTAAATAATATGAGTAATCATAATTAAATTAATTATTATATACTTAAATACTCCACTTTTTTGAATAATATAAATTTACATGATTGTTTATTGAATCCATATCTATGTTTTTTTTTTACTTTTTTAGATTAGGAAACAAGCAAATCAAAAAATATCATGACATGATATTTATGATTTAATTTCATTTTTAAGATTTTGAATAATAAATTAAAAACAACATATATAACTTCCTTAAATCGATATTGGAAATATACTTGTCATTTTTTATAAAATTATTTATACACTTGCGAGAGTTTTATAAATATAATACCAAAGTATTTGTAGGATTGGTATTGCTAACTTGAAGCCCATTCTATTAATCAAGTTTTTGGCGTCGTTGTAGGAAAAAAAATAATGTTTTTAATTTATTAATCAAAATTTTGAAAATATCTTGTGTTGTAAATAATTGTGATTTTATTTATTTATTTTTTGTTAAAAAATTTTAAAATTTTAAAAAATATTTAATTTTTATTTTATTTAATTACTTTCTTTTCAAAATAAATAAATAAATAAAAATTAAAGAAAAAATTTTAAAAAAATTAATTTTACGAAATAAAATTTGCACAAAATTTTTTAACTTTATTTTATTTAATTATTTTATTTAGAAAAAAAATAAAAAAAACAATTATGCAAAAAAAAAGATTTAAACTTTATTTTATTTAATTATTTTCTTTTGAAAAAAACTAAATAAATAAAAAAATAAAAACTTTTGCAAAAAAACATTTAAATTTTAATTTTCATTTAATTTTTAATTTTTAAATTTTCATTTTCATTAGTTTTTAATTTATTGTTTTACTCTTTTTTATTTTTTCTTAATTTTTAATTTTTTTATTCTCTTTTAATTTTTTTATTTAATTTTAAATTTAATTTTAGAAAAAATTAATTAATTAAAAAAAATTTAATTATTAACTTAATTAACTTTGATTTTAGAAAAACTTAATTAACTTATTTTATTTTAACTTAATTTATTAAATTAATGAACTTAGATGTTAACTTAACTTAATTTATTAACTTAATTAATTTAGATTTTAACTTAACTTAATTAATTAACTTTGATTTTTATAGCTTTAAAATAAAGTCTAAGGCAGTTTTTTCTGAGAGACTAATTCTTAGAAACCTTTGTGCAATTAGAATTTTCTGGGAACGTTGTTCTGTCTAGGATAATGGTTTTTAAGTTGGTTTTGCCGTACTATTCTTTCGTGGGAGCACTCTTAGTTAGTGCTGATTATGTTATTTAACTTAGAGATTATAATAAAATAACTTAAAAAAATAAATAAAGATAACAAATTTTTTTAAAAAATAAATCTAAATCTATCTCCAAAATTTCTAAGTTTTTAATCATAATTTGTGACAAAAGAAGGTAGTTGTTTTGTTAATTCTAGGTACAAATGTGTTTTGATGCCTTAGTTATTTGACTTGCACCTAGACGTGGGTATCTAAAACCTACAATCATTTCCCTAGTTTTAAATAAAGATAATTTTGAAAATTTATAGGATATGACTTAAAAAGTATAGATAGACAAACTTGTTTTACATGTAGGTTTGATTGATTCAATGATATGGGGACATTGAGTTTATTTAAAATAAAATCCCCAAAGTTACGCCATGCTAAGACGTTAAACTAAGCGCTGGATGGGAGACAACCCATTATTTTATGTCATTTTCTTTTATTTATTTAATTTCTTTTGTTTATTTTAGTTTAATTGAATGTGAACAATTTTTAGAATTGTTAAAACTAAAAATATTTGTTGAGATGTCAAAAGTTCACAACAATCTATCTGTGTGTATGATAAGTGCTCAAAAAGCACTAAAATTACCATGATTTTATGCACATTAATTGATAAAAACATATATATATTTATATGATTTTATCATATATTTATATAAATTTGTCTTTTCGAAATCACGGGTATTCTTATTGTTTTTCAGGTATTTTCACTTAAAAATATAACTTAAAGACTCAAAAAGGAATACTGAAATATATGAGGAAAAGTCAACAAATATGAAAAAAATGGACAAAATGGGTCAAAAATGTCAAAAAGGAGGAAATCGCGTATGCAGCCTCCGCTAGCGCGCGCGTGGCTACCCATCTGTGCCCCAATCCGCGCGCAGCCGCCCCCCACATCATGCTAACATCATCAAATGACATCATCATTCACTACTCCGTGTTTCCACCATTTTTTATCATTTTTTCACCCACTTTTTCTTCCCATCCTCACCTATAAATACCCCCATTCTCTTCACAACTAAACACACCTCAAAACACATCTTATCTTCTCTTTCTTTCTCTCATTTCTTAGTTTTTAAGTTTTTTCTTAGTTTTTAGCTTTTCTTAGTTAGTTTTCCTTAGTTTTAGAGTTCTTCTCTTTTTGAGAAGAACTAGTTATGTTTTTGTAATTTATTTGCTTTTTGATTCAATAAATGGGAGTGCAAATTCCGTTTGGAGGTTTTTCGGCAACGAGAATAGCATCAAAGTACTGTAAGGATTTTATTTTCGTTGTAGTTATTTGTTATGCTTTATTCTTACATGTTATATTTAATTTGTCTGTGATTAATTTAACTTTGTTGGCTGTTTGTAAACATGATATAATAATAACGTTGTTATGTTTGCGAAATATTAGATAGGTAAAAATCTCTAAAATGAATTGATTTTATTTTTATTCAAGATTTTATATTAAGATTGTTAGAGAGAAATATATTATTTTTCATTACAAACTTAAATCTGAAAATTAGATTTTAAGGTTTAGTTATCCGATATGATTTAGAGTAGTGTTCTTTTATTTGTTGGTACAATTGCCCGGTAGTTAGAGTGAAGCTCTATTTCAAAAGTTTTTATAAGAATTATTATCTGAAAATGTATTGACAACATGTTTTCAGTAGTGGTTTGAAAATTTGAAAGTTAGTACTCGGATAATTAAATTCTTAGGTTTAATTTGGACACCTTGAATAAAGTTTAAACTGTCTAACCCCACCAAAGGTGGCATTTAAATGGTTCATTTTCAATCTGTTAGGAAAAGAAATTAATTTAATTAACCAAATTAGTTATCAGCCCCACCCATATGTGTTAATTGATTTATTTAGTTAACAAAGAATATCTAACCCCATTAAAGGTGGTATTCATACAAAAAAGGGAGAATCAATAAATATCAATTCATATCTTTAATAACCTAAATAATATGAGTAAGCATAATTAACTTAGTTATTATATCCATAAATACTCCACTATTATAAATGATAAAATTTGCATAAATATTTATTGAATCTGTATCTATGTTTATTTTTATGTTATTAGATTAGAAACACAAAAACCCAAATATCGTGACAGGATGTTTATGATTTAATTTCGTTTTTAAAAGATTGAATAATAAATTAAAAACCACATATATTCCTTCCTTAGATCGACCTTGGGAGTATACTTATCATTTTCCACGAAATGATTCGTGCACTTGCGAGAGTTTTATAAATATAAAACCAAAGTATTGGTAGGATCGGCGATACTGGTTTTGCTCATCAGTGGACTTTAATGATGAACATGATGAATACACTTGTATTTCTCCATCATTACTTGCACATTCTCAGGAAATAAGTAACTTTTCTTCTCTTTTCTTTGTATCTTTAATATACAATTGTTACATTGAGGACAATGTAAGTTCTAGGTTGGAGATGATGAAAAGTTATAATGCTTAATTTGAAAAAAATTAACAAATTAAAAAACAATTGTTCAAATTTGCATTTTTATTGTGTTTAATTTTATTTTCTTTGTGTGGTTTAGTAATTTTTAAAATTTTAGGATTAGTTTTAAAAAATAAAATAAAAAAATTCTCACAAAAAATTATCATTTTTTAAATCAAATTTAGGTAAATAGTTAAGTCTTTTGCACTGTTAGATTAATTTTTACATATCATGGAATATATGATAATTAGTTGGTTTTTGTTATGACTAGTATTTCTGGATAAGATGTGAAAATTATATTAAACCCAAAATCGAAGTTTAGGAATCAAATAGTGGAGACTACACTTATGAGATATAATTTGAGCCTAATTTCCTTTATTTTGAGTGAAATATATTTTTTCTACTCCAAACACATTTTTTATTTCTTCAAATTTTTAGATGATCTTTATAGGTATTAGCATTGGATGTATGAATTTTTTTTCTCATCTTAATAGAGTGTCGTATATTTTTTTTCTAGATTAAATTATTTAAGTATAAATTAATATTATATGCCTTTATCTCATTCATGCATGACTTCTACCAAAAGAAGAAGAAGAAGAAGAAGAAGACATATCTGGGGTTACCTAAACAAAAATCAAACAAAAAAAGCCATAAAGTTAACTACTCATCAAAATCCTACAAAAATGTACAATTTGTACATGAGTTCACTCTCTAAAAAATATATATATTGAAAAATATCTTAAAAAAATAGAGAGATAAATAATATATAGTACAATCTACATACTATGACTCACATACTCTATAAAGTTGTAAGTAAAGGCTAATTATAAAAGAAAATTATAGGAAGTAAATCCCTAAAAGTCATTGCATTTATTTTTCCTACACTTCTAAAAGACATATATCTTGAAATTTTTTTGCTTAATGAGATTGATTGATGCATAAAAATAATTTTTATATATGATATCTTTATAATTTATACATTTGATTCTTTTCATAAGATCAATGTTAAAATAACACTTTGAGCCTTTCTTTTTTATACATATGCAAACATATTAGTTCATTTCTATACATCAACTCTTTTGCATATAAATTAGTATTAGTGTTTGAACCTATAGGGTTAAGTGTTTTTGAGAGTATTGACTTGTGAGGAATATAGTCGAAGTGAATTCGGATTTTTGACACTGAATTTGGGTAAAATTAAATTGATACATTTTTTATATGAAATATGAAAATGATTTCCAACTAATTATTATAATAAATCATAACTATTTAAGAATATGAAAATAACTTATGCTTTAGATTTTAATTATGATTTTAAAGGATATTAAAAAGTATAAGACATTTTTGTGTTCTGTTTCATTTTGTTTTGTTTTATTTTATTCTTAAGTTAATTTTTTATTTTATTTTTTGATTTTGTTGTAATTTTAGTTTTTGAGTTGTTATTTTTTTATTTGTTTATTTTTGTTATTTTTTTAATTTTTACATTTGGTTCAATGTTTGTGTGTTTCATTACTGAAAACCCTCACGATACTCAAAATCGTCCACTAGGGAAACCTAGGGGTTTAAAAGCTTGTTGCATATGCTAAATGTTATCATTTCAATCCATAGAAATGATTAGGATAGTTTAATTTTTAGTTTTTATTGCTTCTTTTGCTGAGGGACTAGCAAGAAGCTGGTTGGGGGGTGTGATGAGTGCTTAAAAAACACTAAAATTACCATGATTTAATGTACTTTAATTGATTAAAAAGATTTAAATTTATATTATTTTATCATATTTTTATATAAATTTATCTTTTCGAAATCACGAGTTTTTTTATTGTTTTTTAGGTATTTTTGCTTCAAAAATAATTTAAAGACTCGAAAAATAATACTGGAGGCAATACATCACAAATATGTTGAGAGAAAAATGAAGAAAAATAAAAAAAATAGAAAAATGGAAAAAAATTGTCCAGTCGCGTGTGCACCACGACGAAAGGTCACACACAATCGTGCACATCATGCTGGAACAATGTGCATAGTCGTGCCCAATTATGCCACAATTTCGAGTGCGCATCACGCTTAATTCTACGCATATCAACGCCGTCCACTACGCAAAATCTACACACGGAAAATCATTTTCGACCGTGAATCACGCCTAATTGCGCGCGTCAACACCCCACATGCATGTTAGCCTATCCAGTACGCATATATCATCATTTTTGAGATATTTTCCTACTTTTTTAGCCTTTTTCTCATTTATAAAACCCCCCTCTCCCATTGTAAAAATCAGACCTCAAGAAATAATTTTCCCAACTCTTTCTCTCTATAGGTTTCTCTCTGTAGAAAGTTTTTTTTAGTTTAAAGTTCTTCTCTTTTTTGAGAAGAATTAGTTATGTTTTTTATAGATTTTTAGTTTTTGATTCAATAAGAAAAAATGCAAATTGTTTTGAAGGTTTTTCATTAATAAAATTAGTATCAAAGTGTTGTAAGAATTCTTTTAAGGTATAATTTTAATGGATTCTTTACATTTGTTTTTTATGTCTTATTTAATTTGTGTGTGATTAAAATTAACATGACTTTCTATTTGTAAACATGATATAATAATAACGTTGTTATGCTTGCGAAAAATTAAATAGGTAAAATATTTCTATAAAATAAATTGATTTTTTTTATTTAAGATTTTATATTAAGAATGTTAGAGAGAAATATATTATTTTCATTACAAATTTAAATCAAAATATTAGATTTTAAGGTTTAATTATCCGGTTTGATTTAGAGTGGTGTTCTTTTATTTGTTAGTATAATCGCCTGGTAGTTAGTGTGAAACTTTATTTCAAAATTTTTTGTAAGAATTATTATTCAAAAATATATTGACAACATATTTTTAGTAATGGTTTTAAAATTGAAAGTTAGTACTCGAATAATTAAATTCTTAGGTTTAATTTGGACACCTTGAATAAAGTTTAAAATATCTAACCCCACCAAAAGTGACATTTAAATGGTTCATTTTCAATCTCATAGAAAAAAAAAAGAATTAATTTAATTAACTAAATTAGTTATTGACCCAACCCATAGGTGTTAATTAATTTGCGTAATTAACAAAGAATATCTAACCCCACCAAATGTGGTATTCATATAAAAAAAATTAATAAATATTAATTTATATATTTAATAACCTCATGATCAAGCATAATTAACTTAATTATTATATCCTTAAATACTACACTATTATGAATGATGAAAAATTTGCACGATTGTTTATTGAATCCATATTTATGTTTATTTTTTTAGATTAGGAAACAAACAAACTAAAATATCGTGATATGATGTTTATGATTTAATTTCGTTTTTAAGATTTTGAATAATAAATTTAAAATGAAATATATTACTTCCTTAGATCGACATTGGGAGTATACTTGTCATTTTTTATAAAATAATTCGTACACTTGTGAGAGTTTTACAAATATAAAATCAAAGTATTTGTAAGATCGTTATTGGTTATCCGATGTCGATTCTACTCATAAGTTATGCTCACCTAAAAATCTTGTATCTTGATCTTTTTATTTTTACATTACTTTATATATACATGATTGATATTTGTATTTAGATCTATAACTAAACGAACTTTCATAATTCTTATAGTTAATTAGATTTATAACTAAAAAACTTTCATATTTAAATTATAATAGTATCATTTATTGCAAAAAAAAATAATAATCAAATTTGACGAAGTCTTTAAACAAGAAAAGAAAAGAAGTGTGGGAGTGTAAGTAACATTTCATCTTTTTTAAAAAAATAAAATAATAGATTTTAAACATGAAATCAATTTGGTCAATAAACAAAGAGGAAGGATGAGGGACGCGACATGTTATCTAATTTTTATAAAATAAGTGTTTTAGTTTATGATTTTAAAAATATGCTTACTTTAGTTTTAAAAAACTCAAAAAATAGGAATAAAATATATTTTTTATATCAATTATGACGTTAAAGTGTAATTTTTTTAAGTTATAAATTAAAGGGTAATTTTTTTAAAGTTATGTAACAAAAACATTTAAATTGAAAGTCACTGTAAGTTTATTTATCCAAAACTACTTAACAACATGGTCAAAATCTAAAGAGGGCATTTTTGTACTTTAGATACTTGGTTGGTAAGAATAACTCCATTTCAAGCGAGGTAAGGTCTTTTCCTATTCTACAAGTATAGCAATGAACAAACAGAAGCCATCTATCTACTGTCTTTTCTGCACCATACCCTCTTTCTCTATCTACCCAACCTTCCAAATTCCATGTCCCTAATTCGCCTAGACATCAAAAAGTGCACCAACTCTTCTCTCTCTCTCTAAAATCACTCTCTCTAAATTGGCACAGCTGGACCAAAATTTATGAAGAGAAAGAGTAAACCAAAAGAGAAAGATGGCATGTATAGATAGAGATATAAGTCTTCAATTGTCATCCAACCACACCTCTCTTTCCCTAAGACAAATTTCCCACTTCCCACAATTGCCCTTCTGTGAATCCTATCTTCTGCAGTCATCACTCGTTCTATTAATTTCACCTCTTTGTCTCCGACCTTCATGGGCCTTTTCGGGTTCTTACATTCACCTTGTGGGTATTACAGACCCACCCAGAGAGGACTACAAGATACAAAGAATCAAATCTCGCTTCTCCTGTCTTATCTCCATATTTGCCTCTTATTTTTCTTTCTTATTGCCTTTTTGCTATTTATTTCCCTGAAGTTTTCAACTTTGTCTTCTAATTCGATTTGAGTTCGTGATTTCTTTGCTTAATCTTCATCTTTTGTTCATGGAACCATGAGCTATCGGAGAATTTTGCGGTGGGTTTAATTGGGCGCTGCTCAGTTTTTTACGTTGTCCTCTCGATTTTGGTCATTGGTTTTCTTTGATTTATTACAAAGTTTGGTATGTCAAGGGTCCAATCTTTAGAGGAGAAGATGATAAGGCTTTGATCTGATTTCCTTAAATTTTCTTTGCTATCTATTTGGTCTCTGATTTTGAAATTGGGGACTTAATTTCGCAAATCCAAAGATGAAAAGGGCAGCGGCTAATTTTCGTCAACTTCAGCCTGTTGACAAGGGTGCTAAGATTAAATTGAGATATCAGAGTCTTTTGCAAGACTACTTGGAACTGCAAAAGGTTAGGGTTTTGTTTCCTTAAACTTTATGGATATATGTTATGTTATTGGTGTTTTTCCTCTTATTAATTTTGATCTTTAGGAAGTTAAAAAATCATTGCTTTTACCTTGTCTTGTCGGGCTGATATAAATCCTATCCAAGTCTGTTGATTTAGCATTCTTCTGATTATGATTGTAGTTTAGTTTGATCCTGAAGTAAGTTATATGAACGACAGTGCAAAGTAACACAAATTCTGGTAACAGATAGTGATACAGTGCCCAATTTACTTAAATGTTTTTGTTATGTGAGATGAGATCAGGGGTGATAATCTCTTACATGAATACCTATACGGATAAAAAAATTAGTATGAATTGATTAATAATTCTATTCACCGTCCTTAAAAGTCTTGCCGTATCTTACTATTACAAATAGACAACCCAAAAAGAAAAATTTAAGTAATTTTTTTCACAAGTAACCAACACTTAACACGACATAATTAAGGCCAAACATGACATGAACACAGCTTACACGACCCGATTACCACTCTTAGATGAGACCTTAGAAGGTCAAAATTTATGATTTTGAGCTTCTTTTTTCTAGACAATGTTCAACCACCGAAAGGCATTTGGAGGGAGATAATTTATTGGGTTTTCCTCTGTTCTGGAGTTTCTATATTATACACTATAATATTGTTTCTTTTGAACGTGTGAGAAGATTTTTAGCTTAAGAAGTTGTATCTGGCTGTATACAAATAACACGGTAAAGCTGTAGAGAAATCACTAGTTAGTGGAATGCTTTGTCTGCTCTAACAAACAAATTTATTTAGTTATTGTGTTGTTTCTTATGGTTCTATGGTTAAGGTTCATCATGTATTGTAGAACAGGTGATTATACCTGTTTTCTGTCTATACTGTAAGAGTATTGATATAACGATAGAATTCCTTACTCTACTAAAATTTTGAGGACTATATTGGATACAACTATGGTGGTCCAATTGTAATATCCAATCACACTTTGCCACTTCATTTGATATATATTATATATCACAAATTTTTGATATTTTGATTTTTCCTAAGTTAAACATATATTTTGGTTGAACAAAAACAGACTAAAATTGTTTCTTATATCTTGTAGGAATTTGTTTCAAAGAAGAAGAAGTTGCTGGCTGCAATGCAGAAAAGAGAAACCCTTTCTTCACAAGTTCTGTATGATCTTTGTTCTCTTAGTTTATGTTCAATTAGTTTTATGTTATGGATGGGTGACATCATAGGTCTCTTAGGTCAATTAGAGAAGTTTAGTTTTTATTTTTTTTTAATTTTTTTAGCAATTTAGTTTTTTTGTTATTAAAAAGTAATATCACAAAAAAAAATGTCAATTTTTTTATTTTATTTTTATTTTTCTCATATTTTTTTTCAAATGATATTGCGTATCAATTGCATAAATTGTGTTTAAGATTGATAATAACTACAAAATTGTGAAAAAAGTAAAATGTATTTTTTTAAATTGATCATTTTTCATTGTTATGTAACTTTTTCATTATAAAAGGAATAAACTACTTCAAGTGACTGACATAATTAAGGATATGCAAATTATCTTACACACACACGCATATATATATATTTAAATTCAAAAGGTAGTCAACTAAGTGGATCTTTTTAATGTACAGATTTTTGAGGGTAAGGCATAGATATTTAATAAAGATGCAATCTCTCGCAAGTAAAATGGAGATGGATGAGCATCAGAGTTTCAACATACATCCTAAACTATCTTCAAAGGTGGAGCATTATAATGAAACCGGTCCGGATAATTCTTCCAGAGTATTGGATATGAAGCCTCTAATTTGGGTAATTAACCGATTTTGATGATTTTGAAGAGGGAATTTTTAGTGTATTACTTATTATATGATTTCCATGCTTTATCTATTGATTGTTATTTTCTTACATTGTTAGGGAGAAGGACAGGATGCTAGGGGAAAGGGGAAAGAAATTGTTGTGGATCCTATAAAGAGAGTAAAGAAGAAGCCTAAAATTGGTTTGGTAAATGACAAAAGTAATGGAAAAAAGAAAAGTTCATTACAAGACCAGATTGTTTTGAAAGTCTAAAATTCGGTTATACATAGAAGTTTTTGCCCTCATGTCAGTTTCTTACTTTTCTCGTTTTGAACTGTATAGAGTAACATGAGAATTTTAGCATGCATGAAGTTCTGGAACGTCTTTGAGTGACAAAAAAGTCGTCTTTCCTTTATTATTTTTCCTTCGCTCTCTGAATTTATTTGTTTTCTAATTACCAATTAGAAAACGTGAGTGTTTGATTCCGTTCCTTGTAGCCCAAAAAAAGGTTGTAGTAAAGGGTCAGGATTTTAGTATTTGAAATATTTATGCATTATTTAATATTTTAGATCAATGATACACTCTTCATGTTTGACAAGCAAAAATGAACTTGGAGTTAGGACTTAAATAGCGTGTATATATATATATATATATATATATATATATGGTACATGAATTAAGTAATATGCTTTTTTTTATTAGATCAAATGGTATTTGTTGTATCTTGGAATAACGAGTCTTAGGTGAACCATTATAAAATAACATTTAAGCTGTATATAATAGGGGTGTCCATGGTATGGTCTGGTCCGATTTTGCCTAAAAAAATTAATCAAATCAGACTGTTCATATAGTTGAAATCGGACCGGATCGGACCATTCGGCTATCTAAAATGTTATAATCGAACGGTTTGGTCCGGTTTGGTTAATAGTTTTGAACGGTTTTTAACAATTAATAATAAATAAATATGATTCAATTTAATATGATATAATTTAATAAGATGCAATCAAATATAATGATCATTTATAATCATACATAGATAGATATTATTGTTAAATACATAAATAAGATGTTATCAAAATCTAAAATAAAAAAAGATTAGACATGAACAAATGAATTCCAAATATCTCATTTGCAAAGAATTCTTAAACATATACAAACATCAAAACTCAAAATCAACAACAATACATCATTAGATAATAATATTTAAAACTTACCCATTATTAATTATCAACGATCATTGTAGTGTCTTTAATGAACTTTATAATCAAACAAAATTAACATCTTTATAAATGTTTAGGTCATCATTATATTATGGTATCATTATTAATGGAAGAACGAAATCAATTTTGACTACATACTAATGTCTACCATTTTAGGATTCAAAGAACTCCTAAATGGATCAAGAATGTGCCCTCCTGTGCTAAAAGCTGATTCTGATGCAACAGTTGAAACTTGAATTGCTAACACATCACGTGCAATGAGAGAGATGATGGGAAACCTAAAAGAATTTGCCTTCTACCATTTTAATATATCAAACTTATCCAACATGACATTTTCACATGGGGTGTTCAAATATTTCTCAACCTTGGTTTTCAATTCCAAACTATTTTTCTCCTCTAAGCGTTTAAGAAACTTCAACTTTCTTACTTCCTCAGATGAAGGAATCCTTCCTATTACATCTTGTGATTGAGTCACATTAGATTGAAAATCTTTTCCATGCACTAACATATAGTAAGCTTTGAACAGATCCATAAAAGTATTTTTGACATTATCTCTCAATTTTTGAACAATTTCTAAATCATAAATCTCTTCAAATAAGAATTCCAAATACTCTAATTTGTACCTTGGATCAAGTACAAATGCAACATACAACATCTTATTAGTCTTGTCTACATTTCCCCAATACTTCTCAAATTTTGTTTTCATGCTAATAGCCACATTTTTTAACAACAAGTAATCAGAAACACACCATGTAAGTATTTGAGATTGAATGTTATGTAGTTCTGTAAAATATAAATTTGAAGTGGTGCATAAAGATGCACTAAATGCTAAAGTAGAGTCATAAAAAGTTTTCAAAAACTTGACAAAAACACCAGCATTCTTCCAATCATCTAATGTTGGCGGCCCAACATTCGATCGCTCCTCATGAAAATAAGAAATAAATTTTGTTCCTTCCTCTTCTTCAAGACGATCAAATGCTTTTTGAAAATATAAAGAAGATTTTAACATTAGATATGTGGAGTTCCATCTCGTAGGCACATCTAGCACGACACTTCCTTTGGACTCAATATTTTCTTTAATAGAACACATTTTAAACTTTTGTAATCTCAAAGGAGATGATCTAACATATCTCACAGCGCAATGAATACTCATAATAGTACTATGAAGATCTTTAAGTCCCTCTCTTACAATCAAATTCAAAATGTGAGCACAACATCGCACATGAAAGAACTCTCCATTCATAACAAGTCCATCATTCCAATTTTTTAGCTTCCTTTTCAAGTATGACATGATGAGCGAAAACCGGCATCGCCGATTCTCGCAAATACTTTGGTTTTAATATTTGTAAAACTCTCAAGAAGTGCACCTAATCATTTTTAGAAAATGATAAGTATAATTCCTAAGGTCGATCTAAGGAAGGAATGTATGGGTTTTTAATTTATTATTCAAACTTTTAAAAACGAAATTAAATCCTAAACATCCCCGTCACGATAGCTTTGGTTTTTTGTGTTCCTAATCTAATAACATAAAAATAAACATATATACGTATTAATTAAATATAATCTAAAAAAACATAAAAAATAAACATAGATACAAATTCAATAAATATTTATCTAAAAATAAATATAAATACGTATTCAATAAATATTCATGCAAATTTTATCATTTATATTAGTGGGAGTATTTATAGATATAATAACTAAATTAATTACGTTGCTCATATTATCTAGGTTATTAAAGATATAAATTGATATTTTATTGATTCTCCCTTTGTATTTAATACCACCTTTCAAGGGCTTAGATATTCTTTGTTAACTAAACAAATCAATTAACACCTAAGGGCAGTGGTTGATAACTAATTTGGTAATTAAATTAATTCCTTTTTCTAAGAGATTGAAAATGAAACATTTAAAATGCCACCTTGGGCGGGTTAGACAGCTTAAACTTTATTCAAGGTGTCCAAATTAAACCTAAGAATTTAGTTATCCGAGTACTAACTTTCAAGTTTTAAAACCACTACCGAAAACATGTCGTCAATACATTTTCGATAATAATTCTTATAAAACTTTTGAAATGTAGCTTCACTCTAACTACAAGGCGATTGTACCATCAAATAAAAGAAAGCACTACTCTAAATCGAATCGATAACTAAACCTTAAAATCTAATTTTCAGATTTAAGTTTGTAATGAAAAATAATATATTTCTCTAACATCCTTAATATAAAATCTTGAATAAAAATAAAATCAATTCATTTTTAGAAATTTTCACCTATTTAATATTTTCGCAAGCATAACAACGTTATTATTATATCATGATTATAAACATGTGCAGCTAAAGTAAATTTAATCGCGCATAAATTAAATATAACATGTAAGAATAAAGCATAAAAATAATCAGAAAGAAAATAAAATCCTTACGTAACTTCGACGCTATTCCCGCTAGAAAAAACCTCCAAGAATTTGCACTTCCATTTATTGAATCAAAATCTAAATTATTACAAAATATTACAAGTTCCTCTCAAAAAGAGAAGAACTCTAAAACTAAGAGAATTGAACTAAAAGCTAAGAGAACAAGTAAGAAAAGCTTAGAAACTAAGAAAGAAACTAAGAAAAACTCAAAAAATAAGAAATGAGAGAAAGAAAGAAGAGAGAAGTGTAGTTTTGAGGTGTGTTTTGAAGTGAAGGGAAGGGGGGGATTTATAGAGATGGAGAGAAAAAATAGAGAAAAATGTTAAAACGCTGGATAGGACTGCCGACGCCATTATCGATGACGCCGCGATGACAGGGCGGCCAGACAAGACGGGATGAACAAGATCGGGATGAACAAGATCAGCCGCACAAGCATCAAGCAGATGAACAGCGGTCGCTGGATGAACAAGACGCTGCTGATGAACAAAGAGCGCGATGAATGAGCCGCGCTGCCATGTAAATAGTCCATACCATGCCATGGCACGATTTATTTTTCCTTTTCTCGACATTTTTGTCTTTTTTGATCCATTTTGTCCAATTTTTCCTTATTTGTCAACCTTTCCCATTTATTTATTAATATATTTGTGATGTATTGCTTCTAGTATTCCTCTTTTTAAGTTAAGTTTGCTTAAGCCAAAATACCCGAAAAACAATAAAAATACCCGTGATTCCGAAAAAGACAAATTTATATAAATATATGATAAAACATATAAATATATATATTTTTAATCAATTAATGTGCATAAAATCATGGTAATTTTAGTGCTTTTTGAGCACTCATCATGACACAACAGTATCATTTGAGGAAGCATTATCAAGTGTTATGGTGAATACCTTACATATACCCCAATCACGCAAACTTTGTTCTATCACTCTCCCAATTGTATCACCTTTATGATTCTCAACTTGACAAAATTTTATAATTCTCTTTTGTAATTTCCAATCTTTGTCAATATAATGAGTAGTTAGACAAATATAATTAATATTTTGAATTGAAGTCCAACAATCACTAGTAAGACAAACTCTTTGCTTTTCACTTATGAAAAAGTTCTTCAAACTTTTTTTCTCATCTAAATAAAGTTGAAACACATCTCTAGAAATTGTTTGTCGAGATGGCACATGAAACTTAGGACAAATTTCAGATATAAAGTCTTTAAATCCCTCACCCTCAATAAACCTAAAAGACAATTCATCAATAATAATCATTTTTGCCAAAGCAAATCTAGCACGTTTTGCATCAAATGATACAACAATTAATTTATGAGTTGTCCTATCATCCTCTCTTTTTTGTGTTTGAAAACTTAACATCTTTTGTCCTTTATCTACTTCTTTAGGAATCTTCTTACATAAATTTTTGAATTGATGTATCATTGAAGTAGTTCCATTCCTAGTGGGATGAGCAGCATAACTTTTTTTACAATAATGACATATAGCTCTAGGATTTTCCACATCATAGGGTAAAATATATGAAAAATGATTCCATATTTCTGACCTAAAATTTTTTGGTTTCTTCATATCAGATTCATTATCAGGGTGAACATTACTTACTTCTATTCCCCTTTTTGAAGATGAGTTAATTTAAATTCTGTGGTGGATTTTCCATTTCATTCGGATGAATTTCAGGTTCAATGTCTTCAATCATAGACATAGCAAAGTCTGTAAATTGACTTGGTCCAATAAACTCATGTACATCATCACCTATATATAGAATATAGATTAGGACATATTCTTAATATATTAAAATATTACTTTTTGTAATTAAACAAAAATCATTTCAAAACTAACATAATATCAGTCACCATAGTGTAACATTCTAGCATAGGACAACAATCTAGGACATTACCTTGAATTTGAGGGCTTCACAAAATGTTTGGTGCCACTACATTAAAACGATGGTAATTTTGCACAATTGAATGCTAATAAAAACTGTTTTTTATTATTTATTAACTTTGTTGATTAATTACATTTAAAATATAATTACTGCATAAATATTTAGTTTATAGTTGCATTACCTGCATATATGATATCAGGCGTTAATGAATTAATAATACAATTTGGTATTCAGAAACTTTATACAATCTATAACAATATTAATTTAAACATTGTTTATGTACATTTTAAAAATTAAGAAGTAATATGATTTAATAAGAACCTATAAAACAAAAACACCACAATTTATGTACATTTTATGACAAAAATAAAGCTTATATATAAATCATATATAAAAATTTATATTAACAAATCATGTTAATAAAAAAACACATTTAATTGTAAAGATCAATATATTCTGTGAATTGTGATTATACTAAGGCAATTTGTAAAGATCAGATTTCAGACTAACAAAAAATTGACATACCATTCAAATTTCAGATTTCAGACTAACAAAAAAATGACATACCATTCAGATTTCCAAGTTTAATTAACTTTCTAGATCAAACAAATACTCATAACAATTTGATGGGAATTGGAATCAGATCCAATAGGTAAAAAATAACTCTACCTTCTAACAGAAGATCATGATGGGTATAAGAAAGGTGGAATGCATCCTGATGATTATAATTAGCTTAAACTGAAAAATGAGTTATGTACATGTACATATTCTTGATGACATAGATTTTTTATTCTCGGGGGTAGACCTGTACCTCTTGAAATTCATAATGATCAAACATTAATAAAATAAACTATATATATTTAATCTATAAAGAGAACTTAATCAAAACAATTAAGCTTTAAAAGAGGGACAACATACGAACAATTTAACTGAAGTTATAAGTTATAACAGTATTAATTAGTTTCCACTTTCCACCATTTTAAAAAAATGAACTCTGTGAGAAAAAATTGTTCAAACTTCAGAGTTCACAGTTCAAAGTATTCAGGCTAACAAAAAAATGACATACCATTCAGATTTCAGAGTTCAGAGTTCAGACTAACAAAAAAATGACATATTGTTCAGATTTCAGAGTTCAGACTAACAAAAAAAAGACTTACTATTCAGATTTCAGACTAACAAAAAACGATATACCATTCAGATTTCACAGTTCAAACTTCACACTAACAAAAAAAAACGAAATACCATTCAGGCTTTAGAGTTCAGACTTTAGACTTACCATTCAGTTTATTCAGGAAAAAACTACTACCGGATTACCAGACCAGTACTCCAGTAGTTTTAGACCACATACCTATTTCGTGATTTTCGTCCATTGTTGTCATGACACGACGCGACGCGAGGAGAGGTGGTTAGTTGTTGGTGGAAGCGACGCGAGGAGAGGTGGCTAGTTTCTGGTTGAAGTAACGTGTGGAACAATGGCTAGCTGTTGGTGGAATCAACACGAGGAACGATGGCTAGTTACTGGTGGAAGCGACGACGGCCAAACCCAGAGCGTAGACGAAGAAGTGGCAAAAGCAGAGCGTAGACGGCGAAGTGGTGAAGGAATGAAGGCGAGCGTATAGGAGAGAGTCGAGAGAATTATTTTTAGGGTTAGGGTTAAGCGTTAACGAGTGTGTCGGCTTAACCCTAAACTCGAAATATATATATATATATTAGGGTTTATAATATTTTAAATAATAAAAATTATTTATTTAATAAAACCGGTCCGGTCCGGTCTGGCCGGTTTATAATATTTTATAACCGTACCGGACCGTTTTAAAATCGGTTTTATTTAATACGGACTGGATTGGACTGTTTCATTTATAAAACTGCTCGGTTCGGTCCAGTTTGGACCGGTTTTTCGATTTAAATCAGTCCGGCCCGATTTTTGGACACCCATATTATATAATGTATGTATTAGTATATAATACGTACGTTGCATGGCAGGAATTCAAGTGTCGTTAATAATATTTAAAAATTTGAGCAAATAAGATATTAAATAATTAATATTTATTAAATTTAATCTCTCTTTTTAACTTTGGCTAATATAGCTTATGAATTTTACACATTAACTGCTGTAAGATTACTGCTGTAAGATTAAGTAGACATACAAGTGCAAAAGCGTAGCCTAGGAGTATGTCACAAATATTAAAAAAAAACTATATGTAACTTCTCTTTTTCTCAAAAAAATAAAAAATAAAAAAAATAAAAATAAATAAAAAAAATAATAAAATAAATAAAGGTGAATGTTAAAATCTGTCACAGTGTAAATAATATTAAAATTAGGGGAGAAAAACAAAGTTAAATGAATATCAAGTCAAAAATAAAAGTTCTACAAATAAATTATAATATATATATAATGCATTAGACAACTCTTACCAATATATATATATATATATATATATAAATGAGTAGTGATATGAAAATTCACTCATGTAGCTCCACATTTCCTCATAAAATGTTAACTTCTTATTTTTTCTCACAAATAAAATTATAAATTATAAATTTTTTTAATGGTTAGGACATTATTAACAAATTTTCCAACTAATAGAGTAATATGAGAATTGAGAGTTTTCCACTATTGCAATTCAGGCAATTCATCTGAAGTTAATCTCTCTTTATCTCAATTAGTGCATAAATTATTTAGAAGATTTGACTTACTGCATTAATTAAATAATAGTTAATACACTAAATAGAGCACATCTCATTTTTTTTTGAAATAAATAACTTTAAATACCTAAGCTTTATTAACAAAAGACAACAAAACTACATGACAACAAAACATTAATGTCAAGTTTTAAAATGTCCAATATATGATGCATTTATTTTACCATGTCACCTCTTTACATTGAAAAATAAAAAAGCCAAAACAATACTCATATTAAGATATGAATTTTTATTATACAAAAAATGTCATATTTATGCAAATGAAGGGAAAAAGATATATGTATGCTTTTATATTTTGGCTTCTTGTATTAAGTATCACACTTGAAAATTTTTAAATTTTTAAATTTCAACACATAAACAAAATAACATCATTTAACAACAAAAATTATAAAACTTACAAAGCAAATATATATGAGCTTTATGACTCATATAGTCCCATACTATATTATTATAAAACTGTTAGAAATATTTAATGATTATATTCTATTTCATGTTTAAAAGAATATACATAGTGCCTTTATATAAGAGTTACAAGTAAACTAGATATAGATATGTCTAAAGTAACTAGATATATATTAGCAGATATATACATTAACATATATACATTAATCAATTACTAGATATACATTAACAACCTCCCTCAAACTCAAGGTGGATGTGAAACCAGTTTGAGGTTATCAACCAAATTATGAGTATATCCTTTAGGAAGTGCCTTAGTGAAGATATCTGTAAGTTGATCGTTGGAGGAGACAGGGAAAAACTTGAGAGCACCATGGATAAGATGAGAGCGAATAAAGTGACAATTAATCTCGATGTGTTTAGTCCATTCATGGAAGACATCGTTGTGAGCAATATGAATGACGCTCTAATTGTCACAATAAAGAGGAGTAGCAGAGGATGTGGACATACCCAAATCCTTAAGAATCCATCATATCCAAAGGAGCTCATATGTAGTATCAGCAAGAGCATGATATTTTACTTCAGTACTGGAGTGGGCCACGAAATTTTGTTTTTTACTTCGCCCAGAAATCAAAGAACAACCAAGGAGAAAGCAATAACATGTAGTGGACCTGTGATCAGTGGGATCTCTTGCCCAATCAGCATCAGAGAATGCACGAAGTACTAAAAGAGATTGAGCTGAGTAGAAAAGGCCATGGAAGATAGTGCCTTTCAAGTATCGTAAAATACGCAGAACAACAGCATAATGAGTCGATCGTGGAGCAGACAGATACTGGCTCACCTGATGAACATCATAAGAAATATATGGATGAGTAACTATAAGATAAACTAGGTTACCAACCAATCATCTGTAAAGAGTGGGATTAGACAATGGTTCACCCCTGAGGGTGTTAGATGAGCATTAAGTTCAATTGGAGTGTCAACAGTCTTGCTGTCAGTGAGTCCAGCTTGAGATAAGAGGTCAGATGCATACTTAGCTTGAGTAATATAAAGACCATCTGTGGAACGAGTGATCATAATACCCAAGAAATAGCTGAGATGTCCAAGGTCTTTCATCTCAAACTACTGACTAAGAAAATCCTTGAGTTCATGAATGCCACTGAGGTCATCACCAGTTATGACCATATCATCCACATATAGGAGAGGCAAAATGGTGCCTTTATCATTGCGACGAAGAAATAAGGCAGAATCATAAGGAATGACAGTGTAACCCAAGTGAAGGATGGTGGAGCTGAACTTGGCAAACCATGCTCGTGGAGCTTGCTTAAGGCCATAAAGTGCACGTTGAAGGTCACAAACCTTGTTTGTTTCAACAGAAAGACCAGGATGAGGTTGTATATAGACTTCTTTATGCGGATCCCCATTAAGGAATGCATTTTTAACATCTATCTGAAAAAAGGTCCCATTTACTAGTAGCGGCAACAACTAAGAGGATACAAATAGAGGAAATATGGGCAAATGGAGCAAAATTTTCTTTATAATCAATCCCATACTTTTGTGTAAAACCTTTTGCTACAAGACGAGCCTTGTAGCGCTGGATGGACCCATAAAAGCGAGTCTTGATCTTATAGATCCACTTATAACCAACCACAGACTAACTAGAAGGGAGAGTAACTAGATCCCAAGTATGGTTTTTGGTTAATGCATCAATTTCTTCTTTCATTACAATCTGCCATAAAGGGTAGTAGATGCCTCACGATAGGTGTGAGGCTCATATAGTGTAGCAAGGGCAGTGTAACAATGATAGTAAAGTAAATGTGCAAGAATTGATCTTATCCGGGTTGAGTGGCGAGGTGGAATGTCTTGTGGAGGATCTTCAGGCGGAGCATGAGCAGGATCAACCTATTCTTCTACAACCTGTCTAGGAGAATTATCAAAAATATCTGAAGATTGAATAGAGAAGTCCAAAGGAGGATCAGGAGTATCTGTAGAAGGAACAAGATACTTATATGGAAAGATTTCTAAAACATTGGAGTTAGTTAGGAAAGAACGAAAGTGAGAAAGTTCAACAAATAAGCGGTGTTCCCAAAAGACAACGTTACGGGAAACACAAAGACGATGCGAGACAGGATCATAGCATCGATACCCTTTTTAAGTTTCACCATAACCAAGAAAACAACAAAGTCTAGATCGAGGCTCAAGTTTGTTGTGTTCATGAGGCTGAAAAAGAACAAAACAGGTAGATTCGAATGAACAAATGTAATGATAGTCAGGCGATGACCCATAAAGGTGCTCATACAGAGTCTAATTATGAAGGACAACGCTTGGAATGCGATTAATAGCATGAACAACATGAAGAGCGGCTTCACCCCAAAATGGGGCAGGAACTTCGGTAGAAAGAAGAAGAGCACAGATAGTGTCAAGAATATGATGAAGTTTTCTTTCAACTCGACCATTTTGTTGAGAGGTTCCTAGATAGGTTAGATGATGTATAATACCTTATGAACGTAACAAAGCTTGAAAAGCATTTTGAGTATATTCAAGAGCATTATCAGATAAAAAAGTTTTGATATGTTTGGAAAATTGTGTTTCAACCATTTTTTCAAAGTTACTGTATATTGGTAAGATTTCATAACGAGATTTCATTGGAAAGATCCAACTATAACGAGAATAATCATCAATAAAAACAAAAAAAATAATGAGATCCACCAATAATAGTAACAGGAAAAGGTGCTCAAACATCAGAATGAATTAACTCAAAAATAATATTAGAGATAGATTCATTATTATTGAAAGGTAAAGCTGGCTGTTTTCCTAACTAACATGAAGTACAATCAAAATTGTCTTTGGACACAAAACCCAAAAGACCTTTAGAAGCTAACTGTTGTACCCGAGTGGATGGGGCATGACCAAGACGAGAATGCCAAAGTGCGAGAGAAGGTAAGGAAGGAACTACAGTAGCTGCAGCAGCAACAGAGGCAAGAGTAATAGGTGGAAGATGAAGATTATTCATGGGAAACATACGCCCGACCTTAGCACTGGTCCTAAGCTCTTGTCCCATCCTCGGATCCTGCACAGTACACCTAGAATAGTAAAAAAATAAGGTGATATCCTAGTTCAGCTAATTATCCCATAAAGTATAAATTATAGGATAGGTCAGGTACATAGAAGACCCTAGAAACAGAGAGGGTAGAGGTCGAAACAAAACCTAGACTATTCTCATGTATGGTGGAACCATCAACTATATGAATATTAAGAGGATATAGTGCAAGGTCAAGTTTGGAGAATAAAGATGAGTGAGGTGTCATGTGATTACAACATGTAGAATCAAAAAGCCAATTTTGAGACTTATCGGGCAGAACTGAGAGAGTAGTTGAAAGAGATGCATTACTAGACATTTGAACACCTTGAGTTATAATCTTCTACAATTCAGTGGGGGAAAGGTTGATAGTGGATCCAGAAGACTAGGAATCTGCTATACTAGAAGGCATCAACGACATATGCTCAATATTAGCAACAACAACAATATATTTGTTGTGACGGTAACAAGTCTCAATGGTGTGGCCATGACACTTGCAATAATTGTAGAACCTTTTGTTGCTTTGCCTGCGATGATTTTTAGAGCCAGATGAATCACTTAATTGTTGAGGTTGCTCAATGGCAGGAGAAGAAGGAGTAATAGCCAAAACATTGAACTTATTCTGGGCTTGAAGGGTTGCAAGTCGAGCTTCTTATCTAACCAACTCATTTACAACAATATCAAGAGAGGGATGAGAACTACGATTAAGAAGCTGACCTCGGATGGGCTCAAAGTCCTTGTGAAGTGACATCAGGAACTCATAAAGACAAAATTCATCCCTAACTGTAGCATATTGCTGAGAATCCGTTGAGCATGCCCAAATTGGATCACAAAGGTTAATTTGGTCCTAAAGGAAGCGAAACTTATTATAGTAGTCATTGATGGATTTCCCTGGTTCCTGTCGAAGTTGATGCAATTCAACTACTAACTGATATTTCATGGATCCGTGAGTAGTGGAGTACCTTTTGGCCAAAATATCCCATGCTGATTTGGCATCATCAAAGCTTCCCAGTAGATTGGAGATGAAGATAATGGAAGTATTCCGAATCTATGTTAGGATCATGTGGTTGTGACTATCCCATTCAATCATGCGACCAAGGAAGGTAACATCTTCTTCACTTACTCTTTTGACAGGAATGATAATTGCACCAGTACAATAATGTTAGAGCATGCGACCCTTAAGAAAATTGCACATAGCTTGAGACCATGATAAGTAGTTCTTGGTCCCCTCTAATATAGTATTGATGGGGCAAGGAATAAAAACATCCTTTTTATCCATTTGGAAACACAATATGCAAAAATGGACTGCAAAAACGAGGTCTATATGAAAAATTGAGTAGAGAGGTCAAAGTCAACGGTCAATCGGTCAGGTCAACGGCGGTCAGTAGTTCGGTTAATACTAACGTCAGTACAAGGCGATGATGACATCAGCCCTAGGGATGTGTCAATGATGACATCACTAGACCAAAGTGTGACATGTGAGGTGCATGAATATGACCCGTTGTTTCTGTTGGCAGCTCGTGCGAGTACGGGAGGACTCCGATAATGGCGATACTTCCACGGTTGTGTAGATTTGGTCGAGTCGATCAAAGTGGTATCTATAGAAAGGTTTTCAGAGCAGGATGTACGGTGGCGTTTGGGTTCAATGGCAACGTGTGAAAAAGATGTGTAGTTTCTTTGAGTGGGGCGTGAAGGAGCATGTGGACTCCGGAAGCTGCGAGACTTACACAATTGTTTGGATTTGGTCGAGCCGATCATAGTGGTATCTGTAGAAAGGTTGTCGTAGTAAGATGCACAATGGCAACTGTAGGCCCAAAACCTAAGGACAACGGTTGAAAGACGTCGGAGGTTCAACGGTGAATGGTTGCAGCGGTTGTTATGATAGCGTAAGTTATAAGGGTGGAGTAACACCAGAAAAGATAGGACTTCTAATAGAAAGATAAGAGTAGTGACTCTAATACCATGTTAGAAATACTTAATGATTGTATTCTATTCTATGTTTAAAGGAATATACATAGTGTATTTATATAAGAGTTACAAGTAAACTATATATATGATGAGTGCTCAAAAAGCACTAAAATTACCATGTTTTTATGCACATTAATTGATTAAAAATATATATATTTATATGTTTTATCATATATTTATATAAATTTGTCTTTTTCGGAATCACGGGTATTTTTATTGTTTTTCAGGTATTTTGGCTTAAAAACGCAATTTAAAGACTCAAAGAGGAATACTTGAAGCAATACATCACAAATATATTAATAAATAAGTGAGAAAAGGTCAACAAACATGGAAAAATTGGACAAAATAGGTCGAAAAGGTCAAAAATGTCAAAAAGAAGGAAATCGCGCCCTTCTGACCCGCTACAGCAGCCCGGCGTAGTTGGCAGCTGTTCACGCGCAGCAGTATGGCGCGCAGCGGCAACCCCTCCGCGCGCCCACTGCGTTTTCGCCCCATTTTTAACGTGCAGCCGCCCTCATGACGTCATGCTGACGTCATCAATGACCTCACCATGTCCATTACGCGTTTTTACATTTTTTAACATTTTTTTACTCATTGTTTCTCTCCATCCTCACCTATAAATACCCCCTTCCCTTCACTTCAAAAACACACCTCAAAACCACACTTCTCTCTTCTTTCTTTCTCTCATTTCTTAGTTTTTGAGTTTTCCTTAGTTTCTTTCTTAGTTTCTAAGCTTTTCTTAGTTTTTCTCTTAGTTTTTAGTTCAATTCTCTTAGTTTTAGAGTTCTTCCCTTTTTGAAAAGAACTAGTTATGTTTTTGTAATATTATTAGCTTTTTGATTCAATAAATGGGAGTGCAAATTCCGCTTGGAGTTTTTCTAGCAACGGGAATGGCATCGAAGTACTGTAAGGATTTTATTTTATTTGCAGTTATTTTTTATGCTTTATTCTTACATGTTATATTTAATTTAATACGTGATTAAATTTAAGCGTGCTAAACATTTGTAAACATGATATAATAATAACGTTGTTATGCTTGCGAAATATTAAATAGATAAAAATCTCTAAAATGAATTGATTTTATTTTTATTCAAGATTTTATATTAAGAATGTTAGAGAGAAATATATTATTTTTCATTACAAACTTAAATCTGAAAATTAGATTTTAAGGTTGTTAGAGTAGTGCTCTTTTATTTGTTGGTACAATCGCCCGGTAGTTAGAGTGAAGCTCTATTTCAAAAGTTTTTATAAGAATTATTATCTGAAAATGTATTGACAACATGTTTTCAGTAGTAGTTTTAAAACTTGAAAGTTAGTACTTGGATAACTAAATTCTTAGGTTTAATTTGGACACCTTGAATAAAGTTTAAACTGTCTAACCCCACCAAAGGTGGCATTTAAATGGTTCATTTTCAATCTCTTAGAGAAAAGAATTAATTTAATTAACCAAATTAGTTATCAACCCCACCCATAGGTATTAATTGATTTGTTTAGTTAACAAAGAATATCTAACCCCACCAAAGGTGGTATTCATACAAAAAAGGGAGAATCAATAAATATCAATTCATATCTTTAATAACCTAAATAATATGAGCAAGCATAATTAACTTAGTTATTATATCCATAAATACTCCACTATTTATAAAAGATAAAATTTGCATGAATGTTTATTGAATCTATGTTTAATTTTATGTTATTAGATTAAAAACACAAAACCCCAAAATATCGTGACATGATGTTTAGGATTTAATTTCGTTTTTAAAAGTTTGAATAATAAATTAAAAACCACATACATTCCTTCCTTAGATCGACCTTGGGAGTATACTTATCATTTTCTACGAAATGATTCGTGCACTCGTGAGAGTTTTATAAATATAAAACCAAAGTATTGGCAGGATCGGCGATGCTGGTTTTCGTTCATCAAGTTTTTGGCGCCGTTGCCGGGGATGACTCCGTTTCGGGGATGGCATCAAAGTTTTTGGCGATCCCGATTCTGCTAATCACATGTACTAATAGTTCTATTTATGCATGGTTTATATAAAGTGGTGAAAAGGGAAGAAAACATCACATGAACAAGACAAAAAAACTTATAAAATAGGACACACATCAAGAAGTAAAACAAAAACATCACTTCCTTGTCAACAAACATAAGACATACAACTCTCCTCCTAAAAGTATGCATGCCGTACAATAAACATGTTATGCATTCTACTCGTAAACATCCCCAACAAGTAAGCATCTACACACAGTAGACAATAAGAATCATAGAATAAAGGAAGCAAACAAAATATGTTAAAAAAATTATAAGGTCCGTAAAGAATAAACAATACATTCAACACAAATATCCACATGTCTATCAATCCATGATGTAGTCATGTAAGGGTATGATTAAATTTTTGATGACATACACTGTGTGTGATATGCAAAATTTGTTTACTCTATTTTCCATCATGATATGCTTATATGAACTACGCAGATTGAAATATAGAATCAAGTTAAACAAAGCCTCATATGTCCACAATTAGACTCTCTCTCCATTAATTTAAGTGCCAACCAAGAAGAAATTGATAAGTCTTTCAAATATTGTAATGAAAGGATAAGGAATGGGTAGGAAAGAGAAGATATTTGGGCTTGAACACACCTTTGTTTATCCAAACAAATAGATAAGTTCATATCTATGTCACTTATACCCTCAAACATGGATTTATTTTCTCTTTACTTCTCAAACTTCAACCAATGCAGTTGAGAGAGTAGTACATAAAATTTAGTGAATCTTGCACTTCTTCCCTTTTCATACTTCTCATCATTTAGCATTTTTTTTCTTTCCTCACTCCTTTTGTCTCTAAAAGTAAATTATTCTCAATACACCCTTTTCTTTTTATTTTCTTCATCTTTCCCATTTTTCTTAACCATCATTTCATTATAACCCTTCATGCCTTTTTTCTTATTGAAAACAAAAGGGTAAAGCAGGAAAATCCACAACATACAAGATCAACAAAAGGTGTAGAAGGTAAGTGAGAATAAAAGAATAAAGAAAGGATCAAACGATTGAAATATGGTCTAAATCCTTTTTTTCCATCCAAGCAACACCTAATATTTTGTCTCGAGAGACACTAAAAGTGGATTCTAGAGCTTGTTAGAGAAATACAAATCATCAAAGTAGAAGATTTACACAAGATTCTCAAAATAACAATACAAATTCACAAAGATCTAGCATGTGCAAAGGAACGGTGTATTTATGATAAAACAAACAAGAAATATTTAGCCATACTTGCTCTCAAGGAATACACCTGTCAAAACATTCATACTTCAATTCATGTTAAATGCATGCCAAGAAAATATCAACATGATCCCTCTAAAATTCTTTTTACGTGCAATACATAGCAAAGAGAAAGAAATTGTCAATCTCATAAAACAAAAAAACAATAACTACCAAGTGAGATGACAAGAAATGACACAAAATAGATTAAAGCCCAACAAGAAAAGGAAAGTGTCTCAAAAGAGATCAACAATAACACTCACATTGTTACTAGTCATGAGAAAGAAAGAAAATGAATAACTAGTGAACAACACAGGTAACATCCCTAAGAGAAGGAAGAAATAAGGGATGCTACTAAAACCTCTAAGCATATATGAAAAACAAAAGTTTCAACACAAAAACACAAGATATGCTTAGACAAAGACACAGCTCAAACAACATCAGTGTCAGCAAGGAAATAAGCAAGAAAACTATCTCAATCAACTTCAAAGAAACAACTGAAGCAAAGCAGAAGGATAAGAGGGAAAAAGATACACAAAAGAAGGATAGAAGTCAACAAGGGAAAAAAAGAGAATCAACACACAATGTCCTAGGTGTAGAAATGTAAAACATAGTAAGACAAATGAGAAGCATTCCAAATGTCATGTCATAAGTAAGATAGGACTGCAGACAGAGAATCCTACTACAATGACACTATATGATGAAAACATGTGACATGATGCTCAAGCAAATAGCCACAGAAGAAGAAGTAAACAGTAAGCAATGGAGAAAGCTAGTAACATCTCAGATAGTCAAGCATAGCATAAAGTAAAATAGTTATTGTACTATGTAAGACAACGAAATAAGAAGAAAGAGAGAGATATGCATGAATAGGAAAACAAGGAGCAAGCAGACAACAAGCAAACAAAAATTCACATACAGAGATACCAAAAACAAAGAAAGTAAAGAACATAGACAACTCTACCCATACAAATCACCTGAATATAGTGATAAAACAAAATCCCTCATTTTAAAGAATTTGTGAGGGGTAACTAAACTAGAAGATAGTCTCTGACTCATATGAGCATAACGAGTATAAGAAAATCAGTTTTTTTTGGTTTAAAATCTCTTTAAAATTCAGACGAATCATCCATATAAATAGGGTAAGGTGGGCTTTTTAAGCCAGATTTATTTCTTTCAACTTTATACCTCAAGTGCATAATTCAACTTGCAAGAATATGCTCAAATGAGCCATAGTAGCTACATCCTAATAGAGAAGATGAGGAGGAGCGACATGGATGACTTCAATTTATACTTCTTATAAATCTTGGACACTACCTAGTAATGTGGTCAGCAATGCCATAATGATAACAAGTACAAACAGTGAAGTTGGAAAAATAAGGTCCCCAACTTGAAGAAGTATTAAATGGAGGAGAAAAGGAAGAATTTCTCATATTGACTCTCACACGATAATGAGTAGTCAATTTTTAACAATGTGGTGTCAAGTGCCCAATTTCACCCTAATCATGACAAGTAGAAAGGATAGTATAAGAGGCATAAGACCATCACTGAAGTGACAATAAGTACTAGCCTTACGTGAAGGGTTCACCTTGTTAGAAGAATTTGGCTAAAGGAACAAAACCAACTTACCTCTTGGATCTATAGTAGTAGATGTCAATTTTTCATTTTGATTAGAATCTTTCACAAACTTAGTCGAACCCACCGTGGAAGTTGAAACCTTTTCATTGTAACCAATACCATGTTTGTCCCCAAATGTCCTTGTGTTTCTAAGAATATCATTTAGGTTCTTTGAGCCAATCATCATTTTTTTGAAACTAGAGGTAGAGTGCTCTAGTTCTTTCTCACTGACTTTGAGTTTGTCCTTTAGAGCAATAATCATATCTTGTTTTTCTTTAAGAAATATTTCAAGATAATCTGCTAAATTGTTCATAATCTCAACTTTCTTATTTAATTTTCAAAATTTAGTTTTCTTCTCAGTAAGAGTGTGTGCCATGTATTCCTTTGCATTCTCTAGAACTATGATCTTCTTCTTTAATCTTTCTACCTCAGCATTTTGATTAGAAGAGGGAAGGTACTCACAAATAGATAAGTAGTTTTACTAGAGATGGGAACCTTTAGTTTCTGCTTAAATTTTTTAACTTTTTCAAGATTTGTAATAAATTCCTCAAATAGATCTGAATGTCTCTTTTGTATAACTTTACATTTTCTGGTCAGATCAATTTGTTGGCTATCAATGGAGGACTTCTTATCCTCAATATTTTTCTTTAAAGCACCTATCTTGCGCTCCATTTCATCAAGGCTTTCCAAGGCCTTTTTCTTTTCCTTTCCAAGCAACTCATCTTGCTTATCATTATCATCATCAATTACCTCTTGAACTTTTGAGGTAGTAGTCGGAGGATTAATGGTACTAGTAGAGGTTGAAAAGGGTAGAAAATTTATTATCCTTATTATCACTAATGGTATGACCCAAAATAGTAACCTTAGCTTTCATAACATGCTTGTTCATGTGATTTTGCTTTTGAAAGCACCTTCTCATATTCAAAGCATATAATTTTATTCATGTCTGTTACTTGATTTTTCATATTCATTTTCTGAATCTTTATCAATTTTAATAGATTTTGAGGATTTGGAACTTGAAGTATCTTTTTTGATAATCCTAGATGCTAGTTTCTTCTTTTTAAGGAACCTAGTAAATCTTTAGGATAAGAAGGCCATTTCATCCTCATCAGGATCATAATCATCATTACAATAGACCATGGCACTAACATATTTACTTGAGTCACTTCCTTTGGAAGTTTTGAGAGCTAAGCTCTTACCCTTCTTAGGAGTGGCTTATTCCTACCTTGGTAACATAACATGCAGTTCGAAGACTTACAAGTCACCAACTAGGTCATTCATAGAGAGCTCACCAAATTTGTACGTTGACTCAAGTATAGTAACCTTAACATGACATCTATAAGGTAGATTGGGGGTGATTTTTTCTATCTACTTTTCTTCACTAATGGGTCTACCTAGGTTGTAAGAACAACTAAAAATACTAGAAAATCGTGCACTTGCATAATGCATAATTCCAAGCTTCTATTTGCTTAAGAATTTTGGATATCTTAATAGTAGATGTTCCTTCATGAGTTGTCTCAAGGATATCCCAAGCTTGTTTTGACCAAGTATAACATTAAATTAGTCTATATTCATCGTGTGAAACAACCCTAATGATAGTATACAAAACCTTATGGTTCCTTTTGAACTATGTAGATTCTTCTTTAGTCCATTCAATAATTGGTTTTGGAATCACTGTATTATCAGGTAGGGTTTTAGTGGGATAGGTCAACCCATTCTTAGTAAGGAAATACACATGGTCTTCTTTGGACCACAAGAAGGCCCTCATTTAAGATTTCCAATAGGAATAGTTCAACCCATCAAAAATAGAGGTCTACCTATATTTCCCTCTTCTTCTAACTCCAATAGAGAGAATATGTGTGTGTGTGAAAGTGCAAGTTAGCGAGATCAACATCGAAGTAGTTAAGCCCAAAAGGGTGCAACAACTCTTATAAGAATTGAAAAAGTTCACGACCTGGTATACATTAAGGGTAAGGAGACACATAATCCTAAAGGAATCAGACCTAACTTGCAAGAAATAAAATAGTATAATACCTATACAGTTTATGTAACAAAAGCACATAAAATATAATATCAAAAGTAGAAGACTTTAATAACATATATTATATATCAAACAGAAAGTAAGTATATAATAAATTCTTTATAATCAAATTTTATACTTATAGTATATTAAAATATACACACCTTAAATTTGGATTGTACTAACATAATATCAGATTACACATAATAATCGATGTAATGAGGTAAACCCTTATAGAGACTGTATCTATATAGTGACATCTTCGAGTTGCTTAAGGAAACCAATCATTAGTAAATAATTCACTAAGTAATAAACAAGTTACAATACTAATGGGTAGTAAAATCATTATTACCTTTATCAGCCAGGACCTCTGTCCAAACTGTCTACTACTGCTTCTGCAATTGGTTGGTTCAACACTCAAACTCAATTTTCCTCCAACCCCAACACCACCTAATGTGGTGTGATTAGAAACCATAGATCAAGCAACTAGAAATGTAAAAATTCACACTCTCAAGGAACACATAGTCCAACACTAATATCAAATTGTGTATGGGAGACACATAGTCAAACCATGTATGCATATAACCTACGATTTGATTACTAAACTCATACAATGACGTCCCACTCTACAATGTATGCTCAACAAAATGATTTCAAAAATAGATATATTAATAAGTACAAATTTTGGTTGAGTTTTGCTATGCAAAACATTATAGAAGAGAAGAGAAATGAATAGGCTATTTATAGCACTTAGATTTTCCACCTTTCCAGCCACATCGCCACCACTTGTGGCAAGGTCTCTGGAAAGATTGGTGGCAAGGTGTGTAAAATGTAATGCCTTTTGTTTTAAAAAATGAAGAGTAAAATCACAAATACCCACACCCGAAACAAGCCAAAAAATATGAGTAACAATGTCAGCTTGCTTGCATGCTCACTCTTTGAAAACTAACACTCTCAACCTAGCATACACACTACGAAAGCCAATTCTCGTGGTGTATGTGAACATGCTTACATACAAAGTGTACCTAACTATATGCATGTGTGAATTATTGATACTCAATAACCAACCATACATAGATGAAGATAAATGTACTAAGTAAAATAAAATAAACACCATATTTTATACATGGTAAGCTGACACACAGACACAAGTACATTGAGACTTACGCACACCATATTTTCTTGATCAATGATTCATAAATAAGCATATAAATATGTAACATATATATGAAGAAAATTAAGAAGTACTCCAAGTTATAAAAGTATAAAATTTTATAATTATTACAGACATAAAGCAAGTAAAAATTTATCTATAACTAATTTGATAACTTTTTTTTTCATAGCATTAAAAGTTATACATTTAAAGATTAATAAAAAAATAATATAATAAAATTTTGGTCTCAAATATGCATATGTTGCTTTTCTCATATTTTTGTATTATCATATCATCAAGTAAACTTCTCAATCCTCATTTCAACTCGTATATTTGAATTATACTAAATATTGTTTGATATAAAAAATCATCAAAAAACCTCACAACAAATTTAAGAAAACAAAAAATCATGTCTATATTGTCAAGTAAGATAGATATAGAATAATTATTAGTATTGGTTGAGAGTAATGTAGATGCATAAAATAACTATATACGATCATTAACTATTTTTATTAAAAAAAAGTTAAAAAAGATGTGATTTAAAAATCAAAAGTAAAGACTTTTGCAATTCTAATTTTTCAAAAAATTAATTATTATTTTATAAATAATTAATTTTAATTAAGAACATTAAAGTTTAAAATAATTTTGATTGAAATAACTACATGTAATATATAACAATTTTAATTTTATATAAAAGAAAGTTATGAAATCATAATTAAATAATCTAAATTGAAGCCTTTTGAAATTAAAGTTTTTAATGATTTTTATTTATTATTCAAAAAATAATTTATTTTAATTAAAAATATTGAAGTTTTGACCCTAGAACATGTCCAAAATACCGAACTCAGGGAAGTCATATCATATAAAGATGGTAGTATCAAACTTAATTTTGATAAATCTACCAGTTTGAGATACTCTTCTGTCTCTATAGAAAGTATCTTTGACTTTTCATATGTGGATTTACCACTCAAAAAACCTAGGTTCTCTACCTTAGATATCCCTAGGGCAAAACTCCAAGCAATAGACTTTAGTACACCAGTACCAAGACCAGTATACACTATTGACAAACCTTCTGAGATGAGCGATTCATCTCAGTTATCTCCTCCTTCATTGCCAACTTTGTCATAAGCCCTAACTATACCTGTTAGGACTAATGAGTTAAATATATCAACAGTAGAGCAAAAAATCTACGTCTAGATATAGATTCTCCATGCAACAAAAAGATCAAAAAATGGTTTTTCAAAACATGCCCAGAAAGTGCTAGAGCGAGTAGCTTTAGAAAACATGCTAGGTATGTCAAGGAACACCAACAAAATATATTATTTTTTGAATGGTTAAAAATCTATTGGGAAAACAAAGGACAAATTTTCCCATTCAAAATTAAATCTGACATTACTTTTATACTCATAGAAACATCATTAGAAACCATAGTTAACCCTAAACCAATTAGCTTGGTAGAACAATCATTCATAACTATAGATAGCCCTAAAAAGGTTAGCTTAGTTGAAACATTACCAGTCTCTCTAGATAACCCTAAACCAATTAACATAGAAGAGTCCATAGAACCTATAGCCATAGTACCTGAATCTATAGCTATAGTTCCAAAAACAAAACCACTCCTTTTTTTAGAGATCAATACCCAAAAAGTCACAATAGAAGATTTCAATAGGTTATTAGATGATGAATATAGGGACTTAAAGCTAGTTGAATATGTTAATTCAATTAACATGGTCAATATAAAAAAGAAAACACCCATTTGGGAAACCCTAGATGGATCAATAGAGGTTGAACATCTTCCATTGAGATCTATTACTTTTCCTTATATGGATAGTAAGGTAGAAGCCTTCCCTCCTAAAAACCCTTAAGAGAATCATGCAACTAACCTCAAAATCATAGTTACCCAAAATTACTTTACCAATATCAGCCTAAACACTTTAGGAAAATAGCTTACTAGGATAGAGAAGAATCAAAAGATTGATCTTCCATCTACCTCCTAGCAAGCCGAAAATATTAAAGTTCAAAACCCTATCTTCAAACCCTTCCAAGTTTCCAAACTATCCCAAGAAGAAATATCATAAAAATTTGAGAAATTTCAAAAATGGTGCAATTTCCTAAAACTCCAATTAGAAGACCAAGCCATAAATACAAAACTAAGTTTTGTTGTACCCTGATGCTTAATTTCGCAAGTGTACGAATTGTTGAAGTAATAAAGTGTACAAAAGTACGGATATCGAACCCACAAGGAATGGCGTTACTAAGTACCGAAATTGACTAACCCTAATTTTATTTGAAAACCGAATTTTTGAATTTGTTTAAAAAGTAAATTAACTTAAAACTAAACGCAAATAACAAAATTTAATGTTGTTCACAAATGATTAAAAACGCTAAGGCATTTGATTTCGCTAAATCAATTCAATCCGATTTCAAGTCATGTTATATGAAAATCAAAGTTAAAAGTGATGGTTGAAAAACCCAAACTTATCTAATACTCTCTCTCGAGTTATATTAGAATTACTTATCTATGAAAACCAACTATATTTCTATGAAGATTTAATCACAAATAAGCACATTATGATTTATGGAATTTCTAGAATAACCACATACATCATGCATTAGGTGTCAAACTCGCATTCAACATACGGTATTTATCACAAGAAGCATTCATTACACATCTCCTCTCGGTCTCAATATAATGCAACAAATCATTTAAATCTTGATCAGAAATTTAAAAGCATTAAGCATGGAAATAAATACTCAACTTGAAAACAACGAATTCATATAACGATAACACAAGAAATCAGATTTTCATGATTCAACTACATCATAGCCTTAGCAAAAACGAATTAGTTCATAACAAAAATAAGAACAAACATATTCTCAATTGAATCCATGAACAAACAATCTGAATAAAATGCAGAAAATAAAAGCTGGAGAAGAGATGAAAAACTCTTGAAGAGGAAGACTTGGTAGCAACAATGGTGATGATCCTTCAAACATCTTACCTATAACTATCCTAACTTAAAACAATAAAATCTCATAACAAATAATTTGCACAAATGTCTCAAAAATTATAAATAACACCCAACATATAGAATAATTAAATGTCACCTAAGTTTTAAGAAATCTCAAATGCCAATTTCACTTTTTTTATTGACTCTTAAACATCCATCAAACCATAAACCAATAGCCATAATGTCCAGATAATATTATGCAGAACATCCACAAACAAAAAGGTGAAATCTCAAACTCCATAGGCTCACTCTTCAAAACTCTCTCCACTAATGAAGAAAAATACACCACTTCGGATCAATAGGACTTATTAGGCTTGTAATGTTAGGCTTAGGTATTTGGTTAAGAAAGAACGGGAAGTGTCAAAATACAAATAATAGCACTTATTAGATTAAACACAACCAATTAAGTAAAAGAGTAACACCATTTAACCCAAATTGTTTCTTCCGATCATAACCCATTTTTCCAAAGATAAACAATAATTCTTCCTCAATCTTTCACCTTAGTACATCCATTACTAACACTCTTTTATTTACTAGAGTGTGAAGGCCCATATGTGGAAGATGTCTAATTTTTCTCTTTTTTTTTCTTTTTTTTCTTTTTTTTATTCCATCCTTACTCCAATTGCTCTTGAAAAGTTTGTGTTCAAAATTAAGTGCTCTTAACAAATAAGGTAGGAATTATATATATATATATTTTTTTGGCTCAGTAAAAGGTAGGTTATAGAAGGCAAAAAGAAAGAAAAATAAGGCTAACAATATATTTAAATAGGCTCAAAGAGGTAACTAGTGATATAAGGATAACAAGGTAGGCTTAAAATGGCACAATCGATCCAAAAATGGCCTACATCATCTCTGTGATGCGATCCCAAATTATTTAGCCTCAAGAGGTTTTCAAATGAGTTCTAGAGTTTGTTGAGATCACAAAAATGTCCATGAAAAATTCTCACATAAGACTTCTCTAAGTACATTTAGAACTAATCGACAAATCATACCACATACCAAAAGAGTCGCCAACTAGGTAAAATCAACATTTGAAATTATCTTTAAACATAAGCAAAATTTAATGTCTTCTAAAAGCTACTTGTTATCACAATCACATTATTATCATCAACGAGCAAATTAAAATAAGTAAAATGCAAATAAAATAAAAAATAAAAATAAAAATAAAAGAAATTAAATCTAAATGCAGAAAAATAAATGGAAAATCAAAATTAAACACAAATAAACACACAAACAAAACTAATAAAAATGAAGGGAAGAAAAGATTTACCGTTTACTGCACTCCCAACCAAAACCTTACATTGTCCTCAATGTAAGAATGAAAAACTGTAAATGGCCCCTTTTTTTCTTTTTTTTAACTTGCAAGACAAATAAAATAAGCAAATTTAATTAAAAATAAAATTATCATAAAATGAAGTGCATAATTTAAAATTTCTAAAATAAAATGAGATAAAAGATGAGAAAACAAATCTGATGGGTTGCCTCGTTAAAGCGCTTTAAGTTATAGTCATTAGCTAGACTTTTTGTCATTCTTTACTGCAGTTGTTGTAACTCTAGAGAATCTTTCAGCTTGTTGAATTCTCCGTCAAAATATGGCTTCAACCGTTGTCCATTCACCTTGAAAGTTCCCTTTGTTTCATGACTGATCTCAACTGCTCAATAAGGAAACACCTTGGTTACTAGAAAAGGTCTTGACCAACGAGATTTAAGCTTTCTCAGAAAAAGTCTGAGATGGGAATTATAAAGCAAAACTTTATGTCCCACTTCAAAGTTTCGCCTCAAAATGTGCTTATCGTGCCAAACCTTCGTCTTGTCTTTGTATATTCGGGCATTCTTATAAGCATCATTCCTCATTTCATCCATCTCATTCAATTGCAACACCCTCTTTTCACCTGCTGCCTTAAGATCAAAATTCAGAATTTTAATTGCCCAATATGCCCGATGTTCCAATTCAACTAGAAGGTGACAAGCTTTTCCATACACCAATCGGTATGGAGACATGCCGATAGGTGTCTTGAAAAGCTGTCGCATATGGGCCCAAAGTGCATCATCTAGTTTCCTTGACCAATCCTTGCATGAGTTATTTACGGTCTTTTCAAGGATCCTCTTCAACTCTCGGTTTGACACTTCAACTTGTCCACTTGTTTGAGGATGGTAAGGTGTTGCTATCAGGTGTGTTACCTCCGTATTTACGCAACAAAGCCTCAAATTGGTTATTGCAAAAATGCTTACCTCCATCACTTATAATTGCTTTCTAGGTGTGCCAAATCTGGAAAATATGTTCTTCTTGAGAAAATTTATCACAACCCTAGCATCATTGGTAGGCAAGGCAAGCTGCTTCCACCCGTTTAGAGACATAATCTACACCAACAAGAATGTATTTATTAGAATGAGAAGAAGAAAAGGCCAATAAAAATAAATACCCCAAACATCAAATAAATCAATTATCAAAATATTATTTAAGGGCATTTCATGTCTCCATGAAATATTTCCGCTCCTTTGGCAATCATCAAAAATTGAAACAAACTTGAAAGCATCTTTAAACAATGAAGGCCAATAGAATCCGGATTGCAAAATTTTTGCTGTAGTTTTTGTTCCACCAAAATGTCCCCCAACTTCCTTCGAATGGCAATGATGAAGAATGCTTTCCATTTCTTCCTCCGGCACACATCTTCTAATAATTTGATCTGCACAACGTTTATACAAGTAAGGTTCATCCCAAAAATAATGTTTCAGATCAGAAAAGAATTTCTTTTTTTGTTGATAAGACATGTCTGGAGGTAAAATTTTCTTGACCAAATAATTTGCATAATCAGTAAACCATGGAGCCGTTTGGATAGCAAGCAATTGATCATCAGGAAATGTTTCATTAATTTGGTCTTCAACCTCAAGGTAATCTTCTTCCAACCTGGACAAATGGTCGAAGAACCAAATTTTCGGTCCACTTTTTGTCTGGATTTCTAAGTCAAATTCTTGCAAGAGAAGAATCCATCTTAGTAATCGCGGTTTGGCATCTTTCTTGGCTAGCAAATACTTAAGTGCAGAATGATCAGTATAAACAATGATTTTAGACCCAATTAAATAAGATCTAAACTTATCAAATGCAAACACTACCGCCAAAAGCTCTTTCTCGGTTGTTGCATAATTAAGTTGTGCATACATCAATGTCCCGCTTGCATAATAAATCACATGTAGCAACTTATTCTTCCTTTAGCTCCAAAAACAGCTCCTATAGCATAGTCACTAGCATCACACATTACCTCGAAGCGGAAGACTCCAATCAGTGCACTAATTATAGGGGCGAAGTGAGCTTTTCCTTCAAAAGGTTAAAATCCTTCAAGCGATCCAGGAGAAAAATCAAACCGTGTATTTTTTCACTAACAAACCGCAAAGAGGTTTTTTATTTTTGAAAAATCCTTAATAAATCTTCTATAAAACCCAAAGGCATGTCCCAAGAAACTTCTAATTCCCTTTCTACGGTTGTTGGAGGTGGTAATTTTTGATCACCTCCACACTTTCGCACGATCACTTTTATCCCCTTTGATGAAATCTCGATGGCCAAGAACAATTCCTTCTTGAACCATGAAGTGACATTTTTCCCAATTTAGCACTAAATTTGTGTCTTTACAATCACTTGAAGACTAAAGAGAGATTATGCAAGCAATTATCAAAACAATGGCCAAAAAGCGGAAAAATCATCCATAAAAACCTCAATAAACTTTTTCGACCATATAAGAGAAAATTGCTATCATGCATCTTTGGAAAGTTGCGGTGCATTACATAAACCGAAAGGCATCATACGTATGAAAAAGTACCAAGGGCATGTAAATGTTGTCTTATCTTGATCCTTCCTGGTGCAATTGCAATTTGGTTACCCGAATATCCATCAAGAAACAATAATAAGCATGTCCACGATCTTTCCAACATCGATCAATAAATGGAAAAGGAAAATGATCTTTTCGGGTGGCATCGTTCAACTTTCGATAATCAATACATACTCTCTACCCAGTCACTGTCCTTGTTGGAATAAGCTCATTGTTTTCATTCTCTACAACTATGATTCCTCCTTTCTTTGGTACACAATGAATTGGGCTTACCCAAGCACTATTTGAAATCGGATAAATTACCCCGGCATCCAAAAGCTTAATCACCTCATTCTTGACCACTTTTTGCATTGTTGGGTTTAAGCGCCTTTGTGGCTGAATTGTGGGCTTGTAATCCTCATTCATCAAGATTTTATGCATGCAAACAGAATTGCTAATCCCTTTGATGTCCGCCATTGTCCATCCAATTGCCATTTTGTGAGTCCAAAGAACTCCTAATAGCTTGTTTTCCTCTTCACCATTCAATGAATTGTTAATAATAACATGAAAGGATTCTGAGTCTCCAAGATAGGCATACCTTAGATGGGACGGCAGTGGCTTTAGCTCAATCTTATTGGCTTCCTTCTTTACCACTGAGGTTAGAGTTTTATTTGTTCCCAACTCCTTGAATGTTTCATCACTGAACAAATAATCATCAAGTGCTGCTAGTAATTCGGAACATTGTCTCACTCCTTCATCTTCCTCCTCAATTGTTGTAGATTTTACAAGGCAAGCTTCTAGTGGTAGCAATGGAGTTCTCTCTTCAAAAGTTTCCGAGATTATCCTATCAAGAGTGTTAATTTGAAAACAAGAATGAACCTCACTTGGAAATTTCATTGCTTCAAAAACATCAAAAGTCACTTGTTCATCTTGCACCCGTTAGAAATGAGCTTTCCTTCTTGAACATCAATCAATGTTCTTCGATTTGCAAGGAACGGTCTCCCGATATCAACGGTACCTACTTATCTTCCTCGTGTCAAGCACCACGAAATCTACGGGGAAAATAAATTTGTCAACTTTAATTAAAACATCCTCGATTACCTCTACGAGATTATTTCATGATCGATCCGCTAATTGTAGAGAGATTGAAGTAGGCTTCACTTCTCCCAGGCCTAGTTTCTTGAAAATAGAAAGTGGCATCAAATTAATGCTTGCTCCTAAATCACATAGGACTTTATCAAAATTGCAACTTTCTATAGTACAAGTATAGTAAAACTCCCTGGGTCTTTCAATTGTGGTAGTTTTCTTTGAAGAAGCACCTTTGCATTCTCATTTAGCATGATAGTTTCATAATCTCCCTCATTCCTCTTCTTTGATAGAATTTCTTTCATGAATTTTGCATACCTTGGCATTTGTTCCAACATCTCTTGCAAAAGGAATGTTAATATGCAATTTCTTAAAAATATCCAAAAAATTTATCAAATTGATTATCAAGCTTTTTCTTATTCAATCTTTGAGGATATGGGATAGGAGGCTCATATTTAGCATTTGGGGAAGGTTGAACATCTTGGGATCTTGATGGCTTATCTTTAGATTCTTCCATCTTTTTCTCCGATTTCCCTTGGATTTCAAGTTCTTTACCACTTCTCAATGTGATAGCCTTTACATGCTCTTTGGGATTAATTGTGTCAGCGGGCAACGATCCTTTAGACCTTTCTACCTGCTTTGAAAGCTTGCCTCAGGTTGGTTTTGGATGTCACTGTTGATTGCCTCTTGATTTGAAATTTGTTTTTGACTCCTCAATGAAATTTCCCAAAATTCCTTCCAAATCTGTTTGTTTCTTCTCTTGGTGTTGGTAGGAAGATGATGACGGTTTGAATCCCGGCAGTTATTTACCAGCTGACAAATTTGGATGATTTCTCCAACGTGGATTGTAGGTGTTCGAATATGGGTTATTTTGAGGTTTTGGAAATTTGAAACATAATTTGCTTGCTCGGCATTTGGTGAAGCAAATGGATTTCCGACTTGGCACTCAATACTAGCATGATTTCCACAACATAAATCACATTGTACAGTTGGTTTGGATTCAAATTTGGATGACAAAGAATCCATCCTTCTTGAAAGAAAGCGTGACTCGAGCCGACAAAGCATTCACCGAATCAATTTCATGCCTTCCTTTGCTGGTCCTTTTGCAATTATCCGCTACGAATGCCACCGATTGTTGTTTTCCGCCATAATCTCTAATAATTCATGAAAGCATCCTCAGGTGTTTTTCCCATTAAAGACCCTCCACCGCATCGATCAATCATCGCACGATAGTTTGAAACCAACCCATTATAAAATGTAGAGACTTCTTTGCCAAATTGGTATACCATGATGTGGGCACTTCCTCAACATTTCTTTGAATCTTTCCCAAGCTTCATACAATGATTCTTGGTCATACTTGTGTAAAAGATGTGATTTCATTCCCTCGATTTTTCCGTCTTAGCGGAGGAAAGAACTCGAGACAAGAATTTCGAAGACCAACTCATTCCATATTGTAATTGATCCCGGTGGTAATGAATTTAGCCAACTCCTTGGCTTTATCCCGAAGTGAAAAGGAAAAACCCTCAATCTTATAGCATCTTGAGACACACCATTTATCTTGTAAAGATCACTACCTCCAAAAAGTAAGCAATGATATGTGCATTTGGATCATCCTTTGACATTCCCCCAACCGATTTGATTGAACCATTTGGATAAAGGATGGTTTTTATCTCAAAGTTATTTGCTTGAACGGTTGGCCTCCTTATACCCGAAGTAGTTTCGACGAACATTAGGCAGTATTAATCCTCAAAAACTACATGATTTCCACCTCCTCGACAAATGGTGGATCCATAGTTGATTGTCTATTAGGAGGTGACGTTAAACGCCTTCTCTCTCGGTTTAGACGCCTAAATGTTCTATCAATCTCGGGTCAAATGGAAATTGGTTAAGGCTTCTTGTCGTCTCATACAACAATCCTACAAGCGAGAAAATTAACTAGCACAAAAACAACACAAAATTACCCTTTTTTATGATAAATGAATTAAAGAGAAAATTAAACAAAATTAAAAATGAAACAATGATAAAGAAAAATTAACTTCAAATTAAAACTAAGATTAGGTAGTATCGAAATAATAATAAAAATCAAACCATTCCTTGGCATCCAAAAACTTGATGCTTTGAATTTAGCAAGTGTACGAATCGTTCAAGTAATAAAGTGTACAAAAGTACGGATATCGAACCCACGAGGAATGGCGTTACTAAGTACCGAAATTGACTAACCACTAATTTTATTTGAAAAACCGAATTTTTGAATTTGTTTAAAAAGTAAATTAACTTAAAACTAAACGCAAATAACAAAATTTAATGTTGTTCGGCAAATGATTAAAAGCAGCTAAGGCATTTGATTTTGCTAAATCAATTCAATCCGATTTCAAGTCATGTTATATGAAAATCAAAGTTAAAAGTGATGGTTGAAAAACCCAAACTTATCTAATACTCTCTCTCGAGTTATATTAGAATTACTTATCTATGAAAACCAACTATATTTCTATGAAGATTTAATCACAAATAAGCACAATACGATTTATGGAATTTCTAGAATAACCACATACATCATGCATTAGGTATCAAACTCGCATTCAACATACGATATTTATCACAAGAAGCATTCATTACACATCTCCTCTCGGTCTCAATATAATGCAACAAATCATTTAAATCTTGATCAGAAATTTAAAAGCATTAAGCATGAAAATAAATACTCAACTTGAAAACAACGAATTCATATAACGATAACACAAGAAATCAGATTTTCATGATTCAACTACATCATAGCCTTAGAAAAAACGAATTAGTTCATAACGAAAATAAGAACAAACATATTCTCAATTGAATCCATGAACAAAAAATCTGAATAAAATGCAGAAAATAAAAGCTAAGGAGAAGAGATGAAAAACTCTTGAAGAGGAAGACTTGGTAGCAACAATGGTGATGATCCTTCAAACATCTTACCTATAACTATCCTTCAAATATAAGATGTAAGAAGATGAGTTATTTTCAAAATTATAAAAATTTATTTCTAAGCAGAGTCATGTTAAGAGATGATTCTACACAGTCTTTCTGGAAAGAGAAGTTCTTGGCAAAACTTCCTCCACTCTTAGGTGAGAAAACCAGAAATAAAATTTGTGAAGTATTTGGGAATCATATTATTCCTTATGACCAATTAACTTATGGTGAATTGATCAGCTTCACTCAAAACCAGGGTCTTCAAATCTGTCAAGATTTAAAAATCCAAAAACAAATGAAACAGGAGTTGAAAAATCTCCAAAAGAGAAATTGGATCATTCTATAAACAATTTGATATCAACTTGTCTATTGACCAAACCTCAGGTGGAAACTACAATAAAAATATTACCAAACACTATAAGAAATCTCATAAAAATTATAAGGAATTTTCAAAATCCAGAAAACCATTCTTTGAAAGAAGGATGAAATTTTATAAAAAAAACCTTATAAAAGAAATTTTAATAAGGACTCAAAACCTCATAATAAACCCTTTAAAAAATTTAAAGAGTTTAAATGTTATAAATGTGGTAAAAAGGGTGACACTACTAATTATTGCAAGTTGTCTAAAAAACTTCATGAATTAAAACTTGAAGAAGACACCTTAAACAAAATCTCTGCCTTAATGGTAGATGAATCATCACCATTTGAGTGTGAAATTTGGTTAGATGACTCAGAAGAATTAAATCCCTAGGAAGACGAGTTAGTCTCAACTGAATCTAAAACTTCCCATAAAAATATTAATGTATTAACTAAGGAAGAAGATAAACAACTTCAAATAAAAATTCTTGAGTTAAATGACCCTCATATTACAAAATTATATATGGACCACTTGACCAATAATTTGGCCAAAGCCCAGCCATTACCAAAACATTCTGAACTTCCAAACCATCATAGGCTATTACAACCTCACTGCTATTTTGGAAAGATAAAATAAAACATTAAAACTAGAAAATCAAATTCAAGACTTAAAAATTGAAATCAAAACCATTAAGCTAGAACTTCACCAGCTTAAGGAAAATTATAAAGAATATGACCTCAAGTTTAATTTTCTTGATTAAATTGGAGTTAAAACCCTAAATATTATGAGTGAGTAAGACGATGAACTTGAACCAAATACCCAAGAACTTAAAAACATTGAAATAATTTCTAAAAATGTTCTTCAAATTCTTAGGGAAATCACCACCAGGAAATACAAAATATCCATTAACTTAGTATTCCCTCACCAATCAAAACTTGAGACAATAGCCTTATTTGATACAAGTGTTGATCTCAACTGCATAAAACCATCAATCATTCCAAGAATATTTTATCAACCAACGGATGAACAACTTACCTCAGCCAATAAATCAAAAATGAATATCATTGGTAAAACGGAAGTTGCAATCCTTAACGAATCATTTCTTATCAAAACTCCATTTATGATTGTATCCGAAAAAGGCTATCCAGTCATATTAGGAACAATGTTTATGCATATTATTACCCCGTATCTTGTCAAAAGTGATAAGATTTCTTTCAAAATCGAAGAGGAGACCTTCAATTTTCACTTCATCGAAGAACCAAAAACCAGAAACCTCAACCTTATTAAAGAAAATTCCATCCATCAAAAGGAGATTTATGTTCTTATCACTATTACAAAAATGGGCATTAAAGTCAATTAAAAACTGACTTTAAATTGAGTGACTTAAAATATAAAGTCGGTTCATCACGTGAACCAACTCTATAGTTAAATTCGGTTCATCGCGTGAACCGACTCTACAGGTAAAGTCGGTTCACACAATGAACCGACATTACACGTAGATTTTATGAATTTTTTTTTATTTTCATTCTTATTTTTCGTATTCAATAGTCAATATATATAGCATAAAAAAACTAAAATATAATTAATTACTTGATAATTAAATTTATTACCAAAAAAAATAATGTATATACAATACATATAGTTAACTTAAATTAAAAAAACAAATAATGTATATACAATACATATAAGTTAACTTAAATTACAAATAAAATAATGTCATCAAAGTGTAATTCGATTGTGTGAGCAAGCTTAGTTGGCTTAGAATCACCAGCAATATGACAAGTAAAGTAGACAAAAAATAGTTGATCCATATAACAATTCATATTCCCCTACATACATGAGCACATCAACATCCATCAAACAAGTAATCTAAACTTTAGAGACATACGAATGGAGAAATTAAATCATTATAAATATTACCATTAAAAGAGATTACCACAATGACATTCGAGTGATATAACCCTTCGACAAACTCATATCAGCACTTTATTAATCATTTGTCTATAAATATGAAGTTATCTGGAATCTCTGCTAGTATTTTTAATGCTATAATGAGCTCTAAATATGAAATCAAGTGTAACTCCGATTTCTTACTTGGCTTGTGTGAGTTTTGGTGCCCTTAAATGTATGGAACATGTTAATGGGCACCAAAACTCATACAAACCAAGAAACAAATCGGAGTTACACCTGATTTCATATTTAGAGCTCATTATAACATTAAAAATACGAGCAAAGATTCCAGATAACTTCATATTTATAGACAAATGATTAATAAAGTGCTAATTGTTGTCATAAGGAAATTAGGCAAGAGAGATGAGATGTAGTTTGGGCCTAAAATAGGTCCATAAACAATGCATTCCCCTAAATACATGAGCATATAATCATCCATCAAACAAGGGACTTCAGACACAGGAATAGAGAAATTAAATCATTAAAAAAATTACCGTTATGTTATCATATACTATTCAAGATCATCAGAATCTTCTCCTGATTTTTCTTGTGATGATATAATTTGAACCATGTGTTCTACCCATTCCTCTCGTAAATCATCAAAAATTTGCTGGTCGTAGCCCGTCTTGTTCCAACCAAAGAACTACATGTATTTAAAATGAAAATAAGAATGTAATTTCATTTATTTACAAAAAATTCCTCAAATATGTTAAAAATTTTATGTATATGGGTAAAATATATTACCACATCATCAATTAGAATTTTGATATTTGTGATGATTTCGCTCATAAACTTCATGACATAATAACCACACATGACTCCATTATTTTGTAATGGAACCTACAAAAAATAAGTGTACATGATTTTTCATATTCGAACATCTTTATTATTCAATTGTAAAATTAATAAAATTATTAATATTGGCTTGTACATACCATAACTTTTGTCCATATAAGCTTATTAGATTTTTTAAGGGCAATGCCCCTAAACTTGTTCCATAACTTCCATGCCCTATCAAGGTTTAAAACAGTTAGTTTTTATTAATTATTACAAAAAATAATAGAAGAAACTAATATGTAGCTATAACTCTTACATTTCAACAACTTCTTTTGTATCTTTACTTAGTTCTATGGAAGCTGAGTCATAATACCAAGCATGATTATTGAACAAATCAATGATTACCAACATCTAATGATCTTGGCCTTGTTCAAACCTTAATGGACAAGGGATTATCAACTTTTGATTTCTGTTAAGCGTTAATGCCCTATCACATAATTGTTTAGCTCTGATGCTAACATCCTTCTCTTGATATTGATTGACATATGAAGAATCATAGAACATTGATAAATGTGATGAGTGATTATGTTGAAGTCGATAATAGTACGTCCTATATAAAAGATATATATATATATATATATATATATATATAATTAAATAATATAAATATAATTATATATGTTCTACATAAATGAAAGAAAAATAAATAGATTAAGGACTCACCTTGTCCACACTTGAATTATACTTAAATCAATCATTTGATATTCAAATAGTTGTAATATGCACTCGATCGATATATAAGTTTGGCCGAGGTCTACACCAAAAATTTCTATAGGAAGTGGCACAGTCCATCCATCATTTATGCTAGATGCCCTCCCAACAATAGTCATCAAAGTGCCAAGATTTCTATTGAAGTTTAAAGCATAATTATGACTATACTTTTTCCAAGGCTTCTTCTTGAATGACTTGGTGCGCGATGATTGGCCACTAGACATAGATTTAGCATAAGATACTTGCTTTATATCTCTTAAATGTGAGGCATTTAAGAGTTCTGGTATAATAGACTAAAAAAAGGTATAATATATGTATTTTAGTAACAATATAAGATATAATAAAATAATAGTAGTAAACAAGTGTTATCCTTTAAGTTAAAAAATAGTACCACGTCAAAATATAGAACAACTTGAATCGACGGCCAAGCCACATACTGTCCAACCGCCTCTTGGGCTATGGTAGCATCAGAAGGCATAGGTAGTGGAAAATCATGAAACAATGATTGATCAATTACTATTCACCAATGATTAGGCAAATATTGATTATGAATCATCCGATCATCGCTCAATTGTTGTACCGTTCCAATAGCAACAAAGTCCATTGAAGAAGTATGTTTCAACAAAAATTTCATATTCTGTATTTAATTTAAGTGTTATATATAAAAAGTTAAACATATAATAATAATTTAAAAAATAATAGATTATATACACCAGAAATTAAAATCTTACCACATATGATTCATCAAATGGAAGAGGAATCCCATATGGGGGTAGCTATTGGATGTACATTCTCACCAAAACATTCATCGTGGTTTGATTGATGGTAAGAATATGCAGATTGCATCGGAGAAAATGAATCACTACTTGATTTCATATGCATTCCTGGCATATAGTGAGGACCAATAGGATGACTATATCATATAATGGATGTAGTTTGAGCACAAAGAGATTGCGTGGGTGGCATGCCTGGCATGGATGGTGGCCAGCTTGTCATGGATGGTGGCATGCCTGGCATGGATTGTGGCATACCTGGCATGGATGGTGGCATGCTTGGCCTGGATGGTTATATGCTTAGCCAATATGGCATGCCCTGGTTGTAGAATGATGCCATGGTTGACATTTGTTGTGATTGATATTCTTTTAGACTGGCAATCTCACTTAACACTGAGGCCTTAAAGGAGTTGAATTCTTCTTCAATTTTAGTGTACTTCTCCTTACTTACCGTCTGAGGCTTTTGTTTTGGAATGTTAAAATACTCTATAGAACCATCATATTGGCTATCCTCCCCTAACACGACCAGGATGCTCGTGCCTGAATGCATGATAGAAAGCATCTCTCCCAGGATCTTCGATTATTTCACCCCTGGATATTTTTTCTTGAACAGCTCTCTACAAATAATAAAGCACACAAACATATCATTCATTATTACATCAATTATTAAAAATCATTAAGACTTTTTATCAACCAAAATTACTAACCAACTTATTTAGTTGTTCTTCTCCTCGCTTAGTCATCGGTCTTGAATTCTTCGTTTTGGGAGTCTTTGTTTCTATGTACAATTCAGTTCGGGTAACAGGTCTACCCAATTTAGCTTCCTACATAAATTATGAAAAATTTATTAACAATGACATGAAATTAAATTGAGGAAAACAAATATAAAAATATTTATAAATTAAAAAAAATAATAATACCATTCTATATCTAACTTCAGGATTTGAAGACCTCCCAGTACGGTTAGGAAGAATGTTATGCATTTGTATATTATGATGTTCTTCCCTAATAATTTGAAATTCATCTAAACGTCTATAATCCACAAAGTCTTTCCAAACTTGAGGTGTAATCCAGGGGTGTCCTTCAGGGATTTTGTAGAGCTCTAACTCATCAAGTGGTTCCAAATATGGAAACACATAATTTCTTGCCAATCTGGAAGTCTTGTATTCCTTCCATGCCTTATTTGCAATCTTATATCACTTAAGTTTCCAACTGTCATCGACTTTGTAACGATTCTGTAAAAACACAGTACAAAAGATTAGATATAATACAAAAAGATATAATATATATATTGACTATAAAATATAAGAGACTTACACAAATGATTATCCATATTTTGAACTTTTCTGCATCGTCAACCTGAGACCAATCATTTATATTGATTGGTATACTGGACTTCGCAAGTCGACCAATAGAGGATTTCAATTGTTGACCATTTTCCCCTATTGGATTACCAGTAGCATCAAATAGAACAGGTATTCTATCATCTGGGTTAAGTGGAGCATCTGGTATATTCGCCCAACCCCTTCTTTTCAAATACCCCAATGGATCATTTGGATCTACAAGCTCTATTATCCGAATATCCATGAAATATTTGCAAACAATGAAAAAATATAAATTAATTGACAATTTTAGGAATAAACATATATATAAGAGTTATTACAACAATATAGAACATACGTTATGTTTAATTAGGTTGTTGATCGTATACATATATTCCTTCAAAATCACTTCGAGCCCATGAAGAAGAATCATCATCATCAATTAGATCATCACATACATTAGGCAATTTATTTGAGAAATTACTAATATTGGTTAGTGTATCAAGCATAGGGTCTTCATCTTCTAAAGCATCACAATGGTAAAACCCTTTTTGTGGAGGCGTTAACACAATAGACCGTCTTGTGTCAATTTGAACACTCAAGTAAAATACTTGTTTTGCATGAAGTGCTAACGTGGAAGGATCATCAGTGTGACTTATCTTGGATAAATTTATAAGGGTAAATCCAAAATCATCTATTTTATATCCAACATTGATAACATCTTCAACCTAATCACACAAGAAAATTGTTTCATGCAAGACCTCATAATCCAATTCCCAAATCTCTTGTATTATACCATAATATGTTCTATCAGAAAGTACAATATTAGCATCTTTTGAACTAGAAAATTGCATAGTTTGTGCAACCATCTTCACACCACTATTTTGATTTACTCGGACTTTGTCCTTAGCTTGATTCGTAAACCTCGATCCATTTATTGTGAAACTATAAAATGATTTGACATCGAATTTTGGCCCATGTGCAAGCCATTGTAAACTTTCTGATATTTTATGATTGGGTTTCTTGAGTTCATCTCGAATCTATGTATACAAAAACACAAAATGTGTTTAGAGCAAAGTTTTAAAACATTGAATATATCTAGGAAGATACATGCATGAATTTTTGTTTGTGACACTTACATGGTTGCGAAACCAATTAATAAGCTCTCGCTTATGTTCATCATACAACCAAGCATAGGGTTACCTACTTGGATCATGTGATGTTCTAAGAACAACTTGTGCATAGGATTCCTAATTTTAGTGCAACCACTAAAGTATTCAGAATAAAACTCAATGGCCTCTTCAACAATGTAGCGTTCCACCATGCATCATTCATGTTGATTTCTATTATTTACATATCCTCTTAGGACTTGCATATATCTCTCAAAAGGATACATCCAACTTAAGTAAGTAGGACTACACAATTGAACCTCTCGAACTAAATGAACACACAAGTGAATCATTATATCGAAGAAAGAAGGAGGAAAATATTTTTCAATTAGACACAAAGTCTCTACAACATCTTTCTGTAAAGAATTTAACTCGCCAATTGATATAGATTTCTTGCATATTGTATTGAAGAATGAAAAAAGTTGAATTATTGATAATTGAACATGTTTTGGAAGAATTGATCTAATAGCAACTGGTAATAATTGTTGCATTAAGATATGTCAGTCATGTGATTTCAATCCATACAATTTCTTATCGATGATAGACACAAAATTTCTTAAGTTGGATGAGTAACCATCAGGAACTTTCATACCCTCCAAACATTTACAAAACACATCCCTCTCTTTTTTTGACATTGTATCTTATGTTGGTGGTAAGTATGTTCGATTCTTATCATTTTCCACCATTGGTTCCAATTTAGGTCGTATGCCTAGTTTCTTTAAATCCAATCTTGCTTTAATTCCATCCTTTATTTTTCCAGGTATATTAAGTAAAGTACCAATCAAGCTCTCACATACATTTTTCTCAATATGCATGACATCTAAGATGTGACGAATGTGTAGGTCTTTCCAATATGGTAGTTCCCAAAATATTGATTTTTTTCCAACAACCATGGTAAGTCGGTTCAAACTCTTTTCATTTTCACCCATTTCATTAGTTGACCTCTTTCGTTTCCCTACCTTAGTCAGTTTTTTTTCATCTTTCCATATTTTTTGAATGTCATACCATTCAATTGCCTTAATATCTCAACACCTCGCAATGGTCGAGTTGCATGATCATGATCTTCTTCACCATCGAACAGTTTCTTTTGGTATCTAAACTTGTGTCCAAATGGGAAAAATCTTCTAGGTTTTCTATAAGACATTTTTTTCCGTGAACAAGATAAGTTGTAGAAGTTCCATCACTACATATAGGGCATCCATTGTAACCTTTTGTTGCATGTCCTGATAATTTTCCATAAGCAAGAAAATCATTAATTGTCCATAAAAGGACCCCCTTCAAGTTAAAGTGTTCTTCTTTATGTGCATCGTAAACATTTACACCATCATTCCACAACGTCTTTAAATCATCTATCAGAGGCTACAAATATACATCAATATCAACACCAAGTTGTTTCGGTCCTGAGATCAATAATGTTAACATCATGAATTTGATTTTTATACACAACTAGGGAGGAAGGTTGTATGTTACCATAATTACTGGCCAATAGCTATATCTACTATTGAGGGAACTATGTGGATTAATTCCATCAGCAGCAATGGCAAGACAAAGATTGCGCAGATCAGATGAAAATTGAGGAGATAAATTATCTACTACTTTCCAATTTGGAGAATCACAAGGATGACGTGGCACCCCATCATTAGATCAATTATCTAAAGGCCAAGTCAACATCTTTTATTTATCTTTACTATTGAACAACCTTTGAAAGCGAGGAATCGGAGGAAAGTACCAAAGAACCTTTGCAGGCACACCTTTATTATGTGTTGTCTCATTTATACCATGCTTCCATCTCGATTTTTTACACATAGGACAATCATCTAATATCTCATATTCTTTTCTATAAAGAATGCAATCATTTGGACAAGCATGAATCTTATGATATTCCATGCCAAATCGACTAAGAGATTTCCTCACTTCATACATTGAAAATGGCAATTCAATACCCTCAGGAAACATATCGACTAGTAGATTTAGTAATTCTGTGAATCCCTTGTCAGAGAAACCATGTTTTGCCTTCACATTGTACAAATGAACCAATCCCAACATTTTAGTGTATTTTTTGCATTTTGGATACAACGGTTTTTCGGCATCTTCTATAAGTTTTTTAAAGGTTTCGGGATCATCCTCACGTAATTCATCTTCAACACCATGAAACATATTTTCTGTCTGTACACTATGATAAGATGTATGTAATCCACTCACATTCTTATTTATCTTTTTCCCATGAGTATTATCAATATTTTCTCCATGATAATACCAACATTTATAGCTCACAAGAATACCATTATGGATAAGGTGATACTTAATCTCGTCAAATTCATGAAATCACTCATTTTAACATTTAACATATGAGCATCGAATCATACTAGTTCCATTATTACTATTTCTATAAGCAAATTCCATGAAACTTTCAACTCCAGAAATATAGTCTTGCTCAATTCTACACTTTGACATCCAAGATTTGTCCATTTTCTATTAATGACATTAATTAAACATATTAATTAATTATGTATCCAATGAATATATTTCAAGTATTATTATATATAAATAACTTTGGGAAGGCTAATAGGGCTAGAGTTGGGAATCAATCTGTACCTAAGGAGGAATGAAAATATAAAGTTACAAACAACCTCATTCCTATACAAATTAAAAAATAAGCAGCATGCCAGCATGAATATATAAAAACCAATCACTTTGGTTGATTCTAATTTCTAAACATGTTACTATATCATAATTAAAATGTAATATTAATTATACATATATAACATTATATAGAAGTAGGGGCTACTATAGTAACATACTTAACATTTTAACACATAAGTAGCATATATAAATAAAAATAATAATACTACTTAGTTTTTAGTTATTATTTGATTTTTATTAATATATATATATATATTATTTAAATTATTTAGTTTATAAATATATATTTATAATTTTTTTAAGAGTCAAGAGATATCACGTATAACTCTCATACCAATATAATTTCTTAAAAATTTTAAAAAACATATTACTTTTCCTCTATTAAATACTTAATAAAATATAGTTATTTATATATAAATAAATTTATCCACGCACAGTAAATATATATAATCCCTCAAACCCATAACATTTCAGATATTATTTTCATAGAAAATAAGTCAAACATAATAACAAGCAAAATATAAAACATACCTAAATCAAATATTTATACAAAAAATAAAACAAACTGAATAATAAGCTGCAAAATTAATAGAAATACTTACAAGAATGTTATGAAGTGACTAAATGGAGGAAAGAAGAAGAAAATGATGTTTTGTAATTGATAATAAGTGAAAAATGGGTATAAAAAATTTGAGTATTTCGCTCAAAAAAATAGTAGATCTAAAAGATAATTAGAAGAGGAATATAACCCACAAAACGGTGTTGCAAATGGTGGTCAGAGATGGCCGGAAATTGAGAAAGAGGGTGGATGTGAGCTCAGTTTTGGGAGAAAATGGAGAAGAGAAATGAAGATTTTGGGATTTTGCATAGAAAAAATGAGCTGAACGGATATATTACGTGGATAGCGTTGGTTGACGTGGCGAACCGATGCTAGTTGCGTGTGTAGCATCAGTTGATGGGGAAAATAGCATTTAATGTTCCATTCGGACAATATGAATGGAATGTCATGCCCTTTGGGCTTAAAATTGCGTCTTCTAAATTTCAAAGGATTATGAATGATATATTCAATCCTTATTTAGAATTATGTATTGTGTACATCAATGATGTACTTATATTTTCCAAAGATGTCAGACAACATATCAAGCATCTCAAAACCTTCTTTCATATCATCAAAAGGAGCGGTGTGGCATTATCGACCAAAAAGATGACCCTCTTCAAAACCAATACCAAGGGAAGTTATTACCAAATTTGTTTCAAAACCAACTTCTGAGTATTTTTAAAAACACAAACTTAGATAGTTACAATTGTTGAAAAGGGATTTTATGATCAGAATCCTTATTTAGCAACTCAAAAACTATTCAGAAAAGGCTTCTTTTCAAAAACTCAGCAATACTATCAAAGTATTCTCGAAATTACTGGCAGTGTTGAATTCAAACATTTTCTTTATCCAAAGTCATCAGAGGTGCAATTTTCAACTATTATACTTCATAAAATCATATCTCTAGTAGACTGGGGAAATGATCTTTCCAAACAACTATCCTTTCCAATCAGTATTACATCCTCCCTCCCAAATTGTACAACATACAATTATTGGGATTATTACTAGGCATGGTTCAATGCATTCCTTATCCGAAACAAAGATAACCAACATTCTTGGTTATTTTTCTTTGTTAATAAATCTATCAATCCATCATCATTTCCATCTTTGTTTTCTGAGTTGTGGAAATTATTAGGAAACATCATTTCTATTATTATTTCTCCTATAAAGGAAAGTTATGAATCCTTTTAGAAGCATTACAAACCTACATTAGAGGAAGCTAGATTCCCTCTTCTGTGTATCTTTTGTTCAAAATTTTATCTCCCTTAGGTATGTCAATGAGTCTTAAAAACTGTTAAATCGGAGGTAATTACCATTACCCACTTATTTTAAGTCAAATGGTGGTTGTCATTTATGATCCCAAAGACCTTATTACAACCAGCCATTGAAAAATGGCTTCTTAAAAATGGTCACAAAGAACCCAAAGTGAAGGAACTCCAAGCATACTCACTTCTCTTGGCTCAAGAGGCACATACAAATGCCTTAATATCAAAAGCACAAACCCAGGAGGAACTTCTGGAAATTATCACAAGGATCTTCTATCCATACATTTGGAGTCAAAGAAATGGAAGATTCAAATGAGACTAAATCACCTGATGAAACAGTCTCACCTTCATCCAAAGCCTCAATAACCAATATAATAAACATAGAAACATCTAGTGAAGATATATTATTATGGACTAGCAAAGCCTGTCCATATGCTAGGTTTTAGACTCGATTCCACTTATGGGCTTATATGTCCATTTGTTATTACTTTGGACCTATGTGTCCAACTATTATTAATTTGGGCCTACGATTCCATTCATTATTTCTTTGGGCTTATGTGTCCATTACATTTATTAGAGGGTTAAAAGCCCATTTAGTTTGTAAAGGATCATACAATGGCCTACCATCAATAACCCATCACTAACAAGCCCATCCAATGGCCCATCAGTGTCTTTAGAAACAAACACTATTGTTTTCACAGAAGATGACAAAACAACAAATGGTGTCGACAACGCACTGTTTATTTCACTTAAATAGTGCTGACAATGCACTATTCATCAAATAGTATTTACCTATCTGGAATGTCACAACAAACTATTGTTCATAGCATAGTAGTCAACTTCCAATAGTATCAAGTGGCAGACAAAGAACTATTCATAATATAGTAACAACATCTCCACACAGTACATCACTCGATTATAAAAGACGAGCTCATTTTCAAAAAGAGGCATTGCTTTCATACACCATAATCGCTCATACTCTCTCAAGAGTATATTATATCAAAACCAAATGCATGCATACTTGATATGAAACATATGAACCCAATGATATATTTTTTTGTCAAAAGTAGGATAAGGAATCTAACATACTCATTAATTTACTTTCATTAATTATACGATATGCTTGCTAGTTTTGATTAATTGATTCAAATTTTTATGCATATGTTCACAATTCATTTTGGTGTTCTTATTGAGAGAAATTTGTGGGGAGTTATAAAAGTGAATGAGATCTACCATGTTTTAGAATCTATTTCATTATCCCTTGAGGAAAAATTCTAAATATTATTTATCATAAGAAATGATTTAGGCCTTATTTGGATTGATTGAACCTTTCAAGCTAACCATTGTTAATATTTGTAGTCACCTATTTGAGCCTAACAAAGAAAATTCCATATATTTAAGTCACATTTTATGCCTAACCAATAAGAATTACCTTTACCCTTGCACCTTTAGCTTGTATGAAAAGAAAAAAAATGCAATTATGTGTTATGCTATAGAGTAAGATGAAATGTAATGCACCTTATTTAAAAAAAAGGAAAGAAAAAGAAAAACTCACAACACAATGATCCCATTCTACACAAAAAGAAATAAATAAGTTTGAAAATAAATTTGGGGTATTGTGAAGTTACAAAGAAGGTGTAGAATAAAAGAATATAAAAGGAATGATAAGATAGGGTGCACTAAAATATCAAGTAAAACCTCAATTGTAGTTAAAAAGTACTTGATGAATAAAAATAAAGCTAAGGTATAGAAAGATCCTAAATGTCTTCATTTATCGACCCCTACCTAAGCCTTACATTACTAGTAGATAAAACCCTAATTGATCTTTAGTGAAGCGTATATTTATACTAGTGGAGAGGTATGTGAGAAATAGACTTATGAGACTTGTTCTAAGATTGAATTGATTAGAATGCTCATATAGGTTGATTTCATGAGTGCATTGGATGATATCATGTGCAATACACACACAAATCAATTCATCAAATTTCTTGCATAACCTTGTATTGATGGAATATTGATTGATGAATATAATTGTATGATTTTTAAAAGGGATAGTTTTGTTAAATATGCATTTATTAATAAATATATATTTATGAATGTGCTACCATATCATTTTAGATAGATATATTTGGCTTTTCTTAAGGGCAAGAAAAGAGTTAAGCTTAGGGTGTGATAACTCTACTTTCGTAGAGTTATTTGGTCACTTTTAAATCACTTATTTATCTTGCTTTGTGCTAAAATATCAGAAAAATACTTAATTTATGTTTAATTATATTAATATAAGTAGAATGAACTAAAAATTATTTATTTTGTATTTATTAGAAAATATTAATTTTTTAGATTTTTTTGGGATTTTTATATTATGATTTTTATTTAGTAGGTAGATGTACATAAAAATATATGTGAATGCACTTAAAAGAAAAAAAAACTAAAACTCATTTGTGGCAAGCCATGCATGGAATAATTCATTCCCAATCCAAGTAGCTGACACGTGGCACTAGAGTTATATATACATATGTTTATCCTAGTGCGCATAAGTGCGATCCAGGTTCCCTTTTTGGCATATCCTTTTTGCATTTTAGTCTCAATATATTTTTAAAACAAATCAATTTTTTCAATATAAATACAAAACAACATCCTATAAAAAATAAAGAGTATCAAAAAACATAGAGTTAAGAGGAAAAAATACAGTAGCTACCAAGAGGAGACAAATACAAAAAAAGTTCAAAAGAATATACAATTTTATGAGGATTCAAGAGGAGATTGGTGCTATAATTCCAAGAGATGATTGTACTTATTCTTCTTTTCCTTTATTTATCAATTTTCATGTTTTTCTTTATGAAAAATCTGAGCTTTATGAACATAATGATGTCTAGCTAATTTATTAAACTAATTTTCATAGTAATAATCAACTTGACTTACTCAAATTTAATAAATTATCAGTAAATTAAAAATAACATTTAGAAAATATACAAAGATTAATATGTATATAAAATTAATAAATAAAAATAAGATCTTGATAATTCTATAAAGGTAAAGATTTTTAGCCACTTCTAAACCAACTATTTGTTTTGTTTTGTGTTAAATATCATGAAATGCTTAATTTTTGTTTATTTATTTTAATTTAGGAGGAACGATAGCAAACATAATGAAAATGAGACAAAAAGAAAAAAATCAGTCCATGCCACAATCGACATTTTCTTTTCCTGTGGCACGCATTGCCTCAATTGCATTCAAATAACCTCATTCATGGCACGCCTATTTCCTTTGGTGGTCAAAGAACCTCATGCCATGACGGACACTTTTTTGTGCCGTGATGAGCCTATTTCCACTAGTGACTAGCAAGCTTCATGCCATGATGAGTTTTTTTTCTATGTCATGGCCCGTGTTGTTTTCTTGGTTGAATTGTGCATCAATAGATTCATTTTTAAGCATGATTTCATCCACAACCCTTAGATCTTGTGAGAATTAATAGAATGGCCCATATTAAGTTGTTTCCTCCTTAATTAATTGTAATTTGACAAGAGTTAGACAGAAAATTAACATTTACACAAAATTTTAACAACTGTCAAGAAGAGAGAATAGAGATAAAAAGTTCAAGTAAAATCGAAAATGACACAATTTTTATGAAGATTCAAGAGTAGATTAATTTTATAAATTAAGAGATTGAGTGTAGCTCTTATCCTTTTTCTTTCTTTATCAAATTTAGTGCATGTTTGGTTGGTTGGAATAAAATTAAATCAGAATTGATTCCTTCCAATTTTATGTTTGGTTGGGCTGAAAATTGGGAATGGAATTCCTAAAAGAGAAGGAATCACAATTCCTACTCCTCCCATTAAGGAATCATGATTCCATTCCCATCTCAATTTTTTTCCAATTTTACCCCAACCTCAAATATAACCCTAAACCCTAAATCCCAAAATCCAAAAACCTAAACCCCAAATCCCAAATCCCTAAACCCTAAATCCCAAATCCCAAATCCCAAAACCCTAAATCCAAAAGCCTAAATCCCAAATTCCAAAACCCTAAACACTATTTAGAAAAATAATAATTTTAACCATAAACCTTAACCCACAAATATAACCCTAACCCCTAATACCTAGTTAGAAAAATAAAAAATTTACCCCAAAACCTTAACCCACAAATATAACGCTAAACCCTAAACCTTAACCCATAAATATAACCCTAAACCCTAAACCCTAAACCCCAAATCCCTAAATCCCAATTCCCAAACCTCAAAACCCTAAATCCTATTAAAAAAATAATTTTAATAATATATTTTGTTTTTTAGTAATAATTATTTAGAAAAATAATGATTTCAATAATGTATTTTGTGTGACAAAAAAATAATAATTAAATGATATTATTTAAATTTTACTGAATATAGGGATATTAAAGTAATATACAGTATTTTTCATTCCATTCCAACTGTAAACTAAACATTGTAATTCTGATTCCTTCTTTGATTCTAGTGGTCAAACCAAACAAAACTATTTTCTTTCCATTCCCATTCCGAATCCATTTAGTGAACCAACACCACCTTATTGTCTTTCTTTATGAAAAAACATGAGTGTTATGAACTTGAATATAAGTAGCTAATTTATTAATCTAGAGGTCTTATGAACCCTATCGTTTACATGTATTGATATTATAATTTTCCCCTATTGTGATTGAAATTCAATTATATTACTTAATCTCATTTTTATGTTATTAATTTTTTTTCCAATAATTGATCTATAGCGGTAATTAAATAGATTTGAGAGAACTATTTAGTTATATGTTTTGATTAAACGAAATGCATAGTTTCTAGGTAGAGATGTATGATTTTTATGTGTGTGAATTATAATTGGTAAGATTAATAAGTTGTATGCAATCTAATTGGTACTAGAGTGTGATTAGATTAACCACTATATGATATTTAGTTTACTTGAGAAATGAATAATGCTATGTTAGATTCAATTGACCATGTAATTGGGTGGTAATTATTTTTGGAGATTTTAGTGATTCACATGCTTAGAAAATTGGGGGATGAAGATTCCTAGATCATTTTCTCATACATTTTTGTTGTTGCTAAGTTTTATGATTTGAATAATTTAGTTTTCATTTATTTTTCATTTTTATAGCTTAGCATGGCATTAATGGTATTCGTAATAGTCATATTGGTATTTGGTTATAAGTTACATAACTCCTTGTGTGATCGATATCCATATTTAAATATATTATATTACTAGCACGATTCGTACACTTGCATAACTATGATATTGATCCTCAATGCATTCTTCAATATATAGACATCTTTTGTATTTTTTTATGATATAGAAAACCTCCAAAAGATCTAACTATTATTGTTTATGAATCTAACCTATCTACAACTAAAGAAATAATAAATCCTATGTAATACTAATTTGACTACACACTTAACCTAAAAGAATAAAAAAAACTATATATAGGCTAAGGTTGATGCAAGGCTTTGGGCCAAATTAATTAAATCAAGCTTTTTTTCCCAATCCCCTCTATTGGTGTTGACCGTATTCTCAAGGATATTCTTGATTGATCATTTTGAAATTTTAGCTTGGCTATTAGTTTGAGGATGGTAGAAAGTGTTATCTTGTGCTTCATACCATATTTAGAAAGAAGGTTGTCGAACAACTTCTTGTAAAATCGAGTCCCTTCATCACTAATAATAGCTCGTGTAGTGCTAAATCTTGTGAATATGTTCTTAGGAAAACATTTGAGCACTACCTTTGCATCATTTGTTGTTACAGCAATTGCCTCCTCATATCTAATCATTTTTAAAGTTAAGGCCTTGAAAAATTTAGGAAAAGATGAAATATTCCAGATGACAACTAAAAGATATAAATTAATATTTACTTTGGAAAGCATATTAAAAATGTCAAGAAATGGCTTGTCTTGTTTGGTCTCCTTTTAAGTGTTGTGGAAAAGGGATTTAGGGTCCATAAGACTCAAGTTCCTTATGCAACTGTTAGGGAATAATTCAAGTTTAGAGAGAGAAAGTAGAAAGATGTAATAAAGGATAATGGCTCAAGGCCTTTCATTGATTATATATATGGGTTACATACATGTGTCATTTAATTAAAGGGTACCCATGAATTATACAGGTCGAATACAAGAAATATTAAAAGGGCTAAATCGAAACATACATGTTGTCCTAATCTCGATCTTTCTGATGATATGTTAATCTCCACCTCATGATCAACATTGTGCTAGTGGTCGACATCCAAATAGTAGCATAAGATGGAAAGTTCATTCCTCCTCGTTCTTCTTATAAGACTTCAAAAATTTTATCATCCATAGCTTAACCTTCCTTAGTATTTTCTTGGTCTCCATCTTTATGTTTTGCATCAAGTGATAAATTGTTAGTAATTTTAGAAAAAATTATTATTTAGAACTTTACCACTTTGAAGGCCTATAATAGCCTTTGCTTGTTTGAATTGACTATGTAACCTTTCCTTTCCTTGATGAGTGCACAAAAATGCTTAATATAACATGATTTTATGTATGTTAAATGATTCAATAGATTTGTATTTTCTTAGTTTTACTATCATTTTAAACAAATTCATCTTTTTGAAATTATGGGTATGTTTTATTGTTTTTCAATTATTTTAGCTTTAAAAAGATTTAATTGATCAAAAACTTGAAGAATATATTTGAAAGCTTCCATTACAACCTTAAAAGCTTAAAAGATAACATATGTTAAGCATTACATATGTTCCAAAATATGAAAAAGATGTACAAATAAATATAAGGGTTTCAAATTTTTAGAACAAGATGGGCCACAGTATGAAAGTTTTATATGCCATAACACGAGGCAAAAAGATTGATAATCATACACCCTATAATTGATGTGTGTCATGGAATGAACAGTGGGTATGCTGCAATGTGAATCAAGTATATCAAGCTCCAAACCGTGTACAGTTTGTATATGCTGTGACGTTAACGATATGTGTGTCGTGATGCCAAACATCTAATCCATGTTTTTCTCCTTTCATACACCAAAAAATAAGACCCTAATTCTATTGTAATCTATATCCCCATAGCTTCATTCTTAAGCTAATTTCTTAATCTCTTAAGCTTTCTTAGTTTTCTTTTAGTAGTTTCAAATTCTTCTCTCATTTGAGAGTAGAACAATTGTAGTTTATGTAGTAATTCTAATTTCACTTCAATAAATGGTGTTGGAAATTTTGTTGGGAAGTTTTCAAGAGCATAAATGATATTGAGATTCTATGGAGGCATATTTAAATGTATTCTTTTAACATTATCTTTATGTTTTGTTTGATATGCTATGTTTAATGTATTAATCATTTATTAAAATATGCATATATGGCTATAAATAACATGAGATATTAGTAGTGTTGTTACACTTGTGAAATATTAAAATAGATTAAACATTTATAAAATGAACTAAAAAATTTATTTCTTTATCAAGATTAAAATACAAAGCAAAATACATTAATGAAGTATTTTTTTCATAATAAACTAGGAAGCTAGATTTAAGATTTAATTATTTGAATCTAATTTAGAATCAACTCTTAGATGTAAGATGAAATATTATGGATCTAATTTAGAGAACTCTATTTCAAAGTTTTTTATAAGATTTATTATTGAAAAATGTATTCACAGCATATTTTTCATAATAGATTTAAAATCTAAATATTAGTTTCCAAATACTTCAATCATTAACCTAACTTAGACACCTTGATGAGAATTTAAATTAATAACTCCAAAAAAAGCATCAATTAAATGGTTTATTAATTCTTTAAGAATAAAGAATAAGTTAATTAACTATCCTGGGGATAATTTCTTATAAAAAAAGGAAGAATCAATATTCTTAATTCATATTTTTAACAGCCTACTTAATGTTGAGTAAGCATAATTAACTAGCTAATTATCCCATAAATTCTCCATTCAATGATAAATATTTAATTATATAAATATTTATTGAATCTATCTTTATTTTTATGTTGTTATTTTAGATCTTCAAACCCAAACTTCGTGATAGAAAGTTTTTATTTTCTTTTCTTTTTTAAGAATTTGTTGAATTATTTAAAAATCACATGATTCCTCTTTAGACTTACCTTAGAAGTATACTTATCATTGAGTCATCAATGCACTTAGAAAATATTGTGACTACAACTAGAAGAAAATGGATCCATAAAATTAAAAACGATCGATGTAGATGTGCTTAGTGATGACTCGATGAAAGTAGAGTCATCAATGCACTTTTCTTCTTAATATTTTCTCCTTTTATTCAATAAGTAGTATTTTTAGGGTAAAAGATATTAAAATATGAATTTTATAGTGAAAAGGGATGAAAATATATTTTTTGAAATATTTTGGGATTTGTTTTGGAATTTTTATGCATTTTTTATGAATTTTTACAGTAAGATTAATCAGAAGCTACCACATGAAATCACACAAGTGGAGAAGTTGATCGGGTATCACACATGGACACCATGGAAATAAAGACAAAAAATCACGCAAAGACATGTATTCTTAGTAATGTAGTACCATGCCATGTGTCAACATAATGTTCATTTCAAATTTGTCGCTTGGTTAACGTGCTCATCATGAGTCATCACTCGATTCATCCATTCTTTCCACCTATGTGCCACACCATTTGTAACCACAAATCACGTTATTCCATATGGTGCTGACTCAACTTTCGTTGATCAAAACTAGTCTCCATTACCACGGGTCGCGTGCTGATTCGCCAGTAAATACCATGTGCCATGTGTCACATCTGTATTGGCTAGCATTGTTAATTTTCCTCTTTTTTATCTCAACCCTTGATCTAATCCTGATTGAATGGTCTAGATTCCACCTAAGCTATATTTAACCCCCTAATTGCCCCATAAACTGTAATCAACCAAAATTAACATAATTCTAATTAGTTTTTGAAGCTAAGAGAGAAAAAACATAGAAAAATTCAAAAGGAAATATAATTTTGGTGGAGATTCAAAAGGAGATTGGTGCTACAATTCAAAAGATTGATTGTATTTCTTCTTCTTCTCCTTTTTTTATCAATTTTATGTCTTTATTTATGAAAATATGAGTTTTATGGACAAAATTATGTCTAGTTAATTTATTAATCTAGGGGTCTCTGATGAGCGAAAACCGGCATCGCCAATTCTCGCAAATACTTTGGTTTTAATATTTGTAAAACTCTCGCAAGTGCACGAATCATTTCGTAGAAAATGATAAGTATACTCCCAAGGTCGATCTAAGGAAGGAATGTATGTGGTTTTTAATTTATTATTCAAACTTTTAAAAACGAAATTAAATCCTAAACATCCTGTCACGATAGTTTGGTTTTTGTGTTCCTAATCTAATAACATAAAATAAACATATATACAGATTAATTAAATATAATAATAAAAAAAATAAACATAGATACAAATTCAATAAATAAATATAAATACAGATATAAATACAGATTCAATAAATATTCATGCAAATTTTATCATTTATATTAGTGGAGTATTTATGGATATAATAACTAAATTAATTATGCTTGCTCATATTATCTAGGTTATTAAAGATATAAATTGATATTTTATTGATTCTCTCTTTTTTGTATGAATACCACCTTTGGTGGGGTTAGATATTCTTTGTTAACTAAACAAATCAATTAACACCCATGGGTGGGGTTGATAACTAATTTGGTTAATTAAATTAATTCTTTTTTCTAAGAGATTGAAAATGAACCATTTAAATGCCACCTTTGGTGGGGTTAGACAGTTTAAACTTTATTCAAGGTGTCCAAATTAAACCCAAGAATTTAGTTATCCGAGTACTAACTTTCAAGCTTTAAAACCACTACTGAAAACATGTTGTCAATACATTTTCACATAATAATTCTTATAAAAACTTTTGAAATAGAGCTTCACTCTAACTACCGGGCGATTGTACCAACAAATAAAAGAGCACTACTCTAAATTAGACCGGATAACTAAACCTTAAAGTCTAATCTTCAGATTTAAGTTTGTAATGAAAAATAATATATTTCTCTCTAACATCCTTAATATAAAATCTTGAATAAAAAATAAAATCAATTCATTTTAGAAATTTTCACCTATTTAATATTTATGCAAGCATAACAACATTATTATTATATCATGTTTATAAACAGCTAGCACAGAAAAATTTAATCACAGACAAATTAAATATAACATGTAAGAATAAAGCATAAAAATAACTGTAAAGAAAATAAAATCCTTACAGAACTTCGACGCTATTCCCGTTGCTAGAAAACTTCCAAGCGGAATTTGCACTTCCATTTATTGAATCAAAAATCTAAATTATTACAAAAACATTACAAGTTCCTCTCAAAAAGAGAAGAACTCTAAACCTAAGACAATTGAACTAAAAACTAAGAGAAAAACTAAGAAAAGCTTAGAAACTAAGAAAGAAACTAAGAAAAACTTAAAAACTAAGAAATGAGAGAAAGAAAGAAAAGAGAAGTGAGGTTTTGAGGTGTGCTTTGAAGTGAATGGAAGAGGGGTATTTATAGGTGAGGATGGAGAGAAAAAATTAGTAAAAATGTTTAAAAAAAATATTAAAAAATAAAAACGTGTTTTGGACCTGCCGAGGTCATCAATGACGTCAGATGACGTCATGGGGGCGGCCGCACGTGAAAAATGGGTCAAAACGCGTTGGGCGCTGCCGGGCCGCTTTGGCGCGCGCAGCTCGGCGCGCGTGAAACGATGCCAGCGCTGCGGCGCGTATGTATGAAGCGAACATCGGCGCGGCCGGCGCTGGGCTGAAATTTGTGCGCGATTTTCCGCCTTTTGTCTTTTTTGACTTTTTCGACCCATTTAGTCCAATTTTTCCATGTTTGTTGACCTTTTTCCACTTATTTATTAATTTATTTGTGATGTATTGCTTCAAGTATTCTTCTTTGAGTCTTTACATTGCGTTTTTAGGCCAAAATTCTGAAAAACAATAAAAATACCCGTGATTCGAAAAAGACAAATTTATATAAATATATGATAAAACATATAAATATATATATTTTTAATCAATTAATGTGCATAAAATCATGGTTATTTTAGTGCTTTTGAGCACTCATCACAACCCCCAACTTCTTGCTAGTCCCTTAGCAAGAAGCGATAAAAACTAAAAATTAAACTATCCTAAATCACTTCCGTGGATTGACACGGTTGCATTTAGCCCATGCAACAAGCCTTTAAACCCCTAGGTTGCCCTAGTGGACGAGTTTGAGTCTCGTGAGGGTTTTCAGTAATGATACCCACAAACATTGTTCTAAATGTAAAAACAAAAGAAACAATAAAAACAAACAACTTAAAAATTAAATTTACAACAAAATCACAAATTATCAACATCTCACAAAAATGTCTCATACTTTTTAATCTCCTTTAAGATCATAATTAAAATCTCAAGCATAAGTTATTTTAATCTCTTTAAACAATCATGATTTATTATAATAATTAGTCGAAAATCATTTTCATATTTCATATCAAAAATGTATCAATTTAATTTCACCCATATAGAGTGTCATGAATCAATTCGCCGACTCTATTCCTCATAAGTCAATACTCTCAAACACCGAATCCTATGGGTTCAAACACTCATACTAATTTATATGCGAAAGAGTTGATGTATAGAAATGAACTAATATGTTCGCATATGTATAAAGAATAAAGGCTCAAAGTGTTATTTTAACATTGATCTCATGAAAGGAATCAAATGTATAAATTATAAAGATATCATATATAAAAATTATTTTCATGCGTAAATCAAACTCATTAAGAAAGAATTTCAAGATATATGCCTTTTACAAATGAAGAAATTGCAATGACTTTTTAGGGAATTACTTCTTATATCTTTCTTTTGTAATTAGCCTTTACTCACAACTTTGTAGGCAATGCGGGTTATAGTATGTAGATGATACTATTTTTATCTCTCTTTTTTTTTTGTAGATATTTTTCAATATGTGTATTTTTTAGAGAGTCAACCCATTATACAGATTGTACATTTCTTTGGATTTTGGTGAGTGGTTAATTTTGTGGCTTTTCTGTTTGATCTTGGTTTAGGTAACCCGGATATGTCTTTTTGTTTTTGTAGTAGTCATGCATAAATGAGATATAAGCATATACTATCAATTTCTACTCAAATAATTTAATCTAAGCAAAAATAATAATCAAAAATATATGATACTCTATTAAGATGAAAAAATTCATACATTCAATGCTAATACCTATAGAGATCATCTAAAAATTTGAAGAAATAAGAAATGTGTTTGGAGTAGAAAAAATATATATTTCACTCTGAATAAAGGAAATTAGGCTCAAATTATATCTCACAAAGGTAGTCTCCACTAAAAAAAACTCATAAACACCGATTTTGGGTTTGATATAATTTCTACATCTTATCAAGAAATACTAATTATGACAAAAACTAACTAATTATCAAAAATAATTACAAAATATTTCATGATATGTTTTCAAAAATTAATCTAACAGTACAAAAGACTTAACTATTTACTTAAATTTGATTTAAAGAAATGATAAATTTTTGTGAGAAAAGTTTTTTTTTTTTTTATTATTTTTTTTAATTAAGTATGGTAACTTTTCACCACCCAACCTAGAACTTACATTGTCCTCAATGTAACAACTGTAAATTAAAGATAAAGAGAGAAAAGAAGAAAGATTACCTATTTCACGAGAATGTGCAAGTAGTAATGGAAAATGCGGTGCATCCATCATATTCATCATTAAAGTGTATACGAAGACGGTCATTTGTAAACTTCTAACATCTCAACAAATATTTTTAGTTTTAACAATTTAAAAATTATTCACATGTAATTAAAATGAAATAAACAATAAAATTAAGTAAATAAAACAAATAACAAAAAAAAATTTTTTTATTTTTTTATTTATTTTATTTTTTTGTTTTTTTTATTTATTTTTTTATTTATTTTTTTATTTATTGTTTTTTTTACCTAAAATGATGGGTTGCCTCCCATCCAGCGCTTAGTTTAACGTCTTAGCAAGACGTATCTTTTTGGTGCTAAGGGTTACTCAGCCAAATGCAATCCATTTCAGCAATGTTGTTTGGTTCTTCTAAATAAGGCTTGACACGATGGCCATTGACTTTGAACGTTTTTTGTGTCTTGGAGTCCAATAGTTCCACTACTCCATGTTCAAATACTTGAACTATTTTGAATGGTCCATCCCATCTTGATCTCAGCTTTCCTGGAAACAATCTCAAACGAGAGTTAAATAAAAGAACTTTCATTCCAGGGTGAAGAGTCTTAGGAACTAGCCTCTTGTCATGATAGCGCTTAGTACGCTCCTTGTATAATTTGGCATTCTCATAGGCTTCATTCCTAATTTCTTCCAACTCATGAAGCTGGAGTAATCGTTTTTCACCTGCTTTATCTAAATCCATGTTTAACTCTTTAATTGCCCAATAAGCTTTGTGTTCAAGTTCAACTGGAAGGTGGCATGCTTTCCCAAAGATTAACCGGTAAGGGCTCATCCCAATAGGTGTTTTGTAAGCGGTGCGGTATGCCCATAAGGCATCATTTAGCTTAAATGCCCAATCCTTCCTTGACGGACGCACAATGCGTTCCAGTATTCCCTTAATTTGCCTATTGCTCACTTCCACTAAAGGAAGTTTGAGGATGATATGGAGTAGCTACTTTATGTGTGATGTTGTACTTGTTTAGTATTCCATCAAAGAGTTTGTTACAAAAATGGCTACCTCCATCACTTATTATAGCTCTAGGCGTTCCGAACCTACTGAATATGAAATCTTTCAAGAATTTCACAACAACATTAGCATCATTGGTTTTGGTGGGGATAGCTTCTACCCACTTGGACACATAATCCACAAAGAACCAAAATGTATTGAAAACCATTAGATGGGGAAAAGGACCCGTGAAGTCAATCCCATTACATCAAAGAGTTCAACAACTAAATTAGATGTCAAAGGCATTTCATCTCTTTTGCTTATGTTTCCTGTTCTTTGACATCTATCACATTGTGCACAAAACATATGAGCATCTTTAAAAGAGTGGGCCAAAAGAATCCAGCGTAATATCTTTCTTTGTCTTTTCACCTCCAAAATGACCCCACAATGAAGTTCATGACAAAAAGTCGAATGCTCTTATGTTCTTCTTACGGTACACATCTCAGGATGACTTGATCTTGACCAATCTTGTATAAATAAGGGTCATCCCAGAAATAGTCCTTAATAGTTTTAAAAAACCTTTTCTTGTCACGATATGAAGTGTTAGGTCGCAAAACACCGATGGCAAGATAGTTTACAATATCAAAGATACCATGGGTTCGGACCTATGAAAAATAACTGTTCATCAGGAAAGGTTTCAACTTTATCTTCATTACTCTCATCTTTAAGAGATTTGAAGTCAGAAATCAACCTAGTCAAATGGTCAGCTACTAAGTTTTCTTTGCCTTTCTTATCCTTGATTTCTAGGTCAAATTCTTGTAAGAGTAAGACCCACCGATTAATCTTGGCTTGGCATTTGGTTTACTTAATAGGTATCTTAAAGCGGCGTGATCAGAATGTACAATCACTTTAGATCCTACTAAATAAGACCGAAATTTGTCTAAAGAGAATACTATAGCCAAGAATTCCTTTTCGGTGGTGGTGTAATTCATTTGGGCATCATTGAGTGTTTTGCTAGCATAGTAGATGACATGTAAACGCTTATCCACTTCTTTGTCCCAGAATTGCTCCTATTGCATAATCGAAGCGTCACACATTATCTCAAAAGGTAAAGACCGGTTTGGTGCCATTATAACAGGGGTAGATGTTAGTTTCTCTTTCAAGGTATTAAAGGAAATAAGGGTCATTGTTGAAGTCAAATTCAGCATCTTTGGATAGTAAGTTACATAAAGGACGACTTATTTTAGAGAAATCTTTAATAAATCGTCTGTAAAATCCTGCATGTCCCAAGAAGCTTCTTATCCCTTTTACAGATGTAGGGGGAGGTAGTTTGGATATCAATTCAACTTTTGCCTTATCAACTTCAATACCCTTGTTTGAAATTATATGTCCTAAAACTATCCCTTGTTGAACCATAAAATGACTTTTCTCCCAACTAAGGGTTGGATTGCATTCAATGCATCTTTCTAAAACCAAAGTCAATTTATGTAAGCAATCATCAAATGAGTTCCCAAAGACAGAGAAATCGTCCATGAAAATTTCAATGAATTTCTCCACCATGTCCGAGAAAAATAGATATCATGCATCTCCTGGAAAGTGGCGGGGCATTGCATAACCCAAATGGCATTCTGCGAAAAGCAAATGTCCCAAAAGGACATGTAAATGTGGTCTTTTCACGATCTTACGGTGCTATGGGTACTTGATAATATCCAGACAGTCCATCCAAAAAAGCGGTAAAATTAGGTACTTGACTAATCTTTCCAACATTTGATCAATGAATGGAAGAGGAAAGTGATCCTTTTTCTATATAAATTTAGTTTCCTAAAATCTATACACATTCTCCATCCGGTGATTATTCTAGTGGGCACTAATTCACTTTTATCATTTTTAACAAGCTGTTATCCCGCATTTCTTTGGTACCACGTACCTTTGGACTAACCCACTTACTATCCATGATAGGATAGATAATCCCTTCTTCTAATAATTTAAGGATTTCCTTTTTAACTACCTCTTGCGTGTTTGGGTTTAGTCTTCTTTGGGCCTCTCGTACGGGTTTAGCACCATCCTCCAAGTTGATCTTGTGCATACACATTGTTGGACTAATGCCTCTTATATCCCCTATACTCCAACCTATAGATTTCTTAAACTGTTTAAGCAACTTTGATGAGTTCTTTTTCTTGTGATTTGGTCAAGGTTGAAGAAATTATCACTTTGGATATGTTTCTCCTTCTCCCAAAAACACATATTTTAAGTGCTCGGGTAAGTCTTTGAGTTCAAGTTCGAGGTGGATTGGCCTCTTTAACAGATGAAGGATTTGGGTAGATTTAAAAGTGTACTAGATTTTGTCATCAACTTCATTATTGTCTAGTTGTTCAAGGTACCCTTAATTTCTTCATCTAAATCTTCTTCAACCTTTTCAAGTGTAAGAACGGTTTCAAGCTTGTCTTCTATTCCTGGTTTGGAAAAAGGTGTTTTGGACAAGATTATCCAAAGGATCAACTTCGAATATTTCATCGATGGCGAGAAATAGAAGGGAAAGGTGAAGAATCAAAAACTTTGAAATGAACGATTTCTCCTAAGATTTGTCATTGTCAAATTTCCATCTTGGACATCAATAATAGTTTTAGTAGTTGCCATAAATGGTCTACCAAGCAATATTGTATGCTCTACGTCCAATGGGATTTTCTTGCATATCCAGAACCACAAAGTCAACGGGTATTATCGGTTTGTCTACTGTACCAAAACATCCTCAACTATTCCCTCCGGATATTTAAGAGATCTATCTGCAAGTTGCGGGGACATAGTTGTGGGTTTTAAATCCCCTATTGAATTTGTGAGAATATAGAGTAGGGCATCAAATTTATACTAGCACCTAAATCAAGCATTGCTTTAGCAACCTTCCTATCCCCCATAGTTATGTTTATAATAAAACTTCCAGGGTCTTTCAACTTAGGGGTAGTTTGTCAAGTACAGTGTTTAGAAATTTCGATACTACTACTCGTTCATTCAGTTCATACCTCCTTTTCTTAGTGTTCAACTCTTTGAAAAACTTGGCATATGAGGGCACATTCATGATCACTTCTAATAATGGTAAATTGATATTTACTTTAGAGAGCATATTAAAAAGATCATTGAATTGCTTATCTTGTTTGGATTCTTTCAAACGGTGGGGAAAAGGTACTTGCATCTGGTGTGGTTCTGTTGTCTTTTGAATTTTGGGAGTGTCAGATGACCCCCCAATGAGTTTTTCAGAAAGCTTGTGAAGTTTAACACTTGTTTCTCCTTTTTGCGAGATTAGAATGTCGCCTTCTTTGTTACATGAACTACAAGGTAGTTTAGAAATTTCAGGTAAACTGGTATTGACTACCTTACCACTTCGAAGAGTTCTAACATCTTTTGCTTGTTCTGGTTGACTGGGCAACTTTCCTGGTTCTTTCTTTTGCATTTGTTCAGCCAGTTGCCCAACTTTAGATTCAATTCTTTTAACCGAAGCCTCCATGGTGTTCAACCTTTGATTAGTCATCAGTTGGTTGTCACGACTAACTTGAATAAAAGCATTCAAGCTATCTTCTAAGGTTGGTTTAAAAGATTGGCTTGGTGGGTAAGGGTGGTTGTAGGTTGGGTGATCATAGGTGTTTGGATGATACTTTTGAAAATATTGGACTTCCTCTATGGCATCGACACTAGAATCACAAGTATTTGAATAATTATGAGTACCATGCCCAATTGAACAACACACTCCACATACCTCTTGATTTGAAATTTGGTGAGACGTGAGGAATTTCACTTGTTTAGTCAATTCACAAGTTGCAAGGTTATCTCATTCTCAATCCCGACTTCATTGCCCTTTGCTTTCCTTCTACCACCTCTTTGTTGGGAATTAGATCCCAATAGCTCATAGAGATTATAGGTTTCCTCTGCGTTTTTTTCTCCTACAAAGACCTCCAAAGAAGATTATCAACCATGTATTGACTCTGCAGTTGTCAATCCATCGTAAAAGAATTGGTTTTGTAGGCTGTAGTGGAAAGCTATGATTTTGACATTGAATGAAAAGGAGTTTGAATCGTTCCCAAGCTTCATGAAAGTGGCTCTTCATTCATTTGAGAAAATGTTGCTATCTTTGTTCTTAGATCAACGGTCTTTTGATGGGAATAGAACCTACCCATAAAAATTTCATAGACCGCCTCCCAAGTTTTAAGAGAACCTCGACTTGTAGAGTAATGAACCATGACCAAGCTTTATCTTTGAGAGTGTAAGGAAAACACCTCATCCTAAGTTGATCTTCATTAATTGCATGTAGTGGAAAGGTTTGGATAATAGCATAGAATTCTCGAATGAAATGCAAAGCGGTCTTCATTAGGGATACCGTAAAAGGAAGGCAACAAAGAATAATGAATCTTTTTCAATTCATAATTCCTTATGACCTCTTGCAATTGGATGCCGGAAGTTACATTGCCAATGATTGGCATTGTATAGTCTTTCATCTTTTTCCGCCTATCTTCAGCATCTCCCATGGTTGTTTGTAGTTGAAAATGATCCTCCTCCTATTGTGAATCAACATTTTGCTCTTAAAAACAATAGTAGATATCTCTAAAAATGCAAGGAACCTAAATTTTTTTTTTATTTTAATTTAAACGAAGGGACACAATTTTTGAACACAAGCAAATTTATTTCATTTGAATTTTTTATTTTTTTTTTACAAGCAAACTAAAACAAAGGAAAATACAATAATGGGTGACCTCCCATGTAGGACTAAAATTTATCGTCTTCTAGTAAGACGTTGCTCGGAGATTGCAGAATGAAAAACTCAATGTCTCCTCTTCATTGAATTCATTTAAGTTTCAATTTAGTCTTTGCCTTTTTGCAAATGTTCAACTAACTGTTCAACTTGAACTTCCACCTTTTTGATTGAAGCTTCCACAGAGTCCAACCGTTGATTGGTTTTAGACTGATTATCCCTACAAACTTGAATAAAAGAATTCAAGTTGTCCTCCAGGGTTGGTTTATTTGGAATGCTTCTTGGAATAGGTGGGTGGAATTGCTGGCCCGCCTGGTTTGAGCTTTGAGGGAAATGAGGGTTATTTTGCCTCCAAGAGAAATTTGGATGACTTCTCCACCCAGGATTATAGGTATTTGAATTGGGATCAAACCTTGGTCTCTGTTGATATGCTCCCAACACATTAACCTGCTCAGGTCCAGTTGTATCTCCTTGATATGGACAAAGCCAAGTACCTTGTCCCGTATTTGCTATACAAACCATATTGTTCAATATTTGTGTTTGTTTGTGTAGCGAAGAAGCGGCAACTTGCTTAGTCAGTTGAACAAGTTGTTGTTGAACTTCATTCTTGGAGTCGATTTCATGAACACCGGCTTTTCTCACTCGGGAGCTTTTCTGTGGGAATTAGCACCCAACATCTCAAAGAGATTATACGTTTCGATGCGCTTTTTTCTCCTATTGCTCCTCCTACAATGTTGTCGACAATGAATCGACATTGTTGTGTAAGTCCATCGTAAAAGAATTGGTTCTCGCAACCGTAGGGAAAGCTATGATGAGGACATTGAGTGAGAAACATTTTGAACCTATCCCAAGCTTCATGGAATGGTTCTCCTTCCATCTGAGAGAAAGTAGCAATCTTTCCTCTCAGCTCTGATGTTTTTTGATGGGAATAGAATTTTCCCATGAATTTATTGTAAATGTGTCCCCATGTCATCAGAGAACCTGGGGGAAGTGACATCAACCAAGCTTTGGCCTTATCCTTTAAGGTGTAGGGAAAACATCTCATTCTAAGCTGATCCTCGTTTAGAATACCGAGGGGGAATGTTTGGACCGTAGCATAGAAATCTCTCATAAAGGAAAGAGAATCTTCATTAGGTAGCCCATAGAAGGAAGGAAGCATAGAAAAATGAATATTTTTAAGGTCATAATTCCGAGCAGCCTCTCCCAACTGGATAGCGGCAGTTGCCGTGCCAATCACCGGTCTTGCAAACTCCTTCATCGTGGTTTCCCTGACATGTTGGTTTTCTTCCATTTCTTTTGGTTCTAATAAAGGATTAAGACTTGATTCTATGTTTGGCTCAAAATCAGGTTGATGGGTAGAATCCAGTGTTGTTGACACTTGTTTAAATTTATGAATATTATTTACATATGGTGTAAGGGGGTTTCCTAAGGATCTCCTACCACGCATAGACTATTTTTAAACGTAAATTTAAAACTCCTGTCAACAAAAATAAAAGAAAATTAGAGAAATTTTCCATGGCATTTAATACAAAACACTGGACAAAATTTTTTTATATTTTTTTTAAATTTTTTTTTTATTTTTAAAATTTTTTATTTTTAAATTAATTTTTTTTTTTTTAAATAACATAATCAAGATAACCAAAGTGTTCCTGGGAAAGAATGGTGGTCTTGTGGCTCGCTTAAAAACCACTCTCCTAGCCGTAACAACGTTCCCAGGAAAGACTAATAAGACAAAAGGCTTCAAAGAACTAGTCTCCTGCATTTAACTCCTCGATTTTTATTTTTCATGCCTTTTAGTTTTTTTTTTTTTTTTTTTTTTTACGAACGGTAATTTTATTTTACTATTCACGCTATCTTATTTCTTATTAACTTAAAATTTTAAAATATATTTTTTTTTACGAACGGTAATTTTATTTTACTATTCACGCTATCTTATTTCTTATTAACTTAAAATTTTAAAATATTTTTTTTTTTACTCTTTTTTTTTTACTATTCATGAACGGTAAAAACTTTTTACTTCAAATTTCGAATTTCTAAATTATTTTTTTACTATTTATAAAAAAAATTTTATTTTTTTTATTTTTTTTTATTTTTTTTTAATTTTTATTTTATTTTTATTATTTTTTATTTTTTTATTTTTTTTATTTATTTTTTATGAAATTTGAAATTTGATTAAAAATTTTTATTTTTATTTTTTTTATTTTATTTTATTTTATTTTTTTATTTTTATTTTTATTTTTATTTTATTTTAAAAAAAAATCACAATTATTTACAACACAAAAAATATTTTTAAAATTTTGATAAATAAATTAAAAACGCCATTCTTCACGTAAGAATCTAAAAACTTGATGAAATAAAACCCAGATCGCCAATTCTCGCAAATACTTTGGTTTTAATATTTGTAAAACTACCATGAAGTGCGAATCATTTCGTAGAAAATGATAAGTATACTCGAGTCGATCTAAGGAAGGAATGTATGAGGTTTTTAATTTATTATTCAAACTTTTAAAAACGAAATTAAATCCTAAACATCCTGTCACGATAGTTTTGTTTTTGTGTTCCTAATCTAATAACATAATACAAACATATATTCAGATTAATTAAATATAATAATAAAAAAAATAAACATAGATACAAATTCAATAAATAAATATAAATACAGATATAAATACAGATTCAATAAATATTCATGCAAATTTTATCATTTATATTAGTGGAGTATTTATGGATATAATAACTAAATTAATTATGCTTTCATATTATCTAGGTTATTAAAGATATAAATTGATATTTTATTGATTCTCTTTTTGTATGAATACCACCTTTGGTGAGTTAGATATTCTTTGTTAACTAAACAAATCAATTAACACGTGGGTGGGGTTGATAACTAATTTGGTTAATTAAATTAATTCTTTTTCTAAGAGATTGAAAATGAACCATTTAAATCTGCGCTTTGGTGAGTTAGACGATTTAAACTTTATTCAAGGTGTCCAAATTAAACCCAAGAATTTAGTTATCCAGTACTAACTTTCAAGCTTTAAAACCACTTCTTGAAAACATGTCATTAATACATTTTCACATAATAATTCTTATAAAAACTTTTGAAATAGAGCTTCACTCTAACTACCTAGGCGATTGTACTAACAAATAAAAGAAAGACTACTCTAAATTAGACCAGATAACTAAACCTTAAAGTCTAATCTTGATTTAAGTTTGTAATGAAAAATAATATATTTCTCTCTAACATCCTTAATATAAAATCTTGAATAAAAATAAAATCAATTCATTTTAGAAATTTTCACCTATTTAATATTTCGCAAGCATAACAACGTTATTATTATATCATGATTATAAACGGCTATACAGTTAAATTTAATCACAGACAAATTAAATATAACATGTAAGAATAAAGCATAAAAATAACTCAGAAGAAAATAAAATCCTTACAGTAACTTCGACGCTTATTCCCGTTGCTAGAAAACCTCCAAGCGGAATTTGCACTTCCATTTATTGAATCAAAAATCTAAATTATTACAAAACATTACAAGTTCCTCTCAAAAAGAAGAACTCTAAACCTAAGACAATTGAACTAAAAACTAAGAGAAAAACTAAGAAAAGCTTAGAAACTAAGAAAGAAACTAAGAAAAACTTAAAAACTAAGAAATGAGAGAAAGAAAGAAGAGAGAAGTGAGGTATTGAGGTGTGCTTTGGAGTGAATGGAAGGGGTATTTATAGGTGAGGATGGAGAGAAAAAATGAGTAAAAAAATGTTAAAAAATATTAAAAAATAAAAACGTGTTTTGGACTCTTGAGGTCATCAATGACGTCGTGGCGGTACACGTGAAAAATGAGTCAAAAACGCGTTAGGGCGCTACATATTTGGCTGACTGCCGTATTGACTGATACTTGTAGCAATCGGTAGCGTGAGCGATGCCAGCGCTTATCGCTGACCAAGCGCGAAGCATCAGGCATCGGCTATGTGTGACTCAATGGCTTGCGCGATTTTCCGTCTTTTGACATTTTTGACCTTTTTCGACCCATTTAGTCCAATTTTTCCATGTTTGTTGACCTTTTTCCACTTATTTATTAATTTATTTGTGATGTATTGCTTCAAGTATTCTTCTTTGAGTCTTTACATTGCGTTTTTAGGCCAAAATTCCTGAAAAACAATAAAAATACCCGTGATTCCGAAAAAGACAAATTTATATAAATATATGATAAAACATATAAATATATATATTTTTAATCAATTAATGTGCATAAAATCATGGTTATTTTAGTGCTTTTTGAGCACTCATCAGTCTCATGACCCCAACTTTCACCATGTGATGATCTAATATTTTACCCCAATTATGATTTCAATTAATTATATTATTTAATCTGATTTTCATACTATTAATTGTTTGGCCAACAATTAATCTATAGAGACTATTAAATAGATTTGACAGAATTATTTAATTGTTTATCTTGATTAAATAACATGCATAGTTTTTTAGGAAATGATGTATGATTCTTATGTATTTGATCCATAATTGATGAACTTAATGAGTAATATGAAATTTAATTGACATGAGAACGTGATTAGGTTAATTACTATATGGTGTGTAGTTTACTTGAGAGAGAGGAATACATGCTAGATTAGATTCACATGTTTAGAAAATTGGGAGAATAAGAATTCCTAGATATTTTCTCATATATCTTCTTAATTATTAAAAATTATTTAATTAATTATTGCTATTTATTTTTAGTTCTTTTAATTTTGCTTTCTTAAATATACAAATATAAAAAAATTGATTTTTTATTTTTTTAGATTTAAAAATTAGTTTCTAATAACATAATCTCTATGTAAACTATTTTTTTCATATCATTATATAACTTGTTGTGATACGTATACTTGCATATTCATTGAATACAATTTGTGTTCAATCACTACGCTATGATCAATACTATGTAGATTGAATATGATTGATTCTCGATTGATCTAGTCCTTTGATCAATCAAACCAAACTTTGATCACTCTACCCAATTTTAAATTCAATCCTAAAAGACTTAGATCAAATACAATCAATCTACCTCCTTGATTGATCCAGATACTACTTGATCGATCTAGCAACCTATATACTAAATGTTCCTATGTGTATGAAATCAAACGTGTTTAAGAACAAGAGTATACCTTAAACATGTTTACTTAAAGCTCGAATTTTTTTTAGCTTGAATAGTTATCTTGAAAATATGCCTAGAAACAAAATTATATTTAGACATTTTGTTTACGAATATCACCAACACTCAAAAATCTTACAATTTTTCCCTTTGTCATATTTGTGTGACAAAATCTCCTTTTCACCATATCACCCTTATAGGAAAAGAAAATTTTACATAGTAAAACTTTCTTATGATCTGGTGGAACCATCTTTGCTTGAATCTTAACAGGTTATGTGTACACTAAAAAACAAAGACACAAATGGAACACAACTTGTCTTCCAAAGACTCATAGTGTATCCATCCAGTATAAAAAGTGAACAAATAGACATAAGTAGTGAATAACAAGATGTAAAACTTATGATCGATGTTGACAAAAACTTACTCACACACTCACAAGATGTAAAGAAACTTATAAGTGCACAAGACAAAACATTCATTTACACTATGAAGAATCAATCAAAGTAAAAGAAGTCACAAAAATAAGCTTCTGTAATTAAAAAAATATTTGAAGTTTATTTCAATGTTACAACAATTCTACTCCCTTTATTAATTTTAAAGAATAATATATTTTAAATAAACCAGACCAAAAATATGAAACGAACAATTAAACTAAGATTAAGAAGCAAACAATCAAACCAAAAATAAGAAACAACCAATCATATTAACATGTTCACCTAGGATCAATGATCAAACATCATACGTAGGTGTATAAAAGTGACAGTTAGGTGATTGGAAAAAACAATACTTCCTAACTCAAATTTTCTTGAATTTTGGTTTTTTAATTTCTTTGAGTTTGGACTCGATTAAATTAGTTATCATTTGTATGTTCTTGAACAAGTTGGCATGTTCCATAGAAAGTTTTTTCAGTGAAAAGGTGTAGGTAGACTATGCACAATTTCTTTTTTGCTCAAGTTACCAAGATCTTTAAAATTGATATATCCCATCTTTTGATGCCACAAGGAAGCATAATGATTATTGACTAAATTGAAAGTAGTACTAGGACCTATGTCATTGCAGTAATAGTTATCATGAGATCTAGTTCCTTTAAGAAAACATTTACATTTTAGATAAGTTATAATACAATGATTATTGATAAATTGTACATTGTAGTTTCGTCACAAATTTGAATGATGATTATCATATTGGCTTTAAGTCCATCAATATAAAGAACATCATTCAACCTAGATACGCCTTCAATCATAATTGTACCTTTTACCTATAAATTTATTTCCATCACTAAAGGTAATTGTTCCTTCATTATACTCTTCATAAGTTTTAAAAGGTCATGATCACTAGTCATATGTCTAGAACACTCACTATCAAAATACCGGGCAGTAGTATATTCAGCTTTAAATGCAATGTGAGATACAAAACAATGTAAGTCAAACTTCTTAACCTAACCTTTCTTGAAAATCTGACTCATATAATTATTTCTAGAAACATGATTATTGATTCTTGAATAAAATGCATGCATGTTATCAACATAGTTATAGGACATCAAGAATCTACACCTAGGTCTAGTATATCCATTTCTATCACAATTATGGCATATAGAAATAAATTTAGAAGCTGATACATAAGATGTATGAGAAGTATGTGAAGAGTTGGGATTAGAAATTTTTACAAATAAAGTTTTTTTTAAGATGATGGCATAGTGCGATCATTTATATAGCCTAACCCTCTCTTGTTTCCATAATCAAGAACCTTGTTTTGCTTTCTAGCTCCAATGCTTAACCTTTTCATAGCTTTAACCTTTTCACAGCTTCCTTTAATTATTCAAGTTCAAATACCATATTATTGTTTTCTTATTTTAGACCTGCAAGACTTGAATTCATATCAATTATAAGTTTAGACACCTTAAGTTTTTTCCTTTTCTAACATGGAGGAATTTGTTTCATAGGATCTTAGTTTATCATTCAATTTGGTTACTTCTACAAGTAACCTATCCTTTTTCTTTTTACATCTTACTAAATCTATAAACAATTCATCAAGATTATTAGCATTAAATTTATTTAGTAGGAATTCAGAATCACTTTACGCATTATCTAAATTAATATTATACTTACTGGAGTGTCTACTAGTTATTGCAGTAAATGCCAAAAAGTTGGTTTCACTATTGTCTAATTCAACTCGATTACCGATGCCACTTTCAAAGTCACTAAGTGTAGCATTTAAGGCTCTTCTAGTTTTATTCTTTTTTTGGCACACTCAGCTGTAAAATGACCATAACTCATACATTCAAAACATTAAGGACCACTGGGTTTAGATTTCTTATCTTTTGAGCTCAAAGATTAGAGTCATCTTAAATTCTGATCTTTTGTGTGACTTTATTGTCCTTTGTATTGTGGATTTTTTCCATTGAAGATTTTCTTTAGTCTTCTGGCTATGAGTACCAATTCTTCATCTTCATTGTCACCATCATTAGTCATGGTAGTTTTGACACCTTTTTTTCTTTCTAATATTTCAAAAGCTTATCTCAAAGGTGAGAAGTGAGCTAACTAGTTCCTCAATTTTGATAGTGTCAACATTCTTACTTTCATCTATAGTAATGATCTTTGTATGGAAACGATCTTGTAATGAACAAAGAATTTTTCAAACAAACCTAAATTCCTCAATTTTCTCTGCAAGATTAGTAGAAGAGTTAGAAATATGACATAATTTAATATAAAATTCAAAAAACGTTTCAAATTCTTCAATCCTAAGGTATTTGATGAGTTCTCAAAAAGCACTAAAATTACCATGATTTTATGCACATTAATTGATTAAAAATATATATATTTATATAAATTTGTCTTTTCGGTATCACGGGTATTCTTATTGTTTTTCAGGTATTTTCGCTTAAAAATGTAACTTAAAGACTCAAAGAGGAATACTAGAGGCAATACATCACAAATATATTTAAAAATAAATGAGGAAAAGTCAACAAATATGGAAAAATTGGACAAAATGGGTCAAAAAGGAAGAAATTGCACCGCCCAAATGCCCAGTCCTGCGCGCGCCCATCCTCCATCCTGCGCGCGCCAGCTCTCCATCCAGTGTGCGCCGTACACGCCCTTGCCTCTTTCGGCGCATACCTATGAGCCCCACTGCCATCTGTGCCCCAATCCGTGCGTAGGCGCCCCCCACGTCATGCTGACATCATCAAATGACATCATCATTCACCATTCCGCATTTCCACCATTTTTTTATCATTTTTTCACCCACTTTTTCTTCCCATCCTCACCTATAAATACCCTCTTCTCTTCACAACTAAACACACCTCAAAAAAAGAACTTAAATAAATTTTAAATTTTAAATAAATAATGTTTTTTAATTATTTTCTTAAATAAAATTTAAAAAATAAAAGAATAAGTAAAAATAAATAAAAGAATAAGTAAAAATAAAAAATTAATTTTTAATTTTCATTTAATTTTAAGTTTTTTATTTAATTTAATTTTATTTATTTATTTATTTTAAATCTTAATTTTAATTTTTTTTAAATAAAAAAATAAAACAATATGAATAAAAAAAAATTTAATTTTATTTTCTTTTACCTTTTTCAATTATATTTTATTTTTATTTTTTCTTTTAACTATGTTTTATCTTGATTTTCATTTAACTTAATTAACTTAGTTTTTTACTTAACTTAATTAACTTAGATTTTTCATTAACTTAATTTAATTAACTTAGATTTTCATTAACTTAATTAACTTAAATTTTTACTTAACTTAACTTAATTAACTTAGATTTTAATAGCATGAAAAGTAAAAATATAAGGGAATTCTATCTAGGAGACTAGTTCTTGGAAGCCTTTGTGCCACTAGTCTTTTCTGGGAACGTTGTTCTGTCTAAGAAGATAGTTTTTAAGGAGCCTTTGCACCACCATTCTTTCCTGAGAGGACTCTTGGTTAATACTGATTATGTTATTTTATCTTAAAAAACAAAAACAAAAAACAAATTTCTGAAACTATCTCCAAAATTTTAAAGTTTTAATTATAATCTAAGGAGTTAGTTGCTTTGTTTGATATAGATACAATTGTGTTTTGATGCCTTAATTATTTTATTTGCACCTAGATGTGGGTTATCTAAAACCCTCAAAGCATGACCTTAGTTTTAAGTACATAAAAATTTGAAAATCAATAGGGATGACTAAAAAAGTATAGGTAGGAAATCTTGTCTTACCTATAGGTTAGATTGACTCAATGATGTGGGGACATTGAGTTTACTTAAAATGCAATTCCCAAGTCACGTCTTAACTAAGCGCTGGATGGGAGACAACCCATCATTTTAGGTAATTTTCTTTTATTTGTTTTATTTACTTAATTTTATTGTTTAGTTTAGTTTAATTACATGTGAATAATTTTTAAATTGTTAAAACTAAAAATATTTATTGAGATGTTAGAAGTTCACAGCAATCTATCTGTATACACTTTAACGATGAATATGATGGATGCACCTGCATTTCTCCATTACTACTTGCACATTCTCACGAAATAGGTAATATTTCTTCTCTTTTCTCTTTATCTTTAATTTACATTTGTTACATTGAGGACAATGTAAGTTCTAGGTTGAGGGTGGTGAAAAGTTACCATGCTTAATTAGAAAAAAATAAATTTAGCAATTTAAAAATAAAAAAATAAAAAATTTCTCACAAAAATTTATCATTTCTTTAAATCAAATTTAAGTAAATATTTAAGTCTTTTGTACTTTTAGATTAATTTTTGAAAACATATCATGAAATATTTTGTAATTATTTTTGGTAATTAGTTAGTTTTTGTCATAACTAGTATTTCTTGATAAGATGTAAAAATTATATTAAACCTAAAATCGGTGTTTATGAATTTTTTTAGTGGATACTACCTTTGTGAGATATAATTTGAGCCTAATTTCCCTTATTCAGAGTGAAATATATATATATTTTTCTACAACAAACACATTTCTTATTTCTTCAAATTTTTAGATGATCTCTATAGGTATTAGCATTGAATGTATGAATTTTTTCTCATCTTAATAGAGTGTCGTATATATATATATATATTTGCTTAGATTAAATGATTTGAGTAAAAATTGATAGTATATGCTTTTATCTCATTCATGCATGACTATTACAAAAAAAGAGACATATCTGGGGTTACCTAAACCAAGATCAAACAAAAAAGCCACAAAATTAACCACTCACCAAAATCCAAAAAAATGTACAATCTATACATGGGTTGACTCTCTAGTGCTTAGAATGCGAAGTTTTTTTCTTTTAACTTGAGTGGTGCCCTCATGAGAAACCTCTAAAGTATCCCAAGCATGCTTGGAAATATCAACATCAAATATGTAACAAAATTCATCAATAGACATAACACTAAATATAGCATTTATATCTTTTTGGTTCTAATTACTACCAGATTTATCTTTAGCAGCTCATTCATTCCTAGACTTAAGAGTGAAAATATTATCTTTGATACCCATAGGTGGTTTTCAACCATAAATAACAGAATTCCATACACTCTTATCTCTAGAATGTAGAAAGGCTCTCATACAAGCCTTCTAATATGTGTAATTAGAACCATCAAACAAAGAAGCATGGGTTATAGAAAAATCCTCTCTCAAATGATCCATAACAAGGTCCCAAGAAAACACTAAGTATATGTAGTGACATGCTCTGATACTAATAAAGAGTTTTTTTTTTACTTACAGAACTAATTAACTAGAGGGCTAAATAAATAAATAATCAAATTATGCCAAATTAAAATTTCAAAAGCGACATGACATGCAATAGTGTATAAATCAAAGAATACGGAAATAAATAAAGATTAACGCATGAAATTTTTGGAGGAAACAATCTAAGAGGAAAACCACCGGTCCACTGGACCACCTAAATGTCCACTATGAAAACAATGTTCAATTACAAGGCCAGGACTTAAAATACCTATCATAGATAATGCTCCCAAGTAATCTACTTACAAGTCGCTGCTTTTTTAAAATTCTCCATAAGCACGGAATATAGATTTGAACCAATGTTTTGATAAAATTGAGTCACACGAATTATCAAACCATTTAGTTGGAACCTAAAAAATTAGCAAAAATTCCAAACTACATCCTAGAGTAGATTCAATAATGAAAAATCCTAGCTAGATGATTTAAGAAAATATGAAATGAAACAAAAGCAACTAGAAAACTCTTGAACATAAGATGAAGAATGTGATCATAAAATAATAGCCTTATTAATTAATCAAACATAACCACAAAATATTTGATAGATTAAACAAAGAAAGAATCCTAATAAAATATGATTTTGATTTTGCACAACAAATTGAGAGAGATGGCTTATGATCAAAGGATTAAAGTAATTGTGGTTGAGAAAAATGTGCATTAAGTTTATTTAAATAGAAAATATTGAAGCACTAACGCTAGGTCAAAGGCCAATTACCAAGATGTCCAAAAATTATTCATAACATAGTAAAATAATGGCAACAATATGATAATTGAAAATTTTGGCTCGAGTGAACAATTAGGTTAACATTAATCCATCTCCACTAGATCGATTGAATTAATAAGTTTCATCAATTGAAACTCTTTTCAATTAATTCAGCAACAATAAAAAATTAATCAATCGATCTAAACCATTTTTGATTGATCCAAGCTACAATAAATAAATAAATACCTAAGACTAGGTAGATTGAATACAATCAATTCTCAATCGATCAAGTTCCTCAATTGATTAAACCCAACTTCGATTGATTTACCCCAATTTTAAATTCAATCTGAGAGGACTTAGATTGTATATGATCTATCTTTGATCCATCTACCTCCTCAATCGATGGGGTAACCTATACACTAAATGTTTACATGTGTCTAATATGAAATCTAATGTGTTTAAGAACAAGAGTATACCTAAAACATGTTTACTTAAAGCTCAGAAGTTTCTTTGACTTGAATAGTGATCTTGAAAATGCATCTTGAAACAAAATTACATTTAGATGTTTTGTTCGCATATCACCAACACTTATAAATCTTACAAATATGAAATAATGAATCATTCTCCCCCTTTTTAACATACAAAAAATACAAAGTACTAGAGAAATCACAAACTTAGGAACAATTGGAAAAAAATGTATGCAATAATGACACGAAGTTAAACTCCCCTTAAATATAAAAGAGAAATGTAAAATCAAATCAATGCAAAAGTGCAAGGTGTTTTAAATTCCCCTAAATCATATGACTCCTTAACTATAAAACCAATTAAATAGTTAATAAATAAGAAAAATATGTAAACAAAAAAAATTAAAATCTAATTTTTTTATAAATAGCCTTATAAGGTAATAAACACATTTAATCACAAATAATCACACAACCAATCGACAACTCATTTTTGCTCAAATTTTGATTATCTATTATATAAATAAGCAAGCAGAGTAAAAGATGCACACAATTAGCATATATAATGACATATTAACATTTATGATCAATCACAAAGGACTCAAAAGAAAAAAGTATCATCTCTTCATATAAAACTACAATTGAGTTTTCAATCTCACAAAATAAAATATATTTATTAAGAGAGAACTTTAAACCTTTTGTTTTTTATATTTTATAAAAGAGATAAAATATTATTTATTTATTTATTTTTAATCTCTTTTAGCTCTTTCTTTTTTTTACATGTACGAACCATAAACCTAGAATGATGACTTTAGGTATCATTCTCTACTAATTGTGGTAGCTTCACACATTATGGTAGGCAACCTTGTCAATACTAGATGCCTCATGCCTCCCTACATTAAAATTTTAGAAAGCAAAAATAGAACTCAACACAATTTTGCAGTCATGATAAGTTGAAGTCTTAGAGTCTTTCAAGAGAAACCATAAACCTCAAGCATAACATATATGTGTGTTCTTGACTATGTCCATAAATTCATGTCAACATCGATCATCATATGTAAAACTATATATGAATGTAAAATTCAATATTGTAGAATCATTTATACAGTAAAGATCAAACGAGATGAGCCACTAAAGACAATATTGTATGCATATAAGTGTTGTTTAAGACCATTACCTTGTTGGCCAAAAAGGATTATACTTAACAAATTTTATTTTTTTATAATTTTAACAAGGAAAAAGAAATAAAATAAATGAAATACTATAAAATTACTCACCTAGGGTCATTTAAATACTCTAACAAAAATACCTAGGGGAATCAATAAAAGATGATTATGTGATCGAAAAACATAATCTTTTTACAACCCAAATTTTCTTAAATTTTGATTTCTCTATATCTTTGGGTTGGGACTCAACTACCTTAGCCTTCATAGGCACATTCTTTGACTTCGCTTTACTTTTTGCATAGATCCTAAATGAAGATGCAATATGCATGGTAGAATGATGGGAATGAGTCCTAGGATTAAATGTGAAACTTTATAAGATATGGATCTGCGAGACATGTAATCACATGTAAAAATAAAGTGTGGAAATAAAAGAATAACACACGATATTTTTAGGTAGAAACAACCTAGGCCACAACGATGACCTAAGAGGAAAACCACCAGTCCACTAGACGACCTAACTTTCCACTATGAAAAACAAATGTTCAAGTACAAACTTGGTGTTATGCTACCCTCCCTAAGATACTTCCTCAATGTACCTTATTTACGAGCCACTACTCTATTTTCACAGTTTCCAATATTAGCGTGAGCGGTTTCTAGACCAACGTTCTAATAAGCTTCCTGCCAATCATATACATTCCCGAATTAACTACAAAATGATTAGCATAAAAACACAAGTGCTCGTATGTTTTCTAGAACAGATTTAATAATGAACAATCCTAACTAGATGATTCAAAATATATATCACTTTAATAAAATCAACTAGCAAATCCAAGAGCAAAAAGATCAAGCAAAAGTTCAATAAAAATAGCTTCTTTAAATATTAATAATCAAATCAAATAATTATGATATGATTAATACAATTATTTGATCTAACAATTCGAGAAAAAAAATAAAGAGGAAGCTATAAGAACATATGATCAAAATATCATAAACTAATTAAGCTTATCAATCAATCAAACATAACCACCAATATTTGATAGATTAACTAAATAAAGTAGCCTAAATAATTATGATATTATATTTGCAAGACAAGAGAGAGAAAATAACGCTCCTGTGTGGTTGATTGAAACATGAGCAATGAGTTTCATTTATAAGAAAAATTAAAACCATTAATCCTATATAATTGATAAATATATTTTTTATTACAAATATGATTAGTAATACTCACTAATTAAGAAGATTCCTATGTAATTGATAAATATCATTTCTATTACAAATAGGATTACTAATAGTCAATAATTAAGAAGACTCATATTTAAAGAAGACTTATGTTAAAGTAGACCCATTAAATATGAAGACTCCAATTTAAAAAAAAATCTTTTAAAGTAGACTCATTAATCAAGAAGACTCCGATTTAAAAAAATATTTTTTTAGAGTATATTTTATGTTATCTTTTAGGCTATAGTTTAGCCTATAATTTAGGGTATATCTTATATAATATTTTAACATATATCTTATTCTATATTTTAGAAATAAAAATAATTCTAAATTTATGTACTATTAAATGCGTGAGAACAATCATATATGTTATAGTTATAACACATATACCTAAAATACGATTATTTGAAATTATGACATTTCTTCAACTTTGCTTGATAGACTTGATAGCGAGCTTAAAAACAAGTTTACATGTAAATATTTTGTCCACGAAAATAGCCAACATTTATAATCCTTAAAAACTCCCCTTTTGGCATTTTCGTGTGGCAAAATCTTTCTCTCACTGCATGACACTTATAGGAATAAGATAGAATACAATGATATTTCAAACTCTATAGTGGAACTATCCTATGGTCCGATGAATCCATCTTTGCTACAACTTGATAGCTTGTAAGTAACTAAAATGACATAAACGAGTATACGACAATTTGTCTTGAAAGTCTCATTATACATTGGTTCAGTTTACATAGAAATAAGTGAAATGTAAAGAATAATCATGTAGTATACAATCATACCAATTAAGCTTAACATAAGCTTAACTAAATATGTTCTCCCTCTATATGCATAACACAATAAAACATGAAAGTGAAACACACTATTCTTTCCCCTTTCTGACATATGAGAAGGACAAAGGATTGCACAAAGCAATGAAGCTAAACTCCCCCTATAGATAGAGCAATGTAAAAACAAATTAATCCAGAAGTGCAATGTGATTTAAACTCCCCCTAAGTTCTTTGAATCTATAACTTAAAAACCAATTAAAAGGTTAAGAATAAGATGTAAATGAATAATTTTTTTTTCATAAATAGCCATATAAGGTATTAAACTCATTTAATCACAAACGAGCACACAACCAATTGAGAACTCATGCTTTTTTAACTCAAATTTTGATTATTTATTGTATAAATAAGCAAGTAGAGTTGAAGAGACACATAAGCACACTTCACACGTAGAATGGCATATTGACATTTACTTAAAAGTAGTATATATGTTTAAACTCCACATGTATGTCAATTAATTTACTTATGATCAATCAAGAAATATTTAAAATAAAAAATATCACTTATTATATAAAATTATAATCGAATCTTCAATCTCACAAAATAATATATATATACCAAAAGAGGACTTAATTTTTTTTTATTTTTTTAACCTCTATTGACCCTTTCTTTTTGTGCATTAAAAGTACAAGTTTTATAAGAAATCACTTTTTTGTGTAATTTGTTTTTTGCACGAGCCATAAACCTAGCATAATGACTTTCACACTAGTTGTGAGGTAGCCCTCTTCGCTCACTACGGCAGCTTCACAAATCATAGTAGGCAGCTCTCTCAATACTAGATTCCTCCATATGGTAAAATTTTAGTAAGCAAGAAATATAACTCAACACAATTTTATAGTCAAGATTAGTTGAAGACCTAGAGTCTTTCAAGAGAATTCATAAACTTCAAGTATAACATATATGTGTGCTCGTGAGTAAGTGACTAAGTTTATGTCAACATCGATCATCACATGCATAAGAATATGTGTGTGGATAAATAAAAAATGTAGAATAATTTATACAATAAATATCAAAATGAATTAAGTCACTAAAAATAAGGTTATATGTATGTAAGTGTTGAATAAGTCCAATACCTTGTTGGCTATATAAGGATTCTACTTCTCTATCTTTTTTTTAAGTTTAACTAATAAATAAAATAAAGACAATAAAGATTACTCACCTAGGGTCATTTAAGCACTCAAACAAAAATACCTAGATGAAAGAATTAAAGACGATCAAGTGACCAGGAAAAACAATCTTTCCTTACCCAAATTTTCTTGCATTTTGGTTTCTCTATATGATTGAGTTGGGACTCAACTAACATAGGTTTCATAGGCATGTTCTTGAATTTAGCTATAATTTTCTCATTCATCCCAAATGAAGATTCAATATGCATAGTAGGATGATGATAATGAGTCCTAGCATTAAAAGTACTAAATTTTTCTTGCCTCTTCAAAACTAAGACTTCATGCTTTCTAATAGGATTTCTAAACAAGTTATTATAATTTCCATTCATCCTCAAATATGATGTAGCATGCATAGATGAATGATGGTTATGGATCCTACTATGTGAAGTATGCAAAGAATTATTAAGTTTAGAAACATTCATCAAAAGTCTACATTTTGGTATTATATGACCTTTCCTACCATAATGATGATAGACAGGCACAAACTTAATGACTTTTTATACCATAGGTGCAATAGTTCTTTGTGCATAAGTAGTAATAGTCGGAGTTGAGTTTAAGGGCCTTATAAGTGTGGTCTTTGATGTTGAAGGTTTGGAACTCTCATCCTTAAAACCAAAACCATGTGTATCACCATGTGACTTCCCAAAGCTTAAGATTCTATCTAAGTGTTGAGTTCCAATGGTAAGTCCCTCTACTACTTCACATGATTCTTTGAACTCTTGCACTTATTTTTTATTATCTTTAGTAAACTTGTTATTTTCTTCTTCTTTCAAACCTACAAGATTCAAATTTAAAACATTATTTTGTTCTTGCAAAATATTATTCTATTTTTTAATTTATTAGAAACAATTTCATGTGCCTCAAGTTGTTCATTTAATTTTTCTATTTTTGTATTTAAACTGTTATTCTCTTCTATAGCTATAAGACATTTATAAAATAACTCTTTATAAATTTTAACATTATATTTGGAGAGAAAATAAGATTCAAGTTCCTCATCATCTAAGCTATAACCCTCAACAAAATGATCCATAATAAAACTCCGTAGGACTAATACTAAGTGTATCTAGTGTTAGCTCTAATACCAATTGAAAGTTTATAAGATATGAACCTAATTAACCTATAGAGGGTGAATATGTTATTTTTAATTTTATCAATTTATAATTTAAAAACCGAAACAAAGTGACGAGACATAAAATTTCGTGTAAGAATAAAATGCAGAAATAAAAGAATAACACACAATATGTTTAGGTGTAAATAACCTAAGCTACAACCATGACCTAAGAAAAAAACCACCGATCCATCGAACCACTTAACATTCTACAATGAAAAACAAGTGTTCAAGTACAAGCTCAGTGTTATGCTACCCTCCCTAAGATACTGCCTTAATCTACCTTGCTTACGAGCCCCTGCTCTATTTTCATAGTTTCCAATATTAGTATGAGCAGTTTCCAGACCAACGTTCTAATAAGCTTTCCACCAATCAGATATGTTCCCGAATTAACTATAAAATGGTTAACACAAAAACACAAGTGCCCACATGTGTTCTAGAACGGATTTAATAATGAATAATCCTAACTAGATGCTTCAAAATATATATCACTTTAATCAAATAAACTAGCAAATCTAAGAGCAAAAAGATCAAGAAAAAGTTCAATAAAAATAGCTTCTTTAAATATTAATAATCAAATCAAATAATTATGATACAATAAATACAATTATTTGATCGAACAATTCAAGAACAAAAATAAAGAATAAACTATAAGGACATATGATCAAAATATCATAAACTAATTAGGCTTATCAATCAATGAAACATAATCACCAATATTTGATAGATTAACTAAATAAAGTAGCCTAAAGAATTATGATCTTATATTTGCAAAACAAGAGAGAGAAATTAAGAAGAAGAGAATAATGCTCATGTGTGGTTGATTGAAACAATAAGCAATGAGTTTTATTTATAGGAAAAATTAAAACAATTAATCCTATGTAATTAATAAATATATTTTCTATTACAAATTGGATTAGTAATACTCACTAATCAAGAAAATTCCTATGTAATTGATAAATATCTTTTTTATTACAAATAGGATTAGTAATAGTCACTAATTAAGACGACTCTTGTTTAAAGAAGAGTTCTTTTAAAGTAGATGCATTAATTATGAAAAATCATATTTAAAAAAGAGTTTTTTTAAAGTATATTTTATGTTATCTTTTAGGCTTTAGCCTATAATTTAGAGTATATCTTATATAATATTTTAGCATATATCTTATTCTATATTTTAGCAGTAAAAATAATTCTAGATTTATGTGATATTAAATATATGAGTGCAATTCTATATGTTATAGTTATAACAGATATACCTGAAATACAATTATTTGAAATTCTAACGTTTCTTCGACTTTGCTTCATAGACTTGCATGATAGTGAGCTTAAAAAAACATTTTCATGCAAATATTTTGTTTACGAAAATAGCCAACATTTCTAATCCTTACAAAAATGTATTGATTTTCATTTTCCTTTTTAACTTGTAAATTTATGCTTTCTAGTATAATTGTTGGACATAATATGCATATATGGATGTTAAAAATTACTAGAATTAGTAGCTGTCAATAAGAATCTACACTTTATCTTATATGACTTTTCCTATCATAATGATGAGAGACAGACATAAATTTGACAATTTTTTCTATTATAGGTGCAATGGTTTTTTGTGAATAATTAATAACAATAAAAGTAGAGTTAGAAGGCCTTACATATGTGGTCTTTGATATTGAATATGTCAAAATTTCATCCTTATAACCAAGGCCACATGTATGATTATGTGATTTAACAATGCTAAAATTTTTATTTATGCATTGAGCTCCAATGATAAGTCCATCCACTACTTCAAATGATTCTTTGACCTCTTGTACCAATTTTTTTATTATATGTAGCAAGCTTGTTATTTTCTTCTTTCAAACCTATAAGACTCAAATTCAAAGCATTATTTTGTTCTTGTAAAATGTTCTCTTCTTTTAATTTTTTAGAAAAGCTTTAATGTGTCCCAAGTTGTTCATTTAAATTTTCCATTTTTACATTTAAACTAGTATTCTCTTCTATCACTCTAATATATTTAGAAAATAGTTCTTTATAGCCTTTAACATTAGATTTAGAGAGAAAAGAAGATTTAAGATCCTCATCATATAAGCTATCACCCTCAATAAAATGATCTATAATAATAATACCTAGGAACAATACTAAGTGTATCTAGTGTTGGCTCTACTACCAATTGAAAGTTCTACAACAGACCTAATAAGCCTAGAAAGGGATAAGTAGGTTATTTTCAAATTTTATAAATTTATAATTTAGTACCATAACAAAGCGGAAAGACATTCAAACACATGTAAATAGTAAAGTATGATAATTAAAAATAACACATAAGTTTTTAGGTGGAAACAACATATGTCACAACCATGACCTAAGAGAAACACCACCTGCACACTGAACAACCTAACTTTTCACTATGAAAAAAAATGTTCAAGTACAAACTCAATCTTATGCTACCCTTCTTAGGATACTGCTCCAATGTACCTAACTTTATAAGCCTCTATTCTATTTTTTTTCAATTTTTAGGATTAGTATGAGTGATATCTAGACCAAAGTTCTAATTAGCTCCTCACCAGACAGACATGTTCACGAATCAACCGGTAACAAGGATTAGCACAAAAAACACAAGTGCCCATTTGTGTTCTAGAACAAATTTAATAACAAATAATTCTAACTATATGATTCAAAACATATATAAATTAAATCAAATCATCTAGTAAATCCTAGAGTAAAAGATTAAGTACAAGTTCAATAAAAATATATTCTTTGAAATTTAATAATTAAATCACATAATCATGATCATACACAAAATTATTTGATCTAAACATACAAAAAACTAATCAATATAAGGCATATGAATATGAAAATAAGAAAAAAATAGGCTCATATCTATGCTACACATGATCATATGAATATCTAAGAGTAGATAATGAAGTTCAGCCTAAAATAAAGAAGAGTGGAGAAACTAATTGTAAAAAATTTATGCTCTTGAAAATTGCTCTATAGTTATGTGTGTGAATTACAAGAGCCTAGGGATGTATTTAAAGAAAACATAGATGGAAAAACATCGCTCATATGATGTGGCAAAATATAATAGGGATTTGGTAGCTAATTAGGATTAAAAAATGCATACAATAACAAAAAATCAACCAATGTTTCGTTAGGGGGATGTATCCCTCCATGAGGGGGATCAATTCCTCTCTTCATACTTTTTTTTTAAAGTTATGCAATCTGTCTACTATTAGAATCAATCTATCTATCTAAAAAGGCTTATAACTCAATTATACAACCATATAATTGATTCAACTATAGAATTGATTCAACCAAAAGTATATATTAAATGAACATATATATGTATGAAACAATATTTGAATATGAGTCATTTGAGCAATGTGATTATGATGCTATATATGTTATCTTGATTTATGTTATGAATATGTGCTAGTAAATGAATTTGTGATAGTTATAAAATATATACACGAAGTATGACTATTTAAAACTCTAACATTTATTTGACTTTGCTTGAGCTTAAAACTAAGTTGACATGTAAATATTTTGTCAACGAAAATAACATAAAAAAATTAATAGTACAAGTTATAAAAGTTCATAAGTATACGAATCACTATTATCATAAAGATAAATTTAACTTGAGATCGATCTCTTGAGAAATTGTTTTGGTTTTAAATCAAACCATGTAATTAGAATCCTTGGTTTATATATATATATATATATATATATATATATATTGTTTAATTATTATTGATCAAATTATTATATTCTTAATGCTCTTAATTAATTAATCACTAATTAGGTTGATTTAGTAACATTTGTGCATTTGAAAGAATGATATGTGTTATATTAGAGATGAATTAATATATGCTTTACACGGCTTGAAATATCCATTTATGTATATATAGCTACTAATAAATTATTGATGCTTAATGACTTATATAATGCTAGATGACCATAGATATGTGAGCTATGATTATATGGTTAGAATTTTCATGACAATAGATATGGGTGTTGTTACTAATTGAGATGTAATTCGATTTTTAAAGAGATTAAATCAAATCGTTAGGTAAAACTGTAATCCAAGAAACTTCTTATCATAGTTTTCGGATAATTTTAGTTAGTAAGGTTACTTAATTTTGGTATATTTTTATTTTATTTTAATCAATCTTTTCTTAATTTGAATAGGATTAAAGTGCCAAATTTGTTGAACTAGCAAATTCTCATGGGTACGACATCCCATTTATAAATACTTATCACTTACATACAATTCGTACGCTTGCAAGTAGCAAACCGATATTAAGTTTTGACAACATTGTTAGGGATTTGTATAGTTTTATTGATGTTTGTAAGGTTTATAGGAGTATTGGTGATATTCATCAACAAAACATATAAATGTAATTTTAGTTTCTAGGTGTGTCTTTCAAAAATATTTCAAGCCAAAAAAACTATAGAGCTCCAACAAACACTTATCATGTATATCTCTTTTCTTATACACGTTAGATTTCATATTAGACATATATAAACATTTTAAAATTTAGGCTACCTGATCAATTGAAACATGTCCAAATTGATCAAGTTGTATGGATTGATCCAAAATTGATCTAAGCAGTTTATAAGTCTTGAACTAATTCTTTAATTGACTAGATCAATTGAGTAATTAATGGTCAATCGATTGATAAATTACCTAGACTGATATAACCTAACCAAAATTAATTATTTGTTACACTAGATCGATCGAGAATTGACTAGATTGATCGAGCATGTTTTGATTGTAGTATTTAATCGATAAGGGTTTAGATCGATTGAACAATGTGTTCGATGAATCGAGTGGCTAGGACTTCAGTTTTAAAACCTATTTCTAACTCGAATCAAATTGATTTATTACTATGTTTTCCTCATTCTTTAAAATTCTTTTAACCAATTTTATGGGAAAAATAGTAATATTGCTAGGACCTAGTGCTTTAAAATATTTTATTTAAACAAATCAAAGCACACAAAATTGTTAACCACACAAGAGCATTATTCTCTTCATTTTAATCTCTTTCTTGTTTTACAAAAAAACTATTCAAGTAGGCTTTTCATTTAGTTAATTTATCAAACGTTTTATGGTTATGTTTAATGGATTAACAAGTCTACAATATTTGTGATATTGTGCTTAAACTAATTGTTCTAGGGTTGCTAGTTGATTATGATATATTATTAAATCATATAGTTTTGGTTATTCATTATTGAATCTACTCTAGGACATACTTATGTTATTGTGCTAACATTTTAGGTACTGGTTGAATGGGTTCGATTGCATATGTGACTCAAGTTGTCGGAACGTTTGTCTGGATTCGAACACCTTGCATGTAGAGATTGTGAAAGGAAGTAGAAGCTTGTAAGTATATTACTTGGGGGAATTACCTTGATAGGTTGTTTGAGTCATAACCTTGTAATTGAACATTATTTTCATAGTGGATAGTTAGGTGGTTCGATAGACATGTAGTTTTCCTCTTAAGTCATTGGTGTGATCTAGGTTGTTTTCACCTAAAAAGATTGTGTGTTGATTCATATTTTTGCATTATTTTATTTACACATTATTGCATATCTGGACGTCTACAAAAATTTTAATTTGTTATTATTTCGCTGATTATTTATTCATCCCCTCTAACTAATTAGATCCATAAATAAATAGAAATTTCAATATTAATACCAACTATATCTAATTATAATTCAAAATTTTAATTTCTTTTATTTGAGTAATTATTTTTAATTTAATTATTTTATTTACTTTTATTACTTAATTTTTTTATTTTCATCTTTTAGTTTTTTCTTTTTTAATTTGTGTTTACTAGTATAGTTTGAATTTTATTAGATTTTTTTATTGAATTCTTTTTTACTTTAATGATGGCCTTCAATAATTTTCAACGATATTCGAGATTGAACATGTCATTTAGGGATAATACTTAGCAAAAAAGTTGTACACCTATGTGAGAGTTCTCTATAGGTATCCAAGCTGAGCAAGTACCATTAGAAGCTTATGAATGATATGAAGGAGATCACATTTACTAAGGATATACCAATCAAAAATACTCTATTGCCAATATCCAAATCAACTGAAGAACTGATCTTGGGATCACAATCAAGATGGTTTTTCATTTATATGGTCGACATATGTATTGGAATACTATTATCATTAACAACTACCCAACAAGTAGATGGATCATCTGATGAGGAGAAACTTGAACTATGTGTGGACATGATGCAAAGACTTGTGGCTAAAATTAAGGCTAAATTTGTAGACACATTCCAATGCATAGAGTAACAAGTGGATATGATTAGCATGAAAATGGAGAATGATTAAGAATTCTATTTTGCACTCTCACCCAACTTCAAGAGTTATTCCTTAGTGACAATAAAGTCAGCACACATATAGAATGAAATGAGCGTTATAATGATGATACAATTCTTGTGGGTGAATATGAGGAGGTGTGAGGATATGAATCTAAATGGAGATTTTGAGCATGTGGTGAAAGATGAACTCAATGACATAGATGAGAAACATGTTGAAATTCAAGATGAATGAGAATGATTTCTATAATTTAGGAGAGATTACTTGTGACAACTACGGGATTTAGATTTTATGAACAAAATGGGGAGCTTACGGTGAGAAGTTTAAGTGGATTGGTGACGTAAAATGTCTTTAAAGCAATAGACCTTCTCTACTATGCCAATAAATGGCATAAATTGAAAATTGGACAAGAACTTGAGAGTGTAAGTTTTTGGAGAAGACCTAATCAATCATTTTGATGAAGCCATTGTACTATGTGTTGGAGTTGGAGGTTTTTGTTTTCTCAACAAGAGTCATGAATTCTTAACGAGGATGATGTAGGTTTGGGATCCTATGAACAAACTATAATCATATCTTTATGATTCATAAAATATTTTTCTTATTATCCACTTTGATAATCGATAGAAAGCTTATTAAATGATAAGAAAATCTAGTTCAATTTAGATAGATATATATCTATTTAGATTTTTATCAATTAGGACATCGGAGTTTCAAATTTTGATTAATTGAATGATTGTAAATCAAATTGTAAGAATTTATAGTAAAAAATATGATAGAATTTAATAAATTAAATACAAGGGTATTATTATAAATGAAAAAAGTTACATTTAATTTTTTACCGATATGAGTTCAACAAACGTATACATTTTAGTTACGTTAGCAAGTCTCAATTAAGGCGTTCTTTTACACTCCGTCTTTTATAGCCAGAAAGCCCTAGCGACCAACACAGAAATTCTGATATTGCTGATTTTTTGAACTTTAATTAAGCTTCTTCTCTGTGCTGCGTTGTGGAGAGAGTGAGATTTGGAGATTAAGAGAATGATGGATATCAGCGAAAGCGATAGCACGGTAGTACCAGACTCAATAATGGATTCAGTGAAGAAAACTTTGACCAGCGTTGAAGATGTACGGAAACATATGCTTGAATTCTTATCTCTCTCCGACCCAGAAGTCTTAGCTGAAATGCCGCCTCTTCAACGTGCTCATTCTTTGCTTTTGTTCGCCAAAGCCACTTCTGCCCTCTTCACTTGTAAATTTCCTTCATTGTTTTTGACTGCTTTTGATGTTTACGTGTTTGGAATTTTATTTCAGTGTTGTTGGTTTGAATGTCTAATTTTAATTTTTCTTTTCTTAATTATGTTTTTTCCAGTGAGATTAAGATGCTCCGGCGTTCACCCAGATGAGCACCCTGTCATAACCGAACTTGTAGGTTTATCGGTTGCCCTTTTTTGGTCTCTGTTTCGTGAATTTGGTTTCATGGGCACTTTATTTGTATATTCTGTTTTATGGGTATTTTCTAATGGTTAAATACAATGTTGTGATTGCGCTTCTTAGATGGTTATTTTCTTGTTAAATTTAGGGGGCTCTTAGATCATTAGAATTTAGTGGTATTTGGTATATAGTTTGTGTATGTGGGTTGCTTTCTATTTGATATTGGGATATGCTTGGAGCGGATTAGAAAAGTGGTAATTGTTTGGTATTGATTGAAGCTGCAAAACTTGGAGCTTAATGTTACAAATACACATGGTAAATAGTTGTTGAAGGTTATAGATAGCTGCTTCTTGATTCATAAACATATTTTCTACTTGATATTCAACATAAAATTCTCTACAATTCAAGAGTTTTCTATCATTTAATAGACGAAGATATTATATACAGAAAACCTAGAGTTTTCTTCAAATTCTAATATTTCTTCAATAATACTTTATTTCTTCATTGTTGTAGAATGTGCATCACTTTCCAACTTTTTTAAATGTTTGTGAATTGCGGCTTATTCATTTGATAGTGATTGATCTCTTATTTTGATACTGCACTGCGTCCGTTTTGCTTGTTCTCTTGTATTTGTTGTTTTAGAGAGTTTTATGACGACTACTGCTGAATATTTTGTGTACATCATGATGAACATCCCATAAAGACCAAACTTGTAGGTTAACTTGGTTGTCTTTTCTGTGTCAAATTCGTGAATTTAAAATCTCTTGAGCATCTTCATTTGGAGATTTTGTTTGATGAGTATTTTCTAGTTGTTAAATGCCAAAAGATTATGATTATGCTTTTTAAAATGGTTATTTTTAAATATATGGAATTATGGTTTATTCATTTGAGTGATTAAGCTTTTACTTTGATACTATTCACTACACCGTTATTTTACTTTGTTGCTTTGTATTCGGTTGTGTTGTGAGTTTTGTGATGACTTCTGAAAACTCTGTACCTTTCTGTTCATATATATAGGAGAGGATAAGCCGGTATCAAGATAAACTAGAGCGATTCATAGATTTGAGCAAAGGTATAACATTTCTTATTTGATTATCCGTTCTTTATGATTTCTCCTTGCTAAGTTGTCGCTATTCATTAGTGGCTATTTGTTTATTGAAGTGGGAACATATGTTGGTAAACTGGAGTTTAATTTTTTATTTTTAATTTTGCAGCACCAATTCGGCCCTCTACTACCTTGAATTATAAGGCTGCTACACGATTCATTGAGCACTCTTTGCCTGATCTTACACCAGGTTGGTGGTCAGTAATGTATGTTTCTGTGATTTTAGGACTGACTTAACTGATAAGTTCTCAATGAAGATTTGTTTGTTTGTTTTTGTACAGAGCAGAAGAAAAGTATGAGAGATATCAGTCGAGCAGAGGGGCCAAAGATGAAATATTTAGATACAAGCCTCCAGAAGAAGAGGAAGTATCATTCTACTGAAAAACAATCCGTTCGAGCTGCTGCCAAGGATTTTCTTGAGAAAGCAGCTCGCGAGCTTCTTGGTGATAATAAAGATGGTCTGAAAGGACCACTACGAGCTGAAGATTCAGACCAAGAGAACCTTTCTATGGGCTGATTGATTTCTGGTAGAATTCTGGGTTTACTTGCATTCAATGCTTACCTCCTGTTGTATTCTATGCATTTTTATTACTATCATAAAGTTTATGTCGTTGAGAACACTTCCAATAGAACAGTCACGTATTATTGTTGTATTGTATATTTTGCCTATGTTGTTAATGATTCCTAGCTTCCCATTTTCTGTTAGTTTTTCAAAAACATTATAATTAAGAGAAGTTTTATATTTATAAATTTTATGATTAATAAAAAAATATTTGATGAAAAAAATTAAAAATCTACTCTAACTAAAACAAAATTCTCATTTTTAAAAATTTATGAATTATCTCATATTTTATAGAAGCAATTAATTAATAAAGTAGAAATTAAAATTAAAATTCAATAAAAATTTAATTAAAAAAATCATTTGAAAGATAATTAAAATTAAAAAATTAAAAGGGCAATAATATTGACATAATTGAAATTATTATTCATGTAAAAATAGTTCATAATAATTTTACAAAATAATAGTAGCATTAAGACGTAATTAATCTATCAATTTTAAGAAAAAAAGCCAATTAAAGAAAAATAATATTAAAATGATTTATACATTAAAATATTATTTTTTATTATCAAATTATTAAAATGCAATAAAATGCGAGCCAATAACAAGGGTAAAAATGATTTAGTATGAAATTATTTAAGAAAAATCTCAACAATAATAATATTTTTACATAAATAATCTATGATTGACGGTGTGTATGGATCTCCAAAACATATCCAATCGTGCAAAGCGTTCGTGGTAGCTTCTTGTTGTTGACTATGTTTATGGATTTCCTATCAGACACCTGGTTATGAAGTTATGTCGAAGTCAATGCTTGTGCTTATGAAGTCAAACTTTGAGTATCATTATGTCTTTTACCTTTGGTATTGTTTGTCATTGCTACCAAACTTTTCAAGTCTATAGAAGAATGTTTGAGTGGGAAGACTTCTCTAAACCCTTGAATTTTCTTTCTTAATTGAATTCCATCCTTCAAAAAGTTGGAAGTTGTACTTATATATATTTCCTACCACTAAGGGTGGATCTATTAGCCATAGGGCATAATGACCGAGTGGAGGACACACGAGGGTGTGACCAAAGAAGTCTCATGCGACAAAGGTGCATATGATGGAGTTTCATCTGGTAGGACCCCGACCAGTGATGAACTAACATTTTGGTCTCTGGTTAGCAGTGATCTAGCCGGCTCCTTTATGTTCAATGCTTATTTGGCTAGTGATTATCTGGTCACAATGTTTTTTTCCAACCATGGCTTGGCGGACATCAATCTATTTGAAACACCTATGGTTGGTGAAGTTCCAATTAGGGAGGTTCAATTCGAGTGATGGGTCTTGTCCTTCTAGACGATGCAATCCTTTTGGTTATGTCTACGACAATAGTTTTTGGAAGCTGGCAAGATCTGTTGATGACATGGATTCCTTCTTTCCGAAAGGAATCTATAAGTGTGGGGAGTTTTGATTGTTCCTGTGAGTACCCTCATTTTGGGACACTTAAGCTTTTCTTTGTAGCCTTTTTTATAACTTGTGCACTTATGTTTCTCATTGGAGTGAAATGACATGGATACACAAAAGGTTGGACACTTTTGAGAAGTCTAAAAAGTGGGGGATCATATCGTGTCACCTCAAGTTTTGGTAGGACCAATATCCTTCTTTACTAAAAAAATCATGTGCTTGACTTGTGTTGGACTTTATGCAAAGTGTAAACATATGGTTGAACCTTTAGGAAAGTACTTGACAAAGAAGGATGCTGAGTTGCATGCTGAGAAATGTCCATTTTCTTGGAGGTCATATAACGTGGCACGACCTGGAAAAGTAATGGATGTGGTTTTATGGCTCATTGGGAGAGAGTTTTATACTTCATAACATATAGGGTGGAAGTTTGTTCTTCGCAACTAGTAAGGTAGGACCCTAGACTTTACGGTCCATACCTCAAAAGTCAGGAAGAGATTACATGATACTGATAGTGCACCTTCAGTTGGCCTTAAAGATCGAGGATGACTTTCTAATTATATTCTTTCTCTTGTATTGTGATCTTATCTTAAGTCTGGTTATGGTTTCATTTGTCTATGAGATTGCGGGCCTTTTTAGAATCTATCCCAAGTTAGGACCTATAGTCCAATAAGTTGGTACACGAAGATGCAATGATGCACTGGGGAATGACAAAGCATAGGTTGGGAACCAAAGGCAAGATGATGTACGAAGGATAAGGAATGATTTCTTGGCCTGTTGCTCGGGCCTATCTAGCCAGCCATATATCTATTCGACCACATACCTTTCCAACCACATCATTGTTTGAGCGATCATGCTCTTGGTCGGTCAGCCACGCTTGTGGCTAGCCACACCCTATTCTGGTGAGCCACACTTTGTTATACCAGCTATACTTAGTTTGACCACATTCCATTTGGCTGGGTGAACTTGACTTGTGCACCTGTGGCATTGGTTTCTATATGGACCCTATCACTTTTACGTGAAAGTTTTCTAAGTTAGAGTGGTTCATTGTACCAGGTGTTACAATCAACACCCTGCATGGAATACTTCAACTTACTAAGTGGTCCAAGCTTGAGATGTTTCTCAACATATAAATTTTTTTGGTATGAAGTTGATGAATTCACCTATCCTTTAGTAGTGTCAATGCATTCTTACTTCCCATGATGTTTCCTCAATGTTGTGTCAAAAACCTGTGGTCTCCTTTTCAAAATTCCAAAAATCTAAGTTTTCATTTTGGCATGGTGCAGGAATCCAAAATGATTCTTGGACCTAGGGACCGTGGCATTCGAGCCAACACCTCCCTTTATATGCCCAACTAAGGGGTGGTAGAAGCCTTCTTAAGCTACTATCTACATGAATTATAGTCTGGAGCATAAAGCCTATGGTTTGGGTGTGTTCTATCTGTAACGTAATACTCCTTAACTTCTATGGATATTCGGTGTTCTTTACCCTGATTACTGGTAGCGATGTCACAAGTATACGGGTTGTCCAAGTAATAAAGTGTGTTCAACACGAGTATCGTCCCACAAAGAATGATTGTCTTTTGTAATTAATTACCAATATGTAGCAATCACAAAACTATTTAAGCAGGTAATAAGGAAAAAATTATCTAAACTATTAATTAAACCTAAAATTGATTCAAATCAACAAATTGATTAAGTAAACAATGTTTGAGGACTTGGGATCTATGAATTCCCTAGCCATTCCACATGCAAAATATCAAACATCATTGAAAGGTTTCTCTACCTAATTGATTGGCTACATGAATAGTGGTCAAGCATTTTTTTTGGATTATGTGCAAATAATCACATTGTCATGCTATTTTATTCACACATCAATTAGGATCACAGGTAACATGCCACACATTCATTAGTTATACTGTCATACTTTTTCAAATCATGTGATAATATTTCTATGATTAATTCAAAAACCTACTTTGTCAAGTTAGGACATCAATCTCAAATCATATAATTATTGGTAAAATAATCAAAGAATTAACATCATCACATCAATTCATAATAGAGAATTTCATTGAACTAAATAAAATCAATCGCATGTTTTGTGGATAGGTTCAATAAAAATCCGAAATAAGAACCTAACCACTCATACCTCTAAAAATCATAATTAGAATATAAGAGTGCATAAGAGTTACAAGAATGATAAAAAAACGAATTAAATCCAACTTTGGTGAAGAATCTAGCTCCTTCTTTAATATCCCTAGCTAGCTATTCAATTGTCTCCTTCACTTTGCTCTACTTGGTCTCTCTTTGTTCTTAGAATTCTCATTGTTAATTCCCAATTGTTATTCCCTTAATTGTGTTTAAATAGGGTAAAATAGATCCATCAATTTAGGATTCTTATTAACTTTGCTCCAATGATTGAAATTGAAAGTTAGACATTCAAATAAGGGCTGATGTGTTAAAATATGCTCCTTTCGATCGATCTAACTATGTCATCGTTAAACCTAAGAGCACTCGATTGAAGCTTGATTGATCTACCTATGCTCAATCAATTGATAACCATTGAGTCTTGTCTCGAACAATCTACAAATGGCTCGATCCATTGAGCCTTATTGATCCTAAATTTTTCCCAATTTGTCTATTTTTGCTCTATTTGATGCCTTTTCACCTATATCACCATAGTTAAACATAAGATAGATCTTCTTACAATATTAATCTCAAAATAAGACAAATAGCTAACTTGAAGTGACCAAGTAACTCTACTTTCTTAGGGTATTATATCTCACTACATTATTTCATAAAGTACTTGGGTAGACTTCATAAGTAGTACACTCTTGGGGTACTATCACAGAACTCTTTTGGAAATATTTCTTAGGGAGGTGTGCACCTTTGGATGATATGTTCCAGTTAGACACCTTCTAGTAGGTCACAATCCAATGTTGGTGCGTTGCAACTTTATGTTTCAGACTTTCTTTCTTGTTCATATTTATGAGATGGGTGTATATGTATACCATATTGCTCTATACTTTTGCACTTGTGTTACACTTTAGTACTTTTTTCTTAACTTACAACTTTATCGTGAAACCTGTCTATGATCTTACTTGTTTGAGAAATGGATGGCTCATTTGTAGTTTGTCCCTTGTTGGGAAATATGGTCCATTGAGTCGATCTACAAGGATGGAAGAACACACTTGTAGATGATGAAAAATGGGTAAGTACTTGTGGCAAAGGGATGCACGTAAGATGGGGTATAGTTCACCCTCGTGCTCGTTTGGCCAAAACATGTTTGATTAAGACCCATCTTGTCTGCCCACTTTATGGCTGGCCACCCATTATCCATGCCGACCACCTATATCTAGCCACCTATTGTCCTAGCTGGCCACATTTTTCCAACTTACTCTTGTTCTGATTGACCGTGTTTTATTCTGTTGGGGACAGTGCAACCCATGCCTTGTGTGTTTATTTGGGTGGATGACTCATGGTTATATGGATCAATGGTCTCGATTTATATGCATGTGTTCTTACTAGGTTCCTTTCTTTTTTGGACCTTGTCATGTTCTATTGACTTGCTTTTATTTTTTCCAAGTTGAGGGATTCTTTGGCAAAGTCTTGGTTACGATGCCCTTTGGTTTATCATCCTTTTGGCTTAGTATGTTTGCATCAATCATGTCATCCAAGCATATTTTGCTTCCCCGTCTGTAGATTAGACGAATTTCTTTATGTTTTTATATGGAATTTTCCATCTATTGGAAGCATGGATATACTTCGTTGTTCATATTCCAAGTTCTCTTGGGACCGCAAAACATTTATGTATGTTCTTCATTGAGAACATAGCCATCTCACTTGAACATTATGTGCAAGGAAGCTCATAGTTGGGCAAATTCATGTTGCCCTTTTTTGTTAGATGGATAACTCAATACATATTTTGTGACAGGTAGAGGTGCACCCCTTGATAGTCCAAGGTGAACGACAATGACTTGGACTTCAAGGTAAGACAACCATACTTTGGGCTAGAAGTGGACAAGGGCTAGGTTGGTTGGGTTCCGCACATATTTCAACCCAACCCATTGTCCTCGGGTTGAGAATTGCATAGGTTGAAGCCGATCAATATGTATTTTAGGGGATTGCATGGGAAGCAGTTTTTCTACCTCCATTGGGACTGAAGTGTCAGAACTTGTTAATGGATTTATGATTCATCTTGGAAGCACAGAGGGTCGATCTTATAGAGATCGTGTAGAATTCAAGTTAGGATGTCTATCTATTTCCAAAGATTGTAGAACTTTGCAGATGAAAATTAGAGAGCACTTACAAATGCCCTCCTTAAAGATTCAATTTTTTGACCTAGCATAACACACTCATTTCTCACAGACAACCCCAGATGTTGAAACCAATTTTTATAAACATTTTATAGGATTGCTCTTCGTTAATCTGTGAGATAGAATAACTCGTTAGAATCTCGAACCACCATAAGGGGTGGAAGCCTTTGGCCCTCCAATACTTAAGTCAGTAATGAGACTGTAGAATGTAGAAAAGATTAAGGCCTCGCTCTGTGGTAGATAGAAAATAGTGTTTGTGGCTACTCTTAAACCTTATATGTTATCTTAGTGTGAATATGTACAATGGTGAAATATATATAGGGAGTAGAAATAATCTGATACATATTATTTACACCCATATAAATAGACTTGTTCTCTAGCATTGTGTTTATCACTCCATATTTAAGACAATTAGGGGATAATGAATATTCTTTATCGAGATTAACCAATGATCATGCTTGATGACTCATCACATAATGCTTTTCATTAAATAGAATCACTCTTTATTCACCACATGAGATTTTATTAAATTACACCAACGTGTGAACCCATATTTTCATAACATACATTAATAATTCTTATATTTAATATTAACTATATCGAATAAATTTATCTTTTAAATAATTAAATAGAAAAAATTATAAATGAAATGAAAAAAATCAATATAATCCTAATATGAAAAGGAATCAAGAAAAATGGAAAGAGTCTTGTTGAAAAGCTATATACTTTTTGATGGTTTTGCGAAAAAATCAAAATTATTTTAACTTTTCAAGAAAAAATTTAGGGTTTTCAAATCCAAATTAGAATATTAGCGAGAAACTTAAAAGACGAGCTATGAAAACAAGTTTATATGTTTTTTTAATGAACTTTTACAATAAAAAGTCAATTTTATTTTAATAATTAAATTAAAAAAATATCATTAATAAAAATAGGAAAAGAATCTTGAAAAAACTTTAAAGGAAATCAATTTTGACGATGGTTTTTGCAAAAAAACAAAATAAAAAAGATACGACTTTTCGAGAAAAACTTGAGGTTTTTAAATTATGTTGTAACAAAACTTACAACAATTTTAATGATCTAAAAATTGTCCATTAACCAAAAACAATATTAAAAAGACAAGCTAAGAGAATAAAAAGGTATTGGCTTTTTATTGAATAGGTATGATTTTTACATTAAAAGGTTGTCTTTTAAATTACACCTAGTGCGTGTATCTCTATTCTCATAACATACATCTCATTTTAATATTAAGTATATCATGGTAATTTTATCTTTTAAATAATTAAATACAAAAATCATTACAAAACTAAAAAAATCAATTTAACCCAAAACAAAAAGGAATAAAAAGGTAAAATCTTGATGAGAGTTAGAAGACGAATAAAATACTAACTTTTACGATAAAGGGTTCTTCTTGAACATATAAAATCCCGAATTCATTTTCATTTATGGCATCCAATTGGAATAGAAATATCATAATAATGGTAGAAATTGAATTTTGATATTCTATACAAAACTCCCAGTTAAGTAGAATTTATCAATTTCTTTATTTTTATTTGTTGCAAATCAAATTCCAATTTGAATATCAAAATTCTCTTTATTCCTTCGTATTTCATACATTCCATATATTATATGGAGTGGGTACAATTTCATGTGATTCAGTAAATAGAATAAAAATTTCATCATTGCCATATCAGTCCATATTATTTGATGAAGAATGAGCAAATAATGGAATGAGATTTTATTTTTATAAACGGAAAATCAAAAAATGCTTGGAGGTGGGAATGAAGAAATGTCTATAATACCTGGATTGAATCAAATACAATTTGAAGGTTTTTGTAGGTTCATTAATCAGGGCTTAACAAAAGAATTTTATAAGTTTCGAAAAATTGAAGATACAGATCAAGAAATTGAATTTCAATTATTTGTGGAAACATATCAATTGGTAGAACCGTTGATAAAAGAAAGAGATGTTGTATATGAATCACTCACATATTCTTCTAAATTATATGTATCCACAGGATTAATTTGAAAAACAAGTAGGGATATGCAAGAACAAACTATTTTTATTGGAAACATTCCTCTAATGAATTCCCTGGGAACTTCTATAGTAAATGGAATATAAAGAATTGTGATCAATCAAATATTACAAAGTCTCGGTATCTATTATCGGTCAGAATTGGACCATAACTAAATTTCGGTCTATACGGGCACCATAATATCAGATTGAGGAGGAAGATTAGAATTAGAGATTGATAGAAAAGTAAGGATATGGGCTCGCATGAGTAGGAAACAAAAAATATATATTCTAGTTCTATCATCGGCTATGAGTTCAAATCTAAGAGAAATTCTAGAGAATGTTTGTTACCCTGAAATTTTCTTGTCTTTCCAGAATGATAAGGAGGAAAAAAATTAAGTCAAAAGAAAATGCCATTTTGGAGTTTTACCAAAAATTTGCAAAAGGAATTACAAAAGAATTTTTTTCAACAAAGGTGTGAATTAGGAAGGATTGGTCAACGAAATATCAACCGTAGATTGAATCTTGATATACCTAAGAACAATACATTTTTGTTACCACAAGATATTTTGGCAGCACCAGATCATTTGATTGGAATGAAATTTGGAATGGGTACACTTGACGATATGAATCATTTGAAAAATAAACATATTCATTCTGTAGTGGATCTATTACAAGATCAATTTGGATTGGCCTTGGTTCGTTTAGAAAATATGGTTAGAGGAACTATAAGTGGAGCAATTAGGCATAAATTGATACCGACTCCTCAGAATTTGGTAACTTCAACTCCATTACACACATTATCTCAAGTTTTGGATCGAACTAATCCATTAACACAAATAGTTCATGGGAGAAAATTGAGTTATCTGGGCCTGAGTGGGTTGACTGAGCGAACTTCTAGTTTTTGGATACGAGTATCCATCCTAGTCACTATGACTGCATTTTCCCTATTGACACATCCGAAGGAATCAATGTTGGACATATTGGATTCTTAGCAATTCATGCAAGGATTGGTCATTGGGGGTCTCTAGAAAGCCTATTTTATGAAACCTCTGAGAACTCAAAAAAAGTACGAATACTTGATTTATTGCCAAGTAGATATGAATACTATATGGTAGCAGCAGAAAATGCTTTGGCACTGAATCGAGATATTCAAGAAGAACAAGTTTCTCTGGCTTGATAGTGTCAAGAATTTCCAAACTATTATTGAATGGGAACATGTCCATCTTTGAAGTATTTTTCCTTTCCAATATTTTTCTATTGGAGCTTCCCTCATCCCTTTTATCGAGCATAATGATGTGAATTGAGCTTTAATGAGTTCTAATATGCAACGTCAAGCAGTTCCTCTTTCTCGTTCCGAAAAGTGCATTATTGGAATTGGATTGGAATGCCAAGTGGCTCTAGATTTCGGGGTTCCCGCTATAGCGGAACATGAGGGAAAGATTATTCATATCGATACTTACAAGTTCATTTTATTGGGCAATGGTTATACTCTAAGCACTCCATTAGTTATATATCAGCATTCCAACAAAAATACTTGAATGCATCAAAAAGCCCAAGTTACGTGAGGTAAATGTATTATTAACAAAGGACAAATTTTAGCAGATGGTGCTGCTACAGTTGGCGGTGAACTTGCTTTGGGAAAAAACATATTAGTAGCTTATATATTCCATGAGAAGGTTACAATTTTGAGGATACGGTACTCATTAATGAGCGTTTGGTATATGAGGATATTTATACTTCTTTTCATATACGAAAATATGAAATTCAGATTCATGTAAACCATAGTCCCGAAAGAATCACTAATGAAATACCACATCTAGAAGCCCATTTACTCCAAAATTTAGACAAAAATGAAATTGTGATGTTGGGATCTTGGGTGGAGATGGGCGATATTTTAGTAGGTAAATTAACGCCTCAGGTGACAAAAAAATCATCGTATGCTCTGGAAAATAGATTATTATGAGCCATACTCAGTCTTCAGGTATCCACTTCAAGGAAACTTGTCTAAAACTACCTATAGGTGGTAGAGGTTGAGTTATTGATGTGAGATGGATACATAAAAAGGTAAGTTCTATTTATAATCCATAAATGATTTGTGTATATATTTCACAAAAATGAGAAATAAAAGTGGGTGATAAAGTAGTTGGAAGACATGAAAATAAGGGTATCATTTCCAAAATCTTACCTAGACAGGATATGCCTTATTTACAAGATGGAAGACCAGTTGATATGGTCTTCAACCCGTTAGGAGTACCTTCTCGAATGAATGTAGGATAGTTTTTTGAATGCTCGTTGGGTAACCGGGGGTCTAGATAGACATTATCGAATAGCACCCTTTGATGAGAGATATGAGGCCTCGAGAAAACTAGTATTTTCTGAATTATATGAATCCAATAGGCAAACATCGAATCCAGTATTTGAACCCAAATATCTAGGAAAAAGTAGAATATTTGATGGGGGTTTGAACAAACCAGGGAAGCCTTATTATCTTGAAATTAATTCATCAAGTTGATGATAAAATCCACGAACATTGACAAGGGAGGATTTGGTGTTGCTCGCCAAAGGTGATCATTGCAGAACCAAACCTAAATTAGAGGATGCTTAATCTTTTTGATTGCTCGATCGAGAACTACGATCTTTGGCTTTGGAATTGAATCATTTCCTGAAAAGAACTTCTAGAAAAGATAGCAATCGAAATGAAATCAAATTTTTCTTCTATGATTGATATAAACATCAACAATTTTAAATTGTATCAGTTTCTCCTTAACTGTTTGGGCCAAAAATATCCTACCTAATGGAGTGATAATTGGAGAAGTGACAAAGACAAAGATTATCAAAACCAACAAACTTGAAAAAAGATGGATTATTTTGTGAAAGAATTTTTGAACTTATTATATAAAAAGTGAGATTTGTGTTTGTGAAAATTATGTGATGCATCATATTTGTATTTGAAATATATCGCAAATCTTTTAGATAAACTTTTATAATTTTACAAATTCAGAATGAAATCATTTAAAGTTCAAAACGAAAAATTATCTCATTTAATCGAATTGTATCAGTAACTCTTCCTTACCTACAAAAATCAATTTATATAAAAAGAAAAACAAATCAAGAAAAAAAAAGTAAAAAAAAAAACTAAAAGATATTTTGTAAAAAAACAAAACCATGATTCACGTTAATAATTTTGTAAAAAAACTTTTATACAAATGATCATTTGAAAAAAACTTAAAAAAGATCAATATCTAAGAAAATCAATTTATCAAAAAGAAAACAAATCAAGAAAAATAAAGTTCCGAACAATAGGCGTTTACACAGAATACTAACTTTTACAGTATTGATTGACATTCACCCCTTCAAGAGAATTTTATAAACCCCAACTTTGATTTGGTTTATGATAATATGTCGTGTTAAACAGAGATCTGATTCAAACAAACAAAGTAAACGCAACTAAATTCATATTATTAATAATAATATATCCTCAATGAAAATTACATATAACATAATAAAAGACCCATGTATCAAATAATCCCACACCCTCCAAAATAATAAACAAATCATCAAAAAGTCTTCTATGATATCATATCACATCAAAATAATACCCAGAATAAAAATCCCAAAGCCATGAGAAGACCAGCCTTGAAGCTTGAAGCAGAGCTAGTTGGTGCAACAGCTGGGCCTTCACGATCAAATAATCCCACACCCTCCAAAATAATAAACAAATCATCAAAAAGTCTTCTATGATATCATATCACATCAAAATAATCCCCAGAATAAAAATCCCAAAGCCATGAGAAGACCAGCCTTGAAGCTTGAAGCAGAGCTAGTTGGTGCAACAGCTGGGCCTTCACCTTCCTCAATATGAGAAGGAGAAGGAGCGGGAGAAGGAATCCCATTAAATATGTGCCTTCGAGACATAACCACTACAACCAATTTCTGACCCTTTTCACAGTGACCCTTTACTCCACTTATGAAATAAAAAGGACCTGATTTGTTTAGCTTCACCTTTGTATTCCCATCTTTGTACTCTCCAATTGGGTTTGATATGTTACAGCTTAAATAGTCATCTCTTGACACTTGTAAAACAGAGTCTTTTGCGCCATCATATTTCCAAACTAAAAATATAAAAACCCAAATAAACAAAATAAAAATTAACAATGAAGACAACAACAAATTGAATTATTATATATATAGAAGTCGAAAGAAAGAAATATACCAAGAGTGTCACCAATTTTGAAGCGGGAATTTTCTGCCCATTTGTTGAGAGATTGGGATTCAGAAGATGGGATTGTCCATGAGTCTGTTTTGCCTCCAACTATTATCTCTCTAGCTTCCGAGAAGCTGAAGAGAAGGAATATGAGCTGAACAAGAGAAGAAGATGAAATAAGCAGTTTTGTACCGAAGGAGACCATTATTGTCCTTTATTTGTAAGAGCACTGAAAGAGTATGTGAGTGAAAGAGAGTAAATGTGAGTGAAGAATGGCCTTTTGGTTGATTTATATAAAGATGACAGTGAAGAAAAAGTATCCGTTACTAAATAGTAATAACAGTGTGGTACATTGGAAACAGTAAAATGAACAGCTGGTTTTAATGGCTATTATTTATTTTGGTATTTGTTTATAGCCGTTACTGGTATGCATTATGAAAAGATAAGGTCAAAAGGAAGTAAACGGTCAAATGTAACTGAAAAGTGAATTCAGAAGTTATAATTAAGCGTGACCATGCGTGTCGATGCCATATTTCCTGAACTAGAGTTCTTTGCCATGAGTCTGTCTTGGAATTACAAATAAATTAAATATTTTATTAATTATTATAAATTTTATTTAATTTAATAATAAATTTTATTATGAGTTAAAATATAACGATGTTAAATTTAATTTAATAAGTTGCAACATCATTATATACATATAAAATTACTCCATTATATTATTTAAAGAATAATTTTATTTAATAATGATAATAGGTAGTAGATTTTACTATTTTTATTTTTAAAAGTTATATAATATTAAATTATGAATTAAAATATTTAATTATTTTGATATATATATATATATTTTGTTTTATAAATATCAATTTCTTAATAATATTATTAAAATGTAATTAATATTAAGAATTATGATAACAATAACACAGTTATTATATCAATATATTTAATCAAACATGATAAGAAAGTTAAATTATTAAATAAAACAATAGAAAATAGAATAATAAATATAACACTTTTAATAAAAATTTATAAAGAATAACATGAAAGAGCACTTGAATTATAATTATTTAGACCTGTTAAATGTTAAACGTCGTCTAATTAAACATAATTCAATATTTTTTATTGTTACAAGTTTTAGAGGTATTATTTTTGATAATTTCCCAAATTATATTATTTCTAAATTTTTAAAAAATATAATTTGGTTCTTACAAATTTAAAACTTTACACATATGTTTATAATGTGTTAAATTATATAATTTAGTCAACAAATTTTTAAAATTTTATATATATGTCCCAAACTTTTAAATCTCAAATATGCATATTAGTAACTAAGTTAGGTCCTATGTATTCATTTTTTAAAATTTGAGATAAATCATATAATTTTAAAGTTTAATACCCATACGTTAAGTTTTAAAAGTTTGATAACTAAATCATTCATTTAAAATTTGTGTAGATTGATGTATGAATTTTCCCAAAGTTTGGTAATTAATGGAGTAATTAAACCTAATAAGAATAATAATGATAATAAAAATTAAATTTAATGAAAAAATACTAAATACTCACGTATTTGTTATGCATATGCCATTTACGCACAAAAGTTTATTTTGCTACATCTCATACCATAAATAGTGAGTATAATATGTAAAAAACAATTAGAGTGAGTACAAATTTGTATGTCTTTAGCTTTTTTCATGAAAAGAATTTGAAGTTCAATATGTTGGAATAATTGTATATATGCAAATTGTACTTCTGACTCAAATGGATATCTAGGCCTTACAAGGGAGGTGGATACGTTAACCTATGCAATCTTTTTGTGAGCTCTATTCAAATTATACCAAGCATGTCTCACAATGTGAATTAATCATATATCACATTAGAAATTAAATACAATAAAAAACAATTAGCTTCAATCAACACACCAAGGAAACTACCAACATACAAGAAAAACTACAAGCTCCTACCTAAGCTAGCAATATGCATTAACATGAAAAATAGCATATAACATGTGAATTGGGAAAACATTCAAGAAAAGTTGTAAATGATTTCCAATCAATTCAAGATAAAACAACAAAAGTCAACATGCTTAAATAAACACACCCTAAAAACAACCAGTAGATGATAAAGAATAATTTGTGATAAATACACTAGTGATAGTGTGCCTTACAAACTCATATCCAAGCTAGCAATATGCATTAACAAGTCAAACAACACACAACATGTGAATTAGGTAAATGATAATTGTACTCTCACAACATAAGATTATACATAACATAACATGTAATGAGATAAACCCACATAGCATCTAGTTTTTATATGGTAAGATTATTGGGTTTCTTAAGATAACCATTCAACATTAAATAATTCACTACAAAGTAAATAAATAGTACACAATACACAATTCAATAAAAGTATAAACATAAATATCTCTATCGGTCTAGATAATTTCCCTAACTATGACTAAATATAATTAAACATATGTGAATTATACTTCTAACCAAAATAGGCATTTAGGACCTATAAAAGGGATGGATGTACTAACCCATAGAATCTTTTCATGAGCTATATTCCCACTGTGCTAAGCAGATCTTAGAACATGAATTAAGCATATAGCACATTGAAAATACAAAAAACAAATGCTTAAATAACACACTAAAAAAACCACTAGTAGATAAGAAAGAATAATCTATGATAAACTCACTAGTGATGGTGTGCCTCATAGGCTCCTATCTAGGCTAGCAACATGAATTAACAAGCCAAGCATCATACAACATGTGAATCAAGCAAACATACTAGAAAAGCTATAAATGATCTTCAATCACTTAAAGACATCCTATGAGTGAACATAATTGATAAATGAAGATTGCACTCTTATAACATACGATCACACATAGCATAACATATAATGAGGTAAACCTACATAAGATCCAGCACTTATGTGGTAACATTCTTGAGTTGCTCAAGGAAACTACTCAACAGTAAGCAATTTACTAAAGAGTAAATCAACATTATATAACTCGGTTATAGTATAAACACAAATACCTCTGCCAGTCAAGACACATATCCCAACTATGTTTGCTTTCCTCCATCAATGTTAACACATCACTTGATATAAGTAGATCCTAGCTCATCCCCAAAGTTCCATCACCGCGTGATGTGATCAACCATTAATGGCTCAATCTTCTAACTTGCATACATAGACCCGTAACACCTAGACAACACATAACACACACACTTATAGATTCCTTACCTATTTACCATATTATGACCTCATAACACCCAACCGATACACAATACCACATCGTATAGACTCCTTACCTATGGAATCTATTGCATCCTTGCAACTACCAACTAACACATGGCATACAATCATATAGACTCTTCACTTATGAGAACTATTGCACTTTTGTAACTATCAGTCGCGTATGACACTAACCAAATAGGCTTCTCACCTATAGAAATTGTTGCACTCTTATAACTACTAGCCGACATATGACAATACAACATTGAGAGATATTCCTTGAAATGACACGAGTTTTAACTTTCCAACAAGCATTTTAACTCTCAACAAAACCTCAATCCATCTTACATTTTTCACTCAACCTATTATTTGAGAAAGATGAGAGAGACTTTCATATCATGTTCTATGTCCTACAACATTACACACTATTTTTTAGGCCCAACACTTAGAATGAAAATGGTCCAAGATAGGATCAGGGAAGTATGGTGCCAAATGAAAAGAGCTTTCCCCCCAATACAGGCTAAAGAAATTAGAGATGGAGAAAAGAATTTATAGAAAAACTTAATCTCTTGGACTCTCGCTAACTACGTCGACGAGCCCTTACCAACCATGATAGCAAGGGTAATAGCCTCCATAACAAAGGTAATATCATTACACTTTTCCAACGAATTTACCAACCATGTAAACGAGTACCATAATGAGAACATCTGTTAGCAAGCAAAAAAATTATTTTAAACATAGAGAAATGTTGAATTCCCAATGAAAAAACACAACAATAAACAAAGTTTCCAATGGGACAACACAACAACAAGCGTCCAACAATTCAAACTATATGAAAATAAGAGAGAGTGTGTGAACAAGAAAACATGAAACTTGTCTTAAGTGATTTAGAACATGCAAGTTTACATAATCATGTACAAGTGATAAGTAAGTTAAGAACTAGGTCCATCATACCCACGAAGATTGGTAACAATGTATACTTCTAATTAGTAGTTTATTAGTAAGTTAGTTAAAATTAGTAAAATATGGGATTTTTATTGTTTTTGAATAAAATAATATAAAATAATAAAAGTGAATTGCAAAGGAGTTATGAGAAATATGTAATCATGTGACTATATTTACCACTATCCTATATATAGTTTAATTAAATATGTCATGAATGATATTAGTTTCTTAAGTTCTAAATCACTTTTGTAAGTCCTATAGTCATTTGAGTATTTTGTTGGAATTTTCATGTGCAAAACACGAAGTCTATATATTTTAATTAGTGTATTTGTCTTACTTTATGTAAGGTAAGTTACTGATGATCAATAATACACACAAGCACATAGTTGGGTACACTTTGTATACGAGCATGTTTACACATACCACCGGGTTGGTTTTTGTAATGTGCATTCTAAGTTAAGTATTGCAATTTTAATTTTATTGCATTTGTGGGTATTTGTGAAAAGATACTCAACATTTTTTTAAAATAGAAAATCAAATTTTTGGGTGTCTAGCTGGACCCTAATGAGGCCTCGACAAGTGATCATTGAGGCCATAATGGAGTACCCATGTGGTTGAATTTTTTTATAAATACCCCTATCTTTGGGTTCTTTATTCAAAAAAGAATTTACCAAAGCTATGTCAATTTGACATCTCATTTTTATATTTTTGGATCACTATCACCTTGAGTATATTTCAGTATTAGTGATTAATGGCTATGTGAGTGACATCGTGCTTTTGAGTAGTGAGTGCTCGAGGTGGTGTTAATTAGTGAGAGTAAAATAGCTTTCTTAAGCTGTGAGTGCTCAAGACTATTTTCTAGTGAGATATGAGCAATATTGTGCTTTTTGGGATTGAGCTCCCAAGATAGTGATTACTAGTGGTCGTGGTTGAGGTGTTTCCCACGTTGCTTGTACACATTGTTGATCGATGGCTTCTAATCACACAGTTGTGTGTGTGTTGGTTTTGGAGGAGAGGTGGATCTGTGTGCTAGATCAAGTAGTTACAGAGGTAGCAATGGAGGGTAGCAATAGGTAGTTAGGATAATATAATCCCAAATGATAAAAATATTTGTGTTTATGCTTTTATTGATTTGTACCTGTTTATTAATTTTAGTGGTTTGTTTCCTGTCGAGTGGTTTCCATAAGAAAGCCGAGGATGTTACCACATATGCATGAATTCTATGTGGGTTTACCTTGTTATATATGTTGTTTTGCATGATTTAGTGTTGTGTTAGTATAATTTAAGTTTCTATTATGTATATACTAACATACTAGATTTAGACTCTAATTAGAATGCATATTTCATTTATGTTATTGCAGGCCTTTTTTCCTTTCCTTGTAGCATGCCCTTAGCTTTCTATTTATTTCCATTACTTTCTAGTTTCGTGTGATTCTCTAAAAATTTAGTATCTCCTTACCCTGATTATGTACCCTTTTTCAAACTCTTTTCTTTTGTATTCAATGTTTTGTATGATTGCATACTATGAGAATACAATCATCATTTACCAAATATGTTCATACCTATGAGGTCTTAAAGTGATTGAAAATCCTTTATAGTTTTTCCAATATGTATGCCTGATTCACATACTGTGTAATGTTTTTTATGTTTATGCATATTTCTAGTCTAGATAGGACCCTGTGAGGTATACCATCACTAGTGTGTTTACTATAGATTTATCTTTCTTATATATTGGTTGCTTTAGTTATTTGTTGAATTAAGTAAGTTGTTTTTTTTATTTTTGCTATGCTATATACGTAATTCATGTTGTGAGGCCTGATTGGTCGAGTTGAAATTGAGATTTCAAAACTATTCTATGGGTTGGCATTTCCATTATTATCTTGGATGCCTATTTGGGTCAGAAGAATAGTTGACCTTTATGGATTAACCACTTAGGTGCTCGATTCTAGGGCTCTATCTACACATACACACACCTTGTATGTTTGTGTCCTTTGTCTCCAGTGAGGTGAGCTATTGTTGTTCCATGAGATTGTTTATCTCCATGAACTTTTGTTGTTTATATGTTCCCTATTTTCTTGTTCATGCATATCTCTTTCTCAATACTTCTTTGTCTTGTATAGTATTGTATTATTTGTTACTATGTCCAGTTGGTTGATCCATTACTAGCATTATCCTCTACTAGTTGCTTTAAAATGATTTTTATGTGTGTGCTTTGCTTATTTCTTACTTCTTCTATTGTGGCTTTTTGTATGAGTATCACTCACATGATTTCATCATATAGTGTCAAAGTATTAGGATTTTACTTTCTATAGTCTTGTCATTCACATGCTTGTCATATAGATTGCATCTCTTCTATTTTACTAGGTTCTTCTTTCTTGTACCTAGTATGTTTAGTATTGGTTCTCTATTTGTCTCTTATTGTCTAAAGTTCATATTTTGCTTGCTCTTCCTTCTCTTGTGCTTTTAGTTGTCTTTTGGGTACATGAGTATTTCTTCTCTTCTCTCTATACTGTGCTTGTTTGGGTTTTCTATGTACATCTATATAACATATAGATTACTTACCCATCTTTATAAATCTTAAATTACATGCATCATTGTGACTAGACTTGTGGGTTTAATTGGCATTCATAGTGTTTAGGATGTTCGCCTTATCTAAGCATATCTCTTGTTTCTGTGTTAGAACGTGAGTCTTCCTCACATGATTAGATGTTTCATTAGAATCTCTTTTTTCTTCTCTCTCTTAAGGTGTTGCTTACTAGTTAGTCTATTTCTTTCCTTCTATTGACTAATGATAATGTGATTGTTGTCGATTATCCCTTTTGAGGTAGTAGTGTGTAGTTTGTTACAGTTGATCTCTATAGAGGCAACATTGTAGGTTTATATTGATGATCTCTTTTAAGGCACATTCTTGTCTTTTTGGCCTATGATCTCCTTTATCGCACTTGTTTGTTTTTTCTATTGTATTTCTTGATATTGACTATTTTATCCTTTTACCAGCATGTTTCTTATTTGTGAGTTCTTCTTAACATGCTTAGTATACTTCCTTGCTGTGTATTGTTTGTTTTCTATTATGAAGAGATGCTTTTGTTTTGAGAGTGGATGATGCATATCATCTTTATTTCCTGACATGTATACATTTAGAGGGAGAGGTGTGTCTCAAATGTATAGTGCTAGGAGGAGTGTTTTGTTTGTTATTAAATCTTTGGTGTTTGTCTTATTTAGAGTTATTGTTATGTTGTTATGTTCATGTGATGCTTCCTTACATTTTGTTTCTTCATGACATCACTTTGTATGAACCATGCATAAATAGGACTATTAGTATGACATATTGCATCAATTGTATGCATTCTCTTATTTCACACGTGATATTATGTTTTAACCAACATTGTTACCTTGAAATGCTTTATTGCATGCTTCTTGTATGTAGTTTTTTGCTTGTTTTTTATTATTTAGATGCATGAAACATGTTTTCTTTGGTAGACTTGGATGTCTTTCCTTATATGTGTGCATAGTATGGGATGAGGTTGCAATATTGAATCCATCCAAGTATTGATGGGAGAAGATAGTTGAGCCACTAAGAGTGTGTAGATAATTGGACTCATAATCAACTTCTTATTACTGATTTGTTGGCACGTTTATGTGCCATTGGTGTTTGACTATCCATCATGTTCATGTGTTATAAGTTCATTGCAAAGTCCCTTATGCCCTCCCACAACACGTAGAGATATGAGGATCCATGCTATGTATCATATTAGGGAGATTTTTTTCTGTCTACACTTCTCTTGGTTTGTCTATGCATTTATTTTGGTTTTTATTGCATGTTTCTACTTTTATGTTGTCTCGGTATTGTTTTGTGTTCATCTTGCATGACTATTAGTATTGCATTCATTTCTATTTGACTTCTCTCTTACATATAGGCACATGGTGTGTTGTGCTTGTGCTTTGTTGGAATTTCCATGTCAAAAATGGGGAAAAGTGTACATAACTTGTGTTTGTTTATACATTTGTTTGTTTGTTAATGTGTTGTTTCTTTCATGGGATGGTGAGTGTAGTTTGCACTGCATCTGAGTTGCCTTATATGCATATACTTAGAGAGGGTGTTCCATATGTTTAAGTGGAATGTTAAATGAAGTTAGATTGAGTTGTGTACTTTGCATGTTTTTTTACTACTTGTTTAACTGTGGTTTGCCCATTGGTGGTACCTGTGTAGGGTTAACACGATAGTATCTTGATAGACCAACGAGTTTCAGAAAATTCACTTCAACTATGAGTAATGAGTATTAAATAAATAAATATTATAAATTGGATTATGGGAGTGTGTGACTTGAACTATTGATTAGACCATGTAGAATATATGTTTTTATCTGCCACAATTGAATTCATAATCAAAATGTATCTTTGTTCTAACCACAATGTAAGCCCATAAGAGGATAGGCTAGTTCGTTTGAATATAATCTTTTCTTTAATTAAACTTGACTTTGTCGTGTATTAACAGGGTCTATAGGATCCATTAGAAAGAGTATGTGATGTGGCATAATCAATTCTAGATTATGCTCTATATATTTCATTTATTGTATAGTATGGAAATGTATTCATTTCCTCTACATTGACTTGTTTTATTAGACTACCACAGAGAAACAAAGGATCTAAAGAAAAATAGAGGATAAACTATATTAGTAACATGTAAATCCATTATATGTAAAAAGTCTTGATATTCTTGGAGAAAATTTTCAATTATAAGGTTTAAGACGATCCAGAAAGCATGTGATCATGATCAAATTTTTAGGCCTACTTAGGTATTGAGCATTTCTCTGTAAGAACTAAATTCTTTGCAATGAATGGTTTTCGAAATTCCAAAAAGGAAATCTAATAATTTTTTTCTTACATAAAATAATTTGTATATGTATGGATAGCATATCAATTTTTTATATGGATCTATTCGGTTCATTTGATTTGTGCTCAAGCCTGATGATGAAAAATTATCATGTCTAGCTCTTTTAGGGGATGGATCAAGAATAATTCACCTATCCTAATAACAAAAGAACTTGACTTGAATGATCATGTATTAAGAGCTAAGTTGGCTAAAGGAGTGGGTCATAATTATTGCGAAGAGTCTGCATGATCCAATGACCTTTTATATATTTTTGGTAGTTATTTTAGGTACTAATATGTATAATGTAGGTTTAGCCATTCTCAAACCATCAATGATTAGAGAACCCATGTATCCTTTTGCAACTCCTTTGGAGATATTACCTTAATGGTAACTTTTTCCCATATTTCAAATTCTTCATACAATGCCCAATAAATTACTGGTCGTTCTTTTAATGGTTTGAGTACATGTGGGATTATTAATAGTACCTTTTTTGGATAATGTTAATAAATTCCAAAACCCATTTCATCACCTAGTAACGATAATCTTTTTTTATTGGTAATGCAATAGCTTTTTGATTAGGTATTGGGGCAATATTGCTTGTTGATAAGCCTTAACTTTAGTTCTTTTTTAATTATTATTTTAAATGGATTCTATTGTGAAATAAAAAAAGTATCACAACGTGTGTATCTAGGGAATAGTTGCTTCAAAGTGAATTTTCACTAGATGCATGTTTTTTATAAAATAATCCATTAAACATAAAAATTTATGCAAAATGATTTTCGGTTTCTAGAATGTCCAATATATGTTTTACTTCTTCAATATGAAAATAATTCATTTTCATAAGATCTTCTTGATTGTTATTTGAAAGGTCTAATAATATATGTTTATTGGACCTTTTGAGGTAATTATAGATCCTAGGGGGCAATTTTGATTGGTCAATAAAAATATAATTCAATGTTGTTTCCTTTTTTATTTTTATTGGTTTAGTCAATCCACCATGAAAGGTAAAAAAGATAAAGGTATTTTTATTGATTGATTTCTAAATGGAAGTTTTCTTCTTCTACATGTAAAAAAGGAATCAATAAGTCAATCAAATTCCAAGAGGCCTCATGAAGTGCTTATTTAGGAGTTAAACTTCCATTTGTGCATATTTTGAGAAAAAGTATCCCTTGTTTTTCATTCCCATTCGCATAAGAATGAATACTATAATTTACATTTTTAATAGGCATGAATATAACATCTATAGGATAACCTCCATCTTGAAAGTTTTTTTTGGAATTTTTATACAATATCCACGATTCTGCTCGATTCGGTAATTCAATATACAAATTAATTTGTTCTATTTGGTTAGCTATATGTCGTGTATTATCAATGATTTCCTAAACAAATTGGGATAATTTGAGAAGTTTTGATTGAATCATGATCCAATGATGAAAAATAATTGAATAATCATTCTATGATGAATGAAAATAAAATGAATAAACGTTTGTATTGTGTTATATGTATAACAAGTATATGCTATATAATCAAATATAAAAAACTCTGGAGTATTTCACAAATTTGTAATAAACCTGTGAAGTGGCGTAAAGTTTTGTTGTTGAAAGATCTAAAACTGAAAAGAAAGTTTTGGGCTTTTATGAAAATAGAATTATAATGAAATCAAAAGGTATCCATTAAACATAGTCTAAAAAAATAGATCAAGCCATGTATCCGTTAGTGATATAATCTAATAGGAAAGAAAGGGTTGGGAGTACCATTTTTGTAAACATGAATAGATATATCTTTATTTATTATTTTTAACATTTTTTTAACAATCAATTACACACACAAAATTCTTTATCCCCCAGCTTTGAGGGAAGGTTTATCTTTGCTGAAAAGCTGTTCTATTTTTATTTTGTTAAAATAAAGTGTATATACCTATTCAAAAGTCTAATATAAATGATTCACTATTCACTTAGTTTGTGGACCATAATCATTATGTAGGAGAGATGGTTGAGTGGATGAAGGCGTAGCATTGGAATTGCTATGTAGTCTTTTGTTTGCCTAGTGTTTGAATCTCTCTCTTTCGGTACATTTCACCTAATTCACCAACATTACTGATGATAATATATCAAATAACAATTGATACTATTAGTCTAATCCAAATATGCTATGCTATGAAAAATACTAGGAAAAAATGGACAATGAATGAAAATTCTACCAATCTACGATACATGAATGGGAGAAATATTTCTAGAACCCTAACCCTTACAACAAAACTTTTTTCATAGATAAAGGAAAAAGCAAAATTGTATGAACCTTTGTTTGTTATTTTCATTAGGTTTAAGTTTGATGAGAATAATATTCTACAACCAACAATTCATTTATTTTCAACCCAATCCATTTACTATCTATTATTTGATTAACTAATTCTTTATATTTAAAATGATGAATGTTCAAATGCTTTGGAAATTCCTCATGGAAAGCTGAATCAAGATAATTTTGAACCAAAGCCCTAGATTTTTTTTCATCCTTCATTGTAATAATATCTTGATTTTTGTAATGACAAATTGATATATCTACTATATGACCATTAACGAAAATATGTCTATGGTTAACTAATTGATAGGCATAAGGTTTGGTCGAAGCCATATCCAATCGAAGAAGGATGTTATCCAAACGTATTTCAAGTAGTTGTAGTAAAACCTAACCTATTGACCCTTTGGCTTTTCCGGCAATACAAACTTATTTAAGTAATTATTACATTGTAATACCACAGTAAAAGCATAATTTTTGTTTTTCTTCTAAACGAATACGATATTGGGATTTTTTACTAAGGTGTGATTGGTTTCTAAAATTGCTTTCGACTCTAGGCTGTTTACTAGATAGTCCCTGTAAAGCCCTCAGACGACGTATTTTTTGAAATGAGGTATTTTGTAATACGATATAAATGCTCCTTATTTTATTGAAATTTCATAAACCTAAATTCAAACTAATAAATTAAAACTAAACTAAATAAGAAATTAAAGAAATCAAAATTTAGTGAACCACTATAATACAAAGAAAAATTAGATGAATTCTATCAATATTTGGATCTTATTATTCTTATATGTATCTATTAGAGTATGTATATTTATTAATATATATACCTATAAATATTTGAATATTTTTATTGTATATATACATATTAATACATATTATCTAATTTACTTATATTAGTATATTAGATTAGTCTATTAGATAATTTTATTTGAATATATTAATAAACATGGAATATGAATTTGAATAATTTATTTAAATAATTTAAATAATATAATAATATAAAAAGAATATAATATATACATAGATTCAAATTAATTATGTAACATTAAATGAATTTCAATGAAAAATGAAATAATATTTAAAAAAAGTTCAAAAACTAAAATAAAGAATATTAAAATAAAAAATATTAAATTAAACTATTAAAAGTTAACAATAAAATAGAGAAACTAAAAAACTAAGAGTTCTTTTCTTGATTAATTTGTTCTACAGTGGTTGAACTCATATTTATAAGTTGGTCTTGGGTAAATGGAGAAGAGACTTTTTCAATATTTTTTATTTCACATTCTCATCTGAAGATAAAAAAAAGAGATGGAAAAAAATGATTATCGAATCAAATCGATGACCATCACATTAAAAATACAATACTCTAACATCTGAGCTAAGCGAGCTTATGTAACATAAATTATACACATATAAGAATTTAGTAAACTACCATGACTATTAATTATGAAGAATGAATATAGTATAGAAAAAATATAGAATTTCAAATAAATAAGATATATTGGATATTTTAATACTATACAACATAACAATGTAGGAATAAATTAATAAATTAATGAAATAAATAATGGCTAAACTAACAATAGAATTAAATAAACAATTTTTTAGTTCTTTTTCTTTATTAAAAGATATACTCTACAAGTGGATAAGAAGAAAATGAAATGAGAAAGAAAAGTGTAATTCATGGAAATGCAATCTAGATAATAATGAAACGTCCCTTTGTTTTTATTCATAAAGGTGAAAAATAAAACAAAAAAAAAGAGTTTAGTGTTCAAGTATTCAAAATAACACTCTAAACATGATAGAAAAATAATATATATAAAGTAGGGGTATGTATAATAATATCTATGTATCCATATATATATAGATGGATTCTATTCATATTTCATATATAGAATATACTAATTAATATATCTATATCCATATTGAATTTCGGATACAAAAAAGATAGAATATTTTATGATTAGGCAAAATAGGAGTTTCTGATAGAAAAAAAAGGTAGACAAGAAATCCAAATAGTAAAAAAAACTTTTCAATATGGAACAACTATTTAATGAACTAAATAATTTGGCATTTCTAATATAGCATAAGTATATATATAATAGGGGTAAAGAAAAAGGAGAAAGGCATGATAACATAACACTAATTACCAAAAAGAAAAAAGAAAGAATGGGGGTACGGTGAAGTTAGTAGACGTTACAATTTAATTAGATTGAGCCTTGTTATTGAAACCTACCAAGTGAGAAATTTCAAGTTTAGAGAAACCCTAGAACAAAAATGGAAAATCCTTAGACAAATCTAGTTTTCTAATTCTGAAAATAAATAAGGGTTCAGAAAGCAATACAAAGGATAGGTGCAAGACTTAATGGAAATTGTACTTATAACAAAAAGAGTTGGCTGCATTGAGTTAGTAAAGGAATCCTTCCATCAAAACTTTCAAAAGGATGAAGAATACCCTCTATATATGGCATACGTAATGAAATACTATTTGAAAATAATTAAGGATGACCTAAATCTTTTTTTATTCATTGATATGAAAATAGAATCGAATATGCATTGATCGAATCATTTATTCCATAATAATCTAATAGATTTTTTGAATAATTGATTAATTGGATGAGAATAAAGATAGAGTCCTATTCTACATGTCAATATTGATAACAATGAAATTTATAGTAAGAAAAAAATCTGTTTACTTTAGAAATCATGAGGACTCAAGTCCCTTTATCCCTAAAAAGGCTTATTTGATTCCCTAATTATTTATCCCCTCATTTCTTTCATTAATAGTTCAAAATTTGTTATGTTTCACATTCATTCTAACTATAATCTTTTGCATTCATAAATTTATTTTATCAATAATTTTTTTCTTAACACAAACCCTGTGATACATATGATATGCGGACAAGTGAATATTTTTGAGCAAAAGTAATTCCAATTTCAAATCATAATGATTTACAATACATATTATTCTTCATAGGTGAATGAAACTTTTGAAGTTTCATTTTGGAAGATCCAAAAATTCCATAAGGTTTGGATAAAACATTGGAATCCCTTTTTATCTTTTTAATTGACATAGATCCTAGTTATCTATTAGAATAAGGATGGTGCATTGTCAATGGTCAAGATAACTTAGTTGGTAGAGAAAAGGATTGAAAATCCTCGTGTCACCAATTCAAATCTAATTCTTGGCACATGAGTCGTTTGTATGAGTATCTATTCTACAAATTCATTGGTATGGGTTGACATACATATTCATTAAGAGTATGAAATCATAATAGTAAAAATCAATATACATATTTATCCATTTCAAGGTATGGATATATACCTCTTTGATTTCTAGAATATTTAGAGATGAGTCAAAGTATATGTATAGAAAATATGTAAAAGAACTCGATTTTGTTTCCTCTTCTTTTTTTTATTTATTCATGCCATATTTCCTCTCATTCAAAAAGAAGGTTAATACTTCATACATATTCAACAATATTTTGGTTGAACATACTTCTTTAGCAGGGTTGAACGGTGTTACTAGCCAAGAAGTATCTTAGATGTAGTACAAATAGAATCTATCCTCATTAATCCTTTTATTTCTTTCCATAGGTGGTTCCCAACCATAAAGTGAAGATACCTATAATAAGGTCTTAGGCATACTAAGTGTATCTACTGATCGACTTTGATTCCAAATGAAAACACGTTTATTTATTTATGGATCTAATTATCTACTTAGCGAAAATATGAAAAATTAAAATTTCATAAGTGGCCAAGCAACCAATCACTTGTAAGTACATTATAGCAAAATATAAAAATCAACACATGAGATTTTTATGTGGGAACAATCTAGGCCACACTAATAACCTAAGAGAAAAACCATCGATCTATCGAACCATCTCACTATTTACTATGAAAAATAAGTATCCAATTACAAGACTAGGACTCAAACTACCCACCAAGGTAATGCCCCCAAGTAATATACTTATAAGCCATTCTTTCATCATAGTCTCTACAATAAAGGTGCTTGAATATAGACTATGTTTCGACAAACTCGAGTCACATGAGTTAATCGAATCCACACTACTGTCACCCAAATAGTTAGCACATAAAAACAAGTGAAAGTATGTGTCCTATAGAAAATTCAATAATTAATAACCCTATCTAGTTGATTTAAGAAAATTCAATAATTAACAACTATAAATGTTTGATAAATTAACTTATTGAAAAAACCTACTTCAATAGTTTTAGCAACAAAAAAAAAGAGAGAGAACAAAAGATGAAGAGAATAAGCACAATTAAACTCTTGTGTGGTTGGTTTCAACTGTATACTTAGGTTTATATTTATAGAATATTTTGAAACATTTTAGATCAAAGTAAAATTACCATCTTTTTTATAAAATTAGTTAAATGAGTTTTAAGAAATAAGGACAATATAATGAAATTCCAACCTAATTCATATTAAAAATAGTTTTTAAAATCAAAGTCATGGTTACTAGATATATCTAATCAAGTACTCGATCGATTGAATGTTCTCTCAATCGATACAGTGTATTAAATAATTAATTGTCAAAGAAATGGATTGATATAGTCATTAATCTTGATCGATCTAGTCATATAAATAATTAATTCAACGGGTAATATAGCTTGATCAATCTAGTCACTACTTGATCGATCGAGTAGTCTATTTTCATATTGTTCCTATGTGTCTAACATGCATAGGAATATAGATATACCTGAGATGTGGTTGTTGAGGCTCAATAGTTTTTTTTAGCTTAAAAATATTCTTCTAAGAAACACCTAGAAATTAGAATTACAATTATATGTTTTGTTCACAAATATCACCAACACTCACATAAATATTACAATGTGAAACCCATGTTTATTTTGTTTAGAAGTGTTAACTTTATAACTATTTTTAAATATGTGATTTTTGAGAAGTACACATTACTCTGTCTTTGTGATAAAATTGTGTTAGATGATGGACGCATCATATCACTTGTGTAATCACATTGAGCTAAAGCAAATGGGTAACATTTCTTTTCTTTTTTATTTATCTTTAATTTACATTTGATACATTGAGAACAATGTAGATTATAGATTGGGGTGGAAGAAAAGTTCCACACCAATATAGGCACTTTTAAATTTTTTTATTAACTTGTGTTTAATTTTGTTTGCTTTTGTTTAGTTTATCTTAGTTGTTGAGGGATAATTAGGTTCAATTAAATTTTTTTTGGTGAAATTATTATACTTTTAGTTGATTTAAAGCGAATGATTGAGTCTTTTGCATTGTTGAATTGATGTCTTATACATATCATAGAGTATTGTAATAATTAGTGTTTTTCTATCATCGTTTGTGTTTCATATTTGAATGTTGAGATTGAGATAAACAAAAAATTAGTGTTTAGGAATCAAATAGTATAGACATTTGTGTGAGAATATTTTGAGCCTATAAGCATTTTATTCTAAGTGATAATATTTTTTTCTACTCATTTAAACACTTTTATTATTAATTCAAATTGTTACATGATTTATATTGGTTTTGCACTGAATGTTAGAACTTTTAACATCTTATGAAGAATTATATACTTAATTTTATTGCTTGATTGAATGATTTAAGTATAAATTGAAAGTGTATGTCTATTTCATTCATCCTTAAATTGCAAAAAATATATATATAAGGTTCCCTAAAGCCAACAAAAAGAGCCAAAAATTTGTCATTCACTAAATACACATATATACATGGGCCCACTTTCTAAAACAATAGTACAAAAAAAGAGAGAAAAATAAATAATATAACTAATTACTATGACACCAAAGTTCTTCAAGTTGTGCTATGGTTATTACAAAATAAAAATACGAAATAAATCCCGTTAAAGTTAATGCATTTTCATTTATCTTAAGGCATATACTTGACATTTATGGTTGATAATTTTAAATGATGCATGAGAATAGTAATGTGATTTCTTCATGGATCCTATCATTTTATTCCTTTCATGAGATCAATGTTACACACCTTTTGAGCCTTATTTTTTAATCATATGCGAATCTATTAGTTCCTTTCTTTACAAAAATTCTATTTGCGTATATATTTGTTGAATGCTTGAACCTATAGGATCAATGTGATATTAAGAGTATATGAATTTTGAGGATTAGATTCAAAGTGAATTTGGATTCCTAACACGTAGATTGGGTGAGTCAAAGTTGATAAATTTTTGTAATAGAACATGAATTTGTGATTTGTAACTTATTTTTACAATAAAATGTGATCCTTTCGGATATTAATTTAACTTATGCTTGAGATTTTATTACAAACTAATAAGAGGCTAAAGCATGAAATTTTTTTTTATTTTAATTTTTTGCTTTGTTATTTTTTTTCTGTTATTTCTTTTAGATTTTACATTTTAAGATTTTGTGAATATTATCACTAAAAACCCTCACAAGACTTAAACTCATCCAATACGACAACCTAAGGATTTAAAGGTTTGTTGCATATGCTAAATGCAATCATGTCAATATACAAAAGTGATTTAGATTAGTTTAATTTAGCTTATTTATTTTTTTAAGTTTTTTTATCACTTTCCTTACTAGAGGCTAGCAAGAAGCTAGTTGAGGGTTGTGATGGGTGCTTCAAAATCAGTAATATTTTGTGGTTTATTTTCATTTAAATGTAATAAATAGATTTTAATATGCATGATTTTGTCATTATTTAAGCAAATCTATATGGTCGGAATCATGAGTATATTATGCTATATTTCATGTATTTTTAACTTCAAATTGGTAAATTAATCACCAAATGAAGAATCGTATCAAAAGAATAATACATGTAAGGCTTACATGTTGATAACTCTACAAAATTAGATTTATTTATCTACTTATAAACCACTTATTCACCTTATTATGTGTTAAAATATCATGAACAAGATTAATTTGTATTTAATATGGCAATGTAAATGAAAAGATATCAAACAAATGAAAAAAAGGCAAATATGAGGACAAATACAAAATTACAAGGTCTACTAATCGATCGAGGGGTCATTACTCGATTGATCAAGAATAGAATTGATCGATCAAGTGATGAGGATTAAAATGAGTAAGCAATAAATTAAATCTCAACCATTTCATTATAGTAATAAGAATCCTAATCCTAATCTAATAAAGATCAATTTTAGATTATTTAAAGCACCGTAGTGAGGTTATAAACAAACAATTAAGAGATACAAATAGACAACACATAATTAAGAATTAAAACCCTAGCAGCTACCAAGAAGAAAAAATTTCAAAAGGAGATTAAAGGAGACTCAACTTTGTGATAGATTTAAGGGAAGATTAGTGCTACAAATCAAGAGATTGAGTGTATCTCTTCTTCTCCTTTCTTTATTAATTTTGTTGTCTTTCTTTATTTAATACCTAAGCTTTATGAATATAATTATCTCTAGGTAAGTTATTAATCTAGAGGTCATATGAGCCTAATTTTCTACATGTGATGATATAATATTTTACCTTAATTGTTATTGTTATTGCAATTCAATTATATTATTTAATCTTATTTTTATGTTGTTAATTGTTTGGCCAATAATTGATTTATAGAGACAATTAAATAGATTTGGAAAAATTATTTAAATATTTGTCTTGATCAAATAACATGCATAGTTTATAGGCAGAAATGTATGATTCTTATGTGTGTCATCTATAATTGATAAACTGAATGAGTAGTACAAAATCTAATAGACATAAGAGTGTCATTAGGTTAAATAATATATGTTATGTTTCGTACTTGAGAGAGGAATGTATGTTAGGTTAGATTCAATTGATCATATAATTGATTGATGATTATATTAGGGGGAATTTTAGTGATTTACATGTTAGAAAATTGGGGAATATAGATATCTAGATCATTTTCTCATATATCTTCATAGTTGTTGGGTTTTACAATTTAAAATTAGTCATCACTTATTTTTTTAGTTTTTATAATTTTCTATTATCCACATGGTATTCATAATAATTATATTGGTACTCATTTATAAGTTACACAACTTCCTATAGTATCAATATCCACATTTAGGTACATTATATTAGTTGGTTGATCAATTTTTTGGCATCGTTGTCAAAGAGTTTAATACTTGCAACAGATATCAACAATGATTATTATTATACTAGTTTAGACCTTTTAATTTTTGTTTTAGTGTTTTTGTTGTATGTCTAGGTTGACGAGTGAGAATCTTGTTTTTTTATCCAGAAATAGAGATAACTTTATTTAGTTTAAGAAGGGAACAATTACCACAAGATCAATTAAGGGTTATGGTAGATTAAGGGGATCAACGAGCTTTTATGGTCCCTAAATATTTAAGGGATTTTGCAGTCCTATAAGTAGATGGAGCCTAATCATCTATCAATAGACTAGGTATCAATGCTAATAACTTCGAACTTAAGCCAAGAATCATTCAAATGGTGCAAGCAAATCAGTTTTGGGGGGTTAGTCAACGACAATCCAAATCTTCACTTGGCTTCATTCATGGAAATATGTGGCACCTTCAAGATGAATGGTCTATCAGATGATGCAATTCACCTTCGCTTATTTCCTTTATCACTAATGGAATTACTTTATAAAGCTTAGGAACGCTACCAAGAGCTGTTAAAAAGATACCCACACCATGTCCTTCCTACTTGGCTACAAGTGCAAACATTCGATAATGGATTATTGGGGCAGCCAAATACCATAATTGATGCTACAATTGGAGGTGATTTAATGAGTAAAATTGAAGATCAATCTTTCGCATTACTTAATAAGATGGCATCTACCAATTCCTAATGGCCTGTGGGAAGGCTAAACTCAAAAAGAGTGGCTAGAGCATTAGATGTGGACATAATAGCAACATTGAAAGCTCAAACAAAGGCTATACTATACCCTTTTCTCTCCCAAAACCTTTTAATCGACGATATGGTGCCCTTTCTTACCTTCAACAACGAATACGTGAATAGTTACAAGTAGTACAAAGAAATATCGTCGCGAATCCTAATCGTGTTTAGGTGGCTCAATCGCCGACGGGTGCGATCTTGTCCACACCGATTGAGGCGCCAAACTTTAAACCCTCGGAAGGTGGTGTAAACGATGGAATTTGTGGTCGAAATCGTGGCGAACGGGGCCATGCCCAGTTCGGTTTTGTAGTAATCGAGCGGGGCTTCGATTGGATATGCTACAATAGTCGTTTCGTTGTACGAGTCAGAAGTTATCGCCGTTCGATGATACCACCCGGATTTTTCTAATTTTCGGCAACTTCGAACGGCCGCGATCCCCCTCCTTGATCCATTCCACCGTAGCTATGCGTTTTCTATTTTTTTTATTTCTTTTCTACTTCCCCCCTGAATTCCTCAACCCTTTTGAATTCTTTCTTCTCGCGCTTTATTTTCTCTACGTCTTTCAATCCACACTTTTTCGCCAAATAAACTTTGTTTTTAATGAGAGAGAGAGAGAGAGACTGTTGTTGTCCGCAGTTGGGGAAGACTGTTGTTGTCCGCAGTTGGGGATTACCACCTAACAAGTTATATAGGGTCAGTGTGGGGGTAAATAAGGTTCAATGCCCATTCATGATATATAATAATTGAAATGAACCTCATTCTACTAAGGAATATGGGAACCTTCCTGAAGCAGTAAACTATGCCAATAATTAAATCTGCCAAGGAAATCCATACTAAAACACCCACAACCCAAGATGGATAAATTGTTGAAATTTCTCATGGAATAATAAAAACAACCTAGGTGGTAATCAATTGAACCATCAACCCTTCCTTTCACTAGGTTTTCAACAACTAGAACAAACGTTAGTTCAAGAAAAAAAGGCCATCTATTGGGGATAACACAAGGGCTTTAATAGAAATGGTGAAGAATTCAACCATTTAGTAAATACAAAATTGGATTGCATAGAGTCCACTTATGGAGCTTCTATTTGAAATTTGGAGGTTTAAATGGGGCAACTGGCCCAAACCATAAGTTAAAGGCCTTAAGGTAACCTTCCAAGCAACACAAAGGTTAATCCAAAAAGATAAGTTAATCAACAGTGTAAAGCAATAGCATTGAGGAGTGGTAAAATTTTAGAAGAGAAGAAGGAAACTAAAAAGGATGAGAAAAAATTGGACAAAGAGAATACTAAACAGGAAGAGATTCAACCAAAGAAAAGCAACTTCAACAAACCCATTATCCCTTCCCTCAAAGACTTTAGAAGCAAAAATTAGGTAATCAATTTTCATAATTCATGGATGTCTTTAAAAGGCTATAAATAAACATAACATTTGTAGATGTACTTGAATAGATACCTCTATATGCCAAATTCATGAAGGACATCCTATTTAAGAAAATGAGGCTTGAAGATAATGATACAATAACCTTAACTAAAGGTTGTAGTGCCATCCTTGAGAGAAAAATAACTTAAAATCTTAAAGATCTAGTTAGCTTTAAGATCCCCTGCAAAATTAGTAATATACATTTTGGCAAGGCACTATCAACCTTTAAGAGATTAAGGTCAATCAAGCGACCCCGAGATGTAGTAGAAGATGTGTTAATAAAAGTGGAAAATTTCATCTTTCTGATAGATTTCATTGTACTAGACAATGAGACAATTTCTGAATTGAAACCATCTATTGAGGAGCCACTAAAGTTAGAACTCAAACATTTTCCCTACCATCCCTAATAAAATGGGCAAGAAAAAGTGTTCAATATAGAGGTATAAAAGATGGTACAAATTAATAAATTATATGAGCTACGGTGGAATGCTTATGAGAATTCCAAGTTGTACAAAAAAGAAAACAAAAGGATGGATTGATAAGAAAATTGTGCACCATGTTATTGAACTGGGATAGAAAGTGTTACTGAATAACTCAAGACTCAAACTATTTTCTGGTTAACTTAAGACTAGATAGTCAAGTCCTTTCACCATCACTAAGGTTACCAACCATGGAGCCCTTAAATAGGAAACCAAAAACAAAGAGCATTTCATGGTTAATAGGCATAGAGTAAAGCACTATCTTAGCCAAGGATGTTAAACATAACACTTGTTAGGAGGCAACCTAATGTTATTTTAGTTGTATGTTTTCTATTTTGTAGGTGAATAAATATAGAGGGAAATAGCACAACAAAGATTGAGTAGTTTCAACAATAGATGTGGTGTGCTAAGGCTAAGGGAGTTTTCTTTCCTTTCACTCCTTTTCATATTCATATGTGCACATCGAGAAAATAGTGAAATTTAAGTATGGTGGAGGAAACTTTGACTCTACTTTAGTATAAATTATACATTTTCGTTTTTTGAAGGATATTTTTCATTTTTTAGGATGTTTTTGATCCTGATCGGGTAGAAAATTTATGAATACATGGAAACCAAATGCATTCATATTTTATATGAAACATATGAACCTAATGATAGACTTGGTTGTCATGATTAAGATATGAAATGTAACATACTTGTTAAGATACTTATATTAATCATATGATATGCTTGCTAGTTTTGATTGAATTGATTCAAGTTTTTGTGACATGTTTATGATTGATTTTGGTGTTCTTATTGGGAGAAAATTTGGAGTGAGTTATGCTAGTTGATGAGGTCTACCATGTTTTAGAGTCTATTTGGTCATCCCTTGAGGCAAAATCCTAAATAGTACTTGGATTAAGAATCAAAACCCTAGCAGTTATCCCAAAGAGAAAAGAAAATAAAAAGTTTAAGAGGAGATTAAATGAGATACAACTTTGTGAAAGATTCAAAAGAAGATTAGTGCTACAAATCAAGAGATTTAGTGTATCTCTTCTTCTTCTCCTTTATTTATCAATTTTTTTGTCTTTCTTTATGAAAAACCTAAGCGTTATGAACACAATTATGTCTAGCTAATTTATTAATAGAGGGGTCTTATAAACCCAACTTTCTAAATGTGGTGATGTAATTGTTATTACAAGTTAATTATATTATTTAATCTTATTTTATGCTATTAATTATTTTGCAATAATTAATCTACAGAGAAAATTAAATATATTTGAGAGAATTATTTAATTATTTATTTTGATGAAATAACATGCATAGTTTCTAGGAAAAGATGTATGATTCTTGTATATGTGATCTATAATTGTTAAACTTAATTAGTAGTGTGTAATCTAATTGACATGAGAGTGTAATTAGGTTAATTACTATATGTTGTGTAGTGTACTTGAGAGAGGAATGCATGTTAGGTTAGATTCAATTGATTACATAATTGATTGATGGTTATAATGGAGGGAATTTTAGTGATTCACATGTTAGGAAATTAGGGATTAAAGATTCCTAGATCATTTTTTCATATATGTTCATAGTTGTTGACTTTTGAAATTTAAAATTAGTTGTCATTTATTTTTTTAGTTTTTATAATTTTCTATTATCTAAATAGTATTCATGATAATTATATTAGTACTAGGTTATAAGTTAAACAACTTCCTGTGGGATCGATATCTATATTTAGATACATTATATTACTTGCACAACTCATATACTTGTGAATTGCATCGTGTTATTCACATGTAAATCCTGCCAATTTATAAAGGGATGAAAATAAGAAGCAAAGCTGAGCATGATAGGCCACGTCATGGAATATAGTGGGTTGTGATGCACTCTTCAATGTTTAAAATCAATATGCATTCAGTTTGTGCTATTCCATGGTGAAGAATTATTGGTCTGCATCACAACCTATTTGGGGAAAACATGAAACAAACCATTGTATAACTTGGGCTAACACAATAGAATAGTTGGGCTGTGATGCATAATTATTTTTCTATCCCAAAGCCCTTTTTGGCTACCATCAACTATAAATAATATGCAATGTTTAGGTTTTTCAAGGTGTAGTTGTAGAGTAACTTAGGGTTTTTAGATTTCAAAACTACTACTTTATTATTCTTTAGTGTTTACAATATATTAGATTCTATAAAGTAATAGCTAGATCATCTGGAGGTACTCTAGATCATAGAAATTACAAAAGATAGCTACATTGAGGATCAAGATCATAGTTAGGAAGAAGGATAGTTTGTCTATCTTTAATTGGTATTATAGATCTTATTTGTATTAACTTAATTTTATAGGTAGGTTTAATCTTTGTGTATATTTCTTAATATTACTTTTAATTTTCTGATCATTCATTAAATCTAAACATGTCAGGCAAATTATAGCTATGAGATATTAGTTTTGTTGCCATGTTTATGAAGATTAATTTAGGTGAATATTTTTACAAATAAATTGAGATTATTTCTTCATTCAAGATTTCTAAAAAGTTTATTACTAATTAATATATTAATGATATACTTTTGGTAATAGATTTAAGTTATGAAAGTTAGGTTTTAAGATCTAATTTTGACACCTTGAATAAGAGTAAAATATATGCTTCACCTAAAGCAGTGATATAGATGGTTTGCTATTTCTTCATAAACAAATCATAATTTAATCTAATGTGCTAGTGATTCCGACCTAAGGATATTTTCATTCAAAAAAGGAAACATCAATAATATTAATTTATATCTTTAATAACCTAATTAATTCTAAACAAACAAGGTTTACTAGTTAATTAATCCCATAAAATCTATATTGATTGTTAATTATTTATCTTTTGATAATTGTTTGAACCAATACTTTTCCTATCTATAATTATATGTTATTAGTTTAACCTTTAAAAAATCAAAATATTGTAACATAATGTTTAGGGTTTTTTTGTGCTTGTTTTTGAGTAAGTTTATTGAATTATTTAAAATCGCGTAGTTTTTCTTTAAACCGGTTTTGAGAATATATTTATCACCTTTTACAAATAATTCATGCACTTGCATTATTTTTATAAATATACAAAACTTAATTATCAAGTTTTTGTGCATCAATTTTTTAACGCCGTTCATAAGAAATAGTAGCATTTAAAATTAAAAGAATCTAAAAAATTCAAAATAATCAAAAATTCAAAAAAATAATTTAGTTATATATTTTTCTTTTAGTTCTTATTTTATATACTTGACTTTAGTTATTAATTTTAGTAATTTTAATTTTAATTTAATTGTATTTTCTTTATTAATTTATTTTTAGTGGTTTATTTACTAACTTAATTTATTTTAGTATATTTTTGTACTAACTTTAATTTCTTATTTCAACTTAATTTATTTTCTTTTATTTATTAATTTTTATTCATTTATTTAGTAACTTTAATTCTTTTTGTTATTTATCTTTTGTTTAGTATTTTGTGTACTAACTTTCAATTCTTATATAAAATATTTTATTTTCTTTTATTAACTTGTTTGTAATTGTTTAATTTTTATTTTTTATATATTTATTTAATTTTTACTTTTTAAGTATTTTCTTTCTTATTTTTGTTACTTCTTTTTATTTTTGTGATCTTTCCAATTATTTGTATTTGTTTAAATTATTTTTCTTTTTTGTTTATTTTTATTTTATTTTATTATAATTTAGCACTTAGTATAATGTTAGTTAAAAAAATCCCAATCCCAATATAGCCTTTTTATAGCCATGGCATAGGGCTCTCTAGATATGATTAAGTTGATGGAAAATATTTTGCGTCATGACATGAATATTTTGTGTGCTGCAGTACACGAATCCCTGTTTGAATACGTTGGGTTATATTTGTTTTCATTTTATAGCATGAAACATTCCACATTATGGCATGCGATGAATTTTTACACTAAAAACCCCAAAAAATGAGTTTCAAATAAGACCTATACAAATTTTCTCTTTTTCTTCTTCTAAAAACCCTATTTTTCTCGTCTTAGACACAAATAATTCTGTTGCTATCTCCGAAGATTCTAAAAGTTTTAATATCAATATTACCAATGGTAATTAAAAGAAGGTAAATGCTAAGTTAGACCTAGTTGTAAGCATTAATTTAATTCCTTATTATTTATACTTACACCTAGGGTGAGTGAATTGAAACCAACAACCATGTCCCTACAATTAGAGTATAAATCTCAAATATATCCAAAGAGTATGGTAAATGATTTTATGGTAAAGGTCGTAAGATTTATGAGTATCAGTGATATTTGTGAACAAAACATACAAATATAATTTTAGTTTCTAGGTGTGTCTTTTAAGAATATTTTCAAGCCAAATAAATTATTGAGCTCTAATGGTTACATCTAAGATATATCTCTATTCTCATGCACATTAGATTTCATATTAGACACATAGGAACATTGTGTATATGGGCTACTCAATCAAGCTTAATTATCTGGTTGAATTAATTTCTAAATGGGTAGATCAATTGAAGAATTAATACTCGATTGATCAAGCAATAGATCGATTGAGATTAATGAGTAGATAGATCCACTTATTTCAAAATGAATTAATTGTTTCACTAGAACGAATGAGCTTGACTAGATTGATCGAGTGGCCATGTTCGATTGATCAAGCTAGTTCTAGTTCGATCAAGCAACCTGGTTTTAAAGTTTAATCTCCTTTTGAGTCGAGTCAATTTGTTTTATTACTATATTTTTCTTATATTTTAAAGGTTTTTATAAATTCTCATGGACAGATTTGTAATAGACCTTTGACCTAGGGTTTCTACTCATGCTATTTAATCATACCATTGGCTCACAATTTTGCTACCCACAAAAGAGTATTATTGAGCATTATTCTCTTCATCTTATTCTATCCCTCTTGTTTTACTAAAAATAATTCAAGTAGGCTTTTCCATTGAGTTAATTTGTTAAACATTTGTGGTTGTGTTTAATGAATAAGCAAGCCTACAATATTTGTGATATTGTGCTTTAAACTAATTGTTCTAGGGTTTCTAGTTGATTTTGATTGATCTGATGTATTTATTAAATCATCTTATTAGGATTACTCATTATTAAATCTACTTTAAGACACAAACTTACACTTGTGTTATTATGCTAATGTTTCAGGAACTAGTTGTACTAACTCAATTGCTTGTGTGACTCAAGTTACATGGGTTGGATTCTTGAAAGAAAAATATAATGCTTTCAACTTCTTTAGTTCCTTTTGTCTTAAATTGTAGATTGAAATAGGTAACAGAATAACCAATGTAATAAGACAAAGGATAGATCATGGGAAGGAATTTGAAAACTTAAGATGTGTTGAATTCCACAAATAGGATGATATACCTCATAAGTTCTCAGCACCAATTACTCCACAAAAAATAGGATAGTAAAAAATAAAGAATCAGATGTTGTAAGAGATGGCAAAATTCCTACTACATGTAAAGGACATTCCTAAGAAGTTTTGGGCTAGGTAATAAGTATTTCATGCTATATAATGTATTGTGTCTATCTACATCCAAGTACAAACCAAACTCTCTATGAGTTATGAAAAGTTAAGAAACCTAATCTTAAACATCTACATATGTTTGGAAGTGAATGTTACATCCTTTTAGATTGTAAGGATCTAGGTAAATTTGACTCTAGAAGTGATGAAGGTATTTTTCTAATTTACTCATTAACAAGTCATGCCTTTAGAGTGTTCAACTTGAGAACTAATACTGTAATGGAATTCATCAATGTTTTTATAAATGATGCATTTACTAGTACTCTAGTGACTGATGATAAAATTAAAACTATAAGCACAAGCTTGCTGATAACTGTATTTTATATACTTATTTTCACCTATTTTATTAATTGTAATTGCTATGTTCTTAATGTTTTTAGTTAATTTTCGATGAATAAATTAGTATTTACTGTTTTTTATATTTTTTTATGAAAAGTAAATAATTTGTATCGAAAACGTACTTAATTGCAAGTTTTCGTCCAAAAATATAATTTCAAAATAAATGAGTATTTAATTGCAATTTATAAATGTTGAAAATATAAATTAAATTAAATTTGGGCTTAATTTTAATTATTAAAAGTTTAAAATTTAATTTAAATTACCAAAGGGCTGTATTGCAATTAAACAAAGTTTAAAATGTAATTTGAAATATATTTGTGGGTGAAAATATAATTAATAAAAGTTATTTTTTCTTCGCAGGATAGAAATTCCACGCGGCGTTATCCACGCGTCATTTTGGACCGTCCGATCAATGCATCAACGGTTCGGATGCACGTGTGCTGTTCAAACCCAACCAAGGAGACTGGGTGCAGGGATTTCCTCCATCGCGCGGCTCGGTGCCCGAGTGGGGCCCACCTATCGCGCAGGCTAGCGTGGGACCCACCTGTCTGACGCCGTGCAGACCTGTCCCCCACCTTCGCGTGCTCCTTTCCCGTGCAGTCAATCCACGTGCGCCCGGTTATTCCACGAATCAGAATATACCACATGTCCCACTTAATATTTCAGCAAATCATATTCTGACACATGGTATCTTACAATGCGCCCAAAAGCGCAGGAGCCCGACCACGTTGCAGCCGTTATCTCCCACGTTTGGCGTGCCATTTTCCTGTGCGCCGTTCCTGCGTGCAGTCGATTTGTTCACCCAATGAAATGCTACCACCTCTTTCAATTAATTCTTCAGCCAATCATAGATTGACACGTGGCATGCACATTAAATTTAAAACAAAGCAGCACGACGCCCTCTGTTTCTGTCATGCACACGTAAAAAAATATATAATATTCTACTTCGTACGCGTGTACGTGGAATTTAATAAAAATGTCTGGTATTATTTTCGATGAGAATTATTTACGCGTGTTTAAAAAATGTATTATTTTGGATGTATTTTTTAGCTATAAATAGGAGATAAGTTGATATAGTTTAGGAGTTTTTTTTAGAGTTTAAGTTTTTTGCAGTGTAGAATTGCTGTGGTATTAGGGGTTGGACTATGGAACACGCAGAAGCCATTTTGGCTTCTGTTGTGTTCCACGTGTGCCAAATATTTTCGTTACTTAATGTCTTAATTTCCTTCTAATTTTTCTGCATTTGTTGTAATTTTAATTTTTAATTAATGAAGTAATTTAATTTTTCTAAGGTTGCATTTGATCTGAATTTATGAAGCTTTGATTTTAATTATTTTTTTTGATAGATTTATAAGACGTTCGATTTGTTCACTCTATCTTGTGCTTAATGCTTTTTGATTATTTACGAATTTTATCAAAACGATTTGTGGCACATTAATAAACTTGAGAGAGGCATTTTTGTGTATATTGCTCGTAGATGGAATGACATGTATGATGAAGGATAGGAATATATCCTAATTGTATGTGTGGCCATTTGAAAACTTAGAACGTAATGAATCTTGGTGAATTTAATTCTCATAGAGATATAGTGAATTAATTTAACGAGGTGTGTCTATACGGAGCTCGAAAGAGATGTATGGATAAAAATAGAAGTTTTCGGTTGACAAATTAAATGTACTAAAAAATATAAATCAAAAGAAAATAACACGATTTGAGTGGATTAGTTTAGTGAAAAATTGCAATCCTAGATTTCTTTTATTTTATTTTTAAACCTTTTTCTTAACTTGTTACCAACAATGATTATTTTGGATAAAATTAGAGAGATACAATTTTAGTACTCAACAAACTATAGTAACAAATCTCCGTGGGAACGATCTTTACTTACAAATCTTTATTACTTGTGACCGTGTATACTTGCACATTTTTATGTTCTCCAAAAGAGACAACACTTGCCAACTAAGGAGAAAATTGATGAAACTCCTAACACTAAAAAGGTAGATAATGAGGCAGATGAAGAGTTAACCTTGGATGATGGGATCACAATTCCCAACACTCAAACTTAGAGGGTAACATATAATGCCAAAAACCACCCACTGAAAACATCATTGGTGATCCAAATGCAAGAATGAAGTGAGATAATTCATCTTTATTATGTTTTTCAAATAGAACTAAAAAATGGTCAATGATGTTTTAAAATATGAATTCTAGATAAATGTCATACAGGATGAGCTAGCTCAATTCACTAGGAATGATGTTTGGACTTTAGTACTTAGACCTATAAATAAAACAACATAGAAACTAAAGGGGTGTTTAAAAATAAATCTGATGAACATGATATTGTGATTAGAAACAAGGCTAGGCTAGTTGAACTAGGATATAAACAAGTTGAAGTAATTGATTTTTAATGAAACATTTTCTCCAGTAGCTAGGTTAGAATCAATTAGGATTTTACTTGCCATTGCATGCTTTATGAAATTCAAACTCTTTCAAATGGATGTAAACTCAGCCTTCTTAAATGGATTACTTAGTGAAGAAATCTATGTTGAACAATCAAAAGGTTTTATTGACATACAATTTCTTGAATATATTTATAAACTCAATAAGGCCCTTTATGGTTTGAAATAAGCCCATAAAGCTTGGTATGAGAGACTTGCATCTTATCTTTTGAATAAGACATTTGTTTGAGGGGGAGTTGATAAGACGATTTTTATTAAAAGGACCAAAGAAGTTATGCTCATAGCTCATATATATATCGATGACATAATCTTTACGTCAACATCCAATTCTCTTATTGATGATTTTGTGAACATAATGACCAGTGAATTTGAAATGTCTATGATGAGTGAGCTCACATATTTTCATGGTTTGCAAATTAAAATATTAAATAATGGAATCTTTATTTCTCAAACCAAGTATGCATGTAATTTAACTAAGAAATTGGGACTTGAAACAAATAAGCATTTGAGAACCCCTATAAATACTAGTGTCAAGATTTCAATGGATGAGTCAGGTTAGAGCATTGATCAAATGCTTTATGAAAGCATGATTTGAAGCTTATTGTACCTCATAATAAGTAGACCTGATATTTATTTTAGTGTTGGTATTTATGCCTAGTATCAATCAGATCCTAAGGAATCACACATTGACCATGTCAAAAGGACCATCAGGTATGTGTCTGGAACAAAAGTATTTAGTCTACTAATGATACTACATATGAAATCAATAGATACATAGATGCATATTGGGCATTAAATTAGGATGTAAGAAAAAGCATTTCAAGTGGATGCTTCTAAATTGAGAACAATCTACATCATATCACATCAAGAAACAAAAATCCAACTCATTATTTATTATAGAAGCAGAATACATTATTGCTAAAATCTCTTCTACACAACTTCTTTGGATGAAGAATATGCTTAAAGAATATGGATTTAAACAAGGTACAACTCTCATTTACTGTGATAACACTAGTGCTATATGTATCTCTAAAAATCATGTTCTGCATTCTCGAACAAAACATACACATGTTAGACATCATTTCATTAGCGAACTAGTAGAAGATAAAATTGTATCCCTTGAGTTTGTGCTTAATGAAAGGCAAATAGCCGATTCATTTACTAAGACACTTAATACCCAAAGATTGGAATCTCCTTGCCTTAGAAATTTTCACTATTGATTAACTTGACATGAACATTAAATACTACTTTCATATTTGTTTTTGACTATACATTATGCAAATGGATATTGTGACTTGTGCAATTACATATTTCTCACATATGATGATCGATGTTAATAAGAACCTACTCGCACACTCACCAGACATATTTATGTCATGCTAGAAATTTATAATTAATTATGTGAGATTTTAGGCCATGTTTGACTATGAAAATTATGGTTGAACACTAACTTTCATTGTATAAAATACTGTTATAGAAAGACACCTGTTTTTGATAGGGCTAACTACTATGATGTGTGAAAGCTACTGCAATGAGTAGAGAGGACTACCTCACAGCTAGTGTGAAAGTCATAATGCTAGGTATATTGGCTTGGGCATATTTCCTATGTAAAAGAAAATAGCTGTAAAGAATAAAAAATAATTGAATGCACAAAAAGAAAGAGCCAAAATTTTTTATGCAAAAAGAAAAACAAACAATCATTCCCTCACACAAAATAAAAAAATAGTATGATAAATGGACTAATTAACATACTGCAAGTATGTGCAATTATCAGTTCAACTGAAATTTTTGCATGATTAGTGATGCTTTTTTCTTTAAATCATTCATAACTAATCATAAATGGACTAATTAACATGCTGCTATAGTTCAATATTTATCTCACTTTAGGTGACTATTGCTAAGTCACTATACGTGTTAATATGTATGTGTGTCTTGTCTACATATGTTTATACTGTTGATGAATAGTCCCACAAATTAATTTTCATATTTTTTTGTAATGTTGCAATCATGTCTAGCTTAATCTACTGTCCTTATTAACAAAAACAATTATATTTATCATATTTTATAAATTTTTGTCCTCTTTATTTTTAGGAGTTCATGCATAGCATATATCTTCTTCTTCCTCATATTGGACTTAAGTTTCTATGGTATATTGTTTTGTCATATGACAAAAATGAGGGACATAAAGTTGGAATATTAAATTTAGAGGGAGAATCAATTTTGAAAATTCTTTTTAAAGTATTACACATAGGGGGAGTTATTTTTGAAAATTCTATCTAATGATTACTCACACTTATGAATATTCTTCCCTTTTTATATTGTTACATATAATGAACTAATGAACAATGAGTCTTTTGGGACAATTTGTTTGGGTATTTATGTTTTTGAATTTTAGTATAAACATAAGCTTTCAAGATTCAAGTGAAGAGGGTTTCATCGACTCACAAAATAGTACCACTATGTAAAAATTTTATTTTTCCTCTGAGCATTATGTAGTGAGAGAAAGGCTTTGTCACAAGAATATGCCAAAGTGGGAGATTGTATGGTCTATGAGTGTTGGTGATATTCGTGAACAAAATATACAAATGTAATTTTAGTTTCTAGTTGTGTCTTTCAAGAATATTTTCAAGCCAAAGAAACTATTGAGCTCCAATGATCATATCTCACATATATCTTTGTTTCTATGCACATTAGATTTCATATTAGATACATAGGAACATTGTGCATATAGACTACTCGATTGATCTAGCCATGTTTAGATTGATCGAGCCTAATTACTTGACTCAATTAATTTCTACATGATTAGATCGATCGATGAATTAATACTCGATCGATTAAGCACTAGATCGATCATGATTAATGAGTAGATCAATTCACTTATTTCAAAATGAATTAATTGCTTCACTAGGTCAATCGAGCTTGACTAGATCGATAAAGCAGGAATGTTTGATTGCTACTCGATTAATCGAGTTATTTCTAGATCAATTTAGCGGCTAGGTTTTCAAGTTTAACCTAATTTTTACTCGAGTCAGTTTGTTTTATTACTATATCATCCTTATGTTTTAAAGCTATTTTAAATATTTTCAAGGATAGATTTGTAATAAACCATCGACCTAGGGTCTCTACTCATGCTATTTAATCATACCACTGGCTCACAATTTTGTTAATCACACAAGAGCATTATTCTCTCTCTCTCTCTCTTTTGTTTTGCTAAAACTATTCAAGTAGGATTTTTCCATTTAGTTAATTTTTCAAACATTTGTGGTTGTGTTTGTTGAACTAAAAACTATACCATATTTATGATATTATACTTTAAACTGATTATTCTAGGGTTTCTAGTTGATTTTGATTTATCTAATATATTGGGATAAGGCTTTCTATGTAATAGGATACATAAGAAACAAGCTTCCCAATTCTATCCTCAATTTTTAGAGCCCTTATGACATATATTTTCCATAATTAAGACTCTCCAGCACACATAAATTTGACTTTAAGACAAGTTCATTTACATTCTTGGGTTATAGTCCTATTCATAAAAGTTATAAATATCTCACTGTCAATGGCAAACTTTTAATATCAAGACATGTTATATTTATTAAGGAAATGATTTCTTATAAAACATAAGATGCCTAACATGTTAGTCAAGACTTTGAAGTAGATGATGATTAATTCTTGTTCTCTATGCATATGTTGCTTTGTAGGCAATGTTACCGGTAATACACACAATTGATGCATTGATGAACTGAAGCTAATTAGATATGATGCAAGCAAGGTCTTGTGGTGATATATACACCATTGAAGAGAGACTTAAGTTGGTACATATCCTTATAGCAAAAGTACTATTTTGTATGTACAATTTCATGTTAGTTTTTGTATGATATTACGTGGTTATGTTGTTAGTCAATTGATAGACTTGTTAACAACATTAGTGTTAGTTATTGTCTAATTTCATATGACTTTTTGTATGATTTTATGTGGTTATGTTGTTAGCTAGCTATTAGACTTGTTAGCAGCTAAAGTGCTAGTTAGTGTGCATGATTTCATGTTAGTTTCTGTATGATATTATGTGTATAAATTTATGTGGTTATGTTGTTAGGAATGTTAATAGTATATCCAAAAAAGAATAAACAATATAGCTGTAGTCTATTGTTTAAGATGTGACTCTCACCAAGGGATAACAATCCTAACAAGAATCAAAATCTATTACTATAGACTTGATAGAAAGGACTACTATAAAAGGCCTATACAATCCACATTTTGTAACCTATTGTAATACATGAAAAGAAAAATAAAGAACTATAGAATTTTCTTTCCCTTCTACCTCCTTCCTTTTCATTCTCCTTTCTTATTCTTATCATTAGTTTCACCATCATCCTTCTCTTTCTTCTTGATTTTTTCTTATATTTTCAAGTTGTTTCCTCCTAAAACTCTTATGCCTCATTATTTATATTTTCACATTATTTTATTTACTCTTGATTGTATGCCTGGCTGTCTATGAAAATTTTAATTTATCATATCTATTCACACTCTCTAGCTAATTAGGTCCATAACAAAAACAAAAACTTTCACTTGGTATCAAATCAATCACTAGATACACTTAGTGTACCTATGACCTTGTTATTAATCATTTGAGAGAGGATTTATCTACAACCTATACTCCTTACTTCTATAGGTCTATATACATATATGAAAAGGCTTGAATAAGAGCCTTTCTATAGTCTGTAGATAAAAGTGTCTAGAATTCTGTGCTTTATGGTTAGGAACCACCTATGACTACCAAAGATAATTTTCTCACTCATAAACCTAGAAAAGATTGGGCCATTGAAGATAAAAATGGTAATAATTGGAATGAAAATGGTATTAATGTTATTTTTAGTGCTATGTTTATTGATGAGTTTCATCGTATTTCTCATGTTCATACTACTAAGCATGTTTAGGATATTTTAGAGGTTGTCCATGAGGGTACCTCACAAGTTAGATGGACAAAAATTCCTATACTTAGTACTATATTTGAGAATACTATGATCAAAGAAGATGAGACTTTTCCTGAATTCTATACTAAATTATGTGATATTACTAACACCTCTACCAATCCTGGAGAGAAAATTGATGATTAGGATAGTTAGAAAGATTCTTTACTTGCTATCAGATAACTTCCAGGCAAATATCACTTCCATTGATGAATGCAAGGATGTGGATACTATCAAAATAGACAAACTTGTCCGCTCACTTCAAACCTTTAAGATGAACTTTTGTCCTTCCACTAAAACCAAGGTGTGGTCTTCAAAATTGTTATGATTTAAGAAGGTGACAATGAAGAAGTGGAACTGGAATTCTTGACTATAAAACTAAGTAGAATCCTCCAAACAAAGTACAATTGAGTTGTCAAAAGGACTCAAATATAAGAGAATTCAAATCTATGATTTATGATAGTAATAACCTAAACTTATTGGACCTTAATGCTTTGAATGTATGGATTTTGGTCACTTTACAGTGAACTATCTAAATAAGAAGAACAACATTGGAAGAGTTTTGAACACTAAACTTATTGACTTTGAAAGTGATAATGAAAATCCAATAGAACAAAAACATAGTGACACCAATTTTCTAACATTTGCTGCAAAAACTAGTGGACAATCCAGTGAATCTGATATTGCTTTAGAATATGATGAAACTGACTCTAAATTCTTACTTAAATATTTTAATGTCACTAGTCTTAATGAAGTGTTCAACGAGTTTCTAATACGCAAAAGAGATAAAGATAATTGCTTCTAAAAGTAACTAAACTCAATGAAAAACTAAAATCTTATGAAATAAATTCATCAGTACTAGAAAAAGATAATGTTGAATTGTTTAAATGTTTTGAATTAAAGTATTATAGGTTATAGGTTTAAAACAAGAGAAAAAAATCTGATACAGGAACTTGAACAATATAAGGAAGCTATAAAAATTCTATCAATTAGAGCTAAAGGTTGAAAAAAGTTCTTAATTATAAAAAGCCAACTAGAGACAAGAGAGGGCTAGGATATGCATATGAGCATACTATTCCATCTTCTTCAAAATCAACTAGATTTATAAAGCCCTTAGACATGTCTTTCTGACATGCTACACCTTTAACATCAAGAGATGAATTGGTACGTGATGAGTGCTCAAAAAGCACTAAAATAACCATGATTTTATGCACATTAATTGATTAAAAATATATATATTTATATGTTTTATCATATATTTATATAAATTTGTCTTTTTCGGAATCACGGGTATTTTTATTGTTTTACAGGAATTTTGGCCTAAAAACGCAATGTAAAGACTCAAAGAAGAATACTTGAAGCAATACATCACAAATAAATTCATAAATAAGTGGAAAAAGGTCAACAAACATGGAAAAATTGGACAAAATGGGTCGAAAAGGTCAAAAATGTCAAAAGACTAAAATCGTATGCGCCGCCAAATCAACAGCCAAGGCTACCAGAGTGCGCCCGCGTGTAGCATCGAGCAGCGGCCGCTTATTCGTTGATACGCTCGGCATCGTTCACGCGGCAGCGCCAAGAAATTGTGCGCAACAAGACGCAACGCGTTTTTGACCCATTTTTCACGTCGATGCGGTAGCCCCATGGCGTCACGCTGGCGTCATTGATGACCTCAACAGGTCCATTACACGTTTTTATTTTTTTAATATTTTTTTTAACATTTTTTTAATCATTTTTCTCTCCATCCTCACCTATAAATACCCCTTCCATTCACTTCAAAACACACACCTTCAAACACCTCAAAACCTCACTCTTCTTCTTTCTTTCTCTCATTTCTTAGTTTTTGAGTTTTCTTTAGTTTCTTTCTTAGTTTCTAAGCTTTTCTTAGTTTTTCTCTTAGTTTTTAGTTCAATTGTCTTAGGTTTAGAGTTCTTCTCTTTGAGAGGAACTTGTAATGTTTTTGTAATAATTTAGATTTTTGATTCAATAAATGGAAGTGCAAATTCGCTTGGAGGTTTTCTAGCAACGGGAATAGCGTCAAAATCTTGTAAGGATTTTATTTTCTCTGATTATTTTTATGCTTTATTCTTTACATGTTATATTTAATTTGTCTGTGATTAAATTTAACTGTGATAGCTGTTTATAATCATGATATAATAATAACGTTGTTATGCTTGCGAAATATTAAATAGGTGAAAATTTCTAAAATGAATTGAGTTTATTTTTATTCAAGATTTTATATTAAGGATGTTAGAGAGAAATATATTATTTTTCATTACAAACTTAAATGAAGAAAGTTAGACTTTAAGGTTTAGTTATTCGGTCTAATTTAGAGTAGTGCTTTCTTTTATTTGTTGGTACAATCATAGGTAGTTAGAGTGAAGCTCTATTTCAAAAGTTTTTATAAGAATTATTATGTGGAAATGTATTGACAACATGTTTTCAGTAGTGGTTTTAAAACTTGAAAGTTAGTACTCGGATAACTAAATTCTTGGGTTTAATTTGGACACCTTGGATAAAGTTTAAACTGTCTAACCCCACCAAAGGTGGCATTTAAATGGTTCATTTTCAATCTCTTAGAAAAAGGAATTAATTTAATTAACCAAATTAGTTATCAACCCCACCCGTAGGTGTTAATTGATTTGTTTAGTTAACAAAGAGTATCTAACCCACCAAAGGTGGTATTCATACAAAAAAGAGAATCAATAAAATATCAATTTATATCTTTAATAACCTAGATAATACGAGCAAGCATAATTAACTTAGTTATTATATCCATAAATACTCCACTAATATAAATGATAAAATTTGCATGAATATTTATTGAATCGTATTTATATTTATTTATTGAATTTGTATCTATGTTTATTCTTTTTAGATTATATTTAATTAATCAGTATATATGTTTATTTTATGTTATTAGATTAGGAACACAAAAACCAAAACTATCGCGGACAGGATGTTTAGGATTTAATTTCGTTTTTAAAAGTTTGAATAATAAATTAAAAACCACATACATTCCTTCCTTAGATCGACCTTGAGAGTATACTTATCATTTTCTACAAAATGATTCGTGCACTTGCGAGAGTTTTACAAATATTAAAACCAAAGTATTTGCGAGAATTGGCGATGCCGGTTTTCGTTCATCAGTACGACCTTCTATCCTACCTCTACTATTACTCATTATACTCGAAGAATAGTTACACTTGTGATTGAAATATCTATGAAGTTTGTGCCTCTCTGTCATCATAAGTGTATATATTTTATCAATGCTTCTAAATTTAATAATACATCCATGCTTCATATAGTAACTCATAACCATCATCCATCTACACATATTACATCATATTCTAGGATGAATGAAAATTAGTATAATATGTTCAAAACTTATATCGGAAAGCATGAAGTTATTGATTCAAAGAAGCATTTAAAATTCAACAATTGTAATTCTAGATCTAATTACCATCATCCTAACATGCATACTGCATCTTCATTTATGATGAATGAGAAATCTAAAAGTAAGCCCAAGAATATGCCAATAAGAACTAAGGTAGTTGATTTCCAACCCAAAGATATAAACAAACAAAAATTCAAGAAAATTTGAGTTAAGAAAGCTTTTATTTTTTGATCAACTGACAGTAGCTCTCCTTCACCTAGGAATTTTTATTACGTGCTTGTTTGATCCTAGGTGAGCATACTAGTTTAATTAGTTTAATTATTTTCAATTTTTTTAATTTTGTAGTTTGATGCTTGATTTTGTTTTAGTTTATTTAAAATGCATTATCAAAAAACTCAAAATAAATAAATAAATCAATGGAGTAGAGTTGTTCTAACAATGAAATAAAGTTCAAATATTAATTTGGAACAACAAAATAAATTTTTTGAATAACTTAATTTACTTTGATTAATTATTCATTGTACAATTGAGTATCTTTTGAGCATTTATATTCTTACATACATCTGGTGATCAATGTTTAACAAGAACTCACTCACACACTCACTGGACACATAAGTATGTCATGCTTAAAGTTTATAATTAATTATGTAAGATTTTAGGGCTTGAGATAACCTTGACTGCAAAAATTATGGTCGAACTCTATATAAAATGCTGCTATAAAAACACCTAATTTTAAAAGGGCTATGTACTATGATGTGTAAAAGCTACCCCAATGAGCGAAGAATATGAAAGTTATCATACTAGGTATATTGGCTCATGCATATTTACTTATGAGCCACAAATAGTTATGCAAAAAGAAAAATAAATAATCAATCCCTCATATAAATGATTATAAATATTGAGAGGGAATATAAAAATTTAATTAAAGTTATCTCTTAGTATGAAACATTTTATTATATGCAAGTATGAATTTAACTGAAATTTTCACATGATTGGTGATGCTCTCTTCTTTAGATCTTTTATAACTAATTATAAATGGACTAATTGACATACTGTTATAGATTCGATATTTATCTTAACTTGTTCGATTGATAATATGTCACCATATGTGTTAAAAAAATGTATGTGTACTTTATTAGAATACTTATGCATACTGTAAATAATTCAATTTTTTTAAAGAATGATTTTTATCTAAAAATTGATTATTTGAGTGAAGTTTATATTTGAATGAATTTACTACATTGATTTAAAAAAAACAGGAAAACGAAAAAAAGGAGGTATTTTTATTTTTGTTTGATTTTTTTTATTTTGATTTTGGGTGGTTATTTGAAATTTTTGAGTTAATATAGGATTTATGGGGAATATTTTATTCTTTTCTGGGTTTATGTCATTCGACCGATCAATGATGAACAAAATTGATCAAAGTATGGATTTTGATCAATTAACATTAGCCTCGATCAATCAAGCAGGTTTAGTTTATATACGCCCTTTTTTCCTCAACACCCACGAACCCTAAACCCCTCTATGCAGCAAAATCCACTAATTATTTTTCCTAAATCACTTAGAATTCATTGTTTTTCACTTTGTAAGCATCAATCTCTACAAAAAAAACATACATTTGGGCAGAAATCATCACAACCCCCCCTCATTTTCCCACCAAGAAAACACATATTTTGAGTTTGATTTTGCAACCACTTCTCAATAATAGGTCCTTGATCTCGATTCATGAATTTTTTGGGAAAAATTCTAACATTTTAGGTAATTTACAATTTTAGTGTATTTTCATCATTTTGGATTTTGTGCTCAGTTTCTATAATGGTTGCAAGACGCCATGAACTTCCTTATGGTACTCCAACCCTACATTCCTCTCAATGGTAGGATGATGAATCAGAATTGAGGTATCACAATTCTTTCTCTAAACAACTTGGGGTAACGTGGATAGAATTTCATGAAATTAGAATTACCTTAGCCATTAGGGCTCTAGGTTGGCAATCCCTATTCACACCAGCCAAATTATATTGGCCATCCCTTGTTCATGAAATATATGCAAATATTGACACCAAAATCCTTCAACCAGACCAATGAGCTATAAAGTTTTGTTTCAAAACAAAATTGTTGGCATCTTAGCTCATAAAATCAACACTTTTTTGTCAATTTCAAACACTAGGGATCTTGGTTTTCATTTAGAATGGTATAACACTGATAATGAAGATTTGTTAATTGAACTTTCTAGCTCATCTGATGTTGTTCTCAGTGTTTATGTCGAGTGAGTTCACTCCCTTCTATCAGGTGTTGAACAAAATGATATGTGAAAACCCGTTACCCTCTAATCACTCCTTTGGGATTGAACTCCTACATGCAAAGATATTATATTTTATTGGAAAAGGTATTGCGTTCAATGTAAGTTTAGTTATTCAAGATGAGATTATAAACTAATCTTAAATTGTTAACCTAAGGATCGACCTTCCCTACGACTACCTCATCACCCAAATGATTCTTATTGCGGTTATACAACAAACGAGGGATTTGATACCATTCACTTGATAGGTGACATTGAAAATTGAACCATCTCAAGATCATCAGCTCATACATCAAAGAGATAGAGATCTGTCATTGTTGGAACAAGTGACGAATGAGTTGAACCATCTTTTTAGGATTTATTTTAAATGAGATGCAGACAATAATGAAAATGTTCAAACAACAAATGAATACTATGAATAAACTTCAAGAAGTAATTTTTTCATGATTAAAAACATCTATTCACAATACATGTTTCCTCATTCAGAATAATGATTTATTTTTGTTTTATTTTGATGTGTTTGGAAGTCAATATATTTTGTTGTTTTCATAAGTAGTGTAATTAATATTTTCTTAGGCTATATTCAAATTATATTAATCAATATACTACATTTGTTGCATCTGATAGTTTGTGTTTCATCTATATACTGCCTACATTCTTGAATTTTCTATGAGATTTCATATATGTTTTAAGTGAAAATGCAACATTTATTTTTTAGTTTATTTGTATGGCAAAAAAGGGGAGAAATTTTGGAATATTAAATTTAAGAGGAGAATCAATTTTGAAATATTTTTTAAAATATTACACATAAGGAGAGTTATATTTTTAAATTATATATGATTATTACTCACACTCGTGAATATTCTTCACTTTTTATATTGTTAGATACACTGGATTAATGAATAATGAGTCTTTTGGGTATTTATGTTTTTCACTTTCAGTGTAAACATGAGCTTTCAAGATTTAAGCGAAGATGGTTTCACTAGATTGATCGAGCCATATAGATTGGTTGAGAATCTATCTACTCAATTTAGAAGTCCTGAATTAATTTTTTTTACATTGGATCGATCAAGGATTGACTAAATCGATTGAACTATATACTCGATCGATTGAACATATGTTAGATCGATTGAGCGACCAAGGCTTTGATTTTAAAACCCATTTCTAACTTACCTAATTGGCAAGCACCATAAACAAATTGTGTATTAACTACATCAAAATTAATTCCTCTGATGTTACAACTTTTCATTACATTCTTTGCAGTATAAAAGGAAGGATATCCCAATCTTTTATGCTATAGTTCTATACGACAAACATTAATGCAACTATTATTGTTATAATAAAAAATAACACTACTACTAACTTGTGTTTCACTAGCATATGCCTATGGTTTGTTGTTTGATACCAATGCTGCAATTGAGTAGGCTTATGAATTGCAACATCAAAGGCATAAATCCTATTCCTAAGGCTTCCTTACATTAACTTCTATCCCGTAGCCTTGTCCTTCACATACACACAATCAACATTAAATTCCATGCAAACATTGTTGTCCTTTGTGAATTGAGATACACTGAGAAGGTTTTTGGTAATAAATGGTACATGTGGCATGTTTTTCAAAGTAAATTGAGTATCTTGATTGCATGTAGGGGAATTGATGATATACCAACATTAACAATCTGAATACCAGTGCCATTTCCCATTTGAAGTTGCTCATTTCCAATGAACTTAGTTTTTTCAATTAGATTCAAAGGGTCTGTAATGACATGATGAGTGGAACCACTATTAGGGAACCATGTTGGGTCACATACTAGATTAACATATGCCATCTATGCATCAGGTGGTGCTCCTTGCGTTTGATTTGGCATAGAACCTTGTGGAATATACGATGATTGTAAACTATTTTTATTGATGTGACTGAAATGTCTTTAAGCCAAAGCCATTGTTCATGTAAGGGACTCCCATATGAACTCCGTTCCTAGAATTCATGAAATCAGATGAAGGGCCAAAAGGTGCACAACTATTAACGACACCAGATGCATTACTATTAACTACACTAAGATTTGCTCTACTATTTACGCTTTCAAGATTCACACTTGGCAATGAAGAAACACTCATATTTCTTCTTTCAAGTCTACTCTCATGACTAAGAAATTTGTGTCACACTTCTTGAAGAGTTACATGACCTTCTTGAACATTTGTTACAATTGAATCATATTCCCTATCAAGGTCATTTAAGATTGTCATGATTTGATCTTTTTCAGATACATTGCATCAACAGAGGTTAATTGAGAAGATAGTATTTGCACATGTTGTACATACTCACTGATGAATGATCCATCTTTCTTTACTAAACTCATCTCAGCCTTGAATTGCATGACTTTATCTCTTGAATGGGACAAAATCAACCTTCAAAACATAATTAGATTTCACAATCTGACACTTTCTTTACTAACTCATTTTTCATTCCACCCACCAACCAAGATCCAATCATTTGATCTTGATGTAAATAGAACTTGTTTTTAAGGTCTATCAGCCATTAGCATCAAACTTCTCAAGACATTTGATAGTTCCATTTACATAGCTCTCTAAGTCATAGCTTCTAAGATTTTTCATTGTGTGTTTCTTCCATGCGTAGTAATTATCTTTATCTCATTTGATAGTTGATACCTAGTTCTAGAAAGTTATCAATTTGAAGTCAGCAAGTGTTTGATTGATTACTCTTTGATTGGTAGTTGCTTCTTACTTGACATTCCTTCTGTTTGCATTTGCTTCTTGAAACTCCATCATTCTTTACTTCGCATTAGGAAATGGCTTTGATACCATGCATATTTTCTTGAACATACGAGTTCTTGCATAAACTGAACTTGAATGGAAACTTTTGGAAGAAAAATACCTCAAGACAGGTTTGTACTATACATGACTAAGCTTCCTTGTACTATATATGAGTAATGTTGCACAGGCTTGTACTATACATGACTGAACTTCCTTGAACATTGTTGCATGTGCATGTGCAATTGAAAGTAAAATTCTTCTGACATTGTAAGCCTATGCACAATACTTTATTCTTTACCATCACCTTCTTCCTCGAGAATAACATGGGTTACATTCTCTACAAAGGCCAGCAGGGTAAGGAAGCGAAAACAAGTTTGCATTGGTCTATCTTCATAAGTTTTTTTCCAGTATGTCAGAAAATAAAAACATAAAAGCATTAAAGAAAAATGAACCACCATGGTAAATACCATTATTAATAAACAAGGTAAATTAATTTTAGCATAATCATTGAATTAGATGCATACACACAGGAGAAAGACTAAATTCGACTTTCAAATGTAAATATCAACATATCTACAATTTTATCACTCCCATAAACATTCCATGTAAAAAAGCCAAGACATGCCATGTAAAAGGCTCTAGGGTTCAGAAAAATATGTACAAAGAAAATAAAAACATAAACGGATGCCAAAATACCTTTAGCCTATGAAAGCACCACAAGAAGTACTCTAGGAATTTCTCTTCGCATATGTTCTGATTGTAGCACCCCCTTAAAAAAAACATATGTGTATCATATCCACTTCAAAGATGGAAATTGATAATAGGCAGCACACAATATGACTTAAAAAAGGGCACTCGCTATTCATTAATTTTGTAAAATTTGCTAAAAGTATGAAGTTTAGCAGTTAAACTCAAAAGTAAAAGTTGTCTACATGTGAAGAAAGATCTTACAAATAGAATAATGACTGTCTAAAAGCCTAAATTATACGAGTTGAACACACAATCAAACTATTGGAGATAAAATTAAGGAGTAATTTAATGAGTAATTTAAGGAGTAAATTAAGAAGTACTAACTTATTAATTTAAGGAGTAAATCAAGAACCTTAATTTAAGGAATAAATTAAGGAGTAAATCAAGGAGTTATCATCCTTAATTTAAAGATTAATTCAAGGAGAAAAACAAGGAATCCTTAATTCAATGAGTAAAACAAGGAATCCTTAATTCAAGGAGTAAATCAAGGAATGTTTAATTCAAATAGTAATTCAAGGAGTAAATCTCCTTATATATAGCTATAGAATTGTAATGAAAATATAAAAGAAAGAATACAACTTTGAGAGAGATTGTTTTATATAGAAAGGCCTTTAGGCCTTGGCCTTTGGCCTTTGGCCTTGACGTTTTAAGCACTAATTGTAATGAAAATATGAAAGAAAGAATACAACTTTGAGAGAGCTTGTTTTATATAGAAAGGCCTTTAGGCCTTGGCCTTTGGCCTTGACGTTTCCAACACTAATTTTTCAACATGGTATCAGAGCAAGTTGATCTTCTTAAAAAAATTGTTATTCCTTTGCTCAAAGTGCGTTTGACACTCTATCAGAGTGATTTCTTATTCTTTTTGTTTTTTAAAACCAAAGCTCTTGGCGATGATGGATTAAATCTCTCCTATAGCTTCTACTGACTTGATATGGAGGAGGAGTATTATGGTAAAAGGAAAGGTCCCACATTGAAACCAAGCTCTTGGCGATGATGGATTAAATCTCTCCTGCAGCTTCTACCTACCTGATGTGGAGGAGTATTATGGTAAAAGGAAAGGTCCCACATTGAAACTAAGCTCTTGGCAATGATGGATTAAATCTCTCCTGCAACTCCTACCTGCCCGATGTGGAGGGGAAGTATTGTGGTAAAAGGAAAAGTCACATATCGACAACAATAATATTTTTTTTGCTATCGTAATCAGCATTTTTTTTGTTAGTTTTACATTTGCTGCCTTGGCTTCTCATCAGTTTCAACGACTTCTGTGCAAGCTTAGATCCATAAACCTTATGGATCCAGCTTGAGGGGGAGTATTGGAGATAAAATTAAGGAGTAATTTAATGAGTAATTTAAGGAGTAAATTAAGGAGTGCTAACTTCTTAATTTAAGGAGTAAATCAAGAACCTTAATTTAAGGAATAAATTAAGGAGTAAATCAAGGAGTTATCATCCTTAATTTAAGGATTAATTCAAGGAGAAAAACAAGGAATCCTTAATTCAAGGAGTAAAACAAGGAATCCTTAATTCAAGGAGTAAATCAAGGAATGTTTAATTCAAATAGTAATTCAAGGAGTAAATCTCCTTATATATAGCTATAGAATTGTAATGAAAATATAAAAGAAAGAATACAACTTTGAGAGAGCTTGTTTTATATAGAAAGGCCTTTAGGCCTTGGCCTTTGGCCTTGACGTTTTCAACACTAATTGTAATGAAAATATGAAAGAAAGAATACAACTTTGAGAGAGCTTGTTTTATATAGAAAGGCCTTTAGGCCTTGGCCTTTGGCCTTGACGTTTCCAACACTAATTTTTCAACATGGTATCAGAGCAAGTCGATCTTCTTAAAAAAATTGTTATTCCTTTGCTCAAAGTGCGTTTGACACTCTATCAGAGTGATTTCTTATTCTTTTTGTTTTTTAAAACCAAAGCTCTTGGCGATGATGGATTAAATCTCTCCTATAGCTTCTACCAACTTGATATGGAGGAGGAGTATTATGGTAAAAGGAAAGGTCCCACATTGAAACCAAGCTCTTGGCGATGATGGATTAAATCTCTCCTGCAGCTTCTACCTACCTGATGTGGAGGAGTATTATGGTAAAAGGAAAGGTCCCACATTGAAACTAAGCTCTTGGCAATGATGGATTAAATCTCTCCTGCAACTCCTACCTGCCCGATGTGGAGGGGAAGTATTGTGGTAAAAGGAAAAGTCACATATCGACAACAATAATATTTTTTTTTGCTATCGTAATCAGCATTTTTTTTGTTAGTTTTACATTTGCTGCCTTGGCTTCTCATCAGTTTCAACGACTTCTGTGCAAGCTTAGATCCATAAACCTTATGGATCCGACGAGGGGAGTATTGGAGATAAAATTAAGGAGTAATTTAATGAGTAATTTAAGGAGTAAATTAAGGAGTGCTAACTTCTTAATTTAAGGAGTAAATCAAGAACCTTAATTTAAGGAATAAATTAAGGAGTAAATCAAGGAGTTATCATCCTTAATTTAAGGATTAATTCAAGGAGAAAAACAAGGAATCCTTAATTCAAGGAGTAAAACAAGGAATCCTTAATTCAAGGAGTAAATCAAGGAATGTTTAATTCAAATAGTAATTCAAGGAGTAAATCTCCTTATATATAGCTATAGAATTGTAATGAAAATATAAAAGAAAGAATACAACTTTGAGAGAGCTTGTTTTATATAGAAAGGCCTTTAGGCCTTGGCCTTTGGCCTTGACGTTTTCAACACTAATTGTAATGAAAATATGAAAGAAAGAATACAACTTTGAGAGAGCTTGTTTTATATAGAAAGGCCTTTAGGCCTTGGCCTTTGGCCTTGACGTTTCCAACACTAATTTTTCAACATGGTATCAGAGCAAGTCGATCTTCTTAAAAAAATTGTTATTCCTTTGCTCAAAGTGCGTTTGACACTCTATCAGAGTGATTTCTTATTCTTTTTGTTTTTTAAAACCAAAGCTCTTGGCGATGATGGATTAAATCTCTCCTATAGCTTCTACCAACTTGATATGGAGGAGGAGTATTATGGTAAAAGGAAAGGTCCCACATTGAAACCAAGCTCTTGGCGATGATGGATTAAATCTCTCCTGCAGCTTCTACCTACCTGATGTGGAGGAGTATTATGGTAAAAGGAAAGGTCCCACATTGAAACTAAGCTCTTGGCGATGATGGATTAAATCTCTCCTGCAACTCCTACCTGCCCGATGTGGAGGGGAAGTATTGTGGTAAAAGGAAAAGTCACATATCGACAACAATAATATTTTTTTTGCTATCGTAATCAGCATTTTTTTTGTTAGTTTTACATTTGCTGCCTTGGCTTCTCATCAGTTTCAACGACTTCTGTGCAAGCTTAGATCCATAAACCTTATGGATCCAGCTTGAGGGGGAGTATTGGAGATAAAATTAAGGAGTAATTTAATGAGTAATTTAAGGAGTAAATTAAGGAGTGCTAACTTCTTAATTTAAGGAGTAAATCAAGAACCTTAATTTAAGGAATAAATTAAGGAGTAAATCAAGGAGTTATCATCCTTAATTTAAGGATTAATTCAAGGAGAAAAACAAGGAATCCTTAATTCAAGGAGTAAAACAAGGAATCCTTAATTCAAGGAGTAAATCAAGGAATGTTTAATTCAAATAGTAATTCAAGGAGTAAATCTCCTTATATATAGCTATAGAATTGTAATGAAAATATAAAAGAAAGAATACAACTTTGAGAGAGCTTGTTTTATATAGAAAGGCCTTTAGGCCTTGGCCTTTGGCCTTGATGTTTTCAACACTAATTGTAATGAAAATATGAAAGAAAGAATACAACTTTGAGAGAGCTTGTTTTATATAGAAAGGCCTTAGGCCTTGGCCTTTGGCCTTGACGTTTCCAACACTAATTTTTCAACACAAACTAAAGCATCTACATAACAACGAAAGCTTGAGGAACACATTAAATTTGTTGGAAATGAATTTTTTTTTCACATGCTTATTCCAACAAAAGTGGTAACACTACTTGGGATATTGAATAATAAAAGGGAACAAATATACACATCATTAGTTAAACTTACCCGTTTAAGGGAAACCTATCTCGGACATCAATGAGATGAGGGGAATTGAAAAGTCTAGTATGGAAACCACAATTACGCAATATAGATTCTGTGAATGTGCATGTGGATCCCTTTAAGAAAAATTATTTAGCATCGTAAATATACAAACAAATTTGACAACTGTAAATTTTGTTATCATAAAGTTCTGACACAAAACCAGGTAAGGGGTTTCAACTCAAATGTGGAACACAAACATGCTTTGCAAGCATACGACAATTTAAAAACTAAACAATATATATTTAGTAAAAGAACCAAAAAAATAATATGGAGAAACTGCCCAGATTCACTCGTCGAGCTGGGATGGCTAGCAGAGACTTTGTTGCACACCAGTGGACGTCCGGCTGCGCTCTAGTGGATGTAGGTGGTGGTCATGGCTGACTAACGTGCTCCATTCATAGTAGTGGACAAGCAATGTTCATAGTAGTGGACAAGAAATGTGGCTGGAAAGTGTCTACGGCTGGCTGTGTGTAATGTAATGGTTAGGGCAATGTGAGGAAAAAAAGGAGAGAGTTGAATGTTTAAGTGTGAAAAAGACAAATGTTCCAAAATGTTAACTTTTAGGGGCAATTGTTAATAGCCGTACCTAAAAGTTTTTTGTAAATTTTCGCCTTCAACCTTCCCCAAATCACCTTTTCAAGGACAGTTAACCATTTTTTTCATATTTAAAACCATCTCAAAATTCATTTATTGTTGTAGCTTTTGATCTCTCATAAGATAAGATACATAGACTTTTAACTTTCAAGCAAATAGATTCTCAAAGATTTATATCTAGGTTAGTGTATACCCTCGGTAGAGGAACGTAAAGCAAAGTTGTATTGTCGACTCCATGATGGATATTATATATGTTGCCGCTTCTTTAGCATCTGTTGGTTGTAGGTATGTAAAAACAAGATATGAATAATATAATCGATATATTGAAAAATACTATTTGGATTGAGTCGCGAATTAAGTCGCGAACTAAGTTGCTCTCTTTAAAACGTTTCATGTCTCTGCCCAAATTTTTGCAAGCAAACATAGCCTCGTCGTACCTAGAAAAATAGCCCATAACCCTTTTTCTGTCTCGAAGCTTCACTACACTAATGAAATCTGGAATGCTATACCTCTAAAGTATTTACTTTGCTCGAAAAACTGAAAAAACAATTTTGAATTTTATTTTCTTTGGTTTTGTTGTGAAGAAACGTTTATGAGTTATGTCTAACTCAAAACTATGGCCCCTTTTTTATAGCTAAAAAAAGAATGAACGTGTGTGTAACGTTTACAAAGAAAACGTTCACATAATAATAACAAAAATGTTCACACAATAATAACGAAAACGTTCACAATAATGGAATGGAATGATAAAAAAATAACGATAACGTTTTGGGTGACTCACTTTGGATAAGAACGAAATTTTTGACTGTTGGAAAAATAATTTTAACAATGAAATTTTTTTTAAAAAATAAAGTGTCATCTCACCTACACGCACACGCACACGCACATGCACTCAGCTCGACACAGTCGGTCGGTCGGTCGAACCGACAACGGCACGCACACGTGTGTAAAGTCTTCTCCCCTTCCACAAAAGTGAGTTCCCCTTGGGACCCTATCCCAATTGTAAATCCTTCTCTATATTAACATCTTCTAAGATATATAGAAAAACAACGTGGAACAAAGTTTTTTAAGAGAGGAATTTTTTTGCAATTTTTTTCATCATTTTTTTTATTTAATTTGACTCTATTTTCAACAACATCAAAATAAAGCGTATGGCTCCACAAGTTATTAGCAGACTTGAACTTTTTTCCAAATATGGACTAACTAATAAAATTGTATTTTGATAATAGTGGAGCAGTGTCTAACCTATAAGAACCAAGACACTATCTATCAAGAGTTTTGAAAGGGTCAATTAGAAGGGTTGAGGTTAAAAGACATGTCCACTTATCTTAAAGACTAGTGAGAAATTGTTATGATAGTGTCTAAATACAAAGGAGTTTGTATTTAAATTTATACAAAAATTAGAGTGAATAAAATGAAAATTTCATTTATTTACATGTGCTATTTTCTTCTTCAAATAAATCATAAAAATTCTTGATTATTAATGTATGTTTAAAACATAATATATCAGTGCATATATAGGAAGATTGGTCCTAAGTGAAATAATCAAATTGTCTTTGACGATGAATTAAAGTTTATATAATGGGATCCTTAATTAAGTAACTAGTACGGCTTATATCCATTTGGAATGGAGTGACTCTTATCTCAAATGTAATGTGGAGAGATTTAGTTGGGGATATTTTGTATGATAGTTGACTATACAAAATTGGACCAGACATATTAGAAACATTGTTAATATTTATTTACTCACAATTGTTTCTCTATATCACTCAATGTTCATATATGGGACGATCTTAATCATGAGTGATTTAACTAGTCCCTTGATGTAACACTATGTTATTTGACTTACTCGATGATGCTTGAAGTGTTGGGCTAAGATACCTTGCTCCTTGGTATCTCAATGTTTATTGTAAATTTTACTCTCTAATGTTAGATAATAGTTCTCTTATTTAACAATTCTGAGCTTAAATAATTGCAGTCATATAATTATATATAGTTATTCATATGCATCGCGAGTACTCAAGAAGAAGATGTAATAGAGAAGGTAAAATGGACTTAATGACCTCGGTCATATTATGAACTGGCTATAGAAGATTGAATTGCATCTCATAGTTATATCAATAAATTACTTATATATAATATGTTTGGTAAATAAGAGTTATGATATCCGAAAGATTTTTAGTATAACTTTGAGATTAATAAAGATTGATAATTAGTTTAAGGGTTAATGAAGGTATCAATACTTAAGTTTAAATTCATAGTTCCTTTGGTCCCCAAGTCTGACCCATAACAACGATTGAACGATGTTACTTTCGAAATAAATAAATAATTAATTATTTCATATGATCAAAAATATATATTTGTTTATTGGGGTATTTTATGATAGTCATAAATGTCAAATAAATATGAAAGGGTAAAATGATAATTTGACATAGCCAAATTAATTCAATTAATTAATTAATATTTTATTGGACTAAATATTTCTTTGAAGTAATTAAAATATTAAAATGTAAAATTTAAATGTTTAGTAGTCATTTAAATACTTGTTTAACAAGAAGGATATTTTAATAATTATCAAATTAGATTTGATTTTATATTAATTATTGAAGTCAATTTAGTTTGAAATTAAATTGTAGCACACATCTAGGAGTATGACTCCTACATATTGCATAAATAAAGCTAAAATAATGGGAATGAGATTCTTATTATATTACACAGCTTGATTGTATGTAAGATTTTTAACTTAAGATGATCCTAATCTAAATCAAACTATTTCAAATGGAGACCATTTAAATTCATCCTATTTATTCCTTATATGTCTTCCAATACATGGGAATTTGGGAGAATTTTGAATAAACAAAATTTAACCGAATGCCATAGTAATTCAAACATTTGTTCTTGATAGAAAATAATTTATCTTTAACAATACATTTCACACAATAAAGGATTATAGTTGGAGAACTAGAAGCATATTTTGATTAACTTAGAACTTGTAAGGATTCTTACCAATTCATTCCTTGCTTATAAGGAGATAACTATTGGAAGCTTAAAGGTTGCAATCATTCTTTCATAAGCTATAAAAGTGTGTTTTTAGTTCTACTTTATTGTAATTAAATTATCAATATCATAATATCTTAGTTTGGAAAAAATTTGTTGTCTAATATTATTCAATTTTGAAATTTTTGTTATTAAAAATTGAAGTTTTTACCAAAAAAGAAATTTAAAAACCAAGAGATAAAGGAGTAAGGGTATATTGAAGATAACGTTGAATGCACCAAAAAGCATTAAAACATGTACACAAAGACTCAAAATGGTGAAAAAATAACTTGTTTATATAAGCATAGTAAAAAAATATCACAAATGCCCTAATAAATGCGCATGTGTACATATTCTCCAATATAATACAAAATTGCATCAAATTGATACATTTGATTAAATATGAGTATTATTAAAATATCATATGATAAATAAAGATAAAAAGGGTATTTAAAATGAAATTATGCTACCACTAAGTTAGTGAACTCGACTAATGAGGTATTATCATAAAATAAAAGGATTAAAATGTATATTTTTAGTTAAGTTTGAGACCTCTCAAATTCTTTTCAAATATTGAATATTTTTTAAATCTAACTTTCGTAGTTTAACGTAAAAGACATCCAATTTATCTATATTTAATGTTGAATGTTTAGATTTAATTTATTTTTTTAATAAAAATTTAAGAATTAATATATCGATAATTATAAATTTTAAAATTATTATAAATATTTTTCTTAAATTATTTTATATTTATCTTCTACGAAGGATATTTTGACATTGTTAATAATAAGTTTTATAAATTCTATTCGCTTTAATTGATAAAAATTTACATAATAGAATATAATTAGATGATAAAAATGTGTATTATATTTATCTTATTATAATTGACCACTTAAATTGATAACTCATTACAAATTGAGATAAATAAAAAATTTGAAAGCAAAATAATCTCTAGTAACCGCATAAATGTTTTTTTTTCCTCAAACTGCGTTACTCGTCGTATGTTAAAGTGATATCATAAACCAAATAAACTGATAAATCCTAGAGAGAGAAGAAAAACATTGTTATAAAATTGTTTTCATTTTTAATTTTTAAATATATATATATGTTAATATTAAACATATATTTTTTACTAGCTAGGTTCATCATCAATGTGACACACGCTTGTCATCTAAGTATGACACGCAGCAAAAACGTGTCTAATAACCGAGCCCTCAATGACTCCACCTCCAAGCGTGGCAATAGAGAAGGTCCTCTCTGTACAGTAGGCAGTAGCAAGCACATATTATCAATAATTATTCAATGTTCAGAGAAAAGAAAGGTTGAACAGAAATTAGTTGAGAGAGAGAAAGAGTTATGGCAGCTGGGAATGAAGAATGGAAGAAAATGGCGGATACACATAAAATGAGTCCAGAGGAAGTAAAAGCAGCAGGAGTTGAGGCATCTAAGAGGCCACCAGGACACAACCCAGGTGGTGTTCTTCACCAAAGGCGTAGCCTTCCTTACAATTACGCTACCATGACCCTCGCTGGCTTAGCCATCACTGGTGTCATTGCTTATTTCACTCTTTACACCATGAAAAATCCTGAGGCCACTCCTGTAGATGTTGCTAAAGTCACTGTTGGTGTTGCCGAACCTGAAGATACTCGGCCGAAGAAGTAGTTGCTTAAAGGCCTCTGCTTAATTTGCTGCCTTTTGATTGGCAGAGTCTTGTGTTATGTTGCTTAGAATTGAAATTAATCTAATATGAAAGAAAAATTAGTACTTAGTAGTATGATTTTTTTCCTTATGTCATAACAATTAAATTTATTCTTATTTTATGTCGTTATTACATTTCAAAGTACTACATTCAGAAGCAAGCAATTTTAAACCACTTTTCGATGTGCCTAAAAGAGAAGAAGTTGGTAAATCATCGACCTTTAAAACAATTGTTTTGGGTAGAGAGAAATGGAGTAGTACATAGGCTTTGTAGAAGAAGAAATGTAACTGATATTATTCTCTCTAATTGTAAATGTACAATATGTTAAAGTCGCACGCCGGGCGTTGATCTTCTTATGTCCATAAAGATGGGATAATTCTCTTTCTTATTACTTAATTTTTGAGATAAAGTTAGACTCAAGGCCTAGTTTTTGAGATAAAGTTAGACTCAAATTCAACATAATATCAAAACCGTAGTTTGGATTCGTTCGTCACTTGGTCAATATATTCCAATATATTCTAAGGAGATAGACCCTTTCCGTACACCGGACTCGTTCGTCACCCGATCAATATATTTCAAGGAGATAGATCCTTGTCGATGTAAAGGGAGTGTTAAAATCCCACATCGACTGAACGTTGAGCTTCTAATGCGCATATAGATGGGGACAATCTTCTATCTCATAACTTAAATTTTGAGATAGAATTGGATTCAAATTCAACACAATACCAACCTTTACTTTATATAGAAAATTTTGAGATAGAATTGGATTCAAATTCAACATAATACCAACCTTTATATAGGAAATCAAGTATACTTAACAAACTAACAACCACCTAATATAAAGTGTAAAACATAAATAAACTAAATACAATCTAATACCCCGTAAACTTACGGTGGTGAGACATAAAGAGCAAAACCGAGACTTAGGAAGAGTTTTATTTAAAGCATATGTCAACTGATCATCATAGGGTGTGAACTTAACCTCCAAAGTACTAGAAGCAACTTGATCACGAATGAAATGTTATTCAATTTCAATGTGTTTGTTTTGTCCTAGTATGATGAACTGGATTGGAGGCAAGATGTTTGGCATTGTGGGTGAACTAGATTGAAGACAAGATGTGTGGCACTGAGGTTGTCACAAAGAGAACAGGAGCAAGTCACGAGGAAATGGACAATTCAGACATGAAGATGTGTGGTAGCGAGGTTGTCACAAAGAGAACAGGAGCAATTGGCAAAGAAATGGACAATTTAGACAACAAGAACTTAGCCAGAGAATTGGCGAAGCCAAGGCAAGAACAGAATACTCAACTTCATTTGAAGATTTTGCAACCACTTTCTACTTACTAGTAGACCAAGAAATTAAGCTGCCACTAAAAATACACACAATAGGCACTAGTGTTACGTCGATCATCAGGGTAGCTAATCCAATGTAAATAAATAAAAACACCATAATGAAGAGTACCCTTTAAATATCAGAAAACTCTTTTTACAGCATCTCAATGTATGTCAATCGGAGCATGTAAAAATTGACATAAGTGATTCACAGATAAAGAAATATCTGACCTTGTAAAAGGAACAATATTACAATGTACCCACAAGACTCCTATATGTAGAAGGATTGACCATCATATTTAGACAATGTACCACTAGAACTGAGAGGAGTTTTGGCAGATTTGGTAGAATCCATACAGCTTTTAGAAAGCAAATCTAAAATATATTTTCTCTGACTCATATGCACTTGACCATTTCTATGAGTAATCTCAATCCCTAAACAGTAATTAAGATCACCTAACTCCTTAAAGCAAAGACAAAATGAAGCATGGTAGTAATTTCAATCAAATAAGCTAAATCATTTCCGGTCAAAATAATACCATTAATGTAGATTAGAATGACTGTAATAAGTGAGTCATGCTATTAAATAAATATAGATGGATCTTCCTTAAAGTTATGAAAAGTAGAATGGATGGTAGTTTTTTGATACGAGTCCCGTGGGGCTTATTTGAGACTATAAATAGCCTTATGCAACTTACACACCAATGAGGAGCAAATGTATCTTTAGAACCCTCAAGTTAATACATATAAACCTCGTCTTTGAGTTTTCCATTTAAGAATGCATTATTTACATCAAAGAAACTGCAATAGTTAAGATAACTCGAATTGTTTGACATTTAACTACAAATACAAAGATCTCACTGTAATTAATACCATATTTTTGTTTGTAACTGTATTTCTAACAGTAACCTCTAGTTAATACCGGAGACTATATTTGTCAAGAGACATGTCATGCTTAAGTTTCACCTTAAAGAACCATTTGCAAGTAATTGGCTTACAATTCTTTGGCTTAGGTACAAGAGACCAAGCCTTATTCTTTAACAATGCATCATATACAACCTTCATAGCTCTTTTTCATTCAGGAACAACTCTTGCTTCCTTGTAACTTTGAGGTTCAGGATGATACTAGCTGTAAAAGACCAAGTCTTAGGCTTAAATATTCCATCATTGACCTAGTGACCATAGGGTGGTGATTATCAATGGGAACTAATGGAGCCAATTGTGGTGGTTGAAGAGGAGTAGTGAAAGGTGAGTACTCAAGAGACTAAAAATATAGCATAGGAGATGCCAGATTACAAGAAACCAAAGGGGACACAATAGAAGGATTAGATTGCTCAGTAGAAATTGGAATAGAGGAAAGAAGGCAGTCACTAGTGACAGAGGGAACAGAAACAGAGGATTGATAAAATTCATCAAACACTGAACTAGAAGACATAGTATGAGAAGAATTTGTATTTGACAAAAAGAAAGAAAAAAAGGAAACATAGATTCATGAAACACAACTTGAGGTGAAGTGTATATTTTATTGGAAGAGACATCAAGAAACAGGTATCCCCTCTGTTGGGTTGCATACCCCACACAAAGAAATTGTACTTATAGAGACAAATATGGAGAATTGTACTTAAGCACTTTAAATGGCAAGCAATTCATAGTAAAAACTGTTGTTCGAACTGGATAAATCCAATATTGGGAAGGTAAAGAAGCTTGAAAGAGAATAGCCAAAGCGTTATCCATTAATCTCCTATTTCTAGACTCAACAACTCCATTTTGTTGAGAGGTGTATGGGCAAGTAAAACTTTGAATCAAGCCACTAGAAAACAGCTTTTATGTGACAAATTGAAATTCCCTTCCCCATCATTCTGAACTGCTTTCAAATAAACAGTAAATTATCTTTCAATCATTGCCATAAAAAACAAAAATAGGTTCAACTTGGCCTTTAGTAGTTAAAAAATAATCTCACATATACCTACTAAACAATATGTAGAAAGTATTTAGCAATTGTAGAAGAAAGCACCAGAGTTGTCCAATCATCCATATAGATCAAATCAAAAGCATGAGAATAAATAGCATGTTTAGACTGAAAAGGTAATCTATGGGATTTAGTAATAGGACATATAGTACAGATACTATTATTGTCATATTTACAGCCCACCAAATTAGGAAACTGACTAACTTTGTTTACAATGTCAGGAGAAGGGTGAGCTAACCTCATATGTCATATGTGACTATTACGAGTACTAGAGAACACCATAGGTGTCTGAAGAGTACCATAATGAACAAGTGAAGAGGAAGGAGGAGGATGATGACAAATATTGTGTTTCTTTGTTAATTATCATATATATTTCATATCTTTCTGTTCTACCATTTCTGTACAATGGTTATTGTATTTGTACACTACAAACTGGAGACAAACTAACCCTAGCCGTGCTGCACATATGGGTGCTATTGCACACCCATACTTTCTTGTGTCAACATGGGTGCTATTGCACACCCATACTTCCCTGCTCCATTACCCATTGTTCTTTGCTATTCTCTACTCCACTACACACGCCAACATTCCCCCTCAAGTTGGTGCATATATGTCTCTTATGCCCAACTTGTCAAGTGAGTTGTAGAAGTTCTTTGCAGACATAGATTTTGTGAGTATATTAGCCAATTAATCTTCTGATTTAACAAATGGAAGCTTAATAATTTTCTCTTCAAGATTCTGTTTGATGAAGTTCCGATCTACTTCAACGTGCTTTGTGTGATCATGTTGAACTGGATTGTGGGAGATGGCAATGGCTGCCTTGTTATCACAAAATAAGTTCATTTCAGAGTTAGGAGCAACACCAATCTCAGTTAGAAGTTTTTTCAACTAAATGAGCTCACATATTCCCTTAACCATTCCTTGAAATTCAGCTTTAGCGCTAGATACTTTTTGCTTTTTGCTCCTCCATGTAACAAGATTTCCCCCCACAAAAATAAAGTACCCAGCAGTAGATTTCTTATCCTTGATATTCCCTGCCCAGTCCAAATCTGTATATCCAATGACTTTCAATTGACCATTCTTTGAAAACATGTCATTTCCTAGGGGAGGATTTTAAATAACGAAGTATTCGCATGACGGCATCCAAATGGTCTTCACTTGGGCAATGCATGAACTGACTCACGACATTTACAATATAAGCAATATCAGGTCGAGTATGAGATAAATATATGAGTTTATCCACTAACCATTGATATCTTTGTTTATCTACTGGTACTTGGTCCACATATTCACCAAGTTTATGATTTTGAACCATTGGAATATCGACAGGTTTACAATCTAGTAATCATGCCTCTGCTAGTAGGTCTAGAGTATATTTCCTTTGGGAATGACATATGCCTTATTTTGATCTTGTTACCTCAATGCCTAAGAAGTATTTAAGCCCTCCCAAGTTCTTCATTTCAAACTCATTTGACAGTTGTTCTTGAAGCCTAGAGATTTCTTCTTTATCATCCCCTGTAATGATCATGTCGTCTATATAGACTATAAAGGCTATTATTTTTCCCAATCGATGTTTTAGGAAAAGAGTGGTCAGAGTTGCTTTGTTGAAACCCATATTTCTTCATTGCTGAACTCAACCTACCAAACCATGCTCGTCGTGATTGTTTTAGTCCATACAATGCTCGTTGTAGTTTCTTTTCCTGTTGTAACAGTATATCCTGGTGGGATATCCATGTAAATATCTTCTTCAAGATCACTATGAAGGAAGGAATTTTTTACGCCAAGTTGGTACAATGGTCAGTCTAAATTTGCTACAAGAGAGAATAAAACTCTAATAGTTTTTAGTTTAGCCACAGGTGAGAAGGTTTCCTGGTAATCTATACCATGTTTCTGGGTATACCCTTTTGCTACTAGCCTCGTCTTGTATCGATCAACTGACCAATATGCTTTATACTTAATGGAGAAAATCCACTTGCATCCTACCATCTTCCTCCCTTGAGGCAACTCGCTTAACACCCATGTGTTATTCATCTATAATGTCTCAAATTCTTCTTTTATAGCTTGAGCCCAGTTTGGATCAAATAAGGCTTCTTCAATGCTACTTGGAATTTGACATGAGGATAGTGTTTGTGCAAACGCCCTGATAGGTGTTGATAACCCTTGAGTAGATACATAATTGGCTATTAGATACTTGGATTGTCGTTCTTCTCTGTCTGGAGAGTATCGATTCAGAGGTTTACCTCGATTATGTCTAAAAGGTAGAACATAATCAACAGATGTATCTATAGCATTAGTTTGTAAAGGTGTGATAGGATAGCTTACCTCAGGAGTATTCTCAGTAGGAGGATCATTGGGTACTAGAGAGTGGATGGGTGCATCAACCACTACATCTTCTGGAGATTCAGTCACTAGTTCAGATTCAGTTCTTAGAAGTTCAAGTTCGGGTCTAGGTACTGACTCATCCATATTATTGACATTATCCGAGTATGTCGGATTGTTACTAATGTCTAACACTTCAATATCAAGCCAATTTTGTTCTTCACCATAACTCTCCCCCTGAAGAGGATAAGTGGATACTAGTGATGGGAAAAAACATTCAGATTCTAGGAAAGTGACATCCATGGTAATGTAGGTTCTTTTAGTAATAGGATCATAGCATCAGTATCCCTTTTTTTGTATGCCATACCCCAAGAATACACATCAGATAGCACATAGATCCAATTTAGTTCGTTAATTTTTATGGAGGTGGACAAAAGCAACACATCCAAAATCTGGGGCAGAAGCATCAAAATAGTAGGCAAGGGAACATGATCAGATAGCACCTTTAATGGAGTCTAAAATTGTAAGGTTTTTGTGGGAATACGGTTCAGTAAATACACAACTGTAGTAACAGCATCACTCCAGTATCTACTAGGCATATGTGCACTGATTAGTAAGGCCCGAGTAGTTTCTAAAATATGCCTATTCTTTCTCTCTGCAATCCCATTTTGTTGTGGGGTTTGTGAACACGAGGTTTCATGGAGAATACCATGGTTGTCTAAGTATGTCCGAAATTGTTGATTAACATACTCCCCCGCATTATCAGACCTAAGGATCTTAATTTTTTTAGAAATTTTTGTCTGAATCATGGTGTGAAACAAGTGAAACGTAGAAAATAATTCATCTTTATGTTTGAGAAGGTAAAGTCATGTCATTCGTGTACAATCATCAACAAAAATTACAAACCAACGATAACCAAACGACGTAGTGACCAGAGAAGGTCCCCAAATATCAAAATGTACTAAAGCAAAAGGAATCATACTTTTATGCATGTTCATAGGATAAGACGCCCTATGAATTTTTGCTAAGATACAAGTATCACATTTGAAATCCGAGTGTGTGACATTGGAAAATAAACTAGGTAGTAGGTGCTTTAAATACCTAAATGATGGATGCCCAAATCGACGATGACATAACCAAATTTTTCACTCCTTGTTACTAACCGTGTGTTGCATGTGATTGGCTCTTCCTGAACTGAGGCCATCCACGTAATATAAGCCTTCTCTCTTAGTACCATGCCCAATGATCTCCTTGGTGATAATATCCTGAAGAAGATAAAAGGTAGAATACATCAATACTACACAGTTAAGATCTGAAGTAACTTAACTTACAGACATTATTCTGTTTGAAAGAGAAGGTACAAGTAATGTATTAGATAATGATAATGAAGGAGATAAAGTCATTGTTCCAGCCCCTGTAACTGGATAAGGGACCCCATTGGCATTGGAAACACGGCTCCGTCTCAGTTGGGTTGTATTGGAAAGATCCTTTGGGTCAAATGTCATATGGTCTGTAGCTCTAGAGTCGAGAATCCAATCCTCATTATCATTATGAGTAGAGATGTGAAATTCTTTACTTGAAGTACCTAGATCCTGGGAAGATTCGACCTGAGAAATAAGGGATAATGATGCATTATTGGTAGCCACAAAAGCTTTCCCAGTGGTTTCCCGTTTCTTTTGTGCTTGAAGATCATTCCACCAATCTGGATACCCATGTAGTTTGAAGCAGTTTTCATGGGTATGTTTGGATTCGCCGCAATGGGTACATTTTAGGTCAACAGAAGCTGGATTTCCCGTGGATTTCTTGCTACCCAAAGAAAGAGTTCCTGGTTTTGGTAGCATTGGATTATGGTGTCCCTTCATCCCTTTGAAAGCCATAACTGCTCCGGGAGTCATATCTGCACCCGTGATCATCACGGTCTGCCTGACCTCTTCCCTACGGACGAATCCATAGGCCTGTTCCCTTTAGGGAATGGTTTGATTTGAAGCACATCACTTCGAGTCTTATCTAGTCTGTCATCAAGTCCATCGAGAAAGGTATAAACTCGATCTTCTTGTACGATGGAGTTGTATTTTTGTATGTCAGTCGCACACTCCATTGGGTTAGGACGACGAAAATCAATTTCTCACCACAACCCTTGAAGGTCATTGTAGTATTTTTCAATGGATCTACCCGCCTGCTTTATAGGAGTAACTCGACGACGGAGATCATACACTAGAGACGTGTCTGTCCCATCAAAGTAGGTTGTAGTAGCAGAATCCCACACCTGCTTTGCAGTTGGGAATCAGATAAAATTTGCAATCAAGGAAGGGTCCATCGAATTGATCAATCATCCCTTGACAATGGCATTTTCAATGCGTCATCTCTTGAATGAGGGGTCGGTTTCAGCATGTTGAGGAAAATCCTCATTAATATATCCTAGTTTGTCCTTGCCAGAGATATACATCTCTACCACTTGGGACCATAAGGCATAGTTGGATCCTCCCAACTTGATACTAATGGAAGTATTCGACACTTCAATTAGCAGAAGTTGTAAGGCAGTCTGAGCTTTAGTTAGAACCTCGGTCATTTTTGTAGTCAAATCGTTCAATATGGAATTGGTGGTTAAATCTCCAGATTTTTCCATGAAATCTATCAATTCTGTATCTTTTTTTTTCTTTTTTTTGTACACCAGCCAAATATATATAGAATATTCAGAACTGTAACCCTAATTCATTTTCTCTATTCACGTAACCCCCCTGTGGAGCTACATTTTTCTTCTACTGTGTTCCACGTTTCTCCGAGCTAGAAGAATGGTACAGCTACCTACGACGGCAGCTAGAAGGGCTGTGAGCTCACACGTAGCTACAAAAACACGACCTCAGTGTCATTTATCGCTACAAACTCTAGCCTAAAAGTCCGAGTCGCGTTCTGTTTCTTTTCAAAAATGACAATTTTCTCCTAAAAACAAGTATTTTTGGTGGATTATGACGGCTCCAACGAGCAGCTAGAACGGCTATCCCAGATCCCGGCCAAATAACCAGGCAAATACCCACAGATTAACAAAATCTGTTGAGCGTTCGTACACTAGATCAAACCAGTTCAGAGAGGAACATAAATCAGCGTAGCACACTAGATCAACCAAACCATATCGGCCAAACCAGCACACCAGATCAAACTAGTGTCAAGTAGAACAGAAATCAGCATAGCAGGTAGCTTATTCTTTCATTAGGACAATAATAACTTTGTTCTGATATTATGACAAATATTGTGTTTCTCTGTTAATTATCATATATATTTCATATCTTTCTGTTCTATCATTTTTGTACAATGATTATTGTATTTGTACATTAAGAACTGGAGACAAACTAACCCTAGCCGTGCTGCACACCCATACTTCCCTGCTCCACTACTCATTGTTGTCTGCTATTCTCTGCTCCACTACACACGCCAACAGATGATACTTTATATGCTTGGCCTTGAAGAGTACTTGCTGAGTTTGAGACTTTTTAACAAAAAATGAATTAGCACCAAACTCAACAGTGACACCGTTATCACCAAATAGCTTTGGGCATAAATTAGGTTGCTAGACACTTAGAGTATGCAGAATCTTATTGAGAGTCAAAGGAACATTATCAACTACAACAGTACTAGAACCTAGGCCTTTGACAGCAAGAGTAGCTCCATTACCTACAGTAACAGATTCTTAACCATCATAAGGTCGCACATTATTGAGATGAGATGTAGTGCCAGTCAAATGATGTGTGTGACCAATGTTAAGAAGCCACTGATCAGTCATAGAGGAACCAGAAGGAGCAACAAAATCCTCATATTACACATGAGATCCAGCAGTAGCAACAAAGATTGAAAGATTTCCATGCTTGCCAGCAAAAATGTTTCTCAACTTAAAACACTTATTTGATGAGTGACCAGTTTGGTACGAATGTGACAATAGACACAAGGTGCTTAAGGATTAGAAGAAGAGTTAGGTTTCTTCCTTTTGGAAGAAAGAAGAAGAAGCATTCAACCTCTGTGTAGACTGATCTTGGCGAAGGAAATCATGTAGATTCCAACCTAGTTTAGAGTGAGCTTTAGAAAGTGAGGATATTGAGGTGTAGAACCTCAAAGAGAGAGATGAGAAAAATGAGCAACATTTGCCTGAAATAGATGATTAACACCAAGAAACGGTGCTTGTTATTCCAACATTCTATCATGCGTGGATAACAAATTCTGGAACTCATCAAAAGTGAGAACTTCAGGATGCATGGATAAAGAAGGGATGAAAGTGTTATATTTAGGATCTATGCCACAACAAGCTCATAGGGCTAATCACTATCAGGAATTAAATCACCAATTGTAGCTAAACGATCAGCAATACTTTTGATGCGTCAAATGTAATCATCCACATTGGAGTCATTTTTCCGAACAGTTTGTAACTGGAGACAAAGGTCCATAGCTCTAGCATGAGAAAAACCAAAGAAAACTGACTCAAAAAAGAGACTAATATTGTGTTGTAGTACCAGGCTTGACTAGATAATTTGAAGCACAGGAAGAGACTGAAGCAAAGATCCAGCTCTTAATGATCCTATTCATATGAGACCAATGCTCATAGGTAGAGTTTAAAACCTTAGAATCAGGAAGAAAAAGAGTACGAATTGAAGAAATAGGATCAATCCTTTCAAGTCCATAGGCAGCAATGAGAAATAGAAACTGTTCTCGATATAGCAATAAGTTTGATCTGTCAAGCTTGATCGGAAATTTCATTTGGACAGGAGGTATAAAAGAAGTCGGCCGAGAAACTGATAAGATGATCGTGATTTGTCACTTAGTGTTACAATTTGTTGGCAGAAGCATTGTTATCATCAGATCTTATAGGAGAATGATTTGGAGTAGCCATTAACACGTTTCTATAAGAGCTTTGTAGTTCTGATATCATAGAGAGAAATGTAGTAGTGTAGAGGCATTGTAGAAGAAGGAATGTAATTTGGTATTATTATCTTTAATTGTAACTGTACAATATCAACCTCTATATTGGTAGTCGAATATATGTAAAAAAAATAACAACCTGATATAAAGTGTAAAACAAAAACTAACTGAAATACAATTTATTATTGAGTTATAATATCATTATAACTAGAGTTAAATCCACATGCAGTCAACCGATTTTGAAAAGTAAATACGAATTAAAACGGAAAACACTTTCTTGCACGATCTTGCAAAATGTTGCAAGGGAGGTACATTGAGTAGCGGGTCAAAACTAGGGACATGTGGTTCGGAATTTTATTGTATTCATGTGGTGTTGCTTGCTTTTATAATGACTTATTAGATATTTGTATTTTTTTAAAATTATAATATTAATATTGTACTTTGATGGTAAGTATTAGATAATTACATATTTTGAGAATAATAAATAATTTCTTGTTATTATGACATATTTCATCATTAACTATGAACAAATGTTATTTAAAACTGTGAGTACCGTGTAACACTCTAGACAAGAGTTGCAAATGGACAAATACTAGGGGCAATATATGGAAAATTTCAGCACGAGCTCCAAATTAACAACAGATATAAACGAATATTTCGCCTAACAAATTGGTAGTAGAGAGGAATTCTCTAAAAATTTAATCAAGTAGAAAATGCTATAACAGAATCATCATCTTGTCACAGTTCAAAATTGAGTACAAATAGGTTTACATCTAAAATGCATGAATGGTCTTTTCAGAATCGCACTAAAATTATCCCTTTCAATCCTCCAAAGAGTGATATATAGTATGAAACCCACCTTAATCAATCTTAACTGACGAGTAAATGAGTCTTGTAAACCAAAAGCATGCACAGAATCCGATGGTACCAGTAAGCACAAAGAATGCATATGAAGCAATCAACATGTAACCAAAGTATAATAATCCTGAGACAAACTTTGTGATTTCTAGCTTTGTGAAGAAGTAGAATGTGGCATATACGAAGAGGTACAACGCAGAAGAGCCAGCTGTAAGGTATGACCTCCACCACCATAGGTAATCCTCGCTGCACAACTGGAAGTAGCAAAGCACTACGGTTATCTCAGCACAAGTGATAATGAGTATGATGAAGACCAAGAAGAGGAAACCAAATATGTAGTAGAACTGGTTCAGCCAGATGGAGGTAAGAATGAAGAAAAGTTCAATGAAAACAGCTCCGAATGGCAAGATTCCTCCTATTAGGATGGAAAACATTGGGTTCATGTACCAAGCTTGTTCAGGGATCTGTCTTGGGATTTTATTTGTCTTCACTGGATCTTCAATTGCAGGCTTCCTGAACCCAATGTAGCTTCCCACAAATACCAGAGGAACTGAGATCCCAAACCATAAAAATACAAGGGCAAACATTGTTCCAAATGGCACAGCTCCAGATGATTTCTGCCCCCAAATGAGTGTGTTTAAGACGAAGAAAATTGCAAAGACGGTCCCTGGGAACATGATAGCAGTTCTGAACGCAATCTTCTTCCATTCTGTCCCTTTAAACATTTTGTATGTGCGAGCAGAGGCGTATCCAGCAAACAGACCCATGAAGACCCAAAGCAAGAGTAAGGCAGTCATGAGACCACCCCTGTTTGAAGGGGACAGGAATCCAAGAACAGCAAAGATCATGGCCACAAGAATCATGCCAAAGAATTGAACGCCGGTTCCAACATATACACATAATAGATCTGACCTAATTGGGGGTCTGAAAACATCCCCATGGACAAGCTTCCATCCAGTCTCTTCTTGGGCTTCTTCCTGGGTCTCAAGTTCATTGTACTTAGAAATATCACGGTAAAGTGTCCTTAGCATTATCATTGCCACCATACCCGAGAGGAAGAGGACAATCATCAATGAATTGACAATTGAAAACCAGTGAATTTGGTCATCGCTCATTAAAAGATATGCATCCCATCTGGAGGCCCACTTTACTTCACTCTCCTAAAAGACAGACATAAAGGGAAGGTGCTTACTAAGTATGATAATCCGTAAAAAACAAAAAAAAGGACAAAAAAAGAACCTTTTCAAAGCAATCAAATTAGCAGGAGAAAAAATTAGCTTGAAAATGAAATGTCTAGTGAGTGCAAGGTATACAGCTTATGCAAACTAAACAATACTTCATGAAGGTCCAGAGAGTAACAGAGGAGAAGAAAAGGCAATTATGTATCACATTGTAGAAACTAACCTCAAATTCAACATCATAAGTGAATACAATTTCTTTTTTCTCTTCAACCTCTTGGGGAGAGTTGGAATTCACGACAGTCTGTTTTGCATGAGGATTGCAGGTAGTTAAACTAGTCTTCTCACCGTTCCATTTACCTTCATAATCGTGTTTAACACTGTATGTCCATTAAAAGAAGAATGTCACTACTACAACCCAAGAGGCATTTTTAAAAAAAAAAGAAAAAGAAAAAGAAAAAAGAACCTTCTTAGATATAAAGGGTGGACACAGAACTAACCTGAATGGCTTAACCTCAAATCCCACAATTCTTGCGGCATCAGTCTGTGGATCCCTATGATACTTGACGGTAAATGACAAATGGTTGTGGATATAAAACCTCTCATGCTTTCCCTGAGCAGTAACATCACAAGTAAGCCAATACTACAGTAATAAAAAGCTATATAACACTAAAATAGTACTTTTACCCCAGTTTGGCCCTTAAGTCCAACGTGAAAGCCGAGCTGATAAAGAGGTGGAGATTCTTGATCCAGTCTACGAATGGGAACTACTGAAGGCAAGTTATCAAGAATCCTGCAATGCAAAACAGACAGCTAAAAAAATCCATTGTCTATGATGTTTTCACACAAAAATCAACTCTCTTATGCAATGGAACATACATGTTCACCCGATACTCATCATTGATCTTCTCTTTAAACTCCTTAGCAGATTTCGCATCAAGTGTGATCTGGCAGAGGATGTTGCACATCTGTGGCTCCCGCATTTTAAACTGCAAATACCAAACAAAATTTAATAACTTCAAAAAAACTACACATGCTTCAAGTCACAAATATTTTCACAAAAACTTACCACATAAGGTGAGTTTTCAATACGATCACCACGGAGCACTTCCCCGAGATTCTCGGCACTGTCTACTATTTTTCCTGGACGACAATAGTGGAGAGAATAATACGAGTATGGTAACTGAGTCTTTGTGGAGGTCAGTTTGTTTACTTTCACTTTCAAATCATCTCCCTGCACCAAAAAGCCAAAAAACATAACAATTGGTTTTGTAAGTCATTTCACACCCTGTAGAATCTAAATTGGATGAAAACATCAGACATGCACATTTACGTGTTACAATGACTAATACACAGCAATTCCAACTGTTTGAAACGTCAATCTAGTAATTTGTAATGAGACTAATCCAAAAAAACAATCTCTAGGACAGAGTTACATAAAAATGGTTTGAAAGGACAATGGAAATGATATTCATCATCATTCACAAAACATCCATTGATCACAAAGTATTGAAGTAGTACTAAAATATATAAACACGTAAGAATTGGCAAGAAGGATTGTGTGAATTATAAGAGTGACTAGAAGAGGCTACTAAAACACATTATATAATAGAGTAAAATGAAATGAAGCAAACACGATGACATTGATTGGTGTGCTGGGCTTGTTCAGTAACTAGGATCAGATATCTGGTAAAACAAAGCTACAAATGAACTCCTCAAGTCATACTCAGTAGACAGGAATTTCACACTTGCTTTCCCTCTAATTTAATCCGACCAATTAAAGTTATCAAATTGAGATGGTTTCCGAAATGTTCGAGCAAATCCTTGCCACTGCAGTTAAAAGTGCTCTGGCATTTTAATATTCTTTAATATTCTGAAAATTTCAAAGTCCAAATCCTATGGGACCGATCCAAGAAGTGCTATCATAAAGTAATGGATCTAGTAACAGAAAGGAGACTCGCACAACCTGCTACAACTTACAACAAAAGATAGCATATAGCACTATGAAGCTATTCAAACTCAACAATGGTCAACTTAACCTAATATCAGCATATTCTAAATTTCTCCTGAACCCTCACAAGCTAGAGTTCGAAATTTATGATTTCCAATCCACTTTCCACTATTTTCTTAACGAAAATATAACTTACATCAGTTCAAATCCAATATAGATCCAAAAAATAGAAGTTCAGATCAAACAGATCAAAACAAATACAAACACAAAAATACACAAGTTGTGTAAAAGAAAGCCAACCTTTGCAAAGTCTTCGGGAGCAACTCCGGGAAGATAGAAGGAATAGACGCCATGGATGAGAACTAGAAGGATCGAGTAGATCGTCAGCGTACGGAAAGCCATAGATCCTAGAGTTAGAGACTCCACGGCCTCTGAGAGTGTTTGAGCGACAAAGAAAGAGCGAGCGAGCGAGACGTTTTCTAGATCTGATTCCTGGGGAAATTGTTTGTTGGGCCTTGTTGCTGGTTATTAAAAATTATTCATTTCCGGAATTAATTAATATAATTAAATTAAAATTACATTTAATTAATGCCTAAGTTGGTTCTCTGATCTCTCCGTTGCTTTACGATTAGGAAAGTTTATTTTGAGTCCTTGTCTTCATTGTGCCACGTCCTATGTTGAGTCCCACCGATTCTTTTTAACACTTTATTTTATTTTCTAGTTAATTTATATAAAAAACTCAAAATGTGATAGTTAATTTAAACAAGTATTTAATAATAATATTATTCAAAATATTATTTAGATATAATAATATTAATCATAATATTTTTTAAATATAATTTTATTTGTAAGTGTTTCATATTAATATTTGAATAAAATATTTTACTTTTAAACATATATAATAATATTTTTATTATGTATTTAAAAATAATAAATGTAAAATATATAAACATCGGCTTATACCTAAGTGCATGGGTCCTACTATGTCAAGCTTATATTTATAGAAGAGTCAAGGATTCACCACCCTTACCATAGTATTCGAAGGCGTGTGAACACTGGGTAAACCTTTGATATTTATTGTATTTTTGAATGTATTTGGTGCAGTATACTAATATGGTGGATTAATAATAACTCTATCTCATAATCTTTTATGACAACCTCATACATCTAAAGTGTGAACTATAGTCTCCTTCATGTGCTTTAAATATCAACATTTTAGATCCCTCAATGGCTATACACAAGAAGCTAGGATCGAGTGGATTTTTTCGATATAGTTTCCCTACTTCGATCATGTACCGACCTACCTTGGCCTCAATTTATTTCGCAACCTTGTGATCTTCTAGTAAGTCCCCCTTTTTCCAAGAAATTGTAAATTGGGGTGAACCATGCGATAAAGGGAGCATCTATATACCCGACCTTTCTTTCAGCCTCTTCCAAAGATTCTTCTACCAAGACCATTATCGACACTACTTTGTTGTGCTTAGTCTCCCATACTAGTGCCAAAGTTTCCAAGGCATTGACATAACCATTCTCATTTTGAACTATTTGCTTGATCTCAAACACAGAGAATTTTGAGCATTCTTGCTTTAATCTCCCCAAGTACCCTTTCATTTTTTCATCCCTTGCTTCAAATGTCCCCAAAAACTGGTTGACCACTAGCCTAGAATCACTATGTAAGGTGATCCTATCTGTCCCCAACTTTTTTTTAGTCATGGCCCCAAATATAACTGCCTTAAATTCTATGACATTATTAGTTACTTGGAAATCAAGTCTGACTGCATACTCAAAATAGTTGTTATTTTGATCAACTATGACCACCCCTAACCCTACACCATTGAAGTTGTGCACTTCATCCATAAATACCTGCTAGGTTATGGCTTCCCTTTGGTCTATCCCACATACCACCTCTTACTCTATCTTAATGATGACCTCGAGCCTATCATTAAATTCAGCCACAAACTCAGCCATCGCATTCCCTTTAATGGTTATTCTAGCCATGTATTTAATATCATACTCTCCCAATTCTACGGCTATCTGAACCAATTTCCCTACCACATCTGATCTCGTGAAGACACTTTTAAAAGGATGTGAGGTGAGTACCATGACTGTGTACGAGCCAAAGTAATGCCTGAGCTTTCGTGCACTAATCTTGAGAACAAAGGCCAATTTATCAATGGTAGGATATCTATTTTAGGGCTCTGTTAGAACTTGGCTGACGTAGTAGATAGGGTGCTGAATTTTGTCCCTTTCGGCTAAGAGCACGGTGCTATATGTTTGGAGTGTCACAGCCAAATATAGATAAAGAATCTCTCCTGGTAAGAGGTTGACCAAGATGGGGGCATTGCTCGTGTACTTCTTGATTCCTTCAAAAGCTACGTCGCAGTCCTCATCCCAAAAGCCCGATGTGTTTTTTCTCAACACTTTGAAGAAGGGCATACACTTATTAGTGCATTTAGAGATGAATTTATTCAGCGCCACTATTCTTCCATTCAGCTGTTGAATTCCTTTAAGACTAGTGGGTGGCTTCATGTTCACCAATGCTTGTATCTTGTTTGGATTGTCCTCAATCCCCCTTATTGATAGTAGATACCCTAGAAAGTTTCTTGCAACAACACCAAAGATACATTTTTTTTGGGTTAAGTCCATGCCTACCTTCGAATTACCGTGAATACCTCATATAGATCCTTAATGTGGTTCAAGGGTTCAGTTGATTTCACCACCATGTCATCTACATATGCTTTTAGATTCTTCCCCAACTATTTTTCGAACATTTTGTTAACTAGACGTTGATATGTAGCAGTTGCATTTTTTAATCTAAATGGCATCCATGTGTAGCAGAATGTTCCTTCTTTTATTATGAAAGAAGTTTTCTCCTCGTCCTCAAGGTGCTATTTGATATGGTGGTATCCGGAGTATGCATCCATAAAACTCATCAACCCAAACCCAGAAGAGGCATCTACTAATTGATCAATGCTTGGAAGAGAGAAGCAATTCTTGGGACATGCCTCGTTTAGATCTGTGAAGGCCACACACATATGAGATGACCCACATGCTTTCTTTACCAGTACCGCATTTGAAAGACATGAAGGATAATTGACCTCCCTAATGACTCCAGCCTCTGTAAGGGTAGCCACATGGTGTTTGATCACCTCATTCTTCTCTTTAGGGAATTTTCCTTTTCATTGTTGAATGGGTCTAGCTTTTGGGTTGACCTTCAGTTAGTGTGTTATGACTTTTGGATCAATTCTTGGTATGTCTATTGGAGACCACACGAAGACATCTCTGCATTAGATTTGAAGAATAGTTAGAGTTGTTCCTTAAAGCTCTGCCGTCAAATCCTCACCCATTTTCATGGGGTGGTTCTTGCCCTCAAAATCCATTAGGAGGTCCTTCACTTTATTTAGGTAAAATGACCTCACCATGCCTTTGCTCCTTGGTCTCTTTTGAGGGAGACCCATTGGTGATTGCTATTTGGGGGTAGCCAATTTCATAGTGGCATTATAACAACTTATGGCCTTCTTCTTATCTCCCCTTACCTCTTTGGGACCCTCAGTAGTAGGGAATTTGATCACCTAGTGAAAATGGATTAAACTGTCCTCATTTTATGTATCTATGGCCTTCTCATGATGGTATTGTAATGTGTAGAGACATCAATAATCACAAAATTGGTCATTATTATTACCTATTTTACCATGATAGGTAGAACCATCATTCCTTTTTGCATAGGTGGTGCTTTTGTTGAATCCTATGATAGGGAGCTTTGTATTAACAATGTCAGAATCCTTTACTCATAGGGCTTTAGCAATGGTTAAAAAAAAGAAATCTACTGAACTCCCTGTGTCAATCATTTTTTGGTAAACATCATAAGATCTGATCCTCAAAGTTATTACCAAAGGGTCATCATGATGGGATGAGGTCTCGTCCTTCTCACTAAAAATGATTTCTGTTGGAGGTCTCGCCTTATCCAAGGTGTATACATGGGGACATTGCATATCTCTCTTGCAAATCTTTTACGCGAGTTATTGGAGATCTCATTGACATCAGGTTCTCCGTGTATGGTATGTATAGCCTTGATGTTGGGCTTATTACGCAGCTTGTTGTTACTATTTAACAGGTTCGTTGGTTTTGGCACTCCTCGTCCACCTTGGTGGTTTCTTCTATTCCCATTTTCTACGACAATGTCCTTTAGATATCCCCTTGCCATCAACTCTTCTATCTTCTTTTTTAAGTGTTTATAGTCTTTTGTTTCATGGCCCATATCCTTATGGAAGGCACACCATTTGAACATATCTCTAAGGGGATATTTCATCTTTGGTGGTTATCTGAATCCTTCATTCTCCTTACAATTTGAGCTAGCTCAACCCTCAAGGGAGGCCCCTTAAAAAGGGAGAGTGACCTCCCCTAAAGTCCCTTATTTCTTGCCATTCTTTGACCTACATGTTACCTAGTATAAAACATTTGTTTTTGTTATTTTAATGTGCCCTATCTGAACTCATCCCTATTTTTTTCTTTATTTGGCACCACTTCTACATCAGTTTGATGGCTTTTGACCAGACCTAGCTCCCTCTCGAGGTTGACAAACTTTCCTGCATACCCAAAAGCTTTTTCTAAGGGGTGAGGCACTATCTTAGTTAGCTCTATGAACAAGTCGAAGTTACTCAATAGGCCTCTAATGCAATATAACTATAACTAGGGAAGTCAGAGATCTCCAATTTCTCTTCTCTAAACCGTTTCATGTATTCCTCAATGGATTCCTTTCTCCTTTGAATAATTGAGAAAAGGTCGTGAGATTTATTTCTCAAAGGTTTTTTTGTAGGCATAGTTCATAATGAATAACCTAGCAAACTGTGGGAAGGAGGTTATGGATCTAGGGGCTAGTTTGTTGGATCATTTTTGCATGCCTTCACAAAGGGTGGCAGCGAAAAACTTGCATATCATGGTTTCTCTCTTTCCCTAGGTGAGACTCAAATTATCCATGGCATTTTTAAAGTGTTAAACATGTGTTATCGGGTCTTTTATCCCAAAAATAATCAAGGCATTTAGAGGTGTTGAACTTAGCTGTTGGTTCATCATTCTCTATTACATCAGAAGATGGAGAGATACATAGTTTCTCACAATCTCTGTCCATATCATAAAGGGTTTTTCCCTTCTCATGTTTCTTATTTTCTGCCTTCAATGCCTAATACTGCCTCTTATTGGTCTCTTCTAGCGTCTGGAATCATGGCTCCCAGCCTTTTCTTTCTTAAATCCATTGTTCATCACTAAGCCTCACTGAGCTAGAGAAGAGGTTTCCCTCATCTTTATGTTCAGCTTGTTGAGGCTCGGGCTAGCCATACCCAGCTATATTTCCATTGGCGGAATCAGTCGTTTGGTCATCTGTGATCCTTCCCCCTATCTAGGAGCATAGCTACCATATTTTATCATATGGTCTCCTTGAGCTCTTTTCTCAACTCGAGGAGTTGGAAATGGACATTATATTCTGCTCTAGTTTCATTGAGGGTTGGTGAGGTATTTCTCTGAGTCGCCACTACTTCATAGCCAGCCAACCTCGACCATCTTCCAACACGAGTTATAAGAACTATTATTCGAAAATGTATTGATAATATACTTTCAGTAATGGTTTTAAAACTTGAAAGTTAGTACTCATATAATTTAATTCTTAGGTTTAATTTGGATACCTTGAATAAAGTTTAAAATGTCTAACCTCTCCAAAGGTGACATTTAAATGGTTCATTTTCAATCTATTAGAAAAAATAATTAATTTAATTAACCAAATTAATTATCAACTCTACCCATAGGTGTTAATTGATTTGTTTAATTAACAAATAATATCTAACTCCATCAAAGGTGGTATTTATATAAAAAAGATAGAATCAATAAATATCAATTTATTTATTTAATAACCTAAATAAAATGAGCAAACATAATTAACTTAATTATTATATCCATAAATACTCTATTATTATAAATGATAAAAAATTGCATAATTAACTTTATTTTTTATATTATTAGATTATTAAACACAAAAAATCAAAATATCGTGACATGATATTTAGGATTTAATTTCGTTTTTAAAAGTTTGAATAATAATTTAAAAAACCACATATATTCCTTTCTTAGATCAACTTTGAGAGTAGACTTGTCATTTTCTATAAAATGATTCATGCACTTGTGAGAGTTTTACAAATATAAAACCAATGTATCTACAAGATCGATATTGCTAATCCAATGTCGTTTTTGTTTCATCAAGTTTTTGGCGTCATTACCAAGGATGGAATAGCATTTTTAAATTATTTATCAAAATTTAAAAAACTTTCTATGTTGTAAATAATTGTGATTTTTTTATTTAGTTTAAAAAAAATAAAAAGTTTTAAATTTTATTTTAAAAAACTATGTAATAGTATAAAAAGTAAAGATGTAAGGGAGTTATATCTAGGAGACTAATTCTAAGAAGCCTTTGTGCCATTAATCTTTCCTAGGAATATTGCTTTGTCTAAGAGGATGGTTTTTAAGGAGATTGTGGCCCATCATTCTTTCTTGGGAGCACTCTTGGTTAATATTGATTATGTTATTTAACTTAAAGATGAACTTAATTGTTAAAAATATTGTATGATATAACATGTATAAAAATGTGTTTGTACTATACATTAGATAGAGTATACTATATTCGTTTTTAAAAGTTTAAATAATAAATTAAAAATCACATATATTCCTTCCATAGATTGGCCTTGGGAGTATACTTATCATTTTCTATAAAATAATCCGTGCACTTACAAGAGTTTGACAAATATAAACCAAAGTATCTACAAAATAGCTATTATTAACCCGATATCGATTTTGTCTCATCAAGGCCTTGCAAATTTTGATTCCTAAATCATGATAGTTATGTTATTAGATTCTCAATTATTCCTTTAATTTAAGCCTTTGATCATAGGTCAGATGGAAATATAAGATTGTGCTCATGAACCTATCTATAGGTCAAGCCTCTATTAGTCTTATTCATCCCAAATCCATTCAATAAATTATTAGAGTAGGATCTGGCTAGATGACTGATAACTGTATTTTATATAGTTATTTTCATCAATTTTAGTAATGATAATTGCTATGTTCTTTTAATATTTAGTTAATTTTTGTTAAATAAATTAATATTTTCCTTTTATATGCTAAAAATACATTTTTAATAAAATTAAATAATTTGTATCGAAAATGTACTTAATTTCATATTTCTGTCCACAAATTTTATTTCAGATAATATAGTTTCTTAATTAAAATTTATAAAAATCGAAAATATAATTTAAATTAAATTTGGGCTTAATTATAATAATTTAAAGTTTAAAATTTTAATTTAAAATTAGCAAAGGGCTTAACTGTAATTTAAGAAAGTTCAAAATGTAATTTGGATTAAATTTGTGGGTCAAAATACAATTAATGGAAGTTTAATTTTCGCGCAGGAGAGATGAAGTCCACGCGCAAGATCACACTCGTCCAACATGGACCGTCCGATCAAAGACGCAACGGCTCAGATTCGCGCGTGTGAATCACACCCGACCAAAGCGAGTGGCTTAGAACTCTACGTTTTCATGCGGCTCGGCGTCCGTGTGGGGCCCACCTGCCGTGCAGGCCGGCGTGCAGCGTGGGGCCCACGTGTCTGACGCTTGCAGCCTTTGTTCCCCACCATCGCGCGCCATGTTTCCCTACGGTTGATTCACGTGTGCCCGGTTATTCCACGAGTTATAATCTGCCACGTGGCACACTTTTATATATTAAGCAGATCATGTTCAGACATGTGACAAGTTACAATGAACATAAAAGCACAGGATCAAGTCCCCTTTCCAGCCGTTGCCACACTTTCTCGGCGCCCCAATCCCGTGCTTCAGTTTTTGTGTGCGCCCGTTCCTTTCAACGAATGAGATGCACAATGAATAAAAAAAATGCAGAAACAGCTCCTTGTCTCGCATGAATGAAAATAAGTTTTTGATTTTCGCGTGACCGCGGATTTTAAGGGGAATGTCGGAGTTTTATTTTCGATACAAATTGTTACGCGTGTATGATATTTTAATATTTTTGATGTATTGTTTTTAGCTATAAATAGGTGATATTATGATAGAGTTTGAAATTTTGTTTTGGTTTAGAATTTTTGTGGTATTAGGGGTTGGACTGCAGAACACGTAAAAGCCATTTTTTGGCTTTTGTTGTGTTCTGCGTGTGCCAAATATTTTCGTATGTGATGTTTTAATTTTCCTTTCTGCTTGTTATTATTTTCTGTAGTTGATGTTATTTTTATTTTAATTTAATGAAGTAATTTAATTTTTCTAGGGTTGCATTTGATCTGAATTTATGAAGCTTTGATTTTAATTATTTTTTTTTGAAAGATTTATAAGACGTTCGATTTGTTCACTCTATCTTGTGCTTAATGATTTTTGATTATTTACGAATTTTATCAAAACGATTTGTGGCATAAAAATAAACTTGAGAGAGGCATTTTTGTGTATATTGCTCATAAATAGAATGACATGTATGATGAAGGATAGGAATATACCCTAATTGTATGTGTGGCCATTTGAGAACTTAGAACTTAATGAATCTTGGTAAATTTAATTCTCATAGAGATATAGTGAATTAATTTAACGAGTTGTGTTTATACGGACCTCAGAAGAGATGTATGAATAAAAATAGAAGTTTTCAGTTGACAAATTAAATGTACTAAAATATAAATCAAAAGAAAATAACATGATTTGAGTGGAATAATTTGGTGAAAAATTGCAATCTTAGAGTTCTCTTATTTTCTTTTTACCTTTTTCTCAATCAACGATTGTTTTGGATAAAATCAGAGAGATACAATTTTAGTACTCAACAAACTATAGTAACAAATCCTCGTGGGAACGGTACTCTACTTACAAATCTTTATTACTTGTGACCGTGTATACTTGCATGATTTATGTGTGTTGCAAAACACACAACAATGACCAAGGTCTAAAGGGATGAATAAGATCTTTGGATGACAAGGATATCTAGATAGAAAATCTATGAGCAACTGGATCTTTGGTCTTGTTTATGAAAAGTGTGTACCCAATACTTAAGTGAATGCCTTTATAGAACACTCAAGGAATACCAGGTAAAAATGATTGTACAACTTCAATTGAACCAAAAGACTAGGTGAAATGGTTGGTGTAACTTCGATGCAACTACATGACTAGAAATAACTTGGTGATTTTCTTTGAAATGTTCTATCATGACTCTCATGTATGTCCAACTTTTTCTTGGAATTTACATATTGTTATAGAAGTTGCCTGGCCAATGAGGCTACTAAGAAGACTTTAAAGAGATTTGAGAAGGCCTAGAAAAATTCTAGTAATGCTACTAAGTTATCCTGACTTGCAAAAGATTGCTGCTAGCAAGAGATAGATCCAGAACATGAGCAAAAAGAAATTCAGGAGTTGATTGTGAGCTCTTCAGATCCTAAGAAATAGTTAGTGTAGGAATAAGTAGAATCCAATAATAAGATGGTTAACAATCAATAGTATCTCTTGGCCGAGTAAATTTAAGTCTATTGTGAGAATTATTAGAGTCACACATTCAGACTTTGACTTACTTCTCGATCAATTCTCAATCTTCACTAGTTATACCTCAAGACTTGGTGAGTCCAAAGGGATTGTTACATAGGATGTCTGACTAACTAAATGATGCACAAATTTTAATTGCTCATAAGTGCACAAATTACTAGTATACTAATGACAACATTATCATAAGGTTAGTCTCTAAAGGAATTCATAAGTGTTTTAAAATGTCAAATTATTTTCTTATTTAGTTAAAACAAACAATCCTAAACATTCAAATAAATATCAGTTATAAAAAAGATTGTAAATTCTAAAATTAGTTAACAATTAAAATAAAGTAGATAAAACATAACCAAATTTATATAGATGAAAAAATATGGGAAAATATCTACCTATCCATTCATAAAAAAACAAACAAAATGATTTTTACAAAAAATTGAATTATTCATTTTTTTCTTTTTAAATATGTGAAACCCAATAATAATGTTGAGCCTCAATAATTATTAATTAACCAATAAATTCTTGAATTAGGGTTGAAATCAATTAATTGGTAAACTAAGAAAAATAAATAAACTATCTAATTTAACACAAATCAATAAAATTAAATTAAGTTCTTGTTCATAATTGCAAACCTAAACACAGATGATGTGTCTAATGCTTAGTTCTAAAATATTTTCGTTAATTATAAATCAAGATTTCATCGATCGTTAATTTGTTATTAAATATATGAAAAATATGAACAAGAAATAAATCAACTTTTATCAAAATAAATTATAAAATTGTTCTTTTATTAATGAAAACAAAACTAAAATCTCATATACAAAATTTAGCCAAACATAATTAAATTAATAAACATTAGTTTAATTACAAAAGACATTCAAATTGTAGAAATAAGTAAGATCTAACAATAAAAATACAAAAGACATTTAGATAGGGTAAAGCATATTTTGTACGTATACTAGGGTTTTGGCTAGTAAACACACACGGGCCACGACAATAAAAAAATGGCACTATGGCATGCATTGAAAATCAAATCTCCAGTAGCAACTTGAGATGCTTGTGTCGTGGTATGGAATTTGTGGGGCCATGGTACACATTGAACACCTTGAATCATCTAATTCCACTCTAGAGTCCTCTACCATATCATGTAAAATTTTAGGCCGTATCGTATGTTGATTTCTTGGTAGCTTGATGATAACTGTATTTTATATAGTTATTTGTACCTATTTTATTAATTATAATTGCTATGTTCTCTGTATTTTTAGTTAATTTTAGTTTAATAAAGTAGTGTTTATTGTTTTTAATAAAATTAAGTAAATTACGTCGAAAACGTACTTAATTCCAAATTTGTACCCAAAAATAGAATTTCAAATAAAAGAGTTTTTAATTACAATTTATAAAAGTCAAAAATATAATTTAAATTAAAATCGGGCTTAATTTCAGTTATTAAAAGTTTAAAATTTAATTTAAATTACTAAATGGGCTATATTGCAATTAAATAAAGTTGAACATGTAATTTGAAATATATTTGTGGGTCAAAATAGAATTAAAAAAATTGAATTTTCTGTGCAGGAAAAGAATGACACTCGCACCAATCACGACGCCCATCACCCACCGTTCGATCATCGAATCAACGGCCCCGATGTAGCGAGTGCATTCCAGACGAAGTAGAAGCGCGTTCAAGTATTTCTCGCACGGCTCGGCGCGCAGACTGGCTGGCAGGGTGGGACCCACATGTCGGCTGCGCGATTCCCTCGAGGCGCATCGATCGCCGTTGGATGAGTTGAACGGTCCAGATTGAGGCGCGTTGAACCAAGCTATCGTGCACAGAGCCGCTCGTGTACAAATCCTGTGTGACGCGGTCCATCCAAGCCATGTGCACCCTCACGTTTCAAATGGAAAATGAGCAGCCACGTGTCTTCTAAATATTCCAGCGAATAAAATGATGACACATGGCATGTATTTGGTGAAATAAAAACGTAGAAACCGCGCCCACTTCCAGCCATTGATCACTTCCAATGCGAGAAAATCCTGTGCGACGCGTTCTGCATGCGCCCGGCCTTACCACCCGATGGAAAGCGGCCACGTGTCATTGTATTTCTCTCAGTGAATCACATGGTGACACGTGGCATGCGAAAAAAAGAATAAAAAATGTGCAGAGTGTTTTCACGCGTGCTGCTCCCCATACATTTTTGTCCCTCACTTAAAATAATAATAAAAAAAAGAATAATTGAAAGGGGGATATATTCTATACGCAAGGAATTAGTTGGAGTTCTTCTTCTTTTGTTGTTTTTTTTCTTTCGTTTTGGACTCACAGTTCTTCTTATTTTTTTTCTCTTCACCATTTTCATTTCTTTTCCTCCCTGCGTGTTACAAAAAACACGCAGAATGTTTATTTGACATTTTTGTATCATATTTTCTTAGGGAAATTACAGAGAAAGAAGATAACTAAGAAGAAAGAAAGGGAAGAATTTATTTTTCATCGAGGAATCGTGAAAGAGTTTCTCCTAATCTATTTTCTCTTAATTTTTGTTTCTCTACCAATTTTAATTTTGGTAGAGTTTTGGGCGATTTGGGTGCAAGCATTAATTTGATGCCACTTTCCATCTACCAGAGACTTGGATTAGGAGAAGCACAACCGACCACTGTAACTCTTCAACTTGCAGATAGGTCTTTGAAACACCCAAGAGGCATTATAGAGGATGTGCTTGTCAAGGTAGACAAGTTTATCTTTCCTGCAGATTTCATAATTCTTGACATGGAGGAAGATAAATAGATCCCTATTATTTTGGGTAGACCATTTTTAGCAACTGGTAGAACTCTGATTGATGTTCAAAAAGGGGAACTCACTATGAGAGTTCAAGACCAAGAGGTAACTTTCAAAGTGTTTAAAGCGATGAAATTTCCAGGTGATTCTGATGCTTGTTATAGAGTAAATGAGTTAGTTGATAGTTGGTCTACAAAAAACTCTACTACTGATTCTTCTACAATTTCTCCTGTGAATTTGAATGACTTAAGAGCCGGTTGTGAAAAGCGTTGTTTGCCAATCAATGTGATGGACCAGTTCTGTCTACAAACATATAAAAATGTTAAGCTCTATAAAAAAAGACAAAGGGATGGCATGACAATAAGCTCTTGCATCGACATTCTGAACAAGTACACAAAGTTTTGCTCTTCAAGTCTCGGCTGAAATTATTCCTAGGGAAACTTAAATCAAGGTGGTCAGGACCTTTCACTATTTCCAAAATGCATCCATACAGATCTTGTTAAGATTAAAGATGAAAAATCACAGAGGAATCTCCAAGTGAATGGGCAGAAACTCAAACCTTGTTGGAGAGGTGACGTCGATCATCTAAAGCCAACCATTTTGTTATATGACCCAACCTGAAGCAAAGAAAAAGGAAGTCAAGCTGATGACTCTAAATCAAGCGCTTCTTGGGAGGCAACCCATGTGTTTTAGTTTTTATTTATTTATATATTTTGTTTTAGAACATGTATTAGTTGCATAATTCTTCATTTTGTTATTTTGTTTTGATAGGTGCAATCGGAGTAGGTAAAACGATTTTTGGATTTCAATCTCACAAGTCAACTCACCATTCAGGGAAGTTCTTTTAACACATCTCCTTTGTTCTTTAATTTTCACACATTTGGGACAATGTGCATATTAAGTTTGGGGGTGGTAGATATTTTGAACATAATTAAAATATTTATTTTTGTATGTTCTTGTTTAAAAAAAATTGTTTTGTTTTCTTTGGTTAATTGAAGATATTCTGCTATGAATAGTGATTTATTTTTATTTCTTCGATTTAAATGATGCATAATTCTTTGAAAAATTTGAATAATGTCTAAGTGATAAATAATTTTTACGTATGTTTCATTTTTACTAGAATAATTATTCATGTGCACTAGTCTTGATTTTTTGAGTTGCTATGATAATTTAGAGAAGGTTTATGTGTGTATGAAATTCGATTGATTAATATGGTGTCACAGTTCTTAGAATTTGTTTGATTTTCTCTCGAGGCGAAATTATAGATAACATTTAACTAAGAACATGATTTAGGCCATCCTTGGATCGTTTGAGCCTTTCTATCTACCTTCACATGCATTATCCAGAGTATACCCCTTTTGAGCCTCAAAGTTTATATATATATTTTTATCTCATTTCAAAAACCTTCTTCTATATATATATGTGTGTGTTCAGATATATCTGTGTTCATTATCCCACTAACATGTGACAATTGTTAGTAAATATTTAAAGTTATATCGAAAAAAAGGGATACTTTAATAAAAAAAAGAAAAAAAAGAAAAAAAAGAAAAAAAAGAAAAGAAAAAGAAAAAGAAAAAAGAGTATTGTATGTGATGAGAAGTCCCAAATTGGGAAGTAAGTATTGTGATGATAGAATCATCTTTTTCAATCCTGAAATGTTATGCTCGTGAAATGTTTTAAGCTTAATATTATCCATTATCCTACCTTTACCTAAGCCATACATTACACGCTTTAAAAGTCCTATTGATTTTGTGTTTATGTTTGTCTACATTAGTGGAGAGAGAAATGAAAAATAAACTTATGAGATTTGTGGTTTCATGAAAAATTGTTTGATTTCATATTTGTATAAACCGATCTGGATTTCTTGTGATGAAATAATGAAAAGACTTCACACACACACAAAAATTCATTTTAAAAAATGTAATATACTTTTAAATTGATTTTAATGCTTAGATAAAATTCTCTTATTTCTTTGAGTAATGTAATTAAAAAAAAGAAATATTTTGAAAATCACTATTTTAAATGCAGTTATCTTTGTTTTATTTCCTTCCTTTTGCTCGAGGACTAGCAAAAACTTAAGTTTGGGAGTGTTGATAACTGTATTTTATATAGTTATTTGTAGCTATTTTATTAATTATAATTGCTATGTTCTCTATATTTTTAGTTAATTTTAGTTTAATAAAGTAATGTTTATTGTTTTTAATAAAATTAAGTAAATTACGTCGAAAACGTACTTAATTCCAAATTTGTACCCAAAAATAAAATTTCAAATAAAAGAGTTTTTAATTACAATTTATAAAAGTCAAAAATATAATTTAAATTAAAATCGGGCTTAATTTCAGTTATTAAAAGTTTAAAATTTAATTTAAATTACTAAATGGACTATATTGCAATTAAATAAAGTTGAACATGTAATTTGAAATATATTTATGGGTCAAAATAGAATTAAAAAAATTGAATTTTCTGCGCAGGAAAAGAATGACACTCGCACCAATCACGACGCCCATCACCCACCGTTCGATCATCGAATCAATGGCCCCGATGTAGCGAGTGCATTCCAGACGAAGTAGAAGCGCGTTCAAGTATTTCTCGCACAACTCGGCATGCAGACTGGCTGGCAGGATGGGACCCACATGTCGGCTACGCAATTCCCTCGAGGCGCATCGATCGCCGTTGGATGAGTTGAACGGTCCAGATTGAGGCGCGTTGAACTAAGCTGTCGCGCACCGAGCCGCTCGTGTACAAATCCTGTGTGACGTGGTCCATCCAAGCCGTGTGCACCCTCACGTTTCAAATGGAAAATGATCAGCCACGTGTCTTCTAAATATTCCAGCGAATAAAATGATGACAAGTGGCATGTATTTGGTGAAATAAAAACGCAGAAACCGCGCCCACTTCCAGCCGTTGATCACTTCCAATGCGAGGAAATCCTGTGCGACGCGTTCTGCATGCGCCCGACCTTACCACCCAATGGAAAGCGGTCACGTGTCACTGTATTTCTCTCAGCGAATCACATGGTGACACATGGCATGCGAAAAAAGAATAAAAAATGTGCAGAGTGTTTTCACGAATGCTACTCCCCATACATTTTTGTCCCCCACTTAAAATAAAAATAATAATAATAAAAATAAAGAATAATTGAAAGGGGGATATATTCTGTATGCGAGGAATTAGTTGGAGTTCTTCTTCTTTTGTTGTTTTGTTTTCTTTCGTTTTGGACTCACAGTTCTTCTTATTTTTTTTCTCTTCACCATTTTCATTTCTTTTCCTCCCTGCGTGTTACACAAATCACGCAGGATGTTTATATGACATTTTTGTATCGTATTTTCTTAGGAAAATTACAGAGAAAGAAGACAACTAAGAAGATAGAAAGGAAAGAATTTATTTTTCATCGAGGAATCGTGAAAGAGTTTCTTCTAATCTATTTTCTCTTAATTTTTGTTTCTCTGCAATGTTTTATTTTTGTTGTGTTGTAATTTTAAATTCTGCTATGAACTAATACATTTGTTCTAGGATTGCAGTGTAGCGTAAATTATGAAACTTGAATTAAGTATTTTTGAATGATTTATGGAACTATTTTAAGTTGTTTATTTTATCTGTGTTTAATGCTTTTAATTATCGGAAGATTAATTAACTGATATGTGATACTTAAATAAACTTGAAAAAGGCATTTTTGTGTGCTGCTCGTGATGAAATAACGTATATACATAAGAGATAGAAATATACTTTTATTGTATGTGTAACTGTTTGAGAACTCAGAACTTAATAAATCTGGTTGAATATAATTCGCATAGGAATATAGTGAATCATTTTAACTAGATGTGTCTGTATGGAGCTCGGAAGAGATATATGGATAAATTAAGAGTTCTTGGTTAACAACTTAAAATACGATAACATAAATCAAGATAGAATATAATGATTCAAGTTGATTAATTTGGTGAAACTGCAATCCTAGAATTTTCTTGCAATCTGTTATAAAAGTTAGTTAGTCAAACTGCATCAAATTATCGACTGTTTGGATAAAATTAGGTTGAAATAATTTTAGTAATTAACGAATACTAGTAACAAATCTCTGTGGGAACGATATTTTACTTATCATATTATTACTTGTGACCGTGTATACTTGCACGATTTCTGTGTGTTGCAAAACACACAACACTTGACATTTTGTTCATTCTGACTTGTCCGAGTTGCCACTTCTCATCCTATTTTTACTCTTTTTTCTTGTTTAAGTCCAAGATTCATTCAAAATCACATCAACCTATAAAACATAAAAATATCTTCCAAAACAACATAATTCTAAAATAAAACATTAAAAAATGCTTAAAAGCATAACAAATTATAGGTCAAAAAAATATTCATCAATAAGGATATGCAGAGCATGCAATCTGTAAGGGAGACTTCTAGACTCTGTGGTGACATTTTCACCTTGCATGGCATCCAAGGTCACACTTTAGATGCAACTTAGTAGCTCAGTTTTAACTTAATGCTTTGGTAGACAAGAATATACTTATACCTTTCTACTTTTGTAGCATTTTTTCTTCTTGAAGTTTTTGTTGCTATTGGGAAATCTTCTACTTACAAGAGAATTCTCCCTAGATCAATCTTGGTGGTTTAGACAACTTTTTTAATTGTGTTTGTGCTTAGGGGATAGGTAGACTAGATAAGACTTGTATTTTTTCTTACAAAATTCTCTATGATATTGTAACACTTTTCACATTTTAAAATTTCTTTGCACATTGGGAACTTTTTGATGCTAAACATTCAACCAATATTTTCATATATTTGTCAACATACGAAATAGAGTGACGAACTAGGAATTTGATTGCTTTGGATGGCAGATTGACTTTGGTGTCATACTATAGCATAGAGTAAGGAAGGCTCATGGAAACATATCACGGTAAAATTGCAAGTGAAACCAAGTCGGGATCGACAACATCCATAAGTGTTAATTGATTTTTTTAATTAACAAAGAATATCTAACCCCACCAAAGGTGGTATTCGTATAAAAATGAGAAAATAAATAAATATCAGTTTATATATTTAATAATCTAAATAATATGAGCAAGCATAATTAACTTAATTATTATATCCTTAAATACTCCATAGTTATAAATGATAAATATTTGCATTATTGTTTATTTATATTATATTATTAGATTAGAACACAAAAACCAAAATATCGTGATAGTATGTTTAGGATTTAATTTCATTTTTAATATTTTGAATAATAAATTAAAAATCATATATATTCTTTCCTTAAATTGACATTGGGAGTATACTTATCATTTTCTATAGAATGATTCTTGCACCTGCGAGAATTTTACAAATAATAAAATCACAAAAGATATTTCGCAAGATTGGTATTTGTAATGCCAGACTTATGACTCATTCATCAGCTCACACCTTTGTTTTTCCTTCCACTTGCACTCTCTTACTATTATAATTTGATCCTTATAAGCTTGCAAAGGTTTGAGAGGGGCTAATACAAAAATTTGGTTGTTCATTTTAAAAGAGTACCAATTTTTATACCCATCATGCATCAACTTCCTATCAAACTACCACAGTCATCCAAGAAAAATATGAGCAGCATACATTGGTGCCGCATCACAAAGAACATCATCCTCATACTTTCTTATTGAAAAAGAACCCAAACTTTTTTGTGGACATTCACTTCTCCATAATAATTTAGCCATTGTAGCTTGTATGGTTTGAGAGGCTTTTACCACTTCAAATTCAACTTTTCTACCAACAAAATACTAACAACATTAGTGCAACTCCCACTAACAATAATAATCGTGCATACCTTATTCTTCACATGGCAAATTGAGTAAAAAATATGCTCATGTTTCCCCTCATCTCTTTCATTCTTAGGTAATATATTTAGGGCTCTCCTTGCGATAAGTAATTCCCCATGCACATATTCTTCGAATTCTACATCAGAATAATCCTCTAATGGTAGCATTTCATAGTCACTTGAATTAGCAATTTCAATTTCTCCATCTTCCTATACAACCATAACGCTTTTGTTTAGGCATTCAGATGTAATATGTCTGAGTCCTTGTGATAAGAGCTAAATTATTGCATTTTTGTTATGATTTAAATGTTGATATTTGGGTGAAAATTGTGTTTATTTGATTATTTAAACCACAAATGTCATTTCACGGGTATTTCGTGTTTAAAGTGCAATTTTAGGTAAAATCATGATTTTGGAGAAGTTAGGGAAAAGTACAATGATCGGGATTGAATGAAAATAAAAAGAGAACAAAATTTCAAAATTTGGAATTTCGCCACCGGCGAAAACCTTACGGAGAAAATGTTGAAAATCATGCAGGGAGCACAGATTTTGGCCAAGTGAATCTCGCCGCCGGCCAAAGTATTCTCGCCATCGGCCAAAGTGTCTCACCGCCGACCATATTCATCTTGCCGCCGGTAAAACTCCTGGCGAAAAGCTTCCCGAGAGCACAAATTTTGGTAAACTCATCTCGCCGCCGGCCAAATAATTCTCGCCACCGGCCAAAGCATCTCGCCGCCAGCCACATTAATTTGGCCGTCGGCCAAAATCAGAAAAACCAAAATTTAATTTCCCAGAAATCTCACCGCGGTGAGAATAATGTTGCCGCCGGTGAGTTTCGTCCGAAAACACATTTTTTATATTGTTTTGTTCCAAAATTGCCCCCCAAACCCTAGATCTATATATACATTATGATGGAAAAAGAGGGGGACGGCAGAGAAAGCATAATTGAGTTATTTTTGGAGGAAAAAAGGCAATTTTGGAGAGAAAGGTTGGAGAAGCTTGAAGGATCATCACCATTATTGCTACCAAGTTTTCATCTTCAAGAGTTTTTCATCTCTTCTCCTTAGCTTTTATTTTCTGCATTTTATTCACATTGTTTGTTCATGGATTCAATTGAGAATATGTTTGTTCTTATTTTCGTTATGAACTAATTCGTTTTTGCTAAGGCTATGATGTAGTTAAATCAAGAAAATCCGATTTCTTGTGTTATCGTTATATGAATTCATTGTTTTCAAGTTGAGTATTTATTTCCATGCTTAATGCTTTTAAATTTCTGATCAAGATTTAAATGATTTGTTGCATTATATTGAGACCGAGATGAGATGTGTAATGAACGCTTCTTGTGATAAATACCGTATGTTGAATGCGAGTGTGAGAACTAATGCATGTTGTATGTGGTTATTCTAGAAATTCCATAAATTGTAATGTGCTTGTTTGTGATTAAATCTTCATAGAAATATAGTCGGTTTTCATAGATAAGTAATTCTAATATAACTTGAGAGAGAGTATTAGGTAAATTTGGGTTTTTCAACCATCACTTTTAACTTTGATTCTCATATAACATGACTTGAAATCGGATTGAATTGATTTAGCGAAATCAAATGCCTTAGCGTTTTTAATCATTTGTGAAAAACATTAAATTTTGTTATTTGCGCTTAGTTTTAAGTTAATTTACTTTTTAAACAAATTCAAAAATTTGGTTTTCAAATAAAATTAGGATTAGTCAATTTCGGTACTTAGTAATGCCATTCCTTGTGGATTCGATATCCGTACTTTTGTACACTTTATTACTTGAACGATTCGTACACTTGCGAAAATACGCATCACCTTGGCATCTAAAACACCTAATATCATGTGACTTAAGAGGGGTTTTAGTTTTAGGTTTTACCTTTAGGAATAACAACTGAATTTTTGACTTTGCTTCACATTTTTCTCTAAAGGTAGTTTTGTTGTCTTTCCATATTGATTTCCACGCAGAACTAGAGGAAGAACTAAATATGAACCTTTTAGACTTGATTTGCTTCTCCACTTTAATGGCTTTGTGTAGAAATTCTTCCATCTCTACATAATATTGCAATTCAACCACATTAGCAATTTTTCTATTTAATCTGACAATGAATATGGCCATTGTCACTTCTCCATCTTCCTCTATGTGTTGCTCTAATCATGGCAATTCCATCTCATTATAATAATCCTCTACACTCATGGAACCTTGAATTAGCCCTTGTAAATTTCTATATAAGTCCCTATACTAATGGCTAGGTATAAAGCTCTTATGCATCACCAATTTAATCTCTTCCTATGACCGAATAGGTCTCTCACCATTCCTTTGCCTATTAACCACCAATTGATCCCACCATATACCAGCATAATCTATAAATTATATAGCTGTTAGCTTTAATTTCTTTTCCACGCAGTAATTATGACAATCAAATACATGCTCAACCTTTCTTTCCCATTCCATATATAACTCAGGATCATTCTTTCCTTGAAAAGACAGAATTGCCATCTTTATACTACCAATATTTCTATATTCTTTGGAGTTAGTCTTTTTGCCCCATTTATAACTTATTCTTTCCTCCACAATGGAATCAACTTCTTCTTCCTTGAAATCAAGTTAGAGTTTTCTTCTATGTGATTCAAAATAGGAAGACGATTCTAAATTATCCATCCTTGCATTCATCCTCTTAAATTGGTCATGAACAAATTTGAGGTAGAATTTCAAGTCAAACTCTTATGGTTCTCTTCCTTTCTCACTCATGTTGTCAACCTGTAAAATAAAATGAGATAACCCACGCACTCCATCACGTGTTTGCTCTCATATTATATTTTTATCACTCTTTTTTTACAATATTTTTGCTCTCTCTTTTTATTTTATATTTATACCACTCAAAGCTCACCCCAACCTCCTTTGTGTTCTTAATCAAATAAAAAAATCCAACTAATCTCAAGAAGTAACCATTTTATTGGTAACAATCTGAAAATTTAGAATTCTAAAAAATGAATGACAAAGTATGACAAAAATAAAGTCCAAAGAGGACTCTAAAGAAAGGCTCTTGACCATAGAGCACTCCAAAGAAAGACTATTCACCAAAAAGGACTATAAAGAAAGACTCTTGATCAATTATGATTCTTTTTTTAAAATCACTCTTGGGCAACAAGAACAAAATAAATGGAAACAAGTTTCGATTTGATATATAATAATAGTCATTTCGTTACTTGAGTTAAAAGTTATGGTTATTTAAAGTTGCAACACAAAATTTTCAAAAATTCCTTTTCTCTTTGAAGAACAAAGATTGATTGAATACAAAAATAAAATAACAAGAAAAAGATATGAAAAATTCAAAGAGAACTACGAAATAAAATCAAAAGACGAAATCAACAACAATGAAATGGAAATAAAACACAAAATTTAAAGGAATTTTTTTTAAATCAAAGACTCAAAGGAAACTATAAAACAAAATCCAAAGACGAAAACAACAAAAATGAAATAGAAATAAAACTATAAGACTTGAAGCATGGATTTTTTTTGTGAATAAAAAATGCATAAAATAATCAAGAACGTAGAAAACAATCAAAAGATGATGTTTTTTAAAATCTAGAATTCAAAAATAGATAGATGAAGAGAGATGACCTGTTTTCAGTAACCAAGGTTGTGATACCAATTCATGCAGACCCTATATAATTTTAATGAGAGTATTTCTCTATAGTTCGTTTTAGAACTGTTACCAAATTTATCAAGAGAAATCTTATGGCAATTATCCCTAGACTTATCATTCACATCTCACCCTATTCTTGAGTATGGCATCTAAAACACTCTTCTTTGATGCCAAGGTACTCTCATTACAAATAACGGGTCGCGGTCCTCATTTTCTTTATATTTCAAACCTTATTTAGAACGTTCCTAGCTTAGAGATCAACATTGATCTTCAGGTCTCACTTCTTTAAGTAAGATTCTTATCATTTGGTGTTAGAGCAAGGCTCTAAGTTAACTTAATCTATCCCTTTATTTTTGTTTCTTGTTATTGATTTTTGTTTCATTATTTTATTTCCTTGCTAATCATATTTACCACCAAAAAACAACAAAAAAGGGATTTTGCTAATGTTAAATTTTTTCCAACAAATTGATCCTAGTTTTACGTGTACTTGTTATCAAAGTTTGATTTAAAAAAGAAGAAGAAAGGACAGGTTTTTGCCAAGCAAAAAAAACGAAGATCTTGGAAATATTTCCAAATAGATATTATTTCTTTCCTAAATTGATTATTTCCTCTTTTCACTATTCTTATTCTCTTTCCTTGTTTCCTTTAGTTTCCTTTCCCTTCCTTTTTCCATACATATACTTTTCTTTTGCATTATTATATATTCTTCTTGATGAATTATAAAAACACAAAAAATTCTGAAACAAAATTTTCCTTTATTCAAGCATGTGTCTGTTTTTTATTGTTTGCATTGTTGTAATTTGATATTTAATTGAGTTTGATTTAGTTAGATAAAGAACCTAAAGAGAGGACTTGAGTGAGGTTATAAACATGAGAGGTAGTGACATAAAAGAGAGTGTAAATGAGAAAAGTGTGATTAACACTAAAACTGAATGTTTGTTTTCTAGTTGCTTGTTCTTGTTACCATGTCTTCAGGATGGTTGATGACTTACATAATTTGACATAATTTATCACTTCTCAACTTTAACTTTAGTCTAATTTTATTTATTTTTTATTGAATTTAGACTTCATTATTTTTATTTAAATTTTATTTTAGATTTGAAGAAAAAGAAGATCCAAAATTTTAGAAGCATATCATTTAAGGACTCTTAAATATAAATGATGATTTATATAAATCAAATTTAAATTAAGATTTTTGTATCTATATATTAGATTAATGAAAGAGGAGGTTTATATATATATATATATATACACACACAAATATATATAAAATAGAGATAGGAAGGAAAAAAATGAGAGTAAAAAAAAATAGAGCAACAACGATAGAACAAAAAAAAGCACATAATAGAAAATGAAACAGAAAGTAGAGGGTAGAAAATTGGAGAAAAAAAAGCAGAAGGTAGAGCCCCCGAAGATCAGGAGAAAACTACATTCACATGTCCCTATTGAACATTTGTTTTTAGAAGGATGCCCTTTGGATTGTGCAACTCCCTAGCAACATTTCAATGTTACATGATGGCTATCTTTTCTGATATGGTGAAAGATATAATGAAAATTTTCACGGATGAATTTTCAAATCAAAAAGCATGTCATCTCCCTATTGAGGTGGAGCATAAAGCTTATTGGGCTGTAAAGAAGTTTAATTTTGATTTTGAAGATAGTAGGGGAAAACCAACTTCTTGAATTAAATGAAAATCAAGCATAGTTAGGAATTAAATAACATCTTTTTCCTAAAATAAAGAAAATTGAGTTCATGCTAATAATTAAATTAAACATAAATGAATTCAATATAGTTTCCTGAGAGGAATTGAAAGGAAATTGAATCGCAAAGAGAATATGCTTTCGCATCTTCTCTTTCCTACATTTCTTTTTTTCTGTCGTTGCTTTATTATTATTTTTTCTTTTGATTCTCCGTTTATATATATATATATATATATAAATCTTAATTTAAATTTGATTTATATAAATGTACATTTATATGTGAGAGTCCTTAGATGATATACTTATAAAATTTTGGATCCTCACTTTCTTCAAATCTATAATAAAATTTAAATAATAATAATGAAAAATAAATAAAATTAGACTAAAGTTATAATTAGGAAGTGATAAATTATGTCAAATTATGCAAGTCATTAAAGACCCCTAAACTTAGAACTTTGTTCGTCCTCAAACAAAAGAAAATAAAAGAAAAGACAAATGTAGACATTGTCAATAAGACCCTATAGAGAACTACCATTACTCACTAAGATATGATATGAATTTAGATTTTATCATTAATAACTTACTCTTTTTATATCGAAGATAGTAAGAAAATCAATCAAAAATTCAACAATTTATCAAGCAAGAGTTAATCATTTACGTCAACCTAAAGCTAAGTCCTTGAGTGTGTGTGTAAAATAGTCAATTTAACTCTAAACCACCAATAAATTCAGATAAAAGTATAACAACTAAAATCAAAAGAATTTTTTTCAAAACTTAACTCCATAAGTCCAATTTTTAGAAATCTTTTCCACTAATGTAATCAAATACCAAAATCAGATATCAAAATGTCTTTAATCAGGGTTGTAATAAGAGGCCATAGGGTGAGGGCTAAGAAAGAAATAGATATAGAAAATCAAAGCAAACTGGGAAAATACTCGATAGAAAAAAAAACAATAAAAAGAATATTCACAAGATTCATACAATAGCTCTTTCTCGACAATATGCTCATATTGATGACAATATTGTTAACATACTCAATAAGTATAATGCATTCTTTTTTTTAGCATCTTGATACTCATTGCCTTTTATGATTCTTGCATTTCACTTTCTTTTTTTTTCACACCTTGATAAAGTAAAGTAAACATAATGTGGATTATTTAATTTGAACTAACTTTCTTTTTAAATGCAAATTTTCACTAAGGTATTTTCTCAAAATTTAATGTAAGTTCATGGCTTTTTCAGGCTTAGAATGAGAATGGTTTATGTAATTAAAAGAACAAATAATGCTTATGTAAAATAAGGCTCAAGAGGGTTGACTATGAGAACACATCGTGCAATGATGGCGTGATAATTAAGGAGGCTGGGAAAGCTTTGATTATGACAAAAACATTACCTAGATCATTTCTTTAATATTTGGTATCAATTAGGATTTTTCCTCAAGAATCCATTGACGGATTCTAGAGCAAAGAAAGATTGAACTTCTTTGACCCAGTTAATTCAACTCCTTATCTTCATAGGAAAAGTAGAATAGAGAAAAATTTTACTAACATAATAATAGATTTTGAAAAAAAATTCTCAAAACCAACCTCAATCACAAATTTTAGAATCATAGCGAATTTAGTAATACTTAAGTACATGTTTGATAAGAGTATTCAAAAACTCAAGAATGAAGGAGTTGACACCCCCAAACTTAAACTAAACAATGTCCTCATTTTAATTGCTTATGATGTTATAATCAAACCAGAGATTTCATAAAACTATTGGCATAACTATGATGGAACAAGAAGACCAAGAATGACTTCATGATATTTTTTTATTTAAACTTTCTTGGTGTGACTCAAGTGGATGTTTGAATTTTTCCTGAGAATTGCATAATGTCATGAGGAATCTTTAACTAGGAAGGCTTCTGAGAAGACTCTCAAGAGATAAAGGAATGCCAAAAGAAGAACTAGCAATGCTACCAAGCTTCCCTAAGTTGTAAGAGATCGTTGCTAGCAAGAGATGTTCCAACACATGAGAGGTAAATCGTCCATAAGTTGAATGTGAAACTTTCAAGTGCCATAGAATAGCAAATTTAGGAGTAGGAAGAGGCCAACATTCATGTGGTAGACAATCCCTAGTGACTCTTGGGTACGTTGATCTAAGTTTGCCGTAAGAAATGTTGGAGTTATACATCAAGACTTGGACTAGCTTCTTCATCGGTTTTCAATCTTTTTACTAGCTCTACCTCAATATTTGATGAATATGAGGAGGTGGTCGCATATGATGACTATCTCACTAGGGGAAACTATAAGCTAATTGCATAAAAGAGACTTCCTAAGTCAGTGGTAGTGTTGTTATCTTATGTGATGTCCAGGGTGACACTTAAGATCCATTTTAATAGCCCTAATTTAACTTGGTGCTTCGATAGACCAAAATGTTAAGAGCAACAATTGAGCAGGGTGTAGATGAGTATTTTGACTCATAAGACTTCTAGGCTGATACATGAATAGCTTGGGCATACAAATTTGAGTTTGCTAAAGGAAGATTCAGGAAGGTCTACCTAGATTTAGCTCTTACCCACCACAATTTACCAAATTACACTAAGGTTGTGACTAAGTATGACGAGTATGATGACGACTCAAATGTTAAGGGAAACGAGATACCATCTAGAGCGACGATCTAGACATCTATTTGAAAATACAAAATGTGTGCCTAAAGAATAGAATGAAGAACGTGACGAATAGAGTGAAAAACACGAAGAACACTTTGAATGTTTATGAGCTTTCACTTGCTGAATCAGTTGATCACCTAATTTCTTTCTCACAAACGGCACTAGATTTTAAAACGATTTCTAATAGGTTCTATTTTCTAGATATATAGACTTTGAAGTCACTAAAAAAACCACATCATAAGGGATGATACCAAGAGATGTTATATCCACTCCAATGTTTAAATTAATTTTTGAGATAAAAGTTAAGATTAAAAGAAGTTGGAGAGAGCTTCATTAATAAGGTAAGACATTAAACTATGCATACCTTTTTTGCTCAAGTAGACTAATTTAAACGTTTTGACGTATAAATAACTAATATCGATTAATTATATTTAACTTATAATATTTAAATATTAAATTAATTAATATTTAATTATTTAAAATATTAACGATTTTTTATAAATATGGATCGAGTAATTAATATTTATTTTGAATTAAATCATAAAATATATCTAATTGTGTTGAGAGTACCTAATTAGCTGTTCAAAATCAACGTGGAATGACCAAATAGGACTGAATTCTCTATTCAACATAAAGTATCCTTTTTCTCCGAACAAAAATATGTTTCCAAAAAATTTGACAAAAGCAAACGTATTTTCTAGGATTCAATTGCTTCATATCTTCTAGTATATTAACAACCTTTACATCCAAATAAAGAAACCTTGTTTCCTTCATTGTCTTAGAAATTTGGTATCATATCCATCCTTAACAGAAATCAGTAGGATCCATTACATCTTCACTGCAAAAAGAAATGAATTGTGTTACATACATATTCATGCAGCTAAAATGAGCTTAGAATTGAAATCACTATTATATGGCTAGATTTATCAAGGACTATGTCAAACTGAAATCATTAGTAAGCCTTGTAACTACTAATTCAAATAAATACACTATTTATTATTTGGGTACCCTAACTGAGGTCAACTTTACTAAGTCACTTTATTTACTTAATTTTTTTAAAGATAAAAAGTTACAATTTTATTTTGCTTTAAACTTTGAATTGTTACTTTTTTTTAGTCACAAGAGGAAGGGGTTCATCATTTTAAGCTGCAAGCAGCACCTCTAAAAAATCATCAAGGATCAAAATCCAAGCATGACTATTTAACAACTTATATCATCTAATTTTACATATGTCAAATGAGAAAAATAAACAGCTTATATTGTTATTTTCTAATGCTTATTTTTATAAATATTTCTTATAACTAATAAAATATGTAAATTATATTTTATTCTTGAGATTTTTAAAGCTTTACTCATTTTACGGGGTTACTCTCTACTTGAGAATTTGTGCACAATTCTAATTCAAATGTTGATTAATTATTAAATCTTATTCCTTTAATTTTACAAATTGAAGGAATACAAAGATACTGATACAAGCATTATTGACTAAAAAGCGCCGAGCGAAGGGTGCACGTAGGGGTAAACGCAAGGCGCAAAACAACGCAAGCTGGGCACATAAATAAGGACCACTAATTCTGATAGAAAATGTCAGAGTTAGTTAACATAAAAGTTAGCTTAATTCCCTTGTAATTCATGTGTGTGTAAGGCTATATATAGTCCCAATGAATTCAATAAAGATATCAAAATATTTACACAAATTCAACTCCTTTCTTACTCTTCTTCTTCCTCTAGCTCTTTATCTGAAATCAACTATATCAATGGTATCAAAGTCGATTCCAACCATGGACAATTGGAACCGATCCAACATAAAGAACTTTGATGAGGAATTTGATACCTTCGAGCGATTAAACGATGTCTTACAAATGGTGTTGATCGAGCTCTTCGTGTTTCCCACAGCCCACCTCTGCCCCCAAAACTCACAGTCAGATCTGAGTCAAATCCATACCCAACAACATTTGTTCAAGTTGATACTTCTAATTTCAAACACGCAGTTCAAAAGCTCACTGGTTCTTCAGAGACTAAACCAAACACCCATCCTTCACCCGAACCTGTGCACCTAATTAGAGAAGCCCTAGTGCCGTTAACCTTAATAGTAGCCGTCGCTGCTCGTCCTCGCGTCACTATTCCATCTCTCATAGGTAATAGAGCTACTAACAACGCCCAAACCTTTGCTTTGCCTGACGCCCTGAAGGCGTCAATTCGACTTGATATCATCAACTTCGTTCACTCCGATATCCCCCATAACAAACAGTAACCGTACGCCATTTGCAAGAAAACCAGTCACCAAACCTCTATTGAGTTAGGGGATACCCGTCGTGCTATTTCTCGTATCCCTCGTATTCCGGTTGGTGGTACTCACATGGTTGGTCAAGGTGCTTCCGAAAACATGTGTCGTGGTGGTCGTAGGTTCGCTCCAACTTAGATCTGGCATCGACGACGTCGTAAGATTAACTTTAATCGGAAATGATATGCCCTTGTATCGGCTATGGTTACCTTTGATATTCCATCTCATTTCATGAGCGAAGAGGAAGCTAAGGCTCGCGAGCAAACTCGACTAGATAAACTCGTCGATCAAGAGCACGGTAAAGAGCTTGAAGCTATCAAGGAACAATATCTTGGATCAAAGAAGTTGAAAAAGAGGGTTATTAAACCCAATGAGAAGCTTCGGTTTTCGTTTGATTGGGAGAATACTGAGGATACTTCTCGCGATATGAATATTTGGTATCAAAACCATCATGAGGCTCAACTTCTCTTTGGACGTGGATTTCGTGTTGGAATGGACCACCGAGAGCAGAAGAAGCTTACTGCGAAAAACGAGAAAGAGCTTTGCGATGAGATTCGTCGCAAGGATGGAATTGAGGAAGGTTCTGAAGAAGTAACTGCTCAGCATCTAAGAGAAGAAGCTGCTGAACTTTATGATACTTTTGATATGAGGGAAGATAGACATTGGAGTGAGAAAAAGCTTGAGGAGATGATGGAGAGAGACTGGAGGATTTTCCATGAAGACTTTAATATCTCTTACAAGGGTGCTAAGATTCCTCGTCCTATGAGGAGTTGGGTTGAGAATAAATTGAATGTTGAGCTTCTAAAAATTGTTGTAAGGGCTGGTTATAAGAAGCCTTCCCCAATTCAGATGACTACCTCAAGTAAGATTGCTGCTTTTGTACTTCTTATGCTGACTTACATTTCTAGACTACCTCTTATTAGTGAAGAGAATGAGGCTAAAGGGCCTTATATTATTGATGACAAGAGGAATTATAGAACAACTTATATGTTCAATAGTACTATGCCCTCGACCATGGAATGGCTTGCCAGAAAGTACTTGAGAAATCCGATTGTGGTAACAATTGGTACTGTTAGAAAGGATACCGATTTGATTACCCAGAATGTTATTATGGTCCAGGACTTTGAGAAATTTGATAGGTTACATGAACTTGGTGATAAGATGCCATTGTTTTTGTTAATACCAAGAGGAATGTAGATTTTGTTGTAAAGAATTTGGATAAAGCAGGCTATCGTGTGACTATTCTACGTGGTGGAAAAGCACATGAGCAGAGAGAGATCAATCTTAAAGGATTTCGAACTAAGAGTTACAATGTTCTTGTTGCGATTGACATTGCAGGACAAGGGATGGATATACCAAATGTGGCTCATGTCATTAATTATGATATGCCGAGAAATATTGAAATGTACATTCATCATATCAGACGTATTGGCCATGCTGGTATCACAATTCTTCCTTTACTATCCAAAATAAGAACTATTGTGAGTTTCAATGACGAAGAAGTTGAGGAACTAATTGTCAGGATTCAAAATGCTGAAACTGAAGTTGTAAAAGCAAAGGCAGGTGTTGGTTCGACTACATTGTCCATAGCATTTGGTGCAGCTACATTTGTTGAGTCATCACTCCGTGCTCTTGATGGGGATGGTAATGTTCACGAGTGTTCTTATGTACAGTAAGACCTAACTGATCTCCCATTATTTGCAACAAGGGTTGAGCTTGGAAGGAATGGGATTGAAGCGTTAATATCATCTGATCTTCAAGGACTTACTGAATATGAACAAAAGGCTTTAGAAGCACTCAAGCCAAAACTTAAGGCCAGCATTGAAACAGGAATTTACCAATTGTCAATGGTTTCTGAAGACAAGAGGGCATTAGCATCGAAGCATAATAACAAGCGGAAAATAATAAGTAGGCGTGGCCTCAAGATCAAAACAACTTTCCTTGAAACTATGGCTTGCTCCAAGGCCAATTCAGGGTTACCTTTTGCTTGTCTCAAAGCATATGCTATAATCTTACCAAATCATACCTCAACCTTATCCTTGAGGACAAGGATTCTAAAAGGGGAAAGGAATGATACAAGCATTATTGGTTATGCAGCGTTGAGCGAAAGGCGCACGTAGGGGTAGACGCAAGGCGCAAAACAACGAAAGCTTGGCACAAGAATAAGGGAACACTAATTCTGTTAGAAAATGTCAAAGTTAGTTAGCATAAAAATTAACTTAATTCCCTTGTAATTTATGTGCGTGTAAGACTATATATAGTCCCAATCAATTCAATAAAGATATCATAATATTTACACATTTCTTACTCCTCTTCTTCTTCCTCTAACTCTTTCTCAGAAATCAATATTTACACATTTCTTACTCCTCTTCTTCTTCCTCTAACTCTTTCTCAGAAATCAATTATATCAGATACCAAGTTCAAACATTTTGAAAATATCATTAATAAGTACTGAAGCAATTTTCAAACAAGTAAATACAAATACCTCCTCATCAAAGTTTTCTTAAATAAATGAAGCACTATCTAAAGCAATGGCTTATTTCAAACTTGAGCAATGATTACTTTCTGTCTAAAGTAGTAGTTGTTATAACATTTCTTTTAGGTTAGTTAGCATGAAAGTTAGCTTAATTTTCTCGTAATTCATGTGTGTAAGATTTATATATAGTCCCAATGAATTCAATAAAGATGTCAGAATATTTACACAAATTCAGCTCCTTTCTTACTCCTCTTCTTCTTCCTCTAGCTCTTTCTCTGAAATCAACTATATCAGATACCAAGTTCAAACATTTTGAAAATATCACTAATCAAGTACTGAAGCAGTCTTCAAACAAGTAAATACAGATACCTCCTCATCAAAGTTTTCTTAAATAAATGAAGCACTATCTGAAGCAATGGCTTATTTCAAACTTGAGCAATGATTACTTTCTTCATCTAAAGTAGTAGTTGTATTCAACATATCCATAACCTTAAAGAAATGTTATAACAAATACAATAAAATTATACAGCAATCAAACTTTTCAGTTTCACACTTAAAATCCTTGTACCTTTGGAGTGGATTCAATTATCAACACAGTTCTAACTTCTATGACTCTCAAAAATGAACTTCAATAATCAAGCACAATTCAAAATAAAAACATAAGTGTGATACACACACACACACACACATATATATATATATGGAAAGGGAGAAGTGCATGTACTGTCACCAGAAACAGCATGAATTGACTCTGACCCTTCTTCATTTACACCAACGTTGCCATCAGAAATTTCTCCTTTCTTAACCCAAACCCTTCTAATTCCACCATTTCTTGGCCTTCTACGATGATAGCCCCCAAACTCCTGATTCCCATTGTTGTAAAACATCCTAATCCTCCCCAATCCACCATTTCTTTTCCCATCACCACCAGCATTATTCACCAATAAACCCTTAAATTTGGGTTTAATTTCAACACCCTTACCATTTCCATCCCCAGTATTATTCATAGATAAATCCCTAATTTTGGATTAAGTGCATGTACTGTCACCAGAAACAGCATGAATTGACTCTGACCCTTCTTCAATTACACCAACGTTGCCATCAGAAATTTCTCCTTTCTTAACCCAAACCCTTCTAATTCCATCATTTCTTGGCCTTCTACGATGATAGCCCCCAAACTCTTGATTCCCATTGTTGTAAAACATCAGATACCAAGTTCAAACATTTTGAAAATATCACTAATCAAGTACTGAAGCAGTCTTCAAACAAGTAAATACAGATACCTCCTCATCAAAGTTTTCTTAAATAAATGAAGCACTATCTGAAGCAATGGCTTATTTCAAACTTGAGCAATGATTACTTTCTTCATCTAAAGTAGTAGTTGTATTCAACATATCCATAACCTTAAAGAAATGTTATAACAAATACAATAAAATTATACAGCAATCAAACTTTTCAGTTTCACACTTAAAATCCTTGTACCTTTGGAGTGGATTCAATTATCAACACAGTTCTAACTTCTATGACTCTCAAAAATGAACTTCAATAATTAAGCACAATTCAAAATAAAAACATAAGTGTGATACACACACACACACACACATATATATATATATATATGGAAAGGGAGAAGTGCATGTACTGTCACCAGAAACAGCATGAATTGACTCTGACCCTTCTTCAATTACACCAACGTTGCCATCAGAAATTTCTCCTTTCTTAACCCAAACCCTTCTAATTCCACCATTTCTTGGCCTTCTACGATGATAGCCCCCAAACTCCTGATTCCCATTGTTGTAAAACATCCTAATCCTCCCCAATCCACCATTTCTTTTCCCATCACCACCAGCATTATTCACCAATAAACCCTTAAATTTGGGTTTAATTTCAACACCCTTACCATTTCCATCCCCAGTATTATTCATAGATAAATCCCTAATTTTCGATTAAGTGCATGTACTGTCACCAGAAACAGCATGAATTGACTCTGACCCTTCTTCAATTACACCAACGTTGCCATCAGAAATTTCTCCTTTCTTAACCCAAACCCTTCTAATTCCATCATTTCTTGGCCTTCTACGATGATAGCCCCCAAACTCTTGATTCCCATTGTTGTAAAACATCCTAATCCTCCCCAATCCACCATTTCTTTTCCCATCACCACCAGCATTATTCACCAATAAACCCTTAAATTTGGGTTTAATTTCAACACCCTTACCATTTCCATCCCCAGTATTATTCGTAGATAAATCCCTAATTTTGGATTCAATTTCAACCGTACCTTTCAAACTCTCGCTCTTGACCTCCATTTCAGCTTTCATTCCTCTGCTCTCGCCTTTTCCCCTTGCCTTATTCTTCTTCTCATCTTTTCTCTCACTCATACGAATCACAAGCCCAACTAATTTCTCCTCATTACCAGCTTTCTTTAAGCCTCCATCATTATGCTTCTTCTTCCCTTTCCAGAAACCCTCACCCTTGTTATTTTTCTTCTTATTCGGCTCTTTTAACTCCTCGATTTTAATTTCTTGTTTACTAGCGATCTTATCCGCAGCTACTTGAATGTTCGAGACCGCAACATCTCGGTTATGAAGGCGATTTTTGTGAGTTGGTTGTTTAGAATTGGCTTTGCTTTTCTCGCTTAGTTTCTTGCCATTTGCAAGCTGTTGATCCGCTGATTGTTGTTCCTCGAGCTCTTTTTGTTTAAGCCAACGCTCCTGAAGCTGAACGATGGTGACGTAGTTAGAGGGCAGAGATGGTGGTTTGCACTTTTCCTCCATTTTCAGGGACTCAAAGCAAGGAGTAAATGTGACCAGACAAATGAAAAAAAAAATAGCGTGAAAAGTAGAGAGAGAAAATTGAGAAGAAGATAGATTGCAAAAGAAGTTTTAAGGTTCTTCTGCGTTTGTTCATTGGATTTTTAATCACTTCTTTAATATAATTCTGCTATTAATTAGTTCATATAATATATTGTTATACTAAAGTATATAAAGTGATTCATTTTGCTTTATGTATGATATTTTTTTTTTTACTTTAAGTTAGTTTTATATCGTTTTAACTATTTTTATTTGATTTATTTAGAAGAATTTATTATAGATGCTATTTTATTTTTATGTAATTACTTTCTACTTATAAAATATTTAAAAATTGCATTTGTTTCACGTTTGTGTGAGTGTGATTGAAAAGATATACAATTTTAGATGGATATAGAATTAAATAAGTTTACATTCATAATAATAATGTTATTCTTTAATTATTAGGTATGAATTGTGTAATTATAAGAGATTATTATAAATTTATGATTATATTTATAAAATTAAATTATTATTAATAGTTATAAAATCAATTATATTTATATATTTTATTATGTTAATATAATATAATATTTTTTAATATATAAGGCAAATGACGAAAGTTAAAACTTATAAACTTGTCTGACGTAGCTTCAACAAAAAAATAACTTGTATATTTACTTTGTCATTAAGTATATCAATAATAACTTATGAAAAATTATCACTATATTTTATACTTAGTAATGTATCTTTATATGTATTTTTAATTTTTACAAAATAGTTGTAATATTTTTAACTTTTATAGTTAATATTGAAGATATTTTTGAGTTTTATACTTAATATTAATGACACCCTTAACCGGTTAATGACGTGAATTTTCTATTTAATGATATATTTTCTTTCATATGACTCTAATATCAAGTAATTTTAAGTTCTAATTAATTTTTTGATTTAAGAATTTTAAATAAATAAATATTATTTTTAACAAACTGAAACTAGAGTTATATTCTATTTTATCTTATTTTAATGAATATGAGTTCATCTCTTTGTTACTTTATACCATATCTTAATTATTTTATTAGAAATTTTATTTCTTACTAATTTATTCTATATGAATTTATTTATATATTTTCTAAGACAAATAAAAACAATTTGTATATTTACTTTTAAGTTAAGTGATAAGAATAATAATTTGGTAAAATTTTTAAATAAGTTTAAAATAATACATGGAATTTGATATTTTTCAAAATATTTGACTTATTAAACAAATATCACGTCTATTATAGAGAGTAATTAATATTTTTAACCTTATCAATTAAATAATAATTATTTAATATTAATAAAAATTAATTAATTAATTAAATATTCTTATTCTTAACTCATAATTAAATCATTTTATATTTAAATAATATAATATTTTATAACTTCAAATATTAATTTTTATAAAAATAAATAATTAATTCACTCATTTATTTCTAGTGAATTACACCATTATTTAGTTGTGGTTATAAAAATACTCAAGAATTAATGAAACCATGTATTCAAGTTTCAATAAAACTTGATAAATTAATTAATCTTTTAATTAATCATCAATTTTATTAATTTTAAAGTTACTCTATTAGAAGTTTTAAATTGAATTATTGAATCACATAGTTGATATTTATTTAATCTCATGTACGTAAATAATCCATTGATATAACCTTCTTCGTAGCTAGTTCATAATTAAAGTTCTCTCAAATATTTGTTTTAAGTCTTTAATTACATCTTTTACTTGAGTACCTATGAATAATTTCATATGATCATATCATAAGACGTGTACATTCAAGCTTTACAATAATTAAATAATGAAATTGACATCTAATATCTAATAATAGAGGAAGTAGATTCTACATCTTATGATCAAACTTCCCAACCCATCACAATTCCTAGCCACCATGATACAAGGCTTTCAACCTAACAATTGAGCATCATTTAGTCAGTCAAATTCCACGATGCTACAATAAGGAGTCAAGTAAATAGTTCAAGATTAAGATCGTTCTACACATGATCATCGAGTAACACAAAGAAACAACTATGTGTAAATGGATGTTAAAGTGTTTCTTATATGTTTATTCATATCCTCCATGATCTTTATCATACATAAGTAACCCCAACTATATGTTTCCACATCAATTTATCTAAGATTATGGTCACTTCATTCCAAATAAATATGAATTGTACTAGAGACATAATTAAATATTTTCAACCTTAATTAATTATCACGAATTATTTTGATTATTACACTTATACTAAATCATCTTGTATATACTCCTATATATTGAGTATAAGTTGACTCAAATAATTAGGGATTTTTTAATTTATTTAAAGAATAAAATAATATATGTAATTGAATATAATATACATTTATTACTCTAATTTTGGCAATTTTCAAATACAAACAATTTGCATTTAAGGGCTCATATCCAAACAATTGGGATAGAGTCCAAATTTTTTTTCAAATAGTTGGTCTTATCCCAAGGAAATGAAGCAAAACCTAATAAGATTGCAACAATGATGAATATGAAACCACCTTCTAACTTGAAAGAAGTTCAACAACTAAACATAAGGATAGCCACTTTAAACGTGCTTATATTGAAATGTACTAATAAGTGCTTTCCATTTGTTAGGTTGCTTAGGAAAAATGTGATTGTTAAATGAGACAATAAATATGAAGAGGCTTTTCAAAAGATAAGAATGTATCTCAGAGAACCTCCAATACGGATTAGTTAGGAGCCTTCATGAAATTTGTACATCAATCTTGTGTGATTGAGAGCATAACAAGTTTCTTCCTTCTGGGGAAGACAAAAGGAATTTAGAAGCTTGCCCACTATGTCATCAAATTGGTGCATGCCTTGAGAATTGATGCACAAAAGTTAAGGTACTACTTTGGTGTGCCCATTGTGGTGGTGACCTTTCACCCAATGAAAAAAGTTCTGAATAGCCCTAAGGTATCGAGGAGGTTAGTGTAAATTTCCATCAAACTTGGTGAATACAATATGAAATATCATCCATTGACAGGATTAAGGAAAAAATTGTGGTTGATTTGGTTGTTGAATTCATAGAGTCACCTAGAGTTCAAGGTGAGCACATTAAAGAGATAGTTGTGGTCATGGCTATTGACCCCTTAATCGGTGAATTGAGTATGGCCTTTTAAGGGGAGTGAAAGGTATATGTTGATGAGGCAAGCACCTTTAGAGAATTAGGTAGTTTTGTTGTAATACTAAGCCCGAAGGATTATTTCTTTGAGTACTCAATATCGATTAACTTCCAAGTAACAAATAATGTGGTTGAATCTTCCATAATGGGTGTGTTGATATAGGGCTTTGGGTGCTGAGGTTATATGGATGTATAACGACACTCAATTAGTGGTGAACCTATTCGAGGGGAAATTTGAAGCAAAAAAGATTGAATAATTATTTAGACCAACTAAGGAAAGACGTAATTATGTTGAAAGTCTTCAAACTTAAACAAATTCCCCAAGAAAGCAGTTGTCATGTGGATGCTTTAGCAACATTAGTAGTGGTACATGAAACTATTTCTACATGAGCAATCATTGTGACCATTCTGTCCGAAGCCAATATACAAGAACCCAAACTAGATATTAATCAAGTTAACACATTGAGGTATATTTTTAGTTCACCCTATACCTTTAGTATATGTCGGAAGGGTTTTTCCAAGAAGATAGAAACCTAGATAAGGTTATGGAAAGTAAATCTAGAGCGTTCATGGTCCAAGGGAATTAGTTGTATAGAAAGACACATATGGGGCTAGATTTGTTGTGCACACTAGCCAAAGCCACAGATTGTGAATGAGGTATGTGATAGCGAGTATGGTCCTTATTCTAGGGAAAGAAAATTGTCTTTGAGGATCATACGACAAGGCTACTATTAGTTGATTATGTTAGTTGATTGTATGAAGTACTATAAGGCATATGATAAGTGGCAAAGGTACTCCTCGGTTTCCCACCTCCTTTCAGTCCTATAACCAAATTAGTTAGTTTGTGGCCATTTTAAAGTAAGGTATGGATATTGTGGGACCCTAACCTCAAGCACCCCAGGAAAGGAAGTTTTTATTTATGGAAACAAACTATTTTAATAAATGGATTGAGGATAAAGCCTTAGCCTAAGTTAGAGAAGAAGAGATGACATATTTCATTTAGAAAAATATCATATGTTTGTTTGCCTACCTTGAGGGTTTTTTTTATATATATTATGGGAAATAGTTCGGAGGTTGTCTACCTTTGTAGAAGAATACAAGATCAAGCTATGTTATTCAACCCCTACTACCCATAATCCAATGGACAAGCAGAGTCATCTAACAAATTATTGTTAGAGTTTCTAAAAAAAATTAGGGATCGCCAAGGGGAGCTAGTATGAAGAGTTACTTAGCACACTTTTGTTGGTATTAACATACCTCAGGGTGCCACAAATGAGGCTACTTTCTCTTTGACTTATGGAACAAAAGTAGTACTTGAAATGTTTCATAAAATACAAGTATATGTGGTCACTCACAAAGATAGGTAATTTAGAAACAAGAGTTAGCATGCCCTTGAGGATTGGTAACAATGTTTGCTCCCAATTAATAACTCGTTAATAAGTTAATTAAAATTAGTAAAAGAAGGGTTTTGATTATTATTGAAGAAAATAACATAAAGCAATACAATAGGTAGCACAATGGTTATGGTAGATATGTCATTATGGGACTACCCTAACAATTATCCTACAATTTAATTAAAGATGCCATGAATGAAAATTAGTTTCTTAAGTTCTATATCACTTTCGTAACTTAAAACTATTCTTAAATTTAACTTTAGCATTGAAAGGGTAGGCCTATTTAAGACTTCACACCTTTTCTTACTGTGTATTGATTCATAATATCATTATAAATCAACTTAAATTCTGATCAACCTAGAAGTCCCTAGGAACCCATGAACTCAAAGAAATATGAACGATTAAATTACTAAGAACGTGTTGAAGATGATCATATTAGAACCCTAAGGAAACTAAGTCTTTAAAACCTCAATATTGAGATGCCACAAAAGATTATCACTCTTTTTGATAAGTCAAATTCATGCATTCAATCAAGAACATAAGAAGGCAAAGCAAAATCTTTCTAAAATATAATTTTCATTAATGATATTTGTTATTACCTCCAAATTACAAGCTCTTCTTATTTATAAGCAAGAAACCCTAAAAGAAAAACCCTAGTTGAAATGGGCCTAATTGGCCTATTTATTTGTAGATTAGGTCTAATCCATTCTTAAAGAATAAACGACTTAAAAGACTAAAACGACTTATAATAAATAAGATATAAAAAACCCACAATTCACTAAAACAAAAATTTCTAAACATAAAAGGTCCATAATTAAGTAAAACAAAAATTGCTTCCTAAAGTAACCCTTGCACCCAACTTAATCTTCCACATCTATCCTTAGCCATTGGACCGCCAATTCCTTGCAAAAGATTTTGAGAATATTTGGAAACATCAACTTGATTAGCACTTGGAAACATTAACTTGATAAGCACCACAATCTCCATTATTTAGTGTTATAATCTTCCAACATAGTCTCTTTGTATTGCACTTTCGTGATCAAGCCTTGCAAAGCTTCTTTCATTCTCTTTTCCTTGGCCCCAATCATTGGACTATAAATTTCTTGCAAAGGATCTTGAGAATATTTATGAACAATACTTTGGTCAACACCTTGAGGGTCCACATCAAACTGCTTAAAGGGTCCTCTCAAATCACCAACATCAAACAAAGATAAATCAGCAACACTAAAAGTTCCACAAACATTACTATTGCCTAGAGGATTCATATCAAACTACTTGCTCATAATAGTTTGCATCTCCTCCCATGTCTCTATTGGATGCTCCGTATTTCTCTTCCTATTCAGCACTAATTGATCCCACCAAGTATTAGCCTAATAAAAAAATTCAATGGTAGGAAGTTTTACCTTCTTTATCTCAAAATAATGGTGGTAATCGAATACTAACTACACCTTCTTCTCCTAATATAGATATGCTTATGGATCATTTTTCCCTTGAAACTATGGAACTTTATCTTAATACTACCCAAATTATTACCTTTTCAATTCATCACATTACTAAATATACCACCATATCTCCTTCTAGAACTATCAATTGATTCCCGATCATATTCCAATTCACACTCTTCAAATTCATCCTCCTTTATCGATTTGTTTCTTGAAGTTGTGAACAATAACCCTTTCTTTTTATGAACTTAAAGAAGAAGAAATCTAAGATTGAGATAAAAACACAAATAGAAATGTAGATAAAGACACAAAGAAAAAATGCAATATGGATAGGCAAACCGAAGACTAGAACCTTAGCTCTGATACCAAAATGATACGAACCATGCCAACTTGTGATAAAACCCGTAAAAAATATTAGTTCCTAGGGCCATTCTGCTACAAATTTGGATGGAAATCGCAACCCAACACCTATATAGAGATGTGAACCTTTGTTTAAGGAGGACTCCATAATCAAGGAAAGGAGACTTGATTGATAAGTCAAGGTATAAACGCCACAAAGAATCAGGAGTTAATTTTTCCTTAAGCTCGTGGAATGCCATTTCTTGTTCTTCACTCCATTTGAACCAAACATTCTTTTTGATGACTTCTATTATCTGTGCGGCTATTCTACTAAAGTCTTTCACAAATCAACGATAAAAGCTAGAAGTCCATGAAAACTTCAAAAATTACTTACACTTATTGGCTTGGGCATTCCATGATATTGTTGATTTCTCGGTAGTCTATGAACATCTTCCATGTCCCATCCTTCTTAGGAACCAAAATTACTAGAATATTATATGGACTCATGCTTCCTCTCATGTACCTTTTTCCATCAACTTACTAACCTACCTTTGTAGTTCCTTCATCTCCTCAAGATTAATCCTTTAGGTTGGTCGGTTTTGAGTGGTAGGACCAGGTAAAAAAGCAATTTGATGTTCAATCCCTAGATATGACATAATTAATTAGGAATTTCCTTGGGAAACGAATCCTCAAACTCCTGCTAGATAGAAATAATTGAACTAGGCAAAGCATCATCAAGTTGGTTAGTATTCAAAAATGCCTCTTCGTATAAAAGTACAATCAATGGCTGATTAAGGAACATTGCTTTCCTGATTTCACTCACTTTTGCATAGGCATTTGTTTTTCTCTCCTTTATTTTCTCAACTTTTTCAATCTCTCTTTCTCTTTCTTTTTGATTTTCTATCAATTTCTTTTTACCATTTTATTTGTCACTATTATTATTTTGTTCACTCTCTTTTTGAAACCTCACTTGATCCTTATACACATGTTTTAGTGTCAAAGGTACAAGAGTAATAGATCTTTGATTGTGAAAAAATTAATACTTGTTGGTGAACCCAACATGCTTGACTCGCCTATCAAATTTTCATGGTCTTCCTAATAACAAGTGCCATGCTTCTATGGGAACCATATCACCAAACACTTCATCTTTATACTTCATAATGCGAAAAGTGACTACACTTGTTTATGAACCCTTACCTCCCCAATATCATTTAACCATTGCAATTTATAAGGTCGAGGATGTTTAATTGTTGGCATGGATAACTTCTCCACCATGGTAGTACTAGCAACATTAGTATAGGTTCCTCCATCAATAATCACACTACATACCTTACTCTGGACATGACATTTAGTATGAAATATGTTCTCTCTCTATACTTCATCATCTTCTTTGGATTGCGAACTTAAAGCCCTCCTTGCCACAAATAAAGGAAAAGAAAAAGATATGAAGAATTTAAAGAAAACTATGAAACAAAATCTAAAGATGAAAACATCGACAAAGAAATTGAAAGAAAACACAAGACTCCAAGGATAGATTTTTTTTGTGACTCAAGAATGCAGAAAAGAACTTAAACAAAACAAGGTGAATTTTTTTTAAAATCAAGAATTCAAAATGAAGATAGATGAAGATATAATCTATTTTTAACAACTAAAACTCTGATACCAAATGATGTGGACCATCTAGGCGAACAACCCTAGGAACCCATGAACTCAAATGGTGATCATACCTTTTGATAAGTCGAATTCATGCATTCAATCAAGAACACAAGAAGGCAAAGCAAAAGCTTTCTGAAATATACTTTTCATTAATGATATTTGTTTTTGCGTCCAAATTACAAACCCTTCTTCTTTATAAGCAAGAAAACCTAAAAGGAAAACCCTAGTTGAAATGGGCTTAATGGGCCTATTTAGTTATGGATTTAGTCTAATCCATTCTTAAAGAATAAAAGAATAAAAATACTTAAGATAAACAAGAAATAAAAAATCCCACAATTCACAAAAACATAAATTGTTAAAAATAAAAGGCCCATAATTAACAAAAACAAAAATTGCTTCCTAAAGTAACCCTTTCACCCAACTTGATCTTCCCAATCTATCCCTAGCCATTGGACTACCAATTCCTTGCAAAATATCTTGAGAATATTTGAAAACATCAACTTGATCAACACCTCAATCTCCATTATTTGTGTTAGAATCTTCTAACATAGTCTCTTTGTATTGCACTTCCGTGATCAAGCCTTGCCAAGCTTTCTTCATCTTCTTTTCCTTAGTCCCATTCATTGGATTTCCAATTCCTTGCAAAGGATCTTGAGAATATTTTCGAACAATAACTTGGTCAGCACCTTGATCTCCAATATTCCCCTCATTTTCAAAAAGATTCATCCTTGAATCACCTACATCAAACACATATAAATCAGTGACATTAAAAGTTCCACTACCATTAACATTGCCTAATGGGTCTGCATCAAACTACTTCCTCATCACCGTTTTCATCTCCTCCCACGTCTCTATTGGATGCTCCATATTTCCCCTCCTATTTAGCACCAGTTGGTCCTACCAAATATTAGCCAAATCAAAAAAATTCAATGGGAATAAGTTTTGCCTTTATTACCTCAATCGAATACTAACTACATCTTCTTATCCCACCATAGATATATTTCTGGATCATTCTTCCCTTGAAACAATGGACTCTTTATCTTAATACTACCTAAATTATTAGTTTCTCGATTCCTCACATTACTAAATGCACCACCATCTCTCCTTCTAGAACTATCAATTGATTCCTGATCATATTCTTATTCAAACATTTCAAACTCAACCTCCTCTATCCTAACTCCCCTTGGTTGAATTATCTCCCCCTATGCACATGAGGTGGTTCAAAACATGTGTTTTCTACCCGGTCTAACCTCGCATGAATGGGTTCCTTCTCTCTTATCAATGCCTCTATCATAAACTTAATGTCAACCTTGCCTGATTCATCTTCTGAAGAAGTTTCTTTCGACATATTTGCTACAAATAAAATGTTAGTAGTAATAAGAAATCCTCACTTCACACCCTCACGTAATTCACTTAAAATTGATGTATCACACAAATTGACTCGTGTTTACACTAAAAATTTTAATTGGCTTTTACCCTCTTATATGATCTCCACTCTTGCTTTTTTCTTCTACTATTTTCTCCAAAGTTCTTATCAATCTAATCAAAGAAGAATCAAATTTTATGCAAAAATCCACACCCAAACATGACCAATTAGATTTGGATCCTAAAAGCAAGAAGATAATGAACACAAGTGGCTAGGTTTCCAATTAGATTCGGATCTATAAAGAAAGGAAAGAGAGAAGAAAATCTATTTGGGAAAGTTAAAATAGGGAAGAAATAATCTCAAGCTAGAAATCATTTTTGCAAGATCTTTCTATTCCAAGAAAGGAAACTAAGGAGAATACAAATATAATATAAGAATAAAGAAAGGACTAAATAATCATAGCTGCAATTCTTTTTTTAAAGATCTCTCTTTCTTTTCTTGATGGAAATCTTTTCAAGATCTTTCTTTTGTTTTCCTTTCAAGGTATTGTTTTTCTTTTTTTATTGCTACTCTAAATAGAAAAGAAACAAAAGAAAAAACAAGTTAACAACCCCACTAAACAAAACTAGAATAAAGCAAAACGAAAAAGGTGTGACAAAAACATTAAACTCTTGGTAAGTGATGTAAACAATGGAATTTGGGCTTGAAAAATGCAAAAACATAGGTTAATCTCTTATTTTTAGTAGGAATCGAAACGAGCTTCAATTTGATATATTATAATAGTTGTTTTGTTACCCAAGTCAAAACTTATGGTTGTTTAAAGTTGCAACGTGAATTTATCCATTTTTTTAAATTGTGAATAACAACCTTTTTCTTCTTCTTTTTTGATGAACTTGAATGAAGAAGAAATCTAAGATAGAGATAAAAAGACAAAGAGAAACATAGATAAACATACAAAGAAAAAAATGAAATAAGGATAGGAAAACTTATGACTAGAACCTTGGCTCTGATACCAAAATGATACAAACCACACCAACTTGTGACAAAACCCATAAACAAATCAGTTTCTAGGACCATTCTATTGCAGATTTGGATGGAAATCACAACTACCACCTATATAGAGACGTGAACCTTAGTTTGAGGTAGATGCCACAATCAAGAAATGGAGACATGATTGATAAGTCAAGGTATGAAAGCCACAAAGGAGCATGAGTTAATTTTTCCTTAATCAGTTGGAATTCCATTTATTGTTCTTCTTCCCATTTGAACCCAACATTCTTTTTGATGACTTCGTTTATCTATGCAGCTATTCTACTGAAGTCTTTCATAAATCGTCAATAAAATCTAGAAGTCCATGAAAACTTCAAACATTACTTACACTTGTTGGCTTGGGCACTCCGTGATATTGTTTATTGCTCAATAGTCTATGCACATCATCCATGTCCCATCCTTCTTAGGAACCAAAATTACTAAAATAGCACATGGACTCATGATTTCTCTCACATACCTTTCTTCCATCAACTCACTAATCTACCTTTGTAATTCCTTTGTCTCCTCAAGATTACTCCTATAGGTTGGTCGGTTTGGAGTGGTAGCACCATGTAAAAAAGAAATTTGATGTTCAATCCCTTGGATAAAGCATAATTCATTAGGAATTTCCTCAGGAAACAAATCCTCAAACTCATGCAAGATAGAAATAATTGAACTAGGCAAAGCTTCATAAAGTTGGTTAGTATTCAAAAATGGCTCTTCATATATAAGTACAATCAATGGCAGATTAAAGAACATTGATATCCTAATTTCACTTCCTTTTTGATAGACTTTTTTTCTCAACATTTGCAATCTTTCTTTCTTTTTCTTTTTGATTTTCTATCAATTTCTTTTTTTCCCTAATCTTTGTCACTATTTGTATCTTGATCACTCTCTTTTTGCAACCTCACTTGATCTTTATACACATGGTTTGGCGTCAAAGGTATAAGAGTAATAGATAATTGATTATGAACAAATGAATACTTGTTAGTGATGACGTCATACTTGACTTACCTATCAAATTGTGAGGGTCTTCCAAATAGCAAGTGTCCTTCTTCCATGGGAACCACAACACCTAACACTTTATCTTCATACTTCCCAATACCAAAAGTGACCAACGCTTGTTTATGAACCTTTACCTCCCCAATATCATTTAACCATTGCAATTTATATGGTCTAGGATGTTTAATTGTTGGCATCGCTAATTTCTCCACCATGGTAGTGCTAGCAACATTAATACAACTTCCTTCATCAATAATCACATTAAGTATGAAATATGTTCTCCCACTATACTTCATCATCTTCTTTGGATTGCACACTCAAAGCCCTCCTTGCCATCAATGATTCAACTTGGGCAGCACACTCCTCATTATCACCGTCTTGTAATGGTGGCATAGAATCATTGTCAGTTTTGATCTCCCTATCATATTTCTTCACCATAATTCATTTTTTTTTGGACATTGATTGGCTATGTGAACTTTTCCTTGAAATATAAAACATTTAATATCACGATTCTGAGTAATAGATGAATATGGTTTATCTTGAGTTCCTTGGCTAGCCACTACTTTCTTTTTCTTTGGTTTTGGCTTTGGAGTGGAAATCTTGTCATCTTTCTTCTAGTGGTTTGACTTCCAAGTGGATATACTTTGGCTATAGCTCGCACGTGTACTACTTCCACTCTTAAGTTGATGCTCAATCTTAAAAGCCATATGTACCATTTCTTTTAACTCCATATAATATTGAAACTACATCGCATTTTGAATTTCCCTATTCAAACCAACCAGCACTAATATTGTTGTACTAATATTGCTAGCACTACCATGGGAGAGAAGTTAGCATGCCAATAATTAAACATCCTAGAGCTTATAAATTACAATGGTTTAATGATAGTAGGGAGGTAAGGGTTCATAAAGAAGTGTTAGTCACCTTTTGCATTGGAAAGTATGAAGATGAAGTGTTACGTGATATGGTTCCCATGCAAGCAGGGCACATGTTATTAGGAAGACCATGGAAATTGGATAGGCGAGTCAAGCATGACGGCTTCACCAATAAATATTCATTTGTTCACAATCAAAGATTATTTATTGTTGTACCTTTGACACCAAAACAAATTTATGAGGATCAAATGAGGTTCCAAAAAAAGAGTGAAAAAAATAAAAAGAGTGACAAAGAGAGTGGTAAAAAGAAATTGAAAGAAAATCAGAAAGAAAAATAGAGAGATTGAAAAAGTTGAGAAAAAAAATGTCTATGCAAAAGTGAGTGAAATCAGAAGAGCAATGTTCCTTAATCAACCTATGATTATACTTCTACAAAGAGGAATTTTTGAATACTAACCAACTTGATGATTCTTTGCCTGGTGTTACCATTCCAAATCGACCAGCCTATAGGAGTAATCCAAAGTAGAGGAAAGAACTACTAAGGCAGATTAGTGAGTTGATGGAAAATGGAATGTGAGAGAAAGCACAAGTCCATATGTTGTTCCAATAATTTTGGAACCTAAGAAGGATGAGACATGCAGGATGTACGTAGACTACAGAGTAATCAATCGTATTCTATTTCAAATATTTTTACAAGACTTATTATTGGAAAATATATTGATGACATATATTTTCGTAATAGATTTAAAATCTGAAAATTTGGTTTTGATATATCAATCTAAAATCTAATTTAGACACCTTCAATAAGAGTTTAAATTGATAGCCTTGCAATAAGCATTGATTTAAATGGTTTGTTAATTCCTTAAGAATAAAGTATAATTTAATCATTATCAATTAACTTGTCCCATCAAAAGATTTAATTGGTATTAATTAGCAACAAAACTAATCCCCACCAAAAGACTTTTTCATATAAAAAGGAGAATCATTAACCTTAACTTATATCTTTAATAATCTAATTAATATTGAGCAAACATGATTAATTAATTAATATATTCCATAAATGCTACATTGACTATTAAATATTTATTTGCCTAACATTTATTGAATCAATTTTATCTTTAAATTTTATGTCAATAGATTAGACTTTTCAAGCCAAAACTTTTAGGTTTATTTTTTCGTGTTTTAAGAGTTTTTTTGAATTATTTAAAATCCCGTAGTTCTTCCTTAGACCAACTATGAAAGTATACTTATTGTTGTTAAAAAATTGATTCGTACACTTGCGAGCTATTTATTAAATGCAAAATTTCTGCATCATTAAGCTAGATTTTTGTGTGGAATTTTTGTTTTGCTTCCATAATAGATGAATATTTGAATGATTTTATTTAATTAAAATTGAATTATTTCTTGATCATAGTTTTTCTTACCTTTTTTATTTATTATTATTGGCCATGTTAATTGGTGAAGAAAGTGACTATTTTAAACCTAGATACTAAACACATCATCTATGTTTTAGTCCTATAATTATAAAACAAGAATCTAATTTAATATCATTTATTTTCGTCAAATTAAATGGTTAAATTATTTCAGTTAGGATTGCTAATTAATTAATTAAAACCCAATTAAGGAATTAATTGGTCAATTTATAATTTTGGGACTCACCATGATCATTAGATGTTCTTGTATTTACAAAGAAAAAAAATCAATAATGTCAACTTTTAAAGCCAATTGTAAAAAATCATTTAAATAGTTCTATCCATTAGTTGTTAGCTAACTAATTTTTCATATGCATTCAATCATTTAAATTCAATACAATAATTTATTAACATTATTTTGCTTTGTTTAAGCATTTTAGACTTTACAATCGATCTTTCAACTAACATTGCTAGTGTTTTAAGGATTATTCCATTAGTTTATTAAGAAGACAAGTTAAATTTAAAATTATTATAAATTCCTTTAGAGTTTGAACTTGGGGTAAACTTATCACTAATTTGTTAGTGATTAGCGATAAGTATTAATTATTTGTACATGTTAGATATTGGATAGTAAGGGACAATGGGGCAAGTGAACATCCTTTTTTGAATAAAATGATGATCCAATAACTTACTATGCGACTTGGTTATGCTTCAACCTATATCCAATGGCTCTCATGATTGAACCTCAATACTTTTCAGGTCTTTCAATCAAGGAAAAGACCTACATCTCAAAGAGACTACTTAATCCAACTTTTCAATATACTGATTAACTAATTCTTATTAATGGTTATAAAATTGAAAGGGAAACAACAATCATTGTTTAGTTAGCATGTATATGGGATATGAGAGTTTCTACAAAAGTTATTCCAATAGATCACTAACATGACAGGTAATGGGGAGAAAATTAGTATAAATCGAGTTCATATGGAACTATAAGGAAGAGACTAGCCAAGTACTATGGGAAACAACTTTATATCTTAACCCCTCTTAGAGAACCCAGGCCTAACTTTCATATGGATCTAATGGTCCTATGTGGACTGCCAGAATTAGTAAGAGAAGTATATCTTAGTGGTTATTGATGATTTCTAAAGATATAATTGAGTATGTTTCTAAGAGAGAAACCATAATCATTTGCTAAGTTCAAGACCCTATATTAAACTACAAAATAAGAAGTTAGAATCCATTGGAACTATCATCAAAATTATAAGTGATCATGGTAAAGAGTTCAAGAATTTAGAGTTCAATTCCTTTTGTGATGATATGGGTATTCAACATGATTTTTCTACTCCAAAACCCTCTTGATATAATGGTTGTTGAGAGAAAGAATAGGGTTATTCAAGAAATGGCTAGAGTAATGTTGACTAGCAAAAGTTTAGCTAAGCATTTTTGGGAAGAAACTGTTAACACCTCCAGCCGCACTTTGAATCGTTGCATCTTAAGACCTAGTACACGTTAGTCTTCTTATGAGCTTATGCATGTAATGAAGCCTAATGAAAACCTTCATATGTTTGAAATCACTTTCAATATTCTTTTAAGATCGAGAAAATTTAGAAAAGTTTGAAGCTAAAAATGGCCTTAGAAATTTTTGGGATATTCTAACAATAGTCATGCTTATCGGGTCTACAATCTAAGAACTTTAATAGCTATGGAATCTATCATTGTATTCATCGATGACTCTAGTGCTACTAAACTTGTTAAGTTTGAAGACAATGATGTATTTGGTGATTGGGATTCTTTTGAAAATACCACAGATAATATTGATACTCCTACTATTATCACTCATGTTGATCCACTAAGAAATATTGAAAAAGATGAGTAAGAAGAATTTTTTCTTCTAAAATAGGTTTGATAACTGTATTTTATATAGTTATTTTCACCTATTTTATTAATAGTAATTGCTATGTTTTCTTTAATATTTAGTTAATTTTTGTTAAATAAATTAATATTTTCCTTTTATGCGTTAAAAATACATTTTTAATAAAATTAAATAACTTGTATCGAAAATGTACTTAATTTCATATTTTTGTCCACAAATATAATTTCAAATAATATAGTTCTTAATTACAATTTATAAAAATCGAAAATATAATTTAAATTAAATTTGGGCTTAATTATAATTATTTAAAGTTTAAAAATTTAATTTAAAATTAGCAAAGGGCTTAACTGTAATTTAAGAAAGTTCAAAATGTAATTTGAATTAAATTTGGGGGTCAAAATACAATTAATTGAAGGTTAATTTTGCGTAGGATAGACGAAGTCCACGCGCAAGATAACACTCACCCAACGTGGACCGTCCGATCAAAGAAGCAACGGCTCAGATTCACGTGTGTTCATCAATCTCGACCAAAGCGAATGGGTGTAGACTTTGTGCGTTCACGAGGCTCGGTATCCGAGTGGGTCCCACCTGCCGCGCAGACCGGCATGTAGTGTGGGACCCACATGTCTGAAGCGTTGCAGCTGCTGTCCCCCACCTTCGCGCGCGCCTTTTCCAGTGCGGTTGTTTCACGTGCGCCCGGTTATTCCACGAACCATAATATGCCACGTGTCCCACGTAAGATTTCTTCAAATGATATGCCGAAACGTGGCATGTTACAATGAGCATGATCGCACTGAATCAACCCCCGTTTCCAGCCGTTGCCGAATTTTTTTCGGTGCCCCAATCCCGTGCTTCTGTTCTGCGTGCGCCCGTTCCTTTCAACAAATGAGATCCGGCCAAGTGTCCCACTATTTGTTTCAGCGAATCAGCTCGCGACACGTGGCAACGTGGAAAGCAAAAGAAAACACATAATCGTGCAGCCCTCTCCCACGCGTTTTATTATTTTTTATATTTGTGATGTATTTTTTTGGCTATAAATAGGAGATGTTTTGTTAGAGAAAGAAAGTTTTTTTCGGAGTTTTAGTTTTGGAGATTATTTTGTGTTCGTTTTGGACTGTAGAACACGCAGAAGCCATTTTTTGGCTTTTGTTGTGTTCTGCGTGTGCCCAATATTTTCGTAATTGATGTTTCGAATTCCTTTCTGCTTCTTATAATTTTCTGTAGTTGTTGTTATTTTTATTTTAATTTAATGAAGTAATTTAATTTTTCTAGGGTTGCATTTGATCTAAATTTATGAAGCTTTGATTTTAACTATTTTTGAAAGATTTATAAGACGTTCAATTTGTTCATTCTATTTTGTGCTTAATGCTTTTTGATTATTTACGAATTTTATCAAAATGATTTGTGGCATAAAAATAAACTTGAGAAAGGCATTTTTGTGTATATTGCTCATAAATAGAATGACATGTATGATGAAGGATAGGAATATACCCTAATTGTATGTGTGGCCATTTGAAAACTTAGAACTTAATGAATCTTATTAAATTTAATTCTCATAGAGATATAGTGAATTAATTTAACGAGGTGTGTTTGTACGGAGCTCGGAAGAGATGTATGAATAAAAAAAAAGTTTTCGGTTGACAAATTAAATGTACTAAAAAATATAAATCCAAAGAAAATAATATGATTGGAGTGGAATAATTTGGTGAAAAACTGCAATCCTAGAGTTCTCTTATTTTTTTATTACCTTTATTTTAAATCAAGATTATTTTGGATAAAATCAGAAAGATACAATTTTAGTACTCAACAAACTATAGTAACAAATCCTCGTGGGAACGATACTTTTCTTACAAATCTTTATTACTTGTGACCGTGTATACTTGCTAATATCATTATTGGTAATATTGAAGGTGGTGTCAGAATGAAATGGTATATACAAGAGACCTAAAACTACATATGTTTCACCGCTACTATCCTTCCTAAAAATGTTAATGAAACCTTACAGGATGCACATTAGGTCAACTATATATAGGAGAAACTTATTTAGTTCCAACAGAGTGATGTCTAGTATCTTTTCCCCAGGCCTACAGATAAACATGTCATAAGTACACGTTGGTTTTATAAGAACAAAGAGGATGAAAATGGCATGATTGCATAAAATAAATCTCATCTTATTTCTCAAAAGGTACACACAACTTGAAAGGAATTGACTTCGAGAAAATTTTGCTTTAGCTGCTGATAACTGTATTTTATACAGTTATTTGCATCAATTTTAGTAATGATAATTGCTATGTTCGTTTAATATTTATTAATTTTTGTTAAATAAATTAATATTCTCCTTTTATTTGCTAAAAATACATTTTTAATAAAATTAAATAATTTGTATCGAAAATGTACTTAATTTCATATTTTTGTCCACAAATATAATTTATGATAATATAGTTTCTTAATTACAATTTATATAAATTGAAAATATAATTTAAATTAAATTTGGGCTTAATTATAATTATTCAAAAGTTAAAAATTTAATTTAAAATTAGAAAAGGGCTAAAGCTTAATTTAAGAAAGTACAAAAATATAATTTGAATTAAATTTGTGGGTCAAAATATAATTAATAAAAGTTTGAACTTTCACTGTGAGAAAAGAATCGCACTCGCGACAAATCGAGAAATCATCACCCACCGTCCGGATCAAAGATTCAACGGTCAGTTTTGCGCGTGCGATCGGGGACGAGAGCAAAATCACGTGTACAATCTTCGCGCGGCTCGGCGTGCCGGTGGGCCCCCGCGTGTCGCGCGGGCGGCGTCAGTGGGACCCACGTATGTCAGCTGCGCAATTCCCCGGCGATCGGCCTGACGTTGGATCGGATCGACGGTCTAGAATGAAACGCGTCCATCAGTGTCACGCCGCCGGCCGCTCGTGTAAAAATCGTGTGACGACGGATTATGGTAGCAGCGTGCATCCTACGGTATTTACGAATAAGAAATGCGCCACGTGTCCCACGAATATTTAAGCTAATCAAAGTCGACACGTGGCTATTTACAATGCGCACGCGGCCGCGGCTGGCTCCATGACTTGGATTTCCGACGGTTGCCTCGGTTTTCGGCGCCCCGAATCACGCTACGTTCCTACGTCTGACCGGTTTGTGTACCCATGATTTCTTGCCCGCGTGGCCATAGAATCTTTCGGCGAATCGACGCGACACGTGGCGGCGTGGGAGAAAATAAAAAAAAGCGAGCGCTGTCTCACGCGTGATAATAATTTATATTTTTCGATACAAAAATCGATACAGCGTGATTTTTGTTTTTCGATAAAAATTATTACAGCGTTTCGATAAAAAAATAAAATAAAAATGTAATATTTTATATGTATTTTTAGCTATAAATAGGAGATAGTTTTTAGTTGTAGAAAAGGTTTTTGGTTGGAGAAGAGTTTTGGAGTGTAGAATTTTTTGTGGTGTTAGGTTTTGGACTGTAGAACACGCAGAAGCCATTTTTTGGCTTTTGTTGTGTTCTGCGTGTGCCAAATATTTTCGTTTTTTGATGTTTTAATTTTCCTTCTTCTTCATCTTATTTTTATGAATCTGTTGTAATTTTAATTTTAATTTTATGAAGTAATTTAATTTTTCTAGGGTTGCATTTGATCTAAATTTATGAAGCTTTAATTTTAATTATTTTTGTTTATAGATTTATAAGACGTTCGATTTGTTCGTTCTATTTTGTGCTTAATGCTTTTTGATTATTTACGAATTTTATCAAAACGATTTGTGGCATAAAAATAAACTTGAGAAAGGCATTTTTGTGTATATTGCTCGTAAATAGAATGACATGTATGATGAAGGATAGGAATATACCCTAATTGTATGTGTGGCCATTTGAGAACTTAGAACTTAATGAATCTTATTCAATTTAATTCTCATAGAGATATAGTGAATTAATTTAACGAGGTGTGTTTGTACGGAGCTCGGAAGAGATGTATGAATAAAAAAGAAGTTTTCGGTTGACAAATTAAATGTACTAAAAAAATATAAATCCAAAGAAAATAATATGATTGTAGTGGATTAGTTTGGTGAAAAATTGCAATCCTAGAGTTCTTTTATTTTCTTTTTACCTTTTTTCCATATCAACGATTATTTTGGATAAAATCAGAGAGAAATAATTTTAGTACTCAACAAACTATAGTAACAAATCTCCGTGGGATCGATCTTTACTTATAAATGTTATTACTTGCGACCGTGTATACTTGCACGAGTTCATGTGTTGAAAAACACGCAACAGTTGCCTATCTAGAGTCTGTAAAATTACTCATTGGTTTGGCTTGCAACTTTTTTTAAGTTATACTAGATGGATGTGAAAAGTTATTTCCTCAATGGGGTTATCAAAGAGGAGATTTATGTTGAATAGCCAAAAGGTTTTGAAGACCCTCACTTTCCAAATTATGTCATGAAATTGAAGAAAGCATGTGCAATTTAAAGCAACCTTTGTGAGCTTGGTATAGGCATCTCACTATGTTTCTCCTCAACAATGTTTTCTAAGAGGATATGGTGACGAAACTTTATTTGTTTCAAGAAATAAGAGCCATGTATTCCAAGAAGCTTGTCAAGAATTTTGGATTGGAAAATGCTAAACATGCTTACACACCTATGAGTACTACAATTAAACTCCATCAAGATCCTTGTGGAAAAGAAGTGAAGTATACTTTATATAGGAGCATGATTGGAAATATTCTTTATTTAATTACTACTCATCTAGATATCTCTTTCAGTGTTAGAATTTGTGCTAGATTTTAGGCTAGTCCTAAAGAACCTCATATTCCTTCTATTAAATGGATCATCAAGTATGTCAATGGTATGTCACAATTTGGTTTTTGGTATTCTCGACACACTACTACAAAATTGGTTAGGTATTTAGATGTCAACTAGGTAGGGTGTAATGATAACAAAAAGAGTATGTCAGGTGGGTATTTCTACTGGGGTAATTCTTTGATATCCTAACATAGTAAGAAGAAGAATTATGTGCCTCTATCTATTATTGAGCCTTAATATGTTTCTGCTAAGATATGCTACTCTTAATTGTTGTGGATGAAGTAGATGTTGTCAGACCAAGGTACCCCGATAAGAAACCTTATTTTAATTTGTAACAACACAAGTCCAATATGTATTTCAAAAATTTCAATTCAACATTTAAGAACCAAACACATTAAAATTAGACATCACTTCATAAAAGGCCTAGTGGAGTCGAGCACATTGTCTTTGTAGCATATCAGCACTAATCTTCAACTTGTTGATATTTTTACTAAACCTTTAGATTGTTTCAGGTTTGAATCCCTACCAAAGGTTATTGATCTTTGAATCTCTCCCTGAGGGACTACAATATGTATTCTTCATATTTATGTGAGCCTGAAGAATTTTGTGTTTTGTTATTTGTCCTTCTATTTCCCATTTATGTTCTTGTTATTTCACATTTCTATTCTTACATATGTTATTTCTTGTTCTATTTGCTTCAATATTCTCTGCTATGTTGTATGAGTGTTAAAATTATTGCATACTTGTGTATTTTCACCCTTATATAGAAGTATTGCTTTGATTTTTATCAAAAAGGTATAGAAGTGTTTATGCACAACTATGTATTTATTGCCATGTCGTGTGTTGTATGGAATGTGAGTATATGATGACATTGCATTTTGTTACCTGACTTGAATTCACTTAGGGTAAGTGTTGCATGAAGTCAGTGGTAGTTGTGTACATTGCATCTGTGTGTACCTATGCAGGGGTAATATGATAGTATCTGATAGACTACACACTATTTATACATGATAAGTTCATGGGATATATGTTTGTTTCGTGTGTACAAGTTACATGTATAGATTAAGATCAACTTGTAGGGTACTGATGTGTTGAGGCCCTCATGTTTTAGAATGGAAAAGTGTTGATGAGTTAATTTGAGAAGATGGTTGGAACGCACAAGACAATTGCACATTGAGTAGGTGTGTTTTTGGTGTTGGGTAAGCATTGATATTTTGCTTATGGGAACAAACATCTTTAGGTCATCTTTATGATCATTGATTGGTGCAAAACTACAAGTGTACAGTATCATAGTTTTATAATAAAGTGATAAGAAGAGTATCGTCCTCACGGATTGGTAAATTATTTTTGACAAATATCAAAATTATACTAATCTTAATTTTATCTAGAGAACTCACTAAGGTTGTCGTAATTGAAATTTAAAATAAAATATATGCAAAATAAAATAAAGATGTTTGAAAATCAAATCGATGAGAAGAAAACTTCTAGGAAATTGATTTCATCTAATCTCATACTATGCTTTATTCATCTAGCTAATTGAATTTAATTATCTCTGTTTGTTAGCCAAAAAATATCCAAAAGCCTCTTTTGATAGTCAATTGAAAATATTCGTGTTAATTAATTTACATAAGAGTATGCAATTTAATAAAGAAAGAAAACATTAAGACCAATGATTTTAATACTACACAAGTTCATACAAGTCTTTCAATCTCTATATTTACCTATGTCGAAATATTCCAGATCTATCCTATAATTCCCTCTTTCAATAGTAAATCATAAGACTAAAATCATCTAATTAATGGCCAGTTAATTAGAAGTATTAAACTCAGAATAAATTAGACAAACATGAAGAGAAATAATTCAAATTAACGTAAAAAATCAAACATAGTTCAGAATTAAATTACATTTTTTTCCTAGAATAAAGATAAATTAGTTCATGTTAAAAATTAAATTAAACATAAAGAAATTCACCATAACTTTCTGAGAGGAATTGAAATAAAATTTAATCGCAAAAAGAATCTGCTTTCGCATCTTCTACACCTCTGTGAATATTTTCTACGTCTCTACGTGCTTTTCTCTTCTTTTTGTTTTATTTTTTTTCTTTACAACACTCTCTATTTTTCTTCTCTGTTCGTTTTTGCACTGCTCTTTCTATTTTTTTTCATGTGCTAGCGGCCACCCCTATATCTCCCTCTCTATAACCTATCTCTATCCTCCTCTGCTTTATATATATATATCAAACCTATCAACCTTCTTCGCTCTTTTCTTTCTAATATATATATAAAGACTGCTTTCTAAATGATTTGTTTGTTATATATATATATATATATCTCAAATCCTCTTACTTATTTCTATATATAAAATTAGACTAAAGTTAAAGTTAAGAAGTGATAAATTATGTCAAATTATGCAAGTCATCAAACACCCCTAAACTTAAAACTTTGTTTGTCCTCAAACAAAAAGAAAATAAAAGAAAATAAAGTTGTAGACAATTATCAACAAGACCCCATAGATAACTACCATCACTTACCAAGCTATGATCTAAATTTAGATTTCATCACTAATAACTTACTCTTTTTACATCAAATATAGGAAGAAAATCAATCAAAATTTGGTAATTTTTCAAGCAAGAGTTAAGCATTTACTTCAACCTAATGCTAGGTCCTTGAGTGTGTGTGAGAAGTAGTCAATTTAACTCCAACCCACTAGCAAATTCAGATAAAAGTAGAACAATTGAAATCAGAATAATTCTCTTAAAACTTAACCTCATAAGTCCAATATTCAGAAATCCTCTCCACTAATGTAATCAAATACCAAAATCAATTATCAAAAGGTCTTTAATCAGGGTTGTAATGATAGGTCACAGGGTGAGGGCTAAGAAATAAATGGATATGGAAAATCAAAACAAATCGAGAAAATACTTGGTAAAAAACAATAAAATGAATATCCACATGATTCACATCATAGCTCTTTCTCAACAATATGCTCATATTGATTACAATATTATTTCCATACTTAATAAGAGGAGTACTCTTTTTTGTGTGGTTTCCTTGACACTCTTAATCTTTACTAATTTTAACCATTTTTACCCTTTTTCGATTCTTGCCTCCACTTTCTTTCTTTCTTTCTTCTTTTTTTTTGGATCAAATAGAGCAAACATAATGTGAATTATTTAATTTGAACTAAATATCTCTTTATATGAAAATTTCCACCAAAGTATTTTCTCAAAATTCAAGGTAAGTTCTTGGTTTTTCAGGCTTAGAATGAGAATGGTTTATGTAGTTAAAAGAACAAATAAAGCTTATGTAAAATAAGGCTCAAATGGTTGACTATTAGAATACACCATGCAATGATGGTGTGACAATTAGGACGACTGGGAAAGCTTTTTGGTTGTGAAAAAAAATTACCAAGATCATTTCTCTAATATTTGGTATCAATTAGGATTTTGCCTCAAGGATCCATCAACAAATTTTAGAGCAAAGCAAGATTAAACTTTTCTAACCTAGTTAATTCAACTTCTTCTCTTCCTAGGAAAAATGAAGTATAGAAAAATTTACTATGTGCTCAATTATTTTTGAAGGACAAAGATTTTAATCAAAGTACCCACAAAACTCTGACTAATATAATAGTAGATTTTGAAATTTTTCCTCAAACCTATCCTCAATCATAAATTTTATAGTCATAGCGAATTCAATCATACTCAAATACATGCTTGATAATAGAATCCAACAACTCAAGACTATAGGAGTTGACACCCCCAAATTTAAACTAAACAATGTCCTCATTGTAATTTAAAAATGAGACACATTAAAGAAATGAAAGGAAATTCCCTGGTTTTTATGGTGGATCTGCATTAGTTAGTAATTTTTATCTTTTTATTCCAGCAAAATAAACAAGCAAAAAAATCCAAATTATTCAAATAAAAAATAAAATAAAATAAAATAAACAAAAGAAAGTTTTATGGGCTGCCTCCTATAAGCGCTTGTTTTATAGCCTATAACCTGACTTTTCAATCTTCATTAATCAGGATTTCAAAGAGGAATAAATGCACAATTCCTCTCCACTTATTCTCCATAATAGTGCTTCAATCTTTGACCGTTAACTTTGAATATATTCCCTACCTTGTTCTTCAAGTCAATTTCTCCAAAAGTGGAAACTTTGTCAATTGTATAAGGACCTGTCCATCTTGATCTTAACTTGCCCAGGAAGAGTTTTAATCGTGAATTGAAAAGAAAAACCTAATGTCCTAGAGCAAAATCATGCCTAAGAATCTGTTTTTCATGCCACTTCTTTGTCCGTTCTTTGCATTTTCATAAGCTTTGTTTCGAAACTCATCCATCTCATTCAATTGAAGAAGTCTTTTTTCCCCTGTTGTCTTCAAATCAAAATTAAACTTCTTTACAGCCCAATAAGCTTTATGCTCTAACTCAACAAGGAGATGACATGCTTTTCCAAAGACTAATCGATAAGGAGACATCCCGATAGGTGTTTTAAATGATGTACGGTATGCCCACAAAGCATCATTAAGCTTTTTTGCTCAATCCTTTCTATTGGTCTTGACTATGTTCTCAATGATATTCTTGATTTCTCGATTTGAAATCTCAACTTGGCCATTAGTTTGGGGATGATAGGTAAGTGTTATCTTGTGTTTCAAACCATATTTGGAGAGAAGGTTGTCGAAAAAATTGTTGCAAAAATGGATTCGTTCATCACTAATAATAGCTCGTGGAATGCCGAACCTTGTGAATATGTTCTTATGTAGAAATTTGAGCACTACCTTTGCAACATTTTTTGTTGTAGCAATTGCCTCCACCCACTTTGACACATAATCAACTGTTAACAAGATATAAACAAAGCCAAATGAGGCAAGAAAAGGACCCATAATATCAATTCCCCAAACATCAAATAACTTAACCTCTAAGATATTTTTCAATGGTAGCTCCTGATGCCTTGAAATATTTCCCATACGTTGGCACCAATAACAATTCTTCACGAAAGTATAACAATCATGAAAAATAGAGGGCCAAAATAAACCACTTTGAAGTACCTTAGTTGCTATTTGTGTTACTTCAAAATGTCCTCCATATGATGAGGAATGGCAATGATGGAGAATGACTTGCATATCCTCTTTAGGCACACATCTTTAGATGATTTGATCTAGTCATCTTTTGAAAAGAAAAGATTCATCCCAAAAATAATATTTCACATCATGCAAAAACTTACGTTGGTGGTAAGTAAGATCTAGTGGCAATACCCTACAAGCTAAGTAGTTTACAATATCAACGTACCAAGGAAGCTTGACCTAACATGAAAACAACTACTCATCAGGGAATGCTTTTTGAATCTCAAAATCTGGTTTCATTTTTTCTTGCTCCAATAGAGAGAGGTGGCCAACAACTAAATTTTCACTTCATTTCTTATCTTAAACTTCCAAATCAAATCCTTGAAGAAGAATAATCCAACGAATCAGTCTAGGCTTAGCATCATTCTTGTTAAACAAATAACGAAGTGTTGTATGATTAGTGAACACTATCACCTTTGTACCAATGAATTAAGACCAAAATTTGTCACAAGCAAACACCACAACAAGCATCTCCTTCTCAGTTGTTGTATAATTCAATTGGGCTTCAGTCATTATCAAACTTGCATAGTATATGGCCCTAAACATTTTTTCTTGCTTTTTTCGTAACAATGCTCCAATTGTAAAGTCACTTGTATCACAAATGATTTCAAAAGATTGACTCCAATCAAGTACAATCATTACTGGTGCTGAAATTAGTTTCTCCTTGATTGCATTAAAAGGCTTGCAAACAAACATCATCAAAGTCAAATGCAGAATTTTTTTCAAGAAGATTACATAAAGGTTTAGAGAGTTTAGAAAAATCCTTTATAAATATTCTACAAAATCCGCATGTCCCAAAAAACTTCTAATTCCCTTCACATTCTTTAGAGGTGGTAGTTTTTCTATGGTTGCAATTTTAACTCGATCAACCTCAAATCCTTTAGATGACACTCTATGTCCAAGCACAATCTCTTCTTGAACCATGAAATTACACTTATCCCAGTTTAGGACAAGGTTTTTATCTTCACATCTCTGCAAAACAAGAGCTAAATTATGCAAAGAATGATCAAAAGATGTACCAAAAACTGAAAAGTCGTCCATGAAAATTTCCATTATATCTTCCACCATATCAGGAAAAATAGCCATCATGCAACGTTGAAATGTTGATAGGGCATTGCACAATCCAAAGGGTATCTTTCTAAAAGCAAATGTTCCATAGGGACATGTGAATGTAGTTTTCTCCTGATCTTCGAGGGCTATGGCAATTTGGTTATCCCCGAATAACCATCTAAGAAGTAATAATAGGGATATCTTGCCAATCAATCTAACATTTGATCAATGAATGAAAGTGGAACATGATCCTTCCTTGTTGCTTTGTTTAACTTGCAATACTCTATACATACACACCAAGTCGTGACTGTTCTTGTAGGAATAAGCTCATTGTTTTCATTTTTCACTACTGTCATTCCACCCTTTTTTTTGGTACAACATGCACTGAACTTACCTATGAGCTGTCTGAAATAGCATAAATAATTCCAGCATTGAAGAGCTTCAATATTTTAGCTCTCATAACTTGCTTCAATGCTGGATTTAATCTTCTTTGGAGCTCAATTGATGGTTTGTAAGGTTCCTCCATTAGAATCTTGTGCATGCAAATGGATGGACTTATACCTTTTATGTTAGAGATAGTCCATCCCAAGGTTGTTCTATGCTCCCTTAACACATGTAGTAACTTTTCCTCTTCTTCGAGTGTAAGTGATTCCGCAACAATCACTGGAAAGGTGTAATTATCAACCAAGAATGCATAGAGAAGATGTTCAGCCAATTGCTTCAACTCTGGAATTGTAGTTTTCTACACTTTTTTCTGTAGAGATTACAGAATCCGTCTTCGTTACCATTGGCTCTAGCCTCTCCATTTCTATGCTACATAATGTAACCGGCTGCAATGCTTGCAAGACAAATACATAGTGGAGAAATTCTTCACTAATAGAAGGTAAATTAGGTTCACAAAAGTAGAGTTATTGAAATCATAAGCATGAGATGAAGTGGTGATACATCGTTCTAGGTGATCAGTCGACATATCTTCTTAAATGGCATTTACTACACATTGCTCAGTGACATCGACCCAAAAACAAGTGCGTGGATCTTCTAGAAATCTCATAGCTTCGTAGATGTTTAATGTAACCTCTTCCTTGTTCACTCTCAATGTTAACTCACCTTTTTGAACATCCATTATAGCCTTACTCGTTTCCAAGAATGGTCGGCCAAGAATTAGTAGGACATCTTCATCTTCATCCATATCTAACACCACAAAATTAGCATGAAAAATAAATTTATCCACCTTTATCAATACATCTTCTATGATTCCACGTGGATACTTGATAGATCAGTCTGGTAGTTGCAAATAAATTGTTGTTTGTTTCATCTCTCCAAGTCCTAATTTCCTACAAACAGAAAGTGGCATAAGATTAATGCTAGCACCAAGATCACATAAAACTTTCTCAAAAAATGAATTTCCAATAGTGCAAGGCAAAGTGAAACTCCTTGGATCTTTTAATTTTGAGGCAATTTCTTTTGAAGAATGGCACTACATTCTTCAAAAAGCTTCACTGTTTCAAACTCTTCTTGGAAATGATGTCCTTTAGAAATTTGGCATAATTTGGCATCTATTCCAAAACATCTACAAAAGGAATATTTATGTGAATTTTCTTAAAGATATCCAAAAACTTGGAAAATTACTTATCTTATTTTTTTTTTGAAAGCATTAAGGATAAGGAAGTGGAGTAGAGAGCATAGGAAGATTGTCAGGAAATGAAATTGATGGAGGCATGTGAGCCTCTCTTAGTGTATCATCAACAATCTCATTTTCTTCTACTTTATGATTTCTTTGGCCATTGTTTGGAGCTGTATGGGTGGACTCAGTTTCCCTTGATGGTGACCTATCGATTTCTCTTCCACTCCTAAGTACAATAGCCTTGCATTATTCCTTTGGATTCACTTCTGTATTGCTAGGAAAAGTTCCTCTTTGTTGAGCATTAATGGTTGTGGCTAGTTGCCCAATTTGCACTTCAAGATTTTTCATAGTGGCTCCCATATTGTTAAAATGAGTCTCAATGTTATCCATCCGTGAATCAATTCTTTTTAAACCTTGCTTTGGTCTCCTCAACAAAGGAGTGACATCTTCTTCTTGCTTGGTTGACTATAAAACCCTGGAGAAGGTTGTAGCACATTCTTTATGTTTCCATAAGACAAATTTTCATGATTTCAAAGCCTTGGATGGTAGTAATTTGGCATAGGATTACCACAATAATTGTAGTTCTAATTTTTGGTGTATTGAACTTGCTTTTGACTTGATTCATTCATCAGAACTATCATACTTGAAGTTGCAACATATTCTGCACTTTGTGATATTCTTTGGGTTGTCATGGTAGAAATCTGATGAGATAGAGAAGCTACTTCAGCTGAAAGGGCAGCAAATGGCTCCAATTCATAAATCCTGGCAACTTTCTTAACCATAGATCTTTCAGTTGGCTATTGATAGTTGTTTAAGGCCATTTCTTCCAAAAGTGAAGTAGCACCTTAGGGTTTCTTTGACATCAAAGTTCCACCAGAAGCAACATCAACTATAGTTCTAGTTTGCCCATTTAACCCATTATAGAATATCTAAACTTGCAACCAATCCGGAAATTCATGCTGAAGGAAACACCGAATCAAATCTTTATATCTTTCCAATGCTTCATAAAGTGTCTCAAAATCATTTTTCTTGAATTGATCAATCTCACTCTTGAGTTGAGTTGTTTTTGTAGGTGGAAAGAATTTAGCAAGAAATTTTTCTGCCATGTCTTGCCAACTAGTGATGCTTATTGGTTGTAAAGATTGTAGCCAACCTCTAGCCTTGTCCCTCAATAAAAAAAGGAAACAATCTTAGTCTAATAGTGTCTTCAGTAAAACCATTCATCTTTACAATGTCACAAATCTCCAAGAACATTGCTAAATGAATATTGGGGTCATCAAGTGCCGTTCTGCTAAATTGGGCTAGTTGCACCATACTGATCAATGCCATTTTGAGCTCAAAATTATTGGCATTAATGGTTTGACATCTTACACCTGAGTAATTGTCATTCACAATTGGCCTTACATAATCCATCAAGATGTGTGGCTGTGCATTCTGTTCTACTTCGACCATGGCTAGTACTTTCTTCTTTCTTTGTGGTCTAAAGGTTTTTTCAATCTCCGAATTAAAAGGAATAATATTTTGAGTTCTAGCACGACGCATCCAACATTAAAAACACACCTAAAGAAAAAATAAAAATAAAAATGAAATAAAATATAATTCTAAATTAAAACTAAGATTACTTTGTATCGATATTGGCAAAAATAAAAAAAATCAATCCCCGACAACGACCCAAAAACTTGATCGGTGCAAAACTACAAGTACACAGTATCGTAGTTTTATAATAAAGTGGTAAGAAGAGTATGGTCTTCAGAGATTGGTAACTTATTTTTGACAAATATCAAAATTATACTAATCTTAATTTTATCTATAGAACTCACTAAGGTTGTTATAATTGAAATTTAAAATAAAATAAATTTAAAGAAAATAAAGATCTTGTTTGAAAATCAAATCATAGGAATAAAACTTCTAGGAAATTGATTTCACCTAATCCCTCACTAAGCTTTACTCATCTAGCTAATTGAATTTAATTCTCTCTGTTTGTTAGCAATCTCCAAAAAATATCCAAAAGCCTTTTTCGATAGTCAATTGGAAATATTTATGTTAATTAATTTACATAAGAGCATGCAATTTAATAAAATATGAAAACATTAAGACCAATGATTTTAATACTACACAGGTTCATACAAGTCTTTCAATCTTTATATTTACCTATGTCGAAATATTCCAGATCAATCCTATAATTTCCTCTTCGATAGTAAATCATAAGACTAAAATCAGCTAATTAATGGCCAGTTAATTAGAAGTATTAAACTCAGAATAAATTAGACAAACTTGAAGATAAATAATTCAAATTAGCGTAAAAAATCAAACATAGTTCAGAATTAAATTACATTTTTTTCCTAGAATAAAGATAAATTAGTTCATGCTAAAAATTAAATTAAACATAAAGGAATTTACCATAATTTTTTTAGAAGAATTGAAAGAAAATTGAATCGTAAAAAGAATCTACTTTTGCGTCTTCTAGGCGAATATTTTCTCCGGTTTTCTGCGTCTCTGTGTGCTTTTCCTTTCTTTTTTTTGTATTGCTCTCTCTCTGTCTATTATGTAAGTTTTTGCACTGCTCTTTCTATTATTTTTTTGTTTTCCTATGCTGGCGATCGCCCCTCTATCTCCCACTCTATCTTTATTTATATATATAAATATATATAACTTATATCTATTCGACTCTGCTTTATATATATATATATATATATAAATAAATATCTCTATCCTCACCTCCAAAAATTAGCTCGGTAAGAACCTAGCACAGTTAGGTATCCTCACACCATAGGAACCCAACCTAGTCAACTTGTCCAGTCTAAATATAACGCGTCTTCTATCTATGTTTGGAACATTGATGGAATAACTGATCATGAGATATTAAATATCTTACAGCAAATGACTATGGAGTCAAATGCTTATAAAACCCAAATAGGTACAACTGATAAAACAGTTATTGAATTATTAATAGCTGGTTTTTTAGGCCAACAAAAAGGATGGTAGGATCACCATCTTTCAAAACAACAAAAGTAAGATATTTGCAATGCAATATTGACTGATGAGTGTGGTATACCCATACTTTCCCATCAAGGAGCTCCTATACAGGATGCAGTCTCCACATTACTCTTTACCATAGCACACCATTTCATGGGGGATTCATCCCATTTAAATGATAAAAATGCTGATCTTCTTTCCAACCTAAAATGTAGGAAGATGAGTGATTTTCAAATTTATAAAACTACATTTCCGTCTAGAGATATGTTAAGAAATGACTCTATTCAACCTTTCTGGAAGGAGAAATTCCTAGCAGGTCTTCCTCCCCTCTTAGGTGAAAGAAATAGAAACAAAATCCCCGAAACCTTTGGGAATCACATTATCCCATATGATCAATTGACTTACGGTCAACTGATTAGTTTTGCTCAAAACTAGGGTCTTCAGATTTGTCAAGATTTGAAAATCTAGAAACAATTGAAATTGGAACTGAAAGTTTCAAAAAGAGAAATTGAATCATTATGCAAATAGTTTGATGGCAACTTCTTTATTGATAAAACCTGCGAGGGAACTTGCAGTAAAACCAAATCAAAACCTTATAAGGAACCTCATAAAACTTAAAATAAATTTTCAAAATCAAGAAAACCATTCTTTGAAAAAAGAATGATTTTTTATAAAAAAAATCCTTATAAAAGAGATTTTAATAAGGATTCAAAACATCATAAAAAACCATTTAAAAATCTTAAAGAGTTTAAATGTTATAAATGTGGCAAGAAAGGTCACACTGCCAATTTCTACAAAATGTCTAAAATACTTCACGAATTAAAACTTGAAGAAGACACATTTGCCAAAATATATGCCCTATTGGTAGACACATCCTCATCATCTGAGTCTGGACAATGGACAGACAAAGAATCAAATCCACAGGATGATGAATTTGCGACCAACAATTCAGATTCCGCTAATAAAAATATTAATGTATTAACTAAGGAAGAAGATGAACAACTTCAAGCTAAAATACTTAAGTTAAATGATCCATCCATAACCAAATTGTACGTAGACCATCTAACTACAACTTGGGAAAAAACAACAAAAAGAAATTCTGAACTTCCAAATACCAGCATAGGTTATTATAACCTCACTGTTGTTCTGGAAAGAAAGAACAAAACCATTACACCAGAAAGTCAAATTCAAGACTTAAAACTTTAGATCAAAACTATTAAACTGGACCTCCACCAGCTTAAAGAAAAACTAAAAGAATATGACATTAAGTTTTAACTACTTAATAATGGAGATAAAATATCAACATATGTGAGTGATTCTGACGATGATCTTACTCAAAAGCATCAAGAAATTCAAAGCTTGAGGAAAATTACAACCAGGAAATATAAAATTAAAATAATCATAATATTCCCTCATGATTCAAAACTTGAGACCATTGCCCTATTTGACACAGGAGCCAATCTCAATTGTATTTCTCCAAAAATTGTTCCCAGCAGGTTTCACAAACCAACTGAAGAACGTCTCAATTCAGCTAATAAATCTTGAATGAGTATTATTGGAAAAACTAAGGTATCAATCAAAAATGGTTCATACATGATCAAAAATCCATTCATCATAGTATCTGATATAGGCTATTCAGTCATATTAGGCACTCATTTCATGGATATCATTACCCCATATTCTGTTAAACATGAAAAAATTTCTTTCAAAATTGGAAGAGAAGCCTTCAGCTTCCCTTTCATCGAAGAACCAAAAACCAGGGATCTTAATCTCATTAAGACCCATTCAATCTCCTAAAAGGAGATTTCTGTTCTGATAAATCATAGAGAAAATGACCTTCTCTACCTCAAAACTAAGGTTCAATCTCATAATGTTGAGAAAGAACTTCAAATTCCAGAGATCAAAGACAAAATCTCTAAATCATAGACCTCTTTTGAAAAGGAAGTTTGCTCTAAATTACCCAGTGCTTTCTGGGAAAGAAAACAACACATGGTATATTTACCATATGAATCATCTTTCAATGAAAAGGATATACCTACAAAAGCCAGGCCTATTCAAATAAAAGGTGATCTTGAGCAATTCTACAGAAAGGAGATCGAAGATCTCTTATCAAAGAATTTAATTTCAAAATCCAGATCACCGTGGAGCTGTGTGGCCTTCTATGTCAATAAATCTGCCGAGATTGAAAGAGGAACTTTCTGGTGTAATGGTTTTGTTCTTTCTTTCCAGAACAGCAGTGAGGTTATAATAACCTGTGCTGGTATTTGGAAGTTCAGAATTCTTTTTTGTTGTTTTTTCCCAAGTTGTAGTTAGATGGTCTACGTACAATTTGGTTATGGATGGATCATTTAACTTAAGTATTTTAGCTTGAAGTTGTTCATCTTCTTCCTTTGTTAATACATTAATATTTTTATTAGAGGAATCTGAATTGCTGGTTGCAAATTCATCATCCTGGGGATTTGATTCTTCGTCTGTCCATTGTCCAGACTCAGATGATGAGGATGTGTCTACCATTAGGGTAGATATTTTGGCAAATGTGTCTTCTTCAAGTTTTAATTTGTGAAGTTTTTAAACATTTTGCAGAAATTGGCAGTGTGACCTTTCTTGCTATATTTATAACATTTTAACTCTTTAAGATTTTTAAAGGGTTTTTAATGATGTTTTGAATCCTTATTAAAATCTCTTTTATAAGTTTTTTTTTATAAAAATTCATTCTTTTTTCAAAGAATGGTTTTCTTGATTTTGAAAATTTATTTTAAGTTTTATGAGGTTCCTTATAAGGTTTTGATTTGGTTTTACTGCAAGTTCCCTCGCAGGTTTTATCAATAAAGAAGTTGCCATCAAACTATTTGCATAATGATCCAATTTCTCTTTTTGAAACTTTCAGTTCCAATTTCATTTGTTTCTAGATTTTCAAATCTTGACAAATCTGAAGACCCAAGTTTTGAGCAAAACTAATCAGTTGACCGTAAGTCAATTGATCATATGGGATGATGTGATTCCCAAAGGTTTTGGGGATTTTGTTTCTGTTTCTTTCACCTAAGAGGGGAGGAAGACCTACTAGGAATTTCTCCTTCCAGAAAGGTTGAATAGAATAATTTCTTAACATATCTCTAGACGGAAATGTAGTTTTATAAATTTGAAAATCACTCATCTTCCTACATTTTAGGTTGGAAAGAAGATCAGCATTTTTATCATTTAAATGGGATGAATCCCCTATGAAATGGTGTGCTATGGTAAAGAGTAATGTGGAGATTGCATCCTGTATAGGAGCTCCTTGATGGGAAAGTATAGGTATACCACACTCATCAGTCAATATTGCATTGAAAATATCTTACTGTTGTTGTTTTGAAAGATGGTGATCTTACCATCCTTTTTGTTGGCCTGAAAAACCAGCTATTAATAATTCAAAAACTGTTTTATCAGTTGTACCTATTTGGGTTTTATAAGCATTTGATGCCATATTCATTTGCTATAAGATATTTAATATCTCATGATCAGTCATTCCATCAATGTTCCAAACATAGATAGAAGACGCGTTATATTTAGACTGGACAAGTTGACTAGGTTGGGTTCCTATGGTGTGAGGATACCTAATTGTGCTAGGTTCTTGCCAAGCTAATTTTTAGAGGTGAGGAATAGATTCTAGGATGGATTCTTGGGAACTAGCCTCAGATGATATATCAGATCCTAGTTTTCTAAGAATACTAAGATCTTGTAATGGTTTCTGGGTTTGTTTTGATGTCACTGGTGACTCAGGAACAACTAATCCTATGTTTGTTAAAAATTATTCTTCTAATTGGGATCTAAGAGTATTATTCCAATTTTGAAGTTTTTCAAATTTTGATGTTATTTCTTCCTAGGCTGGTTTGGAGACCTGGAATGGTTTGAAGATAAGGTTCTTAATTATCCTATCCATTGGTTGGCTGGAAGTATAGGGAACATCTATTCTTAGATTTTTCTCTATTTTGATAAGTTGTTTACCTAAAGTATTTAGGATGATGTTTGTATAGTTATTTTTGGTAACTATGTTTTTGAGGTTTACTGCCTGGTTCTCTTGAGGGTTC